>JAWIIG010000024.1:10000000-11440477 GCA_033557465.1 Ichthyophis bannanicus | reverse complement strand
TTCTGGCTTTTAAGCTTTTGCATAGTTGACTTGACAACCATGGAATTATGTGGGAGCTGAAGGTTGTTGAACCCTGGGCCCTTCCAGACACGGTACATGGTGTCGAAGTGCCAGCTAACCACTGGCACCAATGCCGGGGTCTCCCACATTCTAAGTAATAGCCACTTGAGTATCAGCTGTACTGTTTCCTTGGGTGGTGACTCATACTGGAGAATCTCCAGCTCTTTGGTGATGGGTTTGCATCGAGATGGCCCTGGCCATATCCCTGACAAAAATCATGGAAGGCCATATCGTCCACAGGGGAATAGTGCCACGGTGCCAGTGGAGACAGGTCTGAGGGAATGTCTCGGTGCTGTCTGGTTTCCGGGGTTGCCTCATCATCGGTCTCCGACTCGGAGTCAAAGGGTGACGACAAATCCGAGGCCATGCGACTCTGCCTTGAGACCCACACTGAGGTGCCGTTGGCCTCTGGAATACCTGGGGTCCGGGTCACGGAAACTCACTGGGGAGGATTGGATGACCGAGGAACGGGACTGAGATCTCACTCGAGGTCGGTGATGCTTGGAACTTGGCTTGATGACTGAGGACTCCCCTGGAGTCAGGGGCCCAGTCGTTGGGGCAGATTGTGTGGATGAACCTGCCAGTGCCTGCTACAGGGCCAGGGTAGCAGTAATGTTCTGCTCCAGGGCCGCCATTCTGCTTCTCGGAACTGCCCGAGATCCTCAGAGCGGTTTTACCGGGTTTCTCCGGTGGAACCTTGATGGACTTTAAGGATTTTTTTCTTCTCTCTTGGGGTTCAGGGTCTTCTCAGAGGAGCTGTCACTGTAGGAAGTGCTGGGCTTGGAAGCTGGTGCCAAGTCGGACCTTGGGAACAGTTTCTCATTTAACTCCGACCGCTTTTTATTGGTCTTAGGCATCATGGTCTAGCACAGGAGGTGCTGTCATGGTCCAATCTCAGGCAGCAAAGGCAGCAGTCATGGGTGTTGGTGACTGACATGGTTTGACTGCAGCGGTCACATTTTTTTGAACCCACCTGGAGACATAGTGGGGAGCATCTGGCCGCGGTCGACAGCCCCCTGGTGAAAAAAAAGGCACTAATCCCAGTCGAGGCAAACCTTGATCAAAAAAGGGGAAAAAAAGCCAAGAACGGTGCCAGTGGGAAGAGGAACCAGTACACAAACTGGGAAAGCTAAACTTTGAGGGTATTAGCAAGGATATTTTCTGGGGAAACAGGACAAATGTCAGTTGGGCTCTACGAAAAAAAGGAGACTAAGCAAGATGGTGCCCTTGGGCGGGAAGGGGACCACAATGCGTGGTAGCATGTCCCAAAGGCTTTTTCTTTGAAAGCTGGGGCAATGCTCTGCATGGACTCCGTTGGCGCAGACGTCAGACATATGTGAGGACTGACTTCCTGCTTGTTCCTGGAGAACCCCTACTTCCATTTACTATACATACAGCACTGATTTAAAAAGAACCCTCCATGCCCTCACAACCATACCTGCTGCCAACATACTGCCATACTTCTTAAAGACACACACCTCACTTCCCCATAGACTCCCAAATCACTACACAACTCTCCCCCTCCCCAAAAGCACAGAATCAAAAATACCACCATGACAGTATAACAAGTTTCCCAATAAACAAACAAAATACGCCCACACTACACTATTTACTTTATGCACACCACACACATACACAGCATCATACCAAGTTATAATTGCACCCTGTATGACTTGTGAAACTGGTATACCACCCCCCCCCCCCCACTACTGGCTCTAGTGGACTTTGAAAAGGCATGTCCAAAGGAGTTCCCTGTTGCTACACCCGCATCCATGCACCTTACTATACCCCCTCCCCCCCCCCCCCAATTTTCCCCTCCTCCCCAAGCACAACCCCACAACCAGCTCCCCACACACTTTCTACAAATCTATGTTGGAAAACATTCTCTGTATGCCTTGCTTGCTACTATCACAAAAGTATTTTACTAACCAAACTTTAATTAGCATTTTGAAATCAGTCATGACCAAATTGGTGCATAGCAAGTAAATGTGTTAAAAGGTAAGCATCTAATCCCCATTTGTTAGCTTTAGAGACGCATTTTGCTGTTATGTTAACTACAAACATGTCCCTGGGGTGATCAAGAAAACCAAGAAACTGAAACACTGATTTCTGCTATTTGCTTACAAAGTGTGACTAGGAACAGATGTGACCGAAAGATAGAATGTCTAGTTAACTAAAATAGAAATGGGGAAAGGTTGCCTAATGGTTAAAGCAGTAAAAATACAGCCTAGGCAGGAGAGCTGTTGAGCCCTGCTGAGCTCAAGCAGAACAATAAAATGAAATTGGGGTATGCATTCGTTTCTAGTTCATTTTGTTTCTCTGTACACACCTATTTTTGCATGTAAAGATGATTTTTCTGCATGTGAAGTAATGAAACAAAACAAATGAAAAAAGCAAAGATAAAAATAGGAAATCATAATGAAAACAAAATGGGGCACACACCACTAAAATAAAACCGAGTTCACCTCATGGGTAACAGTTTGTAAGTGTAGGGCAGGGGTACTCAAATCCAGTCCTGGAGGGCCACAAACCAGTCAGGTTTTCGGGATATCCCTAATGAATATGCATGAGATAGAGTCAAATACAATGGAGGCAGCGCATGCAAATATATCTCATGCATATTCATTAGGGATATCCCGAAAACCTGACTGGTTCATGGCCCTCCAGGACTGGATTTGAGTACCCCTGGTGTAGGGGAACCAAGAGGCCAGATAATCAAAATAGCCAGCTATAAATATGAACATTACGGAGCTTTGTGGGTAGACATGAAAAAGTGAACGCTGGGAGAATTCAATGGAGACCCTGTATGTTCATCTTCCCAAGATGGTTTATTACAGAGGAAAATAAAAGACTATAGCTGGATATATCCCTAGTAATGTGGACAGAATAACTTGGTGAATGAATGGCTCAGTTGGTTTTTTGGCATTCATCTGCTATATTGGTTTGTTGTTATCCTTTTAGGCAGGAATATAATGTGCGTTAGCAATATCCTATTCATAGGAAATTAAAGGACATGTCATAGTTTGCTTTAATGAGAACATGCCACCTAGTCTGTTTTCGTTTCTTATTCTGTGCTCTGTTGACGGTTTCTGCCTTTCCCGGTGATCGCAGTGGATATCAAATGTGGAGGATGAAAGGTGAGGGTAAGAGATGACTCCGGATTGAGGGAAGGTGGATTGGATGGGTGATAATGTAGGAGAAACCGTGAAAGGAGACTAGATAGGAAGAGAAGTAAAAAAGAAAAAAAAAAAAAAAAGGAGGAAGTGACAGAAAAAGAAAGAAGAGAAAAGTATTTGGTGCTGAACGAAAGAAAGAAAGAAAAAAAAAAGACGAAGCAGAAAAGGAAGGAGAACACCAGAAAGGCAAACAAAAAAGGAAGCGAGACGGCAAATCAAAGTCAAGCCAGCTACACCAAAGGTTGGAGACTATATTACTGTCTGATAGACTATATTCAGTAGAAAGCAGTCCCCTGGGAAGGGAGCTTGGGGAGGGGGGTGAAGGAAGAGAGAAAATCTGTGTGACCCTCCTTCTTCCCCTCCCAAACTTGTAGCCTCTACAGACAAGTGAATTCCCACATTCTCTCATTCGCTTCTTTCTTGAGAGATCTGATATTTAAAATACAGAGTGTTGAAAGCTGAGTGCTTTTAAGTTCCAAGGACTGCATATATTTATCTTAGCACTCAATAACTTATGCTACCAGACTCAAACTATACATCTGTGGTATGATATTTACTGTACTAAGCAAAGAAATGAACACGGATGGGCAGATGAGAGCTATTGGAACAGTTTATGCTGCTTGGTTGATAGTGTGACTGTGATCGTCTTTTTCAGCTGTCTGTAAATTCAAAAGGATCCTGCTTTTAGACAATGGAGAAAGTTTTTGGTAAAATTCATATCAAGAAGTGAACATATACATCACTTCCCTTCAAGAAATGCCTCATACAGTGGAGTTACTCCAGCCCATGCTAATACTACCAGGCAACACTTTCTTACATGTCTAAATCACAGACAGCAGGCAAAACCCGGTAGAATTCCACATTAGATCATTCATACAAATCATTTTAAATGCTAATGGCCTGCTCTTTCCTGTTCTGTTTAACATCAATCTTCAACACTTGGAATATCGAAGGAGTAAAGGTTATAATATGGTTAGAAGATATACAAATCCATGATAGTCTGGGTGCTAAGAGATTGAAGTGTACAGCAAATTTAAACAAGTGTTGTAAGATCTGCAGGTGGTTGGAGGAAAACGATTGAACCAGCAGAAGACTGAGGTCCTATGGTTAAGATGAGATTAAAAGGATGGGGTGATTCAGTCAATCAGAAGTGAAAGTTCTGGATATTATCCCAGATTTCCATTATCTGAGGAGCTAAGGCGCCACGATAGTGAGCGTGACTTTTGCCCATTTATCGAATATCCAGCACATTTGTCTGCAAAGGAAAAATTAAACATTTATTTATATTCCATGTACCGGAGACAACACATTTGGGATATTATGATGCTATTAACATAGGTCTCCCTAAAAATCAAGTGAGATGCCTTAAGTCCATACAGAAAACATTGAGGCCTTCCTGGTTTCAGGGTTAGGGTGGCAAGACAACATCAGCCCAGTACTGAAGTCCTTACATTGGTTCGCAGTAGAGCACAGATCATTATTTAAGGCCCTAAATAATTCCGGCCTGATCTTTTTGACAGAATGATTACAGTGTAATGTTTATGGCTGTTTGTTTGACTGTTTCTGACAGTTGGATTACTTGATACTGGATAAAGAGGTTTTTTTGCATTTGCGGTCATTGCTTTGAAATGTGTGCCTCGGGAATCGAGAATGGGTAAACATACATTGTTCTGGAAACTATGTATAAAATGGACCTTAACCCTGGCCTTGGATTCAATGGTCAAAAAAGAGATCTCCGACTTACTATGTTATTATACTGTATTGAGGTAGTTTTTTTGCATTTACATATTTTAAATGTTTTTTAAACCGCTTTGCATTTCCTAAGGGACACAATATACAAAAGTAAAAAATTAAATAAATATGGACTTCTGGCTTCACTTCTGTTTCCTTGTAATAGTCATGTGGATTAACAAGAATTCAGATAAAATTCTATATTCTATTCTTGTCGGTAACATGTATCTTAGTGAATAATGCACTGTAGATATTATACATATGCATGAGAGTTTAATATATCCTACACCATGATCCATCTTTATAACAAATGGACTGGAAGCCAACACATTTTTCTGTAATAAAGAGGATTTATAATGGTAGAATTTTATCAGTTTATTAACGACACAGAAGATTTACCATTTACGGAACCCGATCTCGCTTTATTATGACTAGGGGTGTTGTAAAGTGGTTTGAGGAAGCCCTTGGGTACACATAATATGCATTTGCAAAGGATGATATTCTAATGCACTATTCAGCTTCTAAAAAATAAATCAAATACAACTATTTATTTCTCAGCGTCAGCTTTCGCTTTTTCAGTAGTAGTTCAATGTGCTGCCAAATACAAAATACAAGCAGAGACAGCACCTTTGCTTTTTTTGTTGTTTTTATGCTAATATGTGTTACTGTTAACTTTATATAGGCACGCTGCAGCTACTTTGCTTGCAAGTGCAGCTTTCACAGATAAAAAACGTGCTAGGTGCTGTTGCAAACACCCTGCAGTGTAATTACGAACCCACCAACATTCAGAGGTAGGGGTCACAAAAAGCAATGCGTATGTATAGCGTTACATGGCTCAGTGGTTTCTAAGGCTGTTTCTGGAGTCACCCCTATTGTTGTATGCCGTCAAGTCAATGCCGACTCTTGGTGAGCCAGCCCCTAGCCATAGAAACGTGATGGCAGATAAAGACCCTATGGCCTATCCAGTCTGCCCTTCCATACCAACTAAGCTCTACAGTCCCTTTTTTCCCCCTTCGGAGATCTTCTATGTTTGTCTTATGCTTTCTTGAATTCAGATAGAGTCCTTGTTTTTACTACCTCCACTGGGAGACTATTCCATGCATCTACCACTCTTTCCATAAAGAAAATAGAAAAACATAATGTATATTCAGTGTGGATATCCTGAAAACTAGACTGGCCTTTAGTTTCTCTCCCAATCCTTGAGGGCCACCAACAGGTCAGGTTTTCAGAATCTCTCTAACAAACATGCATAGCTGTAAACCAGTAAAACAATATACAAAAAACAGCCACACAATCTTGTTACAAAACACTTCTAAAAGTCTGATCACTACTAAGAAATAATTTCTCAAGCTAAGATAATTCACGTAAACAGGAAACACTCAGACTTCACAATTGGAGAGAAAAACGCCTCAGGACAATGTCTCATCCACTATGCGGCAACAGTTGGCCATAGAGGAACAGAGAGCTCAACATCATAGGCTGTACAATAAAAAACTCCTCATTAAATATATTTATTCAAATCTCTAAATACTGCACAGCAAATCATCAGTGGAGTCTTATCAATTAAAAGAACCCCCCCAATCGATTTTATTGCTCAGACCGGAGGGCTGCAAAACATTTAACTAAAAAATCCAGCATTGCTCACGTTGTAATAGAAATTCCACCCCCCCCCCCCGTAACCTCCATGCAAATTCACTGGGGCACGGTCTATTGCCATACAGTGAAGATCTTGAAAATCATGATGGCATTGAAGACCGTGTTGCACTAAAGGGGTCTCTTCACGAATCGCCCCGGTTCATCCCCCCAGCTACTGCCAATTGTGTTTCGGAGGGGGGGGGGCGGGTAAATCAGGCAGTGGAAGTATTTCCAAAAGCTGTGGCAAAAAGCTGCCGCCACCCGCCTCCCCCTTCTAAGACAGGATCACCGGCAGGGGGGGGGGGGGGGGAGGGAGATAGGGGCGGCGGTGGCAAGGCTGGGGTTTCTGCTTAGGGTGGCCCTGCTATCATGTAGTTACATCTTGAACTCCTTCCCTAGATCTTTTCCCTGATCCTTTTTCCCCCTCTTGTCCTTTGTCCCTCTCTTTATCCATTTTGGGATGACTGTTTTAAGCTCATCTTTTATAAATTGGCATCCCTTTCCTACCTTTTAACTTTTATATTGTTTTAGCTTTGGAGACCACCCTGATGTGATAAAGGAAGGGCTGTTTATCAAATCCAAACAAAACAAACATGGGATTTGTCTCTATGATTTTCCACTGTTTTCCCTAAGAAAATCAGAACTGTAAGTCCATGCATACAATGAGGAGGAACCCCCCCCCCCCCAACAAACAGGACTAGTTCATCCTATCCCTCTAACCTGGAAGCGCCTGGTAACTTTATAAAAACATAGGGCCCGATAGTCAGCGGTTGTAGTTATTGCTGCTAAAATTGTCGCTGCTGAATGGAATCTCAATTGAAGGCAACAGAAGGGGGTCCTGATGGGATCGCCTGCGGTTGGTTTTGAAAAAGCAATTCCCAGGTGTGCTCGCCTTCCCCCTATCCGACAGTTGGCCGTGGGCAGAAGTACTCACTTTGCGACCAATACAGGTACTTTACCAGAGCTCTAGTACAGGTCAATTTTCAGCTGGTCTTTTGCTGCAGATAAGCAGCCATTTACCCACAGAAAACACCTGCAAAATGTACCTGGATGTTACAACAGAAACAGTGAACTGGATGAAGACCCCTAGGCTCATTTAGTCTTCCCCTGCCCGGCAGATCTTCATTAGTCTCTGGCTTTTCCCTTGCTGAACTTTTATGGGTGGGGAAGGCTACAATTCCAGATGATTCTAAATTTGTTCAACTGGTGGGATAGAAAGTTGCTATATCTTTCGAAGTGCGTACCTTAGGAGTTATTATAGATTCTAATTTGACTCTTGAATCATACGTTCAACATATACAAAATAAGACATGGTACAAATTGACGTTGGTAAGGCAATTACAATCAGTGTTAAGACCACCAGATTTTCGGATGGTGGCCCAGTCAATAGTCCCGAGTCATCTGGGCTATTGTAAGTCTATATTTTTGGGAATGCTTTAAGCAGTTATTATATAAATTGCAATGGATTCAAAATGTTTCTGCAAAATTGATCACACACAGTAGTTATAAGGAGAGAATAACTGCCTTACTCTTAAACCTTCATTAGTTACTATTAGAAGCACGAGTTTTGTTTAAGGTTTTCTGTTTGGCTTTTAAAGCTATTCATAAGACAGGTCTGATTTATCTGTCAAATAAGTTGATGTTCTGTTCTTCAGCAAGAGCTCTACGTGCTACAACTCATTGTACATTGGCATTGCCCTCTTTCCTCTTTTTTGGCAAAAGAGGATCAGAGATAGATGTTTTTCTGATGATTTACTTTCTGTGATTAGGGATCTTGTGGACAATGTCCAGTTTCAAAAAGCTCTAAAGATGGAAGACATTTAACTGGATTTTATTTGAATCGTTTTTCTCTCTTTTGTACTCCGTTTTGTACGTCTGAATTGTAAAAGCGAACTATAAGCAATGTTATTAAATTAAATTCTGCCACCTGGGATCTTCTGCATTTATTCCCATGACTTCTTGTATTATGTTATTTTCGTGGTCTTGCCAGTATAGGGAGCCTGGTTTCTGTATCTGCCATCCAGAGAAACGGGTGAAGGACGGTTCTAGTATGTATGTAAGGGAGACCTGGTGCCCCAGAGAAATTAAAGAATACAGGCGTCTGACATACCCGGACTTTGATCTCCTCCCCTCCTACTCCTGCATGCCCAGAGTCCTAGTTGTTAAAAGATCCAACTCCTCAACCGCTTTTAATAGAGCCAGATAAAATCTTCCATCCACTAGAAAGATATGGATAAGTTCCATCTTTATAAGTCAGATTCATCATTGAATTTAATGGGTCAATTGTTAAGAGTGAAGTGGGGTGATCTAGGCAGGAGAAGAAATGCAGACAACTCTGGTTCTCAATTGGGTATGGAGTGAATATGCGTGAGTTGCAAACAGTGGAGACTGAATACGTATTTGCCTGCACTGTGACCATCTTTAAAATCCAACTGGCTTGCAGCCCTCAAAGACTAGAGTCATCTACCCTGTGGTTAGAACAATGGGCTAAGAAGAGGAGCCGGGTTCAAATGCAGGTTCTGCCATCGACTTGCATTACGACCTTAACAGAGTCATTTTATCTACCACTGCCTCAAGTAACCACAAATATTCAGCTCTCTGGGTCACAAACCTTTGCAGGGTAATTTTAGAACAGGGCACTAGGTTAAGGCAGTCAAAACAAGCCTCTTTTAAAAAGACAAGTAGATTGTGCTTTAAATTTCCAACTCGGACGTTTCTATCAACAGCAAGTATAAATGAATGCACGCAACGCTCACAAGTACACACGTACATTAAGGAATTCTATAAATCAACAATCTGCCCAGACCACGCCCACAGCACAGTATGTGCCCTTATACCAAAGCCGTGTACTTTCCCACTGGTCGGTATTATAAGTGGCCACATAGGAGTGGGAAGGACTATACAATTACCTCCGCTGTGCGTTTATGTAGTAAGCTCTGTATAGCTCTCTACAAATGCTGAAATAATAATTCAAGCTTATAGTTTTGTAAATATTACATTTGCAAAATGAAAAATGTTACGTTTTGCACATCCTTATTTGGAAGTAAATTCTTCTGCTAGCAGAAATGGTTTGCCTAGGAGGGATAAGACACTGGGAGATGGCAATGCCCCTGTGACAGTAGGTGGGCAAGTTCCTCAGCCTTCATGCCGGGCGCGCTTACCTTCCGAGACAGCTGGGACTAAAGGAGGGATAAGTGGAGACAGATTTACGCGCTTAGCACCAGCTCTTGTGTCTCTGGGCGCATAGTGGATCCAGATGCCGGGGACTGGAAGGGAGCTGGGCACAGACTGTCTCAGCAGGTGAAGCAGCGACAGTGCAAGTCTTGCTAGCTCTGTGGCCTAGCAGGGAATATAAAACACCTCGCTAGTGACTACATAAGGAGAGAAAAAGCACGGCATGGCTGTTATCTAGCTGTCCCAAGTGAAATCTAGGGCTTTTTGCCCTTCATCAAGCATTTACCCTTGGACTGTGAGGTAGTATCTATTAAAACCGAAAGCATACCTTAATCGCTCTGGAAACTCGGGCTGTCAGCCATCCTGGCGTGGTTCATTTACTCTGCAAACTTTTCGTGCGAGTTGGTTTTCCCTCCAGCAACGCACTTGAAACTTGCAGCTGGGAGAAGCCCTGAGCAACTGTTTAAAGCTGTTCCTCGTCCCATTTGCTTCCTTTACCCCTCCCTCGGCGCCTCCCCCATACCTGGGCGGTACAGTTCCGAATCGCAGCAGCAGCTTGGACACTCCTTGATCGAAAAAAATACTCTTTCACTTTCTTCAAGTTGGCTCCTGCCTGACATTTTTGAGGTTTGCTCGAGCAGAGCCCTACTACCGATATAAGAGACAGAACTTCCTGAGTCTGGTCGCCCTCCCGCACACACACAAGCTCTTTGCTATTACCCATTACTTTGGCCTGACCGTTCTCTGCTGTTCCACTTGCAACGACTTAGATATCCCCCCCCCTCCTCCTCCCCCCTCCTCCTCCTCCTCCACCACCAATGCCATTTTCATAACAGTCCTTATGGAGCCCAGCACCTATTTTACCGCGCGGTGACTGCAGAGGCGTCTTGCCCGGGGGGTGGGGAAACGCACAGCTTCCTCCCTAGCTCTTGAATGGCTTGAGAGGCAAAAGCCAGGCCTGGGAACTGTGCTCAGCTCTTCCACTGAGTCATCAGTCTGCCCCCTCCCAATCCAACAGGATTCTGTTAGCAAATTAGTTGCAGAGCACTGATTTCTTCTGCCTTAAATGTATTCTGGCAAAAATGCTTTGAGGACTAAGTTTGTACCAAAATTGGTGGGAACTGTGAACAGAAACACATTGTCATTGTCTGCATGTGTCCTGGGAGGCTCTGTCTAGTGTCTAAGCCTACAGGAAGGAGGGGGGTGGGCGGCGCTCCAGTCCCTGATCGGTGCCTAATGAAGGACGATTATGGTGATTCTCTTTTTAGAATGAACTTTGTTGTATGGTAATCATATTAAAAGACAAAAAACTACCAGCATCTTATTAAGAGGTGTGTAACATCTCCCAAAAGAATTCTCAAAGAAAAATAAATAATGATTCTTTAAAGGAAAAAGGTGTTTTCATATATGATTTACCTCAAAGAAAGAAAAATTCAAGGTATAGGTATAGATGAAGACCTCTAGGTTTTTACAATGCAATCATTACACAAATACTTGAAAATATGTTTTGCCTAGAAGATGGGTGAGAAATGTTTTAGTCATAATAATAATAATTATTATTATTTTTATGGAAAATAGTGCTCATCAGAAAATTAAATAATAGAACCAGGTGCCACTAAACCACAGTTAATCCGCATGTTCATGAAAAGTCTATTTCAAAATAACTTGCAATGCTAATACTTAGAAAAGATAATTCTAAAAAGTACTTATGCAGGAAGAAGGGGTGGTGGAGAAACAGTGGCGTAGAGTAGCCCACCAATGCTGCAGTCACTTGAACTCTCTCTCCCACGGACATGCACTAAGCCACGTTCTGGGGAACTTAATTTCATCTGGAACTTTATCAGTGATAAAGTTGGTCCTGTTCTGTCAAGATTTCATTTTGCCTCTAGATCAGTGGTTCTCAGTCCAGTCGTAGGGACACACCTAACCAGTCTGGTTTTCAGGAACACCCCTATGAATATGCATGAGATAGATTTGCATGCCATGCCTCCTTTGTATGCAAATCTCTATCATGCATATTCATTGTGGTTATCCTGAAAATCTGACTAGGTTGAGAACCCCTGCCCTAGATAGAAGGACATAACAGACATTCTTACCCCCTAATGCATAATATCTTTCCAACATCGCACTGGAATGCTGCAGAACAAGAATATTACGTTAAATGAATGCGGTACTTGACACAGAAAGTTCTGATCTTGACAATGGCCACTGTTGTGCAAAATCACCCCAGGGCTGAAAACCTTCCTGCTATCACTAGCTGAATGGAAAGGGATTTTTATAAACTATAAATGGAATTTTTTGTGAAGACCCCTCCTAGATAATAAACCCTGGAAAAGACCTGCCCAATATTCAACAAATGTAACCCTCAGGGGTTGCAATATTGCCTGGCCAGAGGGACCAGCCATTCAGAAATAGCACTCAAATAGGGTCGTTACTAGCTCAAGAGGACACATGGCAAACACGGGCCATCCCCTGGGCAAGTAGCGTACACACAGCCAGGCTGGGGCTACATGCCATTGGTCTGACAAGCACACGTGCACCCACAAGCTGCCTCAGGGGTTTGGAGGTGCGTTTTATTTGTCATAAGAAGAACTACTTTTTCTGTTCTTTGAGGTTAATACCCAAAGGATGTGATAAGTTCTTCATCAGTATAAGAGACTGGAGGATGTTCCCACTGCTCATCTATATATATTCCAGTTAGACAGGTAACTTCTCACAGTGTTCTACTTTTTCCAGTATTGTCCTATCACTGCTTCCACATAGGTCACTCTTTGACTGTTCTAAGCTCCTGACACGTGCACTTAAAATAGATCAGATGTTTGCTGGTGCTTCCATCTGAATATATAATTTCTTCAGTAGATAAAACCTGTCCTGTAACTAGCAAAAAAAATTCATAGTAACCTAGAGTATTGTGTGCAGTTCTGGAGACCACACCTTCAAAAGGATATAAACAGGTTGGAGTCAGTGCAGAAGGTGGCTACCAAAATGGTCAGTGGGCTTCATCATAAGGCATATGGGGACAGACTGAAAGATCTCAATATATATACTTTGAAAAACGAAGGGAGAGGGGTGAGATGATAGAGACGTTTTAATACCTCCGTGGCATAAGCACACAGGAGATGAGCCTCTTTCAAGTCAAAGAAAGCTCTTCAAAGGATGAAGGCGATAGGAGATAGACTCAGGAATAATATGCGGAAATATTTCTTTACAGAAAAAATGGTAGATGCATGGAATAGTCTCATAGTGGAGGTAGTAGAGACAATCAAGAAAGCATGGGACAAGCATAGAAGATCTCTAAAGATAAAAAGGGACTGTAGAGCTTAGTAGTTGTTATGGAAGGGCAGACTGGATAGGTCGTATGGTCTTTATCTGTTATCATGTGTCTATGTTAATGAGGGTCGATTAAAACCCAAAATGGCCCACCTGGTCTGCTCAATTCAAATTCATGCTTGTTTTTGAAGATATTCCAATAAAATTCCCAAATGTAAATCAACACAACTCTGCAGGACCGCACCAAGATAGAAATGTGTCCTGTGTGACTTGGGAGCCTGGTGTTCCCCGTCCCTCCCATCTACGTGGAGGAACTCCCTCTTATAGGGCTTCCTGGAAGCCCAGTGTTGTCATCAGCGCCCCTTCCATACTTGTGTCCTGTGCGACCACACCTCTCGCACAGCCCTTGGTATGGCTCTGCCGCTCCACACCCTTCCATGCCAATGCTTTCCACTCAGCCTTTCTACCCTCTTCTTATATCTGCCCAACCACTGCTGTTTAGGGTTGTACCATGCAGGTTACTCCATCTTCTCATCCTCCATCGTGTACTGCTCCCCAAATGATGACTTTGCACTTTTGTGCATCGACTCTTAACTGCCATGAATCTGACCACTCCTCGGGCATGTTTAGGTCACATCGCATTCTGTTTAAGACAAGCTTGGAGTGTGGGCAGATGCTTGGCACGTTAGAATCCTGCGTTTTGTAGGCAGGAATCTGGGGGGGGGGGGGGGGGGCAGCACATGTTGGGAAGCGAAGAGCCGGTGTACCCTGACCAATATCAGCTTTCTGCTACAACACTTGAAAAATATTAATGTTATTTCTGCGGTTTATGATACTGTCAATGCTTCATTTGTACTTTTGGGAGTGACTTTCTGGACTGCATCTATGTCTGGGAGGGAAAAGAAATGTGTTCAATAAAGATTCTTTTGTATGCAGCTCTGTGCAGTAATTTCCATCCACCTCCTTATGACTGGAATGATCCTGATTTAAAATCTCTCTCCTGGGTTTCTAGCACATTGTCAAAATGTGTCATTTTAATATGACACCCTCACTTCTCTTTTCCCCTTATGATACATAAAATAGTGGAGGCCTAAATTAAATGCATCCTGCTGGCACAGTGCCTACACGATCCACATATTCAGTGCTGCTGTCTATACTGATTGTGGCATCGAGACTGCATATTAGTTTAAGCACTACTGGTTAAAGTAATGCAGTCGCCACGCTGGCTGAAAATTTGGCCCTCTCTTTTTAAATATACAGCTAAACCTTGCACTGGACGATCTCATTTTGGGTGATTGAGAAGAGAGAGTGTGGAAAGTATGAGAGAGAGAGAGAGAGATACTGCTTCCTTGTAACACATCCACTGAACATAAGGCTTTGAAGCTCATCTTCCCTATCCCTTAGGAGCCAGAAGGTAAGGAGAGTGGTTGTGGCCTCCCTTGAATATTGTGTGCAATTCTGGTCGCCGTATCTTAAAAAGGATATAGCGATTTTAGAAAAGGTTCAGAGAAGAGCCACCAAAATGGTAAAGGGGATGGAAGGATACTCCTATGAAGAAAGGCTAAAAAGGTTAGGGCTCTTTAACTTGGAAAAGAGATGGCTGAGGGGAGATATGATAGAAGTCTATAAATTAATGAATGGAGTGGAACGGGTAAACGTAGATCGTTTGTTTACATTTTCAGAATATAGAAAGACTAGGGGACATGCAATGAAGCTACAGGGTAAACTATTTAAGACTAATAAAAGAAAATATTTTTTCACTCAACGTGTAATCAAACTCTGGAATTTGTTACCGGAGGATGTAGTAAAGGCTATTAGTGTAGCTGGGTTTAAAGAAGGTTTGGACAAGTTCCTGGAGGAAAGGTCCATAAACCATTATTAAGAAGGGACCCAGGATATCAATGCTTGAACCAATACAAGCATTGCAGAACCTGTGTCTTTTGGGGAAACTGCTAGGTACATATGACCTAGATTGGCCACTGTTGGAAACAGGATACTGGGCTTGATGGACCTTGGTCTGACCCAGTATGGCATATCTTATGTTCTTATGTCCCTCTTCTTCGCAACTGCAGCTCTTGGGTACATCCAGAAAAGATAAATTCCCTAGGAGCCTGTTACAGAAAAATGGCACTTAAACATGGATTTGAGGGAAGCCATGGGAGATGTTTTCACTTGCTTGGTTCCAAATAATGAATATGTGAATCATCGGGAATAAAAATGCAGGAAGACTGGAGAGTTTGAGCTATCTAAGAAGACCACCACAATTTTGCTCACCATAAAGAAGTCGGTGAAGGTTTGGCACCTGTGAGGATTAGGCCTCACATCAGAGAAGGAAATGGAGCTCGTGATCCTCCTTCAGCTATTAGAAGCTGAGAAGTGACAGCATGTGAGGTAAACACTGACGCTGCCCATTGTCAGGATTAACAGGGTTGAAGCCTATGCATTCCTCGGATACTAAGGTCCTTAAAGTACAGTGGGATTGTCTGCAGTGCCAACAGAGGTCCCTGCTGGTACTGATAGTAGACACTGAATTGTGTGATAATCAGCTGTATTTAGATGAGGCAATGCACCAAAAGGTGAGTATCAGGACCGGGACCACACCCAGGGAACATCAGGGACAATAAAAATGCACCTTTCCCTATAACAGTAACGTTTCTCTTGGGGTTGAGTCTTCCAGTACTAGGGAGAAGTCAGAGGTTGAAACACAGGTGCTCGTAGTTGAGTAGAATGGACACTGAATATCAGGCAGAAGAACTACAGAGCATAGCAGTGAATCCAAACAGCACGGAGAGGTCGAATCCCAGAATAGGCCGAGGTCAAGGCAGGCAGAAGAAGTTTAATATCAGAAGGCTAGCAGAGGTCTGACACCAAGACTCCACCAGAGAACAAGCACTCAGAGCTCCCATGAGAGACCTCCTGTGGACTGGGAGTTCCAGGATATATATATATATATATATATATATATATGTCTAGAGAACCAATCAGTGACAGCCTTCTTCGAGGTCCAATCAGTCCAGGGGATCTTATGAGGAACATATTGGCCACCTCTTAGGATGGAGAAAGGCAAGAGGATAAAGCAGGAAGAGACCCTGGATCACTTCTTATTTAGTGGCCAGTTCCTACAAGGGTACAAAGTTCATCCAATCCCACGCTTACGGGCCTGATACTCAATGGTGGCTGCTAGTGCTGCTAAAGGGACTAGCTGCCGCCGCTGACCATTAGGCCCAGATACTGAATGCCGGGGGTCATATCCAGGTTGCTTGGATTGCCGTGAAGCTAACTGGACAGTGATGATAGTGAGCTGCTGCCCAATTAGCTTCAGTGGCAAAAGTGAGGGCAGCCTTTGCTGTGCCTGTCTTTTGCTAATTAGGGATAACCAGGCAGCAGCTCAATATCACCGCTGTCCGGTTATCTCTGGGTGCCAATCCCGGAACACCCCGATACTAACCAGTTAGCATGGGGGCGTGCAGCAGTAGCACCCGCGGACATTCAGCGGCACTAACTGCAAGGATGAGAAGGTGTTGCTTGGAGGGGTGCCCATCTTGAAACTTCATACCATTAGCAGGAAGAAATGGAAAAAGAAAAAGACAAACAAGAAATGGAAAGAAGAAACAGGAAAGGATTCTAAGGACAGAGAAACAGAGCAAAATGAAGGCTGAAAATGGGGGAATGAAGAAATACAATCCTGAAAACTCATGGCCCGATATTCAAAAGCAAATCTGCTTATAACTCCAGCCATTATCCATGAATATTCGGTGGTGCACTCTGCAAAGTGCTATGGAAGATCTTTACAGAGCACCTCAGCACTATCCAGGTAATGGCAGGGTGATGTGTGTGTGGAGTGGACCCTGACGTTATCCGGACAGCGGCAGTCTTCCAATTGCTATCAGGCTGACTATCCAAATAACTTTAGGATAGCAAAAAGACTGTCCTAAATTTATTCAGATAGCGGTCTCAGTAAAGCGGCAGTGCTCGCTGCCCTATCCAGATATTGAGTCCCAGCCACAATACAGATATTGGCATTGAACATCCAGATTATATTCAAGGATTATATTTAAATACCATGGTTGGCATTTGAAAAAAAAACAGCGACCGGAATGTTTAAATATTGGTCTGACTTTTATTTTTAAATGAAATTTCAGATTGTGACTTTTGAAAGTTTAAATTATTCTCTTTTATTCAATAAATTTGTTAGTCCTCCCAGTTTAGTCCTTAGTAGTTTCAAGATACCAATGGGGCGTATGGCACAGGTTCTCAGTCTTAGCCAAAAGACAAAGAAGGTAATTTTCTTAGCTGGTGAATAAGACCTTAGCTATGACCTATGACCTTCCCTACACTATTTGGCAAAGGCAGAGATTCTAACTGATCCAAATTCGCACCTTTAGGTGCTACTGTTTAATACAGACACTAAGAGCTCAGATCGCTGATAATCGCTATAGCTGGGATAAACTAGTACCCTGGAACCTTGCTAGGGGGAGATGTTGCAGCAGTCGGATACGAAGAGGGGACGGTGAAGGGGATTATCAAACTGACAGCTTGTCCCAGGCTTTAAAATCTTTTGCCACAGCAACGAAGCATTATCCAGTAGCTGTATGTGCTGTCCTCAGGATGGACTGGACGTGGTGTATGGAAATACTACTTTAAATTGCTCCCCTGATATCTAACTCACCCCTGCCCCCCTCATTAATTAGAGATGCTGCTGTTCTAGTAATTAGGTGATTGACTGTTATTCTTCTATCGATACTTGTTAAGTGGACGACGGGTAGTTAAATGTCAAGCTTTCATTTTACGTCAAAGGAAGATACTGCAAGTTTTCATCTAGGCAGTTTAAGAAGGTTCCGGGGAGAAAACAGGAAATGTTCTGCACGACAGCTTTGTGTTGAAAGTCAAATAGGGAAGGGGAAAGAGGAGAGGTAAAAATCAATAGATAAAAAAAAGGGGTTGGTACCAAAAGCAAACGAAGCAAAACGTTAGAGTGTATGAGAGCATCTCACCCTTGGGCTGCACAGGAATTGAGATCAGTCCACTGAGCAAAGGAAGTGAGAGAAGTAATCACAATAAACCACATTATATATATGTCCATACACACATTTAAATGTTTCCATTTCATTTTTTCAGCCATTAATGGTGCGACCTCCATCTTTTCATGTCACTGGGAAAAGTATTTTCATGCATCCTATAGAAAGAGAATGAATTTATTTCTGATCAGTTTGCACATCTTTCAGATGTTCGATTCTGGATATCCCAAGTGAAATTTAGCTTCAAAAAAAGCTTCAGATGAACCTTTTGTACATTTATCTTTCAGAAAAGTGAGTCAGTGTGCAAAGTTTACTGAAGAAAGCAATATGAGAACTTTCCAAGTATGACTCCTGCTAATAGGATTAGGTGTTTACAGTACAAGTCCGAAATTAGGTTTTAGTTTCCAAGCCTCGGAGTTTACAGGTTGTCTAAGTGGCATTTTTCCAATGTGCATATTTGACCGAGAGGCTTATGTAATGGAACGTTGACTTTCAGCATCTCCAAGAAAAATCTCAATTCCTCAAGGCTTTCGAAAATTCTCTCCCTCGTGTTCCGCCATCAAAAAGCACTTTAAGCCTGCAGTCGGAGAGCAGTCTAAAAATAGAAATCAGGTTTCCTCAGCTAAGCTTGGGCTCTTCTTGCTTTGCTGAGGTGAAAATGCAAAGCTGGGGAAATAAGGGGGAGGGAAGACGGAAAGGCAGAAAGCGAAGCGAGGCATATTTCTGACTTCGTTTCAGCAGTAGAAGCAGATGAACGGAGTGGAACGGGTAAACGTAGATCGATTGTTTACGTTATCAGAATATAGAAAGACTACGGGACATGCAATGAAGCTACAGGGTAAACTATTTAAGACTAATAAAAGAAAATATGTTTTCACTCAACGTGTAATCAAACTCTGGAATTTGTTACCGGAGGATGTAGTAATGGCTGTTAATGTAGCTGGTTTTAAAAAAGGTTTGGACAAGTTCCTGGAGGAAA
The DNA here is from genome assembly GCA_033557465.1 of Ichthyophis bannanicus. Classification (NCBI taxonomy): domain Eukaryota; kingdom Metazoa; phylum Chordata; class Amphibia; order Gymnophiona; family Ichthyophiidae; genus Ichthyophis; species Ichthyophis bannanicus. The sequence goes on along the minus strand of JAWIIG010000024.1, from coordinate 11,421,434 downwards.
GATCCATAAACCATTATTATGAAGGGACCCAGGATATCAATGCTTGACCTAATACAAGCGTTGAGGAACCTGTGTTTTTTGGGGAAACTGCTAGGTACATATGACCTAGATTGGCCACTGTTGGAAACGGGATACTGGGCTTGATGGACCTTGGTCTGACCCAGTATGGCATATCTTATGTTCTTACCCTTAAAAGGTACTCTTGCTTATTAATAAGAACTTCCAACAAGACAGCACTGGGTGTCTCAGGGAAAGATACACAAATTTTGTTATTTTTAGATTGGTTTCTGATGAAGATCACAGAATACATGATAGGTTTCATGGCAGTCAGGGCTGGTCAAAACTGAGCCGCCACCTAGGGCAGAAACAGCTTCTGAGGGACTGTAAAGAGCAAAACAATAGATCCGGACAGCCAGAGAAACTCAAAGAGCCATCAGCACGTTTGTTCACCTGCGGGGAGAGCGGGCACGCACGTACATACAAAGCAAAAGGACATGTTTTCCAAGCCACATGCCAGTAACGTGCCAACATGTACATTAACCCTACGCCATCCAGGTAGCGTGCCGTAGTGCCTCAAAATTTAATATTTAAAAATATGGGGGGGGGGGGGGATATGCCCTAACTTCAGCTGGTTTTGCAATCCGGCCAGCGGCTGAATATCGCCACTGATGGGATTGCAAAATCGCAATTTGGGCAACCCGGATATTCAATACTGGGGCCTGAATATGGCCCCCTCATTGAATATCCGGGGTGAATTTACAGTGGCAATGGCCAGCCGCTTTAAATATGCTGGCAACCACCCCACTAAAAATCTCCCCTATGATATCCAATTAGGCAGTTTTTCAGGATTGTTATGGAAGGGGTGCTGTTGCGATGATCATGATTGTTGGGTTTAATTATTAAAATTTCAGGGGGCGGTGGAAACGTCAGGCTGAAGGTTCACATAGAGTGCCTAACACTCTTGCACTGGCCCTGATTACAGTAGTCACCCAATTATTGCTTTTTGGACAGGAATTTTCTCTCTTGATGCCACCATCATCTGGAATAGGGTAGAAGAAACACACTGGACTTGCCCCTGCTGGGGTGTCAGCTTGAAATAAGAGCAACAAGACAATAGCTCAGTCATCTTTCTACCTCATTTTTAAGAAGCTCATACTACCCATCTTCACAGAATGGAATGGGGAAAAAGCAAAAATAGAAAAAAACACAGAAATGTTTCATTGCTGGTAGAAAGTTCAATCAGAATTTAAAGAAAGTTAAGGGTAATACTGTACAGGGGCTAGGCCAAGTTTACAAGGGTATAGTAATCCAAAATAGGAAAATGGACAGGCTGATATTCAAAAGTACTTCTCTGAATAGCAGAAGCTACTATCTGTATCTGATAAGTTGTGTGTACTCTGATCCTGACTACTTGGCCAGGGGTAACAAACACAGGGATCCTTCCTCAGCCTTTGGTCTCCTATCTCTGGTTTCAGAAGCAAGTGAGAAGAAATGAAAACAAAATACACACAGAATTATAGCATAACAAAGTCTGCTAAAGCTTTAGGGAGGAATTCACAGGCCCACAAACCGGAGCAGTCTCCTGTAATTCCCTCCCTTAGCTTGACTGCAGCTCCTTCTTTTATTAGGAAAAAAATGCCACATTATACAATTTTGTCTTATCACTCTGTCATTCTTTTTGTTTAATCTACATGTTACAGGACATGCCAAGCACAAACACATTGCCCACGCTTAATCAGGACAAGCTTCCTGCAAACAGAAGCTCCCTGTCTTGCAAGATGAAACCTTGAATGTCTCTCTCTTATTCATAAACATCCCCTGTGAAACTGTCAGTATATTCAGAGCTGTTCTCACACTCTAAACGTTCCCCTGAGACCCCAGCCCCTCTTAGGGGTATGTTTACTAAAACCCTGGTAGAGTGCGGGCCGCGGTAGAGTGCGGATGCCATATAAGGAGTGGGCGTTCCGTCCTGAAAAAGAAAAGCCGGAATTTAAATATGCGCTAAGGTGCGCCCTGCACCTTAGCGCATCAGATGGCTGCGTGGGAGGCATATGTGGTACGCTGATGGGCAAGCAGAAGAGCAGAGCCACAGCACAATGGTTAAGGCACCTACCAATGGTGCAGGGATCAGAGGTTCAATCCCCACAGAGCCCAATAAAGACAGTTGGCTGAGGCATTAATTTAGGAGGCATTGAAATAATGGGCAGCATAAGGCAGTGCGCTAATGTTTTTGGAGGCATATTAATAATGGGCAGCATAAGGCGGCGCGCTAATGTTTTTGGGGGCATTTTAATATTGTGAGGCATATGGCGGCTCGCTGATGTGCAAGCACAGGAACTGAACCACAGCCCAATGGTTAAGACACTGCCCAATGGTGCAGGGATCAGGGGTTCAATCCCCCAAAGTGCCCAATGAACAAGGCTGGCTGAGGCATAACATATTATGGGGAAGATTGCTTTAGGAGGCATTTTAGTCATATTTTAATTACCACTACTAGCAAACGCACTCCCAAAGCGTGTTAACATCAGGTGCCCTATAAGGCACATTTTAAAGTGCACTGTCAGCCAAGGCACCCTAAAATGTTGCTTATAGGGCGCTTTAGAGGGTGCCGTATGAGGTACCGCAAGGTCAGTGTACTGTTTTTTATGGCAGCACTGTGCAGTTTAAGGAATGAAAAGCATACATAGGTGCGCTGACAGGCAAGGAAGAGCAGAAGTGGAGCACAATGGATAAGGCACTGACTGCTGATACAGGGGTCATGAGTTTGCTCCCCAGTGTGCCTAATACATAAGGCTGGCTGTGGCATCAGCTTTGCATTGTACATATTTTGTCCTGCAGCACTTTATATTTATGTTATTAATTGCTGCCAGCAAACACGGCCTCACGTGCCGTAATTGAAGGTGCCGTCTAAGGCACCCTATAAGGCACTCCATAGGGCACATTAGAAATTGCCCTGTTTGCCACAGCACCCTAAAATGTCCCCTATAGGGCACCCTATAGGTTGCATCACAGGAGAATGTATAGTGCACCTTATATGGACGGGCACCATAAGGTGCCCTATAGGGCGCCCTATAAAGCACCCTCAGAGGCACCTTATGGGTACAGTACACTGAGGGTGATTTTGCTGGCAACAAAATATGTACATTAAAAAAAGATAATGCATTGGACAACCCTATCAAATAACCCCACTGTGGGTTTGAACCCATGACCTCTGATTTCAGAGGCAGTGCAGTAACCATTGGGCTACAGCTCTATAGCTGCTAGCAAGCCCCTGGCTGGTTGCAGAGAGCATGCACGTCACCACACAGACAGTCTGCTGTGGTCACCAGGATAGGGTTAGCCTACCCATACCCATGATGCACTGCACATGCAAATCAGCTGTCCACAGATTAACACAAGATGGGCAATGCACCCCCACAGCACCTCGGCCCGGTAGAGGGAAGTGACCATGTGCACCCACACACCACCTCGGCCTGGTAGGGGGTACTGACCGTGTGTTTTACTGGCACAGAGTAGCTACACACCATCACATTGTGCGGGTACTGTGCTCACCCTGAGGGTGCAATGAGGCGCCCAGGCCCAGGTCCACAACACCTTCCATGGCTGAAAGAGGCCATGCCGGAGGTCCAAAGCAGTGTTAATGTGTGAGATAGGTAGTTTCTGCACAAACACCTTGGATATCTCTGTTTCAGTCAGGTGTAGCCCCCATGGACCCCTAGGTGGGCTATGTACCACCCCCCCTCCTCCAGGGCTGAGGGTGGCAAACAGGGTCTCCTATCAATAGATCCACATTCTACCTCCCTGCAAAGGTGGCAGTAGAGGGGACCATCAACCTGGGTCCTGCTGAGGAACAGACACCCCACAGGGCAGTCAATGCAGCTCTATACACATCCATACCACAATAGCAGACAGACATTAGGCCTGGATATGGTGAGCTGCACCCCACCACTATCTGATATTCTCCTGCAGCAAGTCATCAGCCGCTGCACCCCACAAGCTGCTCCATCAAGACACATACCAGCTGCAAACAGTGTGCTAGTTAGTCCACAGTGCATGTTCCCGGTGGAGATGCATGCACCCACAACTGGGATGTCAGCATACACATCAAGCAGTTACATCAGTGACTGGGCCCCAAAAGGAAACCCATATCTATCACATGAGAGAAATACTATATAGCACTATGGGGGTGCCTAGCCATGCTGTGGTCACTGCACAGTCAGGGTGAGAGTGATCTCTCAGCAGGACATACTGAGGTCACCCTGTCTGTGTAGGTGGTGGCCGGGCACTAATATGTCCCAGTCAGTGCCCTATGCCCTGTGCAGATGCACCCTGGCCAGGCCACCCTGTCCGGCCTCTACCCATGGTACCATGTTCCTCATTATGCACATTGGCAGCCCAATACTGGCAACATTTCTGGCAGTGTGGGCTGTGGAAGGTGTTTGCAGCCACCACACACTGGATAGGCAGACAGCCACCCCCACACCTATGCCAGCATTGTGCTACTATAGAGGAGTCCAGCAGCCATACCCACCACACCAGTCCTGGGCACAGTACAGGCATGGATATGGTATGCACTACTGTTGGGGGTCACTCCCCAGGGTGGTAAACACTGTCAGAGACCAGACCTGTAGCGCACACCGCAGACATCACAATGATTGTTATGGTGGAGATCAATGAGCAACATGTGCTTAACGTAGGAATTGATATCTGCCAGTTATCATGGGCAACGTTTGATAGCTGTGTACCATATACCCAGGTGTAGGGTGGCAGTGCTAAGGTATGCAACTGCTAGTATTGGGGGATACAGGCAGGGCCCAATGTCCTGCCTCTCTAGGAGGCATTGGCCAATGGGGCCTGGGGGGGGGGGGGTGTCTGGCCCTGTTGGCTGCTGCTTTACGGCAGAGTGTCCCAACTCCAGTCCTGGTGTTCCAACCACTGTTCGGGTTTTCATGCTGTCTCTCAGAAATATGCATGAGCTACATCAGCATACCATGGGGGTGGTGCATAGATATGCAGCACATGCATCTTTAGCAGAGGCAGCATGGATCCTGAATGGTGTGGGGCCCTCCAGGACTGCATTTGGGAGACTCTGCTCTGGGTAATGCGGCTGTTTATGGTGTCTGTGTTTGGTGTGGTAAAATATAGGCGTGTGAACCATGCGTATGTTCTCAGCAATAAAGGTTTCTCCTTACTATCACAGTTTAGTTGTAGGAAAAATATGTGGACTGGATTGGCAGTAGCCCCAGCTGGGCTTTGAACCTGTGACCTTCTGTTCCTGCACATGCTGTCTGTGTGCACTGCACCACCGTGTTGCCACAGATGTGCTGTGTTCCCTGGGGAGTCCATGACTGTACATCCGACAGAGCCTGTCTGTTACGGTGGATGGTGCCAGCCTGCACAGGCCTAGGCCACTGTCTGCTGTGGTTTGCAGCCACTGCCCCCTCCACCACCTGTACCCTTCTGCCAACATGCAGACATGTCCCTATCTGGAAAAAAAATATGACCTGATTGAGTTGTGGCACTCCAGGACTGAATTTGGGGGACTTGGCTGTCGGTAATGCCCATTGTTATGGTTTGTGTGCAGTGTAGGGTAAAATATAGGTGTTGGAACCATGCTTATGTTCTCTGCCATACAGGGGTGTCTGTACTATCACTGTTTAGTGGTGGGTAAAACTATGGGAACTGGGTTGGCAGGAGCCCCAGCTGGGGTTTGAACCTGTGACCCTCTGGTCCTACAGGCACTGGCTGTGTCTGCTGCACCACACTGTGGCCACAGAGACAGTGCAGTCTCTGGAGATAGGAAACCTGGCCGCACGAGTCAGACACCCTGCTCTGCACAATTTTACTGTGGGCTCGTTTACCTTGTATGGGGACAGGGGTGCAATTAAACCTCAAAAATGACCTCCAAAAAAAGGGGAAAAAACCAAAACCAAGCTGGGCAACAGTGATATCAATGGGCAACATGAAAAACACTCCTAGGAAAGCTCCATTAAAATGCAGTGATTTTTGAACGAGTCTACGGAGCGTAGACCCTTCCAAAAATCATTTCTTTTTTTTGGAGCTTTCCTGGGAGTATTTTTTATGGTTACCCATTAATATCACTGTTGCCCAGCTGGATTATAATTTATTTGAAATTTGTTGTGGTCATTTTCAAGTTTTATTTGCTGTTTTGTTCTGTGCACATGTATCACACTGCTCACGTTTTGCAGGTTTCCCCGGTTTTGCTGTACATTGCTGACGGAAATGGTTTCTCTTCCCTTTAAATCGGCTCTAACGCGAGGGTTTCACTCGCGGTATTTTAATGCCGAATTCAGCCCCGCTCCTGTGCGGGGAGCCTCTCCCCTCCCACTCTCCACCCATTGACCCCGTCTCCCCGCCCCTCGGGAGCCTTCCTCCGCCCTCCGTAAGCGTTTCCCCGCCTCTATCGCACATCAGCGCCCCGCACACGTGCGCCGGCCCGTTCATGTGACGCGCACACGTGCGCGGTGCTTAAGAGCACTTAAGTGCATCATTATGGTCCGCTCTTGTGCGCCGCGCACGTGTGCGCGGTTTAGTAAACATACCCCTTAGAGTCCCTTTCTACAATAAGTGCCCTATTCATTAATTTTCAGCAGCACTATCCAGATAAGTGCCTTTGAAAATTATTACAGACCTCCACGACGCTATCCAAATAAAGGCTCATTCCAACCTGGACGTCCAGCCCTCTGAACGTCCGGTTTGATCGGACATACAGAGGAGCTTGTAATTCTGATCCTGTGGGGCACGTCTAGCCCCGCAGGATCAGAATCGTGATCAGTTTTGTACGTGCAGGCCGGGATTGCAATTCAGCCCAGCCTTCATGTACAGGCACTGCCTGACTAAGTCAGTCAGAACTTTTAAATGGATCCACGGTGCCATGGCATGCCATAGCACCATGGCTCCATGTAAAAGCCATTTAAGGCCAGGGTCAGGCTTCCGGGAATGTCCTTAGGCCCCCGCTGCCCCATCTGTGCCCTGGACCCCCCCCAAAAAATGTCCAGGGAAGTTATTCCACCTCGTTGGTGGAATAATTTCCCCGCACAAATCGCTGGCCCTGGACATAAAGGGCCGACATTAGAATTGGCCCTGTATGTCCAGGGCCGGCGACTGTCCGCTGCCCACCCAGACTCTGCCCCGAGCCGCCTCTTCCCCGCCTCCGTCTATCTTCCCTGCACAACTGGTGAGAAAGTTAGATGCCAGTGGGGAAGGCATGAATAGTGGGGATGGATGTCCCATTGGGACGTCCATCCTCACTGTTCGTGCAACAGAACAACCTCCATAGTGTTTGCACAGAATGAGGGGAGAGTGTGGATGTCCTGCCTAATTATACAGAGAGGAGCGATATTCAGTGTGTGTAGTATGTGTATGTGTATTGTATATACAGTATGTGTGTTCTATTTATGTGTTCACATATTTGTGTGTATGGTGTGTGTGTTTCTGTGGTGTTCATGGTGTACAGCGAGAGTGTGGTGTGGTGGGACAGTTATGGAGTTGGGGAGAAGAGAGAACATGGAAAGGGAGTTTGAAAGGAGTAATTCCCAACTGCTGTGTTTCACTGTATGAACGTTTGTTAACTACAGAACTCCTCCCACAGAAATACATTGGGTTAGATTTTGGAACTCACAGTCTGATTTGGTTAATTTTCCAACACGATGTGCGTTTCCACCTGTTTTTCCCACATGCTAAGTTTCATCCCATTCAGTTAAATTTTTGGAGATTTATTTTGCCCTCAGACAGACTGATAGACGGACAGACAGACATTCTCAACCTCTTTTATATAATTCTTTCCAACTTCCGGGGGTTGGAAAGAATGAAAATGGCTGTCCTAGATTTATCCAGATAGATATATAGATAGTGGGCTGAATATCGCCGCTCTCAATATAGCATTGGTGCTTATCGCTCTATAGGGCATCTTTATTAAGCAGGACTAATGGCTAGTAGGGGCTATTTGTAACTGGGTGCCATTGAATAACATGGGACCTAGTTACAAATAGCACCTGATAATCTTAGCCCAGCTTGATAAACATGCCCCTATAGTATATTTTGTGTGAACACTGGCTGTCTTAGCTAAAGAGATCTGGATATTCAGTGTTGGGCTCTGAATTCTGACTGCAGCTGAATATCTAGATAATGCTGGCACTGACCGCCTTTAACTGGATAGCAGCAATCTGCAGAGCTAGCCAGATAGCTTAAGGCAACCTTTCTGTTGTCTGCCGATAGTTATGTGGGCAGCAGGGCTTAAGATCAACGCTCTCAGGACATTTCGCTGCTTTGTCCCCATTCTGTCCTTGGACTGTCCAGAAATAGCCAGACGGTGCTGAGGTGGTCTCTGAGACTCTTCAGCGGCACTTTTCAGCTATTGCCTCTGAAGATCCTGGTCAGCAGCCCTTTTCTGCTATCCAGATCAGCGCCCCCTGAATGTTGGCACAAAACTATTTAAGTGCTGTGGTGGTGTTTAAAAAAATCACCAACTGCAGTGTTTTATTAGTGATATGAAAAAATGTCTTCTCTCCTTGCATGCTTTGTCTTGCCCTTATTGTCATATCAATAGCACGGCACATCCAGGAGGAAGCTTCAATTTCCATTTTACTTCTCCTAGGATCAAATGATCTGACAGCTCAGAACTGACTACCTAGAGCAGCCTAGTAAAGGAAAGGTAGGAAGTTGTTAAAAATGGGAAAGGAGGTCATCTGCATCCCATCCTTAGCCTTCAGATTCCAGGACCTGAAACAGTTAAGAGCACAGGAAGGACAAATTATAACTATACATACTACTTTTTTGAACCAGCAATTCCGTGCAGGGATGTCACTGACAACCAGGAAAAAGAGAATACCCATTATAATAGACAAACCACAACTAGAAGTCAACAATGTCAATGACATGACTCACTTTACACTTGTTTCTCAAGCACCTCTACACCTACCCAGCAGAACTCTGCCCACACAGGTACTCATGCAGTGGTCTTTGTCTTCATGTATGAAAATAATGGTAACACCCAAGATACTTCATCACCACAAAGCGATGGTTACAGCTCACCAGAATGTTCAGGATGTGGTCATGTTTATGGTTTTGGTAGATAGATTTCAGGTCCATGTGAGTGAAATCGGTCGCCCTGAGTATATGGGCACTGGGTAGAGGTAAGCCTGGGGAAAATGTTTGGTTTGTTTTAGGTCAGAGATATGTGGCCAGTCAGAACGCTCTACATGCCTAGTTCTCTCTGACTATACACTTGTGGAAACTGAACAAGGCAGTTGCTGGTGGAGCACACCAGAGGCAGGGTACAGATGAGCTCGGCTGAACACCTAGCTGATGGATGATAGCCATATTTCAGCCTAACGCTTGTGGACATAAGAACATAATATAAGAATGACCATACTGAGTCAGATCAAGGATCCATCAAGCCTAGTCTCTTGTTTCCAACAGTGGCCAATCCAGGTCACAAGTACCTGGCAGTAATGCTGGACCTGCTGCTAGGTGGTCTAGGCATCCACCTAGGACATGAGGATATGTTGGACTTGGGCAGCAGCATGGCAGGAAAGCAGTACTTATATGTGCCCCACACCCTTTCAGTGCAGGCCTGTGCTGAAACGCTGCTGCCATGTCCCACGCCCTTTCAACAGGAAGTCTGTGTCAGAGGGGGGCAGGACACGACTGTGCTTGAGGCTGGGTCTCTGCTCAAGGACTATGCAGTACTGTTTTTTTTTAGTTTGGTGGGAGAAGTGGAGGTAGGACGGGGGGAAACGATGGGAGATGCTGTCAACGTAGGGTTGCTAACTGGCTCCAGATGCACTCGACAGGCTTGATCCACTCCTGGGTTTATCCATTGCATGCAGGGATATTTAGTTCAGAATTCTCCATTGCACTCCATAAGAAATGGAAAACTACAAGTCCCTGCATGCAATGAAGTAAACCCAGGACTGGATCAAACCTGTTGGTCGCATCTGGAGCCAGTTGGCAACCCTATGTACACAGGGAGCAAGAAGGGGAGCTGCTCACCATGCTGGGGGGGGGGGGGGGGTAGGGAGGGAGAAGGGGGAGGTGTTGGATACCTGGGGGGCTAGCAAAGGGGAGATACTGGACACAGGAGGCAGCAAGGCTAAAGATTTGACTAGGATGTAAGATACTTTTGGACCAGCCCTACCTGGCAGGATATCAAAAGATAACTGGCTTCTATGCTGCTGAGAGGTGATTTTTTTCCATGCCTACGTTAAATAATAGTTTGTAGACTTTTCCTCCAGGAACTTGTCCAAATCTTTTCTAACTGCTTTTACCACATCATCGAGCAACAAATTCCAGAATTTAATTGTGCATCAAGTAAAATATATTTTCTCTGACTTGTTTTAAATGTACAGGTTACCTCAGGCCGGAGGGCTGGGGGTTCAATTCCCGCATGGGGACAAGTAACCTCAGGCTGGAGGGACTGAGGTCTCTAGTCCCATGGCTGCTCCTTGTGGCCTTGGGCAAGCCACTTAACCCTCCATTGCCTCAGGTACACTTAGATTGTAAGCCCTTCGGGGACAAGGGAATAAAAAGTACCTGTTAGTATATACATGTAAACCGCTCTGATGCATACATAAAGGGCGGTATATCAAATGCCTAACCATAACCATAACCATATTTCATAGTAACTTCATGGTGTATCCCCTAGTCTTTGCACATTTTCAAATAACGGATTTGCGTTTACCTGTTCCATTTCATTCATAATTTTATAGACCTTTATTATATTTCCCTTCAGCCATCTCTTCTCCAGGCTGAAGAGCCCTAATCTCTTTAGCCTTTCCTCATAGGAAAGTCGTTCCATCCTCTTTTTAATCTTGGTCGCCCTTCTGTGTACCTTTTTTAATTCTGTTGTACCTTTTTTGAGATTCAGTGACCAGAATTGTACACAATACTCAAGGTTTGGACACACCATGAAGCAATATAGAGACACTATGATATTTTTGTTGTATTCTCTATTCTTTTCCTGATAATACTTAATATTCTTTTTAGTATTTTGGTCACCACTGCATACTGAGCAGAGTATTTCAAAATATTGTCCATAATGATGCCAGGATCCTTTCCTTGGTTGCTGATTCCTAATATGGAACCTAGCATCAGGCAGCTATAATTTAAATTATTCTTCCCTATGTGCACCACTTTGTACTTGTACACACTAAATTTCATCTGCCGTCGGAGTGCCTAGTCTTGCAGTCTCCCAAGGTTCTCTTGTAATTTCTCACAGGGTAATGATGGAGGGATGGTGGCGAGATCAAAGGTAGACAACTTTGCTTCCCCCCTATTTTGTAACAGATGGTTGAAAGAACATACTTACGAGAGTGCAGGGGCTTTGATGGCATCTGATGCTTTGCACACCTGGTAGTAAGAAACTCCCTGAGCTTGGGGACCAAGGAAAGCAACAGCTCTGTCCTGTAGGAAAGAAAAATAATGGCGTATTGTAACTGGAATATCAAGAGTCGGCATGAGCTGCAGGGGCACCTATGCACCAGCTCATTTAGGATGTAGACAGTATCTTCTGGAGCTGGGTGCTGGACTCCGATGTAATCACAGAAATTGCCCTCTTGTAGAACCTAGTACATTCGCTGTATCCTCTTCTTCCCCTTTTCCAGGATTAGTGGCGCCTCCTTTCCTGCTGGGTATTCAGAAGCTCTCTTCCTGTTAGATTACTCCATAAACAAGATGTACTGCAGTGGTCTAAGTTGACCTTGTCACTACTACTGTTTTGATTCAATGGCCAAGTTAGCCATTAGTGTCAAAGACACCTGCTGTGTGGTATAGTGGAGTAATTCACTGTGTAACCGCAGTAACGTCCCACAATAATTCCCCACAGTCACGGGTCGAAAAGTGCAAAATCGTTCATGCACTTAGCTGAGATGACCACCTCCACTTCCAAATTTCATAAGCAGAGAATCTTCATTACAAAAAGTTTGCGGTATCAGCAATGGACACAGCACTGCATTTAGGATGCTGACACGCCCTGCTTCAACACTCCAAAAACACAGTAGAACATGGCAGCCAAACTTTGGGAATTATTGCGGTTACACAGTAAATTACTGCGGTTTAAAGAGAGGATTTGCTGCGATGAGTGTATGCACAGTCATTTTCACAGTTTTCACTGAATTTTTTATGTTCTAATTGTGTGAGGCGCATTGAAGTGTGCTATTCCACATGATTACAACAAGGCTTTTCAATTTTAAAAAATCTTTTACTGAGTAAAATGGAGGCGAGGTCGCGAGAGGGGATTGTCCCTCAAGACCAATCTTCCAACATATAAATATAATATATAGTGCTCAGCCTGTTTTTGCTCTATTTTTGTTTTTGGATTTATTTTTGTAGGGCATTGTTATTTTGGTTTCTAATAATCATGTTCTAGCAATGTCCCAATTTTTATACTGTTTCCTACTATTTCCTTTTTTAATTGGTCTTGTTTTCTTAGATTCTTTTGTATGTCAAATGTGTGCATATATAGTCCAAAGCTATTTCATTGGCCACTTTTTTTTAGGAGATCTTGGATATTTAGGAGTTGACCCGCAAGAGTGCCAATAATCTTACAAACTCCAGAAGGAGGCTCTCTTTGGCACGATGCAAGTACTATGCGGAGCATTAACAGTAAATTTGAGTCTGAAATCATACTGCACATTTATTTTATTTATTATTTATTTGCATCTCTTATATACCGCGCTATTACAATCAGTGCGGTTTACATTGGAACAGAACATACAACAATGTAGCAGTTATGGTATGCACAAAATTAACCCATTTGCAGAAATTGCCCCCCTCCAAATATCATATTCGAAATGCTCCTGTGAGAAACTTGATATCTCCTACAGTGTTCATAAACTAGGAGGGTCACATAAACAAAGGCATTGCAGCTAGTTCAGGTACGAACGAATTCAGGACAGTAGTTCCTATTCTTCTTGTGTGTGTGGGTGTGTGTGTGTGTAGTGTGCCTTCGAGCCATCCATTTATTCAAATCAATTATTCTGTTAGCTCAGGGATACACCAGGCACACCCAGTCCTTGAAACACATCCAGGCAGTCTAGTTTTTCATAAAATCTACAATGAATATGCATGAAATAGATTTGTATAAATGGAGGCAGTGCATACAAATCTCTCTCATAAATATTCATTGTAGACATCCTGAAAACTCAACAAGCCGAGGTGCCCAAGGACTGCAGGAGCTTTGTGTGACACGTTATTGCTTGCTACCTGCCAGATTGCCTGAAAATAATAAGCCAGTCAGGAACTTGCAACAAACACAGGACGATGCAGAAACTCTTCATTGCAGCCCTGTTCTAAAGCTCAGCGCAGGGTTTCCTAATGTAAATCTAATGCAGACTTTTTACTGTCCAATGCTGTAGGCAAACAGCATGCAAATAAATCAGGTCCAAAAGGTCTGCGTTAAACAAGGAGACGTGCATGCGTCCACAGGTCTGTGTTAGCAGCATCTATATGTTGTGCAGAAAGAAAACCGCGTGGACTTGTGTGCATGTGCTGAGTTGCTATCTGGCGCATAAGCAGCAATATTATTCTGCGCAAATGTTCTGCTCAAATAGTATCAGTGTTCATAAGAATAGAATTCTGCGCAGAATAATATTGCTGTTTCTCCCAGGGCAAGCAGGATGAGTCAGCCACAAGTGGTGATGTCATCCGACAGCGCCAGAGACGGAGTACTCTCACTAGCCCAGAAGGCTTTAGCCTTCTGGGCCTGACCAGTAGCCCCACCTCCCGATCCGCCCCTAGCTGGCCAGTCTTTATCTTCCGCCTTGCCAGCAAGACGTTCTCTCAATTGCTCTCTACTGAGCACCTGGTTATGTTTTGCACTTGTGTCATTACCACTTGTTATTTGCACACCTTGCTCCTTGCACAGGCCTGCCTCGTCAGGCCGCATTAAATCTACCTTGCACGTTACGGTTCGGCTGAGTCCGTCTCTTCTTGATTCCCCGCCGCTGCTTCTGTAGCTAGGGAGACACCACTTGTGGCTGACTCATCCTGCTTGCCCTGGGAGAAATACAAGTTACTTACCTGTAACGTGAGTTCTCCAGGGACAGCAGGTTAAGTCAGCCACACCTTCCCACCCTCCTCCCCGGCGGGGACCTCCTGTCTCTGCTCCGCCTCCTAGCTGCTGGAAGCGCCTCAGCTTGGAAGATCTGGCCAGCTAGGGGTGGATCGGGAGGTGGGGCTACTGGTCAGGCCCAGAAGGCTAAAGCCTTCTGGGCTAGTGAGAGTACTCTGTCTCTGGCGCCGTCGGATGACCTCACCACGTGTGGCTGACTTATCCTGCTGTCCCTGGAGAACTCACGTTACAGGTAAGTAACTCGTATTTATGCGTTAGATAGCACATAACACTGTCCAAGCGCACCTTACCTGCTGTTTTTTTTTCACCACTCCCTCCGGCAAAGCCAGAAAAATAGATGCGGAGTGCTATACGCTCAAGATAAAGAGGCATAAATTCCTCACCACCACTGACCACAGACCTTTAAGTTAACCCTTTATGCCTCCTCAGATCTTGCATTAAAATCCCGTGAAAGGATATTCACAGCCATTAGCAGATTTGCTAACTACGCTAATCGTGATCACCAGGATATTCGGTGGCAGTGATGCTGAATATCGCAGGACAGGCAGCGGCGGCAATGGCTGGAAACAGCTCCGCGGCGCTTACCTTTAAACCTCAGCTCTACAGGACTCTTTGCTTCTGCCGCCTCCGATGCCTGGTGCTGACTTCATGCTGCAAACAGGAAATCAGCGTCAGGCTTTGCAGAGGGGGTGGACACAAACAGCCCCACAGTGCCGATGTTTAAAGGTAAGCGCCGTGGGGCTGTTTGTGGCCATGTGCTGTTGCATGTCCCAGAGAGGGGCAGTGGCGGAGGCAATGGCGCCAAAGAGGGGTGCGAGGGAAGAGGCTTGACTGCAACACCTCATCGCCTTGCAGCAGCCCTGGCGCGCTCCTGTGTGTAAAGTTTAGTGCGTTTTACTGCATCAGCTCCCCAATCTTATTATTTTCCCCAGTCTCTGTTCCTTCATGAACAAACCACAATTCCATACTCCTGAAGCATCAAAATCACTCCAGATATGTAAACACAGGATGGGATAAACCAGTGGTTCTCAACCCAGTCCTCTGGGACCCTCAGGCCAGTGAGGTTTTCAGGGTAACCACAATGAATATGCATAAGATAAATCTACATACAATGGAAGGAGTGCATGCAAATCTATCTCATGCATATTCATTGTGGATATCCTGAAAACCTGACTGGCCTTGGAGTCCCTGAGGAATGGGTTGAGAATCACTGGGATAAAGTGTATGTGACAACCAACTCTTTTTTTCTGCTATCTTCGGTAGCTTTACTAGAGCCAAATTGCAGGCACTCTGGCCCCTATACAGAAATATCTTCCCTTGGGTGGTGGCTCTGGGGGTACTATGGCCTCACTCCGTGGTCCTTGCTCATCTAACCGTCCTCCTGGCAGTCTTCTCCACACATTTTCACTCTACTTTCCCTGAGTAAATCATTAATTAACCTTACCTGGATTCCCAAATTAATGTGATATTCCTCTGCCATCCATTTTTGAGCATGTTCACTAAAGCGTAGCACCTATTGTTGAGAGTTCAGCTGCAGGGAAATTGTCTGTCCATATACATGATTGTTTGCGCTTAGGTAAGCATGTTCATAAAAATTATGAGCCCGATTCCCATAGGGGCACGTCCGGACAGCCCCAGGCAAGATGGGTCCACTTGTACCTGATTCTGGACTGCGGGAACAAAACATTCCCGCAGTAGCCAGAATCGGGCCCGAGGACAGCCCAGTTTGCCTGTGGATGGCCCGGTGTGCCCCTGCCTACCAGCAGGGACATCTTCACCGCAGGTTCCCTTGGCCGCTGAGGCTCGGCCCCCCCCCCCCACTTCCTTGCTGCCCAACCCACGGTTGCAAGCCAGGGTCTGGATCAGGCAACAGGGGGTTCCCCAGCCCCGATCGCCCTGAAAGTGCTGCTTATATCACCTTTGCCATGGTATAAGCAGCTCTGCTCCACGGGCCCAGCAGCACATACAGGGCCATGACCTGAATCGGCCCTGTATGTGCTGCCAGGCTGGCCCACCCCCATTCCCCCAGACCTGCTCCCCTGCGGCTCTCCCCATTTAGATCATGGGATGTGTAGGGAGGACAGGAGGGGGACTAGGTTCCAGGTGGCTTGCGGGACTGCTCGTTCCGCTGGGAAATGCAGCCCGTCAATCCGCGTTTTGGAATGACCTCCTATGTGTATGCAAGCCTAGAGACACAATTCACACTTCCCCCACTGTAATAGAATAGTGGAGTCATGTGGTGCAAGACAGTTAAAGCAGGAGATCAGTCCCAACTTCCTGCACTGTGCAGTTCTTCCATCAGAGAGACAATCATGGTGGATGAAGTGTTAACTACTGCATTTTTGAAAAGCTGCTGTCAGGAGCAAGAATGGGTGAGTGAAAGAGGGATTGGATGAAGGGAGGTGGGGTATGAGAGAGAGAGAGAGAGAGAGACTGGGTGAAGCTGGGGGAGGGGGCCCTAAAAAAGTGAAAGAGAAAACGACACTGTGTAAAACCTGAGGGGAAGGTCATGAGAGGGAGAGAGACTGGGGGAAGACTGATGGGGGGGGGGTATTGTCATGATATATCATAGCTGGGAGGGTATAAGAGAGAGAGAGACTGGAGGAAGCCTGGGAAGGATGTCATGAGTGAGAGAGACAAACATACACATGCATGCAGCCCTTGACACTCCCCATGATACACACATCTTCTGACACTCCCCATGATACACATGCAGCTCCCAGCACTCCTCATAATACACATATCCCCTGATACTCCCCATAACTCCCACATCTGGCCAGCTGAGCTTTCAGGATTACCTCAGTGAACATACGTGAGAGGAATCTGCAAGTATTGGGGATTCATTGCATGCAAATCCATCTGGCTAGGTGTCTCCAGGAGAGGATTTAAAAGCACTGATACAGGACGCTCCTATCATGCCATTTTGCTCATTGCCAGACTTGGCTACAGATGTTCCAGCAGCTGAATCAGTAGTTTGAATTTTCACCCAGATACTCTTTCTCCAGAGAACATAAAGAATTTAGACGATTTAGTTCCTGAATGATTTCTCAAAATATAGGAGCTTTGCATTCACAGGATTTGAGCAACTGTCTTTTTGTCAGTTTACAGGAAACATTGCATAAAATTAAAATATTTTTGTCCCTTAGATGGAACTCAGCTGCTGTAATGTACAATGCAAATGTTTTATAGTAGAGTATTATATGTATGTCTGATTTGGTTTTTTGGAGTCTAGTGTGCACTTAAAGTCCATACAATTATTGATAGTACATCACGATGGGCTGTAATCACACTGCATCGGTATGGCTTAGAGCGAGTCGTCAGACTTGTACTGGAACAAATGCTTCCCCCTATTCTTTAGGCCTCATCATAAACCCAAGTAGCTTGCAACCCATGGGACTGACACCTTTCTTCAGCACTTCTCACTGAAACACTGCTCCAGTCCTCAAATCAGCAGGATCTCATTAGCTCTGGTCTGGTCCGAAGTTAGAAGAAAACTCTTAACAGCTGTCGTCACAATTTTACAGGAAAACCCCCCAGTTGATCATATTTTTCTTCTCTAACATACAATGCAAAGCTCAATGAAAGGAATGCTAAATTCTGGCACATTAATTAGGCCCCAGAAATGCAGCAGGATGGACTGGCAACCTGCTGCTGCATCTGAGCTCCCTCAGCTATTTCCCCATCCAGGCAGAGCTGAGTGTAAACAGACTTAGAAAAGTTGTAGAGAAACTGATTTAGAGGCGTAAAAGACTTCTTAAAATGACCCCCTTGGCTATGTACATAAAAGTACATGCCACGACAGGATGACGTATAGTTTTACACGATCCATGTGTAGATGTGTATGGGGCGGAGTTTGGGTGGAATCGTGAAGTCCACGTATACATGTATAGTTTATAAAACATACATCTCCGCAGTACTTTGGCTGTGCTCATTTACTCTTCCTCTTGAGCAGCTATAAATGTAGGCAGGTACATTTTAGCCACAATTGTGCAGATTTTGTGGTGCCATTTTATAAAGGCACATGGATACCTATGTCTCTTTTTAAAATAGCCTCAAAATAGGTGACTGTTTGGTCTTCCAACCTAGCTGACCTGCCACAAAATTACCCTCCAAGTACTTAAAATGACAGAGGAGTTAATTTTCGCAACTTACTAGGAATGTGCATACATTTTGTTATTTTTCCTGTCTCATCAATAGTGCATACTATTGCACAATAGCACACATTATTTAGCAATAAGGCCTACTCTTTGAGCAACAGTGTGCACACTATTGAGAACTGTGTGCCCTATTGAGCAATGTCCATAATGCACACTATTGACATTGCTCCTGAAACAAAAAAAATAAAATCTAAAAAGCCTCAACGAAATGAAAAACTCCATAAATGAAATGGGAAGCTAAGCTAAACAAAAATGTTGTATTTGCATACTTTTAGAACTTACCTGGTTAGAAGTTAGCAGGAACTTGCTTAATAACCTCTGAAACAAGCAACTTGAAGAGGGGGGAAGAAGGTGGGTCATTAAACTTCTCCAATGCATAGCATTCCCCTTTGATTAAAAAGATCACCTTCTCCCCTGAGCTTCCCCGACATCCATCTAGAAGGTGAACTCACCCTTCCAAAAGGCCAGAGGGCTTTGTGATTTTCTGACTCTTCTCTCTAACCTGGGCTTTTCTCGATTGCTTGATTCTCCCACCCACCAGGCTGACCATATGACAGCTTTCTCCCTTACTGTCAACCCACTCACCCCTGGAAACCTTTCTCTTTTACCTCTCTCTTGAGCAGGTCACTATCTTATACAGTTACAGTTAAGTTTATTTGATATACTGCCTATTGTGAAATGACATCTAGGCGGTTAGCAAGAAAAAAAAATAAAACAACAGAGATAAGAACACTACAAATGGGGCAAACAAGACAATGGAGAAGGAAAAGAGGTAGGCGACCTAGTTACAAAGTTAACAGTGCATCTATAAACACAAGAAACTAAAGGGGAGGAGGGGACAGTGAAGGCCAGACAGGATAAGACAAGTGACCTTTTCCCTTAGGTTTCTGATTGACTGTGGCTTTAATACCTCCCAGTACTAAGCTCTCGGAAAACCATACCTCTCTTTTATTAGTATAAAGGTTTCTAACCTTCTGTCTTATCTTCTAGATGCTCTTTTGGACTCTGAGGTTTCAGCTTGGTCTTCCTCCTTAGCAGAGGCACTTTACTCGGTGGTTCCAGGACGCGGGATGTCTGTTTTATCCAGACATCATAATTCTGGTCACACACTGCTCTGTGACTTCTCAAGCACCAGGTCTGGCACTCAGAATGCCTATGGTGCAAGTATTGCTCCTCTTCTCTCCGGCTACAGTGAAAAGACTCGCTGAGCACTGTACAAAAAGGAAGTTAGGCAAGAAAACTTGTATTTCCCGTATTATAGGCTTTGCCCATAATAGGTCCAAGAAACGTTTTCATCTTTTAAAACATTTGGTCCCAGCGGATGCCGCCTCCCACTGCTGTTCCTTGGGATTTTGGGCAAGTCAATTAATCCTCCATTGTCTCAGGTATAAACTTAGATTGCAAGCCCTTTGGAGACAGGAAAAATAACTACTGTACCTCATAAGAACATAAGATATGCCATACTGGGTCAGACCAAGGTCCATCAAGCCCAGTATCCTGCTTCCAACAGTGGCAAATCCAGGTCACCGGTACCTGTCAGGTTCTGACAAAAGTATACAGACTCCATGATGCTTGTCCTGGGATAAGCAGTGGATTTTCCTGGTTCTCCTTAATAATGGTTTATGCACTTCTCCTCCAGGAACTTGTCCAAACGTTTTTTAAACCCAGCTACACTGACAGCTTTTACCACATCCTCCGGTAACGAATTCCACAGTTTGATTACTCATTGAGTAAAAGAATATTTTCTCTTATTAGTCTTGAATGGGTTACATTGTAGCTTCATTGCACGTTCCCTAGTCTCCCTACTTTTCGATGGAATAAACAACCGATCTACATTACCTGTTCCACTCCATTCGTTATTTAATAGACCTCTATCATATCTCCCCTCAGCCATCTTTTTTCTTTTTTTTTTTTTTTTTTTTTTAAACTTTTATTTTCATTTTACAACAAGCAAAAAGAAACAACACACCAAAGGAAACAAATACAAACATACAATAAGGAAAAGCAACCCCAATTACCCCCCTCCCCTATGCTTCTTCTCTAAGCTGATAAGTATATCATATAAGCGCTTACAAACAACAGTAATTGTACATCAAAACAAACAGAAATAGTATCTGCGATACAGAATGATCATGTGACAGAGATTTACACAGATTTAAACAGTCAGATGAGAGCATTGAGCAGTTTGAACATAGTCGTTGAGCATCTTCCATTTAGACAAGTGGTGGGGGGTCTGAGCGGAAGAAGCTAACATACGAGGTATTTGCTCATATTTACTGTAGAGACAGACATGATTCCACCATTCATTGGGGCTCAGATGGGAGCTATTTTTCCAGTATTTCGTAATAAGGGAAATAGCTATGCCCAGCATAAAGTCTAAGAGGAAGTGAGCCGATTTGGGAAGAGAGGGGATCCCCGCAGCTGAGCGGAGTCCCACTATCTTCCAAGAGAGGGGCTCTTGAAAGTGCAAAATAGATTGAATACGACCCCAGACCCGACTCCAGTAATACTGTAATGCGGGGCATTCATACATAACATGAGTGAGGGAACCAATGGCCGCATGGCAGGTCCAGCATCTATTGCTCTGGGTGGCGTTCCATTTGGCTAACCTGTCAGGAGTATAGAAACATCGGTGGGCTAGAAAGAAAAGTGTCTGAGTGAGTGAGGTGGATCGAGAGACCCGTGTCACCTTGCTCCAGACTAGGCTCCATTGCTCCGGGGTCAAAGTTACATGCATTTCCCGCTCCCAGGACTTCTGTGCTATAGGAGTGCCTCTATTTACAGTATTACATAAAGTTTTGTAAAAGTTAGATGCTACACCCGATAAGCTCCCAATAGATCGGATAATCTCCGACAATCCTTGGGTATGGGGTTCCGATGGCGGGAGCACCTTAGCACTCCGAAGACAATGCTGAAGTTGCACCAACTGAAAGTAGTATTTCGCTGGGAGACCAAATTCAATTTGTAATTCGCTAAAAGTCTTCCAGCGACCATCAGAGAACAGCTGGTTAGGGATCCAAATGCCCCTAGTGTACCAGGGGCTCCACGCCATCGGTTTATTTTGTATTTGAAATCGAGCATTGTGCCAAAGCGGGAGTCTATCTAGCGGACAAAGTCGGGAGTCTAGAGATTGCTCAAGGGTATTAAAGGCACCTAAAGTGTCTAAGAGCATTGGTGGATAGTGGGAGTCTGATGGGAGAGTCATACCAGGGAGATAAGTAAGAGGGATTGGTTTGCAAAGGTCCTCCTCTATATCTAGCCACACTGGTCTACTCGGTGTTAGGTCTTCCAGCCAACGAGCGCCTTGTTTGAGAAGAAAAGAGTGGTGGTATTTCAGGAAATCAGGGAATCTGACACCACCATTTTCTTTATCTGCTTGTAACTTATGTTTCGCTATCCTAGGTGTCTTGTTTTGCCATAAGTATCTAGTCAGAAGACCCTCTAGATCTTTATATGTACGTCGAGGTAGGAGACATGGCAACATTTCTAAGATGTAGTTCACTTTGGGAACAATCATCATTTTAATGGTTTCTAGGCGGCCCCACCAAGTAAGTGTTAAAGGAGTCCAACGTTGAGTAAGTGCCCGGACCTTAGAGGTTAAGTCTTTAGCATTAAAGGTGATGGTGTCTTCTAAAGGAGAGCAGTAGTGCACCCCAAGGTATTTGACCATGCGAGGTTGCCATAAAAAGGGAAAGGATTGCATATCTGCCTGATGGATCAAAGGATTTAGTGGAAATGCAACTGATTTGGTCCAATTGATCTTATAGCCCGAGAGTTGTGAATATTTACCAATTTGCTCTAGGACAGCCGGCACTGAGTCTAGGGAGACGAAGAGCATCAGGTCATCAGCATATGCTGAAATTTTGATTTCCCTATGAGAGAAAGGGACTCCGTGAATATCCTTGGATTGCCGGATTAGTAAAGCTAAGGGTTCGAGTGCGAGATCGAAAAGAAGTGGAGACAGTGGGCATCCCTGGCGAGTACCGCGTTGCAGGGGAAATGGCTGAGACTTTAAAGCATTAGCACAGATACTAGCTGTAGGCTGTGCATACATGGTTTGGAGACAACGGAGAAAGCCTTCTCCGAATCCGTACCAGCGAAGAGTTGCAAACAAGAAGGGCCATTCTAGGCGGTCGAAGGCCTTCTCAGCATCAAGTGAGAGGCCAACCAATGGTCGATCAAGATTAACTGCGGCAGTCAGCACATGACATAGGGTCCTAGCATTATCAGCAGTTGATCTACCGGGAATGAAACCGCATTGATCTGGGTGTATTAAAGTAGACATCTTGTCAGAGAGCCGGGCGGAGAGAATGGTGGCGAATATTTTATAGTCAGCGTTTAGTAGGGAAATTGGACGATAATTAGCTGTTAGTTGCGGATCTCTCCCCTCTTTCTCAAAAACTACTACATTTGCCATTGAGAAGGATCCAGAGGGAGATCCCTCCTCGGCCAGAGCAGAAAAATAAAGTTTCAAAAACGGAGCTAAGTCAACGTTAAAAGTTTTGTAGAATTCAGCTGGGAGACCGTCCGGGCCTGCGGCTCGACCTGTGGCACATCTCTTGAGTGCCGATTGAATTTCTGATAAAGTGAATGGTTTGTCCATGGCCTCTCTATCTTCGTCAGATAGGGTCGGTCGCTGTACCCCTGATAGTAATCGTTCAAACACTTCTGGCTCGAAGTCACATTCAGATTGATAAAGCCGAGTATAAAAATCACGAAAGAGTGCTAATATTTCTGTATCTTTAGTGACCAAGCTCCCCCCTGACGGATCGCGGAGAGCGGTAACACGCTTGGCTTCTTTTTGACCTTTCAGGGCATTGGCTAGCAATTTGCCAGCACGGTTATTTTCCCGATAGTACATCCCTTGTTGTGATTCAATATTTTTAGCAGCAGCGGTATATAAAAGCTGATTGTATTGAAAACGAAGACGTTGTAAGCGAAGTAAAATACATGGGTCAGTACGGGACGTGAGGAGACGCTCTCCAGCTTGTATCTGTTGTTCTAGAATCAGTAAATGTTGCTTTCATTGTTTCCCCTGTCGGATTTGATAGCTAGTTATAGTTGCACGGATAGACGCCTTGAAACCCTCCCACCAAGCCCAGCTCGCAGTGTCATGGGGTGAATTAAAATGAAAGTAATCTTGGATAGCGGCCTTTATGTCAACCTGAAAATCTTTTTGGTCTAGTAGGGATCTATCAAAAAACCAAGCACGGGGATGTTCACCTTGCGTAGTGACATGTAATGAGAAAGATATGGCAGCATGATCTGAAATATGGAGAGGATGAATCTTAGCCGTGTCCACTTGGGGTATCAGTGTTTTGGAGATAAGAAAAAAATCTATTCTAGATTGTGAGTGATGGGGGGCTGAGAAAAAGGTGAACTCTAAGTCGGAGGGGTGAAGCAGCCTCCATATATCTACTAACGCAAGATCTTTCATCAGAGCTGTAAGGGTATCAAGACTCTTGGGTGGACCACTCGTTCTAGGCGGCTGTCTATCTATCAAAGGATCAAGTACTTGATTGAAATTGCCGCCAAGTATTAATGGAGTATTGGCAGAGGCCTGTGCCAACTGCGCAATACTGGCATAGTAAGCAGGGTTATCCACATTCGGAGCATAAATACAAATACACGTGATTTCACTATCTCCAACCTTAAGGTGTGCACGGGCCCATCTACCCTCCTTATCAGAGCTAGTATCCAGTACAGTAGCTTGCAAAGACTTCTTAACCAAGATGGCTACCCCACACCGTTTGGAAACGGCGGAAGAGTAGGCAGCCACCATGTAAGGCTTAGCATTAAGTTTCAGTGTTTCAGCGGAGTTTAAATGCGTTTCCTGAAGAAACACTAAATCAGCATGCTCATGATTAAGATAGCTAAGGATTTTCTTTCTTTTGATTGGACTATTGATGCCTTTTACATTCAGTGATAAGAGCTTACATAAGGCCATTCTGAAAAGTTAAAAATTCTGAAAAAGAACGTGATAACGCACATAATTTCACAATGTCCCTCATATTAACTGTATATGGCTGTACACATGACATGATAGAAAGTAAGCTAATGAAAAACAATGAAGCGCCCCATATAAAAAAATAAGCACTGAAGTGCATTAGAGAAGAAGCAAAACCCCAGAAATTACTGGCGACCATGTGTCTGCGGGGAGAAACCCCAGAGAAGGCCTAATTGAAACATATAACCTGCATAGCTGTGCATGTTCCGAATCCAACCGAGGTGCACATCATGGAGGGATAGGAGACCAAGAAAGTTATATATAGACAGAAAGAAAAGTCCAGGCAGTCTCTGTTCCAGGCGGTGATCACCGCGTCGGGCCATTCAAAATGGCGGGCAGATCCGGCGGGTTACAGATCCAAGTTGTTGGATTAGCGCATCTGGTCTGCTTCTTTGGAGTCTAAAAATGTTGCTAGTAGATCAGGATCTTCGAATGTCCTAGTTTGGTTATGGAGAGTCACTCTGAGCTTCGCTGGATACAATAGGCCAAAGCGAGCCTGTAGCTGTTGAAGTCTAGGGCGAAAAGCCAGGAGTCTCTTCCGACGGTCAACTGTGGGCTTTGCCAAGTCAGGGAAGAAGGAGACTTTATGACTTTCAAACTCCAGATGATGATTCGCCCGGGCAGCATTTAGAATCTGCTCAACTTGTTGATATCTCAGTAATCGAAAGATGATAGGCCGGGGGGTCGTCCGATTGAGGGCCATGTTGGTAGGAACACGATGTGCTCGGTCAATTTCCAGATCTCTGTGAAAAGTGATCTTAAGCAAGGAGGGAAGAGTTTTGACCAGGAATTCTCTTATATCTCCTGCTTCGGCCCCCTCCGGTACTCCAATGAGCCTTACATTGTTGCGACGGGCTCGATTATTGCTATCCTCTAACTCTTTTTGAAGATTCTGTATCTGACGCTCAGCCTTGTCCAGTTTCACCAAGCGCACCGCGTGCGAGTCGAGGACCCCCGCCATGTTGTCCTGCCGTAGTGAGAGACCTTCAAGCCGGTCCTGAAGCATACCAAAGTCTTCTCGCATGGCTCGGAGCGCTTCTCCGTTGGACTGTACCAGTTCCTTCACACCGCGTATTTCCTCCAAGATCTCCTGTTGCATTTCGGGGTTTTCCCGAAGTGGAACTGTCTTTTGTGGGGAAGACAACTCTGTTTTGGAGCGTTTTCCGTGTGAAGAAGAGGGAGACCCGAAGTCTAAGCGCGCTGGTTTGTGGGCCGCCATCCCCCCCGAGGCACCCCGGTAAGTTCGGAGCAAAATATTAAGTTTAGGTAGGTATTAAGTCAGGATTCTTAGTAGGCCTCTCGGGAGCTTCAGCGCGAAGCGTCTAACCCGCTGGACATCAGGCTCCGCCCCCCAGCCATCTTTTTTCTAAGTTGAACCCTAACCCTTTAAGCCTTTCCTCATAGGGGTATCCTTCCATCCCCTTTACCATTTTGATGACTCTTCTCTGTACCTTTTCTAATTCTGCTATATCCTTTTTAAGATATGGCGACCAGAATTGCACGCAATATTCAAGGTGCGGTCTCACCATGGAACGATACAGAGGCATTATAATATTGCTGGTTTTATTCTCCATTCCTTTCCTTATGATTCCTTGCATTCGATTTCCTTTCTTGGCCACTGCTGCACAGTTGGCAGAGGGTTTCAACATATTAT
This sequence comes from Ichthyophis bannanicus, assembly GCA_033557465.1. Lineage (NCBI taxonomy): Eukaryota > Metazoa > Chordata > Amphibia > Gymnophiona > Ichthyophiidae > Ichthyophis > Ichthyophis bannanicus. The sequence goes on along the minus strand of JAWIIG010000024.1, from coordinate 11,395,524 downwards.
CCACGATGACACCCAGATCCTCTTAATGGGTGGTAGTTCCTAATGTGGAACCTTGCATTGTGAACTATAATTTGGGTTGTTCTTCCCTAAGTGCATAACTTTGCACTTGTCCACATTAAATTTCATCCACCATTTGAATGTCTAGTCTTCCAATTTATCAAGATCCTCTTGCAATTTTTCACAATCTTCTTGTGTTTTAACAACTTTGAATAATTTTGTGTCATCTGCAGATTTGATGACTTCACTCATTATTCCCATTTCCAGGTCATTATGATCCCTGGGGTACTCCATTCTTCACCTTTCTCCATTGGGAAAATTGGCCATTTAGCCTTACCCTCTTCTTTCTATCTTTTAACCAGTTCCTGATCCACAATAGTACACTGCCTCCTATCCTATGACTTTTTAATTTTGCCAAGAGTCTCTCATGAGGGAATTGTCAAAGGCTTTCTGAAAATCTAGATCTATGTATCAACCGGCTTACTCCCCCACCCTTTCCTAATCTTTCTTCCCCCTGTAATCTGCCTCTCTCGGCTTCCTCCCACACTTCCCCCTCTACTGTTTTTCTCCCAGCTCTTCTTTGTTTACAGCTGGTCCTTTTTCGCCATCCATATCTGACACCCAGGTTCCTTTAGATCCCTTTAGCTACCAGGTTCTCCCCTCCTCTCTGTGTGGACACCGGGCGAATCTTCATCCTCTTACAGTACCCCCTTTTCTGAGAATGTGCAATACTCCTTGCATCTATTTTCTTGTTGGATCCCTCACCAGCTTTTCTGGTCACCAAACTGGCCCCAGTACTTTTTCACAGCTTTCTCCCCTGCTTGAATCCAGCCTTTCATCAGGCCATATCCCTCAGGACTGGACGTGTGCAGCTGTGGTCCTGCTGCTCAAGAAACCTTCCCTGGATCCCCAGCCTCAGCTAATTAGCACCCTATTTCTAATTTAGTCTTTCCATCCAAAATCTTAGAAAAACGAATTCTGACTTAATGGACTCTCTTCTTAGATAAAATGATGGATCTTCATCCAAGACAATCAGGTTTCCAGCTGGCCACAGCAGGGAGAATTTGCTTACTGGCGTCTTAAAAAAAAATCTGAACTTTCCTAGTTGATGGCAAATCCGAGTTTTTAGTCACATTCCACCTCTATGAGAGCTTTCTCACTTGCTGCCCCCGCTATTTGGAACTCTCTCCCTGAAAAGCTAAGATCCACAACAGACTTATAAGATTTCCGGAAGTTACTCAAAACCTACTTATTCATAGAACAATTCAATGAAGACCCCTAGCGACACTTATCATGCCGCACTCTGCACCTCCCTTCCACCCTCCAATCTTGTTACGATGTATATAAGTTTAGTGTCAGCACTTCTACCTGACCCCTCCCCTTAGTTCTCCACAGAAATCTTCTGTGATTGTTTTAAGTTTTAATGTTATTGTTTCCATATACAAGTGCTCTGTAAAAGTTGAAGTTTATTGTAAACTGCTTGATTAAATGATAAGGCGGTATAAAAAAAAGTTGTTAAATAAATAAATACATAAAATTGGACCTCTCAACAGCTTTCAGTTTAATTGATCACTTTTTGCCACTTTGCCTTCAAGAACTTGGTCTCTGTGGCACAGTTTAAGTTTTTTTGTTTTACTTGGGCCATCTTTCCTTTCAGGTTTCCTTGCCAATTGCTCTGTACTAAACGTTTCATCATGTGTGGTATCAGACTAACTCCCACTTTTTTAAAATCTCTTTCTAGTTGCCCTCCCACTGCTAAGTCAGTCTCTCAGTTGCAATCCTTACATTTATGGTGATGCCATGAAAATTCTGTTTTTCATTGAAAAGAGCACTCATGATGCCACCTTCTGCAATCCTGCCTTAACTAGCTAATGACTGGTTGAAGAGCCACAGCTTCATTTTGAATGCCTCCAAATGTGATTCCGTCTATTTTTCATGCCCCAGTTGTCTGTCCTCTTTATTCCTTCCATTATGGGGTTGCCTCTTCCTCTGAGAGACTCTCTTCACTCATTAGATACCATTTTTTATTTATCACTTTCATTTAAACCTCAGCTTAATGCAATGGTCAAATTTGCTTTCTTTGTTCTTTGCAGAATTAGAATAGTTAGTTACTGACTTTCGCCCGATCAATTGATAACCTTGGGGGCAAGATGGAGTCGGACATGGACGCTCGATAACATCTCTCTGTTGGAGCTCCTAGCTGAGTGTTTCTTCTGTGCTGTATTGCTTCCTCCCTCATGCCGCACTCTGGGCAGAAGAGGAAGGCAAAGTTGTTGGCAGTAAAGGCCCTAGGAGGAGAGAAGCTGGCCCATGGGTTGCGGGCCCATTGATCTTTTCATGCAACCCATTCTGAGGGGTGAAGGAGCTCTGGGAAGCCTGCTGGGTATGGTGGGGGCAGAAGGAGGCCCTCTGTCTACCGCTGGGCTTGATGTGTTCCTCAGCCCGGAGTGTTGCACTCCTCTGGAACAGCCGGCAACTAAGACCCTGCAGGAAAGTGCGGGACCAAGTGCACGAGTTGGCGTGGGGCTTGCTACAGCGTTTGATGCAGAGCGGACCTGCCCCAGGTTGGGTAACCATGGGGAGAGGCCCCTGACTGAGCGTTCCGGAGTAGAGGAGGCAAAGAAGGAGGAAGACTCTGAAACTCGACAGCTGGTTTTCTTTTCATTGAGCTCTCTGGATTTGGAGACCCTGGGCAAGGGTTCATTACCTATGAAGGGTTCCTCTGCAAAGATGATGAAACAGTTGACTCTTGAGGAGAGTTTATGGAAAGCTTTTTCTGCTATGGAACTTTCAGTTTCTTCACAATGCCAGTCTATTTCTCAGCAGTTACAATCGTTTGGGCAGCAATTGGTTCTTCAAGAAACTGCTCAGGCTACTGTGAACGCTGCCTCTTTTGAGGGGCGACTGGATTGGCTACAAGAGACTACCCAAACTTTTATTAGAGATTCTGAGGTTATTCATAGGAAGATGGAGTTTCTGGAAAATTCAGCTAGGAGTTGAAACCTGAGAGTTTTAAATTTTCCTAAGGAAGCCATCTGTTTCGACTCTTGAGTTGTTTAAGAAGTTTTTGACCTCTGTATTGAAGGTTCCGACTGAATCTTTACCACCTATTTCAAAGGCTTTCTATTTGCCTACTGCTAAGGCAAAGGCTGTGGATAATTTGGAGAGGTCATCAGCTTTATCCTTTGATAGTTTGGATTTGGCTACATTTTTGGAGAAGTCGACCTCTAACTCTGCAATGACCACTACTTTGTTGGTCACTCTTGCGCTAGAGGCCGACAGAGATTGGCTTTTGAAATTGTTTTTTCATACCTCCAATAAGTTGTTCTTGGATTCCCAGATTAGGATGTTCCCTGATGTTTCTAGGGTCACTCAGAAAAGGAGGAAGCAATTTTTGTTGCTTTGGCCTGGAGTGGTTCAACTGGGTGGGCTTTTCTTTTTACGTTTTCCCTGTAAATGTTTGGTAAAGTTGGCTGGTAGCAGCTATCTGTTTTTGACCCATCCCAATTGGTCTCCTTTATTTCTTCCAGGCTGCCGACTACTCAGGATTCCTCTTCTGGGTCTCCAGAGGGTGGCTTTACACCTATAGGGCAATAATTCGGCGACAATGGATAGTGAAGTCCCCTTGGTTGTCTGTGCTTTTCTTTTTGACTTCGATAGATTTCTTGTGTTTTGTGACCCGTTCTGCCCCCTTAATGTTGAGGACTTGAGGAATGGGAATGTTTTATTGTTACTTTTCTTTGATATGATTGGTTTTGTCTATAGTTTAATTTCTGTACCTAGCTCTATCTGTGCAAGATGGTAATTTATTGTGCTATTTTTTTTGAAATTGCATAAAAAAAAGAGAGAAAACCTTACTTCTGACTTTAGTGATTCCCAAAATTGTCTACTTTGACTCCTTCTGCAATGGTCTACCTCTCTTCTCACTAAAACTCATTCAATCCATGGTTCGCCACTTCCATCATGTTTCCACCATGACACATCACTGGCTCCCAGTTTCAGCACACCTCATATTCAAGATTCTGGTCTTAGAACAGCCACCTCAGCTTGCTTCCCATACAGTGCTGCTTTCTACCTTAGGATGAACAGAGGAAGGACATTCTCCCTGCTCTGCAGTCCATTGACTAACAGTAGAATTTTAAATCTTAGTACTGTGCAAAGTTATTTCAAGGTTACCGCACATGCCTTACTCTGGTCCTGCTAGTGGAACCAAAATTTAACGTGCTGATGTAAAAACCCTGCACAATACAGTGACCTCATGCTATTTTTTTTCGCTGGAGTTTTATCACATAGACCCTTGATGTTGGTGTCACATGACACCTAGAGGAGGTGTGGAAGATAGGATGGGAGTGCATGAAAAGAAAGCACAAAGCACCGTCCCTCTAACCTAAAGAGATTCCAATTGCTTCCCCAGCTAGTGATGTGGGGAAACTCCAAACTAAGAAAAATGCTGCTAGGAGAGAGAATGTATTTTTCTGCAATGAAGCTTATTCAGAATAAATTGCAATTCTTCAAAGAGTACTATCTTGATTTTGTGTCTCTCTCCGCTCTGGACCTAAAGCTGTCTCTTTGGGAACCGGGCACAGGAGCTGGCACTATGGTGCCCACTTCATGGACACACGCTGACCTATTTTTCACTGGTAAACTGTTAGAGAAGATTTCTTATTTTTTTTCTACCCTGTTTACTTTCCATTAGAAACAGAGACCTCATGAACACTCATGACCTTCGGGATAAAAATAGACACTTTTTGTATAACATCCAAGAAAATGTTGGCAGCATTTCTGTTTTAGAACTTTACTAAAGCAACAGATGATTTCTTTTTGTTTCTTTGGTGGTGCTGCCTCTCAGGACCGTACCAAGCTAGAAATGCGCCCTGCGCGACTAAAACTCTGGCACTTGCCGCGGCCCCAGCCATGTGCAGTAACTCACTCTTTTGGAGCTTCCTGGAAGCCCAGTGGTGATGTTGACGTTCCTTCCGTACTTGTGCCCTGTGTGGCTGCACCGAATGTACAGTCCTTGGTTCGGCCCTACCTCCTCTGCATATTTGTATTATACCTACCTGCTGGCTACCCCAATTATTTTGAACTGGTAAAGTATCTAGTTGCCCTGCTTGTTCTATTAAGAAGAGCCAGTTATTATTGTCATCGTGATTTGTATAGTGCACACCAGATGTACATAGTGCTGTACAGGAACATGAGGGTGTTATTTTGTAAAGCTTATTTTAAATGAAAAAGGGCTCTTATAAAATTGCGTGGTGAATGTGTATGCATAAGTACACATGCTCAAAAATCAGAAAAAAATCACTCCATACAAAAACAAACACTAGGGTAAATACTTAGAGCCACAAAAAAAGAACAAACAGAGAGGAGAGGAGGTCTCAGAATCAGCGGGCTAAAGAACGGCATTCAGAAAACTCTTTATCCTGCTGCCCTTGCACATCAACGATCAATCCCACTCCAGGGAGTTTTCTGAATGCCGTTCTTTGGCCCGCTGATTCTGAGATCTCCTCTCCTCTCTGTTTGTTCTTTTTTTGTGGCTCTAAGTATTTACCCTAGTGTTTGTTTTTGTATGGAATGATTTTTTTTGATTATTGATATTTTTTCACTCTGGAAGTGACCTTTTTTGTTTTATTAAGTACACATGCTAGCAAGAGCCCATTTACTTGTATGTGCACCAACTGTAGGCACTCCTGGGGGTGGAAAGCAGACAGATTAGGGGTGGAGATGCAATGTACAAATGTATTTTATAAAATACACCCATCCACTCACAGAATATGTTCACAAATTTAAACCTTTTTTGGAGTAAGTGTAGATTTGTGCATGAGAGATTGTGTGTTACTAGGGTTGGCTCTGGGTGCCTGTTTTATAAAAGACAAATCGGCGCTCATGTTGTCTTTGTAAAATAGATACAAGCTATACTCTCAATCCCATAAACTCTCCACAAAATAGTTGAAGGTTCAGTATGGGGCTGTTCCAGCAAATCACAACTCAGCCTATGTTTAAAGGGACCATGCTGTTGTTGTTAAGTTCAGTCGAGTCAATGTCGACTCATGGTAACCTTGTGGCTAGTTGGTCTAAATTGTGTTCAATCTTCAGTCCGGCAGTTAATTGTTTACAGAATGGCATCCATAGCTGCTGTTACTGTATCAATCCATGGCATTGCTTGTTTTCCTCTTTTGTGTTGACCTTCAATCTTGCTGAGCATGAGGTCGTTCTCTGATGATCTTTCTCTTCACATTTATTTATTTTGTTTAACAATGTTTTCTATTCCACCTTATACTTCAATCAAAGTGGTTTACATAGTTTGAGGAACAAATTAATGAGCTAACAAGAGGGGGTGGGGGAGGAGAGGAAGCATGCAGAAGGGCAATAGTGAATAAAATACACAGGTACACTAAAAAAATTTTTTTTTAAACTGCCTCTAATGTTTCGATTGATTTTTTACGTTTTTTGGTGCGCTGAATCCAAATCTGGTAACCAATTTGCTCCATCACGTACAGATTTTTTGCTACATTGGGTTAGCAGTTTGAGGTGAACGTTTCAGATTGAGTGCGATCGAGATAAAAGTTTCTTGGATGAATTCTTTATGCTAATTGTTTAGTAGTTATTCAAATAAGAATAAAGAAAAATTATAACAAGGCAGCACATAAGAATAGAGTAATGTCAACAAAACACACTGTGATGGTAGCAAAATTGTCTGCACTTAAAACAGCCACATACATGTGCACAAACATTGAGCATATAAGAGCGAGGTTAGACACAAAGCAAAGCAAAGAAATGTGCAAAAAATGTTGTACAGGTATGTATGTAAGAATAGAAAACGCAAACCGCACCATTACAATACATGAAGACAAACACCCGATGGTGTGAAAATAAAATTCTAATAAATGAGATCCGACACTGTGGTAATAACTAGCAAATTTTTATTTCAAAGTTTAGTAAAAACACGATATTTGTCAACACAGATTAGATTTTAAAGTCATTCTTGGGTCAATCAATCTCCTGGTGGGCCCGTTTCTTCTTCCCCCGAATGCTTCTCTTGGTGCGCTGCTTGGCGTATTTTTCATCTGGGGTTTCCCGCAGCAGCAACCAGCAGAAATCAGCCATCATAGTGGTGTTCCATCTTCCTTGGTACCTTCTCTCTGCGTCCTTGATGTCCTGGTGAAACCTTTCACCTTGTTCTTCACTGTACGCTCCCAAGTTTTCGGGAAAGTAGTTCACATGGGAGTGCAAGAAATGGACTTTCAGGCTCATGTTACAGCCTTGTTCTTTGAAGGCATTGAGCATCCTGGCAACAATATCCTTATAGTTCTCATCCCGCCTATTCCCCAAGAATTTGAGAACAACATCCTTGAAGGAATCCCAGGCTTCTTTTTCCTTCTCAGACATCGTTTCAGCGAATGCTCCATCTGAAATGAGTTTCCTTATATCAGGGCCAACAAACACTCCTTCCTTTAGCTTTGCTTCAGAAAGTCGGGGGAACTTTGAGCAAAGGTACCGAAAGCACTCACCATCTTTTGGAAGGGACTTGATGAATTGCTTAATGAGACCCAACTTAATGTGGAGAGGTGGTAATAGAATTTTATCACGAGGTACCAAGCTCTCATGAAGAACATTTTTCTCACCGGGTCTCAAATACTCCCGAATTGGCCAGTCTTTTTTCCCCCAGTGTAGGTCGCGGGCCCGGCTATCCCACAAGCAAAGGAAGCAGGGATATTTGGTGAAACCGGATTGCTGCCCTAATAGCATGGATAGAATTTTAAAGTCTCCACAAATCATCCACTTATGCTCATCATAACGAATCTTCTGAAGAATCAGGGCCAAATTCTCGTATTTTTCTTGGAGAATAACAGAGTGAGCAATAGGAACTGAAGCGAATGTGTTGCCATTATGAAGAAGAACACCTTTTATGCTGTCTTTTGACGAATCAATGAACAGCCGCCATTCAGCAGGATCATACTTGAGTTTAAACATTTCCATCACTCCGTATATATCGTTGCAAAATACCAAATCTTCCTCTTTGCTGAAATACTTCAAAAATTGTGTCTCGCGGTTGCGGTACCAATAAAAAGTTGTTCCTGGTGACAATAGATTTTTCTGTTTAAGCCGAGAACCTAGCAGTTGGGCAGCATCTTTTGGGAGTCCTAAATCCCGGACTAAATCATTCAATTCAGCTTGAGAGAAAAGTTCAGGTTTCGGATCTGGTTCAGTTTCAAACTCGGAAGTACTGGACTCATCGGGAAAAGCCATCTGATGAGTCTCATCATGATCAGAACCGTCCACACAAATATGATCCAAAGATTTTGGTGGTTCAGGCACAGGTACTTCGTTGCTATGAGGCATAGGCCTAATTGCTGAGGGAAGGTTGGGGTAACTTATTACGTTCTTATTTTTTAAGTTGTATCCCTTCACAATGCAAGAGCAAAAATAGCAGTCACTGCTATGGTCTCTTTGTTCACGCCACATCATAGGTATTCCGAAACAAAATGCTTGTTTTTTACCTTTCATCCATAAGCGTAGATCTTCCTCACATGTCTTGCACACTTTGTGAGGAGCCCACGGTTTGTCTTGATCGCCTAACTTCAAACCGAAATAGGCGAAATATACTTTTTTAATAAATGCAGAAATGTTCCTCTGCCGCTTTTTCACTGTATATTCCCCACAAATAAAACAAAAACTGTCCGGAGAGTTGACGCAACCTCTGGCTCTGTGAGCCATCACAAATACACAGCACTGCAAACTACAACTGTAGTGAACCACTTCGGAATAAAGCTGGATTACGACTGAGCAACCTTAAGGTAATAATGAACTTGCAAGACACTGAAATTTGACAGGAACGTTCATGTCGCAACCACCGTGTTTGAGCGAGCGAGCGAACGAGGCGAGGCGAACAGGAAAGAACATGCGCCAGCGCGAGTACTGGATTTAGCCCCCCGCCTCCCAATTGTCCTGTTAATGTATAAAATGAATACAAAACACTCTAAAATATCATGAGGGAGTGTTTCTAGTTAGTTAACCATTACAACCTCTATTTTGGGCCAAGAAAATAAACTGCAGTCGGCTAAAAAGAAATTATGTGAACATTCCTTATATGGGTAAGAAATCTAATTTTGCAAGAAAACGTGACGTGATGGAACATTTTGGCTATTTTTCCTGGATTCAGCACCCCAAAATCTATAGGAATCAGTTGCAAAACTGGAGGCAGTTTTTTGGTAGTGTACCTGTGATATTTACAAAATTTGGTTAATGCTTTGAAGGGACAGTATAGTGCTTGCTCATGCAGGAGATTAGTAGGTAACTTATTTACAGAGTTGGCTATGTACATCTAGAGCTGCAGAGTGTATTAGTTTTTATGTGAGAGCCCGAATCTGGGCAGCACTTATTTAGGGTACTGCATGGGTGGGTTTAAATTCGGCAGAGGTAGTCCCAAAATGGTCGGTGAAGAGTAGGGTTTTCAATTTCTTTTGAAAGTCTTTCATGTCAATTGTGGCTCTTAGGTCAGCTGGGAGGGTATTCCAGAGGGACAGAGCTGTGAGGGACAATGCTCTGGATGATGTGGCCTTTGTGGTCCTTGGGTAATTTGTATGGTATCCTTTTTGCTTTGTCTTCTTGGCTTGATGCTTGTATCAGAGTTAATTAATTCAGTCAGGCTGCTTGCATACATGTTGTCCTTGATTTTGGAAATGTTCAGTGTAGTTTTGAATCTGATGTGTGATGAGATTGGGAGCCAGTGCAGTTGCTTGAGTATTGGGGTGATATGATCATGCCTTGGCGAGTCAGTGATGATGCGGGCTAACATGTTTTGCGCTATCTGCAGTGGTCAGATTGTATACTTCGGTAGTCCAATGTATATGGAATTACAATAGTCCAAGATAGGTGATATGATGGCTTGGAATACGATTCCAAAATGTTCTTGGTCAAGGAGGGGTTTGAGTCTTCTTGTTATGGCCATTTTGTGATATGCATTCCTTGTGATCTTGTTTATGTGTGATTGAAAGTTCAAGTTCTTGACCTGCATTACCCTCAGGTATCTGACTTCCTCTTCAATCAGTATAGTCTGGTTGTGTAGGCGGATTGACTGGGGTGGGATAAACAATGTGTTCGTGTAATGATCAGAGCTCTGATGTTCTTGTAATTTATATTTGTTGTGTGAGAGCCAGTTAGACATGTCTTGGAGGCAAGTTGTCATTGCCCTGTAGTCTGGGTTATTCAGGTTGATGGGGGTGTAGATCATGATGTCATCTGTGTACACTGCATATTGGATGCTATGTTTGCTGATTATATTGCAGATGGGGCATATTTATAAGTTGAAAGGGGTACAACTTGTGTGGAGAAGAAGGTGGAGGAAGTGGTTGATCTGACCTTTATCTGTTGTCGCCTGCACTGAGGTAAGGTGTAAACCATTGTAGTGTGGTGTTCTGTAATCAAATTTCTTCGAGTCTCCGCAGAAGGGTGCTATGGGATATGGTGTCAAAGGCTGAAGATATGTCTATGAAAACGAGTAGGAAGCCTGTTTTTAAGTTGTCGAGGCCTCTGTTTAGATTGTCTAGGAGCATTGTTAGCAGTAATTTGATGCTATGGCTGATGATGTGTCCAAAGTGTTAAAGTAGAAGTCTTGTCATTTGAGTCTCCAAGAAAAGCCTAAGAACATAAGATGTGCTATACTGGGTCAGACCAAAGGTCTATCAAGCCCAGACTCCTGTTTCCAACAGTAGCCAATCCAGGTCACAAGTATCTGTCAGGTACCCAAAAGATAGGCAGATTCCACGCTGCTTATCCTAGGAGTAAGCAATGAATTTCCCCAGTTTGATTTAATAATGATTTATAGACTTTTCCTCTAGGAATTTGTCCAAATCTCTTTTAAATCCAGTTACATTAACAACCTCTGGCAACAAATTCCAAAGTTTGATTACACGTTAAGTGAAAAAATATTTTCTCCGATTAGTCTTAAAAGTACTACATTGGAGCTTCATTGCGTGCACCCTATTCTTTCTATTTACCCTTTCTACTCCACTCATCATTTTATAAACCTCTGTCATATCTCCCCTCAGCCATCTCTTTACCCTTTCTTTTAAGCCTTTCCTCATACAGTAGAAGGCTCATTCCATCCCAGACGTACACCCCCTCTGTATGTCCGGTTTGACCGGATGTACAGAGGGGGTCACGATTCTGATCCCGCGGGGCATGTCTAGCCCCATGGGATCAGAATCACGATCAGGCCTGTCATTCAGAATGGGACTGAGATTCAGCCCAGCCTGTACGTTCAAGACAAGCCCACCTAACTCAGTCAGAGCTTTTAAATGGAGCCAGGCGCCATGGCATCCGGTTTCCTTGGCACCGCAGCTCCATTTAAAAGCTGTGATGCTGGCACGGAACAAACTGTTTATTCTCTGCAGCCCGACCCCTGATTTGGTCTCCCAGGGCCAGAGTTGGGCTGCAGGGAATGCTCTCTGCCTCCTGTTGTCCTTTCCCGGCCCCGGGCCCGCCGATCCCCGATGTCCAGGGAAGGTATTCCACCTCGGAGGTGGAATAACTTCCCTGTTCAAGTCACCGGCCCTAATGCTGCCCCCAATCCTCCCCTTTCCCGTCCCCGTCTAGCTTCCCCATACAACCAGAGGGAAGTTAGATGCCGGCGGGAGGAGGGACGAATAGCGAGGATGGACATCCATCCCCGCTATTCGTGGTACAGAATCGGGCCCTAGGTGTATCCTTCCATCCCCTTTATCATTTTGGTTGCTCTTCTCTATACCTTAGTTTTGGTTTCCTCCACTACCAATTGATTTTATATTCAGGAAATCCATGGTATACACAGTATTGTTCACCAGTACATCTCTGCACTTGAAAATCTTGTCTAGACACTTCATAGTCATTCTGTTAGAGCTCTTGACTGCTTGTTGTTTCTCTGTTATTATGTTTCATTATTGACTTAGGGAGTCATTCTGAGCCATGAAAAGCAGGGATGGATGTTGTTTCTGCCCACTATTTGTGCCCTTTCCTGGACCCATCCTCCTTCCCTTCCCATTGTATGGGGAAGTTAGATGGGGGTGGGAAAGGGGCAGATCAGGGGTGGTGTTAGGGCGGGCAGTGAGCCCTCATCGGTCCCAAATGTACAGGACTTATTCTAATGTCATCCCTGTACGTCCAGGGTAAACAGCATGAACGGGGAAGTTATTCCACCTTCAGGGTGGAATAACTTCCCCGCTGTGGAGGAAATGGCAGGATGGGGGTGGCAGGGGGCAGAGGGCATTCCCCATAGCCCGACCCTGGCAGGCCAGATTAGTGGTCAGGCTGCGGAGAAAGCACTTTGGGTGCCAGTGGCTGGGGATCACAGTTTTAAAATGGAGCCATGCTGCCATGGCAACCAGACGCCATGGCACCACAGCTCCATTTAAAAGCCCTGACTGAGTTATCCGGGCAAGGCCTGTTTGTGCAGGCCGTGCTGAAAAGTGGTCCTGGCCTGCATGTACAAGCCTGTTCTCGATTCTGATCCCACGGGGCAAGACATGCCCCATGGGATCAGAATTGCAACTTCCTCAGTGCATCCAGTTCCAACCGAGCACATAGAGGGCTTGTACATCCAGGATGGAATGACTGCCTATGCATCCAAGCAGATTGAAGTTGCCTACTGTTTCTTTTCTTCTCCATTAAGAATGAAATTATTGACTTTGCTAGTTGTCAGATCATTGTCTTCTTCACGTTAAGGTGCAGTCCCACTTAAGACAATGTTCCATGGTTTTGATAAGATCATCTTCCCTTTCAGCCAGTACAGCCAGTAAAGTGGTATCATCAGCACAGCAAAGCTTGTTGATGAGTCTTCTACCAATTCTCATACCTTGGTTTTCTTTATACAATCCTGCTTCTCTGATGATTTGTTTTGCATATAAATTGAACAGATATGAGGAAGGTATGCAGCCTTATTGTATACCTTTGCTGCTTTTAAACCATTCTGTTTCTCCTTGTTCCCTTTGAACTGTTGCTTCTTGATCAATGTAAAGATTGTGCATGAGAGCTATCAGGTGCTTCTTAATGAGGCCCAGAGTTTTTCATATTTTACATAATCAAAAACCTTGCAGTAGTCAATGAAAGACAAGCAGATATCCTTTTGGTGTTGATATCCCATATAGGCACGCTTTTTTAAATGACCCCCATTATAGACATTCCTTAATTCTTGTTTACTATGTAGACAAGACAGACGGATAAGACATAATGATAGACGAGGTTTTTGATCTACAACAACAAGGCTATGGCTGACATAGCAGGTTTGGGGGAGGGGCGAGCAGAGCACTTTTCATCCCCTCCCATCAGCAAAGGGTAGGTGGCTCGTTTGGGGAGGAGTGGAACACCTTCACCCTCATTGCCAGAGGGCAGCCAGCAGACTTGGGATGGGGAGTGGAGCACATTTCCCCTCTCCCACCCCATTACCTATGGATGCTCAGCAAGCACATCCAGCGCTGCCTTGCCTACACGGTGTCCTGTTTTCTTTTGTTGAGTCTTGTGATTTTTACTAGTTAGTCAATCACTACTTGTTACTGTGCATATGCAGCCAACATACTTAAGTTCTAATATTCAAAAGGCTTATCCGGTTAGTAGGATCTGCTAACCAGATAAACCACAGTGAGAGCAATCTTCAGCAGCACTATCTGGGTAAGTTTTGCAGATAAAGTTAGGACAGCAAAAAGGGAGCCCCTAACTATCCACAAAGGTTATCTGGATAGCTGCTGAATATCACTGCTATGCAGACTGCAAAACCCCCCAGTGGCAGCCGCTATTTGGATACTTCTGCTGGTATTGCCCATTGTTACAGAAGCCACTGTAAACTGCTGTGATGTGTCTAATGAATGGTTGTCTACCCAACGCACTGTTGTTGTTAAGTGCTGTTGAATCCGTGTCAACTCCTGGCAACCCTCTGAATAGTTGACCTAAACTTTGTTCAGTCTTCAGTCAAGCAGCTCATTGTTGATAGAGTGATATCCATAGCTGCTGTTATTGTATCGATCCATCTCATTGCCAGCCTTACTCTTTTACGGTGAACTTCTACCTTGCCAAGCATTGATTTCTCTCTTCATATGAAGCCAATGATCTCTCTCTTTGTATGATGTGTCCAAAGTATGAAAGTCAAAGTCTTGTCATCTGAGCTTCTAAGGAAAGCTTAGGTGTGATCTCCTCTAGTACTGACTGGATTGTTCTTTGGGCAGTCCATGATATACACAGTATTCATCGCCAGCACCATAATTCAAAAGCATCAATTTTCTTCCTGTCTATCTTTTTCACTGTCCAACTTTCACATCCATATGACGTTATTGAAAATCCATGGCTTGAACAAGTTGAATCTTTGTATGGAGAGAGACATCTCTGCTCTTGAGAATCTTATCTAATTCCTTCATAGCCATACTGCCAAAAGCAATGCGTCATCTGATTTCTTGACTGCTTGTTGTTTCTTTGTTGATAATTGATCCAAGTAGGTTAAAGTTGTCCACTATTTCAATTTCTTCTCCTTCAATGATGAACTTATTGATTTTGCCATTTGTCAGGATCTTTGTCTTCTTAATGTTAAGGTGCAGACCCATTTTAAGACTATGTTCCTTGATCTTGAGAAATGTTTCAGATCGTCTTCACTTTCAGCCAGAATAGTGAAGGTTGTTGATAAGTCTTCCACCAATCTTCACACCTTGATTGTCTTCATACAGTCCTGCTTCTCTGATGATTTGATCTGCATATAAAATAAACAGGTGGGGGAAATTATGCAGCCTTGTTGTACACCTTTGCTGATTTTACACCATTCTGTTTCTCCTTGTTCTTTCTTAAAGGTTGTGCAAGAGAACTATCAGGTGTTCTGGTATACTCATGCTTCTTAATGTGCCCAGAGTTTCTTATGGTTTACACATTCAAAAGCCTCCTTTTGGTATTCTTTTGTCTTTTCAAGGATCCATTTAACTTCCATGATGTCTCTCGTTCCTCGCCCTTTCCTGAACCCTACTTGCATTTCAGGCAGTTCTCGTTCCAGGTATGGTTGTAGTCTCTGCTGAATGATCTTGAGTAGAATCTTGCTGGCATGTAGGATCAGAGCAATTGTGCGATAATTTCCACAGTCAGTTGGTATAAACACAGATCTTTTCCAGTCAGTTGGCCATGAATTTGACTTCCAAATTTCCTGGCAAAGCCTTGTAAGTATGGTAACAACTTCATCTGATTGTTGTAATACTTCAATGGGAATGCCATCAATGCCCGGTGCTTTGATCTTTGATAAGGCTTTCAATGTTGCTTTGACTTTTTCTTTCTTCACCAATGGTTCCTGATCATAAGGTATAGATTGTAACGGCTGTTGGTCCATTTGATCTTTATGGTATAATGACTCTGTATATTCTTTCCACCTTTTCTTGATTTCTTTGCATGTGTCATTGTAGTACTTCTCCTTGTCTGTTGCTGCACGTTAGAAATCTCTATTGAGTTCTGTGATTGCCTTTCTTTCTCCTCTGACTTTAACTTCTCTGTGTTTCTGGACAATTTTCAGAATTTCTTTAGTCATTCATTTTGGCTGTTTTTGCTTTTTCACCTTATATAGTGTCACGCCCTTAGCCCCTTACCTTGGTATGGGGGGGGGGGGGGCGTGGATTTGTTTTTGTCACTGTGGTGCTCCAACTTCTGGCCTTTTTCTAACTGGATGCCTTTACATGCATTCTGGGAAAGGTAGTTCAGTTAGATATCACTTGGGCTCAGATGAAAAAAAACACCTTCTTTGTAGTTGGGTTTGAGTGAGTGCAATTTATTCATTAGCACAAAATAAGACACACTAGGTTCACAGATCCACCTTTTAAAGATATTTTCATCCAGGAATTCTTGCAACTTATAACAGGATAACTTGAACTGAAACAAAACAGCTTTCCTCAGCCTTAATTAGCAACACCTGCCTTCAGCAGAGCTTGCCGTGAGGCTCAAAACAAACAGAAAAACATTTAAACCAGGTTTCTTTTCCTTTCCAGGCCAGAGCAAATACCTGGCTATCTTGTATGCTTAACTTCAGCACTTCATTCAGATAGTCCAATTCATACAAGCAATAAAGCTCTTTCCTAGGTTCTCTCAGCAGTTAGACAAACCAAAAGCATTTCTTACTTCCTTCAGTTGAAACGGCATCAAAGGAGCTCTGCACTGCTCACAGCTGTTTCTCAAAAGACAATCAGGAAGCTTCAGCTTTTCACTGCGTAACACTTTTCCTGAGCTTAGAACTTTAAACAAGCAAACACAGCTCTCAAGGCTTTGGACACTGGAGGCTTCTCTTTACAGTTGACATTCCCCCTTTACCATTCTTAATTGGCAGACTGGCATGCAGAGCAATCCATGTATGAGACCTCTTCATCACAAGGTAAATCTGACTCCACCAATTCCATGGGTTCACTCTCTAGCTCAGATTCAGATAGCTTACTTGACTGTCTTCTACTATGATTAAGGCTGTCTCTGGCAAATACGTATTGCTCCTTATTAGCTAAGCTTCTGGGACTCATACCTTGATCCAAGCCTGTAATAGCTTCACTTCTTACATGCTCTGGCCACCATCTAGCACGTCCTGTTCTCCAATTAGTGCTTCTGACTCTCACTGCTCCATTCCTTGAGTAGGCAAAACTTCTGCTCTCTCTTTCCCTCTGGTTAGCAGTTACCGCACGCTCTGGTCTCAGGAGTCCTTCCAATTCCCCTCCATGTGTCCTGCTTGTCCCTCTTCATCTTCCTCCTGCTGGACTCTCTCCTTCTCCTCTCTCTGACCTAACTGAGCTAAACTTAAACCCCTCGGGCTCCTGCTCCACCCTCTCCCCTCTCAGGTGAGAAAGATCAAACTCCCTCGTGGCAGCTGTGTGATTAGGGGATGCAGTGATGTAAGGGTTTCTTACCCTGGGCCTGCATTCCCTATCCTTTCCACCACTAGGGGCACTCTCTTCCTCATTGTAGCTAGGAATTACTGGCTTTCTAGGAGCAAATGAAGTTTTAAATCCTGGACCTTTTAAAATGGGTCCCTTTATTAAGGTAAATTCCTTCTTTTTACCCCTCTCTTCTAGGTCCTGATAAGCTTCCTTATCACAATAGAGACTTCTCGCTTTCTTCCACTACAACCTTCTTGATCTCATTACATAACTCTTCTGGAACTCTGTCATTTGTATCTAAAGCAGCAAATCGATTTTTCAGGCAGTCTTTAAATTCTAGTGGTATATTCTCAAAGTCATATTTTGCTACATTCATGAGTGGCTTGCTCTTTTTCAACTTTAGCTTGAGTTTGCATACTAGTAGTTGGTAATCTGTACCACAGTCAGCTCCAGGTTTTGTCTTTGCTGATGCTACTGAGCTTTTCCTTTGTTGTCTTCCAGAGCTGTAGTCAATTTGATTTCTGTAAATCCATTGGGTGAAGTCCATGTGTACAGTCGGCGCTTGTGTTGCTGGAAGAAGGTGTTTGAGTTGAATAGATCACTGGTCTTGCAGAATTCTATCAGTCTTTCTCCAGCTTCATTTCTGCTGCCAAATCCATATTTTCAAACCACTTCGCCTTCTTCTTTGTTGACAAGTTTTGTGTTCCAGTCGCTCATGACTATCAGGTATCCTGTTTGCATGTTCTGTCAAGTTTAACTTGTACTTGTTCAAAGAACTCATCAACGTCTTCCTCTTCTGCATCTGTTGTTGGGGCATATACCTGAATTATAATTGTGTTGATGGGCTTTCCTCATAGAAATGAAGCATTCACTGACTGTATTGTATTTCATTACAGTTCTTGCACGTTTCTTCTTAATTATAAATGCAACACCATTTCTTCTTTTTTATTTCATTTCCAGGATAGTAGACCATATGATCATCAGATGCAAAGTGCCTAAAGCCAGTCCATTTCAGTTCACTGACAGATCGAGTTGTACACATCCCATTTCATTCTTGACCACCTCCAACTTCCATTGGTTCATGCTTCGTACGATCCATGTCCCAATATGTAAGACATTCTTTGCAAATTCTGACTGTCATTTCATGCACAACTATATCAGCAGGTCCAACCACATCATAAATGCTGGCTTTTCTCTGAGAAGTCTTCAGCTCATCCCAGGTAGCCATTTTGAGTGCCTTCCAACCCGGGGGTCTCATCTTCCAGCACTATAGTGCAATTTGTTTTGTGACTATCCATTGGGTTTTCATGGCAAGATACAGAAGTCGATTTGCCAGGCCTTTCTTCTGTGCTGTGTTGTTGCATTTGTCACAGAAATATGATCCTCTGCTTACAACACCATCTCATTCTGCTGCTGTCCAGATGGGTGGTTTGTTTTAGTCTGGCACCTCAGCTGAGACCTGTCTATCCTGGGAGACCCTGCCAGTAGCTACTGATAGCTTAGCTCTCAGCATCACCGATGCACACAAGCCTCACAGCATGACAAGCTACAAACCAAGTGAGGGACCGGATGCACTAATTAATGAATAAATAAATAACATGCTGGCTCAGCATCCGCTCACTCTTTTTCTCATTTGTAGGTTGTGCGATGCACTGAGCTGGTGACATTTTGAAGGCAGCTGACAAAGCAATAAGAAATAAGCACCTCTCCTCCTACTATTCTGAATAATGATTTATCTGATAACTCCTGAAGAAGTCTCATAAGCTCCCAGTCCAGTCTGCTGTGCACGCAACCATGCTTCAGGAAAGGGATATGGCACAAAAACTGGTCTGCTGAGCATCACGGGGAAGCAGACAGCTCTATCTTGTGCTTTTTCAGATCTTCTAGAGAGAATGCAGGTAATGCTCCTGTGGTTTTCATTTCATCTGAGAATCTCATCCTGGGTGTGTAAACAGAAAGCTCTTTATGCACACGGCAGTGAAAGAAGTATGCATTTTTGTGGACAGGAAGAGTGAATCAGTTCTCATTTTTTAAGGGAGGCCTTAGAGAATTTGGAAGAGATAAGCACATAAGCAAAGCTGACTAGAATGGCTTACAGAAGGAACAAACCTCTTTTTAAAGAATATCCCTCCTAGAATAAAACAGATTAACCTGCATACATGCAGATGTGGCATCCACAGACATTTCAAAAGCTGTTTATATTTTTGCAGAGCCATATAGAAATGATATAAATTTACATAGATACACAGTTTATTGCAGGTGCACCCTTTTTCCTCAAGAACAAGTAATTGTACTTTAAGCGTTCTTAGGCGTTGCAAGCATTATTTTCCAGTTGTATGGAAAATGTCCAGCCTGGTATGTCCTGTGCATTGCCATGGTAGACATCTGGTTTATTTCCTGAGCCCAGATTCTGTAACCTTGGGCTGGCTGTGTCTGCAGTGTTCACAGCCTATGGAAGGTGGGAGCCTGAACCATCACACAATGGTGACACCTAATGGCCAGACAGAGCATGGCAGTGTTTGGTTCTGCTGTACTATGAGTAAAAGTGTTTTACCCATGGGAATGGGCTATTTGAAAATTGTCCATCCTGTGTCAGGGCAAAAGTATACACATCCGACAATGCATGTACTTTTATCCACATTAAGCAGAGCCATTTCTGGGCACAGAGCTAGGGTGGCCTTTGTAACACTGACATTGTTTCACATTTTTTAAAAACTGTGCCTGTTTTTTCAATTGAAAAAGTTTCTACAGAAGAAATATTTTCAAGTAGGGAACTTTTCCCTTAGGCTAGTTTCAAAGTAAAAAAAATCATCCATGGACATTGTGACAAAGTGGGAAGTATAAATCACCCTTGTTGAGGCCAATTCCGATCAGGGCATGTCATGTCCAAAATCTGGATGGCTCTGATATGCACCCGATTCTGCTCCCACGGGGGCTAGACGGCCCTGCAGGAGCAGAATAGGGGTTTAGGATGTCCTGGATGTGCCCCGTTTCTAGCCTGCTAGGCATCGCACAGATTCCCCTGCTAGTTCAGCCTGGACTCCTGCATGGAACCATGGTGCAGCGGAGTCCTGTCACCATGACACTGTGGCTCCTTGCAGGAGCCCCGATCACCCACACAACACTAAAGTGTCCTTTTTCCTGCTGCCCGACCCCCAACTGGGCCTTTTGGGGCAGAGATCGGGCTATGGGGAACCCCCTGCCCCTTTCACCTCCTCTGATAGCACTGGGATGGATGGCCGCTGGCATGGGGGGGGGGGGGGATTTATTTCACCTCTGAGGTGGAATAAGTCCACCATCTAAGTAATCCAGGCCAGACATACAGGGCCATCACTGGAATCAGCCCTGAACATCTAGGGTCAGGGTCACGCCTCCGTCCCGCTCCCCTCCTCCTCCGGAACGCTCTCTTCCATCCTGGTACAGAGCTCCCCTCACATGTCAGCTGTACGTGTGGGGAGCTCTGTGTTAGGAACTGCAGCCGGGCGCTTAGTGGGGATTATATATCCGACCGGGACATATATCCTCGCTAAACAAGGTCGGAATGATCCCCATTGTGTATTGCATCGGACAAAAGTTCCAGACATAGGCCGATGAAAATGGAAGTCATGTACACTGCTCTCGACAAGGATGGCCAAAAAAAGTGAAACAGAACAGCTGTGCAGTGAAGTGCAGATCCACAAGGCTGCTCTCCCAAAACCATCAGAGAAACATCCTAAGAGGAAATTTCCAACATGCATGTAAGTGACCTGTGATTGATAGAAATGCAAGCAGATAAAGGTAATGTACAAAAGGTGAATCTTCGTATCCCAACTGTTTAATGTTGCCCAGTAATTATAGCTGTGCAGTTCCCTCTCTCCGTTCCCCCCCCCCCAAACCTGGATCTAATTGCACTCCTCATTTGTGGGATGAAATATTTCTTACAGAAAGCTGCAAATGGCCATCTAGGTAAACACGAGATTGATTTGTCAAATATTTCATAAACACCATTCACAGGAAAGCCCAGGAAATACCTTCAAGAACCCAGTGCACTTGAGCGCCCTGCAGGCTGCTTGAGAAAACCTTGGACACCTGTCTGGAAAGGCTGAGTGATAGGCATGACCACCAAAATAGCAAGAAAGGAACCAGTCTTCACCTCATTGCCAGCATCACTGTTTGATAACTCTCTAGGTTTCTGTGGCATTAAATACCATCTGTGAAAAAGTTTGTATGAATATTTTATTTCAGTACATATTGACCCCTTGCAACGCTCCCTCTCCATACCCTTACTTTTGACTAGAGACAGGCTATTCACTTTTCCATGAAATATTTTGTTGAAATTTTGCATTTCATATACTTTCTTTTTGTATCAAAATCTGTTGTGAATTATTTTGCAAAAAGAATGCAGCTAATGTGAAACATTCGCAAAGTTATTTTGTGAAGGGAAAAAGTCTCTTTTCATAAAGCCTTGTCTTAGTGTCATAGTTTCTATGTACTACCTACCTATTTATTTCAAAGATTTTAAGTTTTACAGCATAGTGATTTAGATTAATTCAAAATAAAGAGTTCTTAATCTATAACCATGGCGAAAATAGTACAATAATTTAATATAATATATTGAAGGGTTGAACAGAACAACATTAATTTACCTAGAGACAAAACCTATAACTGAGAAACAAAAGGGAAGGGGAGGGGACATAGGAATCGGAAAGGGGTGGACCACATGGGCCCTGAAACTATCAATGATTCTCTGCCTAATAGGAAGGGAAGACGGGGAACCCATCCCCATTGGGCCAAAGAGCGCCATGATCACAGCAAAGACCCCTCCTGTCCGTCTGGGGGAGATTGGATGCCTGCGTACAGAACAGGAAGTGAAGACTGCAATCATGCAGGTTATCTGGCTGTGGGCCTAGGAGCAGAGCTAGGGGCAGAGTTAGGGCCGAGCTCCCCCACCCCCCAAAGAAAGAGGTGTTCCACTACTCCTGGGATGGGATACATGCAGGATATACAGCCCTGATCTAGAAAATAGCTAAATCTAAGATACTAAAGTAGCAGGAGCAGGTTACCGGGCTTTGATCAGAAGGTCTGGTTAAAAAGCCAGGCTTTTATTCCTTTCTGAAAGTTTTTATATGAGTTTTCTTGATGAAGTACCAAAGGAAGCAAGTTCCTGAGATTTATTTATTTAACAGGTTTTATATACCGCCTTCTCCTTAAGGAGCATGAGGGAGGAGTGGCCTAGTGGTTGGGGCAAGTTACCTCAGGCCAGGTCAGGGGTTCAAATCCCACTAGAGGACAGCAACCTTGGGCCAGAAAGACTGGGGTTTCTAGTCCCACAGGTGCTCCTTGTGGCCTTGGGCAAGCCACTCAACCCTCCATTGCCTCAGGTATAAAAACATAGATTGTGAGCCCTTTGGGGACAAGGGAGATATATACAGGGTGGCCCAAAAAAAGTGAGAACATCTTGTAGTATATAAGTTAGTTTACTTATTTAGCTTTTTAGCTATATAACATCTTTATTGCCCTTTAACCTTTCCCAGCATTCGCGGCTTCACAGGAACAGACGCCAGCGTGAAGGAAAAGGCTCTTCACGCTGGTGGCTGTTCAGAAGGAGCCGGGGCCTCGCGCGGGCTTCCCCGGCTCTCTCTGAAGCCTCAGACAGCCGCGATGCTGGTGGGGGGAGGGGGCAAGGACTGCATTGGCTGTGATGGGGGGGACCTGGACTGGAAAAGGGCTAAGGAGGTGGGGGGACTTGGACTGGAAAAGGGCTAAGGGGGGGGGGACTTGGACTGGAAAAGGGCTAAGGGGGGGTCACTTGGACTGGAAAAGGGCTAAGGGGGGGGACTTGGACTGGAAATTGGCTAAGGGGGGGACTTGGACTGGAAAAGGGCTAAAGGGGGGGAATTGGACTGGAAAAGGGCTAAGGGGGGGGGGGGACTTGGACTGGCAAAGGGCTAAGGGGGGGACTTGGACTGGAAATAGGCTGTGATGGGGGGGGACCCGGACTGTAAAAGGGTTATGGGGGGCGACATGGACTGGAAATGGGTTGTGATGGGGTGGAGGGGACCTGGACCAGAAAAGGGCTATGGGGGGGGGGGGAAACTTGGACTGGAAATAGGCTGTGATGGGGGGGGGACCTGGACTGTAAAAGGGTTATGGGGGGGGGACATGGACTGGAAATGGGTTGTGATGGGGGTGGAGGGGACCTGGACTGGAAAAGGGCTATGGGGGGGGGGGGAACTTGGACTGGAAATGGGCTATGGTGGAGGAAGGGGGATCTTGGACTGGAAATAGGCTGTGATTAGGGGGGCTAGGACTGCAAATGGGCTGTGATGGTGCGGGGGGACTCGGACTGCAAATGGGCTGTGATGGTGCGGGGGGACTCGGACTGCAAATGGGCTGTGATGGTGGGGGGGGGCCTAGTACTGGAAATAGGCTGTGATGGGGGACTTGGACTGGAAATGGGCTGTGATTGGGGGGGGGGGAGCTAGGACTGGAAATGGCCTGTGATGTGAGGGCTAGCACTGGAAATGGGCTGATGAAGAGCCGGAATAGGACTGGAAATGGGCTGATGTGGGGCATGGGAGAATGGGACTAGAAGGGAGTGGATGCTGGGTGGGCCTAGAACTATAAGGGAATTGATTTGGGGGGAGGACTAGAATGGATGGGGAATGAGAATGGAGAGGGGAAAAAATATTTTGTGTGTGGAAGAAAAGTCTATGATGGGCCGGTATTGGGAGAGTAAGAGGGGCTTGAGAATGGAAGGGTGAAATTTAAACGGATGATAAAGGAATAAGGAAAGAATTGGGGGAAAGAGCAAAAGGGAAACAATCAGTATGTTAAAGCAGAAATAGAGAGAGAATGGAAAACATCTAAAAGAGAAGAAAGGACAAATGGATAGCTCGCAGAAGACACGAAGAAACCAGAAGAAAGTGACTGGAGCAATTGCAACTGAAAAATAAAACGCCCAAACAGAAGGTAGAAAAATACTTTTTATTTTGAATTTATTAACTGGAATATGTCTGGTCTGGGAAGTGTGTATTGCTAACATCTTTGCGTTTTTGTTTAGTGCAAGAGGAAATTACTTTATAGTTTTATTTCTCCAGTGTTGTACATTTCATGTTTGGATTTTGGGGTTCCCAGTTTAATTATTATCTGACCAAGGAAGTTAGCCTACACGTATCCTCGGTAATTTTTGTGGGTGGGGCTGGGGGCGGGGCAGGGGTGGGACTAGGGGCGGAGAATGGGTGGAGCATGGCGAGCCACAGGTGTCGGGTTTTTCTCGGTGAAAAAGTTGGCAACCCTATACATACTACAAGATGTTCTCACCTTTTTTGGGCCACCCTGTAAATACAGTACGGGTCCAATTCTGTCCGCATGTAGATCCCCTCTGTGCATCTGGTCTGAACCAGGCGCACAGAGGGGATCACAATTCTGATCACTCAGGGCACGTCTAGCCTCACGGGATCAGAATCACAAGTAGTCATGTACATGCAGGTTGTGTCGGCGATTCAGTCCGGCCTGTACGTACATGAAAAGCCCAGCTAACTCAGTCAGGGCTTTTAAATGGAGCCGTGGCGCCTTGGCATCATGGCTCCATTTAAAAGTCACAATGCCAGCCGCCAAATAAAAGTGTTTATTCCCCGCAGCCCAACCCCCAATCTGGCCTCCTAAGGGGGGTGAAGGCTTGTGTTGGTAGGCCTTAGTATAATGCTGCAGTAGTCTAAAACTGGTGTGACAATGGCTTGAATTACCATACGGAACTCATTCTGGCTGAGGAGCAGCTTTACTTTCTGGATGATGTTCATTTTGTGATATGCATTCTTTGTTGTCCTGTTTATGTGGAATTGTAGGTTCAAGTTCTGATCCAGGATGACTCCTAGGTATTTGACTTCATTTTTGATGGTTATGGTTCTGTTTTGTAGCCTTGTTGTTCTTGGAGTAGTGAAGACCGTGTTTCTTGCTATTGTGAGGGCTTTTGTTTTATTGTAACGCTGAGATTGTGGTAGCCGAGCCATGTGACCATTTCTTTGAGGCATTTGGTTATGGTTGTGTAGTCTGATTTGTCAATGTTGATGGAGGTGTATATCATGATGTCATTGGCGTATAACTTGTAGTGAATTTTGTGTTTTTTGAGGACATCACAGATTGGCTGAATGTAAAGGTTGAAAAGCAGTGATGATATTGCTGATCCCTGTGTTATTCCCTGTTTTATGTTGATCGAAGTGGATATGTCTCCTCTGCATTTGATGTACTCTTGCCTGTTTTCCAAGTATGATCGGAACCATTTGATTGTGATGTTGTGCAGACCTATCTCCTGTAGACGTCTCAAAAGTATGGTGTGAGATACAGAGTCAAAGGCCAATGATATGTCAAGGAAAATCAGTATGAAATCTCTTTTTATGTTGTCTATTCCTTTGATAATGCTGTTGAAGAGTGATGTTAGCAATGTTTCCATGTTGTGGTTGGGTTTGAATCTACGTTGATGGAGATCTAGAGGCACATGTAAATTGATGTGATCCTGCAGTTGCATTTGTAACATCTTCTTCATGATTTTGGCCGTAAAGGCTAAGCTTGAAACTGGTTAGTATGCGGAAGGGTCCATCCTATCAAGTGCCAGGTTTTTTAAGATAGGCCTTATTGACACTTGTTTGAAATTGAAGGCATATAGTCTTCTGTAAGGGATGTGTGTAATATTTTGTGGATGAGTGGGGTGAGCTCCTCCTTGGCTGATTTTGACCCATGATACTGGGCAAGGATCATTTGGTGAGGTTGTTGTGTTCAGCGTGGATACTGTGTGGACTAATTGGTTGCTAGATGATATAGCAAATATGCCGCATGTTCTGGTGAATATGAGTTGATTTTTGGAGTGTTGATGGTGGCATTGTATCCAGATGGATGCTTTTCTGCTTCATCATTAGTCTGCAATTCTTTGTGGGTGTATTTCGGCATTGCTTTCGTGTGAAGGTTCCTTGGTGAGTGTGCGGGCTATTTCAAATAGTTCCCTCGGTTTGTTTGCAGACTTCATAATAAGATTTGTATCGTACGCTTGTTTACATCTTTTGATTAGGTCATTGTATTTGTGGTGTGTTGTTCTGTATTGTTGTAATGTATTTTGGTCTTTGCTATGTCTCCATTTCCTCTCGATCCTTCTTAGATTCCTTTTTGCTTTTCTAATTTCATTAGAATACCAGGGTGCCTGGTGTGTTCTTTGTGTTGTTGCTGTTTTTTTGTGTGGTGCTTCTGCAGCTTCTGTGATGGAGTGGTTCCAGTTCTCCATTATGCTGTCGAGGTCCATAAGGTCATGGTCCATTTTGGGTAGGATTTCTCTCAAGAATTGCTCTTTGTTAAAACTCCTGAATCTCCTTCTGTTGTGTTGTACATGGTTTTGACTGTTCAGACTGGTGACTGTTATATTGAATGTTATTATATAATGATCTGACCAGGGAGTTGGCGTGATGGGGCAACCTTGCAGCTGAAGGTGGAGCTCTGAAATAAAAAGCAAGTCCAAGGGGCTTCTTTACAATAATGATCTGAAAGCGCTACCGCTGCTTTGTAAACAAGCCCCTAAGTCTTATTTTGGGAGATGTTGCAAGACAGGCAGCTTGTGACGATCTTAATGTTCTTTGAGAGCAGTACAGGATCAAGATGTAACTAAGATAGATAGGAAACCCTGTAGTGTGTGCTGTGAGTTAACAGGAGGATCTTTAATTGAATTCGACTTGCTACCAGGAGCCAATGTTGCTGCACAAGAAAAGGGTTTCTCCTATTGGAATCTGTGTAAAAATGGTTAGACAAAAACATAAGAACATAAGATATGCCATACTGGGTCAAACCAAGGTCCATTAAGCCAAGTATCCTGTTTCCAACAGTGGCCAATCTAGGTCATAAGTACCTAGCAGTTTCCCCAAAAGACACAGGTTCCACAATGCTTGTATTGGAGCAAGCAGTGGATATCCTGGGTCCCCTTTCATAATGGTTTATGGACCTTTCTTCCAGGAACTTGTCCAAACCTTTTTTAAACCCAGCTACACTAACAGCTTTCACTACATCCTCCGCTAACGAATTCCAGTGTTTGATTACACGTTGAGCGAAAAAGATATTTTCTCTTATTAGTCTTAAATAGGTTACCCTGTAGCTTCATTGCATGTCCCCTAGTTTTTCTATATTTTGATGGTGTAAACAATCGATCTACATTTACCCGTTCCACTCTATTTATTAATTTATAGACCTCTATGATATCTCCCCTCAGTCAACTGTTTTCCAGGTTGAAGAGCACTAACCTTTTTAGCCTCTCCTCATAGGGGTATCCTTCCATCCCCTTTACCATTTTGGTTGCTCTTCTCTGTACCTTTTCTAACAACGCTATATCCTTTTTACAATATGGAGACCAGAATTGCACACAATATTCAAGGTGCGGTCGCACCATGGAATGATACAGAGGCATTATAATATCCTTTGTTTTATTCTACATTCCTTTCCTTATGATGCCTAGCATTCTGTTTGCTCTCTTGGCCACCGCTGCACACTGGGCAGATGGTTTCAACATGTTATCCAAGATGATGCCTAAAGCTTTTTCCAGGGTGGTGGTTCCTAATGTGGAACCTTGCATCATGTAACCATAGTTTGGGTTGTTCTTTCCTAGGTGCATAACTTTGCACTTGTCCACATTAAATTTCATCTGCCATTTGGATGCCCAATCTAACAGTTTATCAAGATCCTCTTGCAATTTTTCACAATCCTCATGGTTTTTAACAACTTTGAATAATTTTGTGTCATCTGCAAATTTGATTACCACACTTGTTATTCCCATTTCCAGGTCATTTATGAATATGATAAAAGCAGTGGAATCAGCATAGATCCCTGGGGTATTCCACTATTCACCTTTCTCCATTGGGAAAATTGGCCATTTAGCCCTACCCTCTGCTTTCTATCTTTTAATCAGGTCCTGATCACATTTGATTTAATAAATGGAGGAAGAATGGTAAGGAAATCCATAATCTTACCTTTTAACTTTCTAAAGGGAGACTATATAAAATGAGGAAAATAGTTAAGAAAAAACTAAAAGGAGCAGTTGCAAAGGTTAAAGATTTATATCAAGCATGGGTGTTGTTTAAAATTACTTTCTTGGAAGCCCAGATCAGCTGTATTCCATGTTTTTAGAAAAGTAGAAGGAAGTCCAAAAATGCCAGCATGTTTTAAAGGTGAGGTCAGAGGTTGTTGCAAAAACCCCCAAAAAACGTCTTTCTGTAAATGGAAAAAGTAGCCAAATGATTGAAAACTGGAAACAACATAAGCACTGGCAAGTTAGATGCAAGGCATTGATAAGGCAGGCAAAGAGAGAATTGGAGAAGAAGCTTGCTGTGGAAGCAAAAATACGTAATAAAGACTTTTTCAAGTACTTTCATAGCAAAAAACCTGAGACCATTAGATGATAGATGGGTAAAAGGGGCAGTAAGAGAGGACAAGGCGATAGCGGAGAGACTGAATGAATTTTTTGCTTTGGTCTTTACTGAGGAAGATGTTACCCATGACTGAAATGGCATTTAAAGATGATGCCGCAGAAGAATTGAAAGAAATCTCAATACACTGGGAAGATGCATTACAGCTATTTGATAAACTGAAGAGTAGCAAATCACCTGGATTGGATGGTATACATCCAAGGGCATTGAAAGAACTGAAATATGAGATTGCAGACCTACTATTAGTAATCTGTGAACTATCATTAAAATCATCTGTAATACCTGAAGATTGGAGGATGGCCAATGTAATGCCAATTTTTAAAAAGGGTTCCAGGGGTGATCTGGGAAACTACAGACCAGTGAGCCTGTAAAATGGTAGAAACCATTATAAAGAACAAAATTACTGAACATGTAGTGTCGGAGCTCCCCCGTGAGGCCAGGCAGTTGCCTAGCAGTGTGAGAGGGCTCCGATCGTCCTTTGTATAAAAAGTTAGCCCAATAGCATGTAGTTGTGTCTTAAATAGATTAGAGCCAAGTTCAAAGGTCGCAGGAAATTTCTTTTATTTAAGAAATAAGGTTTTCCTAACCAAATTAAATTCTTTGGCAAGAATGTTGAAGACTACAAAACATAAAGTTCAGGATACTTCTCCATCATAAATGTAAGCCTGGTTAAACAGTCCTTGGCTTGGCTTAGTTTAAACACACCTTTTTCACAAGTAAAAATCCTTTACAACAGCAGTCTGTTCTCCGGTCCCCAGGAGGCAGTACAATACTTCGCTGTTCCTTTCACAGCTGGTATAGCATAACATTCCCTGGTCCACCAACAGAATTTAAAATTCAGTAGTATTTCTTCAAGATACAATTTATACTTTTAGCTCCTTTCTGGCTTCATTAACCATGCAGCTTTATCAGCCAAGCAGTCATTGGTCAGCCTAGCTAAAGGTTATGGGCTTTTGCATAGAATGTCCTTATTAAGAACTCCTGGGTTTTTCTCCAGTTACTAAAACCCTATTCAGTTCCTTATTCTTCTTTGGCACAGATAGCACATTCAATTTCCATATCTGAAACCCCACTTTCATAAAAAGTGTCTCCTAAGTCCATTTCTTCCTCACTGGGCTCTTTCAGATGTTTGTCCTCCTCAGGGTCTGCCTGAGGAGCCTTTACACGATGTAAAGCTTTTAACACTTGTTCCCAATTATGCTTCTCAGTACGTGAGCTAGTGGGGGAAGGGCAGGAAAAGGTTTCCCTATTTAAAAGCTTCTTTAAGGCTTGTAAAGGGCTCACCTTGCCAATAGAGTGTTGTCCTCCTGTAGGCCCCTTATATTGAGAAGGGCCAGACCAGGAGCTTCTGGAAAATATCTCCTCCTCAGAAGAATCTTCCCCTGAGCTCTCCTCTGGCCTTCTCATCTTTCTGTTCCTGTCCTTGGTCAGCTTCCTTCGTCTCACTGGCGCTGCAACAACTCTGCTTGTCCCAGTGCCTCTGGGTCTGCTTTCAATCTCATCCTCCTTCTCAGCTCGTGCAATCTGTTCCTGTGTCTCCTTCCACGTCTGCGCAATCTGTTTGTGAGTGAAACTTCCTTGCCTAAATGTTTGGGGCTGTCCTATGGCTCTTGACTCCGCCCCCAAACCACTCCCATCTCCTCCCTCGGTCTCCATGGGAACTGGGTGTGTCTCTGGCTCTGCACTCCTCTGCAGGAGATCTTTGGCTTTACTTTGGGTGTTAACCCTTCCTGTGCCTGCAGTTTCTTTGGGTTTAGAAAAAAAAGACTGTTTTCCCTTTCTTTTTCTGCACTCTGAGCCTGCTTCTCCACCACAGTAGATAGTCATGGCTTAATGGGAGACAGCCAACATGGCTTTAGCCAAGGGAGGTCTTGTTTTACTAATCTGTTATGATTTTTTGAAGGTGTGAATAAACAGGTAGAGAAAGGTGAGTTGATTGTTATGGTGTATCTGGATTTTCAGAAAACTTTTGACAAGGCCACTCATGAGAAATTAAAAAGTCATGGGATAGGAAGCAGTATACTATGCTGTGATCACTATTGCCAAGTGGCCCCAACACCTTTATGTCTTGCACCAGTTCTTGTGTTCCATTAAGGACTAGGTCCAAAATGGCTTCCCCTCTGGTCGGTTCATGAACCAGCTGCTCCAAGAAGCTGTCATTTATTTCATCTAGAAATAGACCGACTATGCATTTTCTGTGGAAAAGAGGTTCTAGAATATGCCACTTTCAATAGCACAATAACTTTCAAAAGAGCAGAAAAACAGAAAAATAGCTGAAAACAACACTTATCAATACAGTAGTTAAATTGGATGACTTTTTAAATGTACAGCTCAGTTTCTGTTTCCTCTTGCTTTGTGGTTCTTTAAAAAAAAAAATCTTTCCAGGTTAGTAGTTTTTTTTCTCACTCACAGCATTAACACCTTCTTGTAGTTCCTTGTGGTCACTGAGAGCTACCAGGTTGTTAGCAGCTTGCAGAATTCTCTGCCAATTACCATGCTTAATGACCCACCAATCAAAAAAAGCCAGCAAGGGTGCTGCAGTCTTAGCATGAAGACTAATCTGAGATGAAAGGCTGTAGATGTGGGCACAAAGAATTTCTGTGCTGCCACAATGGTGGGCTGAAATGTGCCACCTGAAGCCTTGAGATTTTGGACCCATGGCTTGTCCTCTACTTTCCTTTCAGCTCCTGCTGGAGAACCAGCCTGCGCCCTGCATGGTCCCCACATACACTCTTTTTACAAGTGCAACCAGTCATCCTTTCCCTGTGATTTTAGATTGTTCCTTCGCACCTGTATAAATTCTTGAATTATGGAAGGCTAAAAAATTCAGAAGCACTTACATAGCTGGGGCAGCATCGACCATATAAGTGGGTTTTTTTGTAATAAACTCGGGGCAGCTGAATTGATATTTTTGGACATATAGAGCTGGATTTACAATAGTGTGCTACTGTTCAGAATGTGTTAACACTGTTAATACGCACTATTAGCAAATAGATCCCATTGCATAAGATGAACCTGAGGTAAATAACAAGCATTAATGTGCAACACTTTTTATATTTTTATACCGCCTTTCTCTGGGTCAAGGTGGTTTACATAGAACAATTGTAGATACATTGAAACAGTGACTTGAAACTATATACAACATGCAAACAAGACCCTAGGGGATCTTAGCTATCTACAGATTGTAATATTGATATGAAACTATATACAATAAGCATATAAGATCCAGAGGGGGGATTTTAACTACTACATTTCAGACTGTGTACAGGTTAATGCTGTCTATCATATTTGAATCTTGTGAGGGAGGGGGGTTATGCTGTTGTGTTGAAGCATTCCAGGAATAGGTGTGCCTTTGGGTGTTTTCGGAAAGTCTTGAGGTTGGCAATGAGTCTGAGATTATCCGGTAGTCTGTTCCATATGGATGATGAATATAACTGGAATGCTTTTTACATGCTTGCTGATTTGATTTGGTCCTGGGTGTGAGAAATGGTCAGGGTGTTTATTGTGGATGCTCGTCTGGTTCTCTGTGGTTGAGAATGTTGTAAAAGAGAGCTGAGGTGTGGGGGGGGGGGGGGGGGAGAGGGTCAATGGATGGCTTTATGGGTTAACTTTATTGTTTTGTACCTTATACGGCTCAACAGCAGGAGCCAGTGGAGCTCTTTGAGTATTGGAGTTATATGGTCCTGCCTTGACGTTTCCTGTAGGGTTCTTGCTACTGAATGGAGAGCTGTTTGGAGCAGAAGAAGTGTAGATTGCGGTAGTATTTGGTAAATGGCATTACAGTAATCTAGGTGGGGTATTACTGTTACTTGTAGTACAGACCATAAGTCTTCTGGCTTGAGGAGTGGTTGGAGTCATTGTAGTGTCTTTGTTTTGTGATAAATTGTTTTGTTGGTTTACTTTTTAGTAAAGTTAGTCCATAATTTATTACACTCTCAAAGTTGTCTGTCTAAAAAGAGGGCAGGATTTGGTTTGTTCTGGAGGAGGCATTACTGAGCTGTATAACTTATAGGCTCGATTCCATCCCGCATGTCCGGGCCCTCTGATCCCGCGGGGCATGTTTAGCCCTGCGGGATCAGAATCACGAACAGGCCTGTACTACAGGCCAGGTCCCTGTTTCCATCTGGCCTACACATACAGGCCTTCCCTGGCTAACTCAGTCAGGGCTCTTCAATGGAGCCACAGCGCCATGGTGTCCGGTTGCCATGGTACCACAGCTCCATTGAAGAGCTGCAATCCCCAGCCGCTGGCTCCTGAAGCGAATTCCCCACAGCCCGACCCCCGATTTGGCCTCCTAAGACCAGGATTGGGCTGCAGGGAATGTCCTCAGCCCCTCTGCGCCCCATGCCTGCCGATCGCTGGCTACTAGGGAATTTATTCCACCTCAGAAGTGGAATAGGTTGCCTGTGCAAGTCGCCGGCCCCACATGTACAGGGCCAACATTAGAATCAGTCCTGTACGTCTGGGGCCGACGACCGCCCACTGCCCGCCCTAACGCCACCCCGCACCTGTCTACCTTCGCCATACAAGACGTGGGGATGGTAGACGGGACCGGGGAAAGGCACCAATAGCAGGGAAGGATGTCCCAACAAGACGTCCATCCCCACTATTTGTGCCTCAGAATAATCTCCTATATGTCTAAACCATGATATTCAGCCACCGCACATATTCGCTGCTACTTTTGGATCTTGACTCCCCTGATCTCCTTGTTTCTTTACCTTTCCCCCTTGTTTTATTCCTGTCTACACCTTCTGTGTTGTCTGTCTTGACTAGATTGTAAGCTCTGATGAGCAGGGACTTCTCTTACATGTCTGTGCAGCACTGTGTATGACTTGTAGCGCTATACAAATGCTCAGTAGTAGTAGTAGTAGTAATATAAGTTGTACCTCTAGATGGCTTCATATAACTTAAAACATAACGTTTCATGTGAATATTCAGTAGTGCCCACTAAATGGTTAGCACTGCAAACAGGCATGATTTGAAACCATCTAGTTCAGATGTTTCAAATTATACAGTCTCTGTGTGGCTGAATATGGACCTCTATATGTTTAGGTTTTGCATATTTGTTTTTAATTAAACAATTACGGCTTTCTTTGAAAAAAATCAAATGCCACATCCAGATCTGATCATTTGAAACTATCTTCTGACCATCTAGTACATGTATGTTGCATGGCTGTTCAGAACCGTCACATAAAATATATTCACTGAAAAGATGAATTTGTAACTCTCCTCACCTCAGTCCTCGGCAGCATACCCTCTCACACTGGTGACGATGATGGAGAATTGAACCACTGTACCAGAAAGGTAACAAACTGGGGCCTAGCTATTAAAACAAAGTAAATTTACGTTTCCATGGGTTAAGCTTTCAAATTAATATATGTATGGTGATCTTTGTTTTCAGGTTTTAAGGGACTGATCAGGCCTTATTTCAAGAACGACAAACATGACCCTAAAATTTTGTGAGGTATTCCTCCATGAGAAAATGCATGCTAGATAATGAGATTTAGCAAATAGAATAATAATGCCTTTATCCCCTAACTATAGAATTTGCATACATGGCTGCCATAAATATTACCACTGCTACATTTGCAATAAATACCGCAGTTATAGCCCTGCAGTAAGCGGGGATGGTCCTAGAGGCTGTGGGGCCAAATCAACTTGCCTGAGACTCTTTGCCTCTCTACCTTTTTCTCTGCCCCCTTCCCATGGCATGATCCTATACCCCCTCCATCTGGCTTCCAGGAAGAGAAGAGCATCAGGGTGGCGGGGAGAGGTTGCCCAAAACACAAGGAAGAAGGACACAGCTACCAGGCTGGTGAATGTCACAGACATGCTGGTCCCCCAAAGTAATGTGGCTGAAGGCAGTTGTTGAAGGCACAGGATGGCCCTGATGGGAAGGGCTTAGGGCAGAGTTTATCTTCTCCATACATTGTAGGTATATTGCACTTTAATACATAGGCTCCTAACAATATCCAATCAAGCAGATATTTTCAAATATTTCCATATCTTAGTCTTTTATTCTACATAGTATGCGCATATCCCTATTGTTGATTTTTTATGCATTTTATGTCTATGTCTTTTTTTCTGGACTCATATTCTTCTCTACTGTTGTCTTCCATTTCTGTCCTCTATTTCTCTTTTCTTTCCTATGTTTCATTTCTATCTTTTCATAATTTTTCTGTGATGGTCCTTTCATAACATTTGCATCTTTTTCTATATTTTGCCCATTTTTTCTCTCTTTTCCCCATCCAATCCAGAGGCAGGCCAAATAGGTCCCCAGTTTTGACAATGCCATTGGCCAAGCGTTGATTATTGCTTTTTTTCCGGAAATAAGGGTGCTAATATTCAGATAAAGGGCTGTCTTTGGGGGAGGAAGGGATTTGAGGTGACCATCTAACCGCTTACCTCAGAATAGTATTTCTCAAGCACCCTAGTCACATAAAACTGAAGCATCAAACAGGTCAAATCTCACCAAATACACGGTGCACTGTGAGCTCACCAATACAAGGCTCACCAAGTTCGACCACCATCCTGAGAATCATAGGTTCTGGCAAGTCATCTTCAGGAGTATTGAGACCGCAACATTGCAAATAAGAGTTACCAGATTTCCCAATTATTGGAGATTCTTCCTCATTTTAAAGCTGTGTCCCGACTCCCAGCTGTTTGGTAGCCTCCTGTCCCTGAATTCAGCAATGAGGACTGGGGGAGTAGAAAAAAAAATTATTTTTCAATTTAATGATTTGAATAGATCAGTTTTTAGAATTTACATCCATTAGCTCTATGTTTTGCACAGTACGGGGAAAATGCATCGCTGTTTTTATTTCTCAGTCAAACTGTCCGCTTGGAAATGATATTGTTGCTCTCATGAGTTGAATGAAGGGGAGGCAGGGTAAGGGCTTCTCTTCCTTCCTCCACATTGTGTTGCTCAAAGCTGGAACTAAGGTGCCCCTTCTACTCCCTCCCCTCCCCCACCAGACATACTTCGGATAAGTGTCCCAGATTTGCTTGCATAAAATCTGGTAACCTTAACCGCTGTGAGGAAATTAATCTGTTGGTGAGGTGGCAAATCTTAGGTAGTGCGCAGAGGTCAAAGTCAGTATGTGCAATGATCCCTCACTTGGCCTAACAAAATTAGGGAAGAGCGACATGCACTGTCGATCATAGTAGTACCTACTGATGCCAGATAGGGCATACTCTGCAAGGACAGTTCATATTCTGTACATTTATGTTATACTGCCATCGTGCGGCATGCAGTTATTCTTAATGTATGTCTCCCTATAGCATCTAATTACATTAGTTGATCCAGATAGCCTTGAGATCAGCCTTTGATCTAATATGTCAGGATGATATTTATTGTTGATTCCTCTTCATCCCATTGGATATGCCCAGTATTCATTTCCAATGTCAGGATGTAATCTTTATCTAAGCTGGCCACCCCTAGTTATTTATTTACTGAAAAATCATATTCTGCCAATCTGGGAGAAATCTCTTGCTAATGGCTGGAGTACATAAAAAATTACAATAACAATCTCAAAAATGCAAAACATAACACAACAAGAGAAACTCAGACACATGTTCAAACATATAAAGACTTCTATCAATTTCCTAACCCATTTCAAAACATCTGAAAACTATGCTCACTCTACCATTTCACACCTCTTAACATCGCTGTAATAGCATCACTTCTAATCTATTTACAAAAAACCTGTACTTCCCTTAGTAACTAGGACAATGCATCTCATCAAAATGGACCTGTCACTTGGAAATTCTAGTTGTGAAGACCTAATTTGATTTCAGTTATTGGAGGAAATAACAAGCAAATGCGGACCTGCAGATCACAGTGATCCCTTTGGAACATATTCCTGAGCCATATCTTTTAAGAGCTTTAAGATTGTAGTTGGCAACCAATGATCAAGGCCGCCACATGAATTTTGGATAAATTGTCTTCTTAACACCTCAGTACAGTGCATTGCAGTGATAAAGACAGTTAAATAGTAAGCAAAGACCAAGGCCTTGATCCAAATAATATCTTAATTTGTCTTAGAGCAAAAATGGAAGACCTAACAATTACTGCAACTTCATCTTTGAATGTCAGGAACGAATCAATGTGAACACCCAGGATAGTCACATATTCCCATAGGATGATGACTCTTAATAGAAATGAGGAGTACCTAGCCACCCACATAACCACAGATTTGGAGGGAGTGAGTTTCATACCATTCTGGTACAGCCAATTAGCTATGGTATCCAAGCCATTGTCAAGACTGGGCAGACTAGATGAACCATACTGGTCTTTATCTGCCAACATATACTATGTTAAGATTAGGAGTATGAAGGCTACTACTTAGATGTCATTATTAATCTCCTCCTCCCCCCAAACCCAAGGTCTTAAATAAGGATGGATCAGGGTGCTAAAAGGATACTGACCAGGACAGGAGCAAAAACTGACCCCTTTGTGACAACATATGGCAACTGGAAGCTTCTAGAAAGCTGGTCCTTGCAACTAACAGTAAATTGGATAAATGTGATGACCAAACCACTCATAGACTGTATCTCCAATACCAAGTACCACAGAAGAGCCAACAGTAGAGATAAATCTGAACCTTACAACCAAGAACAAGGCCTCCCACAAGTTTCTGCCCTCTCTGGTCTCCTGTTTAACATTTATCTTCAGCCCATCTGCTCAATTTTCAAAAATATTCCACATAAACTACCATATATATGCAGACGATATAATGCTATATCTTCCATTCAACACTTCTAACCCCACAATTCAATAAATCACAGATTGCTTCATAGAGGTAACAATGTCTTTCATCTCACAACCTAATGATCAATTTCAGCAAAACCGAAGCTCTCAGCCACGCAACTGGCATGACCGCCGCAGTCCTTCCCCCCCCCCTTTTCCCCCCCCTCCCCCCACCCCCTATGAAGCACCACCTTACACCATGGGGTTCTTTCACCAATTATATCAATTTTATTCACAACAATGGTATACTAACAACAACGGTATTTAAACAGTCCACAAACAATGGTATTTAACAGTACATAACAACTGTTGGCCACAGCATGCACGTGACCGTCAGCAAGACACAGTCTACAATGCCTTATATCACCTCTT
The DNA here is from genome assembly GCA_033557465.1 of Ichthyophis bannanicus. Classification (NCBI taxonomy): domain Eukaryota; kingdom Metazoa; phylum Chordata; class Amphibia; order Gymnophiona; family Ichthyophiidae; genus Ichthyophis; species Ichthyophis bannanicus. The sequence continues at coordinate 11,358,121 of JAWIIG010000024.1, read as the reverse complement.
TTCTTGCCCCCCCGAGAAACACAGCCACTATCCTGCCGCCTTTTGCCCATAGCAGGAGGGAACTCTTTAGCCGTGAAAGCTTTTCTCAGTCCCTTAGTCTTTCGTGTCCTTCAGCCGAAAAGCTGCTGCGCATGCCGTTCAAGCAGCCTTGGCAACTTTTTCTCCTTGCCCACCCCCTTTTTCCCGCCGTCAAAGCCAGGCAAAGGGGGGCTCTCTGCGTGGTGTTCTTGTCACCATCTCCGTCTCTCCGGGGGAGGTCCGTGTATCTCTCCCGTACCTCTCCCCCTTTACTTAAGGCCTAGGCTGTGATCTCTCCCCGGGTGCGTTTCTCCCGCCGTCTTGCATGCTGCGACGTTTCCCCCCCCCTTAGTCGCTCCTTGGGTGGGTCGGGCGGATGTCCGGCTTCTTCCTGTAAGGAAGGGGGGGGCTGGAAAGAGGCCGCACTCACGCCGGGCGCGCTTTTTGAGTGCGGCTCTTTGCCCGCCCCCCCTCGCCTTCCCCCGCCCCTATTTTTACCGCGGCTCGCCACCGCGTGCCTGTGCCCGGCCGCGCTGATTCGCTGCCGGGTCTCAGCCACGCAACTGGCATGACCGCCGCAGTCCTTCCCCCCCCCCTTTTCCCCCCCACCCCTCCCCCCACCCCCTATGAAGCACCACCTTACACCATGGGGTTCTTTCACCAATTATATCGATTTTATTCACAACAATGGTATACTAACAACAACGGTATTTAACAGTCCACAACAATGGTATTTAACAGTACATAACAACTGTTGGCCACAGCATGCACGTGACCGTCAGCAAGACACAGTCTACAATGCCTTATATCACCTCTTTTCTTGCCCCCCCGAGAAACACAGCCACTATCCTGCCGCCTTTTGCCCATAGCAGGAGGGAACTCTTTAGCCGTGAAAGCTTTTCTCAGTCCCTTAGTCTTTCGTGTCCTTCAGCCGAAAAGCTGCTGCGCATGCCGTTCAAGCAGCCTTGGCAACTTTTTCTCCTTGCCCCCCCCCTTTTTCCCGCCGTCAAAGCCAGGCAAAGGGGGGGGGGGCTCTCTGCGTGGTGTTCTTGTCACCATCTCCGTCTCTCCGGGGGAGGTCCGTGTATCTCTCCCGTACCTCTCCCCCTTTACTTAAGGCCTAGGCTGTGATCTCTCCCCGGGTGCGTTTCTCCCGCCAACCCCGTCAACAGCGACTCCTCGCTTGTTGTCGGGTCCCCACACATCAACGCGCTGCTGTGGCCAACATCCGCTTCCTCCATAGTCGTTCTACCGCATCCTGTATGTCGCAGAGAAAAATGTCCATTCCAATGTCTGCCAAGTGCACTCCATCAGGGCGAAACAGTCCGGGGCATCTCTCCTCTATTAGTTCATGCGCAATGGCGCATCCCCCAATGGACCCCATGAAGCGGGCCATCCATCTGTTCACTTTTCTTCTAGTCCTCTCCACCACCCTATGTGAGTTTTCGCCTCTCCACACTCGTCGGGGTGTGATGTGTGACCATGCCAATAGAGTCTCAGGAAATGTGTTTGCCAGCGTTAGGAGGTCGCCTTGCATCCTCTTGGTGAGCTCAACGCTGCGTGTGGATGCGAGGTCGTTGCCCCCCAAGTGGATCACAATTATCGCTGGATTCCTTGCGGATCGCCCCCTTTGGAGCAAGGACGGCATTAGCTGGTCCCACACCATACCCCGTCGTCCCAGCCACACTACGGCCACGTCTGCACGTGGAAGTCCTAGGTTCAACCCCATTGGTCTACCTCGTGCCCTCTTCTGTGCCCAGTGAACAAATGAATGGCCACACATCCACACTTCACACGGCCCGCTGTCGTAGCCTATTCCTGCATGGAGCACAATCAGACAATATGATTATAACAGTATCCATCCATGCCAAGTATATTCACTTTGTCGCATTTCCTTTATCCCCGCCACCCGTTCCTTTACTATCATCTTTAATGGGGAATGTATCTATTCAAAGTTTGCTTTTTTTTTTTTTGAAGATGCACCCCCTGGCCTTACGGCACTGGACGTATATACAACTTGTATCTATCCGAGCGCCATCGGCCTATTTTCATTATCTGCTCTCGAGTCATTCCGATGCTGGCCGCCGTAGAAGCAGCCCCAATGCGAAAGGAGTGCGAGCCGTATAAGCTTGCATCCTGTCCAGTGCGTTCTATTATGCGCTTGAGTACTCCGCTGAATTGAAAATGTGATAAGGGTGCTCCATTGGCGTGTATGAACCAATGGTGCTCCGCGCGCGCCCTCACTTGTTGGTATGCTAACGCATTTTGGACTGGGCATGAAGGGTCATTGTGCATGGCCGACAGCACTACCTGCGCCCCTTTTCCTTCCGCATCAGTCTTGGACTTGCGTAACTGCAACACTATCGCTCTAGTGCGTATGCACACATCATGCTTTACTAGCCCTCCGCGTGGGGTCATTCGCTCTGATGCTGAGGATGCTACGAGCTCCCCTACCCGAAAGGCTCCGTAGAAGGCCCAGGAGAAGGCGCATCTAAACAACCTCGTCTCGTAGTCGTCATAGCACACTAGGCTGGTGAGTACCATCAGTTGTTGGAGCATCTGATGCGTGATCGGGCGGCGTTTGTCCGTCTTCTTCGGCTGTTCCCGGGACCAGCCTCTCATCACTTTTTGTACAATAAACCCAGCCGTGGGGCTCTGCTTCCCCATCGCTTTTGAAAAAAAGGACACAGCCGCTAAACGGACCTGCACCGCGGCCTTTGTGCAGCCATTGGTTTTGCAGTGCATAATCCAGCGCACTATTGTTGCCACTTTTAGTCTGTCTTCCAGCTTAATGTGGGCCTCTCTGCAAAACGTCTGGTATTGCTCCCAAGCCGCTATGTATCTGCGCCGGGTGTTCTCGGCTAACGCTCCTAACAGGAGCTCCCAGATCTCGGTGGACCAAACTCCCAGACTTGATACGGGACCGCTGTCTTGACTCCGTCGGCTTCGGGCGCCAGCTGGTGAAAAAGCCTGATCTTAGAACGAGAAAGAGCATCAGCAATGTTATTATTCTCGCCCTCGATGTGGGTGGCTCTCAGAGTTATATTATGCGCCAGGCAGAGTAAGACTATTCGCCTTAAGAGCGCCACTACCCTTGGCGTTTTGGCTCTCATATTATTTATCGCCCACACCACCGCTAGGTTGTCGCTGCGGAAGGTGATAGCCCTATTGGTGAGCTCAGGGGCCCAGATACAAAGGGATACCATTATAGGGAACAACTCCAAGAACGTGATGTCCCTGGTGATCCCAACACTGTGCCACTCCTTGGGCCATGTCTCTGAGCACCACGCCCCTTTATAATATATGCCGAAACCGATCCCCCCGAAGCGTCGGTGAAGAATTCCAGCTCGGCATTGGATATCGGGGGCGCTTGCCAGAAGGCCAGGCCGTTGAAAGCGCGAAGGAATTGCACCCAGACCTGGAGGTCTTCGCGCATCTCCCTGGTGATTCTGATGCGGTGGTATCTTTTTGCAATACCTCTTGTCGCCCATGCCAGGCGCCGGCAAAACACCCTCCCCATGGGTATCACTCTGCATGCAAAGCAAAGGAGGCCCAGCATGGACTGGAATTGCCGTAGTGTCGCTTTTCGCTGGCTGTGCAATAGGTGCATCTCTTTACTCAACTTGTGCACTTTTTCAGCTGGCAAGCGCGACCTGTGCGCCGGCACATCTAATTGTATGCCCAGGAAAGTGAGGACACTTTTTGGGCCCTCTGTCTTCTCCTTTGCTAACGGGATTCCAAACTCCCGTGCCGTCTGCTCGAAGATATCTAGTATCCCTTTGCATTCATCCCGGTCTTTTCCCACAAATAGGAAATCGTCCAGGTAGTGCACCACTGTATTGGGGCCGGCCAGATCTTCGACCACCCAGTGTATGAAGGAACTGAATTGCTCAAAGTATGCACATGATACTGCGCATCCCATGGGCAAACATTTGTCATAGAAGAACTCCCCATTGAACGAGAAGCCCAACAGTGGAAAAGATTCAGGGTGAACCGGCAATAGGCGGAACGCGGACTCAATGTCCGCCTTCGCTAGTTGCGCTCGGGGCCCCTTACTTCGTATGATTGTAATCGCTTGGTCCATGGTTGCATACTTAACTGAGCATAATGCCGGATCTATGTAATCATTGACAGACTGTCCTTCGGGGTATGATAGGTTATGAATTAACCTAAATTGTCCTGGCTCCTTTTTGGGTATCATTCCCAATGGGGAGACTATTAGGTCCTTGAATGGGAGTGACTGGAAGGGACCAGCTATTCTCCCCATACCTAATTCTTTTGCTATTTTGCTGCTGGCGATCTCGTTATGTTGTTGTACGGATGGTGGGTTTTTTTTGTAAGCACGCGTGCTTTCTGTTCCTGAAGATTAGGGATGGAATGCGGAAACCTCTTGTGAAACCTTCTTCTATACTAATAGCGATATCCCGCTTAGGATATGCTCTTAGCCATGGCCGCATACGCTCAAGGTTGATGGGTGTTGGCGCCACCCACTTCATTGGCTCGCTGCGGCATTGCTCTGTATGGCTTCGCCTCTCTTGCCGCTCTACATGTGAGGGCGGGATGTCCTCCCCCGCATCCCGAGCAGGAATGCTTGAATTTGCACGGCTGCCAGTTACAACTCCCCGCGTTGTACTGCCTGCATGCTCGTCTCCTGGGCCACTGATTGGCTTGCCTCCCTTGGTTATTCTGAAAGGGCTGTTGCCATGTGGTGCTCGGGAGTGGCTGGTGCCACCCGTCCTGACACAATGGCCTATTATGTGCCATCTCTTCTCCCCACATGTCCAGCACTCTATGGTGCCATGCAAGGGTGGGATCGTCGGCCATGTTCCTCCTGAACTTCACATCATAGTTTAGCCAGGCCCATCCCCCGTATTGCTTATGTGCGCGAGTAATCGTGTCCAGGTACTTGGTCAGGTATGGCCCCGCTTCGGGTTCTTTTTCCATCACCACGCTCATAAAGAGGTGGAATGCCGCCACCCAGTTGTTGATAGATTTGGGTATTTTAGGTTTCCTATCTCTCTCGCTTCTTCTCTCCCTATCTTTTCCACTAGTTGACTCCTCCTCTTGATCCCTGAGTAGGAGAGAGAATATGTCAATATATTCTCTCCTCCAAATTCTCTTTTTGATCTTCTTGGGCACCGACACGGCCAGGGAGCTCACCCCGCAGCGTGGATCACGGCTCGTGTCCCGCCAATCCATCCGCGTTCTTTGGGCCGCTCCCGTTGGCGTGCATGTGTCGTCTTCACCCCTCTGGCTTTGCCCCGACCAGGCCTCTCTGAGGGGATGGGAATGTTTTGCGCTCTTCTTTCTCTTAACTTTCTTTAGTGCATAGCGCATCACATCTGCCCATTCAATGTCCCTATCACTATCTGAACTAGACCCTTCTGATGATGACGTTGACGACTCTGGCGCCCCCTTTTCGCCACCCGACTTACCATGTGCTGTGTTGGGCATGGTTACGCTAGTGCTTGTCGATGGCACTTCATAGTTCGTAGAGCCCGGTGCTCCCAACCGCTGCTTAACTGCGTGCAGGCCCTGCTGTGTAACCTGCTCCCGGACCATCTGGAGCAGGTCGTCCAGTTCTTGGTTCTGAGGCGGGGCCACGTTCTCTGGGTGCTGTGGTGTCCTCTTCCTGGCGCTTTGACGTGGTTTGGCTGCTGCTGCAGGGGCCGTTGCTTCGCGGCTAGCCCCCTGATTCCCTCTCGTGTTTCGTTCGGCCGCTGCTCGTGCTTTAGATGCCGCTGCCGCCCTCCGTGGCTCGCTGTTGCCTCGTGGCCGAGAAGCCTTTGGTGTTCCCTTCCTAGGCATTTTACCTTTAAGATAGAATGCTATGCAAAAGCAATACACTTACATTACTATCAAATATGGTGCTATCTATAATCCCATGATCTTCCCGGCCTCTTTTTTTTTTTTTTTTTTTAATATATAGCATTACTCATTAGTGGCAAGGGGAAAAGGCTTATTTCCAGTCATTCATGATGCCAACTGTATTCGGTCTTCTACTTCGCAGCTACCCTTGTCCCTCTGCCAGCACTATACATCTATCCACAGTAGGGATCTCGCTCTCTCGACTACCCCTGTTTCCCTCGATTCCTCACGTTGATAGTATAGCAAATTACATATGCACTTCTGTCCCCTTCTTTGTTAAACATCCCCTCCTATGCCTATAATCATTTATTTACTTCTGCTATTAAGAATCAGGGCGTGTGCGGCTGCTCACATATCTTCCCATTCTCTCTCCCCCCCCTCATCCCTCCCCCCCCTTGCATCCCCTGAGCAACCCCCCCACCTCCTGTTCTCCGGGCATGGCCCCGTGTAACCAACGGCTATGGCCGCTCACCAAACTGTTTTATTTATTTGTTTATATTTATTTATATATATATATATATATATATTTTTTTTTTTGTAATTATTATCTTCTGTCCTGCACCCTTTTGATAAGCTGGCTAGCTGGCCGGCAGGCAGGCCCCGTCACCCTCCCCGTGTGCAGGCATATGGCCGCCACGGCCCCCCCACCGTTTACAACTCACTCTTTGGCTTCACAGTTGGTCTTCCCCCCCTCTCCCTCGCTATAAAAGCAACATGTTTCATACTTGCTGTTCTATGTGTTGTTTAAATACTTCTGCCTTCTTTTGGAGAGTCTCGGCGATCTACACTCGCTCCTCCACGTGGAGGGGGTGGATCCGCCGGAGAACTCTTATTCTGCCGCTTTCTCCTCTCCGATTCTCGGCCGGGTCCTGTTTACTCCACGTGGCCTCTCACAGCGCTTCTCCACTACGGCTCCGGCCCCCGTACAGCAGCTCGGCAGCGAGCAGAGGACCTCCGTGGCGCTGATTGTCGGTCCGGCTGTCCTCGGAGTGTGTCCGGCTTCTTCCTGTAAGGAAGGGGGGGGGGGGGGGCTGGAAAGAGGCCGCACTCACGCCGGGCGCGCTTTTTGAGTGCGGCTCTTTGCCCGCCCCCCCTCGCCTTCCCCCGCCCCTATTTTTACCGCGGCTCGCCACCGCGTGCCTGTGCCCGGCCGCGCTGATTCGCTGCCGGGTCTTTATATAACAAGGAACCAAAGCTTCACCACTCCAACCTCTATCAGGATTCAAGACGTAAATATCTCAGTCAAAAACAAGGTAAAATACCTCAGAGTCATCCTAGACCGCACACTCAACATGTCTTTATACATAAAACAAACAACAAAAAAGATATTTTATAAACTCAGAATGTTAAAGCGACTCTGCCTACTCCTTCACCCCACGATTTTAAATCAGTCCTCAAAGCTCTTATTACAGCCCATTTCGATTTCTCCAACACTACCCTCCAAGGACTACCTAAACAAACCTTAAAACAGCTCCAAATAGCACAACACTTTGCAGCTAGGATAACATCATACGCCAACCCAGCAGACCACATCACCCCAAATCTATACAATCTGCACTGGCTCTCAATCCAGAACCGCATACACTATAAAATAATTGTAATCACATTCAAACTAATAAAAAACATCGCCCCATCACACCTCTCCATTCTTATTGCCAAAGAAGTAAACACTCGTATACAGCGAGATTGTAACAAAAATAAACTTACGACTCCACTAGAATTTAGGAAAACTAGAAAAGCGACAAACAACAGAGCATTCTCCCATTTTGCCCCCACCCTCTGGAATAACCTCCCAGACTATCTAAGAGATAACAAACAACCTCTCCACCTTTTGCAAAAAACTCAAAACCCACCTATTTATACACCACTTTGGAAACCGAAACAAACCCATTAGTACTGATCCCACCTACCCCATTACATAAGTGAACTACGACATGCCCTCCTCAAAAGGCATTTCCCTAAGGGCACCCCTTATCTAGACCTAAACTAAACACTGCATTAGGACCAAACATGTATTTAGTTAAAGTTATTTGTTTTCGACTGTATATAACAATGCCAATATATGAACCATTTTTTGTGCAATTCAATGGTTGTTCATTATAAACCGCATTTGATCTGCTGGAAAATGCAGTATAAAAATGTCTAATAAATCAATCAATCTACTAAGTCAAATGTTGCATTTAGATCCCAGAAGATGGTGATAGCTAGCTTGCCAGCATCTAAACCACATCTGAAATCATACACCAAACAGACAAATAAGGCTTCTGTAGAATGTCTTGGATGAAACCTGGATTGACTAGGGCAGCGATGGCGAACCTATGGCACGCGTGCCAGCTGTGGCACGCGAAGGCCTTGCAGCTGGCACGCGGGAAGGTCCGCAATCGAAAAAAAAAAAACCAACCCTGTCTGCTGCCGTTGTCGGGGCCGCCGCGGCAGAATCGAGCGTGCCGCGGGGCCCCCCTGTACCCGGCAGATCCTGCCCTCCCCGTAGCAGCTCTCTCTTTGGAGCTACAGTCAGACGCGCCGGCTTGCAGAGCGCGAAGGGAAGAGTTTCCCTTTCGCGACTCTGTTAAGCCCACGGGGGCTGATGGGAACTTCCCATCAGCCCCCGCGGGCTTAACAGAGCAGCGAGGGAACTCTTCCCTCGCGCTCTGCAAGCCGGCGCGTCTGACTGCAGCTCCAAAGAGAGAGCTGCTACGGGGAGGGCAGGCTCTGCCGGGTGGGTACAGGGGGGCCCCGTGGCACGCTCGATTCTGCCGCGGCGGCCCCGACAACGGCAGCAGACAGGGTTGTTTTTTTTATTAATTTTCCCTGGGCTGGGCTGGGCTGGGGGGGGGTGGGGGTTAGGAGTGGTGATGGGCTGGGCTGGGCTGGGCTGGGGGGCGTTAGGAGTGGTGATGGGCTGGACTGGGCTGGGGGGGTTAGGAGTGGTGATGGGCTGGAGGGGGGGTTAGGAGTGGTGATGGGCTGGGCTGGGCTGGGCTGGGGGGGTTAGGAGTGGTGATTGGCTGGGCTGGGCTGGGGGGGTTAGGAGTAGTGATGGGCTGGGCTGGGCTGGGTTGGGGGGTGTTAGGAGTAGTGATGGGCTGGGGTGGGGGGGGTTAGGAGTGGTGATGGGCACTGGGCTGGGGGGTTAGGAGTGGTGATGGACACTGGGCTGGCTGGGGGGGGTTAGGAGTTGTTAATGGCACTGGGCTGGCGGGGGGGGTTAGGAGTGGTGATGGGCGCTGGGCTGGGGGGGTAGGAGTGGTGATGTGCGCTGGGGGGGTTAGGAGTGGTGATTGGCTGGGCTTGGCTGGGGGGGGGTAGGAGTAGTGATGGGCTGGGCTGGGCTGGGCTGGGGGGTGTTAGGAGTAGTGATGGGCTGGGGTGGGGGGGTTAGGAGTGGTGATGGGCACTGGGCTGGGGGGGTTAGGAGTGGTGATGGACACTGGGCTGGCTGGGGGGGGTTAGGAGTGGTGATGGGCACTGGGCTGGCTGGGGGGGTTAGGAGTGGTGATGGGCGCTGGGCTGGGGGGGGTAGGAGTGGTGATGGGCGCTGGGGGGGGGTTAGGAGTGGTGATAGGCGCTGGGGGGGCTTAAACTAAAAATTGAGTGATGGGGGATTAGGACTGGGAGTGGGCTGATGGGGAGGTTAGGACTGGAAATGGGCTGGTGGGATTAGGACTGGGAGTGGGCTATGGGGGGCTAGGACTGGTAATGGGTGGGGGGGGTTGCTAGGACTGGAAATGGGCTGAGTGGAAGGGGGCTTGAACTGCAAATAGCTGTGGGGGATCGGGCTGGGTATGGAAATGGGCTGAGGGGCAGTGGGGGGCTTGAACTGCACATCGCGGAAGTGGACGGGGCTTGGAATGGAAATGGGCGGAGGGGAAGTGGGGGGCTTGAAGAAGGGAATGGATGCTGGGTGAGACTGGAACTAGAAGGGAGCTGATGTTGGGGGAGGATTAGAATGGGATGGGGCTGGGAGAGTAAAATGGAGAGGGGAAAAATATTTTGTGTAGGAGGGATGAAAAATCTACAATTGGCCAGGTATTGGGAGAGTAATTGGGGATTGAGGATGGAGGGGTAAAATTTGTGTGGATGAAATAGGAATGAGGAAAGAGCAAAAGGAGAAAGATTAGTATGTTAAAGCAGATGTAGAGAGAGAGAGAATGGAAAAAAAACTAGAAGAGAGAAGAAAGGACAAATGGACAGCAGACGATGGAGAGTTAGCAGAAAACATGAAGAAACCAGAAGAAAATGGCTGGACCAATTGCAACTGAAAAAAAATGCACAAAAGGTAGAACGATATCTCTTTATTTTGAATTTATTAACTGGAATATGTCAGCTCTGGGAAATGTGCATCATTAACATCTGCGCTTTGTTTGGTACAAGAGGAAATTCCTATTTGACGTTGCCACTTGTTCTCTTTCCCAGTATTCACTGAAATGTATTGGTTTAATATTTGCAGTGTTGCCTTTTGATAGGTAGGGTATGGTGCTTTGTGAGTCCTGGTAATGCTGTCAGGATACGGCGGGTTTGCTATGGGTTCTAAATGGGCAGCGTTTGTAGTAGTTCCTAATGTGCCTGGCGGTTGGCACTGGATTATAGTAATGTAGAAATCTTTTAGTCTTTCTTTATCCATACACTCATTAAGAGACATGTTTACTAAAAGTTAGTGTATGGTAACATTATGCAGATATTTATGCAAATAAGACCACTTATGCAAATGACGTGCTGGCACTTTGAGGAAATTCTTTGGTTTTGTGCGGCAGTTTGGGCACTCGGGCTCAAAAAGGTTAGCCATCACTGGACTAGGGTGTAGCACATTCGAGTCATCCAGAAATTTACATGGCTGCCCATGGACAGTTTTCTCCACTACTTGGAGGGAAAGGGAAGACTAGAAACTGGACAAGAGTTAGCAATTGTGGCAGGGTCTAGTGAAGGCTTTTTGTGAAGAGGCTGTACAAAGGCGTGTTTCCATGATGTAGGAAACATCTCTGTGGATAAACTACTATTGCCAAGTGAAAGGGGAGAAGACCACTGACAGAATCATTGGCTAGAGAAGGTATCAGATAGGTAAGTAACAACCCTCAATGAGGGCAGGGTGTTGCTGAGAGAAAAGGAGGTTATGGGGTTGAAGGCAACCCACCTGTGAGTGAATGTGCAAGGAGAAGTGGATGAAGAGGAAGAATTCAGTGACGGAGAGGAAGGAACCAAGGCTAGATGCCTGAAATCTAGAACTTTAGTACTACAATAAGGCAAAACTGTTGGGAGACAAAGATGGATCTTGAGTTGCATCTGATATACGGGAGGATCTTTGTCAACTCAGAAAATAAAAACGGTGTTGGAATTTAAAAAGACATGGGATAATCACAAAAGTTCCCTTAGTGGCAGGAGGATGGAAATGAAGCATTGAATGCCTCAGCTCACAAGACCAGTGAAATGGCATTATTGTACTTAAAAAAACATACCTTATTTGGCAGACTAGATGGGCCATTTTTGTCTTTAGCTGTCATCAGGACTGTTCCAAGCTATGAATACATCCTATGAAACTCGTAAACCTAGCGCTCCCTACCCCACTCAACCACATGTTGGGCTTTCTGGAAGCCCAGTGATGACATCAGTATCCCTGTCGTACTTGTGCCTTGTGCGACCAGGTTGCTCACACAGTCCTTGGTATGGGCCTGTCTGCCATCATCTGTAATGCTACGCTATTAGTTATTTGCTCATGGATATAGTCTGTTCTCAGAGTTGGTGAGGGGGAGGCAAAGGTTTGAGCAGAATATCTACAGTAGCAACATTTAAGCTCTTCCTAATCAGGGACTGATATTATGTTGTTTTTAAGTGTTAGGGTTTTTGTGCATCAGCTTTGTAAACGCCTGGCTGCTCACTGCAAAACCTGGCCTGGATTATCATAAGAAGTGCCACACTGGGTCAGACAAAAGGTCCATCAAGCCCAGTGTAGTGTTTCCAACAGTGGCCGATCCAGGTCACAAGTACCTGACATACCCCAAAGCAGCCAGTTCCATGCTACTTATCCTCAGGGCAAAGCAGTGTTTTTTTAAAAAGCGCGGTATATAAAAGCATTAAATAAATAAATAAGTCTTTGTGTTTTTTGAGAGTAAACAATCTATTTGCATCTGTCTACCTGTTCCACTCCACTCAGGATTTTATAGACCTCTATCAAATCTTCCCTTAGCTGTCTCTTCTCTAAATTGAAGAGCCCTACCGCTTTAACCTTTCCTCAGAGGAGAGTCGTTCCATCCCCTTTTTCATTTTGGTCGCCTCTTTCAGCATCTTTTCTAATGCTGTTTTAATATATCTTTTTTGAGATGCAGAGACCAGAATTGCACACAACAGACATATTATAGCCTTTGTTTTATTCCTTTCCTAATAATTCCTAGCGTCTGCCTTGCTTTGTTGGCTGCCGCTGCACTCTGAACAGTCCATTGCAATCTATTGTCTATGATCACACTCTGATACTTTTCTCGGGTGGTGACTCCTATCTGAGTGTAAAAAGCTTACATTCAGTCTCACATGCTCAATTATTCTTGGCCATATAGCACTTGTACTGATGCACTCTCACTTTGAATAATATTGGTAGTTTAAACAAAGGATTTGGGTGAGTAAATGCCAACTCCGAGTTACAAAGTTGTCAAGTTATCCAGTTTACCCATTGGAATCAGTGCTGCGGGTCCCATAATGCATCAGCATGAGACTGTATGAACTCCAGAACTGGCTTAAAATCTCACTCCTGAACCTGGGTAACATGGCAGCTCTGGAGCTAGCCAATAAGGAAACCGTGCATGGAGGCCATAAACAGCTGAACACAGCAGCGTGCTGATATCTACTGACAAGCTGGCCTGGAACAAGTTTTCATCACATGATTATTTTCCAAGCATTTGTGCCTGGGGGAGGTGATGCTCTACAAGAACTCTTCACTTTTATACCCTCTCAGGAATCGAAGCATGTCAGTGCCTTTGGAGCAGATGTGTTTCTCTTTGCTGGTATCAGTCAAGAGTACAGATGTCTTGGCAGTTGTCAGCTAATGTCATCGCAATGCCTGACAGTACCGTTTCCAGCACTTTTCTCTCTTGGGAGTGGGGAAGTAAAGCAATGCTTGAGCAGTGAGCTGAGAACCAGGGAAGCGAGGCTTCAGATCTCACCAGGGCACTTGGGCAAGTCACTTAATCCTCCACTTCACTGAGAGGCGCAGATCAGCACATTTATACATCCCAAAGTTCATAATCTTACAAATTTCTTATTATTGTCATCAAAAGGCTAGTTTAGTAATCACTCATTGCAGCTGGTTCCAGCAGGCTTTGGTTTGGTACAAACACAATGCATTTTTTATTTATTTATTTTATTTATTTATTTACATTCTCTTATATACCGCGCTATTCTGCATTAGTGCGGTTTACATTGAACAAACTGAAATTACATTGAACAGGGCATTATAACTTGGAGATAACTATTTTATAGGGAATATGGGCTATGGAGGGTTAAGTGGCTTACCCAAGACCACAAGGAGCACCTGTGGGACTAGAAACCCCAGTCCTTCCGGCCCAAGGTTGCTGTCCTCTAATGGGATTTGAACCCCCGACCTTCCGGCCTGAAGTACCTTGCCCCAACCACTAGGCCACTCCTCCACTCCACTCCTCCACTTTCTTTTAAAATCACTTTTTTATTGAAGCTATTTAATTCATGGATTGCATGTTCAACCTCGGCCTTTAACTAGCTGCATTCGTGTAGGACTCTGATCTCAAGTGGTCTGTGCCCTGTAAAGATCCGTTCATTCAGCAGGTAATATTTTAAGACTTTTGCATGCTTCAGTAGCTACTTATAAAATTTCACAGGAATATATATGCAAAAACAGCTGTGATACAGCATATGCATTACCATTTGAGGGATAGTGTTATGAGATATACACATATGTTATAGAATATAGGGGTCATTCTGAGGCACGAATAGAGGGCATGGATGCCATGGCGCTGTGGCTCCATTCAAAAGCCTGGACTGAGCTAGCTCAGCAAGGCCTGTACATGCAGGCCAACTAGAATTGGGGTCCCGGCCTGAACATACAGGCTTGGACATGGATCAGAATCCCGGCTAACTCTATGCATCCGGTTCTGGAACATTCAGGTCAGAATCGGGCCCTATATGTATATCCACACAGATTTACATGGCTGATGGATAAGGGCGCAGAGACAGAGGTTAAGTGGTACTATCCAGAAGTCTTCACAGATTGCTTGATCACTGGCAGAAGAGCACCAGGGCAGTCCGTGGACAGAGCAAAGGTGGGGATGGTGATGGTGACATTCAAAAAACAGTGGGCAAAACTGAAAGAGGATATTTTAAGGGCAACAAACCTTTTTGTTAAAAGGTAAATACATGTAAAAGGAAAAAGAGGTCGCTATGGTTCTCAAAAGAAGTAACTGAAAAGGTGATGAAAAAGAGGGAGGCCTTCATAAAATACAAGAGATCACAGAGAGAGGAAGACAGGCATCTGTATTTGGAAAAACTTAGAGAAGTTAGCAAAGTAGTCAGGAAAGCAAAGATACAAAAAGAAGAAGAAATAGCCAGTGCAATAAAGTTGGGGATAAAACATTTTTCAGATATGTTAGTGAGAAGAGGAAGGGCAAAAACGGTATTGTCAGACTCAAGGATGATGGGAAGGAATTTGTAGAAGCTGATGAGGATAAAGTAGAATTGCTTAGCAAATATTTCTGTTCTGTTTTCACAGATGAAGGGCCAGGAGCAGAACCTCAGAAAACACCCACAAATAGGAACAGAAGTGATAGGGATCTTGAAGGTTTTTCAGAAGACTGTGTTTGTGAGGAACTAGCTGAACTAAAAGTAGATAAAGCGATGGGGCCAGACGGGATATATCTGAGAATACTGAAGGAACTTGGGGACGTTCTAGCAGTTCCATTGACTGACCTTTTCATTACTTCTTTGGAGTTGAGAGAGGTCCCAGAGAACTGGAGAAAGGCACATGTGATCCCTTAACACAAAAGTGGAAGTGAGGATGAGGTTGAAAACTACAAGCCTGCTAGTCTAACCACTGTGGTGAGTAAATTATTAGAAACACTGCTAAAAGAGAGACTCGTGAGGTTTCTGGAGACTAATGGATGATTGCAGGATCTGAGGCAGCATGGGTTACCAATGGCAGGTCTTGTAAAATCTGATTGATTTCTTTGACTGAACGACCAGCGAGTTGGACTGAGGGAGAGCCCTAAATGTGGTGTACTTAGATTTCAGTAAAACCTTTGACACTATTCCACATAGGGGACTTATAAACAAACTGAACACCCTAGAGATGGACTCTAAAGTTACTGATTGGGTTAGAAATTGGTTGAGTGGGAGGTGACAAAGGGTACAGGTAAATGGAGCTCACTCTGAGGAGAAGAAGGTTACCAGTGGTGGGCCACAGGGATCTGTCCTTGGTTCAATTCTTTTTAATATCTTTGTTAGTGATATTGCAGAAGGGTTGTTGGGCAAAGTTTGCCTGTTTGCAGATGATTCCAAAATCTGTAATAGAGTAGACACCCAGGAAGGAGTAGATAACATGAGGAGGGATCTACCAGGGGCGGCTCTATAATGAGGCTGAGTGAGGGGGTAGCCTCAGGCGGCAACTTTTTGGGGGCGGCAAAAATTGCCCACAAAAAGACCGCCATACTTGGCCTTCAAAATAAAAAAAAAAGACCCCCCCCCAAAAAAAACCCGGCTGCAGAAGGCAGCGGCAGAATGAAGTGCCCCGTGGCCGCTGCCTCCCCGGAAGAGCCCTGCCAGCATTTCTCCCCCCCCCCACACTGGCTCAGCTTTGCAGAGCCACGTGAAGGGAGAGTATTTCCCTTTCCTGCGGCTCTGTTAAAGCTGAGCCCAATGTCAAATTTTTAAGACTTAGACGTATATGTTCATCCCTAGCGGATTATAAACATCAAGCTGCTGATCTTCATCATCGACTTCTGTATAGGGGCTATCCACCTAAAGTTATACGTTTGGCATATCGGCGGGCTCTGCATGTTCAGCGTGAATGGTTGTTGAATGACTGGCCAGAGAATACTATGGCTAGTGTATCACATGACTCCTTTGTTGCAGTTCTTCCATACACCACGCTGAGTGCTGATATTGTTCGAATTTTGAAGAAACATTGGCCGATTTTGGCACTACATGACTGCTTCCGAAAGTCTTTAATGATAGCTTTCTCTCGTGGTGCAAATTTATGTGATCTTTTGGTACTCTCAACACCTCCAGCCGATAGACCTCTCACACCACCCTTGCAACATAATGGACATTCTACTTGTGGTACATGCGTTTATTGTGTTTCATCAATTACGGGTAGAGCCTGGACATCTCCTACAACTGGTCAACTGGTGATTCGACGTTGGCAGACGGACTGTACCTCATCGTTTGTAGTCTATATTATTGTGTGCCCTTGCCCTTTAATATATGTTGGCAGAACTATTCGACAGATTAAAATTCGATTGGGAGAACATGCTTCCCGGCTTCGCCAAAGGGTTACATCTACTCCCATAGTTGAACACTGTCTTACACATGATCACTCTTTTGAGTGTCTTCAGTGGTCAGTGATCAATCATGTTCCCCCGGATCCTAGGGGGGGTGATCGTACCGCCAAACTTCAAAAATGTGAGCAGAGATGGATTTTTCGGCTAAGGACGGTGATGCCTTTGGGTCTGAACAAGGAGGTTGAATGGACTAGTGTAATGTGATCCTTACCTCTGTGATGGTGGGCTTCCCCTGATTGATGGGGCGGTCTTCGCTGTTCCCATTGGTTTATTTGGTTGTGATTGAAAGGTTTGAGAGCCAATGAATGAGGTCTATTTGCCCTTTAAAAAATCAGCTGGGTTGAGACCCAGCGTTTTATAACGGTTAATAAATTGTATGAAGAAAGCACTTGACACAGGGAAGCGTTCCCGAAACGTGCAAGGATGTCAAAATCATGATTGGACTGAGCTAAGTCTTTTTTTAAAATAATCTAATGATTATTAAAATGGATTGAACCGCTTGGGAGTATTGTTCAAAAAATTTATACTTTGCTGCGGTGATATCCGACAAAAAGATGGTGTTTGGTTAAAGAAATTTTTTGGGGGTAATTTAGTGATTTTGCTATTTGATTTTTATATTTTACACAGTATTGGGGAACTGCATCTCTTATTTATCTGATGTTGCACTGCATGTGGACTCTGAGAGCTTCTTGGGGTTTTGGTTTAAATTTTGTCTACATATTTTTATTTTTACTTTAGATTGTGGTTACTTATTCTGTACTTGGTGAGGGTCGATGTTGTGAGTGTGTGACTGAGGTCAGGTATTCTGTTAACATGGAGTTTGTATATAAAGATCTATACTATACTGTAGTAATTTGACTTGTTCAGCTTTTCAAATAGGTGTACGGATGTTCAGGGCCCACTGCAGTATTTACAGTGATGCTTTTTTTGGATGGGTTCCTTATGTGAGTTTTGGAAGTTTGTGCTGATATGGTATAGTATGGTAGGTTTGCTCTTTGTTGTAAGATTTTGTATTAGTTCACAATATGCCTGGTACTGGTGAATAATGGTTGTTGTTGTTGTTAGTGAGATGATCAGAATCAGATTTATTTATTTATTTAACCAGTTTTGTATGCCACCTTATCCTTCAATCAAAGTGGTTGACAAGACAACAAAGGCGTACATACTGAGGGTATGGGAAAACAAAAATGAGACATTACAATATAAATACAAAACAAAACAGTATGTTATAATACTATATCATAGTGAAATTAAATATACATAATGGTTAATTTAAGTTGTTTCACCAAATGATTCTATAAATAAATAAGTATTTAAAGATTTGCGAAAGTCCTTAATGTCTTCCTGAGTTCTTAAGTCTTCAGGAATAGAATTCCATAACTCTGGTGCCATAAAGGAAAATGCTGTTTTAGAAGTCATTTGTTTTGATTTGTTGAAGTTCAAAGGAGTATTAAGTTTATTGATATTTTGAGATCGTCTTCGTCTTATGCTCTTGTCTTTTGAAATTATAGATTGTAGAATAACTGCTGAGGATTGGTGAAAAATTTTGAAAATAGTCATTAGGTTTTTATATTTTGCTCTTGCAATAACCGGAAGGAAATGTAACTGTTTAAGGACAGGAGTTATGTGTTCAAATTTTGTAGAGCCAGTTATAATACGCGCAATGGTGTTCTGAACTAATTGGAGAGGATGGATAGAGTGTTTAGGAAGACCTTGATACAAGATGTTTCCAAAATCAAGTAGAGGTGTTATGACCGCCTGACATACCGTGCGAAAGTGATTTGTATTTAGTATTTGTTTTAGTCGTCTTATAATCTTTAAACGATGGTATGCTTTTGACGCAATTTTGTTTTTATGAGATTTTAAATTTAAATATTTATCTAATGTTACACCTAAATATCTTCATCTTTAATTTTTATTTCTCTATTTAATTAATTAATTTCAATTGGTAGTTTTAAGGACTGGCATTTAGACAAGAACATTGCTTCTGTTTTGTCAGAATTTATTTTTAAGTTGTTGTTATTAAGCCAATCATTCATATCAGCCAAACAGTTATTAATTTTTGTTGTATCAAAGGTATTTTGGTCAATTATAGTATAAACCATAATGTCATCAGCGTATAAATGATAATTAATTTGATGAAGATAATTTGACATATGGGTTGAATATAAATATTAAAGAGAATAGATGATAAAGCTGAACCTTGAGGTATGCCTTGTCCAATCGAAAACTGAGAGGATTTTTTGTCACCATATTTTATTAACTGCATACGATTGGTTAGATAAGAGGCAAACCATTTTAATGTATTGTTGCATAAGCCAATATCTTGTAGACGTTGTAACATTATTGTGTGAGACACAGTATCAAATGAAAATTAACAGAAATATCTTATTTTTTTCAAGGCCTGTTATAAGATTATCAAAGAGAGAAATAAGTAGAGTTTCCACATTGTGATTAGGTTTAAATCCATGCTGATGTATATCCAAAGGGGCATACTAGTTAATGTAAAGCTGATTTTGTACCACTTTTTCTATAATTTTTGAGATAAATGGTAAACTTGAAATAGGACGGTATGACTTAGGGTCAGTGATATCCAGTTATTTCCCTTTATAGACTGGTTGAATTATAGCACTCTTTAGTATAGGTGGTAAGTAACCTTGTTTTAAAGAGTTATTTACAAAATTTGCAATGTGAAAGCTAATATGATTTTTAGTACTTTTAATCCATTCTACTGGACATGGGTCAGCTGGTGAAGTTGTTGTATTAAGTGTGCTGATTATATTGAGTTCTGTGGGTGAATGTCCTGGTTCTGCTTTGCACCTACTGTGGATGCAAAATATATGCTGAAAAAGAAAAAGCAAGAACCATAATGCAGTTTATAACAACAAAATAAAAATGAGTTATAATATAGTTTTATAAACTGTGCTGTTGGTTCTTGCTCTCTTTTAGTTCCTTGGTGTGCAAACAGGACCGTACCTGGCCCTGTGCAAGCGGTGTAGCCACACAGGGTGCAAAGGTCTGGGGGGTGCATTTCAGCTGTCTGCTATTGCCCTGCCGCCGCTGGCAGGACAATAGCAGGAAGACGAAATACGGCCCCAAGCCTTTTTGCAGCACTTTAAGCAGGTCTGGTCCCTCCCTCTTCCAACACGATGTCAGAGTAGGGAGGGACAGATCTGCTTAAAGTGCCGGTGCCTTTCAGGTCAGGTGCATGTCCCCCCTCCGCCTCCCCATACCTCCGTCCAGCGCTGCCTGCTCTTTCCTTTCTGCTGGCGCCACCGTGAAAAAACCAGAGGGCGGCAGCAGTAGGGAAAGAGCAGGCAGCATTGGATGAAGGTATGGGGGGAAGAGGGGGGGGGGCATGCGCCTGAGCTGCAAGTTGCACAGGGCGCGATTGCAGCTCGGTATGGCCCTATGTGCAAACATCTTGCATTTTCTCCATATAATGTAATCTGCTTTTTGGTTTGGTTCAGTCTCTGATTGGATTTCTGAAAAAGCCCCACCCCCTCCAAGGTGGGGGTGGGGGGGGGCACCATCTCATTCTTCGCCTCAGGCAGCAGATTGCCTCGAGCCGCCCCTGGGATCTACCTAAGCTTGAAGAATGGTCTAGAATCTGGCAGCTGGGATTTAATGCTAAAAAATGCAGGATAATCCAAAGGAGCGGTACAGTGTAGGGGGTGAAGTACTTCTGTCCAAAAAGAAGAGCGGGACCTGGGCGTAATTATGTCTGATGATCTCAAAGTAGCTAAACAGGTAGAAAAGACAGCAAGAAAGCCAGAAGGATTCTTGGGTGCACAGGGAGAGGAATGGCCAGCAGAAGAAAGGAGGTGTTGGTGCCTCTGTAGAAGTCTTTGGTGCGACCTCATTTGGAGCATTGTGTGCAGTTCTGGAGACCGCACCTTCAAAAGGATATAAACAGATTGGAGTTGGTGCAGAGGGTGGCTACCAAAATGGTTAGTGGTCTTCATTATAAAGCACATGAGGACAGACTTAAAGATCTTAATATGTATACTTTAGAGGAAAGGCAGGATAAAGGCGATATGATAGAGATGTTTAAATACCACTGTGGCATAAATGCACAGGAGGAGAATCATTATGGAGCGCATGGTTCGGAAGAATGTATCCTTGAAGGATACTACCAAAAGCAGAGAGGTTCCAAAAAAGAGTATAGCCCAAATGCCCTTGAGTATGGAGCAGACAGAGCTTAAAGATCCCAAATTACCCATGTTTATCAATAGCCAAATTAATATGAATAAAATACAGTCTCTAAAATGCTTGTATGCAAATGCTAGAAGTCTAAAAAATAAGATGAGAGAGTTAGAATATATAGCACTAAATGAGAGGTTAGATATGATTGGAATATCGGAGACATGGTGGAAGGAGGACAACCAGTGGGACACTGTGATACCTGGGTACAAACTATATCGTAATGATAGAGCTGATCAAATAGGTGGAGGGGTTGCGCTCTATGGCAGAGAGGGCATTGAGTCAGAAAGGATTAAAGTTTTGCAGGAAACAAAATTTGCTGTACAATCTCTATGGATTGAAATTCCATGTAAAAAGGGGAAGGCGATGGCAGTGGGGGTGTACTATCGACCGCCTGGCCAGAATGAACAAATGGATGATGAAATGCTCAAAGAAATCAAGGAAGCTAACAAATGTTACAGCGCAATAATAATAATGGGTGATTTCAAATACCCCGGTATCGACTGGGTCAGTGTCACGGCAGGACATGCTAGGGAGATAAAGTTCCTAGATGACATAAATGACTGCTTCTTGAAGCAGCTGGTTCATGAACTGACCAGAGGGGAAGCCATATTAGACCTAGTCCTTAGTGGAACACCAGATCTGCTGCAAGAGATAAGGGTGTTGGGGCCACTTGGCAATAGTGATCATAGCATGATCATGTTTGATTTAATTAGTGGAGGAGGGATAGTAAGGAAATCCACAGTACTACCTTTTAACTTTTGAAAGGGAGACTATGATAAAATGAAGAAAATAGTTAAGAAAAAACTAAAAGGAGCAGTTGCAAAGGTTAAAGACTTACATCAAGCTTGGGTGTTGTTGAAAAATACTTTCTTGGAAGCCCAGACCAGCAGTATTCCACGCTTTAAGAAAAGTGGAAGGAAGTCCAAAAAACTGCCAGCATGGTTTAAAGGTGAGGTCAGAGAGGCTGTTGTTGCCAAAAAAGCATCTTTCAGGAAATGGAAAAAAGAGCCAAACGACGAAACCTGGAAACAGCACAAACACTGGCAAGTCAAATGCAAGGCATTGATAAGGCAGGCAAAGGGAGTATTTGAGAAGAAGCTTGCTGCGGAAGCAAAAACACGAAATAAAGACTTTTTCAAGTACATTTGTACCAAAAAACCTGTGAGAGAGTCAGTTGGTCCATTAGATGATAGAGGGGTTAAAGGGGCACTAGGAGGCGACAAGGCAATAGCAGAGAGACTGAATGAATTCTTTGCTTCGGTCTTTACTGAGGAAGATATAGGGATGTTACCCATGACTGAAGTGGTATTTAAAGGGGTGGAAGAATTGAAGGAAATATCGATACATCGGGAAGATGTAGTACAACTATTAGATAACCTGAAGAGTAGCAAATCACCTGGGCCGCATGGTATACATGTTGAAAGAACTGAAATATGAGATTGCAGACCTGCTATTAGTAATCTGTGAATTTTCATTAAAATCATCTGTAATACCTGAAGATTGGAGGATCGCCAATGTAACGCCAATTTTTAAAAAGGGTTCCAGGGATGATCCGGGAAACTACAGACCGGTGAGCCTGATGTCAGTACCGGGAAAAATGGTAGAAACCATCATAAAGAACAAACTTACTCAGCATGTAGATAGTCATAGCCTAATGGGAGACAGCCAATATGACTTTAGAGAAGGAAGATCTTGTCTTACTAATCTGTTACGTTTTTTTGAAGGTGTGAATAAACAGGTGGACAAAGGTGAGTTGGTTGATATAGTGTATCTGGACTTTCAGAAAGCCTTTATCAAGGTCCCTCATCAGAGACTTTTGGCAAAACTAAAGAGTCATGGGATAGGAGGCAGTGTACTATTGTGGATCAGGAACTGGTTAAAAGATAGAAAGCAGAGGTAGGGTTAAATGGCCAATTTTCCCAGTGGAGAAAGGTGAATAGTGGTATACCCCAGGGATCTGTGCTAGGTCCACTGCTTTTTGACATATTCATAAATGACCTGGAAATGGGAATAACAAGTGAGGTTATCAAATTTGCAGATGACACAAAACTATTTAAAGTTGTTAAAACCCAAGAGGATTGTGGAAAATTGCAAGAGGCTCTTGATAAATTGGAAGACTGGGCATCAAAATGGCAGATGAAATTTAATGTGGACAAGTGCAAAGTTATGCACCTAGGGAAGAACAACCCAAACTATGGTTACACGATGCAAGGTTCCACATTAGGAACTGAAAGAAAGCTTGATTGTACCGGGTTGGATACACAGTCAGGTATAAGCCCTAAGAAAGAGTTAATATCATTTGTAGCTCCTTATTTAATACTATCCTTGAAAACTCTGTAGAAGAAATTGGGTGAAAGGTTTAGACAGCATAAACATTAGCCTATGTTATTAGAAAGATAAGTAAAAGGCAAGCTGTTTACCCAGCCTCTCAGTCTTACAGTCTCTGGTCAGAGATATCAAACTGTCAGTGTTAGAATTAATTAGAATTAAGGCCTACATAGTCATGCCTGAGAATATATGTATGTCTTTTCATGACTGTCTATGACGTGCATGCCTATAGAAAAGTATGTTATGAATATACGTAACACTAGACATAGAATAGAATATGTATATTATGAATATACGTGATGTGAGATGTAGAATAATAAAGTGAAATTATGCTGTGTAATGGAATCTTTTCCTATAAATAAAGTGGCCTAAAGCTAGGATGTCAGAGTAAACATAGGCAAAGGCCTAGCTTGCTCTCCCAAAGCGCTTTGGTCCTGTGTTCATAATACAAGTGTGTTGTGTATTATTTACAGATTTGTTTATTATCTAAAGATTATGATCAATTAACCTTCTCCTTGCTTTGTGTGTGGATTTCTGTGACCCAAGAGCCCTATCTGTTATTAGGTGAGGGGGGGTGCAGAGTATTCCTTCAGTTGGTGCCGTAACCGGATCAGATCTCTGCATTCAAGGCAAGGGCAGAAGGTGCCTGAAGATTTGTGAGTATTATGAAAATTACCAGTGATGGGTAATCTGTTAAGTAGACAGGCTCTGTCTCAGATGCGTGAATGGCATGACAGAGCTAGGGCTTTAGTGTTTAAAAAAAGGTAGCCCTTATTGTATGCTTCTATTGTATGTGTGAGAAGCATGGTGATGTAGCCATCGATTCCGTAGCTCATAGGGATTCAGTGACAAAAGGTAATGTGAATTTGCAGTTTCCTTTGGAGGGAACTTTCTCTGTAGATAAGGTCCATTGCCTGAGATATGAGTTAGCAGTTAAAGGTAAACCGTGCAAATGTGCTTACATGGTGGGAACGGATGGTACATGATGAAAACATTAGGAATGTTTATGTTTTGAAACAAAAGTTGTTTGTGTTAGGAAATGTAACTATTGACCAGCGGAGCAAGTGCGTGTCACTCGTGTAGCAGAGCTAAGAGAAAAAGAAAATATTTAAAGAGCAACAGCATTTAGGGGGAGTAGAATTGTGTATTTTGGATATTTGGAATGTCTCCCAGCTCAAAGAATTGAGAGCATGTTTGAATCAAGAAACGGAAAGTGTTGTACTTGTAATAAGAATCTTAGAAGTAGCAATAGGTCATAGAGTTTCTGTTGCAAAAGAATTAGCATTCTCGGGAGATAAATTACCTATGCCTGGAGTTCAGGATAGCAGTAATGATTTGAAATTCAAAGCAGAATTTATAGGTCTTTAAGCAGATTTGTTATTGTGTACTTCTCATTTGTGTGACTTCTCAAAAGAATTAAGTGTTTCTGATGAAGTGTGATCAATTATATTATGATTTAGGCTCTATTCAGGATGTTCTATTCAGCCTAATTTATGTTCTGCCACTGTTAAACTGAAGCAGCTGTGGGAAATGATATTGTGACTACTTAAAGAAGTGTTTGATTTGACTAAACTTTTCCGAATTACAGGGATAACCCTGGTAGATTTGTGTCTTTATGGTCTCAGATAATTAATAGTTATAATCCCATTTGGGCAGCTCTAGATAATTTGTGTTTTTTTTAAATCCAGCTGATTTTCATAGGGTCACTCGTTCAGTTCGTGACAGACCCTGTGATAGATTTCCAAAAGAAGATTTAAAGAGATAATTTTGTTTTTGTGTAAAGAAAAAAAAAATTGTTAGAATTCCTTACAGTAGTATGCAAACTTGTAAAAGATTGGTTGAGATTAACATCTCTAAGGCAGGATAGGGGTGAAAAAGTTACAGATTTTCACACTAGGTGTATGCTAGCTTTTAAAGACTATTCTGGTGAGGCAGAAGACACACCTTCAGGATTTACTAATATTTTTGTAAATGGATTGATTCCAAGAATAAAGGAAATTTTAGAAACTTCAATAATAGATTGGCCAGCTAGAACAGCCGATGCAATTTTGGAAGGGGCTCGATACAGTGAGTTGAAGTTCCTCAAGGAACAACAGGAACAACAAACCAGATTAGATGTAAAAAAAGCGAAGTTGCTTAATTTGCAGATTGCTTCCATGCAAACTCCCATGGGAAGGGGGAGGGGTAGATTCAGAGCTAGAGGAGGTTATGTGAATTCTCAGCGAGGGCGTGGACAGTCCAGAGAGCTGCGTACGTGTTACACTTGTGGAGAGACTGGACATTTGCAGCGAGACTGTCTCCGAAATCAGAATCCTGATGGCCAGAGAGCTGATTTCCCCCCTCCCCCTCCAGTACAAGCTGAATTCACTCCAGTATATCAGTGCTTCTCTAACCCAGAAGATTGTGGAGGTGATACATGGGATGCATGACTATTCCTGAATTTGACTGTAACTCCTCAGGGTGAGTTAGAAGCTAAACTGGGAGGTTCTAACTTGAAATTTGTTATTGATACTGGAGCTACAACATCAGCACTGCGTTTACAGGATTTGCCTGCTATCTATCATGCTCAATTAGCACAAGCACCGATAGCACATTGTGAAGGCATTGAGGGAAAGATAATTCCTCATCGTAGACTTGAATATTTACCTTTGAAGATTGGAGAGATTGTATATCCAACTACTTTTCTTGTGGGAGACACTTTGCCAGTGAATCTTCTAGGTCGGGATTTTTTTTTGTGTCACATCATGCTACTCTATCCTGGATAGGGGGCAAGTTCTCTTTCCAGCTGTACCCTCTCTCTGAAGTGCCGTCCCCTGCAGATGCCAGTGTTGTTCATCTGGCGCTTGAAGACCTTCCTTCTACTTTGTGGGCAGTGCCAGGATCTAATGTCGGGTGCCTTTCTATTCCTCCTGTGAAAATCACCGTGAAACCTGGAGTTCAGCTTCCTAGACTAAAGCAATATCCATTGCCAGCAGCTGTCATTGAAGGAATTCGTCCTGTGATTGCGGATCTTCAGAAACAAGGTGTCATTTATTCTACGACTTCATTATGTAGGCTGACGGTAAGACTTATAGATTTGTGCAAGACCTGCGAGCAGTAAATAATGTGATTTTGCCAATTTTTCCCTTGGTGCCTAATCCACATGATATCTGGACACAGATACCTTCAGGGACCACCTAGTTTTCTGTTGTGGATTTAAGTTCTGCTTATTTTTCAGTGAAAATTAGCAAAGACAGCCAATTTTTATTTGCCTTCTATTTTGACAATAAGCAATATACCTGGACCACTTTGTGTCAGAGGTATACTGATAGTCCTGCATATTTCTCACAGGCCCTAAGAACTGCATTATTGGATGTAAAGCTCGACCATTCCTCTTTAGTACAATATGTGGATGATTTGCTTTTATGTTCACCATGTTATGAGTTTGTTTGTTAGATTCTTTGTCTCTATTAGCTCAAATTACTAATTTAGGTTTGAAGGTTAATCTGTCTAAACTGCAATTTGTATCTCAAAATGTTACTTTCCTGGGTGTTGTTTTAACACCATCTGGTCATGCAATTACGTCTGCTAGATTGAAACCTATTCTGTCATTGCCTTTTTCCAGCGACACCAGTGTTATCGCGTAGCTTCCTGAGTTTATTAATTTTCTGTAAATAATAGCTAGCGAATTTCTCAAGATCTTACTGCTTCACTTTATGCTCTTATTGGGAAAGAAGGATCTGAAGGCCTCATTGTACCCACATTATCACAGTGGGAGGTTTGTTTTAAATGTAAAAATTGCACTGGGAAATGCGCCATGTTTATTGTATATGATTATTCTTTACCATTCAAATTGTATGTGGCTATTTCTGATTCCTCTGCTACCTGTGTGCTTTTACAAGCTTTCCCAACTGGTTGCAAGCCGGTAGGCTATTTCTCAAAGCGATTTGATGCAGTGACTTTGGGACTCCCACTATGTCTACGTAGTTTGGTAGCAGTGACTTTTGCAATTGAAACTTACTAATTTTCTGGTTCTACAGCGCCCTTTTGTTCCATCTAACCAAGACTCAGTCTTTGTCCTCCGCACGTTTTATTGACTCTAGAATTAATCATTTCTCCGCTTCATGTTTCAGTATGTACTACATCGCTATGCAACCTTTCAACACTTATGGAGGAGGATGGGTCTCATAATTGTTTCCAAACAGTACCTCTACCAGCCCCGGATTATACCTTTGTTTGTGGATAGTTCTGATTTTAGAGATGACAACGGCAAACTTCGTGTAGGCTGTGCAGTCACTATGGTTTTGTGGAATTTTGGCAATATTTGGCCGCAACGAGGGTTTTGACTTCTGCTAATAAACCAATTAAACATGCTGCATACATTCACCGTTTGTTACAGGCTGTCCTCTTTCCAGCACAAGTTGCAGTTTTAAAATGCAAAGGACATTCTTCTGCTGAAGATTTTGTGTCAAAGGGCAACCATTTTGCAGACCATGAAGTACGGTGTCACCGACAGTGCTGTATTTAACACCGTCTAATATGACTTTGTTTTCCCTTTCATCTTTCTTGCAGCAATAGCAAGATACTTCCTTTGAAACCCAGACTCTGACTTCGTGGGGTGCATCCTGTGATGCTCAGGGCTGCTGGAAAGTGGATCATCTGCTTATTTGTCCTGACAGTCTTTTGTTTCTACTTGCCCTGTTCCTGCATCATAAGCTTTACCGCTGTGGCTATGAATTATGTCTTTTTGGTTCTCCGGTATCACCTGAACTTCTGTTATTTTTTTCTTTGGCACATCTTGTCTGCACTGTTTCAAGACTGGCACTGTAGGGTCAGCTTAGGGTCAGTTATTAAGATTTCTGCCTTCTGAACTCTTTTTGATTCTGCAGGCTGTTTTGCAGATCTGCCCTGTGCCAGGGGAAGGAGGTGGTATTTGTCTGGTGGTCACTTGTCTATTCTCTGGATGGGTAGCAGCTTATCCATTACCAGTTTATTCCTGTCTGGGGTGTTCCTTTTGTTCTTTCTTGTCTGGGTCCAGCCATTGTTGCGAGTGTCTGGGAGGGTATTGAAAATTTGGTTTGGTATTAAGAGACAACTGCACACTCCTTATCATCCGCAAAGCTCTGGCCAGGTGGAACGGATGAATAGGAAAATCAAAAGTCACTTGCGCACTATGACACAGGATTGGGCTACAGATTGGACGGAAGCCCTTCCTTTTGCCCTTATGGCAGTGCGTAATTCCCCCCAGCGTGCTCGGGGAGGCCTGAATCCATATGAAATAGTTACTGGACGTCCAGCTACTTCTCCACATTACTTGGCAGTTATCCCAGATCCCCAATTGTTGCGCAGCGATATTTTGACTTATTGCTCACGGTTGCACTCAGTCCTGTCTGTTTCCCTTTTATTGCAAGTGAATCCTCAACAAGATGACAGAATCATCATATCCAGAATCATCAGAATCATCATATCCAGAAGTGAAGTCACCAGACTGGGTCCTGATTAAGAATTTGCATCCAAAGACGCTTCTGGTTCCCAAGTTTCTAGGTCCATTTCGTGTGCTCCTGGTGGGATACTCGGCTTGTAAAGTGGAAGGACATTCTCGTTGGATACACCTTACACAGTGTAAAAAGGCTCCTTCACAGACTCCAGATGGCGGCTCCCTTCATCAGTGAATCAAGAAAATACAACGCAGAGACTTATTGAACATTACATTGATATTACAGAAAAGATCATCAGGATTTACATGCTTTTTGAATGAACTACTTATGCAAAAACCTTTTGTCCAGCGTTTATACTACTGATTAGGTGGATAAAGGTGGTTTGATTTAGTATTTTACTAATATATAAGCAATGACCTTTGGGTACTGTCGCCACCTCCTGGCCGGGCGTATAGCCGGGCACCAGGAGAGTGTCGCCTTGTTGCCCTTCAGAGTAAGTTTCCTAATATGGCTGCCAGCAAGGGCTGCTGGGAACTGTAGTCCACTTATCTTTAATAGGCAAAGTAGTGTGAACACAAGTGGTTTAGGCGAAACAGAGAATATTTATTTGTTTTGGGGTTTTCCACCTTGCATTATAAGTAGCAGTGCTGAACATAAATAGGATTCTTCTCCAACACAAAGGAATAAAATTCACAACGTAATCACAGGTTGGTCACCATCAGCAATAATTAACTTCACAGGATTCGCTCACAAAGCTTAGGCTGCAAACCATCTTTCAAATGAATCACAGGAACTATTTTCCTCACAACTTCCTTAGAACAACATAGCTTCTAAATGTTCAGGGAGTTTTCTCTGCTGTGTCTTTCACACACACACACACACACACAGCTTTCTTTACTAGTAAACCAACACTCACTCAGCTGTGCCTGGGTTTAGCACACTTCTAGTTCATTGGCCAGACAGTAAGAACATTGAATTTCTCCAGGGCTATTATCACAGTCCTCATAGTCACTTCCTATCTCCATTTCTTCCACGGAGTCATCACAACACTCTTCAGAGGGTACCTGACTGTAGAGCTTACTATTTTGTTTCAGCAACAAATCATTTAACTGTTCAAGCAGCACTTTCTTCTGCTCTATCTCTTCAGAGAGCATGGACTCAGGAAATGCAGACAAGCTACTCTCTCTACAGTTTGGCTGGCTAGTTGAATTGGTTTCTCTAACAGGAACTAACCCCTTCAACTCTTTCTGGGGCAGGGATTTAGGAACACCGACTTGCCTGAATCCTGGGCCTCTCAGCTGTTCCCCTCCTTCTTGCACATAGCCATGCTGCCTCTTCTCTGCAGAGGCTTGTATCCTCGGTAGCACTTTCCTTCTTTGCTGTATTGGCCTTGGACCTGCTTCAGCCAGATCCCACAGCTCACTGCTCTGAACTCCAGCAATTCCCGTCCTGCTGCTTCTCTCAGTTCTGCTGCTTCTTGTTCCTTCCCCTCTCCTTCTTCCTCTTCCTTCTCCTCCAATTCCTTCTCCTCTAACTGCCTGTTCAAACAAAGGAG
Organism: Ichthyophis bannanicus; assembly: GCA_033557465.1. Taxonomy (NCBI): domain Eukaryota; kingdom Metazoa; phylum Chordata; class Amphibia; order Gymnophiona; family Ichthyophiidae; genus Ichthyophis; species Ichthyophis bannanicus. The sequence goes on along the minus strand of JAWIIG010000024.1, from coordinate 11,328,218 downwards.
TTTTAAACTGTTCCCTCCCAGGGGCCACGCCTTTCTCCCAGCACACGTGGGAGCTGCTAGGCTTCACTCTAGCCCTGACGTGCTGAAGTGGGCGGGGCTTGATGCTGGCTGTGCTCTGACTCAGAGGTTCTCGGTTGCTGGGGAAACCCTGAATGCTCTCATTTTTAAAGGACCAGGCTTCCCTTTTCTGCCATTTCCTTTCCTCTGAACTGCCTTCGTCATCACAGTACTTAACCTCTACTTCATGACGTAATTGAGAATTAAGGGGTAGTTATAGCTATAATATATATCTTCATCATCTTAAGAAGAGTAGGTGTATTTTTATTTTTGTCTTAGAACATTTATTTTTGGAGTAATTATAGTTTCAGATGTTTAGAGGTTTGCTAAGAATGTTTCCGTATTTGGTCTTAGTTGTGCTATAGCATATTATTGTTAATGAAGCAGTACTGCATTTAGAATCTTGGGAAAGTTATGGGGAATATCCAAATATTTTTGAGTCACATTTACACTCAGTTACAAAACATTTTAATCTGTCACGTTGTGCGGTCTGCCTTCCAACTGTGACAGCTACTCAACATGGGTTTCCACCACAAGTTAGGCCCAAAGCCTTTGAAGAGTTTTGTGATATAGCTTTTAATCTACTGTATGATGGTCTCATACAAACACAGAACCTAGAGGAGTTAGTTCTATGCCTTTAAAATCCCCTCCAATATGTTTTATGGCTCAAGGTACAGGGAAAAAGGTAGGGGACACCCCATGGAATGTTTGTAAAATAATAATGCTACATAATTCTTCCATTTGGAATAAGAAATCCCACGTACAGAAACCTTATATTTCCGTAGTACAATTAATGCAAGTTCAAGGGAATCAGGTGCATGATTATGACTTGTTACAGTATAATAGTTCTGGCTACCTTTTGAATGACTCAGTCTGAGACATACCTAACTGGAGTTGCCCCTTATTAGGATATTACCATACCTAGGAACGTAATCTATCTGTAGGAATTAAGGAAATGAATAATTGAATAATTGTACGCAGAATCTAGTCTGTCCCCATAACTTGACAATTTGGGAAAATGGATTAGTGGCTTTAAAGGGAGACTATTTTGTGTGTGGTAATCTTGCATATACAGAACTTCGCAGAGGTTGGTCAGGTACTTGCTATGTTACTCAGTTAGGTACCCCGTGGCGGTTTTTACCGTACCAAAATGTTACTTTATTATCAACCTTGAATAATTCCTTAAGAAGAAAAAGGGATGTTTCCCCTCAGGATGAAGCCATAATAGCAGCACAACAGTTGGTAGACTCTGCAAGTCCTTTAACTAAATCTCAGATAGTTGCATTTACAGGTACTGTTTGGCTCTCAACTTTTGGAGCCATAGCACCCACTAGAGAATATGGTACCCAGATTATGCGATTACAGGCAGTTGTTGAACTTATGGCCCTGGATCTCACAGAGGCTATTAGCGTGTTACAAGGTGCAGTAGACAAGGTGTCCACGTATGCAGCTCAGAATCGCATGGCTTTAGACTACCTACTAGCGAAAGAAAATGGTGTATGTGGCCTAATTTCTGATTTCTGTTGCAGTATGCTTGATGATGAAGGGAAAGTAGTGAAAGACCTACTAGATAAAGTTAGGAATCGTACATTTGTATCAAGTAGTAGTTATGTAAGTTCTTTTTCTGATTTTATTGCGTCTGTTTCTTCTTTCTGGAATTTATTATCTAGGCCCCTGCAAGGCATATTAGTTTCATTATTTGGCTTATTAGGGATTATCATTTTAGGAACAATAATCCTTTGTGTAATATCTGCTTGCTGTAAGAAATCAGTGGAGACACTGACCCCTAAAATGATGTTACAGGTTGACCCAGAAGCTAGCTACGATACATTTTTAATACCGATGTCTGAGTTTCCTTATCTGTGAAATGATTCTTTACAGAATCAGAGGAAGGACTGAAAGAAAGCTTGATTGTACCGGGTTGGATACACAGTCAGGCATAAGCCCTAAGAAAGAGTTAATATCATTTGTAGCTCCTTATTTAATACTATCCTTGAAAACTCTGTAGAAAAAATTGGGTGAAAGGTTTAGATAGCATAAACATTAGCCTATGTTATTAGAAAGATAAGTAAAAGGCAAGCTGTTTACCCAGCCTCTCATTCTTACAGTCTCTGGTCAGAGATATCAAACTGTCAGTGTTAGAATTAATTAGAATTAAGGCCTACATAGTCATGCCTGAGAATATATGTATGTCTTTTCATGATTGTCTATGACGTGCATGCCTATAGAAAAGTATGCTATGAATATACGTAACACTAGACATAGAAGAGAATATGTATATTATGAATATACATGATGTGAGACGTAGAATAATAAAGTGAAATTATGCTGTGTAATGGAATCTTTTCCTATAAATAAAGTGGCCTAAAGCTAGGATGTCAGAGTAAACATAGGCAAAGGCCTAGCTTGCTCTCCCAAAGCGCTTTGGTCCTGTGTTCATAATACAAGTGTGTTGTGTATTATTTACAGATTTGTGTATTATCTAAAGATTATGATCAATTAACCTTCTCCTTGCTTTGTGTGTAGATTTCTGTGACCCAAGAGCCCTATCTGTTATTAGGTGAGGGGGGGTGCAGAGTATTCCTTCAGGAACCACCACCCAGGAAAAAAGATTTAGGCGTCATTGTGGATAACATGTTAAAACCCTCAGCCCAGTGTGCAGCGGCGGCCAAGAGAGCAAATAGAATGCTAGGTATCATAAGGAAAGGAATGGAAAATAAAACAAAAGATATTATAATGCCTCTATATCGTTCCATGGTGAGACCGCACCTTGAATATTGTGTGCAATTCTGGTCGCCGTATCTTAAAAAGGATATAGCGTTATTAGAAAAGGTTCAGAGAAGAGCCACCAAAATGGTAAAGGGGATGGAAGGATACTCCTATGAAGAAAGGCTAAAAAGGTTAGGGCTCTTTAACCTGGAAAAGAGACGGCTGAGGGGAGATATGATAGAAGTCTATAAATTAATGAACGGAGTGGAATGGGTAAACGTAGATTGATTGTTTACCTTATCAGAATATAGAAAGACTAGGGGACATGCAATGACGCTTCAGGGTAAACTATTTAAGACTAATAAAAGAAAATATTATTTCAGTCAACGTGTAATCAAACTCTGGAATTTGTTACCGGAGGATGTAGTAAAGGCTGTTAGTGTAGCTGGGTTTAAAAAAGGTTTGGACAAGTTCCTGGAGGAAAGGTCCATAAACCATTATTAAGAAGGGACCCAGGATATCAATGCTTGACCCAGTACAAGCATTGTGGAACCTGTGTCATTTGGGGAAACTGTTAGGTACATATGACCTAGATTGGCCACTGTTGGAAACAGGATACTGGGCTTGATGGACCTTGGTCTGACCCAGTATGGCATATCTTATGTTCTTATGTTCTTAAAGCAAACTTTGCTACGAAGGGACATAGGATGAGGGTGAAAGAGGATAGACGCAGGAGTGATATGCGGAAACATTTCTTTACGGAAAGAGTGGTAGTTGCGTGGAAAAGTCTCCCAGTGGAGGTGGTAGAGACGAGGACAGCATCTAAATTCAAAAAAGTATTGGACAAACACAGAGGATCTCTAAAGGAAAAGAAGGGACTATTGTAGTTGATATGGTAGGGCAGACTAGATAGGCCATGTGGTCTTTTACTGCCATCAAGTTTCTGTTCAAAGAGTTTCTGGCTTTATGTGGTTAGTTCATCTGTGTAACTTAGGGCATTAAAAAGTCTGTCTTAAGTGCTACCCGGATGGACTTTGGTGAGTGGCTGAATATTGCCAGTACTCGTATCTAGTTAGTTCCCAGAGCTGGCTGCTCTATCAGCTGATTACTTAATCATGTGGTAAAATGAGATATAACATTACAGCTTAGTAACTAGCACCCTAAATTTTTCCTTAGTCAAATCAGCACTCTGGACAGTTCTGGGCTTCCCATATCTTCAATGATTTTACTGATTGTAACTTAAACAAAAACAGATGATAACAGAAGAAAATCCTTTGTTTGACTGTGTAATAGTTCAGCCTGTCTTAACATCTTCTCTTAGGAAATAATGCCATAGACTGTATGAATGGAGATGCTCGTGGGGCTCTTGTGCTTGGAGCCGCAGATTAAGCGGCACTCACAACCTCACTTAGTTGTGAAGATTGCTAGTGCCTTTCTGGTCCTCCTGGAAGCCATTTCCAGCTCCTGTTCTTAGAAACTATTGAGTCATCAGGGATGACAAAGGATGAAAAAGGGAAATGTGAACTTTCCGCTCCTTGTCACCTTTGTCCCTCTCATGAGGAGAACGAGAAAAATGGTTCCTGTAACCTTCGCTCTTCACTCAGAAGACTGAATTCCCAGCATCATATCCTTTTATATAGTGTCGTGCTCTCTGCTTTCTGAATTTTGTCATAGAATCCTCTCACAAGATTGTAGGCCCTCAGGGTAGGGTCCTCTCAACCAACAGGCAAGACCAGGAGGTTTCTAGGAGCAGTAAAGAGTAAAACGAGAGATCCGGACAGCCACACAGACCCACAAAGAGGTATCAGCACATTCGTTTCCCTGCAGGGAGATTGAACACGTCGTACGTGCATAGCAAGCAAGGGTTTGATATCATGTCCAGTTATGCATTTTTACAGGATGGTTGTGGGAGGGTGCTGTTGCAATGATCTTGCGAGTGGAGTGGCATAAGACTGAAAGTTCATCTACGCGCCCGATACTCTTGCACTAGCCATGCCTTTGGGGGCAGGAAAATACCTGCTGTACTTACTGTACCTGAATGCAACTTGTCTTGAGCTAAATCCAAAATCTCTCACTATTATATTCCTATAAAAGGGATACAGACTTTCTTGTCATTCTGAAATACACCCTATAATAAATATATAGAGGCCAAATTTCAGCAGGACATCTGCACTATAATTTGAAATGTCTATAGTTAGTGCTTTTTTTCGAGAGCTGTTTTGGTTATTCCATGTAATCTTTATGTTTTTTGGTGCGCTGAATCCGAAAATGACCTCCATTTTGTCATAGGACATCACGTTTCCTGACAATGTAGGTAACTATGTTAAATAAGGCAATACCTCAAAATAAATGGAAATAGACTTATAAAATTAAAGTTTTATTACAATATTTTCATGAAAATCCTTTTTTGAACTGAAATGAGCTCACCTACACACACTAAACTTGATTCTTCTTCCTTGTGAGGCTCCTCTTGGTGCATTTACGCTTTTGAGTAGCATCTGGGATGTCTCTCTGAAGCATCCAACAGTAGTCTGCCATCATTGTAATGCTCCATTTTCCCTGGTATCTCCTTTCCATCTCTTTAATGTCTTGGTGGAATCGTTCACCTTGTTCCTCACTCACAGCTCCCAAATTTTCAGGAAAGTAGTCAAGGTGGGACTGGAGGAAATGCACTTTCAAACTCATCAAGCAACCAAAAGCTTGAAATGCATTCAGCATTCATCCGACGATCTTTTTGTAGTGAGGATCTTTGTTATTGCCTAAAAATTTCTGTACGACTTCTTTAAATGCAATCCACCCTTCTTTTTGAGGATCTGTCATGGTATTGACAAACTCTTGATCAACTATAAGCCTTCTAATGTCTGGTCCGACGAACACACCTTCCTTCAATTTTGCCTCCGACAGGCCTGGAAACTTGGTGACCAAGTATTTGAAGCATTCTCCATCTCTTGGAAGTGATTTTACGAATTGCTTCATCAATCCCAATTTTATGTGGAGAGGTGGTAGAAGAACTTTATGGGAAGGTACCAAAGTTTCTCGGAGGACATTTATTTCACCGACTGTTAACACCCTCCGCTGCCAACTCTTCTTGGTCCAGTGATTTTGTCGGTCTCGACTGTCCCATAGACACAGAAAATAAGGATATTTGGTATACCCAGCTTGTTGCCCGAGCAGCATGCACAAGACCTTCAAGTCCCCACACACTTGCCAACCATGGTCTTCATATTTAAGTTTACAAAGAACCAATTCTAAGTTCTCGTAGGTTTCCTTCAAGTGTACGGAATGACCTACAGGTATGGAAGCGTAAAAACCGTTGTGGAGTAAAACTGCTTTGAGACTTCTTTTTGAAGTAAACCGCACTGGTGTCTTTGGCGTGTGCGGTATATCAAGAAACGAATAAAGATAAAGATAAAGAAAGATATAAAAAGACGCCATTGCTCTGAATCATAATGGATTTTAAATTGACCCATCAGACCTTTGACATCTATGCAATAAACCAACTTGTCTTCCTGGGCGAAGTAAGGAACGAGCTCCTTTTCACGATGTCTGAACCATGAAGGTGACACTCCTGGCAACAATAAATTCCTGCTTTTCAGCCTTGATCCGAGTAACTCAGCAGCATCTTTGGGAAGATTCAAGTCTCTTACCAAATCATTCATCTCCTCCTGAGAAATCAATTTTGGTCTTGTATCATCTTCAAAGTCAGAACTTGATTTGTCATCTGGTTCAGGTATGACTTCACCTTCATCGGAGCTAGGTATCTCTTCCAAGGTAGCAGGGAGCTTGGGTACTGGTATATCTGTGCCATGGGGGATGGGACGAATTGCCGAGTGAAGATTGAGGTAAGAAATGGAATGCTTCCATTTGGAATTAAACCCTTTCACATCGCATGAACAAAAGTAACAGTCGTCACTATGGTTCTTTTGCTCTCGCCATACTATAGGAATCCCATAACGGAAAGATTTTTTCTTACCCTTGAACCAGTTTCGGAGGTCCTCAACACACCGGTTGCATACTTTATGAGGCACCCAGACTTTATCTTGATCTCCAATTTTTAGTCCAAAGTATGCAAAGCATACTTTTTTCACAAAGTCTGTAATATTCTGCTGTTGCTTCAATACTGTATATTCACCACAGATGAAACAGAAACTGTCTGGCGAATTAATACACTTTCGCGGAGCCATAACATAATGGTTGAAGAATGACGAGCTAACACGAATTGCGATGAAAAAGTGTGAATAGCCTAGAACCAAGAACCTGATGATGATTTGTGCACAAGTGTGGCATTCAGGAGAGAGCAGCTCTGTGTCTGTACACGAGACGTCACAGTGCTGGCCACGCCCCCCTGCACTGTCCGGAGCTGCTGCTATCTGCCCTGTGTCTCCCTCCCACTGGATTCTTCAGGAAAGATTAACCCCTTTTACCATTAGAAGCACGGACTTAAAACTTGCTTAGCTTATGTATATATTGCTGACCATCAGATTTACAGTGTTATATTTTTTTTTACATAACTCGGACAACCCCTTTAAGGGTTTTTTTGGCATTTTATATCTTAAATGCACTTATGTGAAATAATTAATAATAATTTGAATTAATTAATAGTAATTTGAAAAAAATTGATAAATTTGAAGGCAATTTTGCATGTTGTGGCAAATCATGACGTCTAGGAGTTTTTTCAATATTTTATTTGTTTTCAGCACACCAAAATACATGGAAATTAGATGAAAATAATCAAACAGCTTTTTAGTTGTTTTTAGCTATTGGTGTTTCAATCTATAAGGTATATGCATAAAGGTTTGCATATTGGCTCTAAATGTATAGGGGGTATATTCCAAAGCAGACCTGCAAAGTGCATAGTGCCACTGTATGCGATAGGGAGCGAGAGAATGGTGTGTACGGACCAGGAGAAGGACCTTGGAGTGATTGTTTCTGAGGATCTCAAGATGGTGAAACAGTGTGACAAGGCTGTGGCCAAAGCCAGAAGGATGCTGGGTTGCATACAGAGAGGAATTACCAGCAGAAAGGAAGAGGTACTAATGCCACTGTACAAGTCACTGGTGAGGCCTCACTTGGAATGTTGTGTTCAGTTTTGCAGACCACAAAGGATATAAAAAGGCTGGAACGCCTCCAATATGCCCCAATGCTAACTGCATAGCATCTGGGGGCATTAGGGATTATCCGGGATTTTCAAAAGGCATTACCTGTGTAGGTGCCTTTCAGAAATCCTGGATAAGGCATCTACATGGATAACTAGAGCAGTTACCTGTGTAAATGCCTTCGAAAATGCAATCCCGTGCCTCTTAACCAGGTTAAGCATCTTGGCACTATTCAGATAGCATTGGAACATTCCGGGGTGGAACAGGGGCGCTATCTGGTTAGTGGCAATTTTCAGCTGCTGATCAGACTGCAAAACAACAATCTGGTGAAACTGGATATAAATTAAAGCGGCGACGGCCAGTTGCTTTGGTAGCACCAGCTACTACTGCTGAATATGCTCCCATAGCTTGCATCTTAGGCTTGGACAGACCAAGTGCATAAATTATACATGTGGGGCCAAATATCAGCACCTATGTATGTGTCATTTATATGGATTTTCTGGCCCACCCCTGGAACCCTCCAATCCCCCACCCCTGCTCTTCGTAAAACATTGTAATCATGGAATATTCATATTCCCTATATACAGGGTGGCCCAAAAAAAGTGAGAAGATCTCGTAAATTAAAAGCTTAAATAGTTTACTTATTTACCTTTTTTAACTATATAATGTCTTTATTTCAACAATTTCCAGGCACCATCTTTTTGTTAAAAATCTGTCGATCGTTTACATCTGTCTTTTTGAATTTTTAAATAACGTATATGCTACGAGATGTTCTCACTTTTTTTGGGCCACCCTGTATATCTATATATATCTATATCTATATATATATATATATAATGCCATGAGATATTTAAAAAGAAAGCACCTACATGTTGGGATCAGGCACTGAAAGTCTAAATCCTTTTTTAAATATTGACCCAGTACTCACAGCCTTGGTTTAAGTGGCAGGGTTGAAATGTGTTCAGGTTTACATAAATTTTTAGGCGTGTTTTGCTTCAGCATAGCACCTCTTGTCGAGGGTTGAAGAGGGCAGAATTTTTGTCTGTCCATATGCATGAACAAACATGCCTATGTTTCCTCTGTCATACAAGGAGAGGAAGGCCGCAGTTGTCTGCGTGTTGAGACTCCATCTCCCACGAGGAGGAGGAAGGCAGTGCTGGTTAGAAGCAGGGGAGGGGGGAGTGATGGAGAGAAGGAAGGAGACATGTAAAGGACCAGTGAACTTATGAAGAGAAGAAAGTTGGGAGGAAATGGAGGGCAAGGGGTGAGAGTTCAAGGGAGAAGGGGAGAGATTCTAGGAAAGGAAACAGCGTGGAGGAGGACAGCAGGAGAGGGATTGGGGAGGTGGGGGGGGGGGAGAGATAGTAGCGTCCAAGCAGTTGGCAATTGAAGAAATGAATATTAGGGACAAAAGGGCACAATGTTTATATGGCAGAAGATGCACCCCCCTCTCCAGAACAAGACACCTCAAACCTCTGCATCTCAATCACACACACAGATAGACAGACAGGCACTCCACCTCTGCACTACACACCCACAGACACATGCACCCTGACATTCCCCATGGCACACACACATGCATACACATTCAGCCCGATACTCCTCATGAGACACACACACACTTATGGAACCCCTGATATTCTCCAAGACAGACACACACACACATGTACCGTCCACCACATGCCTGATTCTGCAAATGGGGGAAACGCACCATTGTGACACACTGCACACTGCATATCCATTCCAGAAGCCGCAGCAGAGGACTCAGAGGTCACCGCGAATCAACCAGACAAGACCTGCCGCAGACCCTGCGCTCTCCCCAGCAGCTGAGGGTGACCAGAGAATTGGACCGAGGGAGAGCCCTAGATGTGGTGTACTTAGATTTCAGTAAAGCCTTTGACACGGTTCTGCATAGCTGACTTATAAATAAACTTAGCACCCTAGGGATGGACCATAAAGTGACTGACTGGGTTAGAAACTGGTTGAGTGGGAGGTGACAAAGAGAACAGGTAAATGGAGCTCACTCTGAGAAGGAGGTTGCCAGTGGTGTGCCACAGGGATCTGTCCTTGGTCCAATTCTTTTTAAAATTTTTGTTAGTGATATTGTGGAAGGGCTCTCTGGTAAGGTTTGTCTTTTTGTTGATGATACCAAAATCTGAAATTCAGTAGATGCCCAGGAAGGAGTAGATAAAATGAGGAAGGATCTAGCTAAGCTTGAAGAATGGTTGAGAATTTGGCAGCTGAGATTTAATGCTAAAAAATGCAGGGTCATGCATTTCGGCTGCATAAATCCAAGGGAATGGTACAGTACAAGGGGCGAGGCAGCGCCATACCTAGGCCTGTGTGAGCAGTGCAGCCACACAGGGTGCAAAAAAATAGGGGTGCATTTAGGGTTGCCGACTGCCAGCCTCGGCTCACCCTACACTGCCTGCCAGGCCCTGCCCTTGCCCCACTGCCTCTTTTCCTTTTCCCTTTCCCTTGGTGGGGGTGGTGGCAGCAGACCTCCAGTTAAATAAAAGAGAGGGTCTCTGCAACTCCGCGCTTGCATGGTTAGTCTGGTCCCTCTCTCTTCTGACGTGAGCATACAGGGATCAGACCAACCATGCGAGCGCAGTCAGAAAGACCCGTGTTTTTTTAAAATATTGGAAGTCTGCTACCGCTGCCAAGGGAACTGGAAAAGCAATGGTGGGGCAAGGCAGCATGGAGGGAAGCCGGCTGGACATGGTGGTGGGGTAAGATGGGAAGATGCGGGGCATGGGGGTATAGGGCAAAAGGGCTATGCTGGGCATGGAGGGTGATGATGTAAATGACAAAAGTCTGATGTCATGGGGGGGCACCAGGTTTGATAATCACACGGGGTACATTTAGAGTTTGGTACGGCCCTGGGGTGAAGTACGTCTGTCCAGAAAGAAGAGCGGGACCTGGGCGTGATTGTTTCGGATGATCTTAAAGTGGCTAAACAGGTAGTAAAGGCGACGGCGAAAGTCAGAAGGTTGCTTGGGTGCATAGGGAGAGGAATGGCCAGCAGAAGAAAGGAGGTGACAGTGTCTCTGTATAAAGGTGCAGCTGTTTCTATAATATGAATAAGGAGGTGCAGGGATGCACTAGGATGTATATCCATGAGCAGTGGGAGGAAATGTACACGTGGGAAAAATTGATGAAGGAAACCTGGGAGCTTAAATGTGTGAAGGCTGGCATTTGCACATTCAGCAGAGCCATTTTGCAAACCCAGATGTGCAGACGCTCTCAATTAACTATGGGGGACTCTATTTTGATCTCATTTCAATTTGGAGGGAGAAATAAATATTGGGGATTAAGGGGGATATCCCCCTTAAACCCTCCTGTAGAGGAATGGCCAAAAGAAGCACTTTAATACCTACTCACCTAGGGGAGCAGGTGTAAATCCAGACATGGAGAATTTTGGCCTTCCTGGTGCATTCTCTATAGGAATTGGGGAATACATGTGTAGATATCTGTCCCACCCAGAAAATGCCCTTGTGAAATTCCAATGTGGCATGAACAGCCCTGTGTAAATGTGACGTGCCGCCTTGTGTAAATCGGACCCTTTCGAAAATGGCCATTTATATGCGGATGCAATTTACATGTGTATGCACCTTATTATACATTCGTAAATCACAAATAAGGCTTCTAAAATAGCCCCCTACACCAACAATAAATTCCGTAGATGTTTAAATGCTCTCGCTCCACTCTACTTCATCAGGAAGAAGACTATCCATACTGACCCTTTTCAATACTGTGATACTTCCAGTCAGTGGCATAGGACTGACTTTTTTTTGGTTGGGCCTGGGATTAAATGTGTGGGCACAAGGAAGTGCAAATGTTGACAGCACCTGCAGTACTCATCTCATTTCACTCTCTACTGCCACTGACTAGGTGGGCCTGATGCCAAAGTGTAGAGGCCGTGGCCCACGCAAGCCTACCCTTGTCTATGCCACTGCTTCCAATGCAAGTAGACCAAATGGATAACTGATCATATGATATATCATGATTAATATGATGGAGAGGAGGCTTCACTACATCAGGTTAGATACTTATGGAGCTCTCCTTTATCTTTAGCTATTGCTCAAATGCTATCATTTAGAACAATATATAATTTTTCCTCCTGTCAAAAAACTCTAATCCCCTTATTAGGCAATAAAACTCTAGCAAATCTGAGGATTGGACTGGATTAAACTAATTCCTGGTCTAGAGAGAGATAGTGTCATGATGTGCTTTTCATTGATATATACCCGAAAATGAATGGACTCCATACATTTCATTATCAAATTTCTTAGAAGAGTCCAAATAATCACTCTACCACCAAATCTATTGGCCTGATCTCTCTGTTTTTGCTTCCCTAGGGGGTATGTTTCTATAAAATTAGAAGGCAATAGGGAATTCTCATGGCAGAAAGAGTGCAGATTCCTTAAGTGGGTTTCATGGTACACTTAAGAAAGTGTATTGCCAAGCAGAAAATTACTGGTTTTAGAATCAGCTTTTATCTGAGAAGTATTGCTTTTTATCTAAGTAGTTGTTCACATTTATTCTTTGGGTTTTTTTTTTAGCTTTCTGTAGAGCTTGCCTTTTAATATTATGCAAATTGCCCCATTTAGTGTCTGCAAATTGCTCTGCTGTTTAACATGTTAATGCGATTTTGAATATTCATTACATTTAAATTTGCATTTAGAATTGTTTGTTAATTACGGTAACAAGAGGGTCTATGACAATTTAATTACCATAAATCTGAAATAACTTTAACTTAGAGAAAAGGATAAATGAGGTGTTCCTGCCTAATTAGCCAAGGAGTAGCTAGTTCAGCACGCAACAATGAGTGACTTATATCAACAGTAAAATAAGCTCACTCATGCAAGCATCCTTGGAGAATATGTGGCTGCTTTTGATATATTTGTCTCTGTCAATGTTCAGATCTGGGATCTCTGGCTTTAAAAGCAACAGGGTCTGATTTACGAAGGCTTGTTTTTCCCATTCTGCGCCTATGGGGAAAATACGGTAATGCATCACTCTCTATATGTGAGAGGATAGGAGTATCTCAATGTACTGTGTGTAACAGTAGCAGCAGGAATTAATTCCAGGTTTCTAGGCAGCTCTGCTTCAAAGACACACAAGATGGTACACATTCAGCTTTGAGTATTTCAACCACTGGTTCTTCAAGGAGGGGTATGTGAGGTTTTTTTCACTATTGTAGGACAGAGGCCATATTAAAACCACCGACTAGCAAAGCAATATATGGATTCATGTGGAGGCACATTCAGATATGTGCGTCCCCGGGCTATCTGGAAGTCTAGACATCCGGACGGCCCGGGGATGCACCCGATTCAGCTCCTGCAGGGGCTAGATGTCCCCGTGGGAGCAGAATCTCAGCACAGTGGCTGGATGTCTGGGAGGTGCCCCGATTCAGGCACCCTGGGTGTCCAGCCACTTCCTGGCTAACTCAGCCAGGCTCCTCCATGAAGCGGCAGTGGCATGGTGTCCTGTTACCATGTCACCGCAGCACCATGAAGGAGCCGTGATCACTGGCTACCCCCAAAACATTCTTTCCCCGCAGCCTGACCCCCGATTGGGACTCCCATGGCCGGAGTCGAGCTGCAGGGAACCTCCTCCACCCCCTCACCTATTTGGTCTTGCCCAGTTCTGCCATCCCCTGACGTCTTGGGGGAATGGAGGTGGAATAAGTCTCCCGTCCAACCTGCTGACCCTGGATATACAGGGCCAACCTCAGAATCGGCCCTGTACATCCAGGGTCGCTTCTCCTCCCACTGTCCTCCCCTGGCCCACCCCCTCCTGCCCATGAACAGAGCTCCCTGCACAAGTCGGCTAAACATGTGGAGAACTCTGTGGCCACCAGTGCGATCCGGACATTTAGCGGGTCTGGATGTCCGGATCGGATGTCCAGATCTGCTAAATGAGGATCGGAATCTACCCCTTAGTGAAAGAAAGTAATAACTACAGTCATAAAAGTGCCTCTGTTTTTTTAAAATATTGCTCTGCTCTGCTTTCACATGCATTATTCCTTATTTTGCTTGTCTGGTCTCTCCTAGGGGCACTTTTATTAAAGTGCGGTAAAGTTGTGCAGTTACCACGTGGTAACTGCAAAAGCTCTGTGGAAACTATTGAGGGCAATCCCAGCATCTGTTCATGCAGTCAGGGCCGGCGTTAAGGGTCCAGCTGTAGGATGAATAGAAATATAGAAACGTGATGGTAGAAAAAGACCACATGGCCTATCTAGTCTGCCCTTCCATATCAACTAAAATAATCCCCTTTTTACCTTTAGAGATTCTCTGTCCCATGTTGTCCCATGTTTTTTTGAATTCACATACTGTTCTGGTCTCTACCATCTCCACTGGGAGACTATTCCACACATCTACCACTCTTTCCATAAAGAAATATTTCCGCATATTACTAATGAGTCTATCCCCTTTCACCCTCATCCTATGTTCCCTCGTAGCAGAGCTTGCTTTCAATCAAAAGAGACTCTCCTTCTGTGCACTTATGCCACGGAGGTATTTAAACATCTCTATCATATCTCCTCTATCCCGCCTTTCCTCTAAACTATACATATTAAGTCTGTCCTCAAATGCTTTATAACGAAGACCACTAACGATTGGCGGCAAGCAATGGACAACAGAGAGGCAAACAAAAAGCAGCTTTGGGGCTTTGGAACCCATCTGCATGAAGCATGTTTGATGTGTCCCCATCCCTCACTTACAGAAAGTTGCATCAGAGGAGGCAGGGACACGTTAGACATGCAGTGTGCACATAGACTCCAAAGCCCTGTGCTGCTTCCTTCTTTTTCAAATTCAAAGCAGTAACAAGTTAGGTATTATTAAAGAAAAGGGAAAGCAAGGCCAGGCAAGGTGAAGTGGGAGCCATGACAATGAGTGAGGCGTGACTCTGTTACTGTATTCAAATCAACAGGAAGTGGGTCCTTTGAACGTCCTTCAGCAGGAGAGGTGACGCAGGTTATGCTGGGAAGCTTTCTGAGAGGTACTGGGGAGGAGCAAGACAGCAAGCCGCACTGTATTCTTCATGGACCAAGGACAGCGCCAGACCTGGCCATGTGAGTAAAGGAGGTTATCTGTCCCGTTATTTTGTATTAATTACTGCCTATTATTATTAGTGTGCCACCTTTGGAAACTTCCCTTAGAGCATTTGCCCTAATAGGACCTGCAACTTTTAATTTCTATTTTATTATTCCACATAGGTGGTGAAATTTCTGTAGACAGTATGTTTTACTTCACAAAATAAAGATAACATGAGTTCAGTCAGCTCCTGTCTTTCAGATGTTTGGAAGGGAGGGGGCAGCAGATGTTCTGGACATGATGGGATTTGAAAGAACGATTATCTAAAATGTACCTGAGTTGTTGAGTACCTGATTTGAAAGCAGAAATTAGAGAACCTACAAATTTTGTATTTTGTGCCCTTGCTGAGACTTTTTTTTTCTCAGTGATCGCACCTGTAATGACTTTATAGAGAGAGAGTCATTTTTATTCTTGAGTGGAATTTTCTTGAACTCAGAAGGTGGTGCGCCCACTCTTCTCTCCTTCCCATCCTCATTTTCTGTAGGAAAAAGAACTAAAGGTAAACAGACGCATAAGGTATTTTCTTTTTATTGTACTAACTGGTATCATTTGTTCAAGTGGAGTAACATGGCTGCCACACTACCTTATTTAACAGAATGAATCATGAGACCTAAAAGCATACTTTGCATAGATACTTTCAAAATGAATTTTATCTATAATGGCATTGGGTCATGACAGAGAGAAAGGAAAGGAGGGGCTTTTCCCAAGGAATGGAAGAACATCAAAGGTTAAATGATCTGCCCACTCAAGCACATTTGCCTCCTGCTTCTGTTATTCTTGCTACTCCAGACTAACACGGCAGCCCTCTCAAAATTTTCAACATG
Source organism: Ichthyophis bannanicus (assembly GCA_033557465.1). Classification (NCBI taxonomy): domain Eukaryota; kingdom Metazoa; phylum Chordata; class Amphibia; order Gymnophiona; family Ichthyophiidae; genus Ichthyophis; species Ichthyophis bannanicus. Next base: position 11,312,432 of record JAWIIG010000024.1, on the reverse strand, counting down.
TTGGGACAAAAGAGAGGCTTGTGAAGAGCTCCACTGGATTGAGTGAGGGTGGGGACAACAATGATAGTAAGGATGGGGGGAGGGGGCAGCAAAAATGATAGCACTGGCCCTGCATGCAGTTAGCACAGAGAAAAAACCTTTTCTGTGCATTAAGAAGCTTATTTACCAAGGTGCGCTAACCGATAGCAGGACTTGGTGGGCTAGGGTTGTAAGGTGGCCATTGATGGCATGTCATGGGTAGCGTCGGCATTTTGGGCATGCGCTAACCACATCTGTTATAGTTAGCTTGGGTGCACTTGCTACCTTAGTGGGTCGCGTTAAGTGCACCTGCATATCGGTGAATGCGGTGTTGCCCATTTAAACCATGCTAATAGCAGGGGGATGGAAGCACAGGCCCTCCCAAAAGTTAGCACGAGTGTCTGCACTAACCTTTGGGCCTCGACACGTACTATTGGAATGTTTCTTAGTAAACATGCTCTTAAACGCATTGACAGCACAGATGCATTTCCGCCTCCTGTTACTGTAGTGTTAGGTGATCAGCGCCATCTGCAATGGTAGAGTTGATACACAGTAAGTTACCATGCACTAACTGCCAAGGCGCAGTCCATATCCATTCCCCGCCCCTTTCCACCCTAGGCTATTAGTGCATGAGTTAATTCTTGCCCAGTGTCATGGCAGCACAATAGCTGTCACTATGACCATGCATTAATGTGTGTTTATTCATTCAATAACTGCTTAATGCTCTTTAGCAAAGGGAACCCTTAAGGTCATAGATATACAATATTCCACATTGCAAAGACCAGAATACGCCGCTGACCTTCCTTTAACCACCTTTCTTTCCATGTGCATGGTAGTTAAATTCTCATCAAATTAACAATGACCAGGAAGTGACACTAAGTCAGTGGCTCCATTAGCGGTATGCAGAAAGTACCTGGTTTGATAGTTAGGTCTTCGGCCTCCTCAGCAGGCTGGAGCTTGAGATCCTACAGAAGATTTGCTCATAGGACCCTTTCTAGGATCACACTGCAATGTCCAGACTAGGGTAGGGACACAGAGTGAAATTTAAAATAGGGGAGAAAAATTCCCAAATAGTTGCAAATGAAGGCTCAGGGCACCAGGATCCCAGCCCTGGTTCCAACTGCGTCGGATGCCCAGAGTAACAAGAGGAAACCGCCAGGTCAAAATCAAAGAAATGCATATAAGTTAGTTGTTCATTTCAGAATCTTTTATTAATGTATAGAAAATGCATTAAAAAAGGAACTGTACATAGGCTAAGAGCAATTAGCACTAGAAATACTGGTTAACAATAATGGTTGACAATCATAGCTCCAAGCTATGCCTTTAAAGGGATGCTTTTACATTTAAGTTCATCAGACTCCAGACATGGACTTATAACCCCCTGCTTTTTATTTTAATATAAGAGACACACACTTCGAAAGCAATCTATATACAAAGACAATTCACAAAGTCTTCCTGCAAAATATTACAAAGTTGTAAACACTAAAAGCGAGAGAGACTTGGAGCTTAGAGAGGCGGCGTTTTACACGTTTCCCAGGTGTGCATAATCATGACTTCATTCCTAATAAGGTGCACAAGATGCAAATAGGGTAAGTAGCTCCACCCATTCTTTCTTTCAATGATGCAGCTGAAGATTATACTGTGGTCACAAGCAAGGACTTCACTGCCATATGTTTTCTATAGCCATCCATAGGTAAGTGTATGTATATTTATATAGCACAGTGGCTGTATAACATGCAATTTTTATTCACACCGATCATAAGTGGAATAGTCTTAAATCATTAGTATCAAAGATACAAGTAAGTTAAAGAAACATTTCCCTTTCTTTCAGGCAGAGAGAATAAGAGCTTTATTTTTTATGGTATATAGGAAGGACTGATCCAGCCCAGGTTTTTCTGTGTTTTACAGTGTGGGGAGTAAACTAGAGGTTTAAGCCAGCAGACTGAGCACTTAGAAAAGCAGGTTTGAATCTCAATAATAATACATGGGACGCTGGAAAGTTACTTCACCGTTCATTGCTCCAGGTATAAACATAGGGCAATTTCTTTTAATAGGGTGCCTAGGCTCACTTAGAATGTAATTTTACCAAAAGTTGTGTAGGTGGAGAGAGCAAGAAGATGCGTATTTATATCCTGTGTTATTGATGCACATAGGTGCCCAGGTCTGCCTATACAATAGCACAAATTCTGGCTAAAAGAAACCCAATGTGTACTTGAGAGCATGTATACATTTATGCAAGCAGTGGTGAAATTCAAATGAGGGGCCCCCAAGCCTACTTTTGCTGAGGGTCGCCCCCCGCGGTGACCCCCCCCCATTGTTGCATATCCTGCCCCGTGTGGCAAATTTACTTTGTTTGCTGTGCTTGCCTGGCAGGTGTTCCTTCTGGGCCAAAGTCTGGTGATGCGGCTATTACTGCGCGACTTCAACGTCAGGTCTGGAGTAGAGGCAGCGTGGCAAATTAAAGTAAGTTGCTGCATCATCTGAGTGGGCCCCCTTCCTGCCTGGGCCCCCCACATTGCGGGGTCTGTTTGGGCAGACTCTATACCACTGTTCTCAAGTATTATATAGAGTACATGTGTAAATCGCCATTCTGCCCGTGCTCTGCTCAAACTCTACCCCCAGACATGCCTACATCAAAGTCATGTACCAGTGCGCATATTCTCGCTATCATGTGCACTTGTATGAACGGGGACATTTTATAAGAGCCATTTTGTACCCAGAGACTGGCATATATGAACAAAAATGCCTTTATAAAATTACCCTCCATGTGTGTATATTTTATAAAGGCAACATATGCACCTGTTTTCATTAAATCACCCTTAGATGGATACATTTGCACCTTCTCCAAGGCAGCTGTGATTGTGTGCATATGCTGGAGAATGCAGACGCATAGTTTATGAAGTATGCACATAAGTGCCAGTCCCATCCCTGATCTGCCTAGCAATACCTATGCATATACCACACATCTAAGTGGGTACGTTTCTAAGAGGATGCCTATAAAACGCTTTAAGAATGAACCTTTTTATACTATTTATAAGGGCCTAGGTACCTTTATATCCCTAGGGGCACCCAAATGCTCTTGCAGAAATTTACATCTTCTCCAAAGCACGTGCAAATGGGTGTATACTCTGCACGTGCATGTTATGAAGTATGACGTACATCACAACTCCGCCCCTGGCATATACATAAGTGCAGAAGTTCCTACTGGCAGGCATACTACGACCTGTATATGTGGATTCAGTTACACATTTTTATAACGGACCTGTTCCACATGTTAAATATAGTTTTCATGCAAAAGCCCTTTATAAAATTGCCCCCCATGTTTCTGTTAAAGATCGCACAGGGCAAAATATTTCTGTTTGGCCTTTTTTTCGGTTTGTTTCACACACTTGTTTTAATAAACAATTTTAACGTGTATTAAAACTTTTCTAAAATGTTTTAACATGCATCAATAAACTTAATGTGTATTAATCTGCATTACATTTTTTAAGATACACTAACAAACACCCATGTCTAGTGTGTGGTCACCTGTTTTGTATACACATGTATACCTGGACAGTTTGATAAGAGCCCTCTGGTTCTTCATGCTCAGATCTATTTTATTTTTTTATTTTATTTATCCATTTTAAATACACTGTCACAAACAAGTGAACAGTAAAGTAAACATCAAAATCACCATATAATGAAACAAAGAAATAAATTTCAGATAATCAGCCCACAATACAGGAAAAAGGGGACCCAAGAAAAAGGAAATGTAGCATATCAAAAGAATTAACCAAAGGGCACAACCTCAAGGCCAGCACCCTAAAACCCCTACAGTGGCGCCTGTGGGGTATTTCCTGGGACTAACACACCCTCTCTAGCTACAAGGAATTCTGCTAGCATTTTTGACTCAAAGAAGGAAAATGTTTTACCATCACAAACTATAACAGAAACACAAGGAAAATGAAGCACATTTTACAGCCCAAGGGCCAAGGCCCTAGAACGCAGAGCCAAGAACCCCCAAATGTGTGCATCTTGAGAAGTCAAGAAATATACGAATAGGAGAGCCAAAAAATAAAGTATCCATATAGCAGAAATAAAGTTTAAACACCAGGTTGTGATCCACTTCCAAGGCAAAAGTCAATATCAGGGTACTCTGCTGGGTCACAACCTCCATGGAAGACTCCAAGAACTCCTTTTGGTTATCCCCAACAGCAGCTCCCTGGCCCGGAGATGACCTTCCCGGACCTGGGGCAAGATAAGAACATAAGAACTTAAGATATGCCATACTGGGTCAAACCAAGGTCCATCAAGCCCAGTATCCTGTTTCCAACAGTGGCCAATCTAGGTCAAACGTACCTAGCAGTTTCCCCAAAAGATACAGGTTCCACAATGCTTGTATTGGGTCAAGCATTGATATCCTGGGTCCCTTTTTAATAATGGTTTATGAACCTTTCCTCCAGGAACTTGTCCAAACCTTTTTTAAACCCAGCTACACTAACAGCCTTTACTACATCCTCCGGTAACAAATTCCAGAGTTTGATTACAAGTTGAGTTAAAAATATTTTCTCTTATTTGTCTTAAATAGAAACATAGAAACATGATGACAGAAAAAGACCACAAGGCCCATCTAGTCTGTCCTTCCATAACAACAACTACAACAGTCCACTTTTTACCTTTAGAGATCCTCTGTGTTGGTCCCATGCTTTTTTGAATTCAGTTACTGTCCTCATCTCTACCACCTCCACTGGGAGACTATTCCATGAATCCACTACTCTTTCTGTAAAGAAATATTTCTGCATATCACTCCTGAATCTATCTCCCTTCACCCTCATCCCATGTCCCCTCGTCGCAGAACTTGCTTTCAATTGAAAGAGGCTCTCTCCCTGAACATTTATGCCACGGAGGTATTTAAACATCTCAATCATATCACCTCTATCCCGCCTTTCCTCTAAGGTGTACATATTAAGATCCTTAAGTCTGTCCTCATATGCTTTATAATGAAGACCACTAATCATCTTAGTAGCAACCCTCTGCACTGACTCCATCCTGTTCACATCCTTTTGAAGGTGCGGTCTCCAGAATTGCACACCATACTCCAAATGAGGTCGCACCAAAGACTTATACAGAGGCATTATCACCTCCTTTTTTCTGCTAGCCATTCCTCTCCGTATGCACCCGAGCATCCTTCTAGCTTTTGCTGTCGCCTTTTCTACCTGTTTAGCTACTTTAAGATCATCGGACACAACTACTCCTAGGTCCCGCTCTTCTTTAGTGGACAAAAGTCCTATACTGTATTGCTCCCTTGGATTGCTGCAGCCCAAATGCATGACCTTACATTTTTTAACATTAAATCCCAGTTGCCAAATTCTAGACCATTCTTCAAGCTTAGCTAGATCCCTCCTCATGTTATCTACACCTTCCTGGGTGTCTACTCTATTGCAGATTTTGGTATCATCCGCAAAGAGGCAAACCTTACCCGACAGCTCTTCCGTTATATCACTAATAAAGATGTTAAAAAGAATCAGACCAAGGACAGATCCCTGGGGCACACCACTGGTAACATCCTTCTCCTCAGAGTGAGCTCCATTTACTTGTACTCTTTGTCGCCTCCCACCCAACCAATTTCTAACCCAAGCAGTAACTTTAGGGTCCATCCCTAGGGTGCTCAGTTTGTTTATAAGTCGCCTGTGAGGAACAGTGTCAAAGGCTTTACTGAAATCTAAATACACCACATCTAGAGCTCTCCCGTGGTCCAACTCCCTAGTCACCCAGTCAAAGAAATCAATCAGATTTGTCTGACAAGACCTGCCTCTGGTGAATCCATGCTGCCTCGGATCCTGTAATCCGCTGGACTCCAGAAACCTCACTATTTTCTCTTTCAACAGCGTTTCCATTAATTTACTTACCACTGAAGTTAAACTAACCGGCCTGTAGTTTTCAACCACATCCTTACTACCGCTTTTGTGTAAAGGCACCACATGAGCCTTTCTCCAGTCCTTTGGCACCACTCCCAACTCCAACAAGGCATTGAAAAGGTCTGTCAGTGGAGTTGCTAGAACGTCCCCAAGTTCCCTCAGTATTCTAGGGTGTATCCCATCCGGTCCCATCGCTTTGTCTACTTTAAGTTGAGCTAGTTTCTCACGAACACAGTCTTCTGAAAATTGTTCAAGATGTCCCTCGCTTCTGTTCTTATTTGTGGGTGTTTTCTGAGGTCCTGCTCCTGGTTCTTCATCTGTGAACACAGAACAAAAATATTTGTTAAGCAATTCCGCTTTATCCTTATCAGCTTCTACATATTCGCCCCCTGCACCCTTGAGTCTGACAATACCAGTTTTGCCCTTCCTCTTCTCACTAATATATCTGAAAAATGTCTTATCCCCCCATTTTATTGCATTGGCTATTTCCTCCTCCTTTTGAATCTTTGCCTTCTTGACTACTTTGCTAGCTTCTCTAAGTTTTTCCAAATACAGATGCCTGTCTTCCTCTCTCTGTGATCTCTTGTATTTCATGAAGGCCTCCCTCTTTTTCTTCACTTTTTCAGCTACTTCCTTTGAAAACCATAGCGGTCTCCTGTTCCTTTTGCCTTTATTTATCTTTTTAACAAAAAGGTTGGTTGCCTTTAAAATACCCCCTTTCAGTTTTGCCCACTGTTTTTCTACATCCCCCAGTTGTTCCCATCCCACTAACAACTCCCTGAGGTATTGGCCCATCTTTGCAAAGTTAGTCTTCCTAAAGTCTAAGATCTTCACCTTGGAATGGATTTTAACAGCCCTAGTCCTAATACTGAACCACACCATCTGGTGATCACTGGATGCAAAATGATCTCCCACTACAACATCAGAAACACTTTCACCATTGGTAAGCACCAAGTCCAGTATGGCCCCTTCACGTGTGGGGTCTGTTACCAATTGCCTGAATAGTTCTCCCTGTAGAGAATCCAGGATCTCCTTACTCCTAGATGATACTGCAGCAGGAATGTGCCAATCAACATCTGGCATATTGAAATCTCCTAGCAGTAGCACTTCCCCTTTCCTAGCAATGCTGCGTATGTCTTCAATTAACTCTCTGTCCACCTCTTCCTCTTGTGAGGGAGGTCTGTATAGCACACCAATGTAAATAGATTTCTCTTTCCCTCTTTCTAGTTTAACCCACAATGCCTCCTCTCTCCCTTTTAAGCTCTGTAATTCCAAAGCTTTAATAGTAGTTTTTACATATAGTGCCACTCCTCCTCCCCTTCTTCCTACCCTGTCCTTTCTGAATAAAGTATAGCCAGGTATAGTTACATCCCAGTCATGGTTTTCTATGAACCATGTTTCTGTAACTGCCACTAAATCCAAGTCAGCCACTCCCACCAAAGCTTCAACTTCAGAGATCTTATTTCCCATGCTACGGGCATTAATACACACTGCTTTCCATATGTTACCCCTGTTACCCATTTCCATAAAGGTATTTAATGTATCACTTACCTGGGGGCTTTCACTTACCTGGGGGCTTTCTTCACCCATCCCCAACGAATCTAGTTTAAAGCCCTCTTCAGTAGATTAGCCAGTCTACTACCAAAGATGCGTTGACCTTTCTTGGACAGATGGATGCCATCTCTGCTCTGCAACCCTTGGAACAGCATCCCATGGTCTAGGAAACCAAAACGCTCTCGAAGACACCATCCACGCAGCCATGCATTAATCTCCAGGATGCGAGCCTCTCTGCCTTGGCCTTTACCCTCAACAGGGAGGATTGAAGAGAACACCACCTGTGCACCTACCTGCTTCACCCTCTGTCCCAGAGCCATGAAGTCACTTTTGATACGTTCCGAGGTATACCTGGCAGTATCATTTGTTCCAACATGGATTAGCAACATTGGGTAATAGTCAGTGGGCTTGATGAGTCTCGGCAAACTCTCCGTAACATTTTGGATCTTGGCACCAGGCAGACAGCATACCTCTCTGGACATCAAGTCTGGTCAGCAGATGGATGCCTCAGTACCCCTCAGAAGAGAGTCTCCAACCACCACTACCCTTCGATTCCTTCTGGTCACTGATTCCACAACTATGGGGTACTTGAACTCTGGTTCTTCCCTTTCCAGGGATGCTTTCACCTCCTCCACTTCCAGGGCTGCATAATGGTTCTTCAATTCAAGGGCTGGAGAAGTTGGATTGGTGATTTTGCAGGCTCTGGTGACTTTTGTCCAGCCATCAACATTCTGTTGGCACCCATCTTCTCCTGTGCTGGAGAACCTGGTTGCTGCAAGAAGCATCTCATCAATGTACTTCTCACTGTCTTGAATGCTCCTCAGCCTCGCCACCTCCTCTTTGAGTTCCTCCACTTGTTTCCTCAGAGCTTCAGCATGCAGGCACCCTGCACATGGAACCGGTTCTTCAACTGGCAATAGGACCTCTGTCTGGACCGAGGCAGAAGCTGTAACGGGGGCAACAGCTTTAGCAATACGATTTTTCCCAGCCATTGTTCTGTTTGTGGAGCTTAGGTATCTGTTAAAGCAAAAGAGAGAGATCTACCAAGTACCAGCTGGTTTCGCAGCTGTCCTTTCAGAGAAAAAGCAGTTAAATCTCTTTAATTATATTCAAAATGTGCTGGTCCTAATCCACTGTGATTTGTTAAAGGGGGAGGTGCCCTATAAAGCAAGACTGCTCACTAGGGGTGGGTGGGAGTCAGGGTGGGTAGGGAGGGAACTAACACCTGATTAGGTGTTAGCAGTTCCTGAACCCGAGGAGGTTACAGAGTTCAGCAACCTACTGTGCTCAAGTAATGTTCCCCTAAAACAGCAAAAATAAAATTAACCTTGCTTTAAAAAATATACACAAAACCCTTTTAAGAGCTCCCAGTCAGAGAGCTAGCAATGTAACAAAAGAAAAACCAAACAAAGAAACCCTCAAATCCTTACTTACTGTTTGATGTGTGGAGCCCTGGTTAGAAAAGCCTCAAAAAGGCAGCAGGGCCAAGGAGCCTTTTTATGCAGGCTTCAACTGCACTCAGGAAACAGGCCCACTAACTCCTGATTAGGTGTTAGCAGTTCCTGAACCTGAGGAGGTTACAGAGTTCAGCAACCTACTGTGCTCAAGTAATGTTCCCCTAAAACAGCAAAAATGAAATTAACCTTGCTTTAAAAAATATACACAAAACCCTTTTAAGAGCTCCCAGTCAGAGAGCTAGCAATGTAACAAAAGAAAAACCAAACAAAGAAACCCTCAAATCCTTACTTACTGTTTGATGTGTGGAGCCCTGGTTAGAAAAGTTTACCCTGTAGCTTCATTGCATGTCCCCTAGTCTTTCTATATTCTGATAATGTAAACAATTGATCTACGTTTACCCGTAGAGCCCTCACCAATGACGGAAGGTTCCCAAGGTCCATCCCTAAAACCTCGGTCAGATATTTCCTCACCATTTCGATTGCTGATATCAGCAGAGATCTAGGGAAACTTGTTGCTGTTAAGTACTGTCAAGTTGGTGTCGACTCATGGCGACCCTCTGGATAGTTGTCCTAAATTGTGTTCGATCTTCAGTCAGGTGGCTCATTGTTGACAGACTGGCACACATAGCTGCTGTTATTGTATCGATCCATCTCATTGCTGGCCTTCCTCTTTTGAGCTGACCTTCTACTTTGCCAAGCATGATGTCTTTCTCTAATGATCTCTCTTTTCGCATGATGTGTTCAAAGTATGAAAGTCAAAGTCTTGTCATCTGAGCTTCTAAAGAAAGCTTAGGTTTGATCTCCTCTAGTACTGACTGGTTTGTTCTTTGGTCAGTCCATGGTACACACAGTATTCGTCGACAGCACCATAATTCAAAGGCATCAATTTTCTTCCTGTCTATCTTTTTCGTTATCCAACTTTCACATCCATATGATGTTGTTGAGATGCCATGGCTTGAAGAAGTCGAATCTTTATATGGAGAGAGACATCTCTGCTCTTGAGAATCTTGTCTAGGTCCTTCATAGCCATTCTGTCAAGAGCAATGTGTTGTCGGATTTCTTGACTGCTTGTTGCTTCTTTATTGATAGTTGATCCAAGTAGGTTAAAGTTGTCAACTATTTTAATTTCTTCTCCATCAATGATGAACTTATTCATTTTGCCAATTCTCAGGATCTTTGTCTTCTTAACATTAAGGTGCAGACCCATTTTAAGACTATATTCCTTGATCTTGAAAAGCAAATGTTTCAAATCGTCTTCACTTTCAGCCAGTAATATGATATCATCAGCAAAGCGAATGTTGTCAAGTCTTCCACCAAACTTCACACCTCTGTTGTCTTCATACACTCCTGCTTCTCTGATGATTTATTCTGCATATGAATTAAAGAGGTAGGGGGAAAGTATGTAGCCTTGTACATCTTTGCTGATTTTAAATCATTCTGTTTCTCCTAGTTTCGTTCAAACTGTTGCTTCTTGATCAGTGTAAAGGTTGTGCAAGAGAATGATCAGGTGTTCTGGTATACCCATGCTTCTTAATGTGGCCCAGAGTTTCTCATGGTTTACATAGTCAAAAGCCTTGCTCTAGTCAATAAAACACAAATAGATATCCTTTTGGTATTTTTTTGTCTTTTCAAGGGTCCATCTCACATCCGCAATAATGTCTCTCGTTCCTCATCCTGTCCTGAACCCTGCTTGCACTACAAGCAGTTCTTGTTCCAGGTATGGTTGTAGTCTCTGCTGAATGATCTTGAGTAGAATCTTGCTGGCATGTGGGATCAGAGCGACTGTGCAATAATTATCACAGTCAGTTGGGTCACCTTTCTTCAGTATTGGTATAAACACAGATCTTTTCCAGTCAGTTGGCCATTAATTTGTCTTTCAAATTTCCTGGCAGAGCCTTGTAAGTAAGGTAACAGCTTCATCTGATTGCTGTAATAACTCAATGGGAATGCCATCAATGCCTGGTGCTTTGTTCTTTGCTATGGCTTTCAATGCTGCTTTGACTTCTTCTTTCATCACCAATGGTTCTGGATCATAAGGTATAGATTGTAATGGCTATTTGATCTTTATGGTATAATGACTGTATATTCTTTCCACCTTTTCTTGATCTTCTCAGCATCATTCAACATGGATCCTTGAGCATCTTGCAGCATTCCAATTCGAGGCTGGAATTTTTTCTTTAGCTCTCATAGCTTTAGAAAAGCCGATTTGTTTTCCTTCAATAGCTTCTGATCTATTTCCTTGCATGCGTCATTGTAGTCAGCACTTGTGTTGCTGGAAGAAAGTGTTTGAGACTAATAGATTGTTGGTCTTGCAGGAATGCTGCTGATGCTCTTGTTTTTGTTTATTTATTTCTGTAGTATTTAGCTCACACCGTTCTGGTAGTAATTCAAGGTGAGTCAAAATCAGGTACTGTAGGTATTTCCCCGTCTCTGGAAGGTTTACAATACAAGTGTGTACCTGACACAATGGAGGGTTAAGTAACTTGCCTAAAAGTGCCAGTCTCTCTGGTCAGGCCTCTGCTCTAACCATTAATCTACTCCTCCACTGTATGTGGTGTCAAACAGATGTGTATTTGTTGGCATCCTTATACTTATTTTACAAAAGGTTCTGCATTCAGCGCGGGAATTATGAATGTTCCAGTCTGACATCCCATTTCCATGTTAAGCCCTATGCAAAATGGGGTGTTATTTATAGCAGTGAGTTCCTACCAGAGTCAAATATCATCCAAGCTGACCAAAATACTTACATTCTACTGTGAACCAAAGTGTTGCAGGTCTGTTATGTGGACTATATTTGCTTTTGAATGACTGGTGAGGGCAGCAAGCAGTAGTCACTAGTTACTATTCATATAAATCCTATCTTTACCTACTTTAACTAGTACTATGTAATTACTGTAAACTACTTTGATGCATGGTTGTCAAAATGCGTATAGCAAATTAAAAAAACTAAACTAAACTCTAATGCCAAGATTTATTTGAAATGCTTAGAACTGAACTGTTATAGTCGGACACAATATCAGAAATTATAAAAGCTGGTCCACTCTATTGCTAGCTTTCTTTACCATACAACAACGATATTCATTTCCAGTCCTCAAGAGCTACAAGAGAGTCAGGCTTTCAGGTTCTCCCTAATAAATATGCATCATATAGATTGCATATAATGAGGTGCATGCATGCAAAAATATCTCATGGATATTTATTAGCAGCCCTTGAGGACTGTCAGTCAATACCACTGGTATACAACATCAGAGCTGAGCATTTAATGAACTGTAGGCTATTACTTTCCCATCTCAAACAGAGAATAAGGCGGCATGTGAAGGCAGATTTTAATAGGCTGTTGAGAGGGGACTTTAGATATTCAGATTAGCACGTGAAATTTCCCACTGTATTTTACAAGAGGCTCTGTCAAATGCAGAGCTTCTGTTATAATATGTGTGAAGGTGTGTAGGACTGCACGTCGATATCTCTCCAGATCCAGCAAGTACAGTGATTTCAAAACAATATACGTGGAGAAAAAGCATGCATTCGTACCTCCCATATGCATGGGAGTGGCTCTTTGAAATTGCTGTTCCTAGTCTTCACTCTGTGGTAAGGAGAGCTGTGCAGAGAAAATGGAATGGGAGGAAAATGAGCCCTGTTCCTTTAAATCTGGAGAGAAAGGCAGTTCCCATAGAAACCACAAGCCTCCAAGGCAGAGTATTCCGAGTGCTAAGCTCCGCCCACCTAGTGATGTCAGGGCTAGGTTGAGCACTGATGAGCTGCACATGGACAGGAAGAAAGGCGTGGTGCCTGGAAACCAGCAGTTAAAAAGTGTTTCAGTTTTAGAACAGAGAGAGGAAAAGAAAGGGAAGAAGGAGCGCAACGAGAAGAGAGGGAAAAAGCACAGCAGAGAGGAACACAGCAGCAGCAAGACGAGCAGGCAGTGTTTGGAGTCTGTCAAGTTCCAGAAACAGTTCAAGTAAGAGGAGCTGATTCTAAAGGGGACAAGCTTGGAAGCAGAGACTTGCTGAGTTTAGTGGATTCTCAGGCAAGAGTAAAGGAGAAACAGAGGGTGTCTGGAACCCAGTGCAGGACACAATTGCCAAGACAAAGAAGTGTTTCCAGATGGGGAAATAGTACAAGACAGCCTTTAAACCCTGAAGGTAATGAGAATGTCTTTTCTTTATTTCCTAACCAAAGCCATACTGAAGGCATTGTTCAAGAGTTAAGAGACAGTGCTAAACGTTGTATGCCCCTGAACTCTGGAAAGCAAAGCTTTAGTAAACCCAGAACTTATGCCAGTGACTGCCAAACCTCCACTATAACAGAGCTTGCTAAATTCTTAAAAGGGAGAGAAACTCCGTTGCAAGAGCCTGTGGCTGGAGAGCATAGGGAACAGCTGTTGTTACGTTTGCATGAGCTGATAAGACAGGAGAATAACCAGACAGCTGATATTCAGGATAGACGCAGTGAATCTGGAGATGAAATGGATATAGACCTGCTGGAGGAACCTAACGGTTCAGATGTTGAAGAAATGCAATGTTCTCTGTGTCTGGCTAAGAGCCTGAATAGCTGTTGAGTATTTGCCCAGCTAAAAGACTGTATCATGAAAGCCATTTAAAGACTTGTGCTGTGCATGGCTTGGAGAAAGGAAGCTGTTTGAAAGTAAATGACAAAGAAGCTAATCTGGAGTACAGATTAAGCTTCAGAAGCCTGTTCCTCACAGGAAGTGGAATACTGATGTTTTAAAAGGAAATCCTGTATTTTTCTGTTCAACCTGTTTCACATTCTTATTTTGCCTTATTGGAGAATTATCCAGTTTGAGTTGAGGTTCATTTGAATTCAATGCGGAGGGGAAACCCCAAAATAAAATTCTCTGTTTTGCCTATTTACCATGTGGTCACACTCCTTGCTCAACAAAACTACATTACCCAGCAGCCTTCCTTGGCAGCCATATTGAAAGTAATCGTAGAGAGTAAGACAGGCGAGTTCACCTGCTCCCAGGCTACCGCCTGGACGGGTGACCTACGACAGAGTGGCGTAGTTGGCAGGATTTTGGACCTCGGCTACGCATGCGCCAGAATCATGAAGCTGACAGAACAACTCCAAGGTTACAGGAAAACCACTTCGGGGGAGCGGAGAGAGTCCGTGATGAAGGCGGAAGGTCCCGTGGTGACCCAACTTTGGAGCTGAGCGTGAAGCACACCAGTACCAGGTAAAGGGTATCTAACTGGGTCAGCTAGGATACCGGTACTGGGAGGAGTGCAGAGATTGGGAACCAGAGAGTAGTGCACCAGTTGTGGTATCTCACTTGGGTCGTCTCTTTTTCTCGTTGCAGAGCAAAAATATCGCTGGAAGTAAAAGAAGTCCTATCGTGGATTGCGAACCAGTTTGAGAGGCAGAAGGATCTGTCACTGGAAATCCAGGAGCGGGCTGCTGCAAGGCTGGAGGCACAGCAGAAGCCGCTGGTCGACCTAATGCAGGCGTGGATGAAAGACTCCAAGAGGACATCAGAGCCTAATCCACCTTCTACAGAGTCACCAGAACTGGGTTTGTCTAGTATCTTTGGTCCATGGTCCAAGGAAACATTAAGGTTTGGCCAATTGAGGGACAATGACAACCTTGATGACTTTCTAGAGGCGTTTGAGCGCGTGGCTCAACTGGCTGGTTGGCCAAAAGGACAGTGGACAGTGCGCTTGGCGTTATCGCTTACAGGCGAGGCGTTAGCGGCCTACCAGGCGGTGCCAGCAGATATAGCTAATGATTATATGGAGGTAAAACGTGCCATAAAAGAGAGGCTGGGACTAACACCTTCAGTGTATCACCAGAAGTTTCGGCATGCTAAACCAATTGCTGGTGAAACACCGAGAGCGTTGTTCCACCGCCTAAAAAGTCTGGCTACTAAATGGCTAGAGCCAGAGGGCAAAACGTTAGAAATGATAATTGATGTAATTATTTTGGAACAGTTTATGACTTCCATTCCAGAAAAGATTTGTTCCTTCCTGATTTTGCAAGGGTGCAAAAATACGCAAGAAGCCATTACGCTCGCTGAGAGATTTCTCGAGGCGGATAGAGGCACTCAAGAGAGGAGTGTTGCTTTTGGAAAAGACCCTTATGCAATATCAGAAAGTGATCTGAAGCCAAAACATGTTGGTAAGGATGTTTTTCTACCAGATGTGAGAAGGAAAAATGTTAGGAAAGCATGTTTTAAATGTGGGAGTGAGAAGCATCTACAGCGTGACTGTAGAGTGAGAACCGCTTTGGTTTTGGATGATTCAGGGAAAACCAGGGAGGGTTTCCTATTGGCAGTCACTGTGCAAGGGATAGCAGCCAAAGCATTGTTGGATTCGGGTTCTAATCAGTCCATGGTGTCTAAAAACCTCTGGAACAGGATAAAGGCCCAAGGCAGGGAGACACCCCGTTTATCCACTGGCACAGTTAACATCAAGTGTGTCCATGGTACTGCGTCCACCTATCCCCTTTATCAAGTCCTAGTAAAAGGACTAGGAGTAGAAAAAGAGATACGTGTGGCCGTAGTATCCCGGTTACCCCAAGAAGTTGTGCTAGGAAGAGATTGGCCTCAATTCCAGAGGGGGGTACAGCAGGGGTTAGCTGCCAGAGAGGGGTTGATTTCCACCAGAGCCCAGTCTAAGACCCCAGAGGGAGAAGAGGAAGTTACACCAGAAGAGACAGAGCAGTTTCCATCCCATGAGGATTTGATTACCCCTTCAGTGGCTAAGGCAAGGAAAACCAGGAGTAGAAAGCGGCAGGAACAAAGAGTTCGCTCACAAAGCAGAGCTGAGGTCAGAGATGGGAGGGAATTACCCTGGGTTCCCGAAGAATTGATGGAGAAATTTCCGTCCTTTGCAAAAGAGCAGCAGGCGGATCCCGCGCTCTGTCAAGCTTTTAAATATGCCCAGGAGGAGAGAGACATATTACCTCGTTTTCAGCTAGATCAAGGAATCCTATATAGGGAGAATGCTGATCCAGCTACAGGAGATTTAAGGAAACAGTTGGTGGTGCCTACCACATTTAAGAATATAGTACTTAGACTGGCCCATGACCATCCTGTGGGGGCACACAAGGGCATCCAAGGGACCCTGGACCAGGTCTTAGCGAGATTTTACTGGCCGGGGGTATATAGGGAGACCGCTAGGTTTTGCGAGGCCTGCCCCACATGCCAAAGAGTCACCTCTGTTAAGCCAACAGAAGTACCCTTGATCCCGGTCCCAGTCATCTCAGTACCTATACATAGGATAGCTATCGATATAGTAGGCCCTTTGATCAAGACACTGCGGGGGTTCCGCTACATATTGGTCATGGTGGACCATGCGACACGGTTCCCCTGGGCGGTACCTCTTCGTAGCATTTCTGCTCACACGGTCGCAGCAGAATTGATTAAGTTATTTTGTGAAGTCGGGTTCCCCAGGGAAGTTTTATCTGACCGTGGCAGTAATTTTATGTCACACTACTTAGCACAGGTTTGGGATGCCTTTGGGATAAGGCATGTAAAGACTGCGGCATATCATCCGCAAACTAATGGGTTAGTGGAAAGGACTAACCAGACCTTGAAAAACATGTTGAGACGGGGTTTAGAAGGGGAAATGGCAGAGTGGGACATGATGCTCCCCTTCGCCTTATACGCATGTAGGGAAAGAAAGCAAATATCCCTTGGCACGTCCCCGTATGAGTTAATGTTTGGGCGAGCCCCGAGAGGGATCCTAGACATCCTCAGAGAACAGTGGGTTGAACCAGCAATAACGGAAGTAGAGGTTCCACAGTTTCTCCGAGATCTGAGAGGTCGTCTGTCCCGAACTTCCCAGATAGCTGAGGATAATTTGAGGGCAAGCCAGCAAAAGCAAAAAGAATATCATGACTGCAATACCAAGCCTCGCCAGCTTGCTATTGGCGATAAAGTGATTGTGATGGTACCGGGAGCAGTCCCGAAATTCGAGAGTCAGTGGAAAGGCCCCTTTCGCGTACTAAAACAGGTAGGCCCTGTGACTTACTTGCTTCAGAATAGGCGAGGACGTAAACAAGTGTTCCATGTTAATCTGTTACGCCCTTGGCATGAGAGGGTGGCCCTGTCCCATTTCACTATCTCTTCGACTAGGAGGCCAGAGCGAAAGACCGATGCAGAGTATTCAGTGAGAATTACGTGCTGTGATGCGAATCGCACCCCAGTCTGTAATATCTTAAGGGGGGGAATGTGTGGTAAGGAGAGCTGTGCAGAGGAAATGGAATGGGAGGAAAATGAGCCCTGTTCCTTTAAATCTGGAGAGAAAGGCAGTTCCCATAGAAACCACAAGCCTCCAAGGCAGAGTATTCCGAGTGCTAAGCTCCGCCCACCTAGTGATGTCAGGGCTAGGTTGAGCACTGATGAGCTGCACATGGACAAGAAGAAAGGCGTGGTGCCTGGAAACCAGCAGTTAAAAAGTGTTTCAGTTTTAGAACAAACAGAGAGAGGAAAAGAAAGGGAAGAAGGAGCGCAACGAGAAGAGAGGGAAAAAGCACAGAAGAGAGGAACACAGCAGCAGCAAGACGAGCAGGCAGTGTTTGGAGTCTGTCAAGTTCCAGAAACAGTTCAAGTAAGAGGAGCTGATTCTAAAGGAGACAAGTTTGGAAGCAGAGACTTGCTGAGTTTAGTGGATTCTCAGGCAAGAGTAAAGGAGAAACAGAGGGTGTCTGGAACCCAGTGCAGGACACAATTGCCAAGACAAAGAAGTGTTTCCAGATGGGGAAATAGTACAAGACAGCCTTTAAACCCTGAAGGTAATGAGAATGTCTTTTCTTTATTTCCTAACCAAAGCCATACTGAAGGCATTGTTCAAGAGTTAAGAGACAGTGCTAAACGTTGTATGCCCCTGAACTCTGGAAAGCAAAGCTTTAGTAAACCCAGAACTTATGCCAGTGACTGCCAAACCTCCACTATAACAGAGCTTGTTAAATTCTTAAAAGGGAGAGAAACTCCGTTGCAAGAGCCTGTGGCTGGAGAGCATAGGGAACAGCTGTTGTTACGTTTGCATGAGCTGATAAGACAGGAGAATAACCAGACAGCTGATATTCAGGATAGACGCAGTGAATCTGGAGATGAAATGGATATAGACCTGCTGGAGGAACCTAACGGTTCAGATGTTGAAGAAATGCAATGTTCTCTGTGTCTGGCTAAGAGCCTGAATAGCTGTTGAGTATTTGCCCAGCTAAAAGACTGTATCATGAAAGCCATTTAAAGACTTGTGCTGTGCATGGCTTGGAGAAAGGAAGCTGTTTGAAAGTAAATGACAAAGAAGCTAATCTGGAGTACAGATTAAGCTTCAGAAGCCTGTTCCTCACAGGAAGTGGAATACTGATGTTTTAAAAGGAAATCCTGTATTTTTCTGTTCAACCTGTTTCGCATTCTTATCTTGCCTTATTGGAGAATTATCCAGTTTGAGTTGAGGTTCATTTGAATTCAATGCGGAGGGGAAACCCCGAAATAAAATTCTCTGTTTTGCCTATTTACCGTGTGGTCACACTCCTTGCTCAACAAAACTACATTACCCAGCAGCCTTCCTTGGCAGCCATATTGAAAGTAATCGTAGAGAGTAAGACAGGCGAGTTCACCTGCTCCCAGGCTACCACCTGGACGGGTGACCTACGACAACTCACAGGCTGATTCAGCATCCCAGTCATTTCCTCTTGAGTACCACCCCCCCCCCTCCGATCATCACCTCGACCTCCTTAAGACATTCTATCATTCCCATCGCCCATGGCTTCTGATTCCACCCGGTATTATCATTCCTGCATCCAACCGTCTCCCCAGATCACCACCACTGTTCCCTCTAAGCTGTGCGCGCACGCACACACCTCGCCGAGCGAGCGCACATACTTTATAACAGAGCGCACAAAAATTACGGTTCTGATTCTGATAGAAAACAACACAGATGTCTGAAAATTTAAAAGTTGTTGTGTATTTATAGTTTTCACAAGTTCTACAATATTTTCTAGTGCAATGAATGTGGTGTACATACTGTATTCTGACGTGTAGTCAAATTTTAAGGTATATAACTCCGAGTGTCGTTATGTGGCACACAAAAATTTAACCTTCCTTCAAAAGCTGCACAGCTGACATTTTATGTGCACACAGCCTACAGAAAATTAGAGGGAACATTGATCACCACACCCCTACCTCTACCCTACCCTAGCTCTTACTGGGGGTCCCATGATCCATGGTGTCTAGTGGGAACAGTCGCTCATGATTTTCCAGGTCCTAGGGTCAAAATAAACCCTGTGACATCTAGCAGTAATTTTGCAGTACTTCTGATGGGGATCAGGCAAATGCCCTATTTGGTAGCCTGACCCCTAGCAGCAGTATTGCAAGTACCTCTAGGGGTCACTGGTGACATTTTGAACCTGAGACGCAGAACAGCAGGAGTGACTGGGGGTCCTTCTTGCACCCACTAGGCAACAGGGACAATGGAACCTCAATAAGAGCCACTGAAAAGGGATTTGGGATGGAGGAGATCTGTATGCAGTGGTTTCAGTTGTCATGTAGAAGACCCTTCTGAGTCTATGGAGCTAAGTGAAGCAGAGGAATTTGCTTCAGAAACTGACAGGCAGGCAGAGCATATGGCTCAGGGTTTCCAAGGGAAACATAAACAAAGTGAGTCACGAGAGGAACAAACACGCCCATGCTGCAACGTATCCACAAGCTCAGGAGTTAAGGGAAAACACCTGGTTGGGGAGGGGCGGAGCTGAGCCCTAAGAAGCGGGGATATAAAAAGTGCTCACTAGATTTGACCAGAGGGGAGACAAGGGAGGAGGCAAAAGGAGAGAAAGAGAAGAACAAGGAGGAAGCCAGAGTAAGAAGGACTCAGAGAGCCCGTGCCCAGATGCCAGGTGGGAGCAGCCCAGGACCGGTGCCATACCTTGAAGGCAGCCGGAGGGAGAGACTGCCTGAGAGGCTAGTTTGGGAACACTCAGAAACTCCAGAGAGAGAGAGGTGCTGGCCAGAGGATATTTGTATGTCTGAGGAAAAGGCTGAGAAGCTAAAAGGCAGGAAAACACATCCAGTGTTTGGAACCCTTGTTGGCCCAGCAGTGCTGAGAAGTTCTTCCTTTCTAAAGCCAAAAGGTAGGCTGCATAAATTATACAGAGGTGAAACTAGCTATAAAAGTTTTCCTTGTGCTTGCCAAGAAGTATTGGACTCTCCTTATACTAACTCCAATATATATGGTACTTCACAACCCCACTCATTAGAGTGCTATGAAGAGAAGCCTCGGGAAGATAGAGGGGGAGTGTACTTTGAAACGGCGTATAGCAGTGTGCAAACTTACCCAGCTGATAGTGATTCAGAGGAAATGCAGATAGGGCCTGTTATTGAGGATATAACAGATGAGCAAATGGACTGCACGTTATCACTAGCTGATCATATTATATCACTTTGCTGACCAGGCTGTTAAGAAGGCTGTCTAAACAGCTGAAGAAAAGCAAAGTGTTTCTTTTGTATAAAAAGTGACTGTTACTTTTATGTTTGGGTTAAGCACTGCATATTTTGAAGCTTGAAGCTAAAGAAGCTGTTTTGTCCTAAGTTCCTGAAATGTTTTCTTTATGCCAGTTGCATATGGCTATTTTGTCCTAAGTTTTCACATGCATTTAATCCGCCCGGAAGGGGAAATAAAAACCTTGTCATTTTGCCTGAAACCACTCGACTACAATTACTTCTTTCTTGGAGAGTAAGAGGAACTACAACTCCCACAAGGCAGTGCAGGAACAAATACTCTGCCATACTTTCTAAGTTAGGATACCCAGGCTGACCAACCCTACGTGTCCCAGGCTTTGGGGAGGTTACTGGTGACAAGTTGGCATAGTTTTACGGATTTTTGCCTGAAATACAAGGACATCCTAACAGGAAGAGACGTCAGGAGACACCAGTTTGCACAAGGGGAAAAGAAACTGCTAACCTGTGAGCGGAAGACGGTCAGAGATTCGCTGGCAAACCGGCCAGGAGGACCAGGACTCCTTTCTCAATGCCTGATTCTACACAGTGCCAAGGTAAAGGGTAACTGGGCACGGGTGTAGGTGGATTCAGAAGTGAGAAAGAGAGCTACTGTTCTGCAGTCATTTAGACAGGATTAAAAAGAAAGCTGTAGTGTGCCGCACTTGGTGGGCCTTTTCTTTTGTCTATCTCTGCAGGAATGACAGTCACCAAGATGGTTCCGCAGGAGGTGATGCGATGGATGTCTGTCCAGTGGGAAAAACAGATGGAACTGGCGCATCGTGCGCAGGAGCAGAATGCCGCGGCAATGCATGCCGAGCAGAAGCCCCTTATTGAACTGATGGAGGCTTTGCTGATAAAGCAAAAGGACACCGAACGAGCTATTCCCTCATTTGCTAAGGGGATAGGACCACAAGACTGTAGCGCTTTAGCGTTTGGACAGTTAACCTCTAATGATAACCTAGATGATTTTATAGAGGCCTTTGAAAGAATTGCAGAGGCAGTCAGATGGCCAGTAGAACAGTGGGCAGTGAGGTTTGCCATGTCCCTCACAGGAGAGGCTCTGGCCGCTTATAAGACCATGCCCGCTGCTCTAGCATCGGATTATGCTGAGGTTAAGAAAGCCGTTAAGGACAGGCTAGGGTTAACGCCATTATTTTAGAAGCAAATGTTTAGAGAGGCTAGGCTGAAGCCTAATGAAACTCCAAAAGCATTGTTTCAAAGGATAAAAGGATTGGCATGGAAATGGCTTGCTCCAGAGAAAAGGACTCTTGAGTCTGTGATTGATACCATCATCCTGGAGCAATTCATGGAAGCCGTACCACCAGAAGTTAAAGCTTTCCTGATGCTCCAAAGTTGCCAGACCACTGAGGAAGCAGCCAACCTCACAGAATGCTACTTTGAGGCCGAGTTGGCTGGCACCCCAAAAGGGGGCGTTCTGAAGGTAGCTGGCGCCGCTAACTTTGGGAGATCAGAAAGGAACCTAAGAGTTAAAATACCCAGTGTGAATGCTGTTGTGCCCTTGTCAAAAGGGAAATGTTCTAACTGTGGTAAAATAGGGCATTTTCGAAGAGATTGTACGGTGCGAACAGCACTAGTGTCTGGGAGAGAGAAACAGGTACAAGAAGGGCTCCTGTTAAAGGTTCAAGTAGAGGGCATTGAAGCCCAGGCACTGCTTGACTCGGGTGCTGACCAGAGCATGGTCTCGAGGAAGCTCTGGCAGGCCATTGAAGCCCGCCTGCGATCAGCACCGAGTCAAGCAGAGGGGCAAGTCAAAATTCGCTGTGTGCATGGGGCATCTTCTTATTACCCCCTATATAGGTTATCTGTAAAAGGGCTGGGAACCGAAAGGGAGGTGATGGTGGCCTTAGCCCCACGGCTCCCTCATGATATCGTCCTGGGGAGGGATTGGCCTCCATTCTGCAAAGGGATGGAGAGAGGCCTAAATGAAAAAACAGGCCTAGTATCCACCCAGTCCCAGGCAGGAACCTCAGGAGTAGGGATAGTGCAGCGGAGTATCCCAAAGATAGAGACCCTAGCAGCGAAGGTCCCTAGTCCCCTATTCAAAAAGCCACAAAGTACTGGCTCCCAGTCAAAGCCACGGGTGGGAGATGTGTCCCCGGTAAAACAGAAGTTTGTCCTACAATACTGCAAGGTCTCGGCTCAGGCACAAAGCCCGCGGAGAGCCTCATCCGCAGCTGCCGGCTACGATCTGTTTAGCGCCGAAGACGGTATAGTTCCAAAAGGAGGAAAAGCATTAATAGACACGGGTTTAAAAGTACAAATTCCTGAGGGCTGTTATGGACGCATAGCACCCCGATCAGGTTTAGCTGCAAAGTATTTCCTCGATGTCGGAGCAGGGGTTATAGACCCCGACTACAGAGGCGTAGTGAAAGTCTTACTTTTTAATTTCAGTGGGGAAGATTTTAAAGTTAAGACAGGCGACCGGATCGCTCAACTTATTTGTGAACGTGTGGGATTCCCTGCAGTAGAGGAGGTACCTTCGCTGACCCCCACGGGTCAGGGAGCGGGAGGTTTTGGGTCTACTGGATCGGGTGAGGTAAAGAACCTGACAGCCATGGCTGAAGAGAAAATGGAGGAGGACCTGGGCCCACAGCCGGCTGACTGGAAGGAAAACCCGGAGCACTGAATAGGCCCGGACCTGTCACCGCAGCAGTGACAAGAGTTGGCTAGGGTATTAGGAAATTTTCAGACGTCTTGACAACCGTGCCAGGCGAAACCCATATGGTAGCACATGAAATTGTTACCATGCCGGGGAAGATAATTAGGCAACGGCCTTATCGGTTGCCGGAGGCCAAAAAGAGGGAGGTTGTAGCCCAAGTGCGAGAAATGATCGAGCCCAATTGTCTTAGTACCGAAGCCGGATGGGACCCTCCGTTTTTGCATAGATTTTCAACAAGTCAACAGTATTTCCCAATTCGACGCTTATCCCATGCCCCGAATTGAGGACCTGTTGGACCGTCTGGGCCAAGCGTGGTACTTAACCACATTGGATCTCACGAAGGGGTACTGGCAAATACCCTTAACTCGCGAATCAAAACCAAAGACGGCCTTCAGTACACCTGTGGGCTTGTTCCAATTCCGCCGGATGCCATTTGGCCTACACGGAGCGGCCGCCACATGCCAAAGGCTAGTGGATCAAGTTTTAAGGCCTCACCAAGAATACGCACTAGCATATATGGACGATGTTATTGTCCACAGCACTACCTGGGCTCAACACCTGCCCAGAGTGGAGGTTGTCCTCCGGGCCATGCAAAGAGCAGGTTTAACGTTAAACCCAGGGAAATGTCTATTCGCTAGTGAGGAAGTAAAGTTTCTGGGCCACATGGTGGGAAGAGGAATGGTGAAGCCCCTAGTCAGTAAAATAGACAGTGTAAAGAATTTCCCCCGACCGTCAAATAAGAGGCAGATGCGAAGTTTCTTAGGTCTCATCGGGTATTACCATCGGTTTATCCCACGATTTGCTGAGGAGAGCGCACTCTTTACTGAGATGCTAAAGAAAAATGCGCCAAACAATATAAAGTGGACCCCAGAGGCGGAGGAAGTATTCACATCACTAAAAGAGAAGCTCTGTAAGGCCCCTGTACTGCGAGGGGTTGATTTTGGACTACCTTTTATTGTGCAAACCGACGCTTCGGAGACCGGGTTGAGGGCAGTCATGTCGCAGGAATTTGAGGGGGTAGAGCATCCTGTCACCTACCTCAGTAGAAAATTATCAAAGGCAGAAAAGAATTATTCTACAGTGGAAAAAGAATGCCTAGCAATTAAATGGGCCATAGAAGCCTTGAGGTTTTACCTCACTGGACGCAAGTTTCTTTTAGTCACTGACCACG
Organism: Ichthyophis bannanicus; assembly: GCA_033557465.1. Taxonomy (NCBI): domain Eukaryota; kingdom Metazoa; phylum Chordata; class Amphibia; order Gymnophiona; family Ichthyophiidae; genus Ichthyophis; species Ichthyophis bannanicus. The sequence goes on along the minus strand of JAWIIG010000024.1, from coordinate 11,288,194 downwards.
TGCCTTTAAAGTGGCTAAGTCATATGAAAAATAATAATGCCTGACTAACTAGGTGCCATTTGGCATTGCAGGCTTTTAATTTCGTGGTGCAACATAGGTCAGGAAAATTACATTGTAACGCTGACGCACTGTCAAGGATTACGAGCTGTCCGAATAAACGTTCGGCAGCCCATAATATCTTAAAGGGGGGGGGGGGATCTGTCATGTAGAAGACCCTTCTGAGTCTATGGAGCTAAGTGAAGCAGAGGAATTTGCTTCAGAAACTGACAGGCAGGCAGAGCACATGGCTCAGGGTTTCCAATGGAAACGTAAACAAAGTGAGTCACGAGAGGAACAAACACGCCCATGCTGCAATGTATCCCCAAGCTCAGGAGTTAAGGGAAAACACCTGGTTGGGGGAGGGGCAGAGCTGAGCCCTAAGAAGCAGGGATATAAAAAGTGCTCACTAGATTTAACCAGAGGGGAGACAAGGGAGAAGGCGAAAGGAGAGAAAGAGAAGAACAAGGAGGAAGCCAGAGTAAGAAGGACTCAGAGAACCCGTGCCCAGAAGCCAGGTGGGAGCAGCCCAGGACCGGTGCCATACCTTGAAGGCAGCCGGAGGGAGAGACTGCCTGAGAGGCTAGTTTGGGAACACTCAGAAACTCCAGAGAGAGAGAGGTGCTGGCCAGTGGATATTTGTATGTCTGAGGAAAAGGCTGAGAAGCTAAAAGGCAGGAAAACACATCCAGTGTTTGGAACCCTTGCTGGCCCAGCAGTGCTGAGAAGTTCTTCCTTTCTAAAGCCAAAAGGTAGGCTGCACAAATTATACAGAGGTGAAACTAGCTATAAAAGTTTTCCTTGTGCTTGCCAAGAAGTATTGGACTCTCCTTATACTAACGCCAATATATATGGTACTTCACAACCCCACTCATTAGAGTGCTATGAAGAGAAGCCTCGGGGAGACAGAGGGGGAGTGTACTTTGAAACGCCGTATAGCAGTGTGCAAACTTACCCAGCTGATATTGATTCAGAGGAAATGCAGATAGGGCCTGTTATTGAGGATAAAACAGATTAGCAAATGGACTGCACGTTATCACTAGCTGATCATATTATATCACTTTGCTGACCAGGCTGTTAAGAAGGCTGTCTAAACAGCAGAAGAAAATCAAAGTGTTTCTTTTGTATAAAAAGTGACTGTTACTTTTGAGTTCGTGTTAAGCACTGCATATTTTGAAGCTTGAAGCTAAAGAAGCTGTTTTGTCCTAAGTTCCTGAAATATTTTCTTTATGCCAGTTGCATATGACTATTTTGTCCTAAGTTTTCATATGCATTTAATCCGCCCGGAAGGGTAAATAAAAACCTTGTCATTTTGTCTGAAACCACTCGACTACAATTACTTCTTTCTTGGAGAGTAAGAGGAACTATAACTCCCACAAGGCAGTGCAGGAACAAATACTCTGCCATACTTTCTAAGTTAGGATACCCAGGCTGACCAACTCTACATGCCCCAGGCTCTGGGGAGGTTACTGGTGACACAGTGCAGGGATGTTGAAGCTGGGAGGATTGCATCCTTTGGGGGTGTGAAGGGGATCAGATGTTGGTGGGATGATTGTGGGGATCCCTTTTGGGGAGGGGTGGGCCTGACCTCAGCCTTTACATCTGCCCTTCAAGAAGGCACTTATTCATGCCTCGGAGCAGCTGTAAAAGCCAATGTCTACGTTTGTAAGATGGTTAATGCACGTTGATATTGTAGGTCCACCCTAACCACTCCCTCTCTCTGGCCAACTAAGGGGTCCTTTTACTAAGCATTGCTAAGCAGTTAATGTGCATTATAGTGGTTGCAGTGAACGTTAATGTATCATCATGCCAGCACGTTAAATGGTACTTGCCCACTAATGTGGAGAGTGGACGGGTTAAGGGTGGAGAGCGCATTAATACGCAATCACCGTTAACATGGCACTTAGTGCAGGTGCACCTAATGATACTTCTATGACTCTCATTAAGTGCACCCATGTTAACCGTACCGCATGTTAGGTTAGGTTGATAGCACCCCATACAGTTACCAGGAAGGCTTTGTACTTACAGTGCACTACAAGCGCATGTTAAGTGCACTGCCTTGCTGGGATTTAGTAAACAGCCCCTACATGTGGTGTGTGTCAGCACATGTAAATAGCCCCTTTCTAAAATTGCATTGCGACGTGTATGCCAGTCTACGCATGTAAATGCTGCTATTTACAAGTGGGGGTGCTTCTAAAATCACCCTCATAGCAAGTATAGAACACACATGAGAAACGTCATTTCATTTTGAGTTTTCTTTCACTGAGGATTTTTCAGGGGGATTTTTAGATTTAAAAAAATATATATATTTCATTTTGTTGATATCATTAAAATCACATCAGCAACATAAGAGTCGTTCCCCCTCACCCCCTAGTAAGATCCCCAAGGGCACAAATTACAAGTTACTCAGTCTCAATCCCCCCTTGAGTACATCAACAATTTCTCCTCTGCTCCTCGGCTGACTAATAAAAGCCTTCTTATGCAGGTGCCCAGCCCCCCTCCTCCGCCATCCCTGCTTACTGCTATCTGCTTCTCCATTCTAATGAACAAGACTGACCCTCAGTCGCCTTTACCCTGCTCATGCCTTAATTCGAAATGGAACTAATGCTAGCTAGGATTGTGCTACCAGTGACTGGTGATGGCTCCTGTTCCATTAGGATGTGGAGAGAAGAAGGTGGTATGAAAGGAGCTGGGGGGTGGGGTGGGGAGGAAAGTAGTATGGGATGCCTGTGCAGGAGATATTTTTTTTATCAGATGGCGGGGCAGGGGAGAACATACTAATATGCCCCAGGATTTAAGGCAGGGCAACTTTCGATTTGTGCTCTCCAGAGGATGTTTCCTTCAAATGACATGAGCAGTAATTCAAAGAAATGCTGTTATTTATTGTGTCACTTCAAATTGGAAAAGCCACAAAACGAAACTAGAAATTTGTTGAGTTTTCCTAATCATTTTAAATCAACAACATAGCCGTATTGCATAAATACATATCATATGGGGGTTATATTGTGGATCAGTATATGAATACAACATCTGTGAAAATTAACTGGGGTATAGGAATTACTGCATCCTTCTGTACAGTTTACCTTACAAATACATACTTTATAGCAGCATTTTTTCTTCTGGTGAAAAGTCTCAGACTGACTTGATATTGAAATATTCTAGCTATCCATAGATACAGAATGAGCTGCAGGACTAGATGTTTCCACACTCTGCCCTGCTAACATGTCTGAGCCCAGTAGGGATGAAAGGGGAGTTTTGTCTCCATGCTGGTACACCTTCTGGCTCTCTGCTGAATGGGATAAATACTGACATACTGAGAATGATGCCAAGACCCTCGGCTTATCTCCAATAGGCCACCAAAAGACCTTCAAGTTGGAATGACTATGGGTCACTATCAACGTGCACTGGTTATGAACAACAGTTTAGAGGTGAAATGCCCCCCAACCTTACTCCAGTGTACTTCAGCCATCTAGTTATCTTCTAGACTCTAAAGCCCACAAGGGTCAACGTTCAAGCCAGTGGTTGGCAGGGATCAAATCCCACTGATGCTCCTTGAGACCTTGGGCAAGACCCTTAGCTCTCCATTGTCTTAGGTACAAGTTTATGCCTGTATTAATTAAGCAGTGTTAAAGCAACACCACATGGTATTTGCCAATTAATGCATGTTATTTGTCAATAAGACTGCTTAATGCAGGATTCTTTACTGCAACGCACATTTCCAAGTGATGAGCTGCAAAGCACACAAATGCATGGAAATCAGCTCATTAATATACAGACTGGATAATGCAGCTTATGTTAGACTCTGCAAGCAGTGTTATTCTTTAAAAGTTAACAAGAGGTGACGCTTTCCCTGGGAACCTCAGCCTGCTAACATGAGCTGATGCTCCTGGTGATGTCAACGGTACCTCCAGGTAAAAAAATCACCTTATGCCCCTCTTCAGCCAGACCTCCTCCACTCCTAATACACTGATTTTTTAGTTCTCCTGTTCCCCTCCACCCTCCTGATCCTTTGAAAAATAATTCTGCATCCAGGTACCCCATACCATCCATGATCCTTTGAAAGAAATGCTGCTGCTCTTGGACTCCCTCCTAATCTGCACCCTTCTGGCACGTACCTGTTCTCCTTTGAGGCCAGATGGGGTCAGGAGCAATCCCCAGGCACTCCAGTCCAGTGGTTGCCTCTTCCAAAATGGCATCCCTAGAGCCCCCCAGTGGAAGTCTTGCGGTATTTTTGGTAGGGATCAGCCTACTCCCTTGTGGAAATACTGCAAAACTACCGCTTGGGGCACTGGCATCACCATTTTTGGAAGAAGAAGTCACCAAGCAGGAGCAACTGCATAGTTCCTGTCTTTACTAGACCCCAGGAAGAACATGGGGGTAGAGAGTTGCAGAAGGTGGGAGGGGGCATGGGTGTGGCAACTTATTTTTCAATAGTAAAAGGAGGGTGAAGGGGTACGGGGGTTCGGGTTTATTTTAAAAGGGATCAGGGAAGGTTGGTGAGATGGGGGCTTGGGTGCAGGAATGGATTGGGGGGGGGGCTCATTTTTCTTCCTTGCAGGCTGGCTATTTATTTGTGCATTGCTGAATGTGTGATATTCTGCCTTCACAGTATCATAGTGACTGATGGCAGATAAAAACCAGCATGGTCCATCTAGTCTGCCCAGAAATTTAGAAGTTATTTATCCTTTCTTTGATTCCATCTTCTTGCTATATAGTTATCCTGTGTGCCTGTCCAGTCCTTTTTGAATTCCATCACTGTTTTTGCTCCCACCATCTCCTCCGGGAGGGCATTCCTGACATCCACCACCCTTTCTGTGAAAAAATATTTCTTTATGTTGCTTTTACGTTTACCTCCTTGCAACTTCATTTCAAGTCCTCTAGTTCTACAGCTTCCCCGTCTTTGAAAAAGATTTATTTGTTCATTAATACCCTTTAAGTTTTTAAACATCTGTATCATATGTCTCTCCTTTTCTCTAGGGTTTACACATTTAGGTCTTCAAGTCTCTTCTTATATGCCTTCTGACGGAGGCCCCATATCATCTTGGTCGCCTTCCACGGAACCATTTCAAGTCTTTTTATATCCTTTGCAAGGTATGCTCTCCAAAACTGAACACAATACTCCAATGATGCCTCACCAATGACCTGTACAGAGGCACCTCTTGCTGGTCATTCCTTTCTGTATGTAGCCTAACATTCTTCTGACTTTGGCCATTGCATTGTCACACTGCTTCACCACCTTGAGATCCTCAGACATGATTGTCCCGAGGTCCTTTTCTTGTTTTGTACACACCAACCTCTCATCCCCTATCACCTACAGTTCCTTTGGGTTTCTGCATCCCAAGTGCAACACCCTACACTTCTTTGCATTAAATCTCAGTTGCCAAGCATTTCATCATTCTTCTAATTTTTGTATATCTTTTCTCTTGTTCATTATACTCTCCGAAGTAACTGCTCTGTTGCAAATCTTCGTATCATCTGCAGAAAGTTAAACTTTTCCTTTTAACCCTTCGGCAATACCACACGGTGGCAGTCCCAGGACCAATCCCATTAGCAATGCAAAATAAATTTGCTATTGTTCCAAAGTTAGTGAATTCTGCAGTACATGTTTATGTGATAAAATAGCAAAACAACACAATAGTTTTTCATGAGTGGATGAGTAGCCTAGTGGTTAGAGCACCAGGGCTCGATTCTCATTAGCAGTTCTAGTGGCCTGGGGCAAGTCACTTAACCCTCCATTGCCTCAGAAGAAAGGCCTGGCAATCTACTTCCGGTCACACTGCCAAGAAAACCCAGGAGCTGCTGGGTCGCCAGGAGTCAGTACTGACTCAATGGCACACACAACCCCCCCCCCCCCCAAAGTAAATGAATGATTTATCTACTTATATCTATATCCGATATTCAGTGTCCCTATTTGTTTAGGTAGGAATGCTTAATATGCAGGCCTACACTTGAACGGGTCCAAACCAAGGGTATCTGAAGGTCTAGACAAACCTTCAGCTGTCCTCCCTTCCCTCTGGGCAGTTCCAGGCAACCTGCTGACTGAGGCAAGGAATAAGATGGCACCCCTCAATGGCATCCAGAAGGAAGGGCCCCCTCAGAAATTTGGTTAGGGAACAAAGAGGGAGGAAGGGCCCCCTTATACAGAACACTGGCCGTGGATTTGTCAGACTTGCTCTGCTAGTTTTTACAACATTTTTCTTCTTTGAGTATTAATCATTATTTGTTGTTTCTATTTGAAGCCCATTTAGGTTGGCCTTTCGACGCTGGGTGCATGAGTGCACGTAAGCACTGTGGAGATGCTCTGGTTATAACGCCATTTCAGGTAAGTACTAGTAGAGTTTATATGCTCCTGAGACATTTTGGTTTTGCATACTTTTCACAACTCCATGATCAGAATATAAAAAATCCTTTTTGAGTGATGATGAGTACATAAAGTCAGTTGAAAATTGTTTTAAGTCATGAAGAGTTTTGAACTCAGAAGGAATGACAGTCTAAGTCTTAAATAACGTTGGTAGCTTTTGAAAGTGATCAGCATTGATACTTTGTCTTGGAAGTTTATATTCAGTTTAACTCATTCATTTTTAAGCAACCCAAGAGTTTATTAAGCTTTTTAAGGGCAATTTCCAAAGTCATTTATGCAGGTAAATCGTGATTTACCCAAATAAATGGGCTTTCTGGAAACTGTCCTTGCTCCCCTCAGCTTGGCAACAGTATTGAGGGGGGAGTCCACAACGCTCAAATTTCTAGTTGCATTTCAGAGACGTGTTCCAGGGAGTCTGTTTTGAGAGAGATAAAAAAATAACACACACAGATTGTTTTTTCAGTTCTACATTCATTATAAAAAGTCTACCCACAACAAACTGCAGGTGCAAAAGTCCATGGGCACGTCATACTCACAGTAATTTTCAAAAGGCAACATGCATGTGTATTTTCTCTTTGAAATTTGGTGTAACATCCACTTGGTATAAGTCATTTGCATGTATTTATAGGTGGATATTTGTACACAGTTGTAAATATTTATAGTATGTACAGTTATAAATATGCTATAGCATGTACTGTATGTTCATGGACAATTCGGATGCATCTATATTATCTTGGAACAGTCATTAAACTGAGTCACGAAACAAAGAGAGTAAAAATATGTCATATTTTGTCATTTGAAAAGTGGGAGGCTATATAATGAGGACTGAAGCGTCTGAAGGTTCTCAGGCCTCCAAGAAGAGAGATGAACTTAATATGCTACAGAGCCATGTTCAGCCTCATGAGCAAGGTCCTGACAAGGTCTTTGGTAAATGAAATGGCCTCTTCTATCGCACAGTGACACACTCAAGCAACTCATCTTGCTCTGTCCCCCTCCACATCCAAATCATTCTGCCGTCTCTCTGGAGATTAAAAAGATTTCCATTCCTTCATCAGGATTGCAAATTACTATCCTTTTAAGGCTGATTAGGGGGTGTGGAAGGAAGGAGTGACTTGGCTTCACAGGCCCATTCCCCAAACTTGTTTTCATTATTATCAGTGCCATTGCAGGAGTACTTGTCATTTAAAATCTAGAGGAAAACTAGAAATAAAAATCGCCAAACAAGCTGGAGTTCACTTTTTTCTCAAAACTAACCCTAATGTATCTATGACTAGATTTTGAGAATGGAGGACAATTCTAGAAAGCCAGTCATAAACGTATTCATTTCATCCAGTAAAAAGATATCACTTACAACTTATTTGTTGACCATGATTGCCACAGATGCAAGTGGCAACCAAAATACTTTGCTTGAAACGTAGGATGAAGAAAAGCATGTTTTGCAGAGTACATTGATCCAGTATGTGAAGAAATCGGAATTGTTGCATGTCGAAGAAACAGGTTTGAGTGAGAAGAAATGCAAAAATTATTGCCAGGAATACCAATCAAATTTCATTTTTTATGATACATGTCATCATTGCATCAGTTTTCACTTGTCCAGTATCTGGATTTTACTAAATATCCACAGACTAACCTGTTTTATGCTGATGTATTGGAACAATTAAAGTCTTTCTGTCCTTAAACATGACTCCTTTACCTTAAGAAGGATGTGTGTGTGCAGGTAGGAAACAACTTAGAACAGACAATTATATAATTTTAGGTGGTTGTTTGAGCTCCGCTGTCCCCAGGAGAGGATATACTGTCTGGTAGATCCTCTATCACGCTTAGGCTTCTTCTCTCTGAATGCAGATGTCTGCATTGAAGAGGGCGGAAGCGGAGCCAGAAGTCCTTCCAAGGCAAGTCATGCAAAGGAGTTCTGAGGTAGGAATTTTAACTGAGGCTGGAGGAAGGGCCAGGAGAACCAGCTTGTGGAGGTTTAACAAGCTGGGATAGAAGCAAATCTGCTTTTGTTTTCCCTAAATGGCTGCTTATTCTGGGTTTTGTTTTGTGGAGATTTAACAAACTGGAACAGAATAAAAACTGCTTTTGTTTTCCCTGAATTGCTGTCTGGACTGTGTTGTAAAGAAGTCCTCTTCCTACTGCACACCACACCACCACAGGTTGGTCAAAGCAACAGCTTTGGAGGCTTTGGGTAAGTATTGAGTTGTTGTTTTAATATTATTGCTGCCACTTCAGGTCCTGTAGAGGGGTTGCAGTGGAGGCAGGAGGAATGAGGGTTTGCCTAAAGTGTCAGGAGGAGGAGCTTCTGCACAGAGGTATCCCAGCCAGGAATAGGGGGTACAAGACTAAAGTTCCCTCTCTGCATTGGCAGCCACCTGACTATTAAATTTAAACTACAAGCTCTCTGCTGGGTTCCAAAGTTAACCAGAAAGCTCTCTTCTGTGTTTTAAATTTAAACTTAAACTGCTGCTACTAGGCCCTGACTGATTTAACAAAAAACACTGGCTTCACAGATTAATTAGCTTTAATACAAAGAAGTCCTTTCAAAAAATTCCCAGAAGTATATACTCACAATTGCAGATCTCTCTCCAGAAGTAGCAGTCACTTTTTCTAGTCCTTCAAGACTGAGGATCACAGAGCTCTGGTTGTTGCTGTTTCAGTAATGGCACTGAGGTCTGGGTTGAGAATCCCTGATCTAAGCATAGGAGTGTAAAATTTTCAGCCTATGTGCAAAACATTTCCACTGTGAGCAACTGTGTACAGCAGACACCATCGATTAAAATGGTAATCATAACAGGGTGCCTGAATAAAGAAAATTAGTTTTTTACTCTTAAATAAAAATGGCGCCTGCCTGTTTAGCTGCTTCTTTTTCAAACTAGCTGATCAGAATTGGTGCCGTTGCTATGACATTTGTTTAAAAGCATAGATCCTACTGCTGGCTTCTACAGTCTCCTTACTGGTCTTCTCCCATACACCATGAATGAGCAAGACAGAGGTTCTTCATGCATCCCATATCCTGCCTCTTCTAACCTAAGACCTTGGCCTCTTCTGCCAGGTCATTCTTTTTCTGTGCATTTTTAATATCTTTGAAGTATTTAAATGTCTCTCTCCCATTCCTCTGTCTTTCTTCTCCCCAAGGATGTACACATTTGGTGCAGACTTTGCATTATTTTGGGATACAGGGTATATCTCTGGTTTCACAGGGATATGGGGTGAGAGATTAGGGGTCCCTGAGCCCGCAGGAGGATGCTGTGGTCTGGGGTACCCAGACAGACAAACCTGCATGAAGCTGTCTTCCTCCAGACCATTGCACAAGCACCGAACACCCTGGCCAATGTAATGTGTTCCTGGAGCCATCATTATTAAATTTTAAAAATCTATTATTAAAATTATGTCAGTCTATGGATGGGATTCTAATAGCCAACTGGGCAGGGTGTCAATTTTAGCTAAGCAGTCCTGCACAACTGTGAATAATCCCGTTTCTCTGTGCTGCTTTATAATACCTAAGCAAAATTTGTTACAGTATTATATTTCCTTCTGCGCACTATGTTTTGCAGTGTGCGCAAGCTTCATGAGCTATGTGCATGTGCAAAGATGCATGAACAGCTTAGAAGGAACTGTGCCTACTAGACACAAAAAGATCTAGTGGAGGAGTAGCCTAGTGGTTGGGTCAAGGTACTTCAGGCCGGAAGGTCGGGGGTTCAAATCCCACTAGAGGACAGCAACCTTGGGCCGGAAGGACTGGGGTTTCTAGTCCCACAGGTGCTCCTTGTGGTCTTGGGCAAGCCACTTAACCCTCCATAGCCCATGTTCCCTGTAAAATAGTTCTCTGTGTGCTGTGCTTTCCTGTCTAATCAATGTGTTTATACCTCAAAACTTTCCTGTCATGATTTGACAATTTCCAATCTGTAATCAAAAACCGCTGCTGATTGCTGGAAGTAGTGGTATACAAATGTATAATAAATAAATAAATCTAATTGCGATGCCATCTTAGTAATAGCAACATAAACTCTCTCCATTATCAAGCACACTGGCCTTAATGCACTAAGAGTTGCATTAAGCATGGTGCATTAAGCTTCAGTGCTAAAAAACGTACACGCCTGATGTAGTAAACAAGTGGAATGATAATTACTGCAGCATAAAAAAGTGTGCCCTGTCAGAAAGAACAGTGCACCCCGCTGTTGTAATATGCAGCCCTTTTCTGCACCGAGAGTAACATGACTCCCTTCTGTTAGGGCAAGAGCGCAGATTGGCTCACGTACTGACAGGAAGGGAAACAGAAAAAAAACAGTCTGTGGGAATCTGTGTCCTCTACCCTTCTCCCCCCCACCCCAAAATCTCCCCGGTGGTCTAGTGGGGCGTTCCCCCCCCCCCCCCCCCCCGCCAACCCATCTTCCCCAACTCCTAAATAATAAACCCTGAATAGCATAGCTTACTGCATGAGGGCCACTGTGGAGACATACAAATCCCAACAAAATGACACTCAGAACTTACCCAGCAAACCAGCTATACCAAAACAGCACTAAGTGCCATTACTGAAACAGCAACAACCTAAACTATGAGATATGATATTACAAGAGGTGCTAGAACCTTGTACTGGAAAGCTGCGACAGATCTCTACACCAGAACTATTCACTATCCTGGTCCCACATGTCAAACAAGGGCATACCCTCACAATACAGAATAAGAGACCACAAATTAGAAACAAATATGTAGACCAAACTGACAAGGAGACCCCAAATGCCAGATTAGGAGCCATGCTATACTAGAAAGAGAAATACATTTCCTCTTCTACTTTGCAAAATGCAAAATAGAGAGACACACATTTCCCAAACATGAAATAATACAGTCCCCAAAAACTGAAAATAAATCTGTTTAATTTTTACCTTTGTTGTCTGCCTGCTTGCCTGCCCTGTGTCTAGCTGGAAAGTGTAGTTACTCACCTGTAACAGGTGTTCTCCAGGGTCAGAATCAGTCCTCACATATGGGTGACATTGGCACTGATGGAGCCCGCACTGAGCATTTCCCCAGCTTTCAAAGAAAGCCTTTGGGAATGCTACCACACATGCGTGGCTCACCTTCCCGCCCAAGGGTGCCATCTTAGTCAGGTGCTATAGCTAGAGCCCTACCAAGAAGATGGCAAAAATGGACAGCAACTCCAAGGGGAGGAGGGAGGGTTGTGAGGAGTGATTCCTGCTGTCTCTGGAGAACACTTGTTACAGATGAGTAACTATGCTTTCTCCAGGAACAAGCAGGGAGTCAGTCCTCACATATGAGACTCCCTAGCTACAGGCTACATAGGACCAGTAGAAAAAATCACGGCAGAGCCATGAGCAGTTGCCAGTGAATCTGAAGGCAAGCCCGAAGACCCTGAATCAATGGAGGGCCATGCTTCCAGTAGCCTGAACAAGAAGGGTCGGAGGGCAGAAGTTGCTTAAACCCCGAACAAACTATGGAGAACTATCTGGCTAATAATGTGCCACAACGGTATGAGCGGAAGACCAGGTGGCAGCCCGGAAGATGTCCACCAGTGGCGCTGAACATAGGCTAGTGACCGTCACCATTGCTTGGATATTGAGCGCCGTGACTCGGCGGTCCAGGGGTAGCCCAGCCGGCCTGGGCAAAGGCGATGCAGTCCACCACTCATATGGTGACTGCCCGGTGGCTGGGGTCATGGGAGACAAAAAGCTGGTCCTGAGTCTGCTGCAGGTAGAAGGAAAGGGCCCTCCTGCAGTCCAGGGTATGGAGGACTGCTGATGCCTGGACGGCGTAGGGCCTCAGGAAGAAGATGGGCAACACTACCTCCTGGTTGAGGTGGAAATCCGAGAAAACCTTCGGGAGGAACTTGGGTGAGTGCGTAGAACTACCCTGTTCCTGTAGAACTTTGTGTATGGTGCCTTTGCCATCAGCACCTGGAGTTCACTGACTCTACAGGCAGAGGTGAGATCCACCAGAAAGGCCACCTTCCAGGACAGGTGCCACAGGTAGCCATAGGCTCGAAAGGCGACTTAGTCAGCTGCGTGAGGTGCATATTTAGGTCCCATTCCGCCGGTGGGGGGCAGATGGGAGGCTTGGAGAGAAGCAAGCCCTGCATGAAATGAGAGATAAGGGGTTGTCCCGAGAGGAACCTTCCCTCAATGGGAAGGTGATTCGCTGAGATGGCACTCAGGTGAATCCTGACTGAGTTAGACTTTAGTCCAGCCTGCGAGAAATGGAGCAGATATTGCAGGACCAAGCTTATAGGGCAGGAGAACAGGTTCACTCAGTTCTCCGAGCACCACAACGAGAACCGGCACCACTTGAAGGCGTATGCCTGCCAGGTAGGGTCCTTCCGGGAGGCCAAAAGGATGTCCTCGATCTCCGCGGGGAGATGAAAAGGAGCTAAGGTGACCCGCTTAGCTTCCAAGCTGTGAGAGACAGAGACCCTAGATTGGGGTGGAGAAGCAGGCCCCCCTTTTGCGTCAGGAGCCCCGGTGAGCTCCCGAGAGAGATGGAGTAGCAGAGGGAACCACGGCTGTCTGGACCATGAGGATCACCGAGGCCTTGTCTCACTTGACCTTGAAGAGGGTCCGGGCTATGAGCGGTGTGGGAGGGGGGGGGGAGGAGAAGGCATACAGCAGGCCCCTTATCCATGAAGGGAGGAAGGCGTCTGGAGCCACCCTGCCCGGGTGTGGGAGGCGGCCACAGAAACGGGGAAGCTGCATGTTCGCAGGCTGGCAAAGAGATCTGGGTATGGGGTCCCCCAGCGCTGGAAGAGCCCCTGCACTGTCTTGGGGCACAGGTGTTACTCATGCGACTGGAGGACTCTGTTCAGCCGGTCTGTCAATGCGTTCTCCTGGCCGGGAGATAGGTGACTCAGAGGGTTATGCTCTGGCTCACTACAAATGAGCACAGGACCTCTGCCTCCTGGCAGAGGCTATAAGAGCTGGTACCCTCTTGTTTGTTCAAGTAGAACATTGTGACCTGGTTGTCCATCTGCACAAGCACCACTCGGTGCCGCAGGTGGTGCTGAAATGCTTTCAGCATGAGAAGGACAGCTCAAAGCTCCAGCAAATTGATCTGCTGCTGACTCTTCTCATGGGACCAGATCCCTTGGGGGCCCCCAGCCCCAGATGGAGGCATCTGTAGTTAGGACCGCCTGGTGGGTCAGGGTCTGTTAGGGCATGCCTTGGAGCAGGTTGGTTTGTCCTGCCACTAGGTCAGGGACCCCATCAAGTGAGGTGTGACTGAGATGGGATCCGAGACAAATGGTCACCTGGGTCCATTGCTCGTGGAGGCACTACTGCACCGTCCGCATGTTGAGGTGGGTGTTGGGCACGACATGGACTGTGGAGGCCGTGTGGCTGAGAAGGTGAAGCATCGACCATGCTGAGACCATGCGGCGGGTCCGTATGTCAGACACCAGGGATCTGAGGCGGTCCGCCCTGTCAAGGGGAAGGAAGGCCATGGCCTGAAGAGTATCCAGGTGAGCCCCAATGAACTCCAGGGATTGTACCGGAGTAAGGTGGGATTTTGGGTTGTTGACAATGAATCCAAAAGTGCTGCAGAAGCTGAACCGTGCAGACTGTGGCCTGTAGGGCCTCCAAGGCCGTGTCCCCTTTTATGAGCCAATCATCTAGATAGGGGTAGATGAAGTTGCCTTGTAGACAGAGGTGGGCCGCTACCACCGCAAGACACTTGGTGAAGACCCGTGGGGCGGAGGTGAGCCCGAAGGGAAGTACCCTGTACTGGTAGTGGTTTCCTCTTACCACAAAGCGCAGGTACTGTCTGTGCTTGGGATGGATGAGGATATGGGTATAAACATCCTTTAAGACCAAGGAGCATAGCCAATCACCCCTTGACCCGCTCCCTTCCTCCTGGCTCCTGGAACCCTCCCTCTCTCTATACCATTCATTCTCCTCATTGTGAACTCCAGTCTCTCTTCCGGTTCCTTTCCCATGGCCTAGTGGCATGCTGTCATCCGGCCCCTGCTGAAGAAGCCCTCCCTCGATCCCACTGTCCCAGCCAGCTGGCGGCCTGTTTCTAACCTCCCTTTCCTCTCCAAGATGCTTGAAAAAATTGTTTTCTCACAATTTTCCATGCACCTTGACACCACTCTTTCCCTTCGCCCCCGTCAATTCGGCTTTAGGTCAGGACATAGTACTGAAACCATTCTACTTGCACTTTTGAATGAAATCCACCAGGCCCATGAACGTGATGACCTCTCTATTGCTGTTTCCCTTGATCTTTCCTCTGCCTTTGAAATGGTGGACCACCACACACTCCGCGCCCACTTTCATTTGTTTGGAGTTCATGTTACGGTTCACCGCTGGTTTCACTCCTTTCTTTCCTCCCATACATTTTCCGTTCTGCAGGGCTCTGTTTCCTCACCAGCCACTCCCCTTCACTGTGGCGTACCTCAGTGCTTCCCCCACTCCTGTTTAATGTCTTTCTTGCCCCGCTTGCTCTGACTATCCAGCAATTCGGTATTTTGGGTTATTACTACGCTGATGACCTCCTCCTCATATATCGTACCGACTCTTTCGCCCCTGATTTGTCCCCCCCTCAATGCCTGCCTTTCTGCTGTCTCTACTTGGTTGCACAACAACTTCCTTCACCTCAACCCGTCCAAATCCGCGGCTCTTTGGTTCTCACTGAGTTCCCCTCCCCCTGACCTTTCCCCCCTGCTGTGTTCTACCCCTGTCCAGGAATTTGCTGATGATAGGGATGGAAGCCAGGATCTCCCACATATGGAGAAGGAGCCAATTAAGGATAGAGGGAACCGGAACCGTAAGGGTTTCCTTCGGTGATGCTTCATATTGGAGGATATCTAGTTCCTCCACTCAGGGCTCCTGCTCTGATTCAGTGGGGAACGCAAGGGCCCATGCCATATCTCAGACAAATTCCAGAAAAGAGGTGTCATTGGGGGGAGACTGACGCCTCTGGGTCAGCAGAGATAGGTCCGAGGGAAGGCCTCGGTGAGACCGAGTCTCTGGTGAGGTTCCCCATCGGATTCCCAGTCTGAATAGTCTGTGGAGGACTCAGGGTTGGGTGGTTCCAGAGGAGTCGGTGATCTATGACCGAAGAATGGGATGGAGATTGAGACCCTCGCCAAGGACCCTCATGAGGCATCTGGCTCTTGGGGGTCACTGAGGTGGCCCGGGAAGTCCTCAAGATTGAGGGTTCCTGCAGTCTCAAGGTGTGTGCCGGTGGCGCCAGACATCAGCACCTGCTGGGCAGCAAGGAACACAGAAAGGCTGCATTCCAGTATCAGCATTCGGGCCCCAAGCTCGGGTGTGAGGCCCTGCAACACCAACGCCGGGGTGACCAGGTCGAGCCTCGAGGAGGAGAGGGGGTCCTCACCAGGACGACCCTCAGAAAACTGGGTGCCATTGCCGGAGGCCTCCGCATTGGTTCGAGGCACCTTCTTGACCGCTCCCTCTCTGACTCTTTGGACTGCTGTAGGGGACTGAGAGACCATGCGCATGACTTTTCACACTTGTCTCGCCCCCCGGACTGCGTCCTCATTGCCTTCTTTTTCTTTCACTCCCGCTCGGGCGACCCTTGGTCGGAGTGCCTGCAGGCCCGCAGAGGGGCCTTGGGGGGCTCTAAGAATTGTGGTGCCGTGAAGCACGAGGCTACTGGGGATACCGGCGTTGAGTCTGCCTTATGGAAGATATCATCTAGCTTCTGCCAGCAACTCTGGATGGCCTTAGAAGACATCTTTTTGCAGAGGGAGCATTGCTCCGGATCATGGTCAGCTTCCAGGCAATGGAGACAACAGTCATGGGTATCTGTGAGAGACATGTTCTTGGAACAGTGATTGCATTTTTTGAAACTGGAGGCCATCGGGGCAAAAAGGACCCCTGGGGAGGCAAAAAGGACCCCTGGGAGGTCGAAGACCCTCGATGCGACCAGCGGTTAAAAAGAGCGTGAAAGCACAGAAAGGTAAAAGAAGGGAAAACTGGATCCCCAGACCGACAGCCGAAGCAGTGGTGCTCGAGATGGCGGGAAGGGAAACGGCGCTAGCCCAACATGATAAAAATTGTATTAGAAAAAGAAAAACCTTTTTCCGGGGACAAGACACATGAAGAGCCCCGTGGAAAAAGGGAGACAGAGTAAGATGGCATCCTTGGGCAGGAAGGGGACCACGCATGCATGGTAGCATTCCCAAAGGCTTTCTTTGAAAGCTGGGGAAATGCTCCACGCGAGCTCTGTTGGTGCCGACGTCACCCATATGTGAGGACTGATTCCTGCTTATTCCTGGAGAACAGTTCTCTACTTTCTTTCCCCATGTCCAGCTGCAAAAACCCAGTGCCCTAAGTCAAAAACAGCAGCCAAAGAATTACTCAGCTATTCTTGGAAGGTAGGGAGCTTCAGAAATTGTAAAAGGCCTGCCTAGCCACTATTAGTCAACTGTAATATGGGAGACTAAGCACTCAGTTTTCAATTATTGGTTCCACCATGCAATTGAAAGTCCAACAATATTTGTATATATAAAATTCTCCTTTAATGTATGATCAAGTCTTTAATACATAAATATTTCTTATCAGGAGTGGAGAAGTAGCCTAGTGGTTAGAGCAACAGCCTAGTGCCCAAGAGATCTGTGTTTGATTCCCACTGGCATGCCTTGTGACCTTGGGCAAGTCACTTTACCCTCCATTGCCTCAGAAAAAAAGGGCTGACAATCTACTTCCAGTTATAGCTTGCCAAGAAATCCCAGGTGCTGCAGGGTCACTAAGAGTCAGCATTGACTTGAAGACACTTAAAAAAACAAATTCTAATCATTTCAGTCAACAATCTTCTTAAAAGTCTAAGCAACAGCAAAAGCTGTAAACAATATCATCATCATCATCATCTCTGCTTATAATGACGTCTACAAGGTGCAATTATGTACTGTCCTGGTGTTGGGGTTCTTCTTGGACACTTTCTAGGTCCAGCTGCAGTATCTCTCCCCCCTCCCCCCTGCTTGCCCGATGTCCAGCTACAAGATGCATCACTCCCCAGCTTTACCCTCTTCCTGCATCCAACATCTCACCCCCTCCCAGTCCTTCCTACTCCCTTTCCTGGATCCAGCATCTCATGCTGCTCCTAGTTTCTCCTACCCCTTACCTGGGCCAAGAATCTTACACCCCACTTCCAGTCCCTCCTATCCCTTTCCTGGGTTTAGTATCTCACCCTTTCCCTTTCCCTCCTACCCCCTTCCCAGACTCTCCTGCTCACTTTCTGCATCCAGCATTTCACCCCCTTTTCCTCTTCTCCTCTTTTCTGCATCCAGCACCCCCCCTCCGCCTATTCCTCACCCAGAGATCATCCAGTCTATCCTTATTCCCTTTCTTGCATCCAGCCAATATCTTTCCCCTTCCCTTCCCTGTTCCCTCCAGCATCTCACCCTCCCTCTCTCCCTGGTGGCTGGCCCGCTGGTGCACAGCTGTGACTCTGACTGTAGCAGAGACAAGCCAAAGAAAACTCGTTGTGTAGGCAGAGGAGGCGGTGCTGTTTCAATCTTTCTTTCCTCAGTCATGGCGCCAGTGTGAAGAATGGTTGGATGAATTACGGCAGTAGCGCACTGAAGGCAACTCCTGCTCTTGCTCTCTAGCAGCCTCTTCAGATTCTTAAGCATCAGTGCGACCAGCCTTGGCGTCATTGTCATCGTCATTCTGACTCACACAATTCAACACGGGAGGTGGAGGCAGGTGCTAAGCAGTGAGGTGGTGAGTCAGGGCAGTTCAGCAGCTGGTCTGTGGCGCGGGCACTACAACAGCTCCTGCTCCTCTAGCAGCTGCTTTCTCGGGGCACTGGTGGCAGTGTTGTGGACAGTAGGGAGAGGAAAGGCCTGGGGGAAAATGGGGTGACTCATTGGTGTGCAGCAGACTGGCTTGTGGAGGAGCAGAGTAGCACATGCTTCACAATTCCTACTGCTCAAAAGCCTCTCCCATTGCCCTGACAACTCGACTGCACACCAGGTCAGAGAAAAGGGGTGAAACAGCACTCCCTAGCCTAGTCGCCAACTCGTTTCTGAGCTCCACTTCAGCTAGTTTTATCTTTAAAAAAAAAATCACATGATTCATCAGTACAGCCAGAGATTCCATGAATCTCCTGAAGGCCGTGACAGTACCCTACTGCCTGTCTGTTCAGGACAAAAGTAACAGAGACTCTAGTTAATAAGAGAATTTTAATTCTGTTTTATTTTTGTTTATCTAGAACACAGTTCAGAGGTTATTCACACACCGAGTTCAGGCCTACTCTTTGGATAGGGTTTTTAAAAAATGAATTTTATAGATAGGTGTGCTGAGGGACATGAGGGCATGTCTGGGAGCACCGCAGATCTTTGTGGGACCCCAAGTTGTGCAGTAGACCAGGACATTTGTCGAGCAGCAGGGAGAGCATGAGGCACCCAGCAGTGAGACTAAGCTTGCGCCATTGAACCACCGGGCAGAACACTAATTTAATGGAGCTCAATTAACATTGTAGGGAGGTGCACATTGAACTGGAGCGTCACATGAGCACAGACACACTCATTAAAGAGACTGTGGTGTGACAAGGGAGATAACGCAAGTGCCCACTCCTCCAAAGAGCTGGGAAGGATCACAAAGTGCATATGGAGGGAAAAATAAAGTGATGGTTATACTTTGTCTCCCAAGGATCAAATCTAAAGTTGATTACAGATCAATGGTAATGTTTCTAAAACAGATTGACTGCAGCGAGCTGCATTTGCTCGTATTGCTTACATCTGTTTTTCCAGCAATTTAGTTCTGTTATTCTTATTCCCTATTCACCCTACGTCACCTCAACAAATACATTAAAGTTTGTTAAATACCTCATTTCTGTCTCAGGAGTCCCACTATGATCACTTCTTCTCCCTTGCCATGATCTTAACCATTTCTTCTAGGGCCAAGTCCTCATCCCAACCTTCAGGGTAGCCGTTTGTGAATGTAAATTGTAACCTCACAGGGGGGTGGTGTCTTTTTGTGCCCTGCCCTATGGTAGAACTGATGCCCAGTGATCCTGGCTCGGCAGCGGTGATGCAAGGAGAGCCAGGTTATTGACCCCATCTGCACAGGCATGTGCGTTACACTAAGGGACATGTTTACTAAAGGTTAATGTGCATTAAGTGCTGTCACTGCCCATTTTTATGTGCTATTGCAGTGCTTTGTGCTCGCTAACTTTACTTAATGCACATTAACCTTTAAGGAACATGGGGATGATATTCAGAACCCTTCGCTAGTTGGCCAATGGGAGGCTGGCTGGTTAAGGGAGTTGACCGTGATATTCCATGGCACTATCAGGAGTGTTGCTGAATATCTGCACAGACCGCCTGGGCGCTACTTGGATAGTATGGGGCATTCTGTGGACAGAGTGAGGGTGGTCCATACAGATAGGACAGCAAAAAAGCCATCCTAACTGCTTTCTGGATAGTGGCTGCCGCTGACTACAATATCTGGATATGCGGCACCAGCCATGATCCGGATGCCGGCACTGAAAAGCTGGATAGATTTTTAAATGCCGCACCTAAATTTAGACGTTGAAACATTATCAGGCCAATATGAGCCCTGCTGGCTGCGATATTCAGTGAGACTATGCAGATAGTGCCACTGAATATCTCCTCTGACTGCCGTAGCACTATCCAAATAGTGCAAGGGCAGTCCATGGGTGGTCCCCTAAGGTGGTCTGTTAAGTGGGGATCTTCGTTCCACTAAATGGACTAAAAACTGCATAACGTTAGGTCAGAATAAACAGCAGTCCTAACGTTAAACGGTATCCTATCCAGAGCGGAGGAATGTTGCTGTTATCCAGACGTGTTGGTGGTCAGTGCTGAACCTGGATAGTCAGCAGTGGATAGTCAGATTCTGGCGCCGAGTATCACGTTTCATTTTAAATGGCAACCACAGAGATTAAATATTGACCCATATGATTCTAAATTTAAAACTTCAATTTATTCCCCTAGTTTAGGTGACTCGTGTTGAGAAGAGGTGCTATTCTCCTAATTATTTTCCCCACCCTAACTCTGCTACTGTTGCCACCTACATTGTAGGATCCTAAATTTAGGAGTTTAGTGAAACTTGGAGCATATATTTTAGGCACTCGGCCTTAGTCGATTTTCAAAGAGAACAATTTAGGTGCCTAATTCTCAAAGTTAGGAGTCTAAACACGTGAATACCAGCCTCTATAAGGGGTAGTATACTCAATTGATAAATTTTCCACTTGGGGGGGTTCGTTACTAGGTGCACTAACATTAACAAGTTTCAATTCAGCTAATGCATGATATTAGGAATAATATGGGACTCGCTCGTAACGCACGTTAACATTAGCAAACCTTAGTATCTAACCCCCCCTAGGGGCATGTTTACTAAGCCCAACGCTACTAATGTGGGTTTAGACTGCATTACTAGGACGGGGCACTGTGCTGAATGCAGCGGGGTGGGGACAGCCATCTCCCTGAATTTAGGGCTGCTCGCGGCATTAATACTGCCACGGGGAGCAACTACTGCAACCTACTGTGCTGGGAACAGTTGCTTCCCACCATCAGCAGTGCAAGCTTCCAAGGTCATGCTCACGGTGTCGCTGCAGGAACACTCATGCTCCACGCATGGCCTGCACTACTTTACCGCGCAGTGCCAAAAACACACACTAACCCCGCAATACCTGAGTAGCGCGCTTTAGTCTGGTGCTTGTTAGTTAAAAAGGTAAATCGCACGATTATTACAAATTTCAATTGCTACACCTGAAAACAATTGGTTAACTATAAATAAGTGAATTCAGTTTTCAGCCATGGAAAATTAACCTGACATTTTTTCATCTTTTTGTTTTATTTTACCACTATTAAATAAAGGGCACAGGTCCTTGGAAAACTTTGTCAGTGTTAGCCTTATTCTTAAGTTCATTGTAGCTGTTCTGCAGTTTTGGTGCTATGTCCTCCCTGCCGGAGCAGTCTTCTCAGCCCAAGGATAGCAACGTTTCTCATTGGTTTCTCTTTGATGTTGTTTGTAAATGTACAGCCTTTTCCTAGCGCTGCAGAAATAAAGATCTGAAACTAAAACTGCTAGAAAATCAGAAATAAAATAACTGAAAAGGTAAAAGAGGCATACCAAAAACATGCACAGACCCACTGAAATTCAAGCAAATCTGAGGAAGGAGTCACACTAATCTTTCAAAAATTATGCTGGGAAAGTGAACTATTTTGTACTTTCCTGGTTATCGGATGTAAAAACATTGCTCCTTCTACCACAGTGTTGTATTACAAAATACAAATGTTCAACACCTGAAAAGGAGAGGAACTTGACTTTGAAAACAGCACATTGTTCTTCTCTGACAGAGAGATATAATGTCTCTTTTTTATGAAAATACATTCTTTGGTGGCATTGCTGTTAGAGCAGTGAAAACAGAACTAAAACGGGTAGTCAAAAGCACATGATGATGCAGGCTAGTCAATTAACCTTGTTTAGAACTGAATTTCTGTGTCTGATACTGAGTTAGTATCATTGCTCTCTATGTAGACACAACATGACATATATTACAAACCAAAAAAGGAATGCCAAATCCAGTTTTGTAGTTTTGCTTTTGAATTAGGTCTTGAGATTAAGGACATGATTTCTGCAGTTATTACAGTGGTCCTACTGCTTGCAATCTTGAAAGACATTTGTTATCTTGTGAAAACGTATATGTTGAAATAAAAGACATACAAAAGCATATAAAAGTCATACCATGAATCTTGATAGGCCACGGAAATGCCAGTACAAGACACAGCAAGTAAATTGCCAAACTGCTTATTGTAGAAAGAATGTGTCACCTGCTCGGACAAAGATGGCACATCATATTTTGGCAATGGTGACTGTACTCACACAAAAAAGGAGGCAACTAATAAACCCAGGGGCAAAGGTACACCTTTTTGGTTAGAGGGGCCAAAGAAACTAATTCTCAGCCTCAGCCCCAAGCTCTCTAGTTGCTGATGCTGTGTTGGACAAAATATTGGTGGGGCCACCCCATTCCACTGTCTATGAATGAACCAGCCATGAATTTTATGTTTTAGAAGGGAGTTAACAGTAAGATTCAGTACAAATTCTCATTGCTCAAGCTTCCTAAACGTTTGCTTATATATCAGATAAATTAACAACAAATGAATTCTCTTTTTTTAATTGCATTTTTGATCTGGCCGTTTCCTCCTACTTCTTCAGGCTTTCAGCTCAGTTGGACCATCTATTGCACCACAGTACCTCTACTGGTATGGACTAGTAGCACAGTGGTTAGAAAAGTGAACTGAGCGCCAAGAAAGCCAGGATGCAAACCTATTCCTTGTGGCCCTAGGCAAGTGACTTCCGCCTCCATTGTTTCAGGTACAACTTAGATTTTGAGTCCTCTTGGACAGGGAAATAACTACAGTACCTGAACAGTAATTTGCCTTGAGCTCAGATTTGGAAAGGTGAGTGAAAAAGAAATCCAAATGAGCCTTCATTCTCAACAATCTGGGGTTTCTTCCTTTATTGATAACCTTCCACCCAATGATTGCAATAATGAAACTTTGCTGGTGGCCATAGTCTATGGCTTCCTACAGAGTGTGCTGCATGTGCCTCCTAATTCCAGCTAGTGGCTATTAATGCTGATGATAACGGAGGGCTCTTACTCCACAGGGCTGCGAACATTGCCTCTGTGGTACCCCTAGTCCTGGCCCACCCAGGGGACAGAAAGCCTGGCCAGGGAAATCAAATCAGCACACAGCATTGTGAATGAGCCACCAAGTCAGACCCCAATAAATAATTAATTGATTGTTTTTAGTGCAAGTGCATAGGAAAGTATATTGATGCTACTGTAGATCACAAAGGTCATGACAAGGACCATATTTTTACGCTAAACATCAGGTTCTTTCACCAAGTATAAACTGAGCATCTTGAAAATGTCAGATAATATCAGTCACCTCTCCAAATTGGCTCTTTGCTTGGCAGGAATTGGATCTGCATGGCTAAAGGTCAGAAGAGACTGGATCTCATCCCCTAAAATGGAACTTTTGGTTAAAACAGCTGGGATAATGGAGTATTAATTAATGGTTGGAAAAGTTGTTTGGATTACCTTTGGAAGAAGGCTGGTCACTTTGCAAATGACAAAGACACATTGATTCTCACTGGTTGCTAGATTTCTTTGTTAAACAACTGTAAAAGAGTTCATATTTAGAAGGGAGATTAAGTCACTTTACTGGTGGGCTTCCCAGAAACCCACAACCAATTTGATTTTCAGATTCGACAAAGAAAAAATATGCATAAGATAAATTTGCATATATTGGAAAACCAGAACATGCAAATTTATCTCAGGATTATTCACTGTGGGCATCTTGGCAACCCAACTGAATGTAGGTCACCAAATCTGGGAAATACTGCATGAATAAAATCTAACAAGTGAGACTGTATTTATGACAAAAAGGAGCCTTATGCTTACTGAATGGAAGATAAACTTCCTTGGTCAGTGATCAGAAGAGAGGTCTTGGTGAAGGGCAAAAAGAGAAGGCAATATTTAATTGGTAAAGGTGAAATATTATGCTTTTTCTCTAAGCCTAATTCTATGAAATCACAATTTAATAAGGAAGAATGATACAATTGCACCATCAAACCTTAGTCTTAAAAGAGAAATAAACTGATGAATAGCTGAAGATACCAATTATGATTTAAATATTTGAAACAATGGTAAAACAATTCTAAAATATGTCATCAGCTATGCAACGGTTTTGTCCTGAGGACCGTATATTTACTTGACTTTAATGGCCTGAGTCGTTTGATATTATAAGGATCTGGGGATAAAGAGTTGGTTTCAACCAGAAAGGGATTATGGGTTAAAAGGTATCAGGAATGTCATCTTACAAGACATAATTAATATAAAGAGACTTGGGCAGGTGAAGAGAGAAAAAAAAGATCTTTTTGTCAATGGATTCCTGTGACACTGAGGATTAAATTAAATGGATACTTCTTTGAATAATCCTACTTTTTTAAAGGAAGTTTAGTTAACAATTGACACAACTAGTAAGTGACTGCAGGATAAATTACTCTTATTGGTACCTGCAAGAGAGACGAAAAGCTGCTAACATGTAAAGATCGCAATATGGCGATTGGAAAGGAAATTCAATTTCTTCTTACAAGGTGCACCCTAGGGATTGTTTGTCACAGAAACTAACATAAAAAACCTTGTTGTTACTACTTTCAGAGATCAGAAAACTGGTGTTGGAACAGTTAATGACAGAAGATTGAAGAATTCCCTTAAGAGGAAATCAGTCTTGTAGTTAAAGAGTTTTTGTCTGTTTGCTCCTGGCATGGTGCAAGAGCATTTTCTTACAAAATACAAAGAAATTGTGGAAAAAAAGGTGGCTGCTTTCGGGCTGCTTTCTGGCTCAGCGGTATAAAGAGCTTCGCTTCTTTCCAGCAAGGTTGTGATGGGTGTAGGGTCTCGTCTTCATTTCTACAAAGGGAATGGAGAATTCATGGCCCTTCCAGTGATACCAATTAATACCCTAAGTGAAAGACAGAGCAAGAGAGAAGAAACCAAAGTGAGATTAAAAGTGGCAGGTGTGTAGATTCAGTGAAATGGAGACAGGATAGAAACTTATTTGGAATAATGTTTATCAGAGATATGTCGAACAGACAGCCAAACATAGATAAAACAGATGATTTTCAGTGGAGATAGTCTTAACAATGTGCACTGCAATTCTTTTATTTACACCAGAGTTCACACAACAGTTTAGCATTCAATACACTGCTGTGCACACCAGGAACCCGGGACATTTCTTGTATTAAATTCAGATACAGTTCCACAAATAGTTACAAGTCTAATTTTCTTAGATAAATTCTGAATGACCTCTCCAGTCTCCTTAGTCCCCTGTATCTAAACCCATCATCTGCTAAATAGATAGCCTAATGGTTTGAATAGTGGGCTGAAGCCAGGGTTTGAATTCCAGTTGTTGCTCCCTGTGGCCTTGGGCAAGTCACGTAGCCTTCCATTGTCTCAGGTGCAAATTTGGATTGTATGCCCTCTGGGGACAGTTAAATATCTAGATATGTGAATGTGATCTGCCCCAAGCTACTCCTCAGAAAGCATAGTTACTCACCTGTCAGAGGTGTTCTCTGTGGACAGCAGGAATAAGTCCTCACATTTGGGTGATGTTCCCCAATAGAACCCCATGTGGGAACGTTCCCCAGCTTCGGTTAGGAGCTTTTGGGATGCTCCACCACACATGCGCACCTGCCTTCCTGTTTGCTGAGGCGCCATCTTATTTCCAGTTTGATAAGCAAGCTGATAGCCAAAAACTACAACTCCTAGGGGAGGTGGGAGGGTTGTGAGGACTTATTTCTGCTGTCCATGGAGAATACTTGCTAAAGGTGAGTAACTACGTTTTCTTCGTGGACAAGCAGGAAGTAAGTCCTCATGTATGGGACTCCCAAGCTACAGGCTACCGAAAAAATGAGGAAATAAGTCCAACAGGGGCCATGAAACTGGAGAACCAGAAGAAACAGCGGGGGACTCAACTGACTCAACGTCCACAGCCTACATCAACACCAGGAAGACTCCTTCCGCAGCCTGCATGGTCTGAAGGGCAGGTGGGAAGGAGTTGAAACTAAGTCCCAAACAGATACTGGAGCATGGCTTGTCCGAAGTTGCTGTCCTGTCGGGAATCCCCATCCAGACAGTAGTGGGCTGTGAAGGTGTGGACAGAGGACCACGTAACAGCCATGCAAATCTCCTCCATGGAGATTGAGCACAAGTTGGCCACCGATGCAGCTATGACCCTGACGTGAGCTGTGACATGCCCCTCAAAGCTCAGGCCAAACTGGGCACAGGTGAAAGATATTCAAGCAGATATTCAAGCATGAATTTGGAGACAGCTACGCCCAGCTTGCTGAGGTCAAGGAGACAAACAGTTGGGTGGAACGCAAATGCACCTTTGTACGTTCAAGGTAGAAGGCCAGGGCTCACTTGCAGTCTCACATATGCAGTGTGGCCTTCCCATGGCTGGCTTGAGGACTGGAAAAAATGGTGGGGAGGACCACTGATTGATTGAGGTGGAAGGAAGAAACCACCTTGGGCAAGAAATGCATATGCGTATGCAGTACCACTCTATTTTGGTGATACCTAGTGTATGGCAGGTGAGCCACCAAGGCCTAAAGCTCACTGACATGGCGTACCAAAGTGACTGCGACAAGGAACATGACATTCCAGGTCAGGAATTTCAGTGGACAGGATGCAGATGGCTCAAAAGGCGTCGACATGTATAGCCATATGAACAGCTTTGATTATCCGGAAAAGTGACATCTAACAGTCCGATATTCAGTGTTACTTATCTGTATATCTGGATAAGTGCTGCTAGATAGCACTGTGTGGCTAGCACCACTAAAAATAGGACCGGGCACCTCGGTAGATTGTATAGTGCCAGGACAGATGATGGGCAGAGTCATGCCAGTCCCGGAAGTTATCTGTAGAGTGGTGATATTCAGTCTACTATCCGGATAACTTAATCAGATAACCTAGGTCAGGGAAAAGGCTGCCTAAGTTATCCACAAAAGCTATCTGAATAGCGGACTGAATCTCACTGCAAGCAGATAAGTTCCAGTAATGGCCGCACTATCTGGATAGTGGCGTTGAATATCCAGATATTTTACTTGCGGCGCCAACATTTCACATAATAACATAGTTATTAACACAGTAAATGATCACAAATAAAGACCAGAATGGTCCATCTAGTCTGTCCAGTAAGGTGGCAAGAGTCTGCTGCTATATGCAGGTTATTCCCTCTAGTTTTTGAAATGCAGAAGTTATTTAATTCTGCTTGAATTCCATCCTCTTGCTATATACAGGAATCCTGTGTGTCTGTCCCATGCTTTTATGAATTCTGTCATTGGTTTTTCCCTCACCACTTCCAGTGGGGAGCATTCCAGGCACCCATCACTCTTTCTGTGAAAAAGTATTTCCGGATGTTGCTTTTAAGTTTATCTCTGTGCAACTTCATTTCATAAGAACATAAGAAATGCCATATTGGGTCAGATCAAAGGTCCATCAAGCTCAGTATCCTGTTTCCAACAGTGGCCAGTCCAAATCACAGGTACCTGTCAGGTTCCCATAAGGTAAAAAAGATTTCATGCTGCTTATCCCAGGGGTAAGCAGTGGATTTCCCCGGTCCTCTTTTATAATGGTTTATGGACTCTTCTTCCAGGAACGTCTCCAAACCCAGGTACACTAACAGCTTTTATTACATCCTTCGGCAATGAATTCCAGTTGTCTTGAGAAATTACCTCAGGAAAAAATAAGGCCCTGGAATTTTTCCCATGGTGAAAATGATAAGCCATCTGCTTCAAACCTGAGCCATGGCAAGGTCCCAATTGCGCTGGCCTTTGAATGAAGGGAGATGAGAAGCAAGCTACAGAAGCCATATGGAGGGTCTGAGGTGGCATCTTAGTGATGTTTTATAGAGATGCCTGTGACTAGTGCAGCCACTGAGAGCCCTGTGGAAATAATACCCGCTTGGTAACTTAACAAAGTTTTCTAGTCTTCCCAATGACGTTCACCAGGGATTTCTGGAGGACCTTCCTATCACTAAGTAAACAGAACAGTTCACACTGCTCCCCAAAGCCAGGCTGCCTCGCCACCCTGCACCTATAGTAAAGCCAGCCTGGCATGTCCTGTCCAGAAATATTCCTAATGGAAAACTTGGGTGGGTGTAAGACCCAGTGAGTTGTTATTATAGTGAGCCGGTTACACGCAGTGACCAAAACATTGTCTCTAAGGGAGGATTCTAAGGGAGGATTCACAGCTTTTTCATGTCCTCTAGTTCTACAGCTTCCCATTTTTCAGAAAGGTTTCTTTGTTTATTAATGGAAAGTATTGCAATGTCTATCGTATTTCTCTTGTGCTCCTCTTCTATAAGGCATACATATATAGGCTTTCAAGTCCCTTCTCATACATTTTCTGGTGCAGGCCCCATATCATTTTTGTTGCTTTCCTCTGAACCGTTTTAAGTCTTTTTTTTTTTACCCTTAACAATGTACAGTCTCCAAAACTCCAAATGAGGCCTCATCAATGACTTGTACATTAATACCTCCTTCCTTCTGCTGGTTATTCTTCTCCATATGCGACCCAGCATCCTTCTGGCTTTGGCAACCACTGTGTCCTATTGTTTTGCCACTTATGGACCCCAAGGTCTCTCTCCTGGTCTGTGCACACCAGCCTCTCACCCCCTATCGCAAATAGATCTTTTGGATTTTTGCATGCCAAGCAGGGCTGGCCCATCCACTAGCCAGGTAAGGGGCAGTCCTCTGTAAGTGGCACAGCACACATGGCCTGCTGCCCCCCGTACTGAGCAGCGTTGTGCCACTACCCCTTGCTGCAGATGATTCCAGTGGCGGGGTCAGCTTAGTGGCAGTGGCCCGCAGCAGGCCATGTATGCCAAGAAGATGGCCTGCTGCTGCTGCCACCGAGCCGCCACCGGAATCAGGGGCATCAGCACAGCTCAGTATGGGGGGGAGGGCAGCAGGGCTCAGCGCGCGGGTGGAGCGTCAGGCCAGGGCTTCTACCTAGGCCTTTGGGCCAGCCCTGATCCCAAGTGCATCACTCTGCACGTCTTCACATTAAATCTTAACTGCCAAACATAAGACCATGTTTCTAATTTTCGTAGGTCTTTTCTCCTGTTGTCCACACCCTCCAAGGTTGCAAATCTTCATGTCATCTGCAAAAAGACAAACTTTTCTTTTTAACCTTTCGGCAGTATCACTCACAAAGATATGGAACTGAACTGGTCCCTGAACTCAATCCTGAGGCACTTTACTATTACCTTTCTTTCTTCTGAGTGAACTCCATTTACTATCATCTTTTGCTGTCTGTCAGTCAACCCATTTCCAATTCAATTCACAACCTTATAACCCATTTCCAGGCTGCTCAGTTTATTCATGAGCCTCCTATGAGGAATGGTATCAAAGGCCTTGTCAAAATCTAAGTAGATCACATCCATCGTATGCTTTCAATATACTTCTCTGGTCACCCTGTCAAATAAATCTCATTCATTTGGTATGGTATGATATTCCTTTGGCAAAACCATGTTTCCTCAGATCTTGCAACCTATTGGATTCTAGAAAGTTCACTATCCTTTCAGCAGCGTTACCATTACTTTTCCCACCACTGAGGTAAAACTTACTGACCTATAGTTTGCTCCTCTTCTCTGTTACCACTGTCCATCCCTTCTGCAATCCATGGAATCTTTCTCGATCTGATTCTGTGAACGCTCCTTTTTGGCCTTTAGTTTTGTAGCCACTTCTTTGGAGAACCATATCAATTTCTTTGTCCTCTTGTTTTCATTTACTTTCCTTATATAAAGATCTGTTGCCCTTTTTATAGCCTCTTTTTGATTAGCCTACTTCTTTTCCCCTTCCCTTATCTCCTCCCACCCTGTCAGCACCTCCTTCAGGTACTGTACTTTGCCCATTTTGAAAACTAGGACTTTGAGTTTGCTGCAGTTGGACTCTACTTTGGCTTTTATCTCGAACCACACCATGTAGTCTGCCCAGTAAGGTGGCAAACATCTGCTGCACCATGTAGGTTATCCACAAGATTTCAACTGGGAGAGGAGAGTGGTGGGCCCAAGGAGCGGAGACAGCGTGGCAAGCCAACTTTAAGGAAAGTTAGTTTGCCGTGCTGTCCTATGGGCTTGGCAGTAGGTGTACCCTCCTCACAGCTGATACCCCGGGCAGACCGAACCCACCGCCCCGCCCTTGGTATGCCACTGGCCAAGTATGACATTCCATTCCATTCATAAGGTTCATTGAACCATGTTTTTGTAGTGACCAAGAGTTCAATTCCCACTGGTACTCCTTGTGACCTTGGGCAAGTCACTTTACCCTCCATTGCTTCGGAAGAAAAGACCTGGCAATCTACTTCCGGTGATACATTGCCAAGAAAACACAGAGGCAGCTAGGTCACCAGGAGTCAGCACTGACTTGACAGCACTAAAAAAACAAAAACAAAAAACAATGTCTAAGTCCATTTCCACCATCAGAGCTTCCAGGTCAGAAACTTTGTTGCCTAGACTGTGAGTATTCATGCTCATTGTCTTCCAGCAATTATTTATGGCTTGCTTGCATTTTGTATCATTTTTATTCTTGACTTCTCTTCCCCTTTGTTATTGATGTGCGAGTTAACATGATGTCTCTTTCTATCTATCTTTAACATTACTGTGATGCTTTTGTTAGGAGTAATATCCTGAACTTGTTTTCTTCTATCCATCACTCCCTTTCTCTAGTTTAAATGCCTGTCCACATATTGTCTAGATTTTTCACTTAGGATCTTTTTTTCTAGCACGGAAAGATGTAGTCCTTCTATACAGTATAGTCTCTCTTTTTTCCATCTGCATATATCTAAAACCTTCTTCTTTACACAAGATTTGAGCCAGAAATTAAAGCTGGTAGAATTTCTGAGAAAGCTATAGTGTTGACCCTGGATTTGTGAGAGCATCGTCAATTTCAGAATGCTTACTTTCCTCTCTGAATTCAATAACTGCCATGGTTGAGTATCGACTCCTAAATGTTTTAGCAAATAGATAATTCCAGTGTAGGGCTGATATGCTCTGTCATATATTTTCCCTAGAAGTATTTCAGAAGATGCCCACTGATCCCCCCGGAGGCAGATAATCTATGCTATGTTCTTTGCCCGCTCCACGTCTTACACCATCACCCGTTGGTTAGAAACCTGCAGTCATTTCAGTGACGCATGATGTGCCTCCAAAAGGGTTCTGCTGACCCACAGGGAGGTTACTGGAGAAGCGAATATAGGATTTACATGGAAGGTAAGTAAATGTTTTCTTTTGGATTATCTTTACATCTTTGTTTTTGCATAATTAGTTATCTCCAAGTTATAATGCCCTGTTCAATGTAATTTCAGTTTGTTCAATGTAAACCGCCTTGATATCATGAAAGGCGGTATATAAGAAATGTTAAATAAAAAAAAATAAAACATAATTAGTGACACTGAATTTTCACTGGATTGAAATCTTGACCAATGAGCATAATTGTGGAGATTTTTGCACTCGGATGTGAATCTGCTGATCTTCCATACGTAGGATGGCCCCAAACATAAAGACATCTGAAGAAATAATAAAAGGGAAGAAGTTTGTGTATTAAAGATTTTTTTTCATTGTGAACCAACTCTCTTTTCCTATATTCTGTCAATGCAACCTATGTGCCTGCACGTTCTACCTGCTTTGATGCAGGAATAAGTCTGTGTGCATAGGAAGCGATCTATATGCTTATAGTTATAAAACACAAGCATAAGTGCCTTGACGGTATGGACATTTACCTCTGCTCTGTGATGCCGACTTTACAAATATGCACCTACTTGCACTGCGCATGCGTTTAGATGTGACCTAATTTTATAAGAGGCCTTTAACAAGTGTAAATCAACATTTTCCACTCAAAATATGTTTATAAAATTACCTCCATACTGCATACTAGTAGGCACTATGGGGTGAATATTAAAATGGGGTGGTTAGCGCTTCTTTTTTGAAATGACGGCTGCCATGGTTCAATACAATTGGGGGAGGCGGATATTCAACATGATTAGCAGACCTGCTAACCATATTAATCACGGTCACCGGGTATTCAGCAGCACTAATGCAGTTAGTGCAGCTGAATGTCTGTGAGTGGCGCTGTCGAACGCCCCCCTTCAGGGTGTTCCGGGGACGGAGCGGAGGTGGCACCCAGGGATAACTGGACAGTGGCGATATTTATTTATTTGGTTACATTTGTATACCGCCTCTTCCAGCGATCAGTAGTGGTTTTACATTAAACTTTTAACACAGCAATTCCTTTACATATAACAATAGTCTAAGTTATTTACATATGGATAACAAAGATTTGGATTTTACCGTATGATAATTGTAGGATTATATGCATATTTACATACGTTTCACGGGTATTTACAAAGCCTAGTGTTAGAAACATATTTACAAGCGTTTCATGGTTATTTGCATAGCCTGGTGCATTGTTACATTAGGACAAGTGATAGGTTTTTAGGTCTTTCCGGAAATCTTTTAGGTCATTGTTATTTCTTAGTGCGTGAGGTAGGCTGTTCCATTGGGAGGGAGATGTGTATGTAAACGCTCTGCTGCTTGTAAGGATTTTAGTTTAGTGCATCTCGTGTGAGACACGCAGAGTGTTTAGGTAGTGTGCTCTTCTGTTCCTATTGGGGGGTTGTGTTGAGATAAGTGTGGAGAGGTATGACGGAGCTAGGTTGTGGATCAATTTAAATGTCATTACTATTATTTCATATCTTATGCGGGCATGGATGGGGAGCCAGTGGAGTTCCATTAGTATTGGTGTGATGTGATCGGAGACTCGCAGTTTCATTATGATTCGAGCGGTGACATTCTGCGCCATTTGAAGTATGTTGAGGGTTGTTTTGGATATTCCTTGGAAAACGCCATTGCGGTAGTCTATATATCTATATCTTATATCTGCATATAAGTGGTAATTAATCTTGTGTTTTTGAAATATTGTACAGATAGGCCTTAAGTAGAGGTTGAACAGTAGGGAGGACAAGGCTGACCCTTGCGGTATTCCCTGTGTTTGTGGGAATGCCTTTGATGTTTCTTGATTGGAGTGAACCTGCTGCACTCTGTTCGATATATAGGAGCCAAGCCATTTTAGTGGGGTCCATTTATACCTATGGATTCAAGTCTGGTGAGGAGGATCTCATGGCTTACTGCGTCAAATGCAGCGGATATGTCTATGAATATTAGGATGAACATTTTCTTGTTGTTCTCAATGCCTTTGTATAGCTTGTCAAGTAGTACTAGTAGGAGGGTTTCTACTCCATGGTATTGACGGAAGCCATATTGTTGGTCATCAAGTGCATTCCTGGTATCAATATGTTCTTGTATTTGGTGCTGAACTGATTTTTCCACTGTTTTGGCTATACGTAGGATGCTTGATATAGGGTGGTATGAGGATGGGTCATTCTTCTTGAGTGTTTTATTTTTCATTATAGGTCTGATAAGTGATTTTTTGAGCTCTAGTGGCATGATTCCTTGTTGCATTGATTGATTTACTATGTGCATTATGCAGGGAGCAATTTCTGTTTTTGTTACTTTGATCCATGCTGCTGGGCAAGGGTCTAAGGGAGATGTAGTGGTATTTAGGCTTGTGATAGTGTTTCTTATTTGCTTTGCATCGATGGGGTGGAAGGAGTCCCATTCCTCTTTGGTGCCCATGGTTTCCAGTTGAGGTTGTGGTGGCTTATTCGTGGTTGGTGTTCTTGTGCTGTTTTCTTCTGGTGGGTTAAGTTTGCTTGCATAGTGATCAGCTAGTGTTTGTGCCTTTATTTCATCATTCAGACTATCATCCTGGCCAGCTTTGGTAAATCGATTTGACGAGTTCGAATAATTCTCTTGGCCTGTTCATAGCCTTGGTTAGTATTTTGGTGTGATAGTTCTTTTTTACTGTATTTATTTCTTCTTTGTAGTTTGTGAGTAGAATTAAGTATTTCTCTTTCCATTCAGGGGCCTTTGATGCTCTCCATCTTTTTTCAAGTTTTGTATCCTGATTTATTTAGTTGGTTTAGTAGGATTGTGTCAGTATCTGTGATCCAAGTTTCGGTGATATATAGTATGTCTGGTTTTTCATCTGTGATAATGTCGTGGATGATGTGTATCTTATTTCTTATGGACCTTGCATTTATTAGTATACGGTTGTGGGGGGTTTGTGTGTCCGTGTTATGTTTTGGCGATGGGCTAATGTTGGTTTTAATTTTGATTATTCTTGATTGGTTTTTCTTTGGGTTTTGGTTGAGGTGCCTGATGGTATGGTGAGGGAGTTTGTTGATCATTTTTTGGTTGCGTTGCATTGTGTATTGAGTGTTGGTGGGGTGTTGTGGGGCATATATAGGGTATGTGTATAAAGTATAAAATGGATAGGTAAATATAGGGTATGTGTATAAAGTATACAGTGGATAGGTATATATGTATTGCCAGGTACTTATAGGATGATTAAATGTGTAAGCTAGACATGTGAGTGGATACATGGTTAAGCAGAGATATACTGATAAAAGTAGGTTAGTTAGTTCCATCTTATTGACATTCAGTTTGCGTTACAGTAAGAACATATGCCAGCTTGGCGATTACAATGGTTATTTGGTATTTTATCTAATCTTTATGGCTGTGTTATGTTTTACACTCTTGCTTATAGCCGAGGTTGTGTGCAGTGCCTAGGGTGGAGCTTTGGTTACAGTGTATGTTACTATGGGGAGGTACTGTTATCACCTTGTGCATAGGACTAAGATCTTAGCTTAATGTCCAATATATGTGAAAGAGCTTGAGTCTCAGAATTTACAATATATCGAGGTTGTTACCTGTGTGCGGTGTTTGAGTTATACTCATGGGAGTCCGTTGCTGTATCGGTGGTGTTCTAGGCTGTTTGGCTGGGTCTAAGTTCAGCGTTCAGCGATTCAGTTGTGCCGACGTTTGTGCAATTTCCGCCTAGGTCCACCGCCTAAGGGCCAAGCCAAAGGGCCCTCAGGCGCAGGCCCGCCAGGCGCGGGCTGACGCCCAATGGCGCCCTTTTCAACTTGCTGGCGGCAGCCCCGATTGGGCAGACAGTGTGGGAAGGCCGGTTCGGTCTGGCGGCGTCCAGTGGGAGCGAGCTCAACCCGGAGCGGGGAGCTCAAGCTGCTGCCTGGTTATCCCTAAGTGTCAAAGGTTAGGCACCTGAAACAATGGCCTAACTTTCACTGCAGAAGCTAACAGAGCCCTGTTATCTTCTTTGTTATCTGGCCAACCCGGATATTCAATGCTGGTGGCCGGATGCAACAGGCAGGCCACTCTGCCATATAAGGCATCTTTTTGCCTTTTATGGCAGTCTGACTCTGCTTGGTGCATCCCAGGATGAACCATGTGGGGCCAGGTGTGGCCATTTTTCAAGATGGCAGTGCAGGGGCAGGAACGTGTGGGTGATGCTCCTGCCCCATACTTAAAGGCACTGGGAGGGGGACAGAGGGGTTCAGGGGCTACTGGGCGACCAGGGACTTTTGTGATTGGGTGGGTGAGGGGAATCGGGGGCCACCAGGGAATTTTGTGATTGAGTGGGTGGGGGATTGAAGGCCACTGGTTCACTGGGGATTATGTTTCTGTTGGGAGGTTTGTGTCCAGGGGGGGCGCAAGACCCCCAATGATGTGCCGATGTCATCACTGGCTTTCTCCGCTGCCTGGATCATCTTAAGGCTCCTTTTCTGGCCCTATTCAAATTCAGGCTAAAACCCCACCTCTTTGAGGCTGCTTTTGGATCCTGATGTCCCTCACTCACCTGTTCACTACTTATGTGTATCTAACATATTCTAGTCCCCAGTTTTGCAATGTTTTTTTCATCTTGAATAGATTGTAAGCTCTGATGAGCAGGGACTATGTCTTACATCTATATGTATAGTGCTGCATATGCCGTGTAGCACTATACAAATGATTAGTAGTAGTAGTAGTGAGATGACGTGTCAAACTTCTCCTCCGATGATATTTTTGCTTCTGGCTGGATCTTAATGCTTGCCCGAAGAGAGTGTGAAGCGCTACGTTTCAGGGTATGTTTTTTTTAATATTGGGTACAATTAATTATGCAGCGATTTGCATACCAAGAGCACTGCAATTTAACACATTTCCTTTGGTGTTTTTCTGGCGCTAGCTTGCTTTCTGCATCAGAGAGCAGGTCTAGCATGGGAAAAGTGCCATGCTAAGCATTTCTGCGTCGGCCCATCAGATTGCAAGTCCTCCGGGGACAGGTAACTGCCTACTGTACCTGAATGTAACTCACCGTGAACTAGTAACTGGAAAGGTGTGAGCTAAATACAAATTAAAGAAAGAAAATAGTGGCTGGCGCGGGATAGTCTATACTGGCTGCTGGCGCTATTCATGGAGTGGTGATATTTAGCCTGCTAGCTGCATATTTACCAGATCGAGTTAGGACAGACGTTCAACCAAGGCAATCCACGGAACTATTTAGTGGCACTATCTGGAGAGTGCTGCTGACAGTTCTTCTCTCTGGCACTTCTGGTTAGCAGAGGTGTTGCCAGCAGCGTAATGTCTTTGAATACTGGCCCCTATATTTTCTCAGCACCTACATTTCTGTGTGTATGTGCTGGGACAATTTTAGAAGTACCTACTTGAGTGTGTAAAATGCTGTTTTACAAATTCACTTGTAAAATTACTCTCCATAGGTAGAAACCTATGGTTAGATTTACCAACCTGTGTTAATATTTTAAATGACATTATTGCACATGAATGCATATTACTACAATTTAACATGCATTATTTAACGCAAGACCCATTATCATCGATAAGGCTTATTGAGAAAACTCACATTCAGATCTTTAATGAACATCAAGTGTAAATGAACGCACGTTACTAAATTTAGCCCTTAAATTGTAAGTACCTTGGGCACAGCAATATACCTATTGAACCGGAATATAACTCACCTTGAAAAGGTATGAATCAAATTTAAATGTTTTGAAGAGAAAGAAAAAAAATTCTTCCTATGGTGCCTGTCTACTGACACTTTATGTGGCAAACGCTCAATTGAAGTATCAAGAGACTTTTTTTTTAAACACTGGACACACTGAAGGGCTGATGTCGTACCTCTTCACAAAAGTGGCAATAGAGAAGAAGTGACGAACTACAGGCCAGTAAGCCTTACCTCGGTGGCGGGAAAAGTAATGGAGGCACTCCTGAAAGAGCGAATAGTGGACTTTCTCAAAACCAACAGGTTGCATATTCCGAGGCAATATGGTTTTACCAAAGGATGATCTTGCCAAACAAATCTGATTGAGTTCTTTGACTGGATGACCAGAGAACTAGATCAAGAGCATGCGATGAATTGATCTACCTGGATTTCAGCAAAGCCTTTGATACTGTTTCTCATAGGAGGCTTATCAATAAACTCAACAGCTTGGGATGGGTTCCCAGGTGCTAAACTGGATCAGAAATTGGCTGACTGACAGACAACAGAAGGTGATGGTAAACGTAACTCACTCAGATGAAAGGAAGGTGATTAGTGGTGTGCCCCAGGGTTCGGTTCTGGGACCAGTACTGTTCGATGAATTGTGAATGATATTGCTGAAGGACTGAATGGAAAAGTCTGTCTTTTTGCAAATGACATGAAAATTTGCAATAGAGTGGACTCTCCTGAGGGAGTGGATCACATGAGGAAAGATCTACAAAAGCTGGAAGAATGGTCTAATGCTTGGCAGTTAAGATTTAATGTGAAGAAGTGCAGTGTCATGCGCTTGGGAAGCAGAAATCCAAGGGAATTGTATATGATAGGGGTGGGAATTGTATGTGAAAGGGATTTATTTGTGCACGGACCAGGAGAAGGATCTTGGAGTGATTGTTTCTGAGGATCTCAAGGTGGCGAAACAGTGTGACAAGGCTGTGGAAAAAGCCAGAAGGATGCTGGGTTGCATACAGAAAGGAATTACCAGCAGAAAGGAAGAGGTACTAATGCCACTGTATAAGTCACTGGTGAGACCTCACTTGGAATATTGTGTTCAGTTTTGGAGACCGTATCTCGCAAAGGATATAAAAAGGCTGGAAGTGGTTCAGAGGAAGGTGATCAAAATGATTTGGAGCCTATGCCAGAAGATATATGAGAAGAGACTTGGAGACTTAATATGTACACTCTGGAGGAGAGGAGGGATAGGGGAGATTTGATTCAGACCTTTAAATACTTAAAGAGTATTAATGAACAAACAAACCGCTTCCAAAGACAGGGAAGCTGTAAAACTAGAGGGATTAACATGAAGCTGCAAGGGGGGTAAATTGAAAGGCAACGTCAGGAAAGCACAGTTACTTACCTGTAACAGGTGATCTCTGGGAACAGCAGGAATAAGTCTTCACATATAGGTATCGTCGGTACCGACGGAGCCTGCGCGGGAACGCTCCCCAGCGTCCAGTAAGAAAGCTTTTGGGAGCATCCCACAGCGCCTGCGCGCTGCCTTCCCACCTTTCCCAACCGCCTCTCTCCAGTTCGAGTTTTAAAGCTGAGACAAAGAGAGAGAGATGAAAGGAAAGATAGATAGAGAGATACAACTCCTAGGGGAGGTGGGTGGGTTGTGAAGACTTATTCCTGCTGTTCCCAGAGATCACCTGTTACAGGTAAGTAACTGTGCTATCTCCAGGAACAAGCAGGAATGAGTCTTCACATATAGGGACTCCCTAGCTGTAGATGCCAGGGAGAAACCCCAGGTTGTGTGTCCTTGAAAAGGACTCTACCTCCTCCCATGGATCTCTGGCATCCGACCAGGGTAGGTGGGTAGGAGTTGATTAGGAATGGAACAGGTGTTTGAGAA
This sequence comes from Ichthyophis bannanicus, assembly GCA_033557465.1. Classification (NCBI taxonomy): domain Eukaryota; kingdom Metazoa; phylum Chordata; class Amphibia; order Gymnophiona; family Ichthyophiidae; genus Ichthyophis; species Ichthyophis bannanicus. Next base: position 11,249,487 of record JAWIIG010000024.1, on the reverse strand, counting down.
CAGCCTGACCAAACCTGGCATCCCGGCGGGAGTCCTTGTCCAAACAGTAATGGGCTGTGAAGGTATGAACCGAGGCCCAGGTGGCCGCTCGACAGATTTGGTCGATGGACACAGAGTTTAGATGAGCCATTGAGGCTGCCATGGCTCTCACATTGTGAGCTGTGACATGGCCCTCCAAAGAAATGTTCCTACTCTGGTAGGCGAAAGAAATACACTGAGCAATCCAGTTGGACAGTGTTCTCTTAGAGACTGGAAGTCCTAAATGAGAAGGATCAAAAGCAACAAAGAATTGAGAAGACTTCCTATGTTGCTGTGTTCTTTGTAAGTAAAAAGCGAGAGCTCTCTTACAATCCAAGGTATGAAGATTCCTCTCTGCACTTGATGCGTGAGGTCCTGGAAAAAAGACAGGTAAATATACCTCTTGTTTCAGATGAAAAGGCGGGACCACTTTAGGCATAAAGTGTGGATTGGTCCTGAGGACTACCTTATCATGATGGAACCTTGTATAAGGTGGATTAGCCACCAAAGCTTGCAACTCACTGATGCGGCGTGCTGAGGTGACTGCAATAAGAAAAACAACTTTCCAAGAGAGAAATTTCAAGGAGGTGGTGGCTAAAGGTTCAAAGGGTGGCTTCATAAGCTGGCCAAGAACCAGGTTTAAGTCCCATGCCACTGGAGGTGGTCTAATGGGAGGTTTAGTTAAAAGAAGGCCTCTCATGAATCTTGCTATAAGAGGATGAGAGGAAATAGGCTGTCCATTGAGAGGCTTGAGGGACGCTGCAATAGCACTCAAATGGACTCTTACTGAATTTGTTTTCAGACCTGCATGGGATAGATGCAGGAGATACTCTAGTAGAGAATTCAGAGGTATTGCAAGAGGGTTTAGACCCTTCCCTGAACACCAAATGGTAAATCTTTTCCATTTGAAAGCATAGGAATGTCTAGTAGAAGGCTTTCTAGAGGCATGAATAACATCTCTGACTTGCTGAGAGAGATGAAAATCTTGAAGGTCTAGGCCCTCAGCAACCAAGCCCTGAGATGGAGCGACTGGGGATTTGGGTGCCACAACGTTCCCTCTTCCTGGGACAGAAGGTCTGGTGCAGAGCCCAAGTCCAAGGAAGGAGCGTGAGAGAGATGCAGAAGTAGAGGGTACCACACTTGGCGTGGCCAATGTGGTGCTATGAGGATCATGGTCCCTCGATCTCTCTGAAGCTTGAATAGTGTTTTGGGAATTAGGGGAATTGGTGGAAAGGCATAAAGGAAGTCTTGACCCCAGTGAAGGAGGAAGGCATCCTTGGCCTGAACTCCCTGACATGGAATTCTGGAACAGAACCGGGGAAGTTTGGCATTCCACGGACTTGCAAAGAGGTCTATGTCCGGGGTTCCCCAAATTCGAAAAATCCTGGCTACCTGGTCCATGTGGAGGGACCACTCGTGTGGAAGCAGAACTCGACTGAGTCTGTCCGCCCAAGAGTTTTGAACGCCTGGAAGATATACTGCCAGAAGATGGATGTGATGCTCTCTGGCGAAGGCCCACAGTCACAAAGCTTCATTGCAAAGCGACAGAGAGCCAGTCCCGCCCTGCTTGTTTACATAGAACATGGCTACTTGGTTGTCCGTATGGATGAGGACTGTCCTGTAGCTGAGCAGGGAATGGAACACTCTGAGAGCTAAGAATATTGCTCTGAGTTCCAAGAGATTGATATGCAGAGAAGTCTCCTGTGGAGACCAGATGCCCTGGGTGGAGAGATCCTGCAGATGAGCTCCCCAACCCATTGGAGAAGCATCTGTTGTCAGAGTTGCTTGGGGTAGCGACTGCTGAAAAGAGGACCCCAGCAACAGATTTTGAGGGGACTTCCACCACTGGAGAGATCAAAATAGGCGACTGGAGTTTGCTATTTTGTCTGACAGGCATCCTGATGCCTGAGTCCATTGGGTGGACAAAGTCCATTGAGCTGCCCTCATGTGAAGGCGAGCATATGGAACCACATGCACGGTGGATGCCATGTGGCCTAATAGTTGTAACATTTCTCTAGCAGTTAAATGGGACTTTAACTGTATCTGGGAGGCTAACTGCACCAAGCGTAGGCAACGGGCCTGAGGAAGATAGGCCCTTGTAGTTGTGGTATCCAGCAAGGCCCCTATAAACTCCAGAGACTGAGTAGGGGTGAGATGGGATTTTGGGATATTTATTACCAGTCCCAAATACTGAAGGACACGCATTGTGCAGGTTAGACAAATCTGGGCCTCTGACTGGGATGGAGCTCGAATGAGCCAGTCGTCCAGATATGGGAAAACGAATATTCCTAGAGTGCGTAGAAATGCAGCTACTACTGCCATGCATTTCGTGAACAACCTTGGTGCAGAGGCCAGACCGAAAGGAAGCACCCTGTATTGGTAGTGCTTTCCTTGAAAAAGGAACCGAAGGAACCTTCTGTGTGTTGGATGGATGAGGACATGGGTGTACGCATCCTTGAGATCTAGAGAACAAAGCCAGTCCTGACTCTGAAGGTATGGCAGCAGAGTACCGAGAGAAATCATCTTGAATTTCTCTTTGAATAGAAACTTGTTCAATTCTCTGAGATCTAATATGGGTCTGTAGCCCCCTGTTTTCTTTGGAATAAGAAAATAAGGGGAGTAGAACCCTGAGCCCTGTTGAAGAAGAGGTACTTCTTCTATTGCCCCTTGGGCAAGAAGGGTAGCAATCTCCTGACCCAGAAGGTTGAGGAGAGATGTTGGAGAATTGAACTGTTTCACCATGGTGTGGGGAGGAAGGTTTAAGAAATGAAGCTTGTACCCTTCCCTTATAATGGAGAGGGTCCATTGCTCTGCTGTGATTTGCTCCCATCTGGGAGCAAAGTAAACCAACCTTCCTGGAATGGTAAGGGGCTCTGGTTCTTCCAGAGCTAGAAAGGCTAAGTTCTCTAGTTGCAAGTCAAAGGCCCTGAGGAGGCTGAGGCTGCTGGGCCGTGGGAGGCCTGGCAGCCTTTGACTTGGCCTGTTTAGGTGGTTGCTGACGCTTTGCAGTAAAACGACCTGCAGAAGATGCCTGCTGACCATAAGCAGGATAATATCTTCCCTTTTTAGAAAAAGGTGTCTTTTTGAACAATCTTTTCTTAACAGGAGCAGAGGTAGACTTTGAAAGTCTATCCAAAGCAGAGTTCTCAGCATCCATCTGAGTGGCCTTTGCTTGCCAATCCCTGCCAAAAAGGTTTTCACCTGTACAAGGAAGATTTCCCAGTTCATCTTGGACCCAGAGTTCCAAATCAGAGGCTTGTAACCAAGCAATTCTGCGTGCACCTATGGCAATAGCCGAGGCTCTGCTTACACACTCAAAAGAGTCAAAGGCTGCACGGTTGGAAAATTTGGAAACATCTTGGGCATGTTTAAGCCAAGTGAGAAATTCCTGCCTTTTATCTTCTGAAATAAAAGGGGCTAAAGTCTGCAGATGATCTGTGACTTCTTTTAGAAACATCCCCATATAGAGACTATAGGAGTTGATTCTGGCAGCAAGCATATTAGCTTGGAAAACCCTTCGGCCAAAAGCATCAAGGGTCCTGCATTCACGTCCTGGAGGATTAGATGAGTGTCTCTTTGCATTCTTTATTTTCCTCATGGCAGACTCTACCACAATAGAGTGGTGAGGAAGCTGAGAATTATGAAAGCCAGGACAAGGAGGGACACGGTACATGGTGTCTAACCTACGAGAATGAGGAGAGGTGGTAAGAGGAGTCTCCCACATGCTTAACATGAGATCATAGAAAATCTCATGAATAGGTAAGGTAGCTGCTTCTTTAGGAGCCTTAGGATATTGCAAAATATCTAATTGCTTGGCTCTAGGCTCTGACTCAGGGGCCACTGTAATGGAGAGGCCCTTAGCCACTTCCCTAATGAAGTCTTGAAAAGACAAGTCTTCTGGAGGAGACATTCTTCGTTTTGGAGAAGCAGACTCCTGAGGAAGAAGTACCGGTGCCTCGACAGAAGCCTCCGACTCATCAGAGTCTTCGGAGGAATCGAAGTATCGCCTGTCTGGATGCTCCTGTAAAGCCCGATACGCGTACCGAGTGGGATCAACATCGGGAGTAAGCGGTACCGGTTCGGTACCAATGGGCATCATAGGACAGGGTACCGTTGCAGTCGACACCGAAGCCGATGTCGATGCAATCGGTACCGGCACCGGGAACGATGCCGGTGCCGGAGTCGGTACCAGCAACGGAGATTGTTGCGGTACCGGAGGCGTCCAAGCCTGCATAAACGCCGTTAGGGTGCGCTGCATGGACAGAATCTTCTGATCCATCGACGCCACCAGAGTCTGGATGTCGGTACCAGTGGAGGCCACTGGTACCCCAGAACACGGCAACAGGTGATCGGTCGAGGCCGAGCCATCGATGTCAACCTGTGACCCCATAGACAATGCTTTGGAAGCCGGAACTTCCCGCCGGGGTAATTTTGCCGGTGCGGAATCATCGAGGACAAGCCCGGAGGCATCTCGATGCTTAGAGGGAGATTTGCCCTTTGAGGACCGGCTAGATTTATGTTTGGTTACCCGAGATCCATGGGAGGAAGAAGCAGCCCTGGAAGACGTCGATGCCACCGAGGCTGCATCAGAGGGAAACAGGGTACTGAACTTGGCTGCTCGGTTCTGCCAACCTCTTTTAGACATCATGGTACAGGACACACAATCCGTGATGGAATGGTCAGGACCCAAACATTTTAGACACCAATCATGGGTGCCGTGACAGAAATAGTACCGCCACATTTCGTGCACTTTTTGAACCCGGAAGCGGGCTTCTCCATGAGGAGAAAAATGTTCAGGCCTAAGGCCCAAACTGAAAATGCACAGTTGAAGAAAGAAAAGTTTTTTTTTGTTTTTTTTAAGAAAGAAAAGAAAAGACCGGCGGTACCGGTCTGACGTCGAAGAAGGCAGACGTGACACAGAAAAATAAAGAAAAAAATAAAGAACTTCTTCTGCGGTGACAGGAACACGACCTGCTGGCTCCGTGGAAAAGAAGAACTGGAGAGAGGCGGTTGGGAAAGGCGGGAAGGCAGCGCGCAGGCGCTGTGGGATGCTCCCAAAAGCTTTCTTACTGGACGCTGGGGAGCATTCCCACGCAGGGTCCGTCGGTACCGACGATACCCATATGTGAAGACTCATTCCTGCTTGTTCCTGGAGATATACATTTTCACTGAAAAGGTGGTGGATGCTTGGAATGCCCTCCCGATGGAAGTGGTGGGGGCAAATACAGTGACAGAATTCAAAATGTCATGGGACAGACACAGTGGATCCCTTTACAGCAACAGGATAAAATCAAAATAAAGATAACTATCTCTGATATCTCAACAAATAGGGGTGACCTACACGGAGTGGTGGGTACACCCCTAGACAAAGGCATGGGGAGGGTGATCTGCATGGAGCGGCAGATGCATCTACTGTTGCCGCCTTGCTGGGCAGACCAGATGGACCATACTGGTCTATCTGCCATCATATGCTATGTTATTATGGGGTTATGTTTACTAATTGGCGGTAGTGGCTTTCGTGCAAAATTGGAGCCACGGCCCCATTGAATTTAATGGGGCCGCAGCTCCGATATCGCATGGAAGCTGCTACCGCCGATTAGTAAACATACCCACATGTGTGCTGTGCAGTTATTTGATTTGCACCAGAGTCCAGACGCTAATAGACATTGGAAATAAGCCGCTCTTTCTTCTGATGCAACCCAGTTCGCCAGTTTCTGGTTTCTAGCTCAAAGCTCACAGGACATCTGTTGCCTTAACTTTAAGCACAGCTTCCAAACAGTTAGAAGTTTAACTTTCCTAAACCACCTCTGAATGAGCTCTGAGCTGAGCATTTAGTTTGGTAGTCCCATTTCTCAGTCTCCTGGGTCCAGACCTCCACAATCTGCCAGTTCCTTCAAAAACATACAGGAATCCAATAAGTAAAATATCTCTTCTTCACAAACAGATCCAGCTTTAACCCAGATGGCGTGGCTATAGGATTCTATGGGTGAAGTGTATGGATTGCTGTATCATCCTCTTGGTTTCAATAAAAAGATATTAAAAAAAAGTTATTTCTCCTGCTACAGTAATGTGCAGGTTTTTAAACTTTTTGGCTTTCCGCATGCACTGCATTTGAGTGAGGACAGGCGGCACTCAAGCCCCTCCCTCTTTCCTAAAGCCCCATGCACTAAGACCAAACATAATCAGAAGTAGACTTTTGCCAACACTTGTTGCATATAATATGTTCCCTGGGGCTATTTAATGTCCCAGTCCAAGCACATGACTCCACGCTACATATCTAAGATGGGGCAATTCTGAAAGGCAAGGGAATGATAGGGATTTATACATTTTAAAGGACAGGCAAAAAAGGCAATTTAGTGGTAGTAGATGCGCTGTGTAAAGGGTCCATGAATTTGTAAGTGCTAAATGGGGGAAGAAAAACGGAAAGAGTAGTACACCTCCAATGGAGATTTAAAAGCAATTATAGAGCAGAGAGGAAGAATTTCTGCATGGATAATATTCATGCTGTGTAACTTATGAAACAAAATGCAATCAATGTGGAATGAAATTAAATGGAACTGATTGATAATGAAAGACAAGATGTTTCCACTAGCTAGAAGATAATGAACTGCAAGGCCCTGACTTATTTAATTACTCTTACCTGGCTATGCCTGGATTCGCCATACTTTCCATTGAGGTTGGTCCGGTGGCAGTTCTTGAACCACCAGGCACCATGGTAGGATAAGGCGCAGTTGGTAACAGCAATATCATTATCGTTGTCCTTAGTGGAGAAGGGACGTCCCTGGTGGTAGGAGAGCGAATCCCCTGCAGAAAAAGGATGTTTATTACAAAAATGCAGTGATTAGAAGACAGACTTAACTGTGTATTCCTAACCTATGTATTCACAGTCAACATAGATTCAAGTTGCTATCAAATGATGGTTATTCAGGGCTGCACCTTATGTAAGTTATTGATCCCAGTTCAATTCCCAGAGGATAAACAATCACTTGCTGTACTGGAACTCATAGTGTCTCAACTGGGCAGGCAAAATGTTCATAGGCTTGTTGGCTCTATGGATAGTCCCTCCAGAGCAGGATTGAGGTATTTTACATGGTGGGATTGGCAGGAAATGGGTAAGGAAGGCTTACATTGTTTTTCTCTGTGCTTCATGTTCTGTGACTACATGGAGGACTCCAGTGCTGTCTACTGTATGAGACTGGCTTTAAAATCACAACATTTTAGAATGAAGATGTTATACGGCATGTTTAGTTTTTCTATAACTTAAATCTGTCATTTCACTAGACATGTATCTGCTTTTATCTGGAGGAAAAGGCTGGGGTTGCATCTCCAGACTCTCTTAATCCGATTAATTGCTAGTAAGTCCCCTTGTAAGACTATCCTAGGGCCACAAGAGAAAACATCACTAGCCCATGAGTAGAAAAGAAAACCGACTGGTTATAAAGATGCAATTCTATCCCACGAATCAATCTCTGAGTCAGAATAATGGTACCAATAATTTCTTTTCAGATCCAGATCACCAGGGGGCTCATTACAGCTCTTGCATTAGAAATACTGCTACATTATGTCATAGAGCGGATGCTAATGAAAGTGAAGACTTAGAAAAAAATGCTGTCTTTCCCAAAACAAATGATGTGCAGAAGATGCAATTGCCCTGCAGCGCAGCTAGAGGGAGCAGGCGAAAACTTACATAGGCTGAGTTAACACACCCGGCTGATGATTCTGCAGAAGTTAATCAGCTGCACCTGAAAAGTAGCCAGGGGAACTCAAACGTGGAATGCCTTTATAAGTAGAAAGCTAGTGCAGGAGAAGAGAGAAGGAGGAGAAGGGGACCTGAGACAGCCAGGAACAGCAGCACAGCCAGGTCAAGCAGTGCAGCCAAGACAAGCAGCACAAGGACAGCAGGAGCTGGAAGAGGAGCAGAAAGAGCCAGAGAGAAAGACGGGCAGTAGAGAGTAAGTCCGGAGAGAGACTTGGTAGCAGGAGACCTCAGAGGTAAAGAGCACAGAAGGAGAGAGCCATACCTGGAGAGAGGCCTACGCTCACCAGAAGACTCTGAAACAGGATTGAAAGGCTCCAAAAGGAAAGGTACTGATAGCAGAGTTACCTATACCAGGAAGCAAGGAAGTCTGGATTCCTCACCAGGTTTTCCTAGGCTACAGAAAGGTCAAGCAGTGCCCAGAAGCTTCCAAGAGAAAGTCTGCCAAAGAGACTGTGTCCTGAGAGAAGTGCCTGAGAAGGAAAACTCCAGTTATACCGGCTACAGGAAGCCAAGGTATGGTGACCCTTTATTCATAAAGCGAAGCTCAGCTCCTAGAAGCTCTTGTAAAGCAGACATCAAGTTTGAAGGGAAAAGAAGCAGGCCAGAGTTTTATAAGCCAGGACGTAAGGGCATAGGAACAAGCCATGCTTATTTGAGAGCCCTAGAACAGCCTTACTGGAAACAAGGGAACAGAAACAGTGACTGGCAAACTATAGCGGCCAGGGAACGCTCCAATTTAGAGGGAGATAACAATGACCCAGAGCCCATGCAGATAGCGCTTGAGGACCCTATTCCCTTATCTCAAGACGAATTAATGGATTGCTCCATTTGTATTGCGGGCAGTTTTGAATCACTCCCTGAACTGTGAGTTATACAGACATTGCTTTGAGAATACTCATGTTTGTGCTGAATGAAAGAGGAATGTTCACTCCTTTGTTTTGCTCTAAAGTTTGAAAGAATCCTGGGTTAAATCCTACAAGCAACTGTGAAGTTTGTAACAGTTTACCTCTTTACTTATGTTGTGGTGGAAGCCTGAAAAGAAGGACTTTCTGTATTTCTGTATCTCAGCGAACCTTTTGCGTTAAAAGGGAAATAAAAGCCTTATTTACCCTCTACTTGGCATACACAATTTATTCACATAAGGAGCAGGACTACAAAGACCAAGATACCCTTGGCCTTAAAAAAGCCCTCTACTCCCAGAAAATAATAATATGCTCAACCTACCCTTACAGCCTCTGGCCACCAGGGGGGTTGATGACAATTATCAGAAATGATCATTTAGGCTACTGATGTTCACTTCCAGATCCCAAAGGTTGCAGAACAGTCTAAGGGTTCATTTTATAACAGGATGTCTCGATTCGGTGGGCAGGAGACGCCTATTTTATAAACACACATAGCTGCCTATGTGAAATTATAAAATACTAGTGCAAATCATGGTGAAATCGTGCTTAGAGTGAAGGCAGAGATATTACACTTGCTTGAGAGCAGGTCTAAACATCAGCGTGTACTTTATGCACATATGTGCATATTTTATAAAGTGTGTGTAAATCACGAATCCGCCCATGCTCCCCCAAATCCTCCTCTGTGCACGCCTAGTATGCGAGTATGCACCAGCATGCACCATGAGTACTTTTAGGCATGGCCTCATTTTATAAGATCTCATTTATGCAAGTAATGAAAGTATTTTATAAAATTACCCTTTACATGAATATTCATGAGATATCTCTGCCTATATTTGGTCTGAGAATCTGGTTATTTGTCATTTGGATATCCTGCAGGTCAGGCCTATTTGCAGCCCATAAAAGACCATCGTGAAGGCCTGTGGTTTAGTTGAGTGTTTCCAAACCTTTTCCTGAAAGCACATCTAGCCAGATGAGTTTTCAGAAATACCCCTAGAGTTTTCATAAATACCCCTAGAGTTTTCATAAATACCCAAGATTCATTTGCATTTATTGGAGATCCGGAAGAGGGTGAAGAAATACCGGTTTACTGTGTCTGACAAGGAGCCTAATAGCAGTAACTACTATCATTTTCTTGAGACTACTCGGGAAGGAAGGAGTTAATAGTACTGTGGTTGGGTTTTGGTTGGTTCCATATTTATACCAGAGGTGCCGTTGAAGTTTCCGATCCTCAATTTGTACAAGCTTCTGGCGTCTCCAATAGCAAATTTATCATAGTAGGCATAAACAGCTTCTGGGCCATCTGTCATGTCTATACGTAGTTCATAGCGACCTTGCGATGTGATCTTGTGCATATTTTCCAACCCTGCAGAAGAGAACAAGCAAAAAGCTAGACTAAATTAAGAACCAAATTTAACAACAATAGCCAGATAACATAAAATTTGTGTCCATTAAACATGAAAATATTGTAGGCATGCTGATGCTTTCATTTGATTAGAACATGAAAACTGGAAATAAATGATCTGCTTGTGTTTAGAATTCAAAACCTTTTGAGAAAGCAGCGTTTGCATAACAGATTCTTTGTTATTTAGATTCTGCTGTCACAAATTCCACACTTGATTCTAAAACTAACTGATGGAGGTATGCGTTAATAACATCATTAGATTTTTCTTGAATCTAAGAAAACAATGGTAGTTTGTTCTTTCCTCCAGACATCCCTGGTTTAATGCCACCTTAGGAATTTAAATCTTCAAGTGCGGATTGCTGAAAAAAGCTGGCAAAAGCATACATCGTCTGGTTCTTTCACCAGCATGATTTACTAACATCTTTGAGGTGGGTCAGCTTCCTATTCTGTTCCAGCTGTATTATCGTCCCTCTTTGACCAAACCAGTGCCCTTTTGTTTGTCTGTCTTTGTTCACTTCTTAGTGGTTTTTTGTTTTAGTTTTTGTGTCCTTTGTTTTGTTCTCCATTCATGAGCTTTTATTGTAAAACACTTTGATGCCAGTCTGCTGTGCCTATAGCAGTATAACACATGGCAAAATAAATAAATCAATCATCGCAATCAAAGTATAAGAATGCACTTATAAATAAAATAAAAATAAATTTATTTTATTTATAATTTTATTTTTATATACCATCTTCATGACAAAATCATTCAAGGTGGTTTACAGTACAGTAAAATACGAGTCACTCAAATGAAAATTTCCCTTGACAATTGTTTCATATTGTTATGGAACTTGCCTCTATAAAAAATCAGAAGAAAGATTCTCCATTAATTAATTAATTAATTAATTTATTTATTTACATTCTCTTATATACCGCGCTATTCTGCATCAGTGCGGTTTACATTGAACAAACTGAAATTACATTGAACAGGGCATTATAACTTGGAGATAACTATTTTACAGGGAACATGGGCTATGGAGGGTTAAGTGGCTTGCCCAAGACCACAAGGAGCACCTGTGGGACTAGAAACCCCAGTCCTTCCGGCCCAAGGTTGCTGTCCTCTAGTGGGATTAATTACTACTGATCGTGTTGGCAATCAGTTAATTAAAAAAAATCAAAGCACATAGAAGCACTTTGAATTCTGTGGGAAACATGACAGACTGTAATGCTCGTGATGGTTCCAGCATGCAGAGTAAAGAATCTATGGAGTATGTCTACTAAAGGGCATTAACTGCTACTGCAGGACTAAAGCAGGACTAAAGCAGATTTATTGCCCTGCGGAAGCAGCTAACGCGTGATAAAATCAGATATCTCAGGCAGTTTTCTACAATATCTGATTTTCATATGGTGCAGGGACTTAGGAGCAGGATCGGGCAGAGGGGTGGGGTGACAATGGTTGGCAGCCACTGCGCAAAACATTTTTGTGCAGTGGCTGCCAAAATCAGGCCAGACTGTGGTGGCATACAAGACCACCTCAAGAGGTTACATTATGTGCCTCGAGGCCTAATAACGTAGTTGCGGCTGTCAGCCCTGGAGGTGATCGGGCCAAAACAGCCGCGATTGGGCCTCCCTCCCTCCACAATATTGAAGATGTTGTGATCCACAGCACCGACACTATAAAAAAAAGCGCTGACCCCGCTGCAGCATTGATCCCACCTGGACAGCTCCCTATCCCCATTGGGATCAAACATCCCAGCTAGCCAGTTGAGGAAAGTCCCTTCCTTCCCCACACATAGATCCACTGTCAGAGGCCCACTCTCCCCCCACCTCCTCATTACATATACATCTCCTGGCTAGCTAGTGGCCAAAGGGGAGCCCTCGAACCCCACCATAGGCATACCTTTAACTATCCTGGTGGTCTAGTGCAGCGATGGAGCAGGAGCAGTCCTCTCCACTCCCACCGCCATCATCGGGCCATTTCAAAATGGCCGCTCCCATGAAGTTCTGCCCTCTAACCTCACACTAGGTGGCAGCACCAATTGATCACAGCCATCTTTGTGAGGACCATTGAGGAGGGCAGAAGTGAAAGTGTGTGCTGCCAAGTCAGTGCTGACTCTTAGCAACCCAACTCCTGGGTTTTCTTAACAAGATGTGACAGGAAATAGAGTGCCAAGCTTTTCTTCTGTGCAGTAAGTCTACAGCACCTGGTATTCTAAGGTTGTTTCCCATGCAAGTACTAGCCAGGCCCGACTCTGCTTAGCTTCTGAGATCAGCTGATGTTTATTGTTTTATATAGTGAAGCCCTGAAATATAAACTGCTCGGATGTGCATTTATTCTTCAAATAGCGGTATATCAAATATTGATTAATAGTCATTTAATTAAACAATAAAACAATCGTGGTCTGGTTGAAGGAAAGTGAGTGACAAAATAAGTTTGTTGGTGCCTTTAAAAGCAAAAGGTGGGCCTTACCTAGCCAAAATTCATCTTCAAGGTTGCCAAAGCCAATGCTATAAAGCGCCCATTTCTGGAAGAAATCAGTCAGACCATTCTGCCGTCTCTGGAAAACCTGCAAGAGGAGAAAGTGAAGAGGATTCCACTGGAAATGAAAAAAAAAAGCCGTCTGGTGCCACTGATTTTCTCGGTTCTCACATAAACCCACAGAAGATAATTTTAGAAAGGGTTTCTATGTGTTAAAATGGCTTTTTCACATAGAAAGAGCTATATATAAAATTCTGCACCAGATATATGTATAGACGCATGTGTAGGCAACAAGCTTGCACATCCTTTTGTATGTATTTAAAGCAGTTATATTGGGCATGGAGCTGGGAAGTGCTTTGGTTTTACATGTTTACCCCTGGCTCTACTCAAACCTTTGATATCGAGTTCAAACATTTTTCCTTTACATTGATCCTCTTCGATATTGAAGGGCTTATTTTAGTGGATAGAATGGTTATTTTAGTAGTATGGTTAATTTTGTATTTCCATACCAAGAGGACGATCATCTGTTTACTAGTGAAATTTGTCTGAGGGGCAGTTTCTCCTAATTGGTTAGTTTTGCGCATTGATCAACAAAGAACACACTGCACTAACAAAATTGTGCACAATTTGCACATTTTGTTCTGTCACCTGGTTACTTGTTTTGTTACAGGGCCTATTTTGAGGTCAGTTGACCCTACCGAAAGTTGGTCACCATACTTGTAGAAGAGAATGGTGTTCTATTTATTGGATTTCAGAGTCGTGAGACCTTTAAAATGAGTGAAATTATTAAAATTATTAAAAAATGGAAAATTCTTAAAGTACTTTTTTGAGATAATTAAACAATAAAATAGATAAAGCTAAGTTTGGCTTTGGATTTTAAGACAGTTTTTTGAGACCGGTGATGTGAGAGGTCTGCATTCCCTTATGGCGATTGAGTTTGCCACATAGAGGGAGTATTAGTCAACCTGAGGTTTTTTTTCTCTCTTTAAAATGGTATGATAAGCTGCATATAGTTGAAGTCTCCTTTGTTAAGTGTGGGAATGTGTTATGTTTGAGTGTGAGTGTGGTTTGGAGTTTATCTAAGGGTCTTAGTTTTGCGCATACCATGACAGTCATGAACCTCACTTCGAAGTCAGAGCATGTGGAGACTGATAATGTAATTCCTCCGATATCCCTTCCCTCGCTGATTGCATTTGTTTCAGTGTGTGTGACCTTTGTCTTTGCACCGTGTTATTCTCATTATTGTAAACTGCCCTGATGTTCTGCCTTTCTAGGCGGAATATCACATTTTAGTAACCCTAAGCCTACTTTATAAAGTACAGGGCCATTTAAAAATGTGCAGTATGAGTAGCTATTGTATAAGGATGAGCATATGTCTATTTTTCCTCTTTTTCTACCTATTCTACTTAGGTGGTCAGTTATAAAATTACCCCCGATAATGAGCCCAACCCTTGTTCATTATAGACTGCTAAATGGCCCTGTGGATTGGTGGTACTACTGTGCCACAGTGCAGGAAACCCAAGTTCCTGTCTTGCGTTGTGTTACGGAGGCGATGTGCTATATAGATCAGGTAACAGAAGATGTGCGTTTAAGGCTGATTCTTCAGGGGCAATCTCATAAGGACGCACCTTCTTTGAGCGTGACAGTGGGCACCTAAAATATAAGCATAAATGACTAAAATAGCCTATGGAGTCTCATACGCACATAAATGGGTTCTTATAAAATAATGCCCTGGATAAAATTACATGAGTTGATTTGATGAATGATGCGTAATTTCACCATAGGCGTGCACATGGGTAGACTTTGGGTGGAGCGTACAAATACATACATAGAATACAAAATACCTTAAATCTCTATGCATACATGAATAAAGTACAGTATTTGCGATCACCACCTCAAGAGCAGGTGTAAGTAGTAGCATGTTATCTGTCGCTAAAGCTAGTATTTTATAAAGAAAACCAATCATCTACTTCTCTTTATAAAACTGCAACTAAGTAGGTGCATTTTTACGGAGTAAAACTACCCTCTTAATGGGAAAATGAGTGGCACTGAGAGGCACAGCCTCAGAAGTGACTTTTCTTCTTAGCGCCGGGAAATAGAGATGCGCAAAAGCAAAATATTTTTGATTCATTTTTTAGATTTTTCAAACTTTTCCCCAGTTTTCAGACATGTTTTTTGTTCTTTTCAAACATTCATTTTAATAACAATTTTTAAATGCACATTAGAACAATTTAACATGTTAATTTGTAAGTAAATGCATGTTAAATGTAAGTTAATGCATGTGAGTACTAAATTTTTCAAGGCATGCTAAGGAACTATATGCACACTAATCAATACACATTCCTATTGGCAATCATCCTGAAAAAGGGAGAGAAAATGTTAAAAATGTAGTAAAATTCTGATAGCAGTGCTTATCTGATTGGAATTACCTGCTAACTAGGATACTCAGCAATACTTTATGATTAATATCCTGCCTTGGCACTATCAAGATAGTGCTGGGACAGTCTATGGCTTGACTGGGGTAGAGATGGACATTTGAAGATTAATTTTATAAACATTTTTTTCATGTAAACAGTGCTCTACTTACCCAAATTGTCTCTGATAAAATTAGGTCACACCTCAAAAACACGCATGGTGCAATCCAGTGAGTACCTGCACAGTAGGCATGCAGAGGGACAGAGTTTTGGTGGTGTATGGGCCGAGTCATGATTTCCATGCGCATTTTATAAAATATGCACGCACACACATAAGATGCGCACTGACATTTACACTGACTCTTGAACAGGCATAATCTTGGCGCCTGCAATAGGTATGATTTCGGCAGGATTTATAAAGTCACATAAATGCCTATGGGGGTTATTTTAGAACACCCATTCATGAAAACTACCTTTCGCATGTGCAAATCACATCCCCATCCCAAAAGTGATTTTAGAAAGGGTTGAATGTAGATGTGTCTGCCACAATCATGTTCACGTCACACAGGGGCATGGCGGAGACAAAATGGCTGGGCCATACGTGGATGTGGTGACATATCCACGTGCAGGTTCTGAAATACTAGGGTTGACAGATCTGTTGTTGGATTCTCATAAGAACATAAGAGATGCCATAATAGGTCAGACCAAGGATCCATCAAGCCAGTATCCTGTTTTCAACAGTGGCCAATTGAGGTCACAAGTACCTGGCAGGTTCCCAAAAAGTCCACAGATTCCATGTTGCTTGTCCTAGGGTAAGCAGTGTTTCTAAACCGTCCTTTCAGTCGTAATTGTGTCTTGCCATAGGAGCTTTTCATAGTTCAGGCTTCAAAGGACATGATAAACTAATGTTTTTATCCTCAGCTGGAATTAGGGGCTCTTTCCCTGATTCCAATCTGCAGCCTACATGATGATGATAATAAAAGCAGCACAAATAGACTATGATGGCTGAGCCGATGGGCCCCGGTCCCGCGGCTGGCCGGGTAACCGGGTTCCCGGGGCCCGACCACGTGGCAGCCCTCTTCTCGGCAGCGGGCCGGGGGGGGGGGGGGGGACACGGGCAGGCTTGCGTGCCTGTGGGCCCCTCACGTCCTCCCCATGGCGTTTGCGGATTGGTCCGCATAGGCGGTCGTGGGGGCGGGGCCTGTGCGAGCAAGGAGGGATCGCCGGCTGGCGATCTCCCTCTTCCTCCTTGCTCGTGCCTGCGAGAAGGTCGCGCTGCGGAGGAGAGCCGGTGAGTTGGGCCTTGGCTCTGGGGCCTTGTTCTTCTGGGGCGGTTTTTTGCCTTCCTCCTCTGCCCCCGAGCGCTAGTGTGGCTGGGTTCGCTCCGGTCTCGGGGGGTACCGTCTTTCTTTTTAATTCTTTTCTCGCGGCGCACCTTGTGCGTGCTGCCGCTTGGCACGTGGGGGGGGGGAGGGGGCTTCCAGCCTACTCCTGTGTCCTTCGGCGGCCGGCTCCTCTAGCGGGTGGTGGGTCCCCTCTTGCTGGGTCACCCTCTGTCCCTGCTGCTTCCTGTGGGGGGAGCTGGGTGCTGCTTTAAAAAAAAAAAAAAAAAACAACACGAGGCTGCTGTGGCTGCAGCAGTCAGTGGGTCCCGAGCTGCTCTTTGGCTCCGTGCCCTGTGGGGGTGGGCTACTCCTTGTCGGGGTACCCCTTGCTCATGGCCCGGAGGGTCCCATCGCGGGGGGTGGCCAAGGGATCGCGGGGGCGGCCCAAGGGGCGCGGGGTGCTGCTAGGGGGCGCGGTGTGGCGTGGCCCACGGGCCGTGGTCGGGCCCCGCGTCCTCCGTCCTCGACGGCCAGGGCCCCCTCCGGGGTCAGGCAGGGGCGCGGGCGCAGCCGGGTGTGTGTGCCTCGGGGCCGCGGCAGAGTGGGCGAGTGTCCTGCGCCCGTCAGCGTGGTCGAGTGCGCCTCCCAGGATGAGTTGGTCCCTCTTGGGGGGGCATCAAGTGGGGTTCCCTCGCCGGTTGCGCTAGCAGGGCCTGAAGGTACAGGTAGTCCGGGCGTTGGCGGGCCTGGGTCATCGGGGGCCCCGATTCCCAACCGGCCCTGGGAGGTGGGCGCTGGCTACCCTCTGCTCGCCTCCCCTCCCTCTGGGGAGAGGGGTCCTACCCCCAATCCCTTGGTTCCCCTTCCGCCTCACGGCTTCTTCGCCCCTGCGGCCTCCTGGGCTTATGCAGCGGTCCCGTTGGGGGGTGTAGGGCCTTGGGGTGGGGGTTGGGGGGGGCTGGTTTGGCGATGGGCGTGGTGCAGCTGCGGGAGCGGCGACCTGGGAGGCTGGTGGGTTGGGGCCTTCAGCTCATGTGTGGGGGCCGGCCCTCCGGTGGCTCCCGGTACCCCTGGGGTCTCTGCCGCTTGTTTTTCTCCTTTCCCTCCGCAGGTCCCGACGACTTCGACGCCGTCCATCTCCATGGCTTCTGCGGACAGGCTGGCCGGTGTGGGTCCTGCGGTCTCCACGGCGGAGCTGGGTCCTTCGGCGCCCGGTGGGTCCTCCGAGGGTACTCTTGCTGCCTCTTCTGGGACGCCTGGTGAGTATACTGGAGGGGCCGAGGTAGGGGGGGGGGGACTCCGTTCCGGGCTCCGCCGGGGTGGGCAAATCCAAAGGGAAGCGCAAGCGGGCGCGCCGCTGCCGGCGAGCGTCCTCTTCCTCCTCCTCGTCGTCTTCGGCCTCTTCGCACGGCTCAGTTCCGGGGGCGGCTGTTGGTGGGGCGTCTGGCGGCGCCCCCGTTATACGTTGTTCCGAATTGTGGGAGTCAGTGCCGCGGAAGTTGCGCCGGCGGATTAAGCGCCGCAAATATATCGACATCTTCTGTCTGCTCGATGGTCGGAAGCGCTCCGGAGAGAGCCAGAGGAAGTGCAAGGAAGACGAGAAAGCGGACAGGGTGCGTAAGGTTTCTTGCAACACCCTCAACTGGACCCGCGCCTTCCTGTGTTTGGCGAGTGTTTGGGGGCACTACTTCCCGGATCAGTACGGGGCCTTGCTGGCCCATGCTGATAATATCTTGGCGGCGTCCCAGGCCCACGAGGGGTGGGCCTGGTTGAATTACGACGAGGAGTTTCGTGACCAGATGGAAGAGAACTGTCACTTGCAGTGGGGAACGAAGGACATCAACCTGTGGCTGACCCAGATGTCTGTAAGGGGTCGGGTTGGTGGGTCTGGTCCGACGGTCGTCAAGGCTGGGCCATCCCCATTGGGGGCTGGCGGGCGCTCCTTTTGTTTCCCCGCCCCCGTTTTGCCGCAGCAAAGGGGGGGCGCCGTCGGGGGGGACGTCTGCTGGCGCTTCAATAAGGCGTCCTGCCCCTTTCCTGACTGCAAGTTCAAGCACGCTTGCTCCTTGTGTGGGGGTGCGCACCCGGCTGCTAAGTGCCCACGCAAGGGGCTCGCGGGGGCCCCCGCGGGGGGTAAGTGAGGCGTTGGTGGTCTCGGCCCGGACCCCGGTACGGGTTGAGGCTATGCGTCCGTGGCTGCTCTTGTACGGGCGATCCCGTCGGGGCAGGGCGGCCGGTTTGCTTCTTGGGGGGTTTTCCCGGGGTTTCCGCATCCCCGTACAGGGTGTGTCTGGGCACGGTGGAGCCCGCAACGCTGCCTCCGTCCGGCTGCACCGGGAGTTCGTGTGCCAAAAGCTCTCGGAAGAGTGCGCGCTTGGCCGTATCGCGGGTCCGTTCATGCATGGAACCCCCCTTTTCCCCATTCACGGTCTCGCCATTGGGGGTGGTTCCCAAAAAGGAGCCGGGCAAGTTTTGGTTGATACACAACCTCTCTTGCCCGCCGGGCGCTTCGGTAAACGACCTTATACCCCGCGAGCTCTGCACGGTGCATTACTCCTCTTTCGATGCTGCCGTCTCCCTGGTCCGGCAGTGCGGGCATGGCGCCCTCCTGGCCAAGGTGGACATTGAATCGGCTTTCCGCCTGTTGCCGGTGCATCACTCGGCCTTCCCTTTGCTCGGTTTTTGCTTCGAGGCGCGGTACTATTTCGACATGTGCATGCCCATGGGCTGTGCTATTTCTTGTGCGTATTTCGAGGCTTTCAGTACCTTCTTGCATTGGGTTGTTGAACGGCAGTCGGGGGCCTCGGGTATTGTCCACTACCTTGATGATTTTCTGTTCGTCGGGCCTGAGCGGGCCCCCACCTGTTCCACCCTCTTGAGCACCTTTCAACGTGTAGCTGCCGCCTTCGGCATCCCCATCGCCGGTGATAAAACGGTCGGCCCGGGCACTTGCCTCACCTTCCTTGGCATTGAGATTGACACGGTTGCCATGGTGGTTCGGTTGCCGATGCCGAAGGTTCGTCGCCTTTGGGAGTTGGTGGCCTCCGTCGGCTCTGCCTCGAAGGCCTCCCTCCGCGTCCTCCAGTCGCTGGTTGGTCACCTCAACTTTGCTTGCCGAGTCCTTCCCATGGGGCGCCCCTTCACGAGGCGTTTATCCTTGGCCATGGCTGGGCTGCGGCTGCCTCATCATCGGATCCGGGTATCCGCGGGGATGCGGGAGGATCTGCGTGTATGGGACGCTTTTCTGGCTGGCTTCGATGGGTGCTCCGTCCTTCAGTTGCCGGAGCTCTCTAATCTTGACCTTCAGTTGTTCACCGACGCGGCGGGCAGTTCTGGTTTTGGGGCCTTTTGTCATGGTTCCTGGTGTGCTGAGCCTTGGCCTACGGCTTGGGTGAGCTCCGGTTTGGTCCGGAATATTACTTTCCTGGAGCTCTTCCCCATCGTGGTGGCCCTTTGGGTATGGCCGGACCGTTTGCGGGATCGGCGGGTTGTCTTCTGGTGTGATAACGCTGCGGTCGTCGAGGTCATTAATCGACACGCGCCTCGATGCCCCAGGGTGGCGTCTTTGATGAGAGTATTTGTGCTAGCCTGCTTGCGCCTAAATGTCACCGCACGGGCGCGGCATGTGCCGGGCTCCCAGAATGCCATTGCTGATGCTTTATCCCGTTTTCAGTGGGTGCAGTTTCGGCGGTTGGCTCCGGGGGCAGACGAGTTGCCCTCTCGGGTTCCGGAGCATCTCTGGACGATTGGGACCCCGACTTAATGGCTCTGCTAGCGGCATCGGTGGCGCGCAGTACCTGGGTGTCTTATCGACGGGGCTACTCTCAGGTGAGTGAGTTTTTGAGAACGCACGGCTGGTCCGGGGGGGCGGTTTCGGATGGTTTAGCCGGCCGTTTTGTGTTATGGGCGAGGAAGGAGGGGTGGGCTCGGTCGGCGGTCACTGGTGCGTTGGCGGGCTTCTCTTTCTTTTGCAAGGCTGCGGGTTGGGGGAACCCCCGTGTCTCCTTTTTAGTCGGGCGGCTGCTCGCCGGTTGGGCTCGTGGGATGCCGCGGTCGCGGGATTGGCGGTTGCCGGTATCTCATGACCTTTTGTTGCGGATCTGTGCGCTGTTGCCGCAGGTGGCGTCCTCGAGCTTCGAGGCGGTGTTGTTTCAGGCGCTGTTTACGACGGCTTTTTTCGGCGCCTTCCGGGTGTCCGAGCTGGTGCCTCGGTCGGCGAGGCGGGGGGCTTTTGGGGGGCTTGATGCGGGGCACGTCCGGGTCGATCCAGCGCGTGTCCGGATCTTCCTTCCGCGGTCCAAGACGGACCAGTCCGGAATGGGGGGCTGGGTCCTGCTGTGTGCCATTCCCCCCCTCTTGTCCTGTCCCGTTCGTGCTTTGCGCGCGTACGTGAGCCAGCGTCCGGGGGCTGGTGGTCAGTTCTTCGTCCATGCAGATGGCTGGCCGGTGACCCAGTTTCAGTTCACGGCTGTGCTACGCCTTGTTTTGCGCGCTTTGGGTTTCCCCGAGCGTAGTTATGCTTCGCACTCGTTCCGGATAGGAGCGGCTACTAGTGCGGTGGCTGCAGGTTTGGACTCCCGGGTGATTCAGCGCATCGGCCGATGGTGTTCAGGGGCCTACGCGGGGTACATCCGCCCATCGGCCCCTGACTGAGCGCCATGGTGTTGGGATGCGCCTGGGCGGTGGCTCGCTTGAGTCGTGCTGTGGGGTAGGGGGGGGGTCGGGGGGTACTAACCATTTTGTCTTCCTTTTGCAGAGTGGCGGGCTGGTGGTAGTCCGCTCTTTTCTGCTTTCAGATGGTGTGTCGGCTGGTGAATGGTGGATCATCGGGCACTCCTTTGTTTACTGGGCTGAGCGTCGAGCGGCGGTTCAGCCGTTGGGTGCCCACCTTGGCCTCGCTGTGAAGGGAGTGCGTTTGTGCTGGCTGGGTCGCCGCGGCATGCACTGGGGCCAGCTCCTGGACTGCGTTCGTACGGAGATCGGACGGCGGCAGCGGCCAGTCGGGCTGCTGCTCCACCTGGGAGGCAATGACGTCGCCTGTTGGCCTTGCTGGCACCTCATCATGACGGTTCAGAGTGACATTGCCCAGCTGCGAGTGGTCCTCCCCGGTGTGGCCATCATCTGGTCGGACATTATACCCCGCCCGGCTTGCCGGACCCAGCGGCGCTGGTCGAGGGGTCTGTGCAAGATCAACCGTCAGATTGGGCGCTGGGTAGAGCAGACGGGTGGGCTCCAGGTTCGCCACCCTTGGGCGGATGTCGCTTGTGCTGGCCTGTACCGGCTTGATGGGGTTCACCTTGCCCCGGTGGGGCAGGATTTACTCTTGAATGACTGGCAGGAGGCCTTGGAGTATTGGTGCTGGTCACAGCTTTCGGTGGTGGGGCGGCGCTAGGATAGCGAGCTACCTAGCGCCGGTGGCGGGGTGGCGAGCTGGTGCTCGTCGACCCGGTGGCTCATTTCAGCTTTACGCTGCTTCCCAGGTGAGCGGCTCGGCTCTTCAGGTTGGGGGGAGACGTCCCGGCTGGGGTCTCAACCCGGATATAGGCAACCCCTTCAGCCAGCCTTTGCTAATACGGCGAGGCGGGCGCCAAGGGGTATACGGGGGGGGGGGGGTTGGATGGTGCTCCCACTTTGCTACTATGGCTGGTGGGGGGACACCATTCGGAGGACGGGTGGGGGGGGGGTGTGGTATTCTGTATTGTTCTGATTATTGATTTGGCCCATGTTGGGCCGGTGTGTTTTACTGTTAATAATTAAAGCTGCGACCAAGCATAGTTTGCACCAATACCTGAAGTCTGTGTGCTTTGTCGGGGGTGGCGAGGTTCTGCGGGTTGAGGGAGGGGGGGGGGTGGAGGGGGCTGCGGCCCGGGTCGGGCATCCGGATACCTCGGTTATGAGAAGACAGAATGAAAAGAGAAGGGAAGGAGTTTACTTTTTTTAATGTTTCTTTTACTGCTCACTGACACTCTTTTCCTCTACTTTCTACTGGGAATGTGTGGTGGTAGTATTGTGAATATTAAGGTGGTTAATTACTGTACTAAGCTGAGGTAAACATCACATTTTACTGCAGCTTAATTTACAGCGGGAGTTACTAACCTGTGGTAACTCAGTATTGCAGATTAGTAACTCTCACGGTACATAAATGATGCGACTTGCATGGCATGATATTCTCAGGGAGCATTTTTAAAGGGGCCGGTATAGTAACAATTAAAGCACAGACACTTTCTGGACCCCACATCAATACTGTTCCGCATCCCCATTGGTCTCTCCAGGCCTACCACCACCACATTCCTTGTTGTCTAGCTGTACAGGGCAGGAGCACTCCCCAATTGTTCCTACTCCATCTGCTCTGAGTTTGAAATGATGCTGTCCACCCGCAGTAACATAGGTCTACTGCTAGGAGTCGATAGGTGCATTTTGAAGCAGGAGCCAGATAAGGCAGGAATGACTTGGGATTGCTCCTGACCCATACAGCTAGACACAAAAAGAACGTACAAACTCTGCAGATCAAGTCAACAAACACACAAGGAGCAGAGGTAGACCATGGAAGGAAGACCCACCACAAATAAGTACAATGGTCTTTATTAGATACACTTGACTTGGCCTCTATACAATGGTCACCCTTAAAAGACAAAAAAGTGACCAGATACTTCTCCGTTAAAGGACTTCATCCAAACATATACAAGCACACCTTTTTATTAAAACAGCAATCTTTTTAGATGTGGATGTATATGTTTGGATGAAGTCCTTTAACAGAGCAGTATATGACTGGAAGAAAAAAGTGTCCGATGTGTATGGAAACGCGATAGGAATCTAAAAGATTATTTAAGCCCGGCGACATTGCAACCGTTGGAAAACCGGGAAAATGAAACGGTAATAACAGGACACTATAAATGTGGCCAATGTGACATTTGCATCATATCTGAAGAGATAAAAGAGTTTTCGTATCATGGAAAAACATGTTTTAAAAAACAACACGACGCGTGCCTCAAAATCGGTGGTATATGCAATCAGATATCTCTGTAACCTATTATACATAGGCAAAACATCGCGGTCCTTAAAAGTGCGATTAATGGAGCACAAGAGTTGGTTGAAATGCAATGTAGTAACTGCACCCATAGTGCAACACTGTAAGGATTTTTTTCATGATTTTAATGATCTGCGATGTTTTGGTATAGAACAGGTGAAGAAAGCTAGGTATGGTAGAACACAGGAACAAACGTTGCTGCTACGGGAACAACGATGGATCTTTAAGGTGAAGATGTTGGCACCGGAAGGTTTAAACTCCACTGTAGATTGGGGTGTATGTGTTTGAAGATCGAAATAATGGGGGGGGAGGGGCCCAGTGGTTTTACCCCTTGCACACAAAAATTAGAGCTTGTGAGCTTGAGGCGCGGGAGTAACGCATTAGTCAACCCGAATCAAGTGGGTAGATTAAAGGGTTAAATGGAATTCACCAGCAGTTGACGTCATTACGTAAGTATTTAAATATCAGGAATGTGAGTGTAGACCGCATGCACGGTGTTCAGTAGAAACTATAGAAGAGGAGCAACACGAGAGAACATGGGCAGCATGAGTCATAATGCTAACAGTCGGCATGTGAATTTTATGCTCAAAAATGAGAAATAGTGGATAAAACATCGTGGGAAATGTTCTCTAAGGCAATGCTGTTTTTATTTGCAGACCCCCTGAAGAAACTCTGTTAAGAGTAAAACGTGCTAAGGGGCGCCTGAAGTTGGCGTTGGGAAACGTCAAAAAAAGATAAGCATTTGCATTCTAAGTGTGAAGATTTTTATATGAAAAGACTGGTGGAGGGATTAATGAAAAGATAAACCCCAGAAGAGTCATTGATGCTAGGAGCGCTATTGATGGTATTTTTATACTGTTTGACTAATGTGCCATGAAGTCTGAGATTCTCTGGGAGAATGTAATATAATCTGTTCACACAACTGTTTTTAGCACCACGTAAATGTTATAGTAGAGCAATTGAATATACATTATTGGATACAAACCATGCTCTGTTAAGACCAATTACTTTAGTTACATTTATGTTCACGTCACACAGGGGCATGGAGGAGGCAAAATGGCTGGGCTGTACATGGATGTGATGACATATCCACGTGCAGATTCTGAAATACTAGCGTTGACAGATCTGTGGTTGGATCTTTGTATTCTGTTGATATTGATTTTCTTTTTATATAGCAATTGCTGCCTTTGGGCATTCATTCTTTATTATCCATTCAGACATTTACCATCAAATTTGTTAGATTTTACATTTTTATGTTTTATATCTATCTATCTATCTATGTTATTCCCTAGACCCCTGATGAAGATTATTTAGCTGAAACTTGGCTGAATCGGGCAGTGGTGTTCCCAGCCCTCTTGGCACCCGCTCTCCTGTACCGAGCCTGGCGTGGAAGCAGTGCGGCAAGCTATCCGGCTTTAAGGTAAGTCTGCCATGCTGTCTTCGAAGTGTGGCCCGGCAGGGGTGTACCCCTCTTTCAGCTGGCACCCGGAGCAGACTGCACCCACTGCCCTGCTTTGGTATGTCACTGGAATCAGGTGTATGTAATAAAGACTGTTGCATTTACAGTATTAGTGATGGATCTTCCTTCCATGATCTATCTCCATTCCTTGTGTTCTGATTTTCCATACCGCTAGACACCAGGGATTGTGGAGGTAGGCCTAGAGGGACCTATGGGTGTGGGGGGATCTTGCAGGAGTGGGAGACTCAGACTGGGGTTCCAGGAAATGTCTTTAAAGGGTAGGGATGGGGAAATCTTTGGGGGGGAGGGTCTCTTTGCTCTGAGATAAAGATTTGGAGGGAAGCCACGCTTCAATTTCTGCTGCACCAGCCCTTTCAAGATGGTGCCCAGGAGCAATGAGCCTGATGTTTCTGGGCAGGAAAAATAATGCAAGTTCAAATCTCTGTGATTTTTCCACCAATAGCACAGCTTGTGACGTTCAATGCAAGTTGCGTTATTCAATTTGCATAATAATGAACTACTTTGCATGCATTTGTGTACTTTGTGTCCCATTATTATGTAACATGCATTGACTTAAATTGACATGAGCAATGGGAAAATATCATATAATTTTGCCATTTAATGCATTTGTGTGACAAATAGCATGTGTTATTCTCTTAGGGCCTGATATTCAGTGCTGGCGGCTAGCACTTTTAACTCAGCTAGCCACCAGCACTGAACAGTGAACCCAGATATTCAATGTCAAGATCACATCCGGCCCCGACATTGAATATCCATGTTAGCTGCTCTTGCCGATCGGTAACCGAGCAGTGGCTCAGTATCGCCGCTGACCGGTTATGGATCGGTTCCACCTCTACCCCAGAACACCCCAATGCTAAGCAATTAGCATCAGGGTATGTAGAGCTGGCAGCCACAGATATTCAGCAATGTGTTAGTGCCACTGAATATCCTATCACCGTGATTAATGTGATTAGCAGCTTGGCTAACCGCATTAATCACTTTGAATATTAGGCTCTTAATGTATGTTAGTAACTACTCCTCTAAGCTGTTCTGATTTTTATGTAATCCATTCACATTTCTATTTGACAGATGCCATATAAAATGTTTTGAAATAAATAAGAGGGTAAGTTTGTGACATGCTGCCTAACCTGTGGATCAAAAACATGCATACGTTACACCAGTTTTCATAGGGAAAGTGTGTGCATACTTTTCCAATTGTAGAATGCAATTATAAGCATGTGCCAAAAAATACACTTCATGTTCTTAGTTTTCGCATCTACACTCTGAGAAATTTTATAACAAACCATTTGCATACTTAAATCACTCTTTTATGTACGGAATAGCTTTGAAAATTACACAGGTACACTACCAAAAAACTGCCTCCAGTTTTGCAACTGATTCCTATAGATTTTGGGGTGCTGAATCCAGGAAAAATAGCCAAAATGTTCCATCACGTCACGTTTTCTTGCAAAATTAGATTTCTTACCCATATAAGGAATGTTCACATAATTTCTTTTTAGCCGACTGCAGTTTATTTTCTTGGCCCAAAATAGAGGTTGTAATGGTTAACTAACTAGAAACACTCCCTCGTGATATTTTAGAGTGTTTTGTATTCATTTTATACATTAACAGGACAATTGGGAGGCGGGGGGCTAAATCCAGTACTCGCGCTGGCGCATGTTCTTTCCTGTTCGCCTCGCCTCGTTCGCTCGCTCAAACACGGTGGTTGCGACATGAACGTTCCTGTCACATTTCAGTTTCTTGCAAGTTCATTATTACCTTTTGTTTGCTCAGGCGTAATCCAGCTTTATTCCGAAGTGGTTCACTACAGTTGTAGTTTGCAGTGCTGTGTACTTGTGATGGCTCACAGAGCCAGAGGTTGCGTCAACTCTCCGGACAGTTTTTGTTTTATTTGTGGGGAATATACCGTGAAAAAGTGGCAGAGGAACATTTCTGCATTTATTAAAAAAGTATATTTCGCCTATTTCGGTTTGAAGTTAGGCGATCAAGACAAACCGTGGGCTCCTCACAAAGTGTGCAAGACATGTGAGGAAGATCTACGCTTATGGATGAAAGGTAAATCACAAGCATTTCGTTTCGGAATACCTATGATGTGGCGTGAACAAAGAGACCACAGCAGTGACTGCTATTTTTGCTCTTGCATTGTGAAGGGATACAACTTAAAAAATAAGAATGTAATAAGTTACCCCAACCTTCCCTCAGCAATTAGGCCTATGCCTCATAGCAACGAAGTACCTGTGCCTGAACCACCAAAATCTTTGGATCATATTTGTGTGGACAGTTCTGATCATGATGAGACTCATCAGATGGCTTTTCCCGATGAGTCCAGTACTTCCGAGTTTGAAACTGAACCAGATCCGAAACCTGAACTTTTCTCTCAAGCTGAATTGAATGATTTAGTCCGGGATTTAGGACTCCCAAAAGATGCTGCCCAACTGCTAGGTTCTCGGCTTAAACAGAAAAATCTATTGTCACCAGGAACAACTTTTTATTGGTACCGCCACCGCGAGAAACAATTTTTGAAGTATTTCAGCAAAGAGGAAGATTTGGTATTTTGCAACGATATATACGGAGTGATGGAAAAGTTTAAACTCAAGTATGATCCTGCTGAATGGCGGCTGTTCATTGATTCGTCAAAAGACAGCATAAAAGGTGTTCTTCTTCATAATGGCAACACATTCGCTTCAGTTCCTATTGCTCACTCTGTTATTCTCCAAGAAAAATACGAGAATTTGGCCCTGATTCTTCAGAAGATTCGTTATGATGAGCATAAGTGGATGATTTGTGGAGACTTTAAAATTCTATCCATGCTATTAGGGCAGCAATCCGGTTTCACCAAATATCCCTGCTTCCTTTGCTTGTGGGATAGCTGGGCCCGCGACCTACACTGGGGGAAAAAAGACTGGCCAATTCGGGAGTATTTGAGACCCGGTGAGAAAAATGTTCTTCATGAGAGCTTGGTACCTCGTGATAAAATTCTATTACCACCTCTCCACATTAAGTTGGGTCTCATTAAGCAATTCATCAAGTCCCTTCCAAAAGATGGTGAGTGCTTTCGGTACCTTTGCTCAAAGTTCCCCCGACTTTCTGAAGCAAAGCTAAAGGAAGGAGTGTTTGTTGGCCCTGATATAAGGAAACTCATTTCAGATGGAGCATTCGCTGAAACGATGTCTGAGAAGGAAAAAGAAGCCTGGGATTCCTTCAAGGATGTTGTTCTCAAATTCTTGGGGAACAGGCGGGATGAGAACTATAAGGATATTGTTGCCAGGATGCTCAATGCCTTCAAAGAACAAGGCTGTAACATGAGCCTGAAAGTCCATTTCTTGCACTCCCATGTGAACTACTTTCCCGAAAACGTGGGGGCGTACAGTGAAGAACAAGGTGAAAGGTTTCACCAGGACATCAAGGACGCAGAGAGAAGGTACCAAGGAAGATGGAACACCACTATGATGGCTGATTTCTGTTGGTTGCTGCTGCGGGAAACCCCAGATGAAAATACGCCAAGCAGCGCACCAAGAGAAGCATTCGGGGGAAGAAGAAACGGGCCCACCAGGAGATTGATTGACCCAAGAATGACTTTAAAATCTAAACTGTGTTGACAAATATCGTGTTTTTACTAAACTTTGAAATAAAAATTTGCTAGTTATTACCACAATGTTGGATCTCATTTATTAGAATTTTATTTTCACACCATCGGGTGTTTGTCTTCATGTATTGCAATGGTGCGGTTTGCGTTTTCTATTCTTACATACATACCTGTACAACATTTTTGCACATTTCTTTGCTTTGCTTTGTGTCTAACCTCGCTCTTATATGCTCAATGTTTGTGCACATGTATGTGGCTGTTTTAAGTGCAGACAATTTTGCTACCATCACAGTGTGTTTTGTTGACATTACTCTATTCTTATGTGCTGCCTTGTTACAATTTTCTTTATTCTTATTTGAATAACTACTAAACAATTAGTATAAAGAATTCATCCAAGAAACTTTTATCTCGATCGCACTCAATCTGAAACGTTCACCTCAAACTGCTAACCCAATGTAGCAAAAAATCTGTACGTGATGGAGCAAATTGGTTACCAGATTTGGATTCAGCGCACCAAAAAACGTAAAAATCAATCGAAACATTAGAGGCAGTTTAAAAAAAATTTTTTTTAGTGTACCTGTGTTATTCTTTAGCTGCATTTCCCTAATGATTCCTTTTCCTATAGCTAGTAATATTGTATTACTTACAATCCATCCGCCACCATCCGTTGTCATGTCACAGTACACCTTCAGCTTCTGACTGACGTCACCATTAATGTAGATGGCATATATTCCACTGAGGGTGTCTCCATTCAATAGATGCTGGACACAATCTTGAGGATATGTGAACATTCGTTCCCCTGCATGATGAGAGAAACAAACATTTAAAACGTAACCTTCTTTCCCTATTCCCAAAGGCAGACTGTTAGACTGGAGGTGTTATAAAGTACTTGAAAGATTTATGGCTACCATTTCTACACTTTGACTTCTGTCATGTTTTTAGACACCCACTTCTGAAGAAGGCAATTGCCGAAACATGATCATGTACGGTGGTGATGGAGTTATGAAGAAACAATAAATATGGTTATGGTTTATAAGTATCTGATATACTGCCTTTCAAGACAAAGTAATCAAAGCGGTTCAAAACTATAAAAATAGTCAGATAGAATGGTAGATATCCATGAGACTGCTCCAGCATCATCCCATTAACACCGCTTTTTTGTGTTTCCTTTAGATCTGCGAGTGCGAGTGTCTTAAGTGTGGCCATGTACACTTACACATGCTAGAGGGCTAACATAAATATATGCTGCTGAAGTATGCAAACATGTATTTTGTAATCTACATTTTTCTATGCCACTCTATGCCCAAAATGCCTCATATATGCATGTTGTTGTTAAGTGTCGTCAAGTTGGTGTTGACTCATGGTGACCCTCTGGATAGTTGTCCTTAAATGTGTGCAGTGTTCAGTCAGACGGCACATTGTTGATAGAGTGGCATCCATAGTTGTTGATATTGTATCAATCCATCTCATTGCTGGCCTTCCTCTTTTGCATTGACCTTCAACCTTGCCAAGTATGTCGTCTTTCTCTAATGATCTCTCTCTTCACATGATGTGTCCAAAGTATGAAAGTCTAAGGGGCTTGTTTACAAAGCCGCGGTAGCGACCTCCGCCCAATATCGGAGCCGCGGCCCCTAAGTCTTATTATTTGAGCTTCTAACAAAAGCTTAGGTTTGATCTTCTTTAGTACCGACTGATTTGTTCTTCAGGCAGTCCGTGGCATACACAGTATTCGTCACCAGCACCATAATTCAAAAGCATCGATTTTCTT
Organism: Ichthyophis bannanicus; assembly: GCA_033557465.1. Classification (NCBI taxonomy): domain Eukaryota; kingdom Metazoa; phylum Chordata; class Amphibia; order Gymnophiona; family Ichthyophiidae; genus Ichthyophis; species Ichthyophis bannanicus. Next base: position 11,219,345 of record JAWIIG010000024.1, on the reverse strand, counting down.
CTTGGTCTTTTTCACTGTCCAACTTTTGCATCTATATAACATTATTGAAATTACCATGGCTTGGATAAGTTGAATCTTTGTATGAATAGAGATATCTATGCTCTTGAGAATCTTGTCTAGGTCCTTCATAGCCATTCTGCCATGAACAATGCGCCATCAGATTTCTTGACTGCTTGTCTTTTCTTTATTGATCCAAGCAGGTTAAGGTTGTTCACTATTTCTACTTCTCCATCAACAATGAACTTATTGATTGTACCAGTTGTCATGATCTTTGTCTTCTTCACATTAAGGTACAAGCCCATTTTAAGGCTATGTTTCTTGCTCTTAAGAAGAAAATGTTTCAGATCGTCTTCACTTTCAGCCAGTAATGTAGTATCATCAGCACAGCGAAGCTTGTTGATGAGTCTTCCACCAATCTTCATACCTCAGTTGTCTTCATACAGTCCTGCTTCTCTGATGATTTGTTCTGCATTTGTTCTGGGGGAAATTATGCAGCCTTGTCGTACACCTTTACTGATTTTACACCATTCTGTTTCTCCTTGTTCTTCTTAAACTGTTTCATTACAGCTTCTGCCTCTGTCCAGACAGAGGTCCTAATGCCAGTTGAAGGACCTGTTCCATGTGCAGGGTGCCTGCATGCTGAAGCTCTGAGGAAACAAGTGGAAGAACTAAGAGGAGGTGGTGAGGCTGAGGAGCATTCAAGACAGTCAGAAGTACATTGATGAGATGCTTCTTTCAGCAACCAAGCTCTACAGTGGAGGAGAAGATGGGTGCCGACAGAATAGCCCACTGACTATTACCCAATGTTGCTAATCCATGTCAGAACAAATGATACTGCCAGGTATCCCTCTGAGCATATCAAAAGTGACTTCATGGCTCTGGGACAGAGGGTGAAGCAGTTAGGTGCACAGGTGGTGTGCTCTTCAATCCTCCCTGTTGAGGGTAAAGGCCAAGGCAGAGAGGTTCGCATCCTGGAGATGAATGCATGGCTCCGTGGATGGTGTCATCAAGAGCGTTTTGGTTGCCTAGACTATGAGATGCTGTTACAAGGGTTGCAGAGCAGAGATGGCATCCATCTGTCCAAGAAAGGTCGACACATCTTCAGTAGTAGGGGATGGGTGAAGAAAGCCCCCATGTAAGTCAAAGCCCCTAGGTAAGTGTTACATTAAATACCTTTATGGAAATGGGTAACAGGCATAACACATGGAAAGCAGTGTGTATAAATGTCCGTAGCATGGGAAATAAGATCCCTGATGTTGAAGCTTTGGTGGGAGTGGCCGACTTGGATTTAGTGGCAGTTACAGAAACATGGTTCACAGAAAACCATGACTGGGATGTAACTATACCTGGCTATACTTTATTCAGAAAGGACAGGGTAGGAAGAAGGGGAGGACGAGTGGCACTATATGTAAAAAATAATATTAAAGCTTTGGAATTACAGAGCTTAAAAGGGAGAGAGGAGGCACTGTGGGTTAAACTTGGAAGAGGGAAAGAGAAATCTATTTGCATTGGCATGATATACAGACCTCCCTCACAAGAGGAAGAGGTGGACAGAGAATTAATTGAAGACATATGCAGCATTGTTAGGAAAGGGGAAGTGCTACTGATAGGGGATTTCAATATGCCAGATGTTGATTGGCACATTCCTGCTGCAGTATCACCTAGAAGTAAAGAGATCCTGGATTCTCTACAGGGAGAACTATTCAGGCAATTGGTAAGAGACCCCACACGTGAAGGGGCCATACTGAACTTGGTGCTTACCAATGGTGAAGGTGTTTCTGATGTTATAGTGGGAGATCATTTTGCATCCAGTGATCACCAGATGGTGTGGCTCAGTATTAGGACTAGGGCTGTTAGAATCCATTCAAAGGCAAGGGTCTTAGACTTTAGGAAGACTAACTTTGCCAAGATGGGCCAATACCTCAGGGAGTCGTTAGCGGGATGGGAACAGCTGGGGGATGTAGAAAAACAGTGGGCAAAACTGAAAGGGGATATTTTAAGGGCAACCAACCTTTTTGTTAAAATGGTAAATAAAGGTAAAAGGAAAAGGAGACCACTATGGCTTTCGAAAGAAGTAGCTGAAAAAGTGAAGAAAAAGAGGGAGGTCTTCATGAAATACAAGAGACCACAGAGAGAGGAAGACAGGCATCTATATTTGGAAAAACTTAGAGAAGCTAGCAAAGTAGTCAGGAAAGCAAAGATTCAAAAAGAGGAGGAAATAACCAATGCAATAAAATGGGGGGGATAAGACATTTTTCAGATATATTAGTGAGAAGAGGAAGGGCAAAAGTGTTATTGTCAGATTCAAGGGTGCAGGGGAGGAATATGTAGAAGCTGATGAGGATAAAGCGGAATTGCTTAACAAATAATTCTGTTCTGTATTCACAGATGAAGAACCAGGAGCAGGACCTCAGAAAACACCCACAAATAGGGACAGAAGTGAGGGACATCTTGAACAATTTTCAGAAGACTGTGTTCATGAGAAACTAGCTCAACTTAAAGTAGACAAAGCGATGCTACCGGATGGGATACACCCTAGAATACTGAGGGAACTTGGGGACGTTCTAGCAGCTCCACTGACTGACCTTTTCAATGCCTCATTGAAGTCGGGAGTGGTGCCAAAGGACTGGAGAGAGGCTCATGTGGTGCCTTTACAAAAAGCGGAAGTAAGGATGTGGTTGAAAATATCGGTGGTGAGTAAATTATTGGAAATGCTGCTGAAAGAGAAAATAGTGAGGTTTTTGGAGTCCAGTGGATTACAGGATCCGAGGGAGCATGGATTCACCAGAGGCCGGTCTTGTCAGACAAATCTGATTGATTTCTTTGACTGGGTGACCAGGGAGTTGGACCAAGGTAGAGCCCTAGATGTGGTGTATTTAGAGTTTAGTAAAGCCTTTGACACTGTTCCTCACAGGTGACTTATTAACCAACTAAGCACCCTAGGGATGGACCCTAAAGTTACTGCTTGGGTTAGAAATTGGTTGGGTGGGAGGAGACAAAGAGTACAGGTAAATGGAGCTCACTCTGAGGAGAAGGATGTTACCAGTGATGTGCCCCAGGGATCTGTCCTTGGTCTGGTTCTTTTTAACATCTTTATTAGTGATATAACGGAAGGGCTGTCGGGCAAAGTTTGCCTCTTTGCAGATGATACCAAAATCTGCAATAGAGTAGACGTCCAGGAAGGTGTACATAACATGAGGAGGGATCTAGCTAAGCTTAAAGAATGGTCTAGAATTTGGCAGCTGGGATTTAATGTTAAAAAATTTAAGGTCATGCATTTGGGGTGCATCAATCCAAGGGAGCAATATAGTATAGGGGGTGAAGTACTTTTATCCACTAAAGAAGAGCGAGACCTAGACGTGGTTGTGTCTGATGATCTTAAAGTAGCTAAACAGGTAGAAAAGGCAACGGCAAAAGCTAGAAGGATGCTTGGGTGCATACGGAGAGGAATAGCTAGCAGAAAAAAGGAGGTGATAGTGCCTCTGTATAAGTCTTTGGTGCGCCCTCATTTGGAGTATAGTGTGCAATTCTGGAGACCGCACCTTCAAAAGGATATAGACAGGATGGAGTCAGTATAGAGGGTGGCTACTAAAATGGTTAGTGGTCTTCATTATAAAGCATATGAGTACAGACTTAAGGATCTTAATATGTACGCCTTAGAGGAAAGGCGGGATAGAGGTGATATGATTGAGATGTTTAAATACCTCCGTGGTATAAATGTACAGGGGGAGAGCCTCTTTCAATTGAAAGCAAGTTATGCTATGAGGGGACATGGGATGAGGGTGAAGGGGGATAGATTCAGGAGTGATAAGCAGAAATATTTCTTTACGGAAAGAATGGTGGATCCGTGGAATAGTCTCCCAGTGGAGGTGGTAGAGATGAGGACAGTATTTGAATTCAAAAAAGCATGGGACAAACACAGAGGATCTCTAAAGGGAAAAAAGGGGACTGTTGTAGTTGTTGATATGGAAGGACAGACTAGATAGGCCATGTGGTCTTTTTCTGTTGTCATATTTCTATGTTTCTATGCTTCTTGATCAATTTAAATGTTGTGCAAGAGAACTATCAGGTGTTTTGTTATACCCATATTTCTTAATGTGGCCCAGAGTTTATTGTGGTTTACACAGTCAAAAGCCTTCCTGTAATCAATAACACGCATATAGATATCTGTTTGATATTCTTTTGTCATTTCAAAGACCCATCTCACATCCGCAATGATGTCTTTCGTTCGTCGCCCTATCCTGAACTCTGCTTGCATTTCAGGCAGTTCTTGTTCCAGGTATGGTTGTGGTCTCTGATGAATGATCTTTAGGAGAATCTTGCTGGCATGTGGGATCAGAGTGATTGTGCAATAATTTCCACAGTCAGTTGGATCACCTTTCTTCATTATTAGTATAAACACGGATCTTTTCGAGTTAGTTGGCCATGATGTTGTCTTCTAGATTTCCTGGCAGAGGCTTGTAAATATCATAACAGCCACATCCAATTGCTATAATACTTCAGTTATGCCTGGTGCTTTGTTCTTTGATAATGCTTACAATGCTGCTTCAACAATTTCTTTCATCACCAATGGTTCCTGATCATAAGGTTGAGGTTGAAACAGCTGTTGGTCCACTTGATCTTCATGGTATAATGACTCTGTGTATTCTTCCACATTTCCTTGAGCTTCTCAGCATCATTCAACATGGATCCTTGAGCATCCTGTAGCATTCTAATTTGAGGTTGAAATTTTCTCTTTAACTCTCGTAGCTTTAGGAAAGCTGATCTTTTTCTTCCTCTAACAGTTTCTGATTCTATTTCCTTGCATACATCATTGTAGTACTTCTCCATGTCTCATCCTGCCGTATGCAGGAAATCTCTGTTGAGTTCTGTGATTACTTCTCTTTCACCTTTGGCTTTAGCTTCTCTGTGCAATTTTCAGAGTTTCTTCCGTCACCAATTTTAGCTGTTTTTGCTTTTTCAGAGACTTCTCACTTTCTTCAAGCACAACTTTCTTGATGTCATCCCATAACTCTTCTGGTGCTCTGCCATTTGTATCCAAAGCAGCAAATCAATTTTGCAGGTAGTCTTTAAATTCTGATGGTATATTCTCAAGGGCATATTTGCTGCATTCATGAGTGGTTTGCTCTTTTTCAGCTTTAGCTAGAGTTTGCATACTAATACTTTTTTGATGTTATTGAGCTTTCCATCATTGACTTTCACAGATGTAGTCAATTTGATTTTTGTACAATCCATTGGGTGAAGTTCATGTGTACAGCCAGTGCTTGTGTTGCTGAAAGAAAGTGTTTGAGTTGAATAGATCATTGGTCTTGCAGAATTCTATCAGTCTTTCTCCAGCTTCATTTCTGTTGCCAAGTTCCTATTTTCCAACCATTTTGCTTTCTTCTTTGTTGCCAACTTTTGTGTTCCAGTCACTCATGACTATCGGGATATTCTTTTTGCATGTTCTGTCAGTTTTAGCATACTTGTTCATAGAACTGATCAACCTCTTCTTCTGCAGCTGTTGTTGGGGCATATACCTGAATAGTAGTTGAGCTGATGGGCATTCCTTGTAGATGAATATAAATTAAGCATTCACTGATTGCTTTGTATTTCATTACAATTCTTGCAAGTTTCTTCTTAATTATAAATATAACACCATTTCTTCTCTGCCTTTCATTGCCAGCATAGATTGCCATGTGATCAAAAGATGTAAAGTGTCCGATGCCAATCCATTTCAGTTCATTGACACCCAACAGATCGAGTGACCACCTCCACCTTCCCCTGGTTCATGCTTCAGATGTTCCATGTCCCAATATGTAAGATATCTTTGCAGTTTCTGACTCTCATTTAATAAGCAGCTACATCAGCAGTCAGATGTTCCGAGGGCTTTGATCCAACCACATCATAAATGCAGGTTTTACTATGAAAAGTCTTCAGCTCATCCCCAGTAGCCAGTTGAGTGCCTTCCAACCTGGGGGGTCTCATCTTCCAGCACTATAGTGCAATTTGTTTTGTTGTGACTGTCCATTGGGTTTTCATGGCAAGATATTGAAGTAGATTGCCAGGCCTTTCTTCCACGCAGGTAATGCTAGTGTTGTTGCCATTGTCACAGAAATGTGATCCTCTGCCACAAACACTGTCCCATTCTGCAGCTGCCCAAATAGGTGGTTTGTCTTAGTTTAACATCTCAGCTAAGACCTGTCCATCTTGGGAGACTCTGCCAATAGTTAAGCTAGCTTAGCTCTCATCACCACTGATGCACACAAGCTCTCACAGCATGACAAGCTGCAAACCAATTGAGGATGTCATTATCATGCATGTATATGTCCTTAAGGCAGCCCAAAAAAACAAACTAACAGATTTCGGTTCTCCACAAGGCTGTTTTTTTTCTTTATCATATTTGTAACAAACACACAAAATTTTAATGAAAATAAACAACATTTAGAGGTCACCTATCTGGCAGTTTTTATGTCATGTGAAATAAACAGCAGACAACTGGAATGTCTGGTAACAGTGGCCGCTGAAGGTTTTGCACCATCTTTTTCTTTGTTTCTGCTGAGATTCTGTCATCAAAAAGGGCTAATCCTGCCTAATTTTCAGACAAAAAACAGAGGTTCCTTGAAAATGCAATAGCCTGGTTTGGGTAAGGCTTACAAACTGATAAAAATTCAATGTCATTGAGAGGAGCTTGGATTGCAAATGATTTGAGATAAACAAGACTGACAAACAGAGCCAAATCTATGATATTCTTGGACTTACGTGCAGTTATCATAAACGGAACCTTAAAAAGGAACATTTTTAATACATAAATGCCTTTTCCCATCCATAAAATGTGCAGAATGAGACAGCCTCTCAAAGTTTTGCAATCAGGCTGAAAGTTCACAGATAAGCAAGTATCCCTAATGGACAAAAATAAGCCTTTTGGAGAAACGATTCTACAAAAATTAACTTTTTGCATTGGTTTGTGGACTATCCTAATGTCCATGCAGTTTATAAAATCATGGTATCTGTGTTTACCAGGCTTGTCTAAGTTCATTCTTCAAGCGCCACATGCAGGCTAGATTTCCAAAATATCCCTAATGAATATGAATGAGAGAGTTTTACATGCATACTTTTACTGAGGGCATCTGTTCTGAAGATCTAGCCTGTTTGTGGCCTTCAAAGTCTGAACTTGGACAAGCCAGGTACATCTAGATGCATATATCTTCCATGTTAAACCACGCATTATTTGTGCCTGCATTTTATTAAATGGACCTGTCATTTGTGCATAGTGCTAAACATATATTACAAAATGTTCAGTGCTTATTTTTGTATGACCTGACATAGGTATACTTTTCTGGCCTCAGCCTAAATTTATAAAATTGCTTTCATAGTGTTTGTATGCACTTACGATTATCTGCATTTGAAGAGAATCTTCTAGGGAGTAGGGTTGGGTCAGGATTTTCACCTATGCACATACTTTGGATTTTTAGCAGTGTGACTGCATGTGGTGGGGAGGGAAGGGAGTAAATTTCTGAAACATTGCCTAGGTTGACAGGGTAAGAAGGCGCCTATTGTAGCCTATTTTAACAAGACACATAGGTGCCCATGTGTCTTTATAAAATGCTAGCACTCAACGCAGGTTAAATACATGTGTAGAGGCAAATTTTATAATCTATGATGCGCTTCATTAATCCACCCATGCTCCACCGAAACTATGCCCTTGGACATCTCTACACATGGGTTATAAAAAATGACACGCCTTCTTTTCACCACATGTACTTTTACATGCGCCACCCATGGGGTAATTTTAAAAAAGGCTTTTTATGTGCAGGAAAAGTTGATACAGTTATTCCCTATTTGTGCATTTTACCTCAGAAAACTCATCTACACAAGTTAGTAGGTGTAGATGTGAGGTGTTGGGGAGTATTTTTCCTAGGCTTATCTTAAAAGTGAATGTGTTTCTACTTCCTGATTGCAGCAAGAAGGTGGGGTAGAGAGAAACCTCAGCAGCAGCAACTGCCAATGTCAGGCAAGCCTCTATCTTCTCCTCAGCAGTTGGTGACCTCTGCAGCTCCAGTATCTATATGTTCTCAAAAGTTCACGTAGAATACTTTTGGATAAGTCTTACAGGATCCAATAACTACTACTACTACTGAACATTTGTATAGCACTACAAGGCATACGCAGCGTTGCACAGACCCATGTAAAAGACGGTCCCTGCTTATCGGAGCTTACAGTCTAGCCGAGACAGACAACACAGTAGCTGTAGACATGGGATACAGCTAGGAGGAATGGTAAGGAAACACAAAGGAGATCAGGTGAGTCAAGATCCGAAAGCAGCTGCAAAGAGTTTTCAGCCTGGATTTGAAAAGGGTCAGAGAAGGCACCTGATGTACAGACACAGGTAGTTTGTACCAGGCATAAGGAGAAGCAAGGTGAAAGGACCGAAGTCTGGAATTGGCAATAGAAGAGAAGGGCACAGATAGAAACGATTTGCCAGAAGAGTGGAATTTCCAGGGAGGGGTGTAGGGAGAGATAAGAGAGGAAGGGTAGTGAGAAGCTGCAGAGTGAATGCACTTATAGGTCAGCAGGACAAGTTTGAACTGGATGCTGAAATGGATAGGAAACAAATGAAAAGACTTGTGAAGAGAGGTAATAAGAACATGACAAGGCTGGCAGAAGATTAGCCGCAGAAGAGGGACAGATTGAAGGGGAGAGAAATGACTCAGAGGGAGACCAACAAGGAGTAGATTACAATAGTCTAGACGGAAGGTGACTAAGGAGTGGATAAGTGTCTTAGAAGTGTGTTCAGAAAGGAATGGGTGAATTTTGTTGATGTTGTAGAGAAAGAAACGACAGGTTTTAGCTATCAATTGCATGTGTGTGAAGAAGGAGAGAGAGGTGTCAAAGACAACCCCAAGGATGCGAGCTGAGGAGACAGGGAGGAGTAAAGAGTTATCCACTGAGACTGAAAAAGGAGGAAGGGCAGAGGAGTGTTTAGGGGGAAAAATAAGAAGCTGTTTTGGCCATGTTCAATTTCAAGTGTCAGTGAGACATCCAAGCAGCAATGTCAGAAAACTAGGCAGAGATCGTGTCCTGGATTGCCAGAGAGATTTCAGGTGTAGAAAGGTGGCGTCATCAGTGTAGAGATGGTACTGAAAGCCATGGGAAGAGATGAGTGCTCCAAAGGAATGGATATATAGAGAGAAAAGACTGATCCTTGGGGTACACCAACTGGGAATGGTATAGCAATAGAGGAGAGTCCACCACAACAAACACTGAAAGAGCGATGGGAGAGATAAGAAGAGAATCAGGATAGCACAGAACCCTTAAAACCAAGCGAGGACAAGGTATCAAGGAGAAGGTTGTGGTCAATAGTGTCAAAAGCAGCAGAAAGGTCAAGAAGGATGAGGATCGAGTAAAGGCTCTTGGATTTTGCCAGGAACAGGTCACTGGAGACTTTGGCAAGAGCCGTTTCAGTCGAATGTAAAGGACGAAAGCCAGATTGTAGAGGATCCAGAAGGGCTTGAGAGGAGGAAAGTTGAGGCAATGGGGTGATCTGCACGTTTAGATAGTTTAGAAACAAAGGGGAGGAGGGAGATGGGTCGATAGTGAGAAGGACGGGTAAGGTCTATTGAGGGTTTCTTGAGAAAAGGAGTGACTGCAGGGAAAGTTGCAGTAGAGAGCGATAGGTAGAGAATATGAGAGATAGAAGGGACTACAATGGAGGAGATGAGCTACAGAGATGGGTGGCAATAGGAGCAGAGGAGCAGGTAGTGAGTTTGGATGAGGAAAGAAGGTGAGTAGTTTCCTCCTCAGAGATCATAGAAAAGAAGAAAGGGTAACAGAGGTAGTGGGGGGGGGGGGGGGGGGGAATTGGGAGGGAGGAAGGGGAGTAACTGACCTCATGAGGAATTTGAGTGTGATCTTGTGGATTTTGTCATGAAAGTAGTCAGCCAGGATTTGGGCAGAAAGGGAGGGAGGGCTTGGAGGCGGAGGCACCTTGAGGAGAGAGCTGTAAAGAGACGGTGAGGGCCAGAGGCAAGTCAGATGGACATAATAAATGACCATCTCATGCCACAAAGCATTCACGTTGTCTGGGTGTTTTTTTCCTAGTTGCATTTGTCACTGTCTCTTATCTACTTTCTTTCTGCCTATCTTCTCCAAACTCCTTTTCCAAGCTCTCCTTTTCATTTTACTTTTCTTCATCACTTCCTCCCTTATATCAATCTCTACCATCAGTCTATTTCTCTCTTCTCAACCTTGTAAATAACTTTCTTAAATCACCATCTGTTAGGAACAGTAACATATCGTCCATATACAGTGACATTTTGTGCCAGCGCTTCCCTATCAGAAAGCCCTCAATGGACTCCGACTGGTGTATCCGTTGCACAAGAGGCTATATTGCCAGATTAAAAAGCAAGGGGAAGAGGGGCATCTCTGCCGAGTTCTCCTACAAATTGGGAAATAATTTGAAAACAACCCATTAGCCAAACACCTGAGCTTTAGGACTGAAGAACAGAGAGCATAGGGAAATTAAATTTTTCCAGTACTGCAAACAAAATAGTTATGGAGACCTGATCAAAGGTCTCCATGTCTAAGGCCTCTACCAGACACGGTGTACCAGTGCAGTCTGCCCAATTCAAAGGACATCGCTGACCCGATCAGCCACATCAGCAGGGAGCGGGTGAAGATGCTCCTCTCTACTCCCCACCGAGGCTGCCAATCAAGCTCAGCTACCGGAACTTTAAAAACAGGCATGCTGAGGTGCGCCCGTGCCTGAGGGCCTCGGCAGTGGGCCCTTTGGCATAGCCCTTAGGCATGGACTGAAGCTCAAGAAGCCCATGATGAAAAAAGGCACCTTCCATTGCACTGTCAGAAATCTGAAGATTCAGCACTGTGCCGCCCATCTGTGCAACATCTACAAGACCACTACCGCTCACTTCAACATGGAGTAAGAGCCTTCCTAATGATCTCTCATTCTATAAAGCGTCTCCATTGCATAGTGAGACAACACCTCAACAACAGCCTACACAATAGCCAACTAATTCAAGGCACTCAGGCGTGCCCATGCCTAGAGCCATGCAAAAAGACCCATAGGCTTGACCCTTAGGGTGGCCATTAGCGCACAGAGCTCCACAGCGCACAGAGAATGAAAGATTCCCCCACTACTGCATTACCTACACTGCTGCAACTGGTGCACCCTTAGGCAAACAACAAAGAGAAGCCAATTCAATCTGTCAACGTGGAAATGCCATGACAGAGGTATGTCACTGCCATATTAAGATTCCTACTACTTACCTAGATAATCACCCGCCTCACAGCAGCAATCAGATCAGGCTGTAACAACCAAATTCCTATAATTACTAACTATAGATGTCCACTAGATGGAGCGCTAGCACTACAGTACAGTCCACATACCAGAAATGTCACTGTGTGCTAAAACAAATCTCACAAACTGCGAACTGAGCAGGAGACCACACCCCATGAACAAAATGCGCTCTCATCAATGCACGGTCAGTAAGAAATAAAATCCAAACCCTAGCTGACTTTATAAATGAGCACGGCCTAGATCCTATTCATCACTGAAACTTGGTTCTCGGATAGCGACTTGGTCCTCCTAAACCAATTATGTCCTCCTACATATACAATATTCACCTCAAACAGAGCCAATAACAGAGGCGGAGGAGCATGTATAATTGCAAAAGAGCACCTGAAACTCAACATTACCAACTCTAGTGCTATAAAGAAATGCTGCAGAGCTTGCTACCTTAGTCAAAGCTGCATGCTCCACCCCACAGTGTCATCAACCTCTGATAATTCTCAGAGACCTTGATGGCCTCCTCCCCCACATCACAATCGGAAGCCTTCCTCGAAGCCATGAAAACACTTGGATACATACAGATCATCTCCGAACCAACTCTCAAGAAAGGAAATGTCCTTGATTTAGTATTTAAACCTTCCGACCTTCTCCCCAGTCCTTATCAAGTTCCACACACAATCTTCCCTGTCCCTTGGTCAGACCACCCAGCTATTCTTTTCCCTATCCATACTACTTCATAACAATCTACGCAAAGACCCATGCTGCTCAAAATCCAAAGATTCTGAGACTTCAACAATGAACAATTCCTTGCAGCAGTTATCCTACAGCTGGACCTCATAAAAGCAGCAAACTCAGACCTCAACAAAATGACAACAATTTGGAACGATACGCTGTCCGCAGCAGCGCTTGCATCCCCAAGGAAAATAACAGTAAAACACCGAAACAGAGCCCCCATGGTTCTCAGCTTACCTACAAAAACAGAAAAGTAGCTTACGCCAACTAGAACGAAAATGGAGACATTCAAGAGACCCAAACTGGCTACATAGAACAACTTAAGATATCAACAGAGAAACCCTGAACTGGAAATGAGAAAACTACACTAATCTCGTCACCTCTGCAATAAACAAACTAAGAAAACTGTTCTCCATTGTGAAAAAACTCAAAAGGAACCTCAGGCCAGAAGGTCGGGGGTTCAAATCCCACTAGAGGACAGCAACCTTGGGCCGGAAGGACTAGGGTTTCTAGTCCCACAGGCGCTCCTTGTGGTCGTTGGCAAGCCACTTAACCCTCCATTGCCCATGTTCCCTGTAAAATAGTTATCTCCAAGTTATAATGCCCTGTTCAATGTAATTTCAGTTTGTTCAATGTAAACCGCCTTGATATCATGAAAGGCGGTATATAAGAAATGTTAAATAAATAAAAAAAATAAAACTCAATAATGGAAACATACAAGATAAAATATCCCCCCAAAAGATTGCCTCCTATCTACTCACCAAACAGATACAAATCCTTGCAATAGAATAAATCACAATGATATCCAGCCCTGGAATGGATCCCCAGAAGATTTGGTCCCAATTTGAGCTTCCATCAATTGAAAACATTGAAGACACAATACAGAGCCTTAACACAGCAACCTCCACAATGGACCCCTGCCCTGTCATCTCGATAAAGCTGACTAGATCACACCTTAGTACATACCTCATAACCATAGTACCCGCTTCACTGTCTCTAGCCTTATGCCCACAGCACTGAAGCAAACCTCAATTCAAGCCCTAAAAAGCACAAAACTTGACCCAATCTCCCCTAAATCCTACAGACCAATATCTAGCATCCCATTGGTCTCAAAAATAATAGAGAAAATTGTCCTAAGACAACTCTAAGACCATCTCAATAAGCATGCACCCCTAGACCTCCACCAACGTGGATTCAGACAGTTCCATGGGGTTGAGAGTGTCATCACTCCCTCCTAAACACTCTTACAACCTGCTTGTAAAACAAGAATGGATTCATCCTAATTTTCCTTGACATCACCACTGCCTTCGACTCCCTCCCCAACTACTACAAAGACACTCCGAAATCAGCCTCCATGATACCACACTCAAGTGGTTCCGCTCTTATCTGGTTTACCAGAAACAGTAAGTAAGAATTGGCAAGCCCATTCCCACAGCAAATAGGAGTACCTCAGGGACAAGTCTATCAGCTCTTCTTTTCAATATCTATATCCAACCATTATGTAATAACTGGGCACAATAGTAGACCAACAACTGACCTTCAACCTCATATAAAAAGAATAACCACCTCCACCTACCGCAAACTAAGAACCCTGAAGCATCATTGCCCAATATTCCCTCTGAAACATTTCCGAACCATGTGCCAGGCAATGATTACACCTGTTCTAGACTATTGCAATATCATCTTCCAGGGCCTACCTAAATAAACTCTCCACCCACTACAAATGGTCCAAACTACTGCGGCCTGAATAATATCTGGGGCTCCTCACCAATCACATATCACCTCCATACTAATACAACTTCATTGGCTTCCCATCTCAGCTAGAATCAGATACAAAGTTCTTATCATAATATTCAAAATTCTTCACAAAGACTCTGTCACTTCTCCAGTCCCTTATCTCAAAACACAAATAATGAAAGACTACGAAGACACTCCACCCTCAACCTACTCGCCATCCCACAGCAGAAGACAAAGAGCAAGCCGTCCACCTGCAAGAGAATATTCACCTTATTCGCCCCATCCTTATGGAATAAATTACTGCCAACACTAAGAGGCCTCTCAGACCTGTTTGAATGCAGGAAGAAATTAAAAATGCACCTCTTCAAGGAAAAAATAACATATCCTCCGACCTAGAGACTCATCCACCATAAATTCTTACTGTTTAAATCATCCAATCCAATGCACTAGACACATACACTGTATCAATGATCCAATATTAAATGGTAGCTATCTCTTACCTACAACATCACTGTAAATAGCTCAAAGTTAAATACACATACTGTTATTTTGTTATATCGTTCCAGTTCCTTGTACAACAACGTGCCTTATGGTCCTGTTAAATTGTCATTTCACTGTAAACCACTTTGAACAGCAGAAAGGCCGTATAATAAGTTTAAATAAATAAATAATATTAAACAGTCTCCTGGTGTTTACTACATAAGCTCTACCTTTGATAAATCCTGTCTGATTGTAGTGGATCAGATTTGATATTGGGCTTTGCAGTCCTAACTGGATGTCCTTAACGAGAAACTTTATATCTGTAGAAATTAAGCAGATAAGATGATACGATCTACACTCAGGCTGTCTTTCCAGTATTACCATAATGTTGGTTTTTAACACATTTTTACTATCTGGCACTTGCTGAAGAGAGTTAAATAAGGTCACCAACATGGGAGACAACTGGACAAAACATTTGTATACCTCTCTATATGGTAGCTGTCTGGTCCTCGGCACTTAACCAAAGGAAGATTCATAACTGCTCTTTGCACCTCAACCCGGTCACTGGCCTCAACAATCTAGCTCTCTGCCCATTGGTTAACACCAGTAGGTCAACTCAATCCAGAAAATCCTTAACTTGAAATGGAGAACCATCCTCCCCCTCTGAATACAACTGCTGAAAAACCAGCTTTCAAAGGCTTTGGAGATTTCACAGGGTGTAGTGATGCACATGCCAGTCTCATCCTTGATCCTATGAATTATAGTTGCTTGTCTCTTAACCCCTCACAATCCTAGCCAATAACTGATCAATCTTGTCACTAGGTTCCATAGTATTCTTTGTTTAGAAAATCTAACCAATTTTTCTACTTCTGCAACTAGAAGGGTTTTTCAACTCCTCTCTAGCCTGCACTAGCTTCTTACAAATTTTAGGTATACAGGATGAGGGTGATGGGGCAGCACTCCTCTTTCTCTCTGAGACCTTTCCCAACAGCGTCCCTGCTCTCTTAACCCTGTTCTTCCCCTTTCTCTCTGCCTCTCAGAGGGGATGAAGGGAAAGAGCTGGGCTTTGGAGATGGGGAAAGGGAGAGAAGGCCAGGGTGGTGGCATCGGGCCTAGGGAAGGAGGAGAGGGAACGTGTGTTCTCAACTCTCTACTTCACGTGAATCTGAGTGGGGGGCACCAGGAGAGAAATGTCTTGCAGTGCTGCCATATTTCAATAAAAAATCTTTTCTGTTTGATATAGTGGCTTCCTATGCAGATTTTTTTTTTTAGATAGCCGTAATAAATATGCAGATATGCCCCTTGAAACAGTCAAACTACACCCATGGTCATGAGCCAGAGGCTCTCTGGTGCAGAGATCCCAAATTAAAGGCTTTCTGGCTAGGGGCTCCGAAGTCAGGGATCTTCGGTTCTCTTACACTCGGGCCAATATAGCCATCCTTTGTTTTCCAGTATGTCAATTGTGATAAGGAAGCTTATCATAGCTCAGGAAGGAGCTATAGTAAAGGTGAAGTGACTCTGAACAAGCAACCTGTCAGTTCTGGTAGAAATGAGAAAACAGAATTTTTCCATAAAAGACTACCAGTCCCAGAATGCACCAGGTTTCCAACAGCCATTAGAGGAGCTGAAGTGGGGAAACGTGTGTTCAATAAGGAGGGCTATGAGGTAATCCCCAAGCACTCATCTCAAAGGGCAGAGCCTGATTCAGCACAGCTGCGCTGTGCTAGGGTGGAGCACTCATCTAAGCAGAATAAAGGTAGAGTTTATTCTACAGAGAATTATCCTCAGTTTCATCTGGGAGATCCTCATCCTCAGTTTCATCTGGGAGATCCTCAGAATCAGCTTGGATATCCTCAGCTTGGACGTCTTCATCATCTGGAGGATCATCAGGAACAGAAGCCAGACCGGACGGACAGAGAGGGCAAGAAACCCTTTGGAAGAAAGAAGAGAAAAGCATTTGGGAGGTCTAAAGGAGTCCAGAGCAGTACGTATACTGGAAGGTATTCCAAGGGCCAGCATACACCATTGGACTGGGGAAAGCTAGGAATCTCCAGAGGGTACCTGTGAGGGAGACAGCTGCACTTGGAAGGGACCCTAGGACCCGTGCCAGAAGGTATGTGAAGAGAGATCCAGTGTCCAGGGATCTGGATTGGAAGGCTGGACATAAGAATTGAACTACATACTGGCCAGGCTATTTAGAGAGGAACTCTAACAGCAATGGAAGCTCAGGTATGAACACTGATCTATGCCCTAGCTATAACCTTGAAAGACAGCAGGGAAACAAGTATTCTCCTGAGAGTGCTACATTGAGAAATTCCTCTGTGCCAATCCATGATATTGAACCCATGATTGTTGAAGAAGGGGGAGCGGTCTTAGATACAGGCTGTGAATATATGGATTGCTCTCTGTCTAAACTCCTTTGGTAATTTTCTGTTACAAAGTACAACAACCATCACAAAGAAATACAAACTTGTTCTTTAATCTACTCAGAAAAGCTCCTGAAGTAGGATTTGAGCCACGCAGTAGAAAGCAAGCCAGCTAAGGGGTTTCAGCTGAGTAACTGCTAGCAATTGAGCCTTACCTAATTGCTTGTGAGCTCTGAGGGAATCACTTCTGAATCTATGTGTGAAGATATAAGAAGTTAACCTGAAAAGAACAGTTTTTCCTTTCTTTGTGGGTTTTGCTTGTTGTTTGATATACTGCTAAGAAAATATTAGCTAAAGCCTACAGAAAAGACCAGTTTGTTACCAACCAGGTCTTTATTCTTTTGCTTTGATTGCCTGACAAAGTTCAACTGTTTTCCTGATTTTGTTTTTCTAAGTTTAACACTGAAAGCAAGTATCCTGTTTTATGTGCTACTAAGCATATCTGTGTTGGGAGAAATAACCCCATAAATAAATATCTTATTGGCTTTACACTCAAGCACAACTAATTATTGTGAGTGGCTGTGTCTGGTGTGAATGGACTGCATTTCCCACAATCCCTTGCAAATCATATTGATATATGCACTTGCCAAGACTGTGAACATTCTCACCCAGGCAGCCGTCTGACACAATTGCATTCCATATTATCTGCTGTGCCCTTAATGCATAATAGCAAACTTTGCCCTGCATCAGCAGTACAGCTGCCGTCCCAAAAACGCTAGAAACTCCAACAGTTAACACAGAGAAACATGGAAATGTTTGAATATGACAGCACATAAGAACTGGAGGCCTGCTATTTAGCAGCAGCGGCTAGCACAATTACAGCAGCTAGCCATCACCGCTGAACACTAAAACCAGAAATTCAATGTCGGGGCCATATCAACTTTCACTTGTGCTTCTTACTTAGGGATACAAAAAGATGTGCTTTTTTCACATGATTAAAATAAAGGTTCTATATAAATAAGAACCTATCATTGATTAAAATGGAAGAGGGGCCGCGAGAGGGGATTGACCCTCAAGGCCAATTTTCCAACATATAAATATTCATCATAGTGCGCAGTTATTCCTTGCTCTATTTTTTGGTTTTGGATTTATGTCTATAGGGCTTTGTTATTTTGGTTTTCCACATACCTACGGTCTCAGAAGATGACCAGCTGCCCTCCAAATCCAATCATCCAGCCTGCCGCCGCTTCAGATACTTCAACAAAGATACATTCCTCAATGACACTCTTCAGGAGCTAAGCACTGACACTAATGTCTTGGTCAAGCTTATTGACTAATGGAACAACTCCTTATCTAAAGTTTCACTCCTACCGACCTCCACTAAGCCACCAGAAAGAGCTACACAGCCGTATAGTTTACTGCCAAGCTACGCAAATCCTTACTTAAGAACATAAGATATGTCATACTGGATCAGACCAAGGCCCATCAAGCCCAGTATCCTGTTTCCAACAGTGGCCAATCTAGGTCACAAGAACCTAGCAATTTCCCCAAAAGATACAGGTTCCACAATACTTGTATTGGGTCAAGCAGTGATATCCCGGGTGCCTTTTAATAATGGTTTATGGACCTTTCCTCCAGGTACTTGCCCAAACCTTTTTTAAACCCAGCTACACTAACAGCTTTTACTACATCCTCCGGTAACAAATTGCAGAGTTTGATTACACGTTGAGTGAAAAAATATTTTCTCTTATTAGTCTAAAATAGCTTCATTGTATGTCCCCCTAGTCCTTCTATATTCTGATGACATAAACAATCGATCTACGTTTACCCGTTCCACTCCATTCATTAATTTATAGACCTCTATCATATCTCCAACTCAGCCATCTCTTTTCCAGGTTGAAGAACCCTAACCTTTTTAGCTTCTCCTCATAGGGGTATCCTTCCATCCCCTTTACCATTTTGGTGGCTCTTCTCTGTACCTTTTCTAATAACGCTATATCCTTTATAAGATATGGCGACCAGAATTACACTTAATATTTAAGGTGCGGTCGCATCATGAAACGATACAGAGGCATTATATTATCCTTTGTTTTATTCTCCAATCCTTTCCTTATGATACTTAGCATTCTATTTGCTCTCTTGGCCACTGCTGCACACTGGGCATAGGGTTTTAACATGTTATCCACGATGATGCCTAAATCTTTTTCATGTGTTGTGGTTCCTAATGTGGAACCTTGCATCGTGTAACCATAGTTTGGGTTGTTCTTTCCTAGGTGCATAACTTTGCAATTGTCGACATTAAATTTCATCTGCCATTTGGATACCCAGTCTTCCAATTTATCAAGATCCTCTTGCAATTTTCCACAATCCTCTTTGGTTTTAACAAGTTTAAATAGTTTTTTGTCACCTGCAAATTTGATAACCTCACTCGTTATTCCCATTTCCAGGTCATTTATGAATATGTTAAAAAGCAGCGGACCCAGCACAGATCCCTGGGATACTCCACTATTCATCTTTCTCCATTGGGAAAATTGGCCATTTAGCCCTACCCTCTGCTTTCTATCTTTTAACCAGTTCCTGATCCACAATAGTACACTGCCTCCTATTCTATGAGTTTTTATTTTTGCCAAAAGTCTCTGATGAGGGACCTTGTCAAAGGCTTTCACCTCAGAAAGTTTAAGTGACGATGGCGACACTCTAGGCATGACCTCGACCATGTGGCCTACCTGAAGAAACTACAGGAACACCGCAGAGCAGTCAACAACAAAAGAAAGGAACATCATACCAATACCCTGTTGCGCTCTCTTAACTAGCCCAGAGAGCTATTCAGTCTCGTTAAATGTCTCAGAAAGGATGCATCTAAGAACCTCCTGACAAATACCCCCAGCCCAGTTGACTTTGCCTCATACTTCCAGAGCAAAATGAATTTCGCAAGGTCTCACACAGAAATGCCTGAACCTGAAATTCCTCTCATATACTACCCTCCTACAGATGATCCTTCTAAACCCGCGCTTGAGGCATTTTACCCATACTCTGCTAAGCAAACAGAGAATATCATTTGTGGGATTAACACCACCTCTTCCCCATCTGACCCATACCCAGCTTTTTGGATTAAGCAAGCAAGAACTGACCTAAGCGCAATTATTGCTAGAATCATTCACCTCTCCCTTACTACAGGAGTTCTCCCTCTGCCCTGAAAACCGCATCCATCCGGCCACTGCTAAAAAACAACAAACTAGATTCTTCAGAAATCAGCTCCTACAGACCCATCTCCAGCTTCCCCTTCCTGACCAAGATATTATAAAAGGTTTTCTATCAAGAAATCCAGGACCGCATCGACTCCCATGCCCCCCTGGACCCACAGTAGCATGGATTTTGCCAGCAGCAGGGGGTTGAAACCCTGCTAGTGACTCTCCTAGATAGGCTCTACACCGGTTTAGATAAGAGGAGGCAAGGATTCATCCTAATATTCTTAGATATTGCCTCTGCCTTTGACACGGTCAATCATAGTCTCCTACTCGACCACCTACAGCATAAAGGGATTCGGAGTGCAGCCCTCAACTGGTTTAGATCCTACTTCAGTGGTCGTCAACAACAAGTATGTATTGGAACGCAATCATCATGCACTTTCCAACAAACCCAAGGAGTCCCACAGGCCTCATCTCTCTCAGCCCTGCTTTTCAACATCTATATACAGCTGATCTGCTCTATAATACAGTCCTTCAACATCCTTTACCACATTTATGCCGATGATGTCTTACTCTACACCCCTTTCTCAATAGACAGTCCAGACTTCTCCATCATTATAGAATGCTTCAATAAGGTCTCTGACTGGCTTTCTACACACAACCTTACAGTGAATTGCAGGAAGACTGAAGTCTTATTTATAACAAAAGACCAATTACCCCTCCAACCTCCCTACAGGTGAGAGATGCAGAGCTCATGACGAAGCAGGAGGTACGCTATCTCAGAGTTAGCATTGACCAGCGACTGAGTATGGCTACACACGTACAGAATGTCATCAAGATAGTCTACCATAAAATAAGAACCCTCCATCATCTGTGCCCTCTCCTGGACCCTCGGAGCTTTGCATAGTATTCCAAGTCCTCATCTTCCCGCACTTCGACTATGCCAATATAATTCTTCTCAGCCTTCCAAAACACACCTTCCAACAACTCCAACTGGCCATGAACACAGCCACCCGAATACTCCAAGGTGTGTCCAGATTTGAACATCTCGCCTATCTTGATGCAGCTATACTGGCTCCCAATAACTAGTTGTCTGATCTACAAAGCCCTGCTACTCACATTCAAGATTCTTCATAACTTGTCAGCACCCTCCTTGATAGCAATCATTCAATGTACCCCAGACAACAGAACTAGAAGATCGAGTATGGTAAACACTCTAGTTACCCCTCCATCAATAAGGACATGCACTCAGGCCACTAAGAATCGCGCCTTTTCCTTATATGTTCCACGTGGTTGGAACAACCTTCCTGCCTCAATTCGAGCCATCACTGATCTTTCAACCTTAAGAAAGGCCTTAAAAACCCACTTGTTCCAACTAGTTTATGACTATATGACTATAATAAGGTGGCGATTACCTTTTACCTATGTACCCTTGGTTCTGCTAATAACTTGTAAATAGTTCTCTCCTGCCAAGTTAAAGTCCCCGTCTATGTTTAATGTACCACTTGTTCTGTTAAATACCTGTTCTTTAAACTTGGTTCGCTGTAAAATACCTGTTCTGTGTAAAATTGGTTTGGCTGTTATGTTCTATGTAAACCGCGCTGATTGCTAAAGAGTGCGGTATATAAAAGCAAATAAATAAATAAATAGAAAGACTAGGGGACATGCGATGAAGCTACAGGGTAATCTACGACTAATAAGAGAAAATATTTTTTCACTCAACGTGTAATCAAATTCTGGAATTTGTTACCAGAGGATGTACTAAAAACTGTTAGTGTAGCCGGGTTTAAAAAAGGTTTGGACAAGTTCCTTGCAGGAAAGGCACATAAACCATTATTAAAGGGGATCCGGGATATCCACTGCTTGACCCAATATAAGCATTGTGGAACCTGGGTCCTTTGGGGAAACTGCTAGGTAATTATGACCTAGGTTGGCCACTGTTGGAAACAGGATACTGGGCTTGATGGACTTTGGTCTGAACTAGTGTGGCATATCTTTTGATCTTATGTTCTTAACCTTTACATTGATCAAAAAACAACAGTTCAAACAGAACAAGGAGAAATAGAATGGTTTAAAATCAGCAAAGGTATATGACAAGGCTGCATACTTTCCCCCTACCTGTTTAATTTATATGCAGAACAAATCATCAGAGAAGCAGGATTGTATGAAGACGTGTGAAGATTGGTGGAAGACTCATCAAAAACCTTTGCTATGCTGATGATACCACATTACTGGCTGAAAGTGAAGATGATCTGAAACATTTGCTTCTCAAGATCAAGGAACATAGTCTTAAAATGGGCCTGCACCTTAACCCTTTCCAGGTCGAGCCCAAAACTCTCAGGATCCAAAATTCTGACTAAATATTCCTATCAAATGGTATATAATACATGACCATAGCAGAAGGAAAATCACTATTAGAACATATTGAATAAGACGGGTACAATTTTCCTGAAATATGCAAAAATTAACCCGGCTGCAGAATGTGGATTAAAAATTTAAATTAGGCCTTCAAAGGGTTAATGTAAGATGACAAAGATCATGACAAGTGTCAAAATCAGTAAGTTCATCGTTGATGGAGAAGAAATTGAAATAGTGGATAACTTTAACCTATTTGGATCAACTATCAATAAAGAAGCAAGAAATCCGACGACGCATTGCTCTTGGCAGAATGACTATGAAGGACCTAGACAAGATTCTCAAGAGCAGAGATATCTCTCTCCATACAAAGATTAGACTAGTTCAAGCCATGGCATTTTCAATAACGTCATATGGATGTGGAAGTTAGACAATGACAAAGCTAAACAGGAAGAAAGTTGATGCCTTTGAATTATGGTGCTGGCGACAAATTCTGTGCATACCATGGATTGCCCAAGAACAAACCAGTCAGTACTAGAGGAGATCAAACCTAAGCTTTTAGAAGCTCAGGTGACAAGACTTTGACTTTTATGCTTTGGACACATCAGGCGAAGACAGAGATCATTAGAGAAAGACATCATGCTTGGCAAAGTAGAAGGTCAACACAAAAGAGGAAAACCAGTAATGAGATGGATCAATACAATAACAGCAAGACTAAACACAATTCAGGACCACTATCCAGAGGGTCACATGAGTCAACACTGACTCGACAACAACAACAAGCATGCCATTCTAAAAGCACAGGGTCCCATGCTAAAACCCCCCCAAAAACGAATAGATTTGTGCATGATTCGTGGAGACAGGGTGAGTTGGGGGTGGAATGTGGGCATTGATGGCATATTATGGCTAGCGAGAGAGTTATGGGAGTGTCCTCCCAGAGTTTTCTGCAGATGGTGTGTGTGTGTTGGAGGGTATTTTTAAAATTCATGTTGGCTTGAAAGCAAATTTTCAAGGGGAATGTCTGATAAATTTTACTTTGAAAATATGGGGGCTGGCGAGAGTTGCAGGTATATTTATACTCATCTAGTTTGTGGGTGCAAAGTCCTTGTGATTAGGTATGCCCAAGGACTGTAAGATAAAATTCCCATGTAAAAATTAAAATTACTCTCTAAGGGCATCATTTTATAAGCTATTTCGTTGTGTAATACAATGTGTTTTATGCAGAAATATGCTAGTATATGGTTTTCCAGAGTATACATGAGCGAATGGAAAGCACTGACAGCCTCTAAGTGTGCAACTTTACCCAGAATGAGTATGGATGTTCCTGAGGTTGGAGTTAGGATTTAACATTTATGTTGATGACTCCTCTGATTCCTATGCACTAAATCTCCTTGCCTTAACCTCCTCATTCAACCTGATTTCTATGACCCTTAATCACAAGCATGACCACTACCTCAAACTTGTCTTTTTCTCCAGCTGCTCGGCCTCAAACTTCTCCTCTTCAGTTCTTTCCCTATGTAATCATCACCTGCTTTTTCATTCTTAATACCCCCCCCCCCCACTGTCTCATCCTGTCTCTTATCGAATCATCTGGCTGTTGACCTGTGTACTCTTTCCATTGCTATCTCATCTCCTCCCTCTTCTACCATGTCATCTGAGTCTGTTGATAAGGCAGTTTCTTCCTATGACACTATACTCTCCTCCATTTTGGATGCTCTCACGCCTACTGTTCCATGTCATGTGAAGTATACTATAGCTCAGCCATGGCTGACCTCTAAAATCTGCTATGTACATTCTTGTGCCTGCTCTGCTGAGTGCTTTGGCTTAAATCCCATACCCACGATTAGGGGCGGCCCAAGGGGGGTGCGGGGCCATGTGCGGAGACTCGGTGCGGGGCCTCATTTGCATAAGGGCACTCATTTGCATAAATATTTGCATAATGTTACCTTACACTAACTTTTAGTAAACATGCCTCTTAATGAGTGTATGGATAAAGAAAGACTAAAAGATTTCTACATTACTATAATCCAGTGCCAACTGCCAGGCACATTAGGAACTACTACAAACACTGCCCATTTAGAACCCATAGCAAACCCGCCGTATCATAACAGCACTACCAGGACTCACAAAGCACAAGACCCTACCTATCAAAAGGCTACACTGAAAATATTAAACCAATACATTTCAGAGAATAACAATACATGACCTACTGGGGAAAGAGAACAAGTGGCAATGTCAAATAGGAATTACATAAACAGAATACCTCAGCTCAGTTACACATGCAGAACATAGACCATCACCAAACAAGGAATCACAATTTAGAAACAGGAAGGCAATAATTAAACTGGGAACCCCAAAAGCCCAACAACACTGTAGAAGTAAAACTATAAATTAATTTCCTCTTGTACTAAACAAAGTGCAGACGTTAATGATGCACATTTCCCAGAGCTGGCATATTTCAGTTATGTTTAAATCTTTTTATTCATATTGAAAAAAAACGTACAGAACAGAGATGCAAACAGCTTTAGAAGTGGGGCAGTACAAAGTAACTTACACCGTGGTACATTGTAAATGTCAATCAATTACAATATTGGAAATTGTCACATAAGTGAACATGGTGATCAACTAGCAGCCTGCTGCAGAGTGTACAGAAGGAGATACACCAGCCCACCAACATCTTTCCCACAAACGGGGTATATTCTGTACTTCCATTCCCAACTCCTTACAGCCAAGTCAGGTGCCTTAACTACAGCTAAGAATTTAAACATGTACACATCCAATCTAGCAGCCAACCCTCGGGTGCAGCCCGCTCCCCCCATGGAGGGCGCCAGCCCCTGAGCCAGAATACCCAAGGGATAAAGTAGATGACAGCGAGGGTAGCAACAAAGGATGAAATTATTAAGATTAGCAAGTTAAAGTATAGACATCCTAAAGAGGTACAGAACCAAAGGACCCCAGGTGTCAGCCTAAGCTTCCTCCATTCCCCAACCCATCCGCCCCGGGACCGTCCCCCCCCCCCAGTATCTACCCCCCCTCACGCCTCCTCCCTAACCCCGCCAGTGCCAGGCCCGTGGAAGTCCACCCCCGCCCATTCAACCCCAGTCCAACCGAAAAAGGGCAGCACCAGCAAACCAAGGGTTTGTTCTTCCCCCAGGCCTACCCACCCCGCCCTGAGGCCACTGGGCCGGGGCACCCCGCCTAGACACCGGCCCTACCCACCCTCCCACCCCCCCCCTTAAAGAACAAGACAAGATAAGAAACAGGGGATGCAGCCAAAGGCGGCCAGTCACTTAGCCAAGGTTCCAAACAGACATATACAAACCCCCAAATGCTATAGCCTGTCGCCATAACCAACCCTATGATTGAAGTTCCCCCAAAATACGCCTACGCGCTCCTGCAGGTAACAATTGCACATGAGGTCCCCACATCTGCAAAAAACGGGCCCATCTCCGCTCTACCCCAGCAGCATGCAGCCGGTCCATAAGCAGTGCTTTATGCAGTCGAAGTCTCCAGAGCCCATATATCGGCCCCCTCCCATTCAACCATTGATGCAACACCGTCAAACGCGCCATCATCAGCCCCAGTTGCAACCATTGCAGTCCCATGGTCCCCAACACTCCCCCCCATTCATCTTCCCAAACATCCAGCACCGCATTCCTTGCACTAAGAGGCTCCAAACGCGACAGGCACCGACGAAGATGTCCACACACCCGACCCCAAAAAACCTGGGCTGTGGGGCAACTCCAGAACATGTGGCCCAGAGTCGCCCGGTCGTCGCCACATCTAGGACAACAATGGCTCGCCCCTATGCCTGCCCTCCAAGCTCTCACAGGGGCAAAATATAAACGGCGCGTAATCCGATACTGGGTGTCACGATGAAGGACTTGTACGCTAAGTGTCGGGATAGCCGCCAGCCCTCCCAGAAGCTGCTCCGCACTTACCTCCTCTCCCAACTCCGCAGACCAGACCTTCGCCAAAGCTTCAACCTCTAGAGACGACACTCCCTCCCACAACATTTTATGAAGGCCAGACACCCGAACCCCCGCGTCTCCCCCCAACAATGCTAGCTCAATCTCCGAACAGACTACTCCACGCAACGCCTCCAGAGGAAGCGTACGGATATAGCTCCGAAGCTGATTATAGTGGAAAACATCCCAGTCCCCCAACAAATAGGCGCTACGCAGCTCAGTGAAGGACATCATGGCCCCTTCAGAGGTAAGCACGTGCTCTAAATTCACCACTCCAAGAGCTTCCCAAGACTGGAACTGAGACCGCCCCAAACCCGGTGAGAAGTCTGCGTTACCCCGAATAGGAAGATATGGTGTGTAAAACGCAGAGATCCGACGTCCAGCACAAAAAGATCGCCATGCCTGCCGAATGGGCATAAGAATAAACTCTCGAAAATCCCTGGGGACAGTCCGAATCGTCTTGGCATGTAACAAGTACCGCATACGAAGAGGCGCCAGTACTGCCTCCCACAACCCCATAGGAGAGCAGTCGGCCGAGTCCCACAGCCAGTCTCGGACATACCGCAGCAAACACGCCACATTGTACCGCCGTATATCTGGGAAACCCATACCACCCAGCCCCCAGGGTTGCCGCAAAATTGCCAGACGAACCCGAGGCTTTCGCCCCCGCCATAGAAGCCGGTTAAACAATCGCTCCAGGTGCCGAAGATCAGTTCGCCTCAAGAACAGCGGGAGAATCTGAAGCGGGTATAGTAGTTTAGGAAAAATCGCCATCTTACTGAGGGCTATTTGGCCCCCCAGAGATAGTGGCAAATCACGCCACCTATCTACACAAACCGTCACCTCCCCCAATATCTTAGACACATTAAGATGATAGAGATCCTCCAGCCGCGCCGGCAAATAGATGCCCAAGTACTTAAAGTGCCCCTTCGCCCACTGCAACGGAAAGGGGCCTTGCCACCCCTGATGTCCCTCGGGGGCTAAGAACATCGCTTCCGACTTATCGAGATTGAGGCGAAGACCCGAGGGTTCCCCGTATTCCTGAATAAGCTTTAACAGACAAGGCATACCTGCCACCGGATCCCCTAGATGAACCAATAGATCATCTGCAAAAGCAGCGAGACGAAACTCCTCATGCCCCATCCGAATCCCCCGAAATTGGGAAGAAGCCCTGATACGAGACAGGAGAGGCTCCAGCGATAGTACAGACGAGAGAGGGCATCCCTGCCGAGTGCCCTTCTGAATGTCGAAGTCTGCCGACATAGTCCCATTGACCATAATCGCCCCAATGGGATGCGCGTAAAGTAAGCGGACCACATCCATGAAGAATCCAACAATCCCCATGGCTTCCAGGACTTGGTACATAAAACCCCAATTGACCCGGTCAAAAGCCTTCTCGGCGTCAAAGCTAATTAGTAAAGATGGGTCTCCTGCTAATCGCCCCGCTCCAAGCGACAACAAAATCCGCTGCAGGCTGTACGCTACCTGACGTCCTCGCACAAACCTCACCTGGTCTCTATGGATCAACAGTGGTAGGTATTTCGCCAACCGATCTGCCATGATTTTAGCGAGAAGTTTAATATCCACATTAAGTAAAGATATGGGACGATATGAGCTTGGCAAAAGGGGATCCCTCCCTGGCTTGGGTAGAATAGTAATCAAAGTTTTATTGGCTTCAAACGGGAAATTACCGCGCTGTACCAAATCTTCAAAGTATCCCACCAAGGGAAGTACCACAACGTCACCCAGGGCTTTGTAGAACTCACTGCGGTAGCCATCGACCCCTGGAGCCTTCCCGTTTTTCAGATTCCGGATGGCGGCTTGGACTTCTTGTCCAGTGAGGGGTTGATTGAGAGACTCCAGATGTTCCACTGCAAGGCGCGGGAGCCCACACCTCCCCAGAAAGAGACGCCCCTCTAAGTCTTTGTCTCCATCACTGGCGCAGAGACGCTGGAAGAAAGCAGCGAATACCTTCTCTATGGCGGCCGAATCACGGGTGATGGTGCCATCAGCTTGCCTCATCGCCCCGATCTGCCGGGATCCCCCCGCTGGCCGCAGCAACGAGGACATCAACTTCCCAGCTTTATTCCCAAACCGATATAGCCTATATCGATAGTACATCGACTTTTAGGCCCGCCGATGAAGTAACATCTCCAATTCAGCTTGCACCTCCCGGAGCCTGCGCTGATTAGCCGCGGTCTTGGAGCCAGCCACCACCCTACGCGCCTTACCTAAGTCCCGTTCCAACTGAAGTATCTGCTGGTTCAACCGCTTACGTCGCTGACTGTGATAGCTGATTATATCCCCATGGAGCACAGCCTTCCCAGCCTCCGAAAGAAGAGTCGGAGATACGTCCGGTGCTGCATTCAGAGACTCATACTCCTTCCATCTCCGTCGCAAAAACGTTTCAAAAGGAACATCGCCACACAGCTCCAAGGGGTAGCGCCACAATCTGCCTGATGATGGGCTACTCCCCCGAAGCTCCAGGATCACCATCGCATGATCAGATATAACAAGAGACCCAATGTCCGCCCGTGAGGCCCAGTTAAATAACGAGTCTGCAACCAGAAAGTAATCGATACGCGACCAAGTCCCATGTGCTCTGGACAAGTGGGTATAATCTCGGTCGCCAGGATGCAGCACCCTCCAGATATCTATTAAGCCACAGACTTCACACAGCCCCCACAAGCGTTGTCGCGCCCTACGACTCCCACTCCCCGACACGCCTGACCGGTCGAAACCAACATCCAAGACCTCGTTGAAGTCTCCACCCATTATGACCTGGTACCCTCCAGCCCCCGCCAACAACTGGGAAAGCCTCTGAAAAAAACGCGCCTCATAGACATTTGGTCCATAAACCGAGCACAACATCACTTTCCTCCCAGCAAGTCTCCCCCATACACTCACATACCTGCCTTCGACATCAGACACCACCTTTTCTTCGATCCAACTGACCGATTTGGCAACTAGGATGGCCACTCCTCGTTTCTTCCCCACCGCGGGTGCACCATATACATGAGCAATAGGACCGGAGCCCAACTTCCTATGTTCCGCATCTGACTGGTGAGTCTCCTGCAACATAATCACATCCGCCCTCTGGCGCCTCAAATGCTGTAAGACTTTATAGCGCTTTACCAGGGAACCCAACCCGCAGACATTCCAAGAAACTATTCGCAAATGCCTATCCACCGCACGTTACAAAGCCGTGATACCGCTGACTAGGAGCCCATTGCATACATAAGCGGCGACCCCCCCAGCCAAGGGCCCCCCTCCGTAACATCCGAATCATGACAATCCAAAAGAACCAGGCATCCAGCTCATTCAAATTAGTCCCACACACACTGTCAAAAACACATTCATCCCCTACACTTGAACGAACTTCTGTTTCTCCCCCCTCCCATCCCTCCCCGGGACCAACTAACCCCCCCGCCCTTCCCTCCTCTTCCCTCCCTCCCCCGCCCCTCCCAATTTCACCCCCACTCAAACCATCCACAAACCCACAGCCAGCCATTCCTGGCCCCACCGAACCTTCCTGAGCATGCAGCCCCACCCGCTTCCCCCCCTCTATGATGTCGCTCCATCCCTTCTCCAGCCCTCCTCCCCTATTCGGCCCTCAGAGTTTGAATAGAAAACCCATGTATTACAGTGAAAGGATTAATAAAGAAAAAGGGAAGAAAGGGGATCCCACCCCTCCATACCAAGTCCGACTATTCGGATAGGCCACCGCCCCAAATGGGCCCGCTAGTCCTAGCCACCCTCCCTATTTGCCCCTGACTACCCAATTACCTCCACCCCGAATCCACCCGCCTAGAAAGTGATACAGCCGCACGAGGAGCTCCGCAGGCTGGCAGCACCCCAATAGGAAAGGGGCGCTCCCTGCGCCCGAGAGAGTGGAAACCCGGAACTCAAGGGGCCCCGGGCTCCGAGAGCAATACCAACTCCCAATCCCAGCCTCCATCCGGCCCCCCCCCCCCCGGCTCACACCCCCCAGTTCACCCCCAGGCCAATAGTCGAACCTGGGGACAGAAAACACACCCCACGAGGTAGTGAAAAGGCCACAAAGCACCCCATGCCCCCCTTTGCGAGCAGTTATCGGGAAGGGTCCCCCCCTCCCCCATGGCCCGGTACAGGTTCACTATGTCCCCCCAACCTTGCTGCAGGCCCCACCACCAGGCCTGTCGAGTCTCCAAAGATAGAGGAAGGGGAGAAAGGACAGGGAAAACTGAAGAAAAAGAGAAAGGAGTAAAATGAGAGAAATAAAAAATGAAAAAAAGAAAAAATGGAGAGGCCCCCCCCCCGGAGGGCCACCTCGGATGCCCAAAGGTCCGGCTAACATCTACAGTAAGGCTCCGACAGAATAATCAGGCCATAGAGAGTTACGCCATAGGGAGTTATTCCGGCGGGTGACTCATCATGTAACGGCCTGCTAAACCTTTATGAGCAGCTCGGGAGCACCATATAAGACCGAAAGAGACACATACTAGGAAATCGGGGAGTCAGAAAACCGGGAGAACCCGAGAATAAGGAGATTCAAGAGTCGTAAGACTAGGGGACTCGGAGAGGGAGTATATTCGGAGAGGTAAGAGAGCTCGTGAAATGAGGTGAGAGATTATGAAAAGAGATGAGAGAACCCTAGGGTCCGTCCCTCCCCGAGGCCCAAGCACAGAGCACGGAGGGCCAGCCCGCCGCCACCTCCCGCCCGCTAGGTAGGCCTCAGTTACGTGATGCCCGCATCGCTCTGAGAAGGAAGGGGGCGGACCATTATCTGCACAGGCGAGACCCTGACCCATCAGGGCGTTGCCAGAAACAAACAGAGATAAAGAAATAAATGTGAAGCATGTACGTATTTACAAGTGTCATAGGCAGGCATTAAATTCGCTCTCAATAACAGAGTATTTAAGTGGTGAAGGAAACCTATACAATCAAAAAATAACTGGAACCAATAAACAATAAACATCCACACAGGCCTCCTTCACAATGATTAACCTTAATAGAGACAGTCCATCGGCCCCTACGCCGGGGTCCCGGCAGAACGCTCTCCGCCCCGAGGAGGAAGAGAACCAATAGGTCCAGACTGCCAGTGCCGCAACTTGGTCCCAGGGCCCTGGGGTACCCCACGCTGCAAACTGCCACTCCGCAAGTCAGTCTTCAACCAAGGCTGTTGCAATATTCCTTCGCTTCTTCAGGGGAAGAGAACACTCGATTCCCCCCTTCACCGTAGACCCGTAGGATCGCGGGATATGCCAGGGTGAAGCGGACATCCCGCTCAATCAACTTCTTGCAAATGTCCTGAAAGGCTCTACGCCTCTGGGATACCCCAGCCGAGTAGTCCTGGAAGATGAGGACTTTGCACGCGGAGGCTCCAGAGCGTCTCATCTGCCTCGAGGCCCTCAACACTTCCTCCTTCTGAGCGGCATTAAGAAAGCGGGCAATTACCGCCCTGGGTCTTTGCTCACCCGATCGATAGGGCCCCAGCCGGTACGCCCTCTCCACCACCACCGCCCCCACATCTGCAGGCAGCGGTAAGTGAGCAGGCAGCCACTTCTCCAGATGCCGCCTTAGATCCTTGTCTGGCACAGACTCCTCAATGCCGATAAAGCGTAGGTTGTTCCGCCGACTGTGGTTCTCAAGGTTCTCCAGCTTATCCTGGTGCTTCCGTAGGGCTTCCTCTAGGCTTTCAATTCTGACCACATCTCGCGCCCGCAGGTCTTCCAGGGAGCCTATACGGTTCTCCGCGTGTTCAACCCGCTGGGTAAATTCAGCAACCGCTTGGACCACCTCTTGCATCTGCGTGGATAGACCCCCGAACCGGCCCTCCAATGCCACCACCACTGCTTTGGAGACCTCTGTCACCATCAGCGAGGCCTCCGAGGGTCCCGGGGTCTCCTGCATGCCATCCGCCATTTTTGTCTCTACACCTCGTGCGCGGTCCCGGCAGGGAATTCTTGTGGCCATTCAACCTTATCCCCAAGGATAAAGATCCCGGAAAGGAGCAGCAAGTATATACTCAATCTTCCCTACTTTGCAGCGATATAGCAACAGATAGTGATGATTATTGTCGGTGGGGGGGAAGAGCAGGCTCCGGAGCAGAGAAGCGCACGTCCTCTCAGCTCACCATGCCACCGGAAGTCTCGCATATTTCAGTTAATAAATTCAATAAAGAGATATTTTTCTACCTTTTGTGCATTTTTTTTCAGTTGCAATTGCTCCAGCCACTTTCTTCTGGTTTCTTTGTGTCTTCTGCTAACTCTCCATCGTCTGTTGTCCATTTGTCCTTTCTTCACGCTTCTAGTTTTTTTCCATTCTCTCTCTACATCTGCTTTAACATACTAATCTTTCTCCTTTTGCTCTTTCCTCATTCCTATTTCATCCATTCAAATTTTACCCCTCCATCCTCAATCCCCACTTACTCTCCCAATATCCGGCCAATTGTAGATTTGTCTTCCCTTCCACACAAAATATTTTTTCACTCTCCCAGCTCTATCCCATTCTAATCCTCCCCTAACATCAGCTCCCTTCTAGTTCCAGCCCTACCCAGCATCTGCTCCCTTCTAGTCCACGCATCAGCCCATTTCCAGTCCTAGCCCCCCATAAGCCCATTTCTAGTCCTATCCTAGCCCCACCATCAGCACATTTCCAGTCCTAGCTCCCCCATCCGAGTCCCTCCATCAGCTCATTTCCAATCCCATCCCCCATCAGCCCATTTCTACTCCTTTCCTAGCCCCACCATCAGCCCATGTCAAATCCTAGCTCCCCTCCATTCAGCCCATTTCCAATCCAAGCCCCCCATGAGCCTACTTCCAGTTCTAACCCCTCCATGAGTCCATTTCAATCCAAGCCCCCCAACAGCCCATTTCCAGTCCTATCCTAGCCCCCCTCACTCAGCCCATTACCAGTCCTAGCCCCCCCATAGCCCATTACCAGTCCTAAGTCCCCCCATCACCCC
Source organism: Ichthyophis bannanicus (assembly GCA_033557465.1). Classification (NCBI taxonomy): domain Eukaryota; kingdom Metazoa; phylum Chordata; class Amphibia; order Gymnophiona; family Ichthyophiidae; genus Ichthyophis; species Ichthyophis bannanicus. The sequence continues at coordinate 11,186,286 of JAWIIG010000024.1, read as the reverse complement.
ATTTTGTCTTAGCCCCCCATAGCTCATTACCAGTCCTAACCCCCATCAGCCCATTTCCAGTCGTAGCCTCCCCACAGCCCATTCCAGTCTTAACCCGCCCATTAGCCCATTTCCAGTCCTAGCCCTCCCATAGCCCATTACCAGTCCTAACCCCCCATCAGCACATTTCCAGTCCTAGCCCCCCCTATAGCCCATTACCAGTCCTACCCCCCATCAGCCCATTTCCAGTCCTAGCCCCCCCCATAGCCCATTACCAGTCCTACCCCCCCATCAGCCCATTTCCAGTCTTAGCCCCCCCATAGCCCATTACCAGTCCTAACCCCCCTCCCGCATCAGCCCACTTCCAGTATTATTCCCCCCGTAGCCCATTAGTAGTCCTAACCCCCCCATAGCCCATTACCAGTCCTAACCCCTCCCACATCAGCCCACTCCAGTCTTAGTCCCCCCATAGCTCATTAGTAGTCCTAAGCCCCCCATAGCCCATTACCAGTCCTAACCCCCTCCCCCCATAAACCCACTTCCAGTCTTAGTCCCCCCCATAGCTCATTAGTAGTCCTAACCCCCCCCAGCCCAATACCAGTCCTAACCCCCCCTCCCCCCACCAGCCCAGATTGAATAAAAAAAAATACCGGCTGCTGCTGCTGCCGCCGTGGCAGCGGCAGAATCAAACGTCCACGCCACGGGGCCCCGACTGCCCGGCAGCACCTCCCTCGAGCATCAGCTCCTGAGTCCCTCCCAAAGCGCGGGCTTTCAGAGCCGCGAGAGTTTCCCTTTCTTCTCGCGGCTCTGTTAATCTCACCGGGGCTGATGGGATTTCCCATCAGCCCCGGCGGGATTAACAGAGCCGCGAGAGGTCAGAGAAGCTCTCGCGGCTCTGAAAGCCCGCGCTTTGGGAGGGATTCGGGAGCTGATGCTCGAGGGAGGTTCTGCCGGGCAGTCGGGGCCCCGCGGCGTGGACGTTTGATTCTGCCGCTGCCACGGCGGCAGCAGCAGCAGCCGTTTTTTTAAAAAAATCTACTTGGGCTAATGAATGTATTTTGCGCGGGGCCCTCTGAAACGCGGGGCCCTGTGCAAAAAACATTCTTGCTCAATGGACGGGCCGGCCCTGCCCACGATGACTTCCTACATTTCAAATTCATGCTAATCTCTTTCCAGTCTGCCATAGCATTCACCAAGCAAGAATACAATGTCCATCTGACAAACTTTCTTGTCTCTGACCCTTGCTGTCTCTTTACAAGGCTCAACTCTCTCCTCAAAGTGCCTCCTCCCTGACCCCTCCTCTACTTTCTGACCAAAGGTTTGCCGACTACTTCCATGATAAGATTCACAAGATTGATCCTGAGTTCTCAATAGGGTCACCTCCAACTCTCCCTTCCTGCTTTTCATTCTCAAATCCTTCCTTCAACCTCTGTAACTCTTTTTTTCTTTTGTAAAATCACTGAGGAGGAAACTGTGCATCTTCTTTCCTCCTGCAAACTGTGCCTCAGATCCCATTTGCACCCATCTACTAAGCTCTATCTCTCCCACTGTTATCTCTTCCCTCTGACATATCCTCAACCTATTGTTTTCCACTGAAACCGTTCCTGCGTCCTCTCCTCAAAAAATCTTCACTAGACCCTACTTGCCCTTCCAACTGTCAGCCTGTCGCCTTCCTAACATGCGGTTCATTATGCTTGTCTTGACTTCCTTTCCTCTCAAGCCATTTTGGATCCCCTGCAATCTGGCTTTCTTCCTCTACATTCTACAGAAACAGCCCTTGTTAAAGTCTCCAGTGACTTGATCCTGGCTGCATCCACAAGCCTTTTTTCGATACTCAACCTTTTTGACCTATCTGCTGCTTTTGACACAGTTGATCACTGCCTTGTCCTCTATACTCTGTTCTCTCTTAGATTTAGGGGCTCTGTTTTGTCTTGGTTTTCTTTTTATCTCTCTCATCGCACCTGTTCCTCCATTGATATTATGGTTTCAGTTGGTGTAGCTCAGGATTGTGTCTTGGGATCTCTTCTTTTCTCCATAGACCCACTGCCTGTTTCCTCCTTTCTCTTTTTCTGCGGATAACACTATCAGCCTCCTGATTTCTTCAGCTCACAACTTTGGGGTCAGCTTTGACACTTCTCTCTCTTTCTCTGCACACATCCAGCAGATCACTAAAACTTATTGATTCTTTTTCTACAACATCAGCAAAATTCATTCCTTCTTTTTTGAATATACTAGCAAGACCCTTATCTACTCTCTAATCACCTTATGTTTAGACTACTGCAACCTGCTCCTTGCTGGTCTTTCCCTAAATCCATTCAAAATTCAGTGACATGGCTAATCTTCCACTAGTGTTGTTAGCCCACATAATCCCTCTTCCCAATTCACTTCACTGCCTCACTATCCATTTTCGCATGCAGTTCAAACTTCTCCTACTGACCTACAAGTGATTTCATTCTGTGGTTCCTTTTTACCTCTCTTCTCTTATATCTCTTTACAAGAAAAGGAATGGAAAATAAAACCAAGAATATTATAATGCCTCTGTATCATTCCATGGTGTGACTGCACCTTGAATATTGTGTGCAATTCTGGTCGCCATATCTTAAAAAGGATATAGCTGAATTAGAAAAGGTACAAAGAAGAACAACAAAAATGGTAAAGGGAATGGAAGGATACTCCTGTGAGGAGAGGCTTAAAAGGTTAGGGCTCTTCAACTTGGAAAAGGCTGAGTGGGGATGTGATAGAGGTCTATAAATTAATGAATGGAGTGGAATGCTTAAATATAGATTGGCTGTTTATGCCATCAAAAAGTAGAAAGACTAGAGGACATTCAATGAAGCTACCAATGCAACCCATTTAAGACTAATAAGAGAAAATATTTTATTACTCAATGTGTAATCAAACTCTGGAATTCATTACCAGAGGATGTAGTAAAAGCTGTTAGTGTAGCTGGATTTAAAAAAGATTTGGAGAAGTTCCTAGAGGAAAAGTCCATAAACCATTATTAAAGAGGATCTGGGAAATCCACTGCTTGCCCCAGGACAAGCATTGTGGAACCTGTGTGCCTTTTTGGGAACTTGCCAGGTAATTGTGATATAGATTGGCCACTTTTGGAAACAGGAAACTGGGCTTGATGGACTTTGGTCTGACCCAGTAAGGCATTTCTTATGTTCATCCCTCCTCTGGAACTCCGTTAATCAGGCAAATTCCTTTTATCTGTGCCCTTCTCTTCCACTGCCAACTCCAGACTTCATTTATTCCACATTACTGCTCCAAATATCTGGAACAAACTACCCGAATCATTACAAATAAAACATCAGGCTCCATCTCTGGCCCTATTCAAATCCAGGCTAAAAATCCACCTCTTCGAAGATGCTTTTGGATCCTGACCTTGTTCTCCTGTTTGCCACCTATGTGTGTTATAATCATTTCTCCTTAGTTTTATCCTAGTCCCCTCTTTGGTGTATTTGTCTGTGTTGCATAGATTATAAACTCTCCATAGAAGGGACTCTTTCTCATATGCATGTATAGCATTATGTGGGCCTTGTAGAGCTATACAAATGATAAGTAGTAGTCGAAGTAGTGGAATAATGCATATAAAATGTGCTGGGAATTTCTGGTGGGTTATTTTATAAAGGCATTTCAATTATGTGCATTTTTTTTTTTAGTGCCATCAAGTCAGTGTTGACTCATAGCGACCCAGCTACCTCTGGGTTTTCTTGGCAATGTATCACCGGAAGTAGATTGCCAAACTTTTTTTCTGAGGCAATGGAGGGTAAAGTGACTTGCCCAAGGTCACAAGGAGTACTAGTGAGCAGGGCCGGATTTACCTATACGCCACCTACGCTGTGGCGTAGGGCCCACAGCTGACAAGGGCCCACAAAAATAGCCTTTTTAAAATTAAATTAAAAAAAAAAACGCTGGCTGCCGCCGCGGCGGCAGCATGGACTGTTCCCACAGGGCCCCTTCTGCTGCCGCGGCAGCATGGATTGCCCGCGGGGCTCCCTATGCCCGGCTGAATCCCCTCTCTCCCTGTCGGCTTTGAGAGGAGCGAAGGGAGAGTGTCTCCCTCGCGTCTCTGTTAAGCCCGCAGGGGCTGATGGGACGCGAGGGAGACACTCTCCCTTCGCGCCTCTCAAAGCCGGCAGGGAGAGAGGGGATTCAGCCGGGCATAGGGAGCCCCGCGGGACAATCCATGCTGCCGCGGCAGCAGAGGGTGCCCCGCGGGAACAGTCCATGCTGCCGCGGTGGCGGCAGCCAGCGTTTTTTTTTAAAATTAAATTTTACTTTAGGCCGATGGGGGGTTTAGGACTGGTAATGGGCTATTGGGGGGGGGGCTGGGACTGGAAATGGGCGGGGGGGTTAAGGCTGGAGGTGGGTTGATGGGGTTAGGACTGGTAATGGGCTGTGGGCTGTTGGGGGGGGTTAGAACTGGTAATGGGCTGGGGGGGGGGTAGGACTGGTAATGGGCTATTGGGGGGGCTGGGACTGGAAATGGGCTGGGGGGGGGGTTAAGGCTGGAGGTGGGCTGATGGGGTTAGGACTGGTAATGGGCTGTGGGCTGTTGGGGGGTTTAGAACTGGTAATGGGCTAGGGGAGGGGGTTAAGACTGGTAATGGGCTGTGGGCTGATGGGGGCTGTCTGGTAATGGGCTATGGGGGGGCTAGGACTGGAAATGGGCTGGGGGGGTAGGACTGGTAATGGGCTATTGGGGGGGGGGCTGGGACTGGAAATGGGCTGGGGGGGTTAAGACTGGAGGTGGGCTGATGGGGTTAGGACTGGTAATGGGCTGTGGGCTGTTGGGGGGGTTAGAACTGGTAATGGGCTATAGGGGGTTAGGACTGATAATGGGCTATGGGGGGGCTAGGACAGGAAATGGGCTGATGGGGAGGGGTTAGGACGAGGTGGGCGGATGGGGTTAGGACTGGTAATGGGCTGTGGGCTGATGGGGGGGGTTAGGACTGGCAATGGGCTATGGGGGGCTGACTGGAAATGGGTTGATGGGGTTAGGACTGGAAGTTTGTTGATGGGGGGTTAGGACTGGTAATGGGTTATAGGGGGGGCTTAAACTGAAAATGGGGTGATGGGGGATTAGGACTGTAAGTGGGTTGATGGGGGGGCTAGGACTGGTATTGGGTTGGGGGGTTGCTAGGACTGGAAATGGGCTGATGGGTGGCTAGGACTGCAAATGGGCTGATGCAGGAACTAGAAGGGAATGGATACTGGGTGAGGCTGGAACTAGAAGGGAGCTGATGATGGGGGAGGATTAGAATGGGATGGGGCTGGAAGAGTAAAATGGAGAAGGGAAAAATATTTTGTGTGGGAGGGATAAAAAATCTACAATTGGCCGGGTATTGGGAGAGTAAGTGGGGATTGAGGATGGAGGGGTAAAATTTGAGTGGATGAAATAGGAATGAGGAAAGAGCAAAAGGAGAAAGATTAGTATGTTAAAGCAGATGTAGAGAGAGAATGGAAAAAAACTAGAAGAGAGAAGAAAGGACAAATGGACAGCAGACGATGGAGAGTTAGCAGAAGACACGAAGAAACCAGAAGAAAGTGGCTGGAGCAATTGCAGCTGAAAAAAATGCACAAAAGGTAGAAAAATATCTCTTTATTTTGAATTTATTAATTGGAATATGTCAGCTCTGGTAAATATGCATCATTAACGTCTGCGCTTTGTTTAGTACAAGAGCAAATTAATGTATAGTTTTATTTCTACAGTGTTGTACATTCCAAGTTTGGCTTTTGGAATTCCCAGTTTAATTATTGTCTTCCTGTTTCTAAATTGTGATTCCTTGTTTGGTGACGGTCTATGTTGTGCATGTGTAACTGAGCTGAGGTGTTCTGTTTATATAATTCCTATTTGACAGTGCCACTTGTTCTCTTTCCCCAGTAGGTCATGTATTGTTGTTCTCTGAAATGTATTGGTTTAATATTTGCAGTGTTGCCTTTTGATTGGTAGAGTATGGTGCTTTGTGAGTCCTGGTAGTGCTGTTAGGATACGGCGGGTTTGCTATGGGTTCTAAATGGGCAGTGTTTGTAGTAGTTCCTAATGTGTCTGGCAGTTGGCACTGGATTATAGTAATGTAGAAATCTTTTAGTCTTTCTTTATCCATACACTCATTAAGAGGCATGTTTACTAAAAGTTAGTATATGGTAACATTATGCAAATATTTCTGCAAATGAGGTCCCTTATGCAAATGAGGCCCCGCACCCACCTTGGGCCGCCCCTGCTGGGGGCCCACAATTTTTGTTGGCATAGGGCCTCATTCAAGGTAAATCCGGCCCTGCTAGTGAGAATTGAACCCTTGATCTTCTGGGTACTAGGCAATTGCTCTAACCACTAGGCTACTCCTCCACTCCATGTGCATTAATTCCCTTTATAAAACAGATGCAACTTATGCATAATATCTGCAGTGCAAGTTAGGTGGTGCATTATAAAATTACCCTGTATGGAGGTGATTTCGGAAATGTTCATGTATCAGTTATATGTGTAAAAAAGTGATTGACGTATATACTGTACATAGTCATGTGACTTAAATAGCAATTTCAGAAAAGCAATTTTAGACTTGTGGCACACACAGATTTGAAGGGGCATGTTCTGGGTGTGGTTTGGGTGAAACTTAAAACGATACCCATATTTCCTATTCTGCAAAGGAAATACATGCATAGTTCAAAAAATGTCTCTGTTGCCAATCATCCCTGCTCCAAAGGCATGCGGAACTTGTTGTTTGGACCTTGAGTTTGGAGGAGCGATTGGGGGGCAGAATGCTACTCACTTCTCTGGTGTTCAAAACTATCTCAGATAGCTCAAAAATTGTGTTTTGGAGATTGTCTCCTTAATTGGTTCCCCTGAGATGTGCAGTTTTACACACGTGCTGGTACTTACATGCATAGGCAGCAGAGTGGGGTAGGCCAGGGGCATGGCTTGACTTGCCCAGCATCAGCATCAGCTGCTATACAGGTTGGAGATGGAGCTAGAGTTTGTTATGTTTGGCCACACCAACTAAAAAGGTTTTCTGTTGCCCCTGCTTACATGTGTACTGTAGTTACCAAAATCAGATGCTTTCAGGTGTACGTGCAAGTATTTGCACAGAGACCTGGTTTATGTGCTCATTTATTTTTGTAAAATGGCATGATGTGCCACAAAATACAGGTATTTTGCTTTCTGCAGCCTTATATATAGGGTGGCCCAAAAAAAGTCAGAACATCTCATAAATTAAACGCTTAAATAGTTTACTTATTTACCTTTTTTAGCTATATAACGTCTTTATTTCGACAATTTCCAGTCGCCATCTTTTTTTTCTTCTAAATTTGTCAATTGTTTACATCTGTCTTTTTGAATTTTTAAATAATTTATATGCTACGAGATGTTCTCACTTTTTTTGGGCCACCCTGTATATATTTTAAAAAGTGCGATGCATTCAGCTAGTCTTTTACAAAATGCACTGAAAATTGCGATTGCCCCAATTTGGGTGTTTTCTTTTCAGTCTAGGTGACCTACATCAAATTGGCCTTCGCATGTTTATTTAGGGCATACCTGCACTTGTCTGTGTGAGCTGGAGCACTTACCATGGCACTTATATCAGTCTGAGGTAAAGGGGAGCTCTAGAAAACATAGGAGAGCTCTGAAAAGCTCAGAGTAATGCTGAGCACTGTAGCAGCCAAGTAGCAAGAGCTCAGCGCACAAGCAAATGGAATTAGCATCCTGTGCCGAACTGAGCAGGCTGATGGTGAGCTCCGAAAACCAGACTGTTTGCAGATAATCAGATAGGTCAAAGGAGATAGGGCGAGGAGCTCCAGTTAGCCAGCAGTATGGTTTTAGGACGAAAAACGTAGGGATGGTTGTCAGAATCTGGAAAAAGGTTGAAATTTAGATGCTATTTTAGCTTTATGTTATGAAGAATGTAGATACTGCCAGTGTTTGGTGCCGAAACAGAGGAGAAACATATTGTTGTGTGAAGTGTTCTAATTAGAAGCCACCTATACTCTGGTTTAGAACAGCAGTGCTGTGCAAAGCTTTTAATGTTTAGAGAAAGGCAAGTCAGGAGCAGCAAATCAAGAGTGTTTTGGTTTCCTAGACCATGGGATGCTGTTCCAAGGGTTGCAGAGCAGAGATGGCATCCATCTGTCCAAGAAAGGTCAACGCATCTTTGGTAGTAGACTGGCTAATCTACTGAAGAGGGCTTTAAACTAGATTCGTTGGGGATGGGTGAAGAAAGCCCCCAGGTAAGTGAAAGCCCCCAGGTAGGTGATACATTAAATATCTTTATGGAAATGGGTAACAGGGGTAACATATGGAAAGCAGTGTGTATTAATACCCGTAGCATGGGAAATAAGATCCCTGAAGTTGAAGCTTTGGTGGGAGTGGCTGACTTGGATTTAGTGGCAGTTACAGAAACATGGTTCACAGAAAACCATGACTGGGATGTAACTATACCTGGCTATACTTTATTCAGAAAGGACAGGGTAGGAAGAAGGGGAGGAGGAGTGGCACTATATGTAAAAACTACTATTAAAGCTTTGGAATTACAGAGCTTAAAGGGAGAGAGGAGGCATTGTGGGTTAAACTAGAAAGAGGGAAAGAGAAATCTATTTGCATTGGTGTGATATACAGACCTCCCTCACAAGAGGAAGAGGTGGACAGAGAGTTACTTGAAGACATACGCAGCATTGCTAGGAAAGGGGAAGTGCTACTGATAGGAGATTTCAATATGCCAGATGTTGATTGGCACATTCCTGCTGCAGTATCATCTAGAAGTAAGGAGATCCTGGATTCTCTACAGGGAGAACTATTCAGGCAATTGGTAACAGACCCCACATGTGAAGGGGCCATACTGGACTTGGTGCTTACTGTCACCCGTCCGTGCTGTATACCTGTTGGTTGGGCAGGGCACTGCACTGGGGCTTCAGTGTAACTGGCCTTCTGGTAGTTGTAGTTGTGCTGCCAGTTAAAAATCAGTCGTGGAACGATGGTAAGGTTAATGAGGGCTTTATTTCCCCTTCCAAAAGGACTTCTTATCGTGGTACAAACAAAAGGAAAACATAACCCTTCCTGGGCATATAACAAAAGGAAAAATGTAACAAAAATAGCTTCTTCTTAGCAGTAAAACAAATGTATCTCAAAACAGTCTTTCACAAGCAGATACAAGCCTTCCTTTACAATGTCAGGCTTCAACAGCTCTTAATTCCCTTTTTACCTTAAAGAGGATATGCTGTCTGCTATAGAAATTGTACAATCCATATTCTCCGTGCTTATATCAGCTTCAGACGGTTCACATTGCATTGCTTCTTCACCAGCACTTAATATCTCCTTCCTCTCAGGATGTGGGACCTCTTCAAACAGTCTCTCTCTATTCGGACGTACTTCTCTTTCTCTCTCTGTGAGAGTAGACTGACTGCTATTACCACATTCACTGAACTTCTTTGGGTAAGAGACTTTCCCCTGCTGGTGGTTGTTAGGTAAACTATAGTATTCTCCTGCACTTCTATTAGAGGAAGTTGGCTTACCACTTGCCTCTGCCTGGCTCAGGATTCTGTGTATGGCTGGAGTTTGAAACGGCAGTTTTTCAGAGACTCTGCTCCTTACATTCCTTCCAGAAATATTAGCTTCATCAGGTAAAAAGCATTTAACCTTTTCATGCCTGGAATAAGGGTGGTGAAACTTCTCTGTTTCAGGGAACTGCTTCCTATAGCCAAGGCCTTTGCTTCCCCTTTCAGGATGAAAATAAAACTCTTCAGATTTTACCTTTCTCCTCCCAGCTCCGTTCCAACCTGGGCTGTTTCCAACACTCTCTGGGCTCCTCTGGTAACTGAGGTTCCTCTCCTGGCTTTGCTACCTCCTCTGTAGCTCTTTCCACAATTGCCGTTATCCTCACTTTCACTCTCTGAGTCCAGCTGTCTTGGCTTCTCACTCAAGCACTCATGGTAATCATTCAAACTTCCATTCAGGCTTCCGTAGTGATTGTCAGACACGCTTTCTCCACAGCTCTCTCTCCAGCTCTTGCAGCCCTTGCAGCTCTCTCTGCTCTTGCCGCTCCTTCTGTAGCTCTTACAGCTCTTGCCGTTCTCACAGCTCTCCCTAACTGTTTGTGAGCTGTGCTTATCTAGGTATCTCCGAGCAGCACCTCCCCCCAGCTGACTTGTATCAGGTGATAACCACCTAGCTTCCCTGCTGGCTGGGTGTGTCTCTCTGGCTCGTGACCTCATTTGTTTTCGTTGCTCATAGCAACTTCCTGACATGTGCTTTCTACAAACGTCAGTGTCAGCCTTATCTGCTACTTCTCCATCTATCTCCATAGGCTCCGCTGGGTCTGCTCTGTGACATTACCAATGGTGAAAGTGTTTCTGATGTTGTAGTGGGAGATCATTTTGCATCCAGTGATCACCAGATGGTGTGGTTCAGTATTAGGACTAGGGCTGTTAGAATCCATTCCAAGGTGAGGATCTTAGACTTTAGGAAGACTAACTTTGCGAAGATGGGCCAATACCTCAGGGAGTCGTTAGTGGGATGGGAACAGCTGGGGGATGTAGAAAAACAGTGGGCAAAACTGAAAGGGGGTATTTTAAAGGCAACCAACCTTTTTGTTAAAATGGTAAATAAAGGCAAAAGGAACAGGAGACCGCTATGGTTTTCGAAGGAAGTAGCTGAAAAAGTGAAGAAAAAGAGGGAGGCCTTCATGAAATACAAGAGATCACAGAGAGAGGAAGACAGGCATCTGTATTTGGAAAAACTTAGAGAAGCTAGCAAAGTAGTCAAGAAGGCAAAGATTCAAAAGGAGGAGGAAATAGCCAATGCAATAAAATGGGGGGATAAGACATTTTTCAGATATATTAGTGAGAAGAGGAAGGGCAAAAGTGGTATTGTCAGACTCAAGGGTGCAGGGGGAGAATATGTAGAAGCTGATAAGGATAAAGCGGAATTGCTTAACAAATATTTTTGTTCTGTGTTCACAGATGAAGAACCAGGAGCAGGACCTCAGAAAACACCCACAAATAAGAACAGAAGCGAGGGACATCTTGAACAATTTTCAGAAGACTGTGTTCGTGAGAAACTAGCTCAACTTAAAGTAGACAAAGCGATGGGACCAGATGGGATACACCCTAGAATACTGAGGGAACTTGGGGACGTTCTAGCAACTCCACTGACTGACCTTTTCAATGCCTCGTTGGAGTCGGGAGTGGTGCAAAGGACTGGAGAGAGGCTCATGTGGTGCCTTTACACAAAGGCGGAAGTAAGGATGTGGTTGAAAACTACAGGCCGGTTAGTTTAACTTCGGTGATGAGTAAATTATTGGAAACGCTGCTGAAAGAGAAAATAGTGAGATTTCTGGAGTCCAGCGGATTACAGGATCCGAGGCAGCATGGATTCACCAGAGGCAGGTCTTGTCAGACAAATCTGATTGATTTCTTTGACTGTGTGACCAGGGAGTTGGACCGAGGGAGAGCTCTAGATGTGGTGTATTTAGATTTCAGTAAAGCCTTTGACACTGTTCCTCACAGGTGACTTATAAACAAACTGAGCACCCTAGGGATGGACCCTAAAGTTACTGCTTGGGTTAGAAATTGGTTGGGTGGGAGGCGACAAAGAGTACAAGTAAATGGAGCTCACTCTGAGGAGAAGGATGTTACCAGTGGTGTGCCCCAGGGATCTGTCCTTGGTCTGATTATTTTTAACATCTTTGTTAGTGATATAGCGGAAGGGCTGTCGGGTAAGGTTTGCCTCTTTGCGGATGATACCAAAATCTGCAATAGAGTAGACACCCAGGAAGGTGTAGATAACAAGAGGAGGGATCCAGCTAAGCTTGAAGAATGGTCTAGAATTTGGCAGCTGGGATTTAATGTTAAAAAATGTAAGGTCATGCATTTGGGCTGCAGCAATCCAAGGGAGCAATACAGTATAGGAGGTGAAGTACTTTTGTCCAGTAAAGAAGAGTAGGACCTAGGCGTGGTTGTGTCTGATTTATTTATTTTATTTTATTTAACAGTATTTCTAAACCGCCTTATCTTAATAATCAAGGTGGTATCACAGCAAACAATCAGGTGAAGTGAGAGTGTTATACATGCAGTGGGGGGAAATTGAATGTGTGTCGTGTTGTGTGTTAGATTGGTATGATCTATTTACAGAGTGGGCTATATACAGTGGTGCAAAAACAAATTCCATGCATACGTTGGTTAGGCGAGATCATGTGCTGTTGTTCATTCTCTGAAGTCATGTAATGTGTCCATAGTGTTCTATGAACAGTATGGTTTTCAGCTGTTTTCTGAAGTCTTTTAGGTCTGTGGTGGCCCTCAAGTCGTCTGGGAGTTTGTTCCATATTGTTGGAGCGGCCATTGAGAGTGCTCTGTCTGTTGTGTCCTTGCGTGTGTGTTTGTATTCACTGGGGGTGCTGACTCTGTTGTGGGTTTGTTTTCTTCTGGGACGCGTACTGGTGTCTGATTGTATGAGGGTGTGTAGGCTGTTGGCTGATGTGTGGTGTTTGATCTTGAATATGTTTATGATAGTTTTGTATTTGATGCGTGCACCGATTGGAAGCCAGTGTAAGTCTTTTAAGGTGGGTGTGATGTGCTCCTGTCTTGCCGTTCCTGTTATGATTCGTGCAGCAGTGTTTTGTGCTAGTTGTAGAGGTTTGAGGGCTTGTTTCGGTAGGCCAAGGTATATCGGATTGCAGAAGTCCAGAAGTGGGGTTATCAGTGCTTGACAGACGGTACGGAAGTGTTCCGGGGCCAGGAGCGGCTTTAGTCTCCTGATGATTCGCATCTTGTAGTAGGCTTTTTGGATTGTTTTGTCTATGTGTGGTTTGAGATTGAGTTTATTGTCCAGAGTAACTCCGAGGTATCTCACTTCTGATCTTATTGGTATAGTGGTGCTTTGTATTTTTAAATTTGGTGGGTGTTTGAAGCCTTGGTTCCGGGTGATGATTAGGGCTTCGGTCTTGTTGTAGTTTATTGCTAGGTTGTTGTTTTGACACCAACTCTCCATTTGGATGAGGCAGTCTGTTATCTTAGAGAAGTCCGGGTTGTTGATTGAAATCGGGGTGTATATCATTATGTCGTCTGCATATATTGTGTATTGAATGTTGTTCTTCTTCATGATGTTGCAAATTGGTTGTATGTAGATGTTAAACAGGAGAGCTGAGAGTGCGGATCCTTGAGGTACTCCTTGTTGGACGTTTATGGGTCGGGAGGTGTTGTGTCCTGACTTGACCTGTAGCTGTCTTTCGGTTAGGTACGAGTGGAACCACTTCAATGTGATACTGTGTATACCAGTGTTCTTTAGTCTTTCTAGGAGGGTGTTGTGGTCCACTGTGTCGAAGGCTGATGAGATGTCGATGAATATCATTATGATTCCATTCATGGTGTTGTCGATTATTCTTAGGATGCTGTCGAAGAGGTAGATCAGTAGTGTTTCGACTCCATGGTTGGGACGAAATCCGTGTTGGTTGTCATCGAGTGTTTCCTGTTTGTCGATGTGTTCCTGAAGTTGTAGTTGGACTGTTTTTTCGATGATTTTTGCAAGGAAGGGTATGCTGGAGATCGGTCGATATGCTGCTGGATCTTTTTTGTCGAGATTTGTTTTCTTTATGATTGGTCTTACTGAAGCAAGCTTTAGTTGCTTTGGCATGAGTCCTTGAGTGAGTGAGTTATGTATTATTTTATGTATGGTGGGGATGAAGCAGGATTTGGTGGCTTTCACCCATGACACTGGGCACGGGTCTGTTGGGGCAGTGCTTGTATTGATTGTAGAGATGATGTGGGATATCTGTTCAGTTGAGGGAGAGTAGAATGTGCCCCAGGTTTTGGGGTGTACGTCCGACCTGGTGGTCCCACTATATGTTGTTCGCTCTGTGGAGTGAAATTTGTCTTTGATGTGATCTGCGAAATCCTGTGGGTCAACTTGTACTTCGCCTTCTGTTGTTTGTTCTTTTGTGAGGATCTTTACTATTTCGAAAAGCTCTCTGGGTTTGTTGATAGAAGTATTTATCATGTTTGTGTGGAATTCCCTCTTTGATTGGTTGATGAGTTCATTGTATTGTTTTTGCTTTGTTAGGTAGAGATGCTGGTCGGCGGTTGCTTTGTTTTTTCTCCATCTCTGTTCAATCTTCCTGAGCTCTCTCTTTTCCTTTCGTATTTTTTCTGAGTACCATGGTTTGTTTTGTCTCTTGTTGTGGAGTTGTTTCTTGATCCTGCCACCAGATGGTTTGGCGGCGTTCCCTAGGATGCTGTTCCAGCTGGAGACTTGTTCTTCTAGGTCGTCTGTGGTAATGTTTAAGTGTTGTGTTGTGTCCTGTATGAATTCGTCCCTGTCGAAACGTTTGAATCGTCTTTGTGTGTGAGAGATGTTAGCTCTTTCATTCGTCTGGTCGTCTTGATATCGTAGCTTGGTCTCAATTAAGTAATGGTCAGACCATGGCACTGGGGTAATGGTGGGTGGAGAGATTAGGTCTCTTGATGTTAGGTAGTTGGATGCGAAGATGAGGTCTGGGGATGATCCATGTCTGTGTGTTGGTGCATTGATTATTTGTGTGAATTGGAGTGAGGTCATTGCTTGAAGGAAGGCCTCTGCGTCTTTGGCATTGGTGGACTTGAGGTTGAAGTCTCCAATCATTAGCGCTGGTTTGTTGTTTGTTGTTATTGCACAGGCTTCTTCGAGAGTGAGGGCTAGTTCATCAGGCGGGGCTCTGGGTGCTCTGTAGGTTAGGCAGATTGCAATGTTCTTGTTTTTGATGCTAATTGTGTTACATTGCTGTGTATCTGTAAAGTTCTGTGTCTTGAATTTAAGCTTTGTTTTTGCTATTATCAGGACTCCTCCTCCACGCTTGTGGGTGCGGGGGCAGTTGTACGCTGAGTAGTTGTCCGGTACCAGTTGGTTTAGTAGTACGTTGTCGGTAGGGTTGAGCCATGTCTCTGTGATGCATATTATGTCGGGCTGTCGCTCTTCTATGTGGTCTACAATAGTGTGTATCTTGTTGCAGACGGATCTGGCATTTATGAGTTCAATCGTTGTTGTTTTCGTTGCTGAGGTTGCTGTTCCATGGGTTTCATTTGTGCTCCTGATCTTAAAGTAGCTAAACAGGTAGAAAAGGCGATGGCAAAAGCTAGAAGGATGCTTGGGTGCATACAGAGAGGAATGGTTAACAGAAAAAAAGGAGGTGATAATGCCTCTGTATAAGTCTTTGGTGCGACCTCATTTGGAGTATGGTGTGCAATTCTGGAGACCGCACCTTCAAAAGGATGTGAACAGGATGGAGTCGGTGCAGAGGGTTGCTACTAAAATGATTAATGGGCTTCATTATAAAGCATATGAGGACAGACTTAAGGATCTTAATATATACACCTTAGAGGAAAGGCGGGATAGAGGTGATATGATTGAGATGTTTAAATACCTCTGTGGCATAAATGTTCAGGGGGAGAGCCTCTTTCAATTGAAAGCAAGTTCTGCTACGAGGGGACATGGGATGAGGGTGAAGGGAGATAGATTCAGGAGTGATATGCGGAAATATTTCTTTACAGAAAGAGTAGTGGATCCATGGAATAGTCTCCCAGTGGAGGTGGTAGAGATGAGGACAGTAACTGAATTCAAAAAAGCATGGGACCAACACAGAGGATCTCTAAAGGTAAAAAGTGGACTGTTGTAGTTGTTGTTATGGAAGGACAGACTAGATAGGCCATGTGGTCTTTTTCTGTCATCATGTTTCTATGTTTCAATTGTGCAAGCTGAAGTGGTTGTTTGTATAATGCATAGAGGCGAGCAGGCCAGGAGCAGTACATGAGCACCTGTGTTTAGGAAAGCTCCATAGTGTGTTTGTGAATGCATTTTGCATTAAGCTACGTTAGCTTAGATATGTGCAATTAAAAGGCACGTAAGCTAAGATAAGCTAAGGTGGAGATGCTTATAATGAAAATGTTTTGCCCGTTTGGAAAATATAAAAGGTAATTAGGAAGTGAGCTGCTTAAAGTCACAAGCGGCAAGCTTATTATAGAAAAGCCTCAAGCTGCAAATTTGCTGTTTAAAGCTATAGGAGGTAAGTTTTGCTGTTAAGGCCACAAGCTGTGAGTTTGATGTTTAAAGCCACGGGCTGCTGATGAGACTGGAAAGGGTCTGCTAAATGTTATGGTTTGAGGAAAGCACTTGGGATTAAGTTGTGAAAATGACTAAATAAAACAGCTATGTGCCGCTGAATATCACTGTCCTACTGGGAAAACTGGACAGGACAGACTGCTAAAGATCCCTACATAAAAATTAAATTCTAATAAAATGCCTCACTTCTATCACACATGCATAACACATACAAACCCTCACTGAAAAAGGATTACCAACTGGCTCCCTCTTTTCAAAACAAGTTAATCCAGTCCTTGGTTTCAGCCCACAGTCGTTCTGATTTCCTTACTGCATTTCTTAAGCAAGCAAAAAAAAAAGGTCCTGCATGCAGTGAGGTAAATCCAGGGATGGATCAGCTAATCCTGAAAATCTGGAGCCAGTTGGCCACACTATCATCAAATAAATAAGGAATGACACATTAGGACTAAAAACCCCAAGAAGTCAGGCTCTGCAACACTGAAGAAAGAAACAGAAAAGTATTTCCTGCCCTTCTATGTGATATACAAGAGATGCACATTCCTAAAGCTGAGATATTCCAATCAGTAAATTTAAATTAAGGGCCTCTTTTACTAAAGCTCATTATCTGGGTAACGAGCGTTTTAATATGTGTTTACAGGCAGTCGGCAACACTAATGCCTGATAGTGTCTGCCCTTGCATGCTAAAAAACACACGTTAATTGGCAATCATGCGATGGGATGGGGAATGGACAGTTAAATAAATCTGATGTAGTGGAGCACATGCTAGGAATACCATTCACCCATTAGCTGCTGGGAACATGCTGAACTTGTCCCCAACAGCTAATGTACGGTTTTTTTGCCATTAATGCATGTGGCAGTCTTTAGTAAAAGGGGCACTAAATGTTTTTTGCCTTTGTTGTTTGGGTATTCTAGTTGTCTTTTCTTCTGCTTTCAAGGCTTTCTTTATTTTCCAGGTTCTCTTTTACATTTTTACATTTTACAGTTTCTATGTGGTAAACAATTTAAAAACACTCATAATTATTAATACAGTTCATCAACATAAAATACAACAGTTAATAACATAGGGCTTGATATTCAAAGGGAATAACACGGCTTGCAGACTTGCTAACCACGTTACTCTCTTTATCAGGGATATTCAGAATATAGCCATTGCCTAGTTAGCTTTTTGCCAAGCCGAGCAACCCAGATATTCAATGCCGGGGCTGGATATGATCTGGGTTTAAAGTTCAGCGGCGGCTACCCGCATTAGATTGGTTAGCCACCACTGCTGCTGAATATCGGGCCCATAAAATTTTACCTCAAAGCATCAGAATATAACACTGATTTTAACTTACAACAACATTTTAAATAATCCTTCTCAGTTTTTAAATTTAATGGTAATTTATTCCAGGAGCTGGAGTCTGACTAATGACAAAGCTGGAGCATAAATTTAATTTATTTTAATTTAATAACAGCATTTATATTCTATTTTTACAATCTACAGACGAACAAAGCGAAGTTCAAAATTGAAGTACAGACATTTCACATTAAGTATGATTAAAAAAATTATCCCATAACCATGTCTTTTTTTTTCCAATTTTAACCATGTCTTTAAAACTTTTCAAAATTGCACATAATCCTCAATGTCCCTAATTATAACAGGACCATATGATTGAACCAATGCAGTCAAATCATCCTTAAACATTAAACATATGGTTTAAAATTCACACAATGTTTGATCAGAAGCCAGTGTGTGTAATCAAACTCTGGAATTTGTTACCAGAGAATATAGTAAAAGCTATGAGTGTAGCTGGGTTTAAAAGAGGCATGGACAAGTTCCTGGAGGATAAGTCCATAAGTCATTATTAAAGGGGACTGGGGAAATCCACAGCTTACCCCTGGGACATACAGCAGGGAATCTCTATATATTAGGGATCCTGTTATGTACTTCTGACCTGGATTGGCCACTCTTGAAAACAGGACACTGGACTTGATAGACCCTTGGTCTAACCCAGTAAGACATATCTTATGTTCTTATATTAATGAAGGAGTTATATACCGGTATTTTTCTCGACTAAAAATAACACATGCTGCAGGGTTTTGGATTATTTGCAAAGAATGAACAAATTCACAGACAATCCAAGATATATAATATTGCAATAATCCAAAACTGGAAGTATAATAGCCTGGACCACAGCTCTGTAAAGATCTAGATGAAGTATAATGTTCAATTTTTGAATCATCCTCAATTTCAAGAAAATGGTTGTTTCACTTTCTTGATATAAGGTCAAAATTTGAGTCTAGAATCAAGCCAAATGACTAAATATAAAATTTCAGTGACCATCTTAATATCATGCCCATGTAACTTAATCATTGAGGACCAATCTGCAGAAGAATTATGAGTTATTATTGCCTCAGACTTATTAAAATTAGTAGAAAGGCCAATTTGCCAGAACCATGTCAGTATTGCACGAAATTCTGAAATTAAATTTACAGAGACTGTAGATCTTCATCTACCAGCACAGCTACAACTAGTAAAATATCATCACTACAAATCTTAAAAGTACTACCTTTTCTATGTAATAATTTACAGAGTGAAAGAAATAGAGATTAAACAAAGAAGCAGAGAGTGAAGAACCTTAAGGCATACCTATTGGCATATCATATCATTCAGAATAAGGATTCCTATCTAGATCTGCCGTTGCCTGTTTTGTACAATACCAACAAAACAAGGCTCTCCTAACCTCTTCACAAGTATCTCTTGAACAACTGAGTCAAAGCAGCTGTGATACAGGAAAACTATATGTGCAGCTCTGAGATTCTCAATACCCATAAGTAGGGAATCCATTAATGATGCTACTAATGTTTCAGAGCTATGGTCTGGCCTGAAACCATATTGCCCAGCATCTAATATCCTGTTAGATTTCAGGATACCCCTATGAGGAAAGGCTTAAAAGGTTAGGGCTTTTCAACTTGGAAAAGACGGTTGAGGGGAGACGGTTGAGGTCTACAAATTACTGAATGGAATGGAACAGGTAAATGTAGATCGATTGTTTATGTCATCAGAAAGTAGAAAGACTAAGGGGTATGTTTACTAAATGGCGGTAGCGGCTTCCGTGTGATATCGGATTGATTTCAATGGGGCCACGGCTCCGATATCGCACGGAAGCCACTACCGCCATTTAGTAAACATACCCCTAGAGGACATGCAATGAAGCTACAATGTGATCCATTTAAGACTAATAAGAAAAATATTTTTTCACTCAACGCGTAATCAAACTCTGGAATTTGTTACCGGAGAATGTACCGGAGGTTGTTAGTGTAGCTGGGTTTAAAAAAGGTTTGGACAGGTTCCTGGAGGAAAGGTCTATAAACTTATTAAAGAGGACCTGGGAAATCCACTGCTTGCCACGAGACAAGTATTGTGGAACTTGTGTGCCTTTTTGGGAATCTGCCACATACCTGTGACCTGGATTGGCCACTGTTGGAAACAGGATACTGGGCTTGACGGACCTTGGTCTGACCCAGTATGACATTACTTATGTTCTTATGTTCCTCTCCATGCCTCCCTTTCCATATAGATTTCTCTCTTTCTCTCTCTCAGCCCTTCCCCCCAATTCTATGTGTGTTTTTAGTTTTTCTTCTCTCTCCATGTCCCAGTGACTTTATTGTTAACACATGTCTCCAGCTCCATGTCTGCAAGAGAAATGGTGCTTAATACCACATCATTCTTTACTGCCATGAGGGGCCAGTCTCACAGTATGAGTCATGAGATCCCAGAATCTCTTGGCTTTACCATGAGAGTGGCCCCATGAGGCAGTTGAAACTCATGTGCTGTTAAGCACTATTCCTTCACAAGGGTAGAGTGCTGCATTAGCAATATGGCTACTAGAGGATGGAGACAGAAGAGAAAAAACAAAGTACCCCCTAGTTCATCACTTTTGCTATCCCCGGAATCTTGACGTTCTAGGTGACCACTTGTTTGCCTAATGGAAGTGTCAGCCCTGTTGATTCAAGACATATCTATATAAGCATAGTTACTTACCTGTAACAGGTGTTCTCCAGGGACAGTAGGAATCAGTCCTCAAATATGGGTGACGTCGTCGCTGATGGAGCCCTCGCGGAAGCTTCTTCCCAGCTTTCAAAGAAAGCCTTTGGGAGATGCCACCACGCATACGTGGTCCCTTTCTCACTCAAGAGTGCCATCTTGCTCAGTCAGATGACATAGCTAGAGCCGACAAAAGAAGATGGCCAAAAATGTACAGCAACTCCAAGGGTTATGAGGACTGATTCCTGCTGTCCCTGAAGAACACTTGTTACAGGTGAGTAACTATGCATTCTCCAGGAACAAGCAGGAAGTCAGTTCTCACATATGGGACTCCTTAACTACAGGCTACCGAGGACCTATAGAAGGATAAAACATGGCCCAATAGTGAGCAGCCACAAATGAATCTGAGGACAGACTCGAAGGAACCCAGTGTCCAGGGAGAACCATGGCTCCGGTAGCCTGAACAAGAAGGGTAAGAGGGCCGGAGTTATCTAAAGCCTGAATAGATTACAGAGTATGGGCTGGCCAAAGGCACTGTTCTCTCAGTACTCCCTCTCCAGGCAGTAATGGGCTGCAAAAGTGTGAACGGAAACCAGGTGGTGGCAGATGTCCCCCATAGTGACAGAGTGTAGGCATGTTTCTGAAGTTGCTATAGCTTGGACATTGTGCGCCGTGACCCAGCACTCCAATGGTAGCCCAGCCTTTCTGTGGGCGAAAGCAATGCAGTCTGCCACCCAAATGGACAGGGTCCGCTTGGTGACAGCCTCCCCCAGACAACTGGGGTCGTAGGAAATGAAAAGCTGTGAGGTTTTATGGTGGCCCTGAGTCCGCTGCAGGTAGAAGGACAGGGTCCTTTTGCAGTCTAGAGTGTGGAGAATGGCTGACATCTTGTCAGCATGGGGCTGTGGAAAGAAGGTAGGAAGTACCACCTCCTGGTTGAAGTAGAAATCAGAGACCTCCTTCTAGAGGAATTTCAGGTGAATGTGGAGTACGACCCTGTTCTTGTAGAACCTGGTGTAGGGTGGCTTGGTTATCAAGGCTTGAAGCTCACTGACTCTGTGAGCAGAGGTGAATGCCACTAGGAAGGTCACCTTTCTGGGCAGGTACCGCAGGTGGCCAAGAGTTCAAAGGGCGGCTTGGTAAGCTGCGTCAGGATCAGACTGAGATCCCATTCTGCCGAAGGCAGATGGAGGGGAGGCCTGGAAAGCAGCAAGCCCCGCATGAATTGGGTAATGAGGGACTTCATGGAAAGAGGCTTGCCTTCTATAGAGTGATGGTTCGCAGAGAGCGCGCACACGTGCATCTTGACGAAATTGGACTTAAGTCCAGACTGTGAGAGGTGGAGCAAGTATTGCAATACCGATTGCACTGGGCAGGAAAATGGATCTACCTGTTGCTCCATGCACCATACTGAGAGCCGACACCACTTGAAGGCATTGGACCATTTCGTGGAGTCCTTATGAGAGGCCAGGAGGAATTCCACCACCTCCCTGGGAAGGTTTAGGGGCACTAGAGTGACCCGTTCAGCAGCCATGCCATGAGAGACAGGGATCCGAGTTTGGGGTGGAGAATTGAGCCTTCCTTCTGGGTCAACAGTCCCAGGGAGCTCCCGAGAGGGACCGGAGACTCCGTCGAGAGACAGAGCAGCAGAGGGAACCAGGGTTGCCTGGGCCACCAGGATCACGGAAGCCTTGTCCTGCTGGACTTTGAAGAGGGTCCATGCGATGAGTGGTGTGGGAGGGAAGGCATAAAGTAGGCCCCCCGACCACAAGATGAGGAAGGCATCCCCTGCCACCCGCAACGGATGCGGTTGGGGACAATAGAAGTGTGGTAGCTGAATGTTGGTTGGGCTGGCAAAGAGGTCCAGATTTCGGATGCCCCATAGCCAGAATAGTCTCGTGTGGTTGGAAGACCCTGCTCAGTTTGTCCGCTAGGGCATTGTCCTGGCCCAGAAGGTAGACCACCCCGAGGAGCATTCCCTTGAGCAGAGGGCTACTGCCTCTGGGCATAGGCAGTAAGAGCCTGTGCCACCCTGATTGTTCATTTAGAACATTGTGACCTGATTGTCTGTCTGGACGAGCACAGACTACTGCTGCAGGCGGTGTTGAAAAGTCTTGAGTGCCAGGAAAATGGCTCTGAGTTCCAGCAGGTTGATCTGATACTGGCTCTCGTTTAGGGACCAGATGCCCTGGGTGCGGAGTTCCTCGTAGTAGGCACCCCAGCCCAGCAGGGATACATCTGTTGTGAGGACTCTCTGGGGGCTTGGGTGTTGGAAGGGCATGCCCTTTTGCGGGTGCTGCCAGTGCTGCCATCAACTGAGTGATTCCGCCAGCTGACGAGATACCAAGACTCTGTCCAGGAACCTGCCCATGGCCTGTGTCCACTGAGAGCAGAAACACCACTGAGCTGTCCACATGTGGAGGTGGGCATTGGGGACCACAAGGACCGTGGAGGCCCTATGGCAGAGAAGGTGAAGCAAGGATCTTGCTGACGCAATGTGGCGGCTTTACACCTCAGCCGCCAGGATCCTCAGGCGATCCACCATTTCCAGGGGAAGGAAGGCACTGGCCCAGGTAGTGTCCAGGCAAGTCCTTATGAACTCCAGTTCCTGAGTAGGAGTTAGGTGGGATTTGGGGTGGTTTATTATGAACCCCAGATGTTGGAGGACCTTGATGGTGTGGGCCGTGGCCTGTTGCACCACTGCGGCCGTGTCTCCTTTTACTAGCCAGTCATCCAGGTATGGGAAGATGAAGGTCCCTTGGAGATGGAGGTAGGTGGCCACTACTGCCAGGCATTTGTTGGTGCGGAAGCGAGGCCGAAGGGTAATACCATGTACTGGTAGTGATCGCTCCCGATCACGAACCTCAGATACTGCATGTGACTGGGATGGATAAGGATGTGGGTATAAGCATCCTTCAGGTCCAAGGAGCATAGCCAAACTCCCTGCTGGAGGTAGGGCAGCAGTGTTCCAAGGGAGAGCATCTTGAACTTTTCCCCCACCAGGAATTTGTTCAGACTTCTGAGGTCCAGGATGAGTCTTAGTCCTTCTGTTTTTTTACGGACCAGAAAGTATCGGAAGAAGAACCCCCTTCCATTTCAGGTGGTGTGGTATGGGTTTCACTGCCCTGTCCCTAAGAAGACCTGAAAGTTCTTGCAGTAGCAGGGCCCGGTGCAGGGGAGTCTGAGGGGGCTCCCCGGGAAAGAAGGGTGGAGGTGGCTGGTCCAGGTGAAGGAGGAAACCCTCCCTGATGACCTGGAGTGCCCATGAGTTGGTGGTGATGGAAGTCCACCAGTGGGGCAAATTGAACCAGGTGCCCCCCTGTTGGTAGCTGATTCTCCAGAGGAAGAGAAGCTATGCTGTAAAAGTCAAAACCCGGACCCAGGCTGGGCTGGGGTTGGTGTCTGGGGCTTGGGGCCCTTGGCTTACGCGGTGTCTGACCCATCGCCTTGCCTTGGTGACCCTGCTGAGGGGTCTGGGCGGCCGAGTATGGAGGATAGTGTCGATAGGGCTGTCCTTTTCTGTGGAAAGGTGGCTTCTTCCCCAATGGTTTCTTTCTTGGAAGAGTGGAAGTCTTCCTCGAGAGCCAAGTCCTAGCGACATACTCGGTCTCAATCTCGGCCACCTTGTCCTCCATCGGCTTGCCTAAGAGTTGCTCTCCGAGGCAGGGGACATTGAGGAGGTTCTCTCAAACCCATTGCTCTAGGTCTGAGGTTTGGAGTCAGGCTTGGCTCCTGGGACCGATGCTGGTGGCAGCCACCCTTGCGCTGGAATTGAAGCCATCATAGGCAGCTCGAGACAAGTATTTAGAGCACTCCTCGATGGACTTGGTGAGGGTATGGAAGCGCCGGAGGTGGTCACCATCCAGGCCAGCTGTGAAGCCCCCAAGCTCCTTAGCAAGGTCTTGGAGGAACATGCCGATGTACAGTTGGTACATTTGTATGTGGCATGCCAGCATCGAGCCCTGGTAACATTTTCACCTGGGGCATCAATGAGTGTGTCTTCAGACTTTCTGTTTCCGCATGGCCGACTCGACCATCATGGAGGTGTGAGGGAGTTGTGACTTCCTGAAACCTGGTCCATGCTGGACCTGGTACATGGTGTTCAGGCGGTGGCTGACGACTGGAACCAATGCCGGTGTTTCCCACATCCAGAGAAGGAGTCGAGTGAGGATAGAGGGGATGGGCACTGTAAGGGTCTCCTTGGGTGGTGCCTCATATTGGAGGATGTCAAGCTCTTCCATACGGGGGTCCTCCTCCAACTCGGTAGTGAGGGAGAGAGCCCGCACCATGTCCCAGATAAATTAGAGGAAGGAGGTGTCCTCGATTGGGGACTGGCACCTCGAGGCCAGTAGAGACGGGTCCGATGGGAGATCCCGGTGGGCCTGAGTCTCCGGAGATGTCTCCTAGTAGTCCGAGGAAGACTTGAGGGAGTCATCGGCTCTGGTCTACGAGGTCTCGAGGCCGAGGCATGGCCAGAGTCAGAGGGGCTCGCCTGTGAAGACCTTGCCCCCCGATGATCGGAAGCCTTGTGCTGAGGATCAGCACAAGGCTTCTGGCTCTTGGGGATCACTTCAGTGGCCCGGGGAGTCCTCGCCTTTGAGATCCCTGCGGTCCTGGCGCGAGCACCGGTGAGGCCAGGCATCGATGCCTGTTGGGATGCAATGAATGCAGAAATGCTGCTTTTCAGTGCCAATATTCAGGCCTCCCACTCAGGGGTAGCAGCCTTTGATGCCAACATCGGGGTTACCGGGTCAGGCATTGAGGAGGAGAGGGGATCCTTGATGGGACGGCTCTCAGGAGACCGGTGTCCGTTGTCCGAGGCCTCAATGTTGGTCTTGGGTACCTTTCAAGGTTGCTCCCACTCCACCTCCTCAGAAGCTCGTAGGGGGCGGAAGGACCATGTACGGGACTTGCCATGCTTGTCCACCTCGCAGGATGAGGCCCTTGAGGTCTTCTTTTTCTTCTTACGCTCTCAATCCAGGGACCCTTGGTCGGAGTGTCTGCCAGCCTGCTTGGGTACCGCAGGGGCTTTACATGACTCAGAGGATCCAGGCGGGGCCTTAGAGCACGAGGCTACCAGGGATACCGGGGTCGGGTCTGCCCTGTGTAAGATGTTATCCTGCTTCTGCCAGCAGCTCTGGATGGCCTTGGCTGATATATTTTTACACAGGGAGCACTCCTCTGGGTCGTGGTCGGCGCCCAGACACCAGAGGAAACAATTGTATGTGTTAGTGAGGGACATGTTTTGGAGTATTGATCATACTTCTTGAAACCGATGACCATTGTGGAAAAAAGGACCCCAGCGCGGTTGAAGACATTTGACGTGGCCAGTGGTTGAAAAAGGTGCAAAAGTGCTGGGAAGGAAAAAATCTAGAAAAAAAGGTTTCGTAGCCCGATAGTGGGGCAGTAGGTCTCGGAGGCAGGAAAGGGACTGGTGCTAGCCAGAAAACACACAAAAATACATGAGAAGATCAACTTTTTTCCGGGGACACAAGACGAACATCTGTAGGGCTCTGCAGAATAAGGGAGACCGAACAAGATGGCACTCTTGGGCGGGAAGGGGACCACACATGCATGGTGGCATCTTCCAAAGGCTTTCTTTGAAAGCTGGGGAGACGATTCCACGAGGGCTCCGTTCGCGCCGACATCATCCATACGTGAGGACTGATTTCCTGCTTGTTCCTGGAGAAGAGATATTTATTTACATGGATATATAATATTGATACATAAATAGATCACATAACGTTTAATATGCTTGAAGAAAAAGCTTTTTTGGTCATTTAGTTAGTTTTCGAAATCAGTGGGAATGGGAATAATATAGAAAAGAAAATAGATGGAAAAACCAGAGAATATTAAATAGTGTCTATATGTAACATTTCTAAGTTTCCTTCAGTAGGTTAGTTGCTTTTCACCACAGCAGATGATATTGTTTTGACAGTTATAAGGCACCCTAAACCAGACCACTTTTAAGCAACTCACATTTAGGGGCAATGAATCTCTGTCCCAGACAGCTGACAATTTAAATGTGACAAGAAGAGAAAAAGTGAATTTCCGAGGTCACAGTGAGCGCCACTGGCAGATTTAGTATCTGAGTCCAGGTCTCCAGGTCTCCAATCCATTATTCTAGTCACAGAAATTGCCAAGAATGTCATATTTTGCTCGTTCTATTCTGACCTGACGAAGAGGATGTCAGTTCTTTAAGTCTAATCAAGTTAGACCATTAAAGTATCACCAGATAACATTTTGTTTTTGATTTTGTTTGTTGTTTTAATTGTGTGATACCTATGGCACTAATGATGAGCTGCAAACCACAGAGATAATGCTCACTAAAGACTGTCGGAAGAGTTGAGTAAAACAGAAAGACCACCTAGAGGATGACCGTGGCCTATGCCCATGATCAGACCACCACCACTTTCTGCCTTTAGTGCTGCTAAAGTGGAAATTTCATTATGAAGCTGTTACATGGCCACCAGATTACAGTGGTCAACTGCGAGAGCCATGGTAGGCTGCAGTGAACCTTCCTGAAGCTGGCAGTTACTTCAAAGTGGCCCCTTTGCAGCCAGACTGCCTAAAATTCTAGTGAGTCTGGCGATGGGTCAATGCTCACCTGTAGTGAAAATAGTAGAGATGATCCCACTTCTTGTTCTTGCCTGGGCTGACAGCAGTTGCACAGTATATTTCGTTTTCTCTGAAAGGCCCTCTAAACGTATCCAAGTATCCTCTGCATCAACTATCAACTCCTGGTCATGTTTTGGAAAAGCAAAGTAAAAGGGGAAAATCAGACACCACAGATACCAGTGAGGAAGAAAGCTGCGCATCTTTTTGATGTGTCAGGGTTTGGGAAAGGGAAAAGAGCAATTTATGCTCCTATATTTCCCTACTTTCTGGGCCTTTCTGCTATACTGTGCCTGGCAATACCGATAGGCTAGCACTTTTAAATAAGGCCGGTCAACAAGGTGCATCCTGGTTTTCAAGTAGCAAAATTTCTATGTGAACTGCCTGAGATCTTCAGAAACAAAGAGTTTAGGTCCAGAAGTGACAACTTTTCCCTGATGACAACTTCTGGAGAGAGTGCTGCTGCTATCTCCATACTTTGTTTTTAAATTGGAGTACATTTCAAATAATGCTTCTTTGCTCCTTATTTCTAGCAGAAGCTTTTAACTATCCCACCATCTTTTCTGTGTAGAGCCTCACCTTACGGCTCCCATTGGTAGATTTGTATGTCAAGACATAGTTTTCAATATCTGCCACTGGTGGCTGCCAGGAAATCAGAGCACTCCTCCGAGTAACCTCGGTTGCTGTCAGGTTTGTTGGAGGATCCAAAGCTGCAGAAGATGAGGGAAATCAGTGATAGTGCACTTTGGTGGAGCTTCTCTGTGAAGTTTATTTACTTATTTTAAAACATTTCTGTACTGCCATATGCAATTGCATTCAAGGCAATGAACAAGTAAAAGAATAACAAATCAATTAAACAACCAATTCCTACTCTCAACCCTAACCTTCACCCCAGACTAAGTACCTGCTAAATTTGCTTCCTCTATTTATTTTCAGCTATTCTAATTCTTGTTTTGCATCACCTTCTTACAACATTCCCATTGCTTAGTTCCCAAAGATAACATATTTTATTCAAAGGCAGCTTGGGACACAATTTTGGTGATATTTTAGAAAAGGCTCTGTAAACATAGAGCCTTTTCTAAAATGCATACGAGGAGGGGCAGGAGTGCATGTGTTCTTGCTGACACATAATGCTGGAGGAGCTGGTTTACAAATCCACAAGTGGGAAAAATCTGTGGAGAAAACTCGGCAACTTATACATAAAAAATGGTATTTCAGAACTTCCAGATGTAAGTGTCAACATTATACACATGTACGTGGGCCACTGTGCAAAAGCTAAATGTATGAACGCCATAATACAGAGGATGCTATCGTTATTTAATTTCAATTTGGAGGGAGAAATAAACAATAGGGTACTAAGGAGTACAACTCCCTTCATCCATCCTGGACAAGGCTGGCCTATATGAGCACTGTTTAAAAACCTATATATATGTCAAGAAGCAACTGCAAATCCCAACATGGACATTTTTGATCATACATGTGCATTCCTATATGAAATAAGGAAGATACATATAGATTTATGACTTGCCCAGGCTATACCCTAACTGTGTCCCCCACACACTCCCTTGGAATGTCTTTCTATTGTGGACCTAAAATCACCATTTACTTGTGGATGCAACTTCTACATGAAAATGCCAGATTTTATACATGAAAATTACAAATAAGACTTATGAAATAATCCTCTTAGTAGACTAGATGGTGCAGAAGTGTCATGTATGTTTTAGTAGAGAAGACATTCCAGAATAAAGGGCGTGAGATGAAGTTGGAGAGGAGTAGGCTGAGGTGCATCATGGGACAGTCTTCCAATGGTAGGGGGGGAGGGGGGTAAAAATGGCGACTGAATTCAAAGAAGCCTAGGACAATCCAAGAGGATTCTCAGTGGTGGGAAAGTGAGGGTAAAGTCAGAGATATGTAGGGAAAGTGGTGGTGTAGTGGGGATGCGGAATGGGCTGACGAGACGGGACTTGTGACTGTTATCTGTCACCATTTTTGCCAAATGAGCTTTGTGATGAAAACTAGCCAGCCAAGTAGCCTTTATATACAGGACCATGGAATATATATGCTGTCTACTAAAATAAGTGTGAAATCATAACTAGAAAGTTTGAAAACTGGGGTTTTTTTTCATTTAGCTAAACAACGTAGAAAACTGAGACATATGCACACTAGAACACTGCAGTAGAAAAGCCAGAGGCTGAACTGGTGCAAAACTGCAGAGAATAAATGAACTTTACTCAATGCAGAAAAACGTTTTAGACAATCATTGTGTTGAACATTAGCTTAAGACAGTGGGGTTTGTCCATGAACCTGAAGGGCTACACACAGGTAGGATTTTCAGGGTTTCCCTAATGAATATGCCTGGTAAAGATTTGCATGTTTACCACTAACACTGTATGCAAATCTATCTCCTGACTATTCATTAAAGTTAGCAAGAAAATCGGAGCCGTCTTTGGCCTTGGAGAACTGGAAGTTACATCCCTATGGAAAGAATCCCTGGGCCTGTCACTGTGTCAGAACTTTTGGAGATATGCACAAATGTCTACTTGAACCTATCCTGGCTTAGTGTCTTGCTATTGCTGCTGTCATGTCTAATTGTGGCAGGCTACGGCCTATAATAGCCGCAAATATGAAAGGCCTGTAAGTTAGGCCCTGATCCCAACCCCCATCTAAGAGAAAGAACCAAAGTCTGTAAAAGTCTGAGAAAACTGTTTTGAAATTGCTTAATAAGAAGTTTTCATGAGTGCATAAATCTTCCATTATTCTTTTGTGTTCTGATGATAGAAATGTTTCAATACATGCATTCCTAGAGCTAGAAAAGACCTCGGAGCAGGATAGTATCAATGCCTAGAAAATGCACCTTTGTTAGAACAGTCCGGGAAGGGGGAGCAGGGAGCTAGGCCCAGAAAGGATCTCTGATTGGACAAGTGCAGGGGGTGTTGGGACCAATAGAAAGTCTGCATGTATCAAGCTGAAAGGGAATGTATAAAATGAATATGTTTCTGTAAGAACTTTGCTCAGTCCTTTTTGAAGCTTTGACTAACTGGGCCTTGTGCACAATAAATTGTCTTGGACCTTGTAAATTGACTCCTGGATTTATTCATTGTCTGCACTTCGCTGCTACATATTCTTGGTGCGTTGGCCGGGAATGTGTGAGTAGTGGATGGTATGCAAGTGAATATACCACGACTTCTCGCCTCAAAGGTTTGGTCCGGTTGGAACCATGTCTGTCCGACTGCAGGGGAATTCTCTGGCGCCACCGGTCTTATTGCATCGGAGAGGGTTCCGCCTTGCCTCAGCGGGCCACTGGGTCAAGCTGGCCAACACCTCCGAACCCGAGGGGAGTCCAGGATCCAACCCAAGAACTGGTTTGGTATCGGGACTGGATCCGGTGAGTAGAAAACCTTGGGCATTTGAGTCAGTGAAGCCTGGGGAACGTCTTGCATGAGTATGTGAGACTGGGATAGTCAGTGCAGCCTGGGGAAAAAGTCTTGCATGAGTACGTGAGTCTAATTTGGTATAGACTAACTGGGAAAGTCTTGCATGAGTGCACGAGACAAGAGCGCCTGATCACCTCTCATAAGGGCGGTCCTAGTATGCTCTGCATGAGTGCGCGAAAGCAGAAGCCATCGACCCTTTGTTTGGGATAGTCAGTTAGTCAGTAAAACCTTGGGCATTTGAAAAATGATTTCTTGTTGCTGGTATGAATGTTTGTGTGACTGAGAGGTCTTGAATAAGACTAAGTGAAAGCGGACTCTTGAGTAGCGCAGTTCCTGGCCAGGCAATTGCGCCCAGGTCGCGAAAAGGAGGAAGCGTTTGGTGTTTGTCTCCCCCGTTGTTCCGTTGTTCTTATCTGTTGAAACCGCGAGTTTCCCTTCTGGTATAATGTAAGATTATTCTGTTGGGTAATTTGTGAAACAGTTTACCGATTAAGGAATAGTATTAAGAGAAGAAAGAAGAAGGAAAAACCAACTCAGGAGTCACTTTTACGTACAAAGACAGCTGTCTCACTAATTCCAGGTTTTGTTTTCAGCACAGCAGTGCGACTCTGGCAAGCAGAGAGAGAAGGGGCGTGTCTGTAGAAAGGAATGTTTATTATCTTTTAACCCTGTGAAGGCTTATTTTCAACGTTCTGCAGCTGGGTTAATTTGTGCTTATTTCAGGAAAATTGTACCTGTTTTATTCAATATGTTTTAATAGTGATGTTCCTTCTGCTATGGTCTTGTATTATATATCATTTAATAGGAATGTTTAGTCAGAATTTTGGATCCCGACAGTTTTGGGCTCAGCCTGGAAAGGGTTAAGTTCTTATTAACCCCGTTCGAGTTCCTCAACTGTTCTTGTACGGACCAAGTGAGGAGGATTTCTGTAGAGCTATAGGTATAATGCATTTGTGGGCTTAGCCTTGTCTTGTGTCTTTTTATGTTCCAATCTTCAGCAAACACTGTAATGGTCCAAACAGAAATGATAGAGAAATTAAGGAAACTGCTTTTGTTTTTCCTTTGATCTTCGAAGTAGAGGTTAAGAACCCTGACAGGACTATGAAGCATCCTGAGCCCGTAGTACCAGATTGCGACTTGAAAATGATTTAAATCCTGAGGGAATGTACATGTCCTTTGAATGTCTGCTTTCTGAACTGTAAGATTTAAAGTAATTTCTTTTGCAGAGACACTGTTCAGCTTAAGTGCTGATTACGGCTGGCAGTTAGTTTCCATGCCAAGTATTTTCATTCCAGTCATACGTAACAGATATGTGGCCATCATGTTAGGAGCCATAGTTTTTTCTGTTGGGATTGTTGTTATAACATGTTGCAAAATAATAGTTTTATATTTTAAGGACTTTATCTAAATTGTTCCTATTTAGAATGAGCACACACATCCATTATGTTTAGTCAACAGGAAAATGCAGCCTGACTGCCCGCCCCCTCTGTCTGTTGTCAAATACGTCATCATGGGGGGGGGGTCGGAGTCCACGCAGATTTTGTTGAAATGTATGACTAGGAATTTTAGCAAGGGATTTGCTGGAGACTATGGAATTAGAATGTCTCCATCCCGATTAGAAATGCTGTGTGAAAGGGAGTGGCCAGTGTTAGCGACTTCATGGCCCCGTGAGGGCACATTTGATGTTAATGTAGTTTCCCGTGTTCATCAGATTGTGAAAAAAATGTTCCCTGATCAATTCCCCTATATAGATTCCTGGTTAAGTGTTTGTGAAGGGAAAAAAAAAAAGCCCTCCCGGATAAAACGTTACTATGAGGAACAGTGTAGGAGATTAGTAGCAGCCACAAGGGGGGGGGGGGCGGAAGTCTGAAAACCCCCCCAAAAAAACTGCCCGTTTATTCTGCCCCAGAATCTCCAGACATTCCACTCTGTCCGTCCCAGTAGTCCCCTCAGCTCTGCCACCACCCCGGGCAGAGCCTGGGGCAGGGGGGGGGACACCTCCTTGCAGATGTACCCCAGCCACCTCCGCAGCAGGAGGACATGCACCCCCTCTTGACCAGAAGCCCTGGCTCAGTTTAAAGTACTCCGAGTGGGCCACAGTCCACCGATGACACTACAAGCAGGGATTCATTTGCCAGTTCAGGGTCACTCACAGCCAGCGCTCAAGAACATGAAGTGGAACCCAGACAGTCCCGATTGCTGTATACCTTCAGAAGTACAGCTTTTTGGTCTGAGCGGTATATCAAATTTAAATAAACATAAACATAAACATACCAGTAAAAGGGATGGTCACGTTATACCATTACGCCAGGTCCAGGGCCTACCCACCCTCGATACCGAAGGCCAGGCCAACCAGCCTTGTTTATGTGCTTTTTTCCACCACTGATTTACTGAACTGAAAGATGCATTATGCCTCCTACACTGAGAAACCTTAGGATTTGATTGAACTAATGAACAGTATTATGCAGACCCATCAGCCTTGATGGCCCCAAGTGGGATCCAAATAGTGCAGGCAGCCCTCACTATATACCCCATGCGATCCAACAGCCCAGGAGAATTTGCGTATGGTAAATGCAGTTTTTGTCAGTCAGTCCCAGAAAGATATAAAATGGAAATTGCAGAAACTGGATGGATTTGCGGGCATGAATACAGCACAGTTAATGGAAGTTGCTCAGGAAGTGTTTTGTGAATCGTGAAAATGAATGTGACAGAGAAAGTGAACGTAAGATGAAGAAGAAAGCAGATCATCTTGCGGCTGCTTTAGTTGAACGATGTGGAGGAGGTTTTCCTAATCGAAGGAGCAGAGGAAGTGGAAGGGGTCGTGAAAATAAATGGACCCCACTGGGTGCGAATCAGTGCGCCCATTGCAGAGAAGAAGGACATTAGAGAAGTGAATGCCCGCATCTTGACTCCACCCCCAGGAGGGGAGGAGGGAGTACTTGGAGAACAGGAGGTTGATTTCAGAGTCATGGAAGAATAAACCGAGTACAGTGTTCCAGCAAGAGAGGAAAGAAACTATTGAGGGAGTGGCAGTTGCAACAGGCTATGACATGGATGAAGACTAGGCCAGACCGGACTCCAAGTTCACCCTGGGTCCCCAGGCGCCTATGGTCAGTTTGAAAATAGGGGACCAATATATGGACTTTATGGTGGATACAGGAGCTGAACACTCAGTGGTGGCAAAGCCAGTAGCCCCTTTGTCTTCTCGATGCATCACCATTGTCAGAGCTACTGGGGCTAAGGCCACAAAGCCTTTCCTGCAGAACCGCATGTGTGAACTAGGGGGACAGAAAATAACGCACCAGTTCTTGTATATGCCTGAATGCCCTATTCCACTTTTGTGCCGAGATATGCTTGCAAAGCTCCAGGCACAGATATCCTTTGCTGAAGGGTTAGAAATGCAAATGACTCTGAACCCAAAGCCTGCTGGATTGATGGTGCTGACTGTTCCCCGAGAAGAAGAGTAGCAGTTCTATAGTGCATCTCCAATCAAGCCAGCTAGTTCCTGTATACCCACCAACCTTATAGCTCCGCCTGAAGTATGGGCAGAAAATAATCCACCTGGCCTAGTGAAGAACATAGCCCCTGTCATCGTCACCCTCAAGCCAGGAGCAGAACCAGTGCAAGTGAAGCAGTATCCTCTTCCCCGACCAGCCATTGAAGGTATCCACTGCCATCTGATGAAACTGTTGAAGTATGGACTTCTCAAGGAGTGCCAGTCACCTTGGAACACCCCCCCCTTCTCCCAGTCAAGAAACCTGGGACAGGGGATTACCGCCCAGTACAAGATCTGAGGCGAGTGAATGATGCAGCTGAAACTATACACCCAGTGGTACCAAAATCCTTATACTCTCTTGGGACTGAACCCCGCTGAGGCTACTCATTTCACTGTCCTGGACCTGAAAGAGGCCTTCTTCTGCATACGCCTAGCCCCCACCAGTCAACTTTTGTTCGCTTTTGAATGGCAAGACCCCACAACAGGAAGGCGGGGCCAACTCACCTGGACTCGATTACCCCAAGGATTTAAGAATTCACCTACTCTCTTCAGTGCTGCTTTAAATCAGGATCTTTCAAGCTACTATGTGAACCCAGGAGAAAGGGTTCTTCTCCAGTAAGTGGACGACTTGCTCATAGCCACAAATTCAGAAAGTGAATGTCTACAAGCCACCAGTGAACTCTTGCACCTTTTAAATGAGGCTGGATACAAAGTCTCAAGAGCCAAGAGCAATTATGTCAAACTGAAGTTAAATACCTAGGATTCCAGTTGACCAGCAGAATACGATGCTTGGGACCAGAATGCCAAGAAGCTGTATGCAGGATTCCTACTCCAACCACCAGGAGGCAAGTGAGAGCCTTCTTGGGTGCTGCAGGATACTATTGTATATGGATCCCCAATTTTGCTCTGCTGGCAAAACCATTGTATCAAGCTACCAAAGGAAATGAAAAGTCTCCATTGGAATGGGGACTTGAACAGGATGCAGCCTTTCGATCTTTGAAAACCGCTATGATGTCATCACCAGCTCTGGGTCTACCAGATGTCCAGAAAACCTTTCAGTCTCTATGTTCATAAGTCACAAGGAAATGTTCTAGGAGTGTTGGCTCAATCTCTTGGGTCTTGGCAACGGCCAGTAGCCTATTTGTCAAAACAATTGGATGTAG
Source organism: Ichthyophis bannanicus (assembly GCA_033557465.1). Classification (NCBI taxonomy): domain Eukaryota; kingdom Metazoa; phylum Chordata; class Amphibia; order Gymnophiona; family Ichthyophiidae; genus Ichthyophis; species Ichthyophis bannanicus. Next base: position 11,151,494 of record JAWIIG010000024.1, on the reverse strand, counting down.
TTGCAAAAGGCTGGCCCCCTTGTTTGAGAGCTGTTGCAGCTACAGCCCTCCTAGTGAGCAAAGCAGACAAGCTCACTTTGAGACAGAATCTTCAAGTTACTGTACCACACTCTGTTCTGATCCTTATGAAACACAAAGGAAGTTTTTGGCTCACAAATTCACGACTGTTGAAGTATCAGAGTATGTTGTGTGAAAACCCCCAGATACAATTGAAGGTCAGTCAAGCTCTGAATCCTGCTACGTTGTTACCAGTTGGTCTTGACCCCCCTGATCATGACTGTCTAGAAACTATGGACACTGTATTTTCAAGTCACCCTGATTTGACTGATGTCCCTCTGGAGGACCCTGAATGGACTTTCTTTGTAGATGGAAGCAGTCTTGTCATCAGTGGACATCATTGTGCCGGGTATGCAGTGGTGACCCTTGATCTGGTAGTTGAGTCCTCAGCTCTGGCCCCAGAAACTTCAGCACAGAAAGCTGAACTGATAGCTCTTACTAGAGCACTGACAATAGGAAAAGGGCTCTGTCTAAATGTGTCCACAGATTCCAAGTATGCCCTTACAACCTTGCATGCACATGGGGCCCTGTACAAAGAATAAGGGTTGATAATCTCAGGAAGCAAGTCCATTAAGTATGATCCCGAGATATTGACATTATCAGATGCATACTGCCTACAGATCTCAGAATTTAGGAAAAGTAGAATGTATGAATAGAACCCTGAAATCTCAGTTGTCCAAACTTTGTCAAGAAGTTCACCTGAAGTGGCCCCAGGTTCTTCCTATAGCCCTTCTTAGGATATACTTAGCCCCTACCAAGTCTTTAGGAGTTTCCCCTTTTGAGATTCTGTATGGGCGACCCCCGCCTATCGTATAGGGAATAAAGGGAGATATGGAACAGATTAGATCTGAAATTACTAGACAAGAACTATTATTTTAGGTTCTGTTTTGCAGAATCTTCATACGTGGGTACAAGATCAGCTGCCCATCCATCTAACAGAACCCCTGCATCCTCTCAAGCCTGGAGTCTCGGTGTGGATCAAAGAGTGGAGAAAGACACCGTTGGCACGGCATTGGAAGGGACCTTATGTTGTCATCTTATTAACCCCAACAGCAGTTAAAGTTGCAGAAATCGAACCCTGGATTCATCACAGTCGAGTAAAGTCAGCAGCCATTGATAGCACCGTAGAACGGAAGGCAGCTACAAAAGTTTTAGCTATGTGGCAATATTACCCTATACCCCAAAATGATGCTTTTACGCAAGTATAATGTGATTTAATTCTCACCCTTTCTCACTTGCGGGTGAGAATAATCAAAGGGGGGAATGTGGCAGGCTATGGCCTATAATGGCCTGCAAATATGAAAGGCCTGTAAGTTAGACCCTGATCCCAACCCCCATCTAAGAGAAAGAACCAAAGTCTGTAAAAGTTTGAGAAAACTGTTTTGAAATTGCTTAATAAGAAGTTTTCATGAGTGCATAAATCTTCCATTATTCTCTTGTGTTCTGATGATAGAAATGTTTCAATACATGCATTCCTAGAGCTAGAAACAGCCTCGGAGCAGGATAGTATCAATGCCTAGAAAATGCACCTTTGTTAGAACAGTCCGGGAAGGGGGAGCAGGGAGCTAGGCCCAGAAAGGATCTCTGATTGGACAAGTGCAGGGGGCGTTGTGACCAATAGAAAGTCTGCATGTATCAAGCTGAAAGGGAATGTATAAAATGAATATGTTTCTGTAAGAACTTTGCTCAGTCCTTTTTGAAGCTTTGACTAACTGGGCCTTGTGCACAATAAATTGGCTTGGACCCTGTAAATTGACTCCTGGATTTATTCATTGTCTGCACTTCGCTTCTACATAATGATTGCAAAGTTGGCAGGGGTGGGGTGGTGGGGAGGCATGAGACATTGCGAAAATTGGTAAAAACATTGTGGAAGCAAATTAAGACATGAAGCACCATGTTTACTAAACATTAGTGCACACTATCTGCTTCAGGACCCATGTTATCCCTATGGGTAGAATGGCAGATAGCATGCACTGACTGTTAGCAAACATGGCCCAAAGTACCATAGTTCTCATTTTGCATATTTCCATTGGTTCTCATCTGATTCAACAGACTCAAGCTTATCTCTTCAATGAGCTATATACCAAGAGCTGAATTTCTGGGCCTTCTTGAAATAGATTCTATGCATTTGTGGTTAAAGAAACACGTGAGCTGGATTTTTCATGACTTCTTGGAATTATTTTCAGCACATTTGCTGACCTATGTAGTGAAACTATATAAATGACACTGGTTTAGAGTGGATATGCAATACGTACATGTGGTAAAACTAGTACTGATGGTCTTGCTTGTGAGAGGCCCGTTAGTGGCATACATTACGACAGAATAGCTGGTGCTTGGAACGAGATTAGTGAGTTGCCATTCCTGCTTGATCCCTTCCACAACGATGGTCTCTCCTGCAACTGGAAGTATGTACAAGCTTGTTTGTTTATTTCATTAAATAAAAGTCAGGAAGATTACTTAAAGGAAAATAGCCTCCTTTTGAAAACCTCATTCACAGTGAACCCTGTAGAAAATTCCCTGCTATCCCCCATCCATGGTCTGAGATTACTTCTCACATAATATTTCCCATGTTTTTTGTGAGATTCACAAGTATGCTAGTGATAAATTAAGGTCACCAGGCACAATTCATTAGTATCTTATATACTAAGCACATTTCCCATAGACACAAAATGGGAGCAAACCTTTCAAATACCAGGCCATGTAGATAACTACCATTAAAGGCCGAAGAGAAGAATGCCTGGACAATTAACTCTATCTAAAATTTTAGGCCACACACACTATTTAATTTTACAGGTCTTGCTATATCTGGCTGATATGAATTGGTCCTATAATACCTTATGTAATTATGTCCTCAATCTCACAATGAAATACTTATATTATTACTACAGTGATAGTAGCAATTGTTCCCTTTAGTACAGAGATACTTCAAAATTGTAAGTTAGGACCTGATTTCAGATCACTTGTATGGTCAAGTGGGGTAGATGACGCTCCCAGTGAATGAAGCGCCATACAAGAAGTCAATCTATGGAAAGAACTTTCAACTGCTGCTGCAGCCAATGGAAGAGCCTGTGACTGCAGGGCTAATGCTCTCAGTCTGCCAATGGAAGAGCTTGTGACTGCAGGGCTAATCCTCTCAGTCTGTGGAAAATTCTAGAATGCATTATGCTAACAGGACCTTGGGGCTTGATGATTGCTAGCTCCAGGCCAAAATTAAGCCGACCTATTATTAATATACAACTCAAAATATTATTAAAGTGCAGATTCTGCTCCTATAGAGAAAACATATCAATGCAGGAGAGTTTGAACTGCATGCACAAAGCACTCGGGCATGTCAGCATTTTTTGATCAACCGTTGACTTGTGGTCTTGCTATTTTTATAGGGATAAACATGGATGCAATACCAAAAAGCATCAGAATCATTGGGAAGCAAGTTGTAATTGAGTGCCATGAATCTAACACAATGGCACGGAGACAGGGAATCTCTAGTGTCCATAGGTATCTGTAGTTATCTGTTCAGGTTTTCAGGTGTGCATGTGATACATTTGTATATACACTGTTTCAACGGTATGCAAATATCCTAAAAAATCATGTAAGCTGGCATCCATGGGGAACGGAGTTTGCCTAATATCCCTCAGTTATCATATTTCCACACAGTGGCAGGAGCTGTCTATGTACTTTTGACTGTGCAGTATTTTCAAGCAGCATGAACAAACACAAATAGCAATACAAGATAACTGAGGTGATCCCCTGGCCCCTGATGTTTTGCTTTGTATTCCTTCATGTTATTTGTAAATAAAGATACCAAGGGATTTCATGGTTAGATTTTTTTTCAATGTACATTTCTTTTGCATACGTGTATTACATATATGTAGTTTTGGATCCATGTTGTTCATTCGTCTGCTCACAAATTGCAGTGGAATCTTTCAGGAACTTACTTGGGTAGTGTGTCAGTACAATGATGAAGTTTTCCACCTCGGCCATTGGTGGGTTCCACCTCAGCCTAGCTTCTGTTGGAGTGATATTGAAGGCAGTCAAACCTGTTGGGTTATCCATAGCTGCAAAGAAAGCAGAGCACCGACATCACAGAATTAACATTGAAAAGGAGACAAAACATATTGGTACAACCTGCAACTGCCTAAATGCGGCTCACGGTGCTATTCAGCATCACTAATGCAGCTAGTGCTGCTGAATATCCCCGGTTCCAGCCACTAAGTGGTGGGGCATTCTGGGGGCAAAGCGGAGATGACATCCGGGGATAACTGGCTAGCAGCGATATTCAAGAGGCTAAAGTCAGGACAGCTAAATGGCTGACTAGTGCCGCTGACAGGATTGTGGAAGCACAATCCAACCAACCTGGATATTCAAAGCCAGTGGATGGATGTGATCCCGGCATTGACTATCTGGGTTCAAGTTACAGTGGCCACCACTGCTGAATATCACCCTTTAAAAAGGATTAAAAGACTGGAATCAGTATCAAAAGACAACTTCCTTATAGGACTAGAAATTCACTTTATGTTTAGTGCATGTGTGATCTATCCAAATATCGCTAGTCAGGAAGTAATAAATTCATGAAAAGCTTAAATCTGAGAAGGGAGATTCCATCACAGGCAAAGGGAGAGCCTAAGGTTAAGGAACAACAGTGGAAGTACTGTATAGACAGAATGAAAGGAAGTGGCATAATGGAAAAGCTAGACAGAGAAAGGAGGAAGGGAGCAAGAAATAGAAAGAAGGTCCAGAGGGGAAACTGCATGAAGAGCAGGAAAGCTAAGATTGAGATCTTTGATTAATGCAGAGGGCAGTGCGAGTTCAGGCAGTGATTAAAGAAGAGGAATACCATGTGCGAGGCATCAATACTAGTAATGAGGTGTGCATTCGTGAGCATGCATTGGGTTCATTTGGGTCTCTAAAAACTTAAAGTGCATACAAATCACTTGCAAGTGCGGACAACTCTGAGCTCTGAGACCTTCCAGCACACATAAGACACAAATAGGTAAAACAAACATGAAAAATGCCCCCAAATTGGGAAAAATTAGATGAAAATAAGCATGAACTCCAACTTTTTTTTTTCGATGTGCACACTTCTAGCAGGTGAAGTGCACGGTAAGCAGAATTTCAGGATGGCTGCAGGGGTGCAGGATACGAAAGTACAAGCAGTGCATCACTGAAGAGTGTCTAGAAGCTGAGACACGAGCAAAGGGTAGGAGTCTCGAATGTTAAGGAGGTGGTAATGACAGGCATTAAAATTGAGGAAGGTATGAAAAGCAAGAGAAGGGGACCTTAAGAGTGGTAGCAGACCTAGGAAGATTAGCCTGGTTGAACTGAAGGCAGCAATTCATGGAGAGTAATTAGAAGAAAATAAGAGAGAGATGAGTAGCCAAGAAGTCAGGAGCGGGGGTGGGGGGCTGAGAATCAGGGGAGCTGGGGTTCAAAATCCTACTGCTGCTCCTGTGACTTCAGACAAGTCACTTAACTCTCCATTTCCTCGGATACAAACAGACTGGGAGCTCCCTAGGAAGAGGGAAGGCCTACTAGACTTGAATGTAACTCACCATGAAGTACTACTACAAAGGTAATGAGCTAAATCCAAATTAGAAAACGAGAAAGGGAAGAGACATCATTCTTCAGAGTTGGAAGCATAAACATACAGGGGTCTGGCAAACACAGAGACATATCCGAATAATTTATCCAGATAGCTTTGTGTGTATTTTGAGGAGAACTGTCCATTTAATTAAGACTGCGGAAAACACTGGCATAAGTTTATCCTTTCTGAAGTTATCTCTGTTATTTCCATGGTCATGCTTAGGGCTGGAGTGACTGGTGTGCGTTAACACATTAGCACATGCCAATAGCAATAAAGCATAGTTAGTCACCTGTAACATGTGATCTCTGGGAACAGCAGGAATTTAGTTTTCACATATGGGTATCGTTGGTACCGACGGAGCCTGCGTGGGAACACTCCCCAGCGTCCAATAGGAAAGCTTTTGGGAGCAACCCACAGCGCCTGCGTGCTGCCTTCCCGCCTTTCCCAACTGTCCCTCTCCAGTTGAGTTTATAGCTCAGACAAAAGAGAGAGAGAAAGAGAGAGAGCTACAACTCCTAGGGGAGGTGGGCAGGTTGTGAAGACTAAATTCCTGCTGTTCCTGGAGATCACCTGTTACAGGTGAGTAACTATGCTATCTCCAGGAACAAGCAGGAATGTACTCTTCACATATGGGGACTCCCTAGCTGCAGATGCCAAGGAGATGGCCCCAGAAAGTTGTGTGCCCTTGTGAAAGGGCTCTACTTCCCCCCATGGATCTCTGGCATCCTACCAGGGATGGTGGGTAGGAGTTGATTAAGTCTGGAACAGGTGTTGAAGAACAGCCTGACCAAACAAGGCATCCCGGCGGGAGTCCTTGTCTAAGCAGTAATGGGCTGTGAAGGTATGAACCGAAGCCCAAGTAGCTGCTCGACAGATGTCGTCGATAGACACAGAGTGAAGATGAGCCATTGAGGCTGCCATGGCTCTCACATTGTGAGCTGTGACATGGCCTTCAAGAGGAAGGTTCTTACTCTCATAGGCAAAAGATATACACTGTGCAATCCAGTTGGACAGTGTCCTTTTGGAGACTGGAAGTCCCAAATGTCTAGGATCAAAAGCAACAAAGAGCTGAGAGGATTTTCTATGTTGCTGTGTCCTTTGCAAGTAAAAGGCCAAAGCTCTTTTACAGTCCAAAGTATGAAGGTTCCTTTCTGCATTTGAGGCGTGAGGCCTTGGAAAGAATATAGGAAGGTAAACCGTTTGGTTCAAATGAAAAGGCGAAACCACCTTTGGCATAAAGTGTGGATGAGTCCTAAGGACTACCTTATCATGATGGAACCTTGTATAAGGAGGATCAGCCACCAAGGCTTGCAATTCACTGATGCGACGTGCTGATGTGATTGCAATGAGAAAGATAACTTTCCAGGAAAGGAATTTCAAAGAGGTAGTGGCTAATGGTTCAAAGGCGGTTTCATGAGCTGCCCAAGTACCAGATTCAAGTACCATGCCACTGGTGGTGGCTTAATGGGAAGCTTCGTTAAAAGAAGGCCTCTCATAAATCTCGCGATGAGAGGATGTTGTCCATTGAGAGGCTTAAAAGAAGCTCCAATAGCACTCAAATGGACTTTCACTGAATTAGTCTTAAGCCCTGCATTTGATAAATGAAGGAGGTACTCCAGTAATGATTCCAGAGATATTGCAAGAGGGTTAAGACCCTTCTGCGAACACTATATGGTAAACCTTTTCCACTTGAATGCATAAGAGTATCTTGTGGAAGGCTTCCTGGAAACACGAAGGATATCCTTCACCTGCTGGGAAAGGTTAAGACCGTGATGCTCTAGGCTTTCAGCAACCAGGCCTTGAGATGCAGAGACTGAGGATTGGGATGCCATAGCATCCCGTCCTCTTGAGAAAGGAGATCTGGAGCAGATCCTAACTCCAGAGGCGGAACTTGAGAGAGATGTAGGAGCAGAGAGTACCACATTTGCCGTGGCCAATGTGGAGCTATGAGGATCATATGACCTTTGTCTCTCTGAAGCTTGAACAGGGTTTTGGGAATTAGGGGAATGGGTGGAAAGGCATACAGGAAGTCCTGACCCCAGTGGAGGAGGAAAGCATTCCTGGCCTGACAACCTCGAGCCGGAGTTCTGGAACAGAACCGGGGAAGTTTGGCATTCAGCGGATTTTCAAAGAGGTCTATGCCCGGGGTTCCCCAAATTTGAAAAATTTTGGCCACCTGGTCTGCATGGAGAGACCATTCGTGCGGAAGCAGAACTCGACTGAGTCTGTCTGCCCAAGAGTTTTGAATACCTGGAAGATACACCGCAAGGAGATGAATCTGATGCTCTCTGGCGAGGGCCCATAGTCACAAAGCTTCGTTACAGAGCGACAGAGAGCCTGTTCCGCCCTGCTTGTTCACATAGAACATGGCTACCTGATTTTCTGTTTGAACTAGGATTGTATGAACTGGGTGTGAAATACTCGAAGAGCAAGGAAGATTGCTCTGAGCTCCAGGAGATTGATATGGAGATAGACCTCCTGTGGAGTCCAGGTGCCCTGGGTAGAGAGGCCTTGCAGGTGGGCTTCCCAACCCACCTGTGAAGCATCTGTTGTTAGAGTGGCTTGGGGTGGGGGTTGTTGAAAAGGAGACCCCACCAAAAGGTTCTTGGGTGACTGCCACCATTGGAGGGACAAAATAAGGCAATCTGAGTTTGCTATCTTGTCTGACAGGCAACCTGACGACTGAGTCCACTGAGTGGATAAGGTCCACTGGGCTGCCCTCATATGAAGGCGAGCATAAGGAACCACATGCACGGTGGATGCCATGTGGCCTAGCAACTGTAACATTTCCCGAGCAGTGAGGTGAGGTTTTAGCACTGCTTGGGAAGCTAACTGCACAATGCGAAGGCAGCGGGGCTGTGGAAGGTAGGCCCTTGTCTGTCTGGTATTTAGAAGAGCTCCTATAAACTCTGGGGATTGAGAGGGAGCAGGGTTGGACTTTGGGAAGTTTATGACAAGTCCCAAATACTGAAGGATACGCATTGTGCGAGACAGAGCAACCCTGGCTTCTGGCTCTGAAGGGGCTCGAATGAGCCAGTCGTCTAAGTAAGGGAAGACGAATATTCCCAGGGTGCGGAGAAATGCTGCTACCACAGCCATGCATTTTGTGAACACCCTTGGGGCAGAGGCCAGGCCAAAAGGAAGAACCCTGTATTGGTAGTGCTTCCCTTGAAACAGGAATTGAAGGAACCTTCGGTGAGTTGGATGGATGAGAACATGAGTGTACGCATCCTTGAGATCTAGAGAACAGTCAATCCTGACTCTGAAGGTATGGCAGCAGAGTTCTTAGAGAAATCATTTTGAACTTCTCTCTAAACAGGAATTTGTTCAATTCTCTGAGGTCTAGAATGGGTCTGTGTCCTCCTGTTTTCTTTGGAATAAGGAAATAGGGGGAGTAAAATCCTGGGCCCCATTGGGGAATGGGTACCTCTATTATTGCCCCTTGAGTAAGGAGCATAGTGACTTCTTGACCTAACCGGTCATTGAGAGAGATCTGAGAATTGAACTGTCTTACCATTGCAGGAGGGGGCATGCTGAGGAAACGAAGCTTGTACCCCTCTCTTACAATAGACAGAGTCCAATTTTCTGCTGTTATCTGACCCACATCTGGGGGCAAAATGACATAACCTTCCTGGGATAGTGGAGGGTTCTGGGCCATTCAGGGCCAGGAAGGCAAAGTTCTCTAGAAAGGAGTCAAAGCCCCTGTGAAGGCTGAGTCTGCTGAGCCAGTTGAGGCTTAGCTGCTTTTGGTTTCCTTTGTTGCCTAGGTTGTTGCTGCTGTCCCTTTTGGGCAGACTGGCCTAAACGATGTCCCTCCTGGGTATAGGAGGGATAAAACTTTTTCTTCTTGCTGAAGAATGGTTTCTTAGAGGATCTTTTCCTCGCAGGATCAGCTGTAGATTTAGACAATCTATCCAAAGTGATATTGTCAGCATCTATCTCATTAGCTTTTTCCTGCCAATTCTTGCCAAAGAGATTCTCTCCTGCGCAAGGTATATTCCCCAGTTTGTCCTGTACCCAGATTTCCAAGTCAGATGCTTGGATCCAGGCAATTCTACGTGCACCTATGGCAATAGCAGAGGTTCTGCTTATGCATTCAAAGCAGTCAAAGGCTGCACGATTCACAAACCTGGAAACATCCTGAGAATGTTTAACAAGAGCAAGATAATCTTGCCTTTTATCATCAGGAAGGAGAGGGCTCATAAGCTCTAAGTCTCCTGTGACCTCCTTAAGGAACATTCCCCATATACAAGACATAGGAACTGATCCTAGCAGAAAGCATGGATGCCTGGAAAGATCGACGTCCAAAGGTGTCAAGAGTCCTACACTCACGTCCTGGAGGATTAGATGCATGCCTTTTTGCACTCTTTATCCATCTCATGGCTGATTCCACCACCATGGAATGGTGTGGTAATTTAGTCTTCTGAAACCCAGGACAAGGAGGAACTCAATACATGGTGTCGAGTCTTCGAGAGTGAGGCGATGTGGTCAGAGGTGTTTCCCACATCCTTAACATAAGATCATGCAAGATCTCATGAATAGGTAAGGTAACTGCCTCCTTGGGAGCTTTAGGGTATTGTAGGATTTCTAATTCCTTTGCCCTAGGCTTTTTTTTCAGGAGCCACTGTGATGGAAAGACTTCGGGCCACATCGCGGATAAAATCCTGAAAGGACATATCCCTGGTGGAGACATCCTACGCTGAGGAGATGAGGAATCCTCAGGAAGAAGTACTCTGGTATCGGTAGAGCTTTCAGAGTCTTCAGACTCATCCGAGGATTTGAAGTATCTCCAATCCGGGTGACTGTGCAAGGCACGGTACCAGTACCAATCGAAGTCGGCATCGAAGTGGTCCGGTACCGACTTGTCGATGCCAGATAGAGACGCATGACTCGGTCCCGGTAGAATACCTGCCGATGTCGATGCAGTCGGTGCCGGTACCGGTTGAATTGTCTGAAGTGGTTTCAGGGGCATCGAGGCCGTGAGAAGAGTCGCCAGACTGCGTTCAATAGCCAAGAATCTCTGGTCTATCGACGCTGCTGATGCTTGGGTATCGGTGCCGGATGAAGCGGCTGAAACCCCAGAGCATGGCACCAGTAGTTCTGTCGAGGTTGAAGCCCCGAGAACATCCTGGAGCCCCGTTAGTGTTTTGGAAGCTGAAGCCTCCCGCCGGGGCAATTTTGCCGATGAAAGTCCCTCAAGGGCAACGCCAGAGGCATCTCGATGTTTAGAAGGAGATCTACCCTTTGAGGACCGGCTAGATTTATGTTTAGTTACCTGAGATCCATGGGAGGAAGATGAAGCCCTGGAAGACGTCGATGCCACAGAGGCTGCATCAGAGGGAAAAAGGGTGCTAAGTTTAGCAGCTCGGTTTTGCCGGCCCCTTTTCGACATCATCCCACAGGCAACACACTCTGAAATAGAGTGGTCAGGACCTAAACATTTGAGGCACCACTCATGAGTGTCGGTGACAGAGATGGTACCGCCACACTTAGAACACTTTTTAAAACCCGAAGCGGGTTTTTCCATTTTGAGGAAAAAATTGGGCCTAGTGCCCAAAATGGTGCGTGGCACCCGAAAAGAAAATTACTGGAGAAAGACTCTAGAAACAAAGTTAAAAAAAAAAAAAAAAAAAAGAAAACAAGAACGGGCGGTACCGGTATAGCGTCGAGGGAAGACAGACGCGACCACAAAAAAGAATAAGAAGGGAAATTTTCTGTCGGCTCCGCGGAAAACAAAGAACTGGAGAGGGACAGTTGGGAAAGGCGGGAAGGCAGCATGCTGTGAGATGCTCCCAAAAGCTTTCCTATTGGACGCTGGGGAGCGTTCCCACGCAGGCTCCGTCGGTAGCGACGATACCCATATGTGAAGACTACATTCCTGCTTGTTCCTGGAGATTGCACCTTATTTACTGAAGTTCCCATTTTATGCAATGGGACCTCGTTACTAATAACCCACATTAAAGGTGTAAGCGTGCAATAATGCACGTCAGTATCTCTAGACCTTCAATGGATGAGTCATCTGAAAGGCGCTGAATATCACCATTCTATGCGCATTATGTTTGGCCTCTGGAGCGGTAAAACAAACTTTGGCTCACAACCCCTTGTGCCCTGAGCCAACTTTTGTTTTACTGCTCTCCCTCCCTACCCTACTCTACCCTAGCAAATTCCTTCATATATGAAAGCTTGATCCTCAGTGGCCGTACCACAAAGCTATTCCTAGGGGTTGACAGGTACCATTTTGAACCCAAAGCCAGAGGGGGAGGAGCGATTAGGGATTGCTCTTGCCCTGTATCGCCACAACCAAGGATTGTGAAGGTAGGTCTAGGGAGGTTCTACCGAGGGGTGGGGGTATAGACTGGGGATCTGGTGCTGAGCTGGGGGGCTTGGACTGGTAGTTTGTTTTGGTAGTGGAGTGGGGGTGTCTTTGGAAGATGGTCTTTGCAGGGGGGGGGGGGGAGAAGGGGGATCTGCAGTTCAATTACTATTGCACTGGCCCCTTTAAGGCGGCTCCCCAGGAGCATCAGGTCGTGCATTGCCATGCAGTTCGTGAGCTTGATTACAAGCTGCATTATTAATTTCCTGTGGGAGTTACTAACCTGCGGTACGGACTACCATGGTAAATTAAGCTGCAGTTAAAATGCAATATTTTAGTGTGGCTTGTGTCCTTGGCTAAACTCACATGGTTAGTTCTGAACATCTGGCACTAACTAGCTAAGTCTAGTTAAAAACCTTCCCCTTCCCATCCCACCCTCCAAATATTAAAAAATGTCCCCACCTCTGCTACAGCCCATCCTCTTCTCTCCCTTTCACTTCCAGCCCACCAATGCCATATTATAAAATGACAATCCAGTTTGAAGTCCTCTTCCTCCTGCCCAGTAAGTAATTAAAAGAAAATATAGACAGGATACACTGCTTTTGTCTCTCTCTCCTGTCCTGTCCTATGGGATCACGATGCTCCTGTCTTCTGCTGTTTAGAGAGAAAGGAGCTCTGGGTGTTCCCTTCCCTCTCTCCTCTCCATCACTGCTGTCTTTTTTGATCAGTAGGGAAGGAGGAGAGAGAACACCAAGCCAGCATCCTCTTTTTCAGGCAGCAGTGGAAGAGGGAGAGAGGGAGGGAGAGGGCTGTTCGGGTTCCTTTTACTTTGATGGCCATGGAGGATGAGACCATGAGAGAGAAAGGGGGCATCAGGCCCCAAAAACAATTGGCTGTTCCTAATACAAGTAGGGTGACAGAGAGGGATGAAAGGGACATCAGCCCAGACGGTCGTTTAATTTTTTATTATATGAGCCAAGTGGGTGGGTTGTGCAGTTAACTTTAGGCCCACTATTTGGCCCAACAGGGTTAACCATCAATTTTTGGCTGGCCAGTGCTGAAAAACAGCATTGACTGGCCTAGGAACACCCCAAGTCCCATCTCTTTATCTGCCTAAAGTTTGTGCTGGCTATGATTTGCGTTCGCAAAACTGAGCAAATCTGCATGGGGTAAATTTTATCCATGAAGAGCTGTTTAGCTAACTCTCAAAGTTTTCCAGACAAACCTTTGAAGATAGACTTCTTGCACTATACATTGGCTCTGTGATTAGTAAATATTCTTCAGTTTGTTGTACTATTCAGGTAATTTGTCTTAACGCATTTTTGGCAAATGTCTTCTACCTCAAGTCACTTATAGCAGCCTCTTTCACTAGAACTGTGAACATGACGTCTCAACAGAAATGTTCCTACCTGTCTGCACCATGCTGGAGATATGCTGACTCTCCTCTCCTCCACGCATGGTGTTCAGGTTAATGTCGTACTCCGTGGCTGGTTTCAGGTGGCTTAGGGTATATTCGGTCAAGTTACTGCTGATCACAATGCTGTCCACTCTCCCTGCATGCACACAGCAAAGTCTAATTATCACAAAAATCCTTTGATCATTAGTAATGGAGCATTTTGATTTGGATCTTGCAGGTCTCTAGGCATTATGTGCTGTTTTTAGTTTACTCCTTGGTACTGCATCTGAAAGATGGGGCAAATGCTGATAAGATTTCAGATAGCACAGATAACCAGGGTCTTCAAAGCAATGGCAGACAAATTGAAACATGGACACCTGCAGTGTGTCACAATAGTGTGTTTCCCACATACCGATATTCAGGCCTGTCTGTGTGGGGGATTTGTTTGAAACAGCCACGGTAATGTGCATCTCAGTAAGGTAGAAGGGGATATGTGAACTAAATGTGTATACCTGCTTGGGATTAGTTTAGCTATTTATCTGTGGGGATGTGTAGATGTGATGTCAGAGACTGGAGGAATGTGTTTGGTGTCATGGGTACTGATGAGCGTTGGGGATGTTTGCCAGGAGCTGTTTATGTCTTTGTCATGTGTGTGTCTCAGAACTGAATGCATCTCTTTTTGTACCTGTTGCCAATGAGCCTTATGGCTGTGTATGTGTAAACGCGTGTGCTATGGTAGGTGTGTTGGTAGGGTATCAATGTAGATATATCATGGGGGTGTCAAGTAGCATGCGGTGCATGTGTGTTATGGGGGGTATCAGATGGTGCATAGCTGTGTGTGTCATGGGGATGTTAAGTGAACATGTGCACATGTGTGTGTGTCATGGTGGTGTTGGGGATGTGTGTGTGTGTCTTGGAGGGGTGAGTGGATGGAGTGCATGTGGGTGTCATGGGGTGATGGGGGCGTGTGCATGAGTATGTGTTATGGGAGGTGTTGAGGTGTGTGTGTGTGTTTTGGTATGTCATGAGGGTATTGCAGGATGCATGCATGTGTGGTATGGGGGTATTGGAGAGGTACATGCATGTGTGTGTCATGCAAGCACATGCATCCATGTGTTTTTGTCATGGGGCATTGGGTGCATGGGTCATGGGTGTGTGTGTGTCATGAGTTTGAGTCTGTGTTTCATAGGGGGAGTGCAGGGGTGTTTGTAGGGCCAGGCCATCCACTAGGTGACCAAATAAATAAACTAGGCAGTTAAAATGTCTGCATGCATGCACATAGTTATGGTCTGCTGCACCTGCCTCCTCCAATGGGAAGTTGTGTCGGGGGGCAGGAGCAGTAGGCCATGAATGCACACACGCATGGACATACATGCTGAAGCAGCGGCTGAACTGCCACTTCAGCACAAGAAGGGATGCTGTGCTGCCCCCTGCCGAGAAAATGGATGCCATGAAGGTGGAATGGTAGCCTAGTGGTGCCACAGCTGGGGAGGGGGAGGGTAGCCTGTCTGACCTGCCAAGGATGGCAGAAACTCTTGGGCCAACCCTAGGTGTATGTGTGTCACGGGGTTATGTGTGTGATGGTGCGGTGTGTGTGCACAAATGCATGTATTTCATGGGGGTGATTGTGTGTCATGGGGGTATGTACTTGTGTGTGTGTCATAGGAGGTGCATGTGTGTGTGTGTGTGTCATAGGAGGTGTGTGTGTGTGTGTGTGTGTGTGAGATGGGGGGTGCATGCATGTATGTGTATATTAGGGGAGTTCAATACCCCTCCTCCTGCATTTTCCCTCCTTCCCATCACCCAGCTTTGCACCCCTCCCTTCCCAACCAACTTTGCATTCTATCTTACTTCCTTCCCTTACTTGGACGCCCCCTCTCAAGCTTCAGCCCCTCCTCATGCTCTATCTCTCTTCTCTCTCTCTTCCCTCTAGCCCCATGCCTTCTTTCCATGCTCCTCCTCTTACCCAACCCTTCTATTCATGCTCCACCGTCTCCCTGCTTTGAGGCAGCCAGGTTGCAGTCTTATGACATAAAACCAGAGGCAACTGGTGCTGAAAATCTGGTTTCAGCAATGACCCCAACATTATCTGGATAACAGCGAAATTTAGCCATTATTGGGATAGCAAACCACCTAAACATAGACCTACCTTTTTTTGTGTTTTGTTATCTGGTTAACAGATTGAATATCAATTAATTACCCATGCAACAAATATAAGATCCAAAAGGGAACACTCACAGAATACACTTATAATCCCACCGATTATTTGCAAAACAAAACAAGTCACAAGTAACCGCGCCTTCACTATTATCACACGCTCATTATGGAATGCCCTCCCAGACTCAATTAGTGCCATTAAGGATTTGCAAACTTTTAGAAAGGAATTAAAACCACTACTATTCACTCTACACTATGGAGAAAATAATGGAAATGTCACACAGCAAGCACCTCACTAGACCCTCCTTGGCTACACCGAGCAAACCAACTACACAATGAAAATTGGAATTCTGCTATCCTTGTAAATAGTTTCCTATGTAAACAGTTCCGTTCAATGTTGAATGTTTGATTTATAAAACTGTTCGATGTAAAGTTGTTGTTGTTCATTGTAAACCACCCCTGATCTCAGGAAGGGGCAGTATAGAAAAACTTTGAAATAAACAAATAAAATAAAAAATATTGTCGTTAATTGGATAACATTAGGAAATGTCCTTGCTCTGCACACGGACCATCCTGACATTATCTGAACAGCGCCATGGAGGTCAGATAAGATATTCAACAGCACTATCTGGATAGTGTTGCCGAATATCCTTCTCACCAGCACTGATCTGGTTAGCAGGTGCTGAACCAAAGTGAAGCAGCTTTGCTGTACACAGGCCTCTGACTTTGTGATGTCATAACTTACTAAATTGTCAAGTTGCCTTTGCGTGAACACTGAAACATCCTTTGTTCATTGTTCGACGTACTTGCTGTGAAGCAGATGCCCTGGCCTACTCCTCTATGAGCCTAGCTTTGATGACCTTGGAAGATACAAGATTATATGGAACCAGCCTGATCCAGTATTGGGACTCGGAGCATCTTCAGTTGCATCCACATGATAGCTGCTACTTCATGATAGCTGCTTTCTGATTCACTCAGGCAGCCTGGTGAGGCCTGATCCAATAAATCAGGAGAATGCGCATGCGACATGCTGGCAGCTCAGCAAGTCATAAAAATGAATACAGAGACATAGATTTTGCACTTTTACAACCTGGATTTTACCAAAGACACTATTTTGCCACCTACAGCTAGTCATGCAGGTACCTGCATGCCAAAAGAAGCCTAATTCCTAGGCTTGTAGCCTGCTAACCCAGACCGTGTTCACAGGGCTTGGACCGGTGTGGGGAATAAATCCTGCCTCACCTACAGAACAGCACCATGTCTGGGACCCTGATCTGGAGCCACAGTCTTATTCATTTCCCTTTGGCTGGGGTTGGACAGAGAGATTTATGTTTGCTATCATAAGTGTGAGTCAGGCCATGCGATGGTTTGGTAATTCGATTTGTTAGGGATTTTATAATTACATTTGAGTTTGCTAATGATTTGCTGCAAAAAAAAATTCTACCTTGTTTTCTATTTGCTAGTGTTAGTTTTGTGTGATTGCTAATTTTATATATTACAATAAATCATAATATATATACAGAACTTGTTTCTCTGCTAATTTGTTACCAGCTGATCATAACCAAAAGGAAGAGGTGCAGATCAACCCCTGGGCACAGTGAGCTATAATATATATATATCTTATTTTGTCTGCCCTACAGGCCTGGGAACAAAATGGTACCTACAGTATGCAGCTATTCTGTGAGACGACTGCTATTTTGATTCCAGGCTGCCAACAGGATAGATGCATTTGGGAATTACTCCTTCCCTCCACTTGCCACCTGGCAACCCCTGTAAGAGCCAAGGGCATGGTTGGAGGTGGGGGAATTAATCTTTGGTCGTGTTAGGGGGCGTTCAGGTGGGAAAAGAACTTCTTTGGTCATATCAAGGGGTAGGGGATTTTATTTGAGCTGTTGGGGTGGGTGGAAGTTCTTTGGTCATGTTGAGGATAAGTCAGGGGAAGGGGCTTTATTAGAGGTGTCAGAGGGGAAGGGGGTTCATTTTAGCTGAATTGACTCCTCAGTGCATTGCTGATAGCACAGATGCAACCATGCTAACAGCAATTAACTTAGGGCACAGTAAATATCAACATTGTGTAGAAATTGCAAGGGAAGAGTCTGGGCATGCCCCCAACAGTTACCACACAGAAATCCTTGCAATGAATGCTTGGAAACGGCAAAGCTTTACCACACTTTAATAAACAATTACAAAATGTACTTACTTTTAAAAAAATATACATATTTTTCATTTTCATGATACAGGAGCAGGATATATGCTGCAATGCAACTCTAGACATCTATATGAACTGCATTCCAGCTAATAGATTCACTTTATAATTTTCAGCACACCACAGGCAGCAAGCGATTACCTTCAGCAGACTGGTAGGATAAGCGATAGTGATCAAATGATGATATTGGTGGGTTCCAAAGCACTGTCACCGAGTCTTCTGTCACGTTGCTGATAGATATATCCCTGGGTGGGTCAATTCCTACAGGAATCCATATAGGACACACAAAGTCAAATGCACATCAAACTCACTAAAATAAATACTTTTATTTGATCTCAGTCAATCTTGTTTGATAGTGAGAGCAGCAGTTTATCATTTCATTTCACTGTATTATTTCTATTCACTTATTCTACTAGGCAATTCACAAAGATATATTTACAGCTTAAAGAACATAAATTACATTTACAAAGAAAACTAGATATACTACGCATGAAATAGATCAATTTCCATTGCATCTGTTTATTACATTTGCTGAAAGAACCAACAGGGTACATGAGTAAAGCTTAAAGCTTTATTGACCTAACAATATCATCTCTTCCCACATACCTTTTGGTCTCCCTTCCCCTTGAGTATATTTTCGGTAGGTAAATGTATGGCTCCTTTGTTTGGGTTGGGTTTAGTGCAGAGTTCTAGTGGCTGAATTCAAAGACGTGGGGCTGTGAGGTCTTAACAGAGGAATGAGCCATATGCTGATCCCGTAAGAGGTTCCAGAACCTGCGAAGAATCTTTCATTCTGACTGCAAATGTATCTAGGGGTCAATTTTCATTAAGCCACTCAGTGCTCATTTAGCCACATAGATCACAGCAGAAAATGCAACTAATAGCCAGCTAAATATAATGCTGCTATCCCTCCACTCAAGGATGACTTCAGAATTTAGCCAGCTACTAATGAAAATTAATACCTAGAAACAAAGAAATACGATGGCAGATAAAGACCGAATGGCTTATCGAGTCTGGTTAATATCCTCTCCCCTGATGTCTCCAGAAATGACCATTATATTTAGCTGTTTAGTGGTAGTCAATTATCAAGGCACAATCTAGCTACCCATTTCTATAGTGAGGTGGTTAAATCACCTTGAAATCTCCCTCATAGTATCAAATTTTCCTATAGGCACAATGGGCCTGATATTCGAAAGACACTTACAGCCCAATAAACCATGTTAGTGCCATTGAACATCCCCTCCTAACTCCCCTACACATCCCAATGCTATCCGCTTAGCATCGGGGCATGTCAGAGCAGAGGCGGCGACAAGCGCTAATCAGGCAGCAGTAATATTGCATGCTGCCTTTAGCGATCCATGCCTTAAAGATAAGTGAGGGAAACCCTTGCTTATCTTTAAGGCGCAGGAGCTAACCAGGCAGAATGCAATATCGCTACTGCCCAGTTAGTTACTGCGGCTTCCGGTGGCTGCGGCGATCCCCGTATATTCAATGCTGGTGCCGCATTTGACCCTGGCATTGAATATCCAGGGTTCAGAATCGGCGGGCAAGGCTATGCGCCACAGGGGCACATAGCCTGTCCAACCCAATATCGGGCTCAAAATGGCTAAGCCTTCAATTTCTACAATATTGTTGATCTGATTTATCATGAGATCTTTCTCAGAGGCACAGAACTGGAGAAAAAATTCTTGATAATTCAGAAGCTGTGGGCCTATACTGTTTCTTATTGCTGATTACTGAACACGACACACTAGTTCGCACGTTCATCAGTATAATTTTTCTTACTTGGATATTGTGAAAAAAATTCATTTTAATGATAGGGGGACAGTGTGGATGTCATGCTAATCTACATTAATGTCTAGAAGGGACAAATAGAGAGGGAACTGGATTTAGTTTAGGCCTTGTCTCAGAAGTTCAAGGCAAGTAAAGTTCAGGCACAGTAGGTATTTTCCTGCCTCCAGAGGGCTTACAATCTAAGTTTGTACTTAAAGCAATGGAGCGTTAAAGTGACTTGCCCAAAATAAAGGAAATACAGATTAATCAATCAAAACAAATACACACAAAAAAAGAATAGAAGGTGATAGCTTTTTATTGGACTAACTCTGTTCTGACTTGAGGAAAAGGGTGTTAGCTCCTGAAAGCTAGTTGAAAAATGTATTAAGTTATTCCAATAAGAAGGAAAATTGATATATTCTTTGGGGGGAGGTGGGGTGGATTTAGCGGCAGCGGCGGCTAATTCTGCTACAGCAACTAATCGTTGCCATTGAACCCAGATAGTCAGTGTTGGGACCATATCTTGCCATTGGCATTGAATATCTGGATTGGCCATACAGCGTGTCCGGTTACAGTAGATAAAGCGACTAAAGTTAGGCCAGTCATTAAAGAGCCTAAATTTAACCGCTTTACGATAACCGGCTAGTGGCTGAATATCACTGTTAGCCGGTTATTTCTGGGTGCCAGGAGCATTCCAAAACCAGCCAGCTGGCATCCTAGGGGCCCAACCGGGGGATATACAGTGCACTAACTGCATTAGTGACACTGAATATCCCGCTGAGCACCATTTAGGCGCTTTGCAAGTCTGCAAACCGCCTAAATGGCTTTGAGTATCCCCTCTTTGTTTCTTTGTTTTTATTGACTAACCTTTATTTCCATACAATATGGAGGGTAATTTTATTACAATACATGCTGCCTAACTTGTGCGCACACATTTACCCCATTCAGTGGGTACACATATTTCTAGTTTTATTTTCAGTGTATGAGTGTGTATTTTATACTGTAAGTCTAAATTCGGTCCCCTGGAATTCCACCAATGTAGTTGGATGAATTTATGCTCATTCAAACTAGCACATAGGCCAGCTGACCTGCCCTAGCCTCTACCTCTTTCACCCGCAGATGTGGGAGGGCAATTTTCAAAAGCGGATTATTCAATGGGTAAACACTTATCTTCTGCTGATAGTTGCCTCTATAGGGGCTCATTTTATAACAGGATGTCTACTTGAGAAGTTCCAAAAGGTGCCTTTTTTATACACCAATGTATCATAAATATATATATATGCCTAAAAATATATTTCCATATTATCCTACTAAACAGTACTGTCCAGACAAGTGGGTTGGGTTACCCTACCAGCAGATTGTCTAAACTCTAAACCAAAGAACCAATGAAATGCCCAGGTTTCAATTTCATCACTCCTGTGCCTCTATTCATCTCAGCCATCAGAGGTCTCTTCAGTATTTTTTTTGTCTCCAGCAGATGGTGGATGGATTTTCTCCTCTCTGAAGAAAATCTGAAGATTGAGAGGAAAATATTGATTAAATGCTCGTGAACAACCACCTTGAGGATGACTCTCTCACTTGAGAGCAATGTGGGAGGCTTCACTAGAGTGCGGTCTTTTTGGTAGCCACAGGAGGAGGGAAAATTGGTTCAGCTCCACGCACATCACGATAAAAGCCTCTTGAGCAGCCAGAAATTGGAAGGATTTGGAAGGATTAGGAAGAGTGCAGCAGCCTCACACAACCTCAGCGCCCTCACACAATCTCAATACCTTCTCCCTCCTCCTCTGACCCCCTGCTCTCTCCTGAAGATTGTAGAAGGCTTTCAGAGGAATCTACCTGCCAGTCACTTTAAACGCAATGCTGCAAAGCCAGTGAAACAGTTTTGGGGAGTAGAACTCAGCTCAACATGGATCCTCTGCCTGGGGCTCTCAGGGGGCGAGTACCAAGGCTTGACCTTGTCATTTTCCTTGTTGGGGCCTTCCAATTCTGTTTGTCTGGAACGCAATTCGGGGTGGACTGCTGGCGATTGTTGGCACGGTGTGGGGATTTCCAACTGTTTTTTGCACGTTAGTAGCATTTTTATTTACTGTGTACCTGGTGGTAACATGGTCCTAGCGCTCGTTCCAACCAAGTGGCTCCAACACACATTCCTACCTTAGCGCATGTAACGCATATTGCAGTAAAAGCGCAGTTAACACACATCCATGGGGCTGCCACAGCCTTAGCGCATGCTGTTTTGATACTTGCTTTAACTCTCTATGTCTTCTTCTAGGAAACATTCTTTGGCCTGTGGTGAGTTAGGTACCTCATATCTCTGGATTTCCAACTCTGCTCTTCTTGCATGGCAGCTTCTGAGTATCCCTTGAGGGCCTGCTCCCCCTCTCAATGAGGATGCAGTTAGTCCGGCCTTGCCTGCCTCAGGACAGGAGGTGACGGATGGCACTATGGGTAAGGATATCCAGCTGGCAGTAGGGTCCAGCAACTGTGCTATGAGCTGCTCCTCATCCTCTAGGGGGTCTGTGGTGTCTATGCCCCCTGGTGTTGGGGGGTTCATTTCTGAGAGGAGAGCTGCCAGACTCTGGATTATCCTCCCAGGAATTCTTTTCCTTTTTTTAGCAGGCCTGGTCTTTCTTGTGTGGAAATTCAGACCCTTTGGCCTTTGGGTGCCCCCGGACACAGTCTCATAAGGGGCAGGGTGGGTGGAAGCCCTGTACAATATCACTGCTGCCTGATTAGCACTTGTCACCGCCTCTGCTCTGCCCTGCCCCAGAATGCCCCTGACATGCACCGATGCTAAGCAGATTGCATTGGAGATGGGGATCAACAGGGATATGTTCAAGATTTGGATGGTGACTTGGATTCAGATGTCTTGGTTCTGGGCTCTGATGTGATAAAGAAGTACTCTTGCCTTTAGAGGATTGTGAAGAGGCTGATGTGATCTGCCTCTTCTGGGAGGAGGAACAGGAAGTGTTGATTGCCATAGTCTTATCCACCTTGGGCTTGGCGGATGCTCCAAACATGGAGCAGGAACCAAAGATGCATCCACTCCTGCAAGGGATGTGGAAATCCACTACTGTCTTCCTGTTCCCGAAGGTATTCAAGGGCTTGGTCCAGTCAGAATGAGATTTCCCCGACTCTCCACCTAGGGGCTAAAGGTATATAAGATGATGCATGTTCTCATGTAGGAGGAGTGTGTGGTGTGGTTTGCTATTTCCAAGGTGGATGCACAGGTCATGGCAGTTAAGTTACCAGTTGGACCACCATTCCTGTGGAAGGCAGATAGGCCTTAAACGATGCTCTAGACCAGAAGGTGGACTCATGTTGAAGAACCAGTTTACTGCAGCAGCTGCTATTCTTCAGGTGGTGGTATGTGCAGGCCTGAAGTCTTGAGCTCTGCTCCAGTGGATTCAGTCCCTTCCACTGGATGATTCTACCCTTGTTTTGGAGTCAGCTACGGCCTTCCTTTCTGATGCCATGTGCAGTCTGGTACGTCTAGTGGCCAGTGATTGTGCCATGTTGACAGTGTCATGGTGTTGGCTTGGCTGTGACATGGGGCTGTGGATTCATCTTCCAAAGCCCGGTGGCCCTTTGATTTGGAAAAGCTGGTGAAGGACCTGGCAAGACAAAATATTTCCACATTCCAGAGGACAGGTCCAAGGGGCCTGTGAAGTGGACAGGAGCCCCTTTTCTGTCAGCTTCAATCCGCTCCTTGCGGGCATGCTGGTCAGGCTCTCGAGGGTGTTGGACTCCCGTTGCTACCGGCCTGGAAAGCCTTTCTTCCTCTCTGCTTATGGACTTTGGGCTTGTTCTCTGTCCCTTTATGGAACACTTATTTATTTATTTATTTTTATTTTAAAGGTTTTTTTTATACCGCTTTATCATTTCAGTCAAAGCAGTTTACATTGAAACTTAAACTTGGTAATGTATATTAAACAGGGACATGATAACTTGGATTTTTCTGAGGCAATAGAGGGCTAAGTGACTTGCCCAATGCCACAAGGAGTGCTAGTGGGGCTGTGCAATGACGTTTTGGGGGCCCATTCCCTGGTTCTTCTGGTTGGGGGCAGGCTTCACTTCTCTCAGAAATGGGCCTGGGTCACCAAGGATCACTGGGTGCTAGTCCCTATTCACTATTGCTATGTCCTGGAATGCAGAGAACCAATCCCAGCCGCATTTGTCCTTTTCCCTTGTGGGTCTGCGAACAGCAGGGCTGCTGTGCGAATCACCTTGGACAAGTTGTCTCTCCTGAAAGCAGTAGTGCCCGTTCATCCAAATGATCGGGGCAAGGGCAGATATTCCATCTGTTTCATGGGGCTGATATAGAAGGAGTATTCCAGCCCATTCTAGACCTCAAGGGTGTCAAGGAGCGCTTGTGCATCATGCACTTCTGGATAGAATCTTTGCGATACATGGTTCAAGCAATGCACCAAGGGGAATTCCTGGCTTCTCTGGATTTGGCCAAGGTGTATTTTCATATCCCGATATGGGAGATCAGCAAAGTATCAGTGTTTTGCCATGCTTGGCTCTCCCCTTCTGTTTGTCGCCCTCCCATTCGACTCTCCACTGCCCCAAGGACATTCTCCAAGGTCATGGTGGTGGTGGTTGTTGTAGTGACACAGTGCCCAGGGATTTCTGTGAAACCATATCTGGGCTACTGGCTCTTCTGAGCCCATTCTCTTTCAGAGGTGTAGCGGGTAGCTTCCCAAGTGATATCCTCTGATGAGCCTCAGCTGGGTGATCAATTGGGAAATGGCCAGTTATTGCATTCCCTGTCCCTGGAGTTCCTGGGAGCACATTTTGATTCTCAAGTGGACAGCATCTTCCTTCCAGAGGAGAAAGTCAAAGGCTGTTGGATTGCCTATTGCTGTTCTGTTTGCAGCAGGTTCCCAGAGTCCAAGTTGATCTTCAGCTTCTCAGATTGATGGCAGCGACAATCGAGATGGTGCCATGGGTGTGTGCTCATATGCAGCTACTCAAAAAGTTCTTACTGCTTGGTGGTCCCTGGGTTCTCAGTGGTTCGAGCTCAGACTCCCGCTCCCAATGATGGTGATGGCCAGCTTGCGGTGGTGGCAGCAGCCCACTCTTCTGAGTAAGGGTGTGCTGCTGGATATTTACTCATGGATCCTTCTGATGACGGATGCCAGTCTCACAGGCTGGACAGCCCATTGCCAAGTTCGAATGGCCCAGGGTCATTGGAACCACAGGGGAGCGATGTAGTCCATCAACTGCCTTGAGGCAAGGGCCATCAGGTTGGCTCTTCTGCATTTCCAGCCTCTGGTCGAGGGCCAGGCGCTTCAAGTGTTCTTGGACAATGCCACGGTGATGGCTTATGTCAATCAGTAAGGTGGCACAGAGGAGTGTCAGGGTAGCCCTGGAAATGGCTCTCCTGTTTGCCTGGGCAGAGTACCACCTCCTAGTTGTTGGTTGTGTTCATTGCCGGTGTGGATTCTGTGGAAACTGATTTTTTCAGCTGGCATTCTCTGGTTCCAGGAGAATGGGAGGTGTTTCAGTTGTTTCTGCACTGCTGGGGTCATCCCAAGAAGGATCTGATGACGACCTGCTCCAATGCGAAGTGTGCAGCTTCTTTAGTCACTACATGGAGACAGGGTCCGAGAGTGTTGGCTCAACCTTGTCCAAGTCAATACCTGCTGCATGTTTTCTCCATGGCCCCTGATGCGGTGTGTTAGTTGGCGTATGGAGCACCACCCAAGGTGGTTTATTCTGGTGGCACCAGATTGGCCAAGGAGAGCATGATTCAGAGATCTGATGCAGCTCTTGCAAGCACCACCTCTTTATTTGCCTCTATCTTGGGGCCTATTGTGTTGGGGGCTGCTTGTCCTGGAAGACCAGTCTCCTTTCTTGTTTTCGGCTTGGCTCCTGTAAGAGACAGCGTGTATGGGCTACTCTCTGGTAATGGATTCCCACTCTGCTCAGAGCCTGGAGGAGATCTATAACCTGGCATGTGTGGGTCTGGTGCCTTGACTGCTGGTGCGGGGCATGGCAGCTGGCTCCTGAAGCGGCCAAGGTGCTGTCTCTGTTGGCCTTTTATCTACAGGATGGTCTGGAGAGGGGCCTTTTCTCTTAGTTCCCTGAAGGTTCAGGCAGCAGCTTTAGCCTGTTTCACAGTTTTGTTGGCTGGTAAATCTCTAGGCCTTACACCTGGATATTTTGCACCTTCTTCAGGGGGTTCAGCGTCTGCTTCCTCCCCTCTGTTCTGTGGTCCCTTTTTGGAATCTGTGTCTGGTGTTTGGGGCCCTGATGTCAGAGCCCCTTGAGCTGTTGAAACACACTACTCTGAAAGATTTGATGCTTAAGGTGGTCATCTTGGTTGCGATTTGTTCCGCAAGGAGAATTCTGAGATGTCAGGTCTGTCTTGCCAAGCTCCTTACCTATTTTTTTTTCTGAGGAGGCTGTTCCATTCAGCCTGTGCCTTCCTTCTTCCCTGAAATGATTTCGCTCTTTCATATGAACCAGGTGGTTTGTCTGCCCTCCTTCTCTAAGAAGCAGTGTTGGGGGAATGGTAAGGATCTTTGCCTTGTAGATGTCCGGAGGGCGCTTCTCTGGCTCTTGGAAGTTACAAATTCTTTTCATATGTCAGACCATCCTTTTGTGCTATTTTCTGGCCCCATGCAAGGTGGCGCGGTGGCTAAGTGTGCATTAAGGAGGCCATTGCGCCGGTGGATCTGTTGTGGAACTGGCCAGTTCCGGATGATTTGTGAGCCCATTCTACCCAAGTGTTATGTCCTTGTGGGCGGATTGAAGCTCAGTAGCCCTTGCAAACTTTGTCAGGTGGCAACGTGAGCATCACTTTCCACTTTTGTCAAGAATTTCTGCTTGGATGTCCACGCGAGGGCAGAAAAGGCCTTGGCCTTAAGGTTTTGTGAGCTGCTATGTCTTCTTCCTACTAGTGGAGGTGTAGCTTTGGTATGTCCCACTTGTCTGGACTGGTCAATTAGGATGATATGGAATGTGACATTTTACTTACTAGATAATGCTCTTTCCTTGAGTCCTGCTAGACCAGTCTAGGGTTTGCCCCCTGGAACTGTTTTCTCTCTATTCTTTTGTGGTGGTACCCTTGGGTCTGCTATGATTTTTATACTTGGCTCCACAGGTACATCTTCTATGGATAACCTTCTGTTAATGCTTTTCTGTATATAGTTCTCTACTGCAGATTATTCATTGCTGTCAATGACTGATGTTGTGTGAGGCTTGCCATGTTCTCCCATATGCTTTTATAAAAGACATAGATACATGCGTAGAGTACACACGTGCATTTATGCTATTTTTGGAGCAGGTGTACTAAGAGACTTCTGAGGGCTGAGGCATATAAAGGCTTAGGAGTGATGTCATTGAAACCTGGGTTGTCATTGGTTCTTTGTCTCCACCAATCTGCTAGTAGGGGAACACAATCCACTTGTCTGGACTGGACTAGCAGGACTCAAGGAAAGGACATAATCTGGTAAGTAAAATGTCACATTTGCCTCACCACAGAAGAATCCATTATCACACAATAGTGGTGAGAACACAACACTGCTCCTAATAAATTACATTAATTATATCAACAATTCTAAAAAAAAAAAAAGGCAAATTTTCTTCATGGTACAGTACATCAAAATTCGAGATTTGATAAATGTTTTTGCTCCCTTCCTTCTCATAGTGCCAGAGGACTTGCCCGAATGATGTTTTATTATTATTAGATTTTGATTAGATTAGATTTTGCTCATGCCCTTTATTGGCAGCACAAATTAAGCTACCTTCAAGTCCAACAGGCATGCATTGTAGAAATACATAACTTCTCATGGACCAGCCCTGAATTGCTATACGGACTACGTGGTTTGATCATATTCCTCCTTGTGGAATAAAAGGGAAAGGTGTCACCTTGCTGAGCCAGGGGGCAGAACAGGGATGTCACTCTTGAGGAAGCCATTGTGCCTTTCCTTGAAGCTTTTGAAGATTAATTAGACACTGTCATTACTCTGGCTACACCCCTAATCTGGAATGACTGGACACTGACCATTCTAGTCTTTCCTAATTTTAGATTAGTTTAAATTACTTACTTAACTGTATTTTATTCACTACTTATTTTGATTTCATCCCTCTCCTTAGGTGCTTATGTGTCTCTACAAAAGAGTCTCCCAGAATCAGTCCCAACAGTGCTCAAATGTCCCTGCACACTTTTACACCTGCTTCGAAAATAGCATAAATGCGCGTGTGTACTGCACGCATGAATCTATGTCTTTTATAAAATATGCACATGTTGCAATGCCGCCTCTGGTTCACTCTAACACTCTTAAGTGTCCTAGAGTTTATCAACTGACGCATGCTAAAATTAATGCATGGTAGTTGCAACTGCTCTGCACTGTGAGGGGTGTGGCCAGCATGTTCCTAGTAGTTACTGCACAGAACGGTACTCTAATGCGCCACAACAGTGTGTATTATCACCGTGGGCGCACTGAATGCCTCTACTGAGATGGCATTAGGTGAATCCATGCTAATTGCATGAGATGCGTACCTGTGTGCTAAGTGTGCAGTGCTCACCATGCCCACTCTCCACTCTCCACTCCAACCACCCTTTTAACACCCCAAAGTGCGATATGCTGTTAACATGGAAATCAACGGGTGCTCTTGGCCCCATGCTGTTGGTTCGCATGGGCTTCAGCGTGTGCTTAATGTGCAGCAAAACCCATGCTGAATGCACAGCGCCTTTTAATAACAGGGCCTCTTAGTGATGATAGGCTGCCTATTTGTTATCAAGGCTGAGTAGAAAATAGAGCCAATAAAACAAACAATTTTTTGTTCGATTCTTTGTCTGGAGAGGCTATGAGTCACTCTCGTAACAAAGTATCCTTTTTGTTCTTAATGTGAAACACACTTGACAAAGCGTGAGAATGTGAAACACCACAAAATGAACACATTAAAATCAATGATGAAATAACACTTAGCTTATTGGTGCAAAAACCCGTGCACCATAGCTTTTTGAAATCGCAGGTCATAAGTCTTGGAGCAAAGATTTTAGTCAGTTGAAGTTAACCCCATCGCTAAGCATAAGCTTTCTTTGACACAGACTGTGTTTCGAACTCAATATGTTTGTTGAGAGCTCTGCATCAGACCATTTCCATATGAGGAATAAAAGTTCATGTTCATTAGGTGCTCTTAAATGTCGTCAAAAAGGCGTCAGGAAACAAGAAGAACCAATGAGATTACACTACACTCAACATAATTGATCAAAGGCCAAACGTCTCATATAAGACTCCACCAGTTTATCTCCAAATTTAAGCCGCAGGAGAATCAGAATTCAGTATAAAAATCTACTGTAGTTCACAAAACTGGAGGTGGGACTCACAATCTCCACCACGAGGATTAGGAGCAATATAATCAATCACTCGCCATCTAAGTTGTGAGAAATCATGTTGGTGATCAAGACAATGGGCCACAATCGGCGCTGTACGTATCATGTTCTTAAGACGTGAGCAATGTTCACCCAAAGAAGTCCTAATAGAGCGTGTGGTCCTGCCCACATATAGAAGCAGACAAGGGCAAACAAGAAGATAAACCACATAAGCTGTTGTACAAGTAATGTGCCATCGAGTAGTGTAGGTTTTGGAAGTTACAGGATCAGTCCAAGAGTTACCCACTATCATCAGGTCACAATATCTACAATTAGAACACGGGAAATGAGCAATTGGGAAGAGGTGTCATCATTCAACATAGGTACAAGTCAAACCACCCAGTCCCTTATATTCTTTCCCAGGCTGAAAGCAATCGTGAGGTCGGTCTGAAAGCACTGATGTAATGATAAAACATGCCAATATCTCTGTAGTTGTTTCACTACTTGAGATGAATGAGTAGTGAATGGAAGAACCCCAATAATATTATTTGATGAAGATTTCTCATCCTGATGAGCACCTGGCAGTAAGAGCCAATCACAGTGGGTATTCCGTGCTTGTGTATATGCTCGCTTGATAATAAGTTCTGGGTATCCTCTCTTCGTGAACATAGAACTGTTGCATGCTTTTTGAATTCAGAAAGAGTGGTGCAAATCCTCTGTATCCTCAAAAATTGTCCCACTGGTAATCTTCATCTAAGTGGTGTGGGATGGTGATTATGATACCTCAAAAGGTTGTTTCTTTGAACAGGTTTTCTGTATAACATGGTTTGTAACCCATTATCCTGCTTGAACACCCATAAGTCCAAAAATTCAGTATGAGATGAATGAAACTTCATAGTGAATTGGCTATTAGATTTTACAGAATTTATCCATTGACAAAATTGCTGTAACTCACATAAAATACCCTGCCATAAAAAGAAAATATCATCAAGGAATCTAACCCAAAAAGGTATTAAAGAAAACCAAGCAGACTTGTACACATGTTCAACTTCAAAACTGGCCATATACAGTGTAGCCACAGATGGGGCAACTGTTGCTCCCATCACAATTCCAACAATCTGCAAGTAAAATTGCTCGTAGTACAAAAAATAATTACGTGTGAGCATTAATTCTAACAAATGCATCAAAAAAGATTTTGGTAGTCTAGATGGTAATTGAAAAGTATATTCTGTAATGACTGTTTCATGTTGGTCAATATTCATATATAAAGGTACCACGTCCATAGTCACCAAAAATACATGGGTAAGGTTATGCTTAGCAATTGGGTTTACTTCAACTTTGACTAAAATCTTTGCTCCAAGACTTACGATCTGCAGTTTCAAAAACGTACTGTATGAAGACAACCAAAGACATTACTGGCTGAAAGTGAAGACTATCTGAAACATTTGCTTCTCAAGATCAAGGAACATAGTCTTAAAATGGGTCTGTACCTTAACATTAAGACGACAAAGATCCTGGTGAGCGTTTACTCTGCAGTCTGATTCCCGCGGAGGGGTGAGAGCAGCCCGTTTGGGATCTACTGACCTGTGTGGGGCAGCCCTTCTGACATAATCTCTGGGCCCCGATAAAAGAATTGTGCAGGGCGCTTCAATTCGGGAGCATTTACTCTGCAGCCTGATTCCCGCGGAGGGGTGAGAGCAGCCGGTTTGGGATCTACCGACCTGTGTGGGGCAGCCCTTCTGATGTCATTTCTGGGCCCCGATAAAAAGAACTGTAGTGTTGTTATGGCGTCAGCTGTCGGCACTGTGTTGGGTGTTTCCTAAGGGGCGTGTCCAAAGGGGCTTTACATGCCCCTTGTGAGCCCCTTAGGAGCACAGTAGAAGCAAGGGCTGGTCGGAGTGTTGGAATGCCTGGTGGAAAAAGAAAGAAGAAGGTCTTAGCAGTTGGACCTCTTGCTGGACCAATGGATAAACATGTGATTTCCACGCTGAGTTCATCCAAACCAGGTACTGCATCTTTTGACCTATCCGCTGAGAGAGTGAGTTTGAGCTCAGTGGAGCGTACTCCTCCGCTCCCCCCTGGATTCCTGGAATTATCTGATGTGCCTCAGACCGGTGTGAGTCCCCAGTGGGACGGTGAGCTCCCCAAAGTGGTTATTTGGAAGGAGCCCACTGTTCCCTCTAACGACTCTCAGGTTTCGGCAATTTCACTTCTGGACATATGGCAGGTTGTGTCTCACATGGAACGGATTCTTGCGGAGACTGTTCCTTCGCTTTGTCAGTTTACTAAGGATGTCGTAGTTAAATTTCAGATTCTAGATTCTCAGGTTGGGACCTTGAGGTCCAGTGTGGCAAATATGGATACCCAAGTTAAATCCTTCTCAATGTATCAATCTGCTAATATGAAGGATAGCTTTATTCTGCATCAGAAACTAGAGAATTTGGAGAATTTGTCTCAGAGTAAGAATTTAAGGGTGCTTAATTTTCCTTGTTGTACTATGCTGTCCCCCCTAATTTTGTTCAGGAAGTACCTTAAGGACATTCTTCTCCTTCCACATGCTGATTCTTTAGTATTTGTTAAATGTTATTACCTTTCTACTAAAGTTGCCTCTAGCGTTGTGGAAGGAGATGTAGCTGTCCTTGAGCAGAATAATTTTGATTTGACTGCGTTTTTAGAAGATATGCAAGACATTATTTCCACTAGGGCTACTTTGTTAGTGACTTTGTCCTCTGAGGAGGATAAAATCACTATCCTTAAAGCTTATTTTAGGAAAAAAGATAATATGTATTGTGGGGACAAAGTGTCCATTTTTCCTGACGTATCAAGGTCTACACAGTTACGTAGAAAGGCTTTTCTTGCATTCAAAGCTAGAATCCTTGCTCTTGGAGCAACTTTTTTCTTAAGATACCCTTGTAAACGTCTTGTTTCCCTTGGATTTGATACATTTGTATTTCTGTCTTCTTCAGAGTTGGAGAAGTGGATTCTTGAAAAGGAAAAGGCACATTGATTATCCATCTTTAGTATATTTCACAAATTTATTTCTCAGGGGTAAGGGAGTAGTCTCATGGCAGGTTGCTATGTTGGCAGGGGACACCTTCCCTTGAGGTTTGTGGTCCCTTGCTTTGTTTTCTTTTTGTTTATTTCTTTTATATTTATTGTGAATGATTCTCCAAGATGTGGGCTGATGTACTTGTAAATGTTGTATTATTATGGAAGTATTATGGGTGACCTGTTTATATTTCTCTATACTGTAATTTCATATTGTATAGCTGTAAAAATCTTATAAATAAAAGATTTAAAAACAAAAGACGACAAAGATCCTGACAACTGGCAAAATCAATAAGTTCATCGTTGGAGAAGAAATTGAAATAGTTGACAACTTTAACTTACTTGGATCAACAATCAATAAAGAAAGGACTGCAGTCAAGAAATCAGACAATGTATTGCTCTTGATAGAATGGCTATGAAGGACCTAGATAAGATTCTCAAGAACAGAGAAGTCTCTCTCCATACAAAGATTCGACTTGTCCAAGCCATGGTATTTTCAATAACATCATATGGATGGTAAAGTTGGACAGTGAAAAAGATAGACAGGAAGAAAATTGATGCTTTTGAATTATGGCGCTAACGACAAATACTATGTATATCATTGACTGCCCGAAGAACAATCCAGTCAGTACTAGAGGAGATCAAACCTAAGCTTTCCTTAGAAGCTCAGATGACAAGACTTCGACTTTCATATTTTGGACCCATCATGTGAAGAGAGAGATCATTGGAGAAAGACATAATGCTTGGCAAGGTAGAAGATCACTGTAAAAGAGAAAGGCTGGCAATGAGATGGATCGAACAGAATCTATGGATACCACTCTATCAACAATGAGCCACTTGGCTAAAGATCAAACAAATTTTAGGTCAACTATCCAGTGGGTTGCCAGGAGTCGACACCGATTCAACAGCACTTAACAACAAGCTAAGTGCTATTTCATCATTGATTTTAATGTGTTCACTTTGTGGTGTTTTACATAGTAAAATAGCAAATGATGGCAGATAAAGACCAGTATAGTCCATCTAGTCTGCCCAGTAAGATGGCAAGAGTAGGTGCACCTGCTGGTCTTTGCAGGTCGCCCCTCCCCATGTCTTTGTTTAGGGGTGAAACCACCGCTCCATCTAGGACACTCCTATTTGCTGAGAAATTAGATAGTTCAATTTATTTTGATTTTATCCTGTTGCTGTAAAGGGATCCACTGTGTCTGTCCCATGCCATTTTGAATTCCGTCACTGTATTTGCCCCCACCACTTCCATCGGGAGTGCATTCCAAGCATCCACCACCCTTTCAGTGAAAAAGTATTTACGTTCTAACGCTTTGTCAAGTGTGTTTCACATTAAGAATAAAAAGGATACTTTGTTACGAGAATGACTCATAGCCCCCTCCAGAAAAAGGATCCAGCAAAAAATTGTTTGCTTTATTGGCTCTGTTTTTTAGTCAGCCTTATATATATATTTTGGATTTTGTGGCAAACTGATGTTTTCAGTAAATTATTCTCTTTTGTTATCAAGGGCTGCTCATCAGTTCTGGTCCACTTGGTGATGCATTCTTTCTCTTCAAACTATTATTTAATCATCTGCCACACAGAACAAAAATAAATGGCACATAGGGAGGGCAATTTTACAACAGCATGCCTATTTTAAGTCTATCTTATAAAGATGAGTAGGTGCCTAGCTGTTTTTATAAAATACTGTACTAGTTGCAGAGATCATGCCTCAAAATTCAGACATGGACATTTGCATCTGACCTATAGCGCTTCACCTCGACTGCATCCCCCGCTATGACTACTAGCATGGTATGCATGTTCATGTCAACGCATGTCCTTTTATGAGGGCCGGTATTTTATAAGTGGCCATTTACATACAAATGTGGCCATATGCATAAAAGTGATTTTATAAAATTACCTCCAGAAGGGGCAATTCTCCAGATTGGGAAGGCATGTAAACTGCATAGGTTGCATCTATTTTGCAAAGAAACAGAATTGGGAGACTGGGCATCCAAATGGAAACTGAAATTCAACATGGGCAAATGCAAAGTTATGTACTTAGAGAAGAAAAGCCTGAACTACAGCTACAGCACACAAGGTTCCACATTACAGTAGGAGCCACCACCCAGGAAAAGCATCTAGGCATCACTGTGGATAATAACTTGAAATCCACTGCTCAGTGTGCTAGGAATTATACAGAAAAGGAATGTAGATTAAAACAAAGCATATCATGCCTCTGGATCGGTCCTTGAGTATTACATAAGAACATAAGAAATGCCATACTGGGTCAGACCAAGGTCCATTAAGCCCAGTATCCTGTTTCCAATAGTGGCCAATTCAGGTCACAAGTACCTGGCAGGTTCCCAGGAAGGTACATAGATTCCACAATGCTTGTCCGGGATAAGCAGTGGATTTCCCAGGTTCTCTTTAATAATAGTTTATGGACCTTCCCTCCGGGAACTTGTCCAAACCTTTTTGTAAACCCAGCTACACTAACAGCTTTTACTGCATCCTCCAATAACAAATTCCAGAGTTTGTTTTGCATTGAGTGAAAAAATATTTTCTCTTATTACTCTTGTAGCTTTATTGCGCGTCCCCTAGTCTTTCTACTTTTTGATGGTGTAAACAACCTATCTACGTTTACCCATTCTACTCCATTCATTATTTTATAGACCTCTATCATATTTCCCCTTAGCCATCTCTTTTCCAAGTTGGAGAACCCTAATCTTTTAAGCCTTTCTGCATAGGGGCATCCCCTTTACCATTTTGGTGCCTCTTCTCTGTACCTTTTCTAATTCTGCTATATCCTTTTTGAGATATGACAACCAGAATTGCACACAATATTCAAGGTGTGGTCGCACCATGGAATGATACAGAGGCATTATAATATCCTTGGTTTTATTCTCTATTCTTTTCTTTTCTTTATGATTCCTAGCATTCTTTTTGTTTTTTTTGGCTGCTGCTGCTGCACACTGGGCAGAGGGTTGGAAGATATTATCCATGATGACACCTATATATTTTTCCTGGGTGCTGGTTTCTAATGTGGAACCTTGCATCATGTAACTATAGTTTGGGTTACTTCATAATTTTGTATTTTTCCACATTAAATTTCATCTGCTATTTGAACGTCCAGTCTTCCAATTTATTAAGGTCCTCTTGCAATTTTTCACAATTCTCTTGTGTTTTAATAACTTTGAATAAGTTTGTATCATACAGTTCTGGTTACAACATTTAAAAAAAGATATAGCGGAATCAGTACCATACCAAGCTAGAAGTACGCCGTGTGACTAACGAATCTGGTGCCCCCCTCCACCCAACCATGTTCTGTAACTCACTCTTTTTGAGCTTCCTGGAATCCTAGTGATGATGTCAGTGCCCCCTTCTGTGCTTGCATCCTGTGTGGCCGCACCATTCACACAGCCCTTAGTTTGGCCCTGAGTGGAATTGGAAAAGGTACAGAGAAGGGCGACCGAAATGATGAAGGGGTTGGAAGGATACTCCTATGAGGAAAGGCTTAAAAGGTTAGGACTCTTTAGCTTAGAGAAGGGATAGCTTAGGGGACATATGATAGAGGTGTATAAAATAAGGAGCAGAGTGGAACAAGTCAACATAAATCTGTTGTTTACTCCTTCAGAAAGTATAAAGACTAGAGGACATGCAATGAATCTACAAAGTGGTACATTTCAGAATGATTGGAGAAAATATTTTTTCACTCAATGCATAATTAAGCTCTGGAATTCATTGCCAAACGATGTCGTAAAAGCTGTTAGTCTAGCAGGGTTTAGAAAAAGGTTTGGACAAGTTCCTAGAGGAAAAGTCCATGAACCATTATTAAAGTGGATTGGGTAAAATCTACTATTTATCCCTGGGATACACAGCATGGAATCCATCTACTTTTCAAGATCCTTGTGACCTGGACTGGCCACTGCTTGAAACAGGATAGTGGGCTTGATGGCCAGTGGTCTCTGACCCAATAAGGCACATCTTCTGTTCTTAAGTAAACATAGAAAATGACAGCAGATGATTACCCCCTACATCATTAGAAACACTTTCCCCATTTGTAAGCACCAAGTTCAGTATCACGCCCTCCCATGTGGGTTCCATTACCAGTTGCTGGAAGAATCCTCTCTGCAGAGAATCCAGGATCTCCCTACTTCTAGAGGACACCACAGCAGGGATATCCCCAATCAATATCTGGCAAATTGAAATTTTTTACGATAGTACTTCCCCTTTTATAGCAATACTGTGACATCTTCAATTAAATCTCTGTCCATTTCTTCTGCCTGTGAGGGAGGTCTGTATATCGCACCAATATATTTTCCATTCCCTCTTTCTAGTCTAATGCACAGAGCCACCTTTTTCCCTCATAAGCCGTGCAGTTCGGTAACTGTAATATTATTTTTTACATATAGCACCACTTCTCCTTCCTGTCTTTCTGCCCCATCTTTCCTGAATAGATTATAGCCTGGAATAACTATGTTCTGGTGATTGTTTCCATGTACCATGTCTCTGTGACCTCCACTATATCCAAGGCAACTCCTAAATCTGGAACTTTATTGCACATACTATGGGCATTAGTATATATAGCTCTCCAGATATTTTCCCTTTCCCCTTTTCTATACTATTTTTAAATGCTTTACTTACCTAGGGGCTTTGCTCACTCATCCATGGTCATCCTAGTTTAAAGCCCTCCTCGGTAGATTAGCCAATTCATTGCAGAAGATACTTCAGCCCTTGGAAATTCATGCCAAGATCTAAGATGCCAGAATGCTCTTGATGCCATCATCCACGCAGCCAGATAGTCATCTCCAGGATGCAAGTACCTCAGCCTTGGCCCTGACTCTCAACAGGGAGGTTTGAGGAGACCACCTGCATACTAACTGCCTCAGCTTTTCTCCCAGAGCCACAAAGTCACTTTTGATATGTTCTGAACCTTGCAGTACCAACATAGATAACTAGCATTGGGTAACAGTCAGAAGGTTTGAGGATCCTTGGAAAACTCTCTGGGATGCCTTGGATCTTGGCATCTGACAGACAGCATACAGTACTCCCTGGGACATCATGTCTGGGCGGCAGATGGTTGCCTCTGTACCCCTCAGAAGGGAGTCACAAATCACCACCACCCTTCAGCAATATATTCACCTATAATGTGGCCTTCCGAAGGTTCTCGTGCCAAGTTACATCTGCTCAGAGGCAGATGTGACTTTTCCACATATGATTAGGCCAAAGATTTTCAAACCTGTCCTGGGGATCCCACAGCCAGTTGGGTTTTCAGGATATGTGCAATGAATATGCATATAGCAAGATGATGAAAATCAAAGCAAACTTAAATATCTTTTAATAGAGGGGGTGGTGACCTGCACGGAGCTGCAATTACAACCACTCTAGCCACCTGGGCAAATTAGATGGACCATACTGGTCTTTATGTACCGTTATATACTATGTTAGGATGAGATACGTCTGCATGCACTGCCTTGGCCACATGTGTACAAATTTATCTCATACATATTTTGGGCCGGCACCCATACTAGGCGGTTGCCTAGTAGGGGCGGCGGGCCATATTAACTTGTGTCTTGCTTCAGCCTGGTAGCTGAGGCCCTTAATTGTGTAGTTGTGGGGCGGTTAAAGCAGTCCAAGTGGAAATAGGCCGACACAGGAAAATTTATTTTTAAATTTTGTTTTAATCATCAAGCTTTGCAATTGGACCTTGGCAGAAGGTTCCAAACCATGAACAGAAAGTGAGGATATTTTCTCCAACAAAAAGCTTCTTTATAAAGATATTTCAGCAGTGCTATGACAAAGCAGTTTCTTTCAGTCTTTGCAACCAAAATAAGTTTCCTTTTCAGTCAAACAAAACCACAGTTGAAAGTCACTGTTATAAGCAAAGTCCAGCTAACCTTGTTAGCTTTTCCCAGCTATTTCAGGTAAGCTTAAAACATTCTCTGCTTCTCTGTATAGGAACTAAACTGCTGTTTAAAACATTTTCATAGCAGAAATACTATTGCAGCTTTAAAAGGTGAGACTTCTGTCTTTCCAACACTTCTCAGTAGCAATTACTCAGCATAACGACTTCTTGGGCTTTCTTCACAATATCTAATAAATGTTTTCTTAATCACTTTTCATGCATAATGAGCATTCCATTGGGACCTCTGTGGAATCTGAATCCCCTTTATAGATTTCCACTTCCATGTCTTCCTCTGTACTGCAAGACTCAGGGACCTGGATACGTTCAGGGATTTCCAGTTTCACTTTTCTCAACAGTTTAAAAAGTTTCTCCCAGTGAACGTTCCCTCTTCCCCCTGGAATAATGTCAGTGCTCCTAGCCTTCCTTTCCTTTAATGAGGCACTTAAAGGTACTGTCGGTTTTACCTTATTTGTAGAAACCTTCTTCCTGTCAGGCTTTTTAAAAGGCTCTGTTTCTTGCTCAGAATCTGAGCTGCTTGTTTCTGAGTTAGAACTATAATCCTTTAACTCTCTCAAGCGTCTTCCTGCTCCTCTCTGGCCCTGCCACTCGTTCTGGCAGTTCTGGCTGCTTCTCCCGGTTTCCCCGGTTCTCTCAGCTCTCCTCTCACTTGCTGACTGACTGTGTTTAAATGTTTGCCAGCGTGCTTCCCTTTCTGGCCCCACCCTATCTCTCCCTGCTGTTGCCCTGGAGACTGGGTGTGGCTTCAGGCTAGCCTTGCAAGTGTGTGTTTCAGTATTACTTTTATTTTGGGACCTGTGCTTAGGTGAGCCCATCCCCCTCTCAGCAGAAAAAGTCTCTTTTTTTTTCTCTTTCCCGGGTCTGTGCTGCACCTGCCTTACCACAATATTCATTATAGATATACTGAAAACCTGACTGGTTGTGAGGTCCTCAGGACAGGTTTGGGAAGCCCTGGTTTATGTGCTTTGGCATGTGTCTTATAAGCTACATGTGTACATGTTGCTTCACTCTAGTAACGCCTATTCATACTCGGTGTGAATGTCCATGTTATATGTCCAAAGTGCATATTTTTACATATGCATACCTTTGGGCAATTTTATAAGCAGCTATTATTACCTCTAGATTATACAATAACTTAATACTGAAAACTGCAGCCCAGTCACTGAATTCTGGGCATGTTTAGTGAGCTGGGCTAGCAGTTAGCATGTGCTATTTGTAACTAGATCCCATTGAATAACATGGGACCTCGCTGCAAAGGCAAGTGCTAACCATTAGCCCAGGTGAGTAAATCTGCCCCTTACGGAATCAGCATAAGAATTATCTTACATTATTGGGCATGAGCTTTTGAAAAGCGGTAGCTTCCTTTTTCAGTCATTCTCATCTGAAGACAAGACCTCCTCTGTATGGGTCTTTATAGCACATGAACAATATTTTTGGAGGAACAAACTGGAGTCTTTCATTAAGTCTGATTTATGCACCATTATGGAACTGGTATATCTCATGATGCATATATATGTGACTTGGTTCATTAAGGGGGTTATTTTGGAAGCCCTATTCATGCGTTGGACACCTGAAAATGGGCATAGATATGTCCACAGCACAGAGACGTCTCCAGATCCTTTTAAGAAGCCGGGTCTGTGGACGTTCCAGCGCGAGGGCGTGATGGAGGCATGGCTGGGGCATTTCCAGGAACCTGGACGTCACTGCCTGATCTCAGAAACATCCTGGACACCCGGAGGCACAAAGCAGCATTGGGAAACTGCTCATTTTGGCTGAAAGGCACACAAAGGCTCTAGAGGAGAAAGCACTTCATCATCCCCAGTACTCAGCACAATCACAATGATAAGTGCAGTGAGATTTCAACGGTGGCTTTCCTGTTCTTAGCCCACTACATTAACCATTAAGCTATTCCTAGACATCCGGGTTCTGAAATACTATTCTGGGGACGTCTATGTAGAGGCCCCCAGAGACGTCCATAATAGGTCACATCCATGTTTTTGAAATCATGTCCGCACCTGGATGTACCTGTGTTTTTTTCAAATGTCAAATGTTCTGGCTTACATGTCCCAGATTGCACTTGGATGTCCTTTCTAAAATGCCCCTCTATACGATTCTATTGCCCCCATAGTTTTGGAGCTCTCCTTTATATGGGATATATTACAAAAGAATGTTAGGTTTTTGTAGCAAACATGGGAAAAAAAGTACAGATAGTGCTGCGTTAGCTGCAAAAAACCATGTGTTATCTGTTGGGGGCATGCATTTCCCTAGCAGATAACACACAAAGTGCAGAGAGCATGCTGGTTACTGTACGTGTTGCAGATATGCCCACTCTCTGCCCTAATTCCACCCACTCCTGCAGATAATGCAGAAAATCACTACATTATCTGCATTTGCCTTGTGTTAACAGCTAACGCAGCCAGATAGTATGTGCTATCTGCTGTGTTAACAGGTAATGTGCTTTAGTAAGCATGCCACTATATCTGACATACATACATGTTGTAGCATGCCAATTTTTATTTGTATGTATAAGAATAGTCCTTTGTTATTGGCTGTTTTCAGTAAAGTTGCTGAAGAAATTTTGCAGGTATTACTAACGTCTCTAAAGGCTTAGTAGATATTGCTGGCATTTCTCTTTTGTTTAGGTATTCTGAGAATGATTTTATTACAAAATGATTTTTCAGACAATTTTGAGGGGGTTAAGAAGTGTAGTTATGATATAGCTTTATTATTGCTTTTATGAAGCTTGGCTCCCTTTTCTAAGCAGTATAATTTTATTGGCAATATGTCTGAGTGAAGTTAGTTGTTGCACACAGCTTAATGAGCCTGGCACTGTATGGATGATATCACGCTATATTATTATTCATTCAGCCACCTATTTTGAAAAAAGATTTATTCTTTCAAAATAACAGTATTCTTGCTTTCTTGGGGAGTATTATTTTATGAATTATATACATGCTGATTGGGTTCTGCAGTAAGTTTTTTTTTCCTTTTTTGTATTTATATTTTTAATGAGCAATTTTCATATTTCCAACAATGAAGTACAATCTTATATCCATTATCTTCAATTCACTCTGTAACATTTCCTCCCCCCCCCTCCCCTTTCCAATAGTAACATTTTCTTCCCTGTTCTTAACCTCATCAACCCCCTTTGGAAGCCACTTTTGATCTGAGAAGCTACTACATACTGGCATGTTCTTTTATACACGTTCACTATTTATCAGTTACTCTGTATGTAACAGACACATATAATCTATTCTTACAACATATTTTTGCTGCATATTGATGGACTTTTTTGTGTTTTGTCTCTTTTTCTTTATTGATTTTCTTTATGATTTTTATTTTTGACATTTTCTGGTTTTACTTACATTGGTTTGATTTTTCCAATTGACATTTTCATCAATTTTGATGTTTGTCATTGATGTTTTATTGTGCGCAGTAAATGCTGGTTTTATGAACTGACCCCTGACGCAGGCAATATAGAGCCGAAGCACTGCCGTGTTGGGTTATCAATAAACTTTTATTACGTATTCCTCAAAGTCTTGGTGCTTTCCCCTGCTGTGGTTTTCTTCATTTGGTTATGTCCACAGACTTATCTACCTTGGTCCTTCCCCTATGGAACTCCCTTCCCCTTCCAACAGGAACCCTCCTTTCTTCATTTTTAAAAAGATCTGGAGACATGGCTCTCAGCAAACCTTTACTCTGGATTCTCCCACCTAATACCTTCTCCCCCTTTCAAGGACTCAGTCTGATTTCCTTTTTCTCTCTCCCCCTCTGCTGTCTTCCCTCGATATTGTACTCCCTATTCTCTTCTCTTTACTCTCATTCTTTCCCCTTTTCTCCCCTATCCTTTTATTATTATTGTAAACCACAGTGATGACCATTTGGTCATATGGTGGTATATCAAATTTTGGGAATAAATAAAGCTGTTCTCTTTCTTCTTTAAGCATTATTGCCAGAAGTCTGATTCCACCCCAGTTAAGATGGAGCCCATCTTACGGAATAAGCTCCCCCTTCCCCAAAATGTAGCCCAGTTCCAAACAAATCTAAATCCTTCCTCCTTGCACCATTATCTCATTCATGCATTGAGACTCTGGAGCTCAGCTTGTCTCTTTGGTCCTGCACATGGAACATTTCTAGAAACACTACCTGGAGGTCCTGGATTTCAACTTTCTACCTAAATGCCTAAATATGGCTCCCAGAACCTTCATCCTACATATTCCTATGATACTGGTAACAACATGTACCAGGACAGCCAGCTCCTCCCCAACATTGTCTAAAATCCTATCTAGGTTACATGTGAGGTCTGTCACCTTCACACCAGGCACTGCAAGAGACGACATGATTCACATGCCCACCAGCCACCCAAACATCTACATGTCTAATGACTGAATCTCCAACTAGAACAGCCATCCTAACTATTTCCTCCAGGGAAGAAAGCACCTGGAAACACATCCTCTGCACAAGAGGATATTGCATCCCCTGGAGATCAGATCCTGGTGACAGGATCACCTCATGCCACACCAGGGTGGTGCTCTCCTTCCAGATGACCTCTCTCCTCCAAGGCAGCACAGGGGCTGCTAGACTGGAACTTCTCTATTATGTCCCTGTAGGTCTCTTCTATATATCTTTCTGTCTGCCTCAGCTTGAAGTCTGCTACTCTAGTCTCCAGAGATATTCTCTGAGAGCCAGAAGATCTTTGCATCAAATAACTCATATGAACTCTCACCAACTGGGAAAATCATACATATGGCACTCAGTTCAAAAGACTGGGTAGCCTCCATCTTGCTGCTGCTGTAGTTTTGTACTGAGTTGTTTAGGGTTGCTAAGGCAGAAGGGATACTGAAACTAATATTAGGACTTCATAGAGAATCAATACATTCTGCACTCTCTCTAAAACCTAGCACTCAGCCTCCAACCAGAAGCCAGAAGGAAGGGGGATGGGGAGACAGCTTGCAATGAACTGGTCTTCAGGAAACTCTTTAGATACATGGAGTAAAGGTCTGATGAAATAACACGTTTTAAGTGCCATTTTAAATTTTGCATAACTACTTTCATCTTGAAGATCTGGAGGAACAGTGTTCCACCATAATGGTGCTAGATATAGGAAGGATATTCTGAGTGTTATCTCATGACAGATTTCATGTGAGGACAGCATGCAGAGTAGCCCCCAATGTATAGTTCTAGTTGGACACGATGACGTATGTGATACTAATAAGAGTGCTAAAGAGTATGAAGTTCCCATATGAAGGGCTCAATAGTCAGGATAAGGAACTTTAAAATGAATCCTTGTAAGGGGGCAATTTCTACAAAGGGTTAGTTTTGCGCATACCAAGACAGAACTGAATTTCAGAATAAGGGGAGTATGATCTTGGTCTCTCAAATTTACTGCTAACACTCAGTATAGTACTTTTATTGGAGTTCATGAACTGCATAGACAGTTTATCAAAGTGCACTTGGAAATGACTCTTAATCAAGCTAGTGCCACCTAACACGAGGGAAATATCTCTATCTTTCTGCCACATTTTCCAAGATGACTATTTTTTAAGAGGGGGTAGATCATTGCTTTTTTCCAAACTGAGAGGAAACTTCTCTCCTGTATATTTTCATTGACAATGGATTGAATGAAAGGCATTAAGCCAAGTCGTGGGTCCTTGACAAGATATGAGGGGAGTGGATTCAGTGCAGAAGTAACTGGACACAATGAAGTCATGACCTTGGAGAAGATCAAATAGAAGGAATATTGAATTAATGACAGGGTTATGTGAGATGCACTAGTCTGATAGGCAATCCTTCAAAACAAACTTTTGTATTTGCTTTCTACTTAACTGCTATTACTTTATGAAGGGTTAATCATTTGCTGATGAAAATATTCTGTGGTTACAAATTTCACTCTTAATTGGGAAAACTGATTATAAATGAAAATAGTCAAGTTTTAATGGGACAAAACCAACATGGATTTAGCCAAGGAAAGTCTTGATCAGGAACTGGTTAAAAGATAGAAAATGGAGAGTATGGCTAAATGGCCAATTTTCTCAATGGAGAAAGGTTAATAGTGGAGTAACCTAGGGATTGGTGCTGGGCCCGCTTCTATTTAACATATTTATAAATGACCTAGAAATGGGAACAGTGAGTGAAGTAATTAAATTTGCAGATGACACAAAATTATTCAAAGTTGTTAAATCACAAGAAGATTGTGAAAAATTGCAAGGGGACCTTGAGAAATTGGGAAGTGGGTGTCCAAATGGCAGATGAAATTTAATGTGGACAAGTGCAAAGTTATGCACTAAGGGTTGGATATTCCAAGGCATTTACACGGTTTGCAGACCTGTAAACCGTGAAAAGGCTGCTGAACTGGATATTCAGCATCAGAAGGTGCAGGACTGGCGGAGACTTACAAGTACGCTGAGGAGGGGGTGATTTATGCTGCTGTGCGCAGACCTGGGAGAAGCAGTGGTGACGATGGCAGCAGCAGGTCAGGGGAAAGATGCTGGACCGGGGGGGGGGGGGGCAGGAGGACATCTGCTGGCCAGGGGGCAAGGAGGACAGATGGTGGCTGCAGGGTGGAGGTGGAGGGCAGATGCTGGCCATGGGATGAGGGGGACAGTGGGCAGAAAGTTGCCACAGGAAGGATGGAGAGCAGATACTAGGCATGGGGGAGGGGAGGGGAAAAAGGGCAGATGTTGGGGAGAAATAGGGGTAAAGGGCAGATACTGGGCTTGATGGGGTCATAGAGGAGACAAAGTGGATGCAGGACATGGGGGTGTGGAGATCAGATGCTAGGCATGGGGGGAATGGGGTAAAAGAGCATATAGGGGATATGGAGGATATAGGGGAAAAGGGCAGATACTGGGCATGATGGAGAGCATGGAGGATAAAGGGCATATGCAGGACATGGGGGTAGGAGGGAAGATGTTCGGCATCGGGGTGATGGGATGAAAGGGCAGATGTTGGGCATGGGAGAGAGATAGGAGAAAAAGGGCAAATGCTTGGCATGGGGGCATTGAGGGAAGATGCTGGGCATGGGGGCATGGAGAGAAGATGCTGGGCATAGGGGGAATAGAGGAGAAAGGGCAGATGCTGGGTGTGGGGTGCTGGTAAGCGGCACACTGAGGAGAGATGCTGGACTTGGGGAGGAGATAGGGATATAGAGAAGAGATTGTGGACAGGGGAAAG
Organism: Ichthyophis bannanicus; assembly: GCA_033557465.1. Taxonomy (NCBI): domain Eukaryota; kingdom Metazoa; phylum Chordata; class Amphibia; order Gymnophiona; family Ichthyophiidae; genus Ichthyophis; species Ichthyophis bannanicus. The sequence goes on along the minus strand of JAWIIG010000024.1, from coordinate 11,106,554 downwards.
ATAAGGCGATAGAGGAGAAGTGCTGGACATAGGGAGAGAAGGAAAGCAACAGGAAACAGAGGGGAGATGATGGGCATGGGGAGGATAGGGACAGGGACATAGAGGAGAGTTGCTGGGTAGGGGGGGGGGGAAGAGAGAAGGCGAGTTAGTTAGAGGCTGGGGAAGGAGAGAAAACTGAAAAGAAGAAATCGGTGTTAGAAACTGACCTAAGGAAGGAAGTGAAGACAGGAGGAGAGAGAAGATATGGCAAATGAATAGGAGACCACGTAAGGAGAGCTAAGAGAAGACAGAGGAAAACAGACACCAGAGACTAGTACCAAAAACAATTTTAAAAAATAAAATGATGTGACATAAAAAGGTAGAAAAAAGAATTCTATTTTCTGTTTAGTAATTGGAATATGTCAGTTTTGGGAATGTACATCTGCCAGGACTGGAGTGAGAGATGGCTGGGGCCCAGCCCAGACAAAAATTTGGAGGGGATCCTAAACCCTATCAAAAAGCTGTTCCTTCTTCAGCGTCAGACTGGTTTGGGGGCCTTCTCTGTCTTGGGTGTCCAGAGCAATTGCCCTGGTTGAATTCCTCCTAACGCCAGTACTGACATCTGCTATCTTTTGTTTTGTGCAGTACAGGAGGAATGCAGCTCTTTCTGTCTCTCTGCTGATGCATTGCATGTACGGTCTGGCTTTTTGAAATTTCAGTTTCTCGTTTCTATACATATTTCTATTATCACTTTTTGGTAACCTATTTTTTTTATTTGGTGAAGGTCTGTCTGTGCTCTGCATGTACGACCAAGACGGTATTTTGTTAGCATGTAATTTCTATTTAAGAACATGTAGTAATCAGTCTTATTCAACTTTCCTAATAGATTTACTGATGTTCTAGGGCCCACTGAAATATTTACAGTGCTGCCTTTTCCTCATAGGGTCCTTGGGTGTGTTTTGGCAGTTAGTGCTGGACAGATTTGCTCTTGGCTCTGAAGGAATTTTTTTTTTTATTCATTTCCCATAGACCTGGTACTCGGAGGGTTTGTATTGCCGTTACTGAGATCTTTGTGTTGTATGGTTAGTTGTATGGGGAAGTAGCCTAGCTCTGCTTTGTACAGATTGCTGGGGAAGGGGTGGGGGAGTCTGTGTAAGAAGAATATATATTTGGATTTAATGCCTTATGGGAGAGCATGTGTGTATTGGGATCTGAGGAGGGGACTGTGACAGAATGGATGAAGAAGAATGCAACCTCTTGTACTTCCCCCACCCTTCGATATGGCCTGCAGATATTTATTCGATATTTATCCTGTTCTTTCAAATTGCTCAGGGCAGGTTACAAATTGCATACATAATAGTAATTCATCTCTTACCTAACCTATGGACTACCCTGCTGCCTCATTGCTTGTTGCATAGCCTATAGACTGTACACACTCACTAACACCTCATTGCTATAAAGATAATATATGATGCATAACCATAGATGTATGTACATGTATTGTAGAAACATAGAAACATAGAAACATGATGACAGAAAAAGACCACAAGGCCCATCTAGTCTGTCCTTCCATAACAACTACAACAGTCCACTTTTTACCTTTAGAGATCCTCTGTGTTGGTCCCATGCTTTTTTGAATTCAGTTACTGTCCTCATCTCTACCACCTCCACTGGGAGACTATTCCACGGATCCACTACTCTTTCCGTAAAGAAATATTTCCGCATATCACTCCTGAATCTATCTCCCTTCACCCTCATCCCATGTCCCCTCGTCGCAGAACTTGCTTTCAATTGAAAGAGGCTCTCTCTCCCTGAATATTTATGCCACGGAGGTATTTAAACATCTCAATCATATCACCTCTATCCCGCCTTTCCTCTAAGGTGTACATATTAAGATCCATAAGTCTGTCCTCATATGCTTTATAATGAAGACCACTAATCATCTTAGTAGCAACCCTCTGCACCGACTCCATCCTGTTCACATCCTTTTGAAGGTGCGGTCTCCAGAATTGCACACCATACTCCAAATGAGGTCGCACCAAAGACTTATACAGAGGCATTATCACCTCCTTTTTTCTGCTAGCCATTCCTCTCCGTATGCACCCAAGCATCCTTCTAGCTTTTGCCGTCGCCTTTTCTACCTGTTTAGCTACTTTAAGATCATCGGACACAACTACGCCTAGGTCCCGCTCTTCTTTAGTGGACAAAAGTACTTCACCTCCTATACTGTATTGCTCCCTTGGATTGCTGCAGCCCAAATGCATGACCTTACATTTTTTAACATTAAATCCCAGTTGCCAAATTCTAGACCATTCTTCAAGCTTAGCCAGATCCCTCCTCATGTTATCTACACCTTCCTGGGTGTCTACTTTATTGCAGATTTTGGTATCATCCGCAAAGAGGCAAACCTTACCCGACAGCCCTTCCGCTATATCACTAACAAAGATGTTAAAAAGAATCGGACCAAGGACAGATCCCTGGGGCACACCACTGGTAACATCCTTCTCCTCAGAGTGAGCTCCATTTACTTGTACTCTTTGTCGCCTCCCACCCAACCAATTTCTAACCCAAGCAGTAACTTTAGGGTCCATCCCTAGGGTGCTCAGTTTGTTTATAAGTCGCCTGTGAGGAACAGTGTCAAAGGCTTTACTGAAATCTAAATACACCACATCTAGAGGTCTCCCTCGGTCCAACTCCCTGGTCACCCAGTCAAAGAAATCAATCAGATTTGTCTGACAAGACCTGCCTCTGGTGAATCCATGCTGCCTCGGATCCTGTAATCCGCTGGACTCCAGAAACCTCACTATTTTCTCTTTCAACAGCGTTTCCATTAATTTACTCACCACTGAAGTTAAACTAACCGGCCTGTAGTTTTCAGCCACATCCTTACTTCCGCTTTTGTGTAAAGGCACCACATGAGCCTCTCTCCAGTCCTTTGGCACCACTCCCGACTCCAACGAGGCATTGAAAAGGTCAGTCAGTGGAGTTGCTAGAACGTCCCCAAGTTCCCTCAGTATTCTAGAGTGTATCCCATCCGGTCCCATCGCTTTGTCTACTTTAAGTTGAGCTAGTTTCTCATGAACACAGTCTTCTGAAAATTGTTCAAGATGTCCCTCGCTTCTGTTCTTATTTGTGGGTGTTTTCTGAGGTCCTGCTCCTGGTTCTTCATCTGTGAACACAGAACAAAAATATTTGTTAAGCAATTCCGCTTTATCCTTATCAGCTTCTACATATTCCCCCCTGTACCCTTGAGTCTGACAATACCACTTTTGCCCTTCCTCTTCTCACTAATATATCTGAAAAATGTCATCCCCCCATTTTATTGCATTGGCTATTTCCTCCTCCTTTTGAATCTTTGCCTTCTTGACTACTTTGCTAGCTTCTCTAAGTTTTTCCAAATACAGATGCCTGTCTTCCTCTCTCTGTGATCTCTTGTATTTCATGAAGGCCTCCCTCTTTTTCTTCACTTTTTCAGCTACTTCCTTCGAAAACCATAGCGGTCTCCTGTTCCTTTTGCCTTTATTTACCATTTTAACAAAAAGGTTGGTGGCCTTTAAAATACCCCCTTTCAGTTTTGTCCACTGTTGTTCTACATCCCCCAGCTGTTCCCATCCCACTAATGACTCCCTGAGGTATTGGCTCATCTTCGCAAAGTTAGTCTTCCTAAAGTCTAAGATCTTCACCTTGGAATGGATTCTAACAGCCCTAGTCCTAATACTGAACCACACCATCTGGTGATCACTGGATGCAAAATGATCTCCCACTACAACATCAGAAACACTTTCACCATTGGTAAGCACCAAGTCCAGTATGGCCCCTTCACGTGTGGGGTCTGTTACCAATTGCCTGAATAGTTCTCCCTGTAGAGAATCCAGGATCTCCTTACTCCTAGATGATACTGCAGCAGGAATGTGCCAATCAACATCTGGCATATTGAAATCTCCTAGCAGTAGCACTTCCCCTTTCCTAGCAATGCTGCGTATGTCTTCAATTAACTCTCTGTCCACCTCTTCCTCTTGTGAGGGAGGTCTGTATATCACACCAATGCAAATAGATTTCTCTTTCCCTCTTTCTAGTTTAACCCACAATGCCTCCTCTCTCTCCCTTTTAAGCTCTGTAATTCCAAAGCTTTAATAGTAGTTTTTACATATAGTGCTACTCCTCCTCCCCTTCTTCCTACCCTGTCCTTTCTGAATAAAGTATAGCCAGGTATAGTTACATCCCAGTCATGGTTTTCTGTGAACCATGTTTCTGTAACTGCCACTAAATCTAAGTCAGCCACTCCCACCAAAGCTTCAACTTCAGAGATCTTATTTCCCATGCTACGGGCATTAATACACACTGCTTTCCATATGTTACCCCTGTTACCCATTTCCATAAAGGTATTTAATGTATCACTTACCTGGGGGCTTTCACTTACCTGGGGGCTTTCTTCACCCATCCCCAACGAATCTAGTTTAAAGCCCTCTTCAGTAGATTAGCCAGTCTACTACCAAAGATGTGTTGACCTTTCTTGGACAGATGGATGCCATCTCTGCTCTGCAACCCTTGGAACAGCATCCCATGGTCTAGGAAACCAAAATGCTCTCGAAGACACCATCCACGCAGCCATGCATTAATCTCCAGGATGTGAGCCTCTCTGCCTTGGCCTTTACCCTCAACAAGGAGGATTGAAGAGAACACCACCTGTGCACCTACCTGCTTGACCCTCTGTCCCAGAGCCATGAAGTCACTTTTGATACGTTCCGAGGTATACCTGGCAGTATCATTTGTTCCAACATGGATTAGCAACACTGGGTAATAGTCAGTGGGCTTGATGAGTCTCGGCAAACTCTCCGTAACATTTTGGATCTTGGCACCAGGCAGACAGCATACCTCTCTGGACATCAAGTCTGGTCGGCAGATGGACGCCTCAGTACCCCTCAGAAGAGAGTCTCCAACCACCACTACCCTTCGTTTCCTTCTGGTCACTGATTCCGCAACTATGGGGTACTTGAACTCTGGTTCTTCCCTTTCCAGGGATGCTTTCACCTCCTCCACTTCCAGGGCTGCATAATGGTTCTTCAATTCAAGGGCTGGAGAAGTTGGATTGGTGATTTTGCAGGCTCTGGTGACTGTTGTCCAACCATCGACATTCTGTTGGCACCCATCTTCTCCTGTGCTGGAGAGCCTGGTTGCTGCAAGCAGCAACATCTCATCAATATACTTCTCACTGTCTTGAATGCTCCTCAGCCTCGCCACCTCCTCTCTGAGTTCCTCCACTTGTTTCCTCAGAGCTTCAGCATGCAGGCACCCTGCACATGGAACCGGTTCTTCAACTGGCAATAGGACCTCTGTCTGGACTGAGGCAGAAGCTGTAACGGGGGCATCAGCTTTAGCAATACGATTTTTCCCAGCCATTGTTCTGTTTGTGGAGCTTAGGTATCTGTTAAAGCAAAAGAGAGAGAGATCTACCAAGTACCAGCTGGTTTCGCAGCTGTCCTTTCAGAGAAAAAGCAGTTAAATCTCCTTAATTATATTCAAAATGTGCTGGTCCAATTCACTGTGAAGTGTTAAAGGGGGAGGTGCCCTATAAAGCAAGACTGCTCACTAGGGGTGGGTGGGAGTCGGGGTGGGGTAGGGAGGGAACTAACACCTGATGAGGTGTTAGCAGTTCCTGAACCTGAGGAGGTTACAGAGTTCAGCAACCTACTGTGCTCAAGTACAGTTCCCCTAAAACAGCAAAAATGAAATAACCTTGCTTTAAAAAATATACACAAAACCCTTTTAAGAGCTCCCAGTCAGAGAGCTAGCAATGTAACAAAAAAAACCAAACAAAGAAATCCTCAAATCCTTACTTACTGTTTGATGTGTGGAGCCCTGGTTAAGAAAGCCTCAAAAGGGCAGGGCAAAGCAGCCTTTTTATGCAGGCTTCAATTGCACTCAGGAAACAGGCCCACTAACTCCTGATGAGGTGTTAGTAGTTCCTGAACCTGAGGAGGTTACAGAGTTCAGCAACCTACTGTGCTCAAGTACAGTTCCCCTAAAACAGCAAAAATGAAATAACCTTGCTTTAAAAAATATACACAAAACCCTTTTAAGAGCTCCCAGTCAGAGAGCTAGCAATGTAACAAAAAAAACCAAACAAAGAAACCCTCAAATCCTTACTTACTGTTTGATGTGTGGAGCCCTGGTTAAGAAAGCCTCAAAAGGGCAGGGCAAAGCAGCCTTTTTATGCAGGCTTCAATTGCACTCAGGAAACAGGCCCACTAACTCCTGATGAGGTGTTAGCAGTTCCTGAACCTGAGGAGGTTACAGAGTTCAGCAACCTACTGTGCTCAAGTACAGTTCCCCTAAAACAGCAAAAATGAAATAACCTTGCTTTAAAAAATATACACAAAACCCTTTTAAGAGCTCCCAGTCAGAGAGCTAGCAATGTAACAAAAAAAACCAAACAAAGAAACCCTCAAATCCTTACTTACTGTTTGATGTGTGGAGCCCTGGTTAAGAAATCCTCAAAAGGGCAGGGCAAAGCAGCCTTTTTATGCAGGCTTCAATTGCACTCAGGAAACAGGCCCACTAACTCCTGATGAGGTGTTAGCAGTTCCTGAACCTGAGGAGGTTACAGAGTTCAGCAACCTACTGTGCTCAAGTACAGTTCCCTGTTTGATGTGTGGAGCCCTGGTTAAGAAAGCCTCAAAAGGGCAGGGCAAAGCAGCCTTTTTATGCAGGCTTCAATTGCACTCAGGAAACAGGCCCACTAACTCCTGATGAGGTGTTAGCAGTTCCTGAACCTGAGGAGGTTACAGAGTTCAGCAACCTACTGTGCTCAAGTACAGTTCCCCTAAAACAGCAAAAATGAAATAACCTTGCTTTAAAAAATATACACAAAACCCTTTTAAGAGCTCCCAGTCAGAGAGCTAGCAATGTAACAAAAAAACCAAACAAAGAAACCCTCAAATCCTTACTTACTGTTTGATGTGTGGAGCCCTGGTTAAGAAATCCTCAAAAGGGCAGGGCAAAGCAGCCTTTTTATGCAGGCTTCAATTGCACTCAGGAAACAGGCCCACTAACTCCTGATGAGGTGTTAGCAGTTCCTGAACCTGAGGAGATTACAGAGTTCAGCAACCTACTGTGCTCAAGTACAGTTCCCTGTTTGATGTGTGGAGCCCTGGTTAAGAAAGCCTCAAAAGGGCAGGGCAAAGCAGCCTTTTTATGCAGGCTTCAATTGCACTCAGGAAACAGGCCCACTAACTCCTGATGAGGTGTTAGCAGTTCCTGAACCTGAGGAGGTTACAGAGTTCAGCAACCTACTGTGCTCAAGTACAGTTCCCTGTTTGATGTGTGGAGCCCTGGTTAAGAAAGCCTCAAAAGGGCAGGGCAAAGCAGCCTTTTTATGCAGGCTTCAATTGCACTCAGGAAACAGGCCCACTAACTCCTGATGAGTTGTTAGCAGTTCCTGAACCTGAGGAGGTTACAGAGTTCAGCAACCTACTGTGCTCAAGTACAGTTCCCTGTTTGATGTTGGAGCCCTGGTTAAGAAAGCAGTAAATAGCATATACTGCTTAACCTGCTGTAAATAACATGTGCTGTAAATAACATGTGCCTTAAATAACATAGGCTGTAGATAACAAATTCTGCTTAGCCGCTTTAGATAATATATGCTGCTTAGACTATGTATTCTAATGTCATCTCTTTGCCGCCTCACTAATAACTCTCCACTCTGGGGATAACATGCTGCTACTTATAAAATAACATAATGCATAGCGTACAGAATCTATTATCAGTCTAGAACCACATGAGAGGAGAAGACATCGACCAAAGAGAACAGGCAAGTATAGAGAGACACGAGAAAGGTCATACAACTACCACCACTGGGCTACAATTCAATCAGATCCCAGATCACTAATTTACACAAATGCACTCCAATCACTACTACCTCACTGCCTACCTTACACTCCTCCACGCATTTGCACCTTGCTCACAGGGCATCGGTCCCAACCAACAGATCCCCTTGCCCAACCTACATACCATCCATCCTGTATGGACACCAGGATCATCCTTATTTATTTATTTATTTATTTACATTTCTTATATACCGCACTATTTGACATCAGCGTGGTTTACATCGAACACAAATTCAGCACAAAAACACGTGTCTGAGTTTACAGTAAACAGGGTCATAAAACTTGGATAACAAGGTAATTACAGATAACAGGACAGTAACTTAGATTGCAAGGAAAATTATTGATATCTTCAAGTTATAGAACATATAAAAACGTAATTAATTAATGGTCAGTGGAACCTACTACGTGGAGTATTCTGGCTCACTAGGTGATTCGGAGTCCCTATAACTAGTGGAGAGGGGACGTGCTTCTGTGCCCACTGGGAAGTATTTGAGGAATAAGTAATGTTTGAGGGCCTTTCTAAATTGAAGTAGGTTGGTGATTGCTCTAATATCTGTTGGCAATGCATTCCAGAGTTTTGGTGCACGGAGACTGAAAGCCCTATTTGCTGTTGATGAGGTGCATCTTGTAAGTTCTCGAGGAACCATTAGCATATTTAATGCCGTTGATCTTCTTGATCTATTCGGGGTTATGGGTTTGATGAGTTCGGTTAATGATGTGGAGGAGAGACTATTTACCGCTTTGAAGGTAAGTAGTAATGTCTTGAAGATGATCCTGGCCTGTATAGGAAGCCAGTGTAACTGCTTCAGAAGGGGCATCACATGCTCGCTCCTAGATGCCCCATGGAGAACCCTCGCAGCGCTATTCATAGCGAGCTGTAAGGGGTTCAAAGTGGATTGAGGGAGGCCTAGTAAGATGACATTAGCATAATCAAAGTGAGGCATGATCAGAGCCTGGTAGATGGTACGGAAATCCTCTGGTTCAAGCAAGGCGCGAAGATGTCTGAGAGAACGAATCTTGTAGTATATAGCTCTTACTGTGTTGGCTATATGTGCCTTCATGTCCAGGTTTTGATCAAGTGTAACACCTAGATAACGTATTTTGGGTTTTGTTTGTAGATCAGCATCTTTCACCTTCAAGAATTGTGGAGGGCTAAAGTTCGGGTTCTTCGACATGAAGAGCACCTCTGTCTTCTTATGTTGAATCCTGAGGTTTTGTGACATGAGCCATTCCGATATGGCATCAAAGCAGTTGCTCAGAGGGGATAGGTCCAGTTTGTCTATGTTGAATGGCATATAAAGCAGGACATCGTCCGCATATACCATGCAACTTACATTGAAAGACCAGATGATCTTGCAGATGGGTTGCATATATATATTGAACAACAAAGCAGAGAGGGAGGAACCTTGTGGGACTCCCTGCCCTTGGTGAAATGGTTCAGACAACGCTCCACCGGAACGAACGTGTTGCCATCTTCTGGACAAGTATGATCTGCACCATTCTAGTGCAGTTCCGCCAACGCCTTTCTCTTTTAGCCGTATTAGGAGGAGCTCATGGCTTACAGAGTCGAAAGCTGCAGCTATGTCCAGGAACACGAGTGCAAATCCCTGCCGGATGTTATTGATGCCAGAAATTATATTATTGAGGAGGGTTGTAAGGAGTGTTTCTACACCGTGTGACTCTCTGAAGCCATGTTGGCAAGGATCCAGCGGAGCAGCAGCATCGATGTGGTCTTGTAATTGACATTGAACCTCTTTTTCAATTAACTTTGCGAGAAAAGGAATACTTGAGATGGGTCTGTAGGAGTCTACCCTTTGAGGATCTAGCTTCCTATTTTTTAGAAGTGGTCTGATAGATGTTTGCTTGAGGGCAGAGGGGAACGTACCAGATTTGAAAGACAGGTTTATTATTTTAGTTATTATTGAGCTGAATTCACTGCACAGTTCCTTTATCCAGAAAGCTGGGCAAGGGTCTGTCTGTGCAGTGGTGGAATTGAGAGACATGATCAAATCTTCAATTCGCTTCTTGGCAGGCGTAGAAAAAATAGTTAGAGCTGTTGGGCAATCTTGGACTGTGGGGGCCAATTCTATTGAAGGTTTATTTGTCGGTGTAAGCTTGGATTGTAGGTAGACTGCAAACTCCTGAGGATGGATCTCACAAAGCTTCTCACAAATCCTTCCCTAAAGAACACAAGCATAATAAGCCTACAATTTACAAACCACATAATACCACACGTACTACACCCACTAATTCCACAAATAGTGTACATACCAACCCAATCATAAAAACCAAAATTAGGTTTGCTTTAATAAACGCGAGATCAATCAGGAACAAATCAAACACTATCCTAGACCTCACCCTCGATAAAAAACTGGATATAATCTGTATCACCGAAACCTGGCTAGATGACTCAGATCAGGTAATATTAAACCAAGTAACCCCTATAGACTATTCAGCATTCAATTGCATCAGAGAACAAAAGAGAGGAGGAGGTGTGCTAATACCAGCTAGAAAGGAATACAGATTTAAAACAATCTCCACCACTAATACGAATGAATCTAACACAATCACCATATCCAACAAGTACTTAAGCATCTTCCTCACATACAGGCCTCCTGGAGCCACAACTGAACATCTCTCCACGGTACACATAGCACAAAACATAAACCCCTCATTGTACTAGGAGACTACAACCTGACCTCCGCACCCACCAAGGAAGTCGCAACATTCTTAAAAGCCATGGAGTCACTAAAATATAGCCAGACAATCAACACCCCAATGCACCAGCATGGCACAACTCTGGATATGGTCTTTATTCCAATACATTTGGTGGAACAGAGCAAGGCCACAACACCAACAATCACACCAGTCCCATGGTCAGATCACCATGTGATAGAATTCACCCTGACCCTGAACAACTCCACCCAACACATGGAAAATGAGAGTATAACCAGGCGATATAGAGCCTTCAATAAAGACTCATTCGCAGATGAAATCATCCCACAACTACAGCAAGAATGCGACACCCTTGACATAAGCATAGAGAAATGGAACTTGTCAGACGGCTGCCTGGGTGAGAATGTTCACAGTCTTGGCAAGTGCATATATCAATATGATTTGCAAGGGATTGTGGGAAATGCAGTCCATTCACACCAGACACAGCTGCTCACAATAATTAGTTGTGCTTGAGTGCCTCTTCCTCCCTTCCCCATCTCAGGCCCACCTTGAACTTACCCGACATTCTGCCTTCTTCTTCTTAGCCCCCGCCCTCTGGAACTCTCTTCCTCACACCCTCCGTACTGAGTCCTCCTTCCCTCAATTTAAAGCTCTCCTCAAAACCCACCTTTTCTCTCAAGCATTTGATCTTCCAGCCTCCCCCGAACTATAACCATCATCCAGCACTCCTGTCCGCCATGTCCCACTCGACTGCTACCCCCCACTCTTCCTTTCCCCCTGCATTTTTGTGTCTAGCTCTCCAGTCTCTGTCCTTTTTTCTCTCTCTGTCTTTCACTAGGGGGGCTGTTACTTCTGGAGAGAAATCTGAAATTGTGAGTATATACTTCTGGGAATTTTTCTGAAAGGAATTTTTTTTCTTTTAAAGCTAATTAATCTGTGAACCCACTATTTTTTTTTGTTAAATCAGTCAGGGCCTAGTAGCAACAGTTTAAGATTCAATTTAAAACACAGAAGAGAACTTTCTGGTTAGCTTTCATACCCAGTAGACAGCTGTAGTTTAAATTTCATAGTCACTCAGGGCCTAGCATCTGCAAAGTACTTTTAGTTTCAAATTAAAACACAGAAGAAAGCTTTCTGGTTAAATTTAGAATGCAGCAGAGAGCTTGTAGTTTAAATTTCTTAATAGGTTAGAGCCTAGTAGCAGCAAAGAGCTATAATTTAAATCAAATCAGAATATAGCTTACCTCAGCGGCACAGGACAAGGTACTGTGTAGCAGCCCTTTTTTAATAAGTGTTATATCCCTCCCTCCCTCCCCACACCCACCCTCCCCTGGGATAATCACAGCTTTATAGGTACTTGCACAACTTAAAAGACAGGAGGTGCTCTCAGGTGAAGCTCATTACCCAAATCAGTCATACACTAAGGACCTGAGATTAATTAAGCTTCAGGTGAACAAGGTATATTAAACTTCTTAGGTACAGTTTTAGTGGTATAAATATCCATAGCACCCTTTAGTACATAAAGAACTTAAAGATCTAAACACAAACTTAAAACTAAGATGCAGACAGCAGTCCAGCAGCGGGATGTGGGCTTTCCAGTCTTTTGCATTGAGTGTCACATGTATGATTTTCTCCCAGCTGGTGAGAGGTCTTACGTGTGCACTAGGTGCAAGGAGCTCTCTGCTCTCAGGGAACGAGTCCGTTCTCTAGAGGCTAGAGTAGCAGACTTGGAAAACATAAGACAGACAGAGAGGTACATAGACGAGACCTACAGGGATATAGTCCTGAAGTCCCACCTCCAGTCTGGCAGCATCCCTGTTGCCATGGAGGAGAGAGGTCACGTGACAGGAGAGCATCACCCTGGTGTGGCAGGAAGTGATCCTGTAACTAGGACCTGTCCTCCAGGTGATGTAAACCCCTCTCGCACCGAGGAGGTTTCTCCAGGGCCAAGTGCCCATGAGGGAAGGGTTAGGACAGCAGTTATAGTTGGTGATTCGATCATTACGCATGTAGATAGCTGGGTGGCTGGTGGACGTGAGGATCACCTGGTAACATGCCTGCCTGGTGCGAAGGTAGCGGACCTCACACGCCACCTAGATAAGGTCTTAGATAGTGCTGGGGAGGAGTCTGCTGTCTTGGTACATGTCGGTACCAATGACATAGAAAAATGTGGTAGGGAGGTTCTGGAAGCTAAATTTAGGCTTTTAGGTAGGAAGTTGAAATCCAGAACTTCCAGGGTAGCGTTCTCCGAAATGCTTCCCGTTCCACGCGCAGGACCCAAAAGGCAGGCAGAGCTCCGGAGTCTCAATGTGTGGATGAGACAATGGTGCAGAGATGAGGGGTTCGGATTTGTTAGGAACTGGGGAACATTCTGGGGAAAGGAGGGGCTCTTCCGAAGGGATGGGCTTCACCTTAACCGGGATGGAACCAGGCTGCTGGCATTAACCTTTAAAAAGGAGATAGAGCAGCTTTTAAACTAGATAATAGGGGAAAGCCGACAGTCGCCCAAGAGCGCATGGTTCGGAAGAATGTATCCTTGAAGGATACTACAAAAAGCAGAGAGGTTCCAAAAAAGAGCAAAGTAGCCCAAATGCCCTCGAGTATGGAGCAGACAGAACTTAAAGATCCCAAATTACCCATGTCTACCAATAGCCAAATTAATATGAATAAAATACAGTCTCTAAAATGCTTGTATGCAAATGCTAGACGTCTACAAAACAAGATGGGAGAGTTAGAATATATAGCACTAAACGAGAGGTTAGATATGATTGGAATATCAGAGACATGGTGGAAGGAGGACAACCAGTGGGACACTGTGATACCTGTGTACAAACTATATCGTAATGATAGAGTTGACCAAATTGGTGGAGGGGTTGCGCTCTATGTTAGAGAGGGCATTGAGTCAGAAAGGATTAAAGTTTTGCAAGAAACAAAATTTGCTGTAGAATCTCTATGGATTGAAATTCCATGTAAAAAGGGGAAGGCGATGGCAGTGGGGGTGTACTATCGTCCGCCTGGCCAGAATGAACAAATGGATGATGAAATGCTCAAAGAAATCAAGGAAGCTAGCAAACGTTACAGTGCAGTAATAATAATGGGTGATTTCAATTACCCCGGCATCGACTGGGTCAGTGTCACAACAGGACATGCTAGGGAGATAAAGTTCCTAGATGAAATAAATGACTGCTTCTTGGAGCAGCTGGTTCATGAACCAACCAGAGGGGAAGCAATATTAGACCTAGTCCTTAGTGGAACACCAGATGTAGTGCAAGAGATAAGGGTGTTGGGGCCACTTGGCAATAGTGATCATAGCATGATCACCTTTGATTTAATTAGTGGAGGAGGGATAGTAAGGAAATCCACAGTACTACCCTTTAACTTTCGAAAGGGAGACTATGATAAAATGAGGAAAACAGTTAAGAAAAAACTAAAAGGAGCAGTTGCAAAGGTTAAAGACGTACATCAAGCTTGGGTGTTGTTGAAAAATACTATCTTGGAAGCCCAGACCAGCTGTATTCCACGCTTTAAGAAAAGTGGAAGGAAGTCCAAAAAACTGCCAGCATGGTTTAAAGGTGAGGTCAGAGAGGCTGTTGTTGCCAAAAAAGCATCTTTCAGGAAATGGAAAAAAGAGCCAAACGATGAAACCTGGAAACAGCACAAGCACTGGCAAGTCTAATGCAAGGCATTGATAAGGCAGGCAAAGAGAGAATTTGAGAAGAAGCTTGCTGCGGAAGCAAAAACGCGAAATAAAGACCTTTTCAAGTACATTCGTAGCAAAAAACCTGTGAGAGAGTCAGTTGGTCCATTAGATGATAAAGGGGTTAAAGGAGCACTAAGAGGCGACAAGGCGATAGCGGAAAGACTGAATGAATTCTTTGCTTCGGTCTTTACTGAGGAAGATGTAGGGATGTTACCCATGACTGAAGTGGTATTTAAAGGTGTGGAAGAATTGAAGGAAATATCGATACATCGGGAAGATGTCTTACAACTATTAGATAAACTGAAGAGTAGCAAATCACCTGGGCCAGATGTTATACATCCAAGGGTGTTGAAAGAACTGAAATTTGAGATTGCAGACCTGCTATCAGTAATCTGTGAACTATCATTAAAATCATCTCTAATACCTGAGGATTGGAGGATCGCCAATGTAACACCAATTTTTAAAAAGGGTTCGAGGGGTGATCCGGGAAACTACAGACCAGTGAGCCTGACATCAGTACCGGGAAAAATGGTAGAAACCATCATAAAGAATAAAATTACTCAGCATGTAGATAGTCACGACCTAATGGGAGACAGCCAACATGGCTTTAGACAAGGAAGATCTTGTCTTACTAATCTGTTATGTTTTTTTGAAGGAGTGAAGAAACAGGTGGACAAGGGTGAGTCGGTTGATATTGTGTATCTGGACTTTCAGAAAGCCTTTGACAAAGTCCCTCATGAGAGACTTTTGGCAAAACTAAAGAGTCATGGGATAGGAGGCAGTGTACTACTGTGGATCAGGAACTGGTTAAAAGATAGAAAGCAGAGGGTAGGGCTAAATGGCCAATTTTCCCAATGGAGAAAGGTGAATAGTGGTGTACCCCAGGGATCTGTGCTGGGTCCGCTGCTTTTTGACATATTCATAAATGACCAGGAAAGTGGAATAACAAGTGAGGTTATCAAATTTGCAGATGACACAAAACTATTTAAAGTTGTTAAAACCCAGGAGGATTGTGGAAAACTGCAAGAGGATCTTGATAAATTGGAAGACTGGTCATCAAAATGGCAGATGAAATTTAATGTGGACAAGTGCAAGGTTATGCACCTAGGGAAGAACAACCCAAACTATGGTTACACGATGCAAGGTTCCACATTAGGAACCACCACCCAGGAAAAAGATTTAGGCGTCATTGTGGATACCTTGTTAAAACCCTCGGCCCAGTGTGCAGCGGCGGCCAAGAGAGCAAATAGAATGCTAGGTATGATAAGGAAAGGAATGGAAAATAAAACAAAAGATATTATAATGCCTCTATATCGTTCCATGGTGAGACCGCACCTTGAATATTGTGTGCAATTCTGGTCGCCGTATCTTAAAAAGGATATAGCGATTTTAGAAAAGGTTCAGAGAAGAGCCACCAAAATGGTAAAGGGGATGGAAGGCTACTCCTATGAAGAAAGGCTAAAAAGGTTGGGGCTCTTTAGCCTGGAGAAGAGACGGCTGAGGGGAGATATGATAGAAGTCTATAAATTAATGAACGGAGTGGAACGGGTAAACGTAGATCGATTGTTTACCTTATCAGAATATGGAAAGACTAGGGGACATGCAATGAAGCTACAGGGTAAACTATTTAAGACTAATAAATAAAATATTGTTTCACTCAACGTGTAATCAAACTCTGGAATTTGTTACCGGAGGATGTAGTAAAGGCTGTTAGTGTAGCTGGGTTTAAAAAAGGTTTGGACAAGTTCCTGGAGGAAAGGTCCATAAACCATTATTAAGAAGGGACCCAGGATATCAATGCTTGAACCAGTACAAGCATTGTGGAACCTGTGTCCCTTGGGGAAACTGCTAGGTACGTATGACCTAGATTGGCCACTGTTGGAAACAGAATGCTGGGCTTGATGGACCTTGGTCTGACCCAGTATGGCATATCTTATGTTCTTATGTTCACTCATTCTTTCCTATTATTTAATGGCGTTCCTTTCTCTCTTTATTTTTCTGTGGCTGCCTTTTATTGTACACCGCCCTGATGCTCCGGTCCTGGGCGGTATATCAAGTCTGAATAAATGTAAAATGTAAAATATTTATTTATGGGGTTATTTCTCCCAACACGGATATGCTTGGTAGCACATAAAACAGGATACTTGCTTTCAGTGTTTAACTTAGAAAAACAAAATCAGGAAAACAACAGATGAACTTGTCAGGCAATCAAATGAAAAGAATAAAGACCTGGTTGGTAACAAACTGGTCTTTTCTGTAGGCTTTAGCTAATATTTTCTTAGCAGTGTTTCAAACAACAAGCAAAACCCACAAAGAAGGGAAAAACTGTTCTTTTCAGGTTAACTTCTTATATCTTCACACATAGATTCAGAAGTGATTTCCTCAGAGCTCACAAGCAATTAGGTAAGGCTCAATTGCTAGCAGTTACCCAGCTGAAACCCCTTAGCTGGCTTGCTTTCTACTGCGTGGCTCAAATCCTACTTCAGGAGCTTTTCTGAGTAGATTAAAGAACAAGTTTGTATTTCTTTGTGATGGTTGTTGTACTTTGTAACAGAAAATTACCAAAGGAGTTTAGACAGAGAGCAATCCATATATTCACAGCCTGTATCTAAGACCGCTCCCCCTTCTTCAACAATCATGGGTTCAATATCATGGATTGGCACAGAGGAATTTCTCAATGTAGCACTCTCAGGAGAATACTTGTTTCCCTGCTGTCTTTCAAGGTTATAGCTAGGGCATAGATCAGTGTTCATACCTGAGCTTCCATTGCTGTTAGAGTTCCTCTCTAAATAGCCTGGCCAGTATGTAATCCAGTTCTTATGTCCAGCCTTCCAATCCAGATCCCTGGACACTGGGTCTCTCTTCACATACCTTCTGGCACGGGTCCTAGGGTCCCTTCCACGTGCAGCCGTCTCCCTCACAGGTACCGTCTGGAGATTCCTAGCTCTGCAGCACTATTCCTCTGGCTTTCCCCAGTCCAATGGTGTATGCTGGCCTTTTGAATGTCCCCCAGTATACGTACTGCTCTGGACTCCTCTAGACCTCCCAAATGCTTTTCTCTTCTTTCTTCCAAAGGGTTTCTTGCCCTCTCTGTCCGTCCGGTCTGGCTTCTGCTTCTGATGATCCTCCAGATGATGAAGCTGTCCAAGATGAGGATCTCCAAGCTGATTCTGAGGATCTCCCAGATGAAACTGAGGATAATTCTCTGTAGAATAAACTCTACCTTTATTCTGCTTAGATGAGTGCTCCACCCTAACACAGCGCAGCTGTGCTGAATCAGGCCCTGCCCTTTGAGATGAGTGCTTGGGGATTACCTCATAGCCCTCCTGATTGAACACACGTTTCCCCACGTCAGCTCCTCTAATGGCTGTTGGAAACCTGGTGCATTCTGGGACTGGTAGTCTTTTATGGGAAAATTCTGTTTTCTTATTTCTACCAGAACTGACAGGTTGCTTGTTCAGAGTCACTTCACCTTTTCTATAGCTCCTTCCTGAGCTATGATAAGCTTCCTTATCACAAACTCCATAATATCCAATGCAGCATCAGCCCCTACGAGTACAAAACCACAAACACGAAGGAGACCCAATGCCCCCTGATTCTCAAATGATATCAGAAATGCAAAGTGCACACTCCGAAGACTGGAGAGAAAATGAAGGCGGAACAAGTCACATAACTCCCTGAATCTATACAAAGCCAAGCTACTGGAATATAACAATCTGATAAATGAGCGCAAACAGCATCACCACACCAACCTAATCATGGAATCTGTCTACAAACCAAGAGAACTCTTTAGCATTGTCCAAAAGCTCACTGGGGACACCACACAGCACTGTACCCACCATCTTGACCCACAGGAATTTGCGGACTACATGAGAACGAAAAATACCACCCAGACATGCTCCATCACACTACAAACAGATGACCATGAAATGAAAGAGCAACATCAAACCTGGGAAGACTTCAGCATACCATCAAAACAGCAAGTAGAGGACATAATTCATGGACTCAACACAACAACCTCACCATCAGACCCTTGCCCAGTGGCTTGCATCAAAGTCACAAGAAATCATCTCTGCCAGCACATTCACAAAATCATCAAAGATTCACTCCAACAAGGATACATGCCGCATTCCCTCAAACACGCTATGATACGACCAATACTTAAAGGCAACAACCTAAGTCCATCTGAACCTAAATCATACCATTCTATCTCCAGCTTACCATTCATAGCAAAAATCATTGAAAATACAGTGCAAAGACAACTTCAGGACCGCATTGACTTGAATGCTCCTCTGGACATCTATCAGCATGGCTTTAAACCCCAGCATGGTGTGGAAACACTACTAACTTCCCTCTTTGACAACCTCATAAGAGGTATTGATAGCATAAAAAATGGATTCCTGCTAGTGTTCATGGACATCTCGGCAGTCTTTGACACAGTGTCCCACGCCAGACTATTGCAGCGCCTGCAACAGATAGGACTACGTAAGAACACTCTGAAATGGTTCACCTCATACCTGGAAGATTGAACGCAAGAAGTCAAATGCGACCAAAAGAAATCATTGCAGTTCCCGGTCACGCAGGGAATACCTCAGGGATCAGCCTTGTCATCAATGCTCTTCAATATTTACATCCAACCCATATGCAACATCATCAAACGACACAAAATCTACTATGACATCTATGCCGACGACATCATGGTGTATGCTCCAATCAACCTACTAGCACCTAACATCATAACAGTAACCAAATGCATTGAAGACATGAATGCCTGGCTCACAGCCAATAACCTGACAGTCAACTACGATAAAACTGAGGCAATGTTTGTCACCCAAAACACTACCTTCATTCCACCACAGACTATTGGTATTCTAAACAAACACATAGTAGTCAAAGATGAAGTCAAGTAACTGGGCATCACAATTGACAGAGCCCTGAACCTGAAATCTCATATCACCAAAACCGCAAACAAAGCCTATCAACGTCTGAGGACCATAAGAAAGATCAAACCATTGACCACTTCCGCACGGTATGCCAAGCACTCATCACACCTCTGCTTGATTACGGAAACGCGTTATATCAAGGCCTCCCTCAGCATACCCTACACCCACTCCAAATGGTGCAAAACACTACAGCACGCATCATTACTGACACTCCAAGATCTGAGCACATCACCCCATCTTACAACTGCTGCACTGGCTCCCAATGGTGGCCAGAGCAAAATTTAAAACAATCCTAATTATCTTCAAAATCATCCATCATCTATTGGCAGATGCACTACAAGAAATCATAACAAGAGATATCAGTAATAGACCAAGAAGGAACAATAATGACAACATGATCGGCACACCTGCAGGATACCACAAGACTAAACAAAATTCTTCAAGAAGAGCTCCTTCACTACTGGCATCCACACTATGGAACTCCCTCCCAACGAGCCTAAGGGCATTAGAAGACATCACAGACTTCTGCAAGAACCTTAAAACTCTGCTCTTTACAGAAACTTATGAGCAGATAGACAATAGTACCCACTCGAGCGGTATTGCAGCTAACCCCGCCAACTCAATACCCAATCAGCCCAACTAGACTCACGAAGATACCCTCATGCTAAATGTAACCCTTCAACTGTGCTGTCTAAATGTTGTTAAATACCCTAATTTTAAATGTTGTAAATTACTCACATGTTAAATGGAACCCCAATTGTGATGTCATGTAACCACTTTGATTGTAGGATAAGGTGGTATACAAATCTGTCTAAACAAATAAATAAATAAATAACATAACACAGACTGACAGTACCTCATCATAACACGTAATATCTGCTCTTCATAAAAATGAGAATACAGAACATTACTTAATTTACAAGATCTTACGATGTCCATCATATCTCAGGAAAAAGGAATGTTTTATCGCCTTCCGAAAACATAACAGATTGTCCACAGAACAGTAAATTTTTGATATTTCATCCCATAGTAATGTCAAAGAACATGAACAAGCGTTACGACGTTCACATTCAAGATGAAACTTTGCAAGAGGGAACCACTAACAATCAATCTGATTGAGACTTCAGAGTACTGGGTACAGGGCTGGGATATACTTCTGCAATTTATTTACAACATAGGCTGGAAGCTGACCATAAAAATATTTAAAAGCCAAGACAAGCATTTAAAAAATACAACGCTTCTCAAAAGCTTGCACTGCTACCCTCTTTGCCGTTATTTGTTGGGGGTGGAGCAGGGCAGGGGTGGAATAGAAGGCGGGAAGAGGCACAAGGAGCTACAGGTGGTGGGTTTTTCTCTTTCATAAAGTTGGCACCCTACATGGGACCCCTGTGCCCATGCCTAATAATATACCTGGTATGGGGCAGCCAGACTTATAATTGGTTATTTTGAAACTCTGCTTTCAATGATTCAAAATGATCGACAAAAAATAGAGTTATTAATTTGTAAATCAATATTCTCTGTAATTAAGATAGACTTTAATCAAGCATAATGTCGCTTGGCAAAGTGATACAGTTTATTCCCCTCGATAGTGACCCAGTTCAGTACCCTGCAGGTGGCACCTCTTACATCCATGGCTGTAACATACCTAAGTAATGAATCTTTATACCGTCAATGTTGCAGAGCTAGAAGCAGGCAGATTTACAAATCCGAAAACTCCGAGTGACAGCTTCCGCTAGGGAGTCTCACTAATGGCTGGAAAGAAGTGAAGCCAATAACCAGCAAACACATAGCATTTCGGCAGCTGACAGACAATTTTTCATCTATGAACCACTGAACAAATCACCAGCGTGTTATAACTCCTGGGGAATAGGAACAGCTTTAAAATCCCTGGGCGAGAAGAAGCAGCCTTGAGCAGTTTCTATATCACTGGGGACATCAATATGAGTTGCTAAACGAAATGTTTCTCGTCTTACTTTTTAGGGTCTCTCATCCATTCTAATTTCTAAGAGACCTTTCAGAAATAGCATTAAGTGGAGTAGAAAGAAAAAGGA
The DNA here is from genome assembly GCA_033557465.1 of Ichthyophis bannanicus. Classification (NCBI taxonomy): domain Eukaryota; kingdom Metazoa; phylum Chordata; class Amphibia; order Gymnophiona; family Ichthyophiidae; genus Ichthyophis; species Ichthyophis bannanicus. The sequence goes on along the minus strand of JAWIIG010000024.1, from coordinate 11,085,319 downwards.
GCAGGAAGCAGATCCAATACTGCTTTTATTTTTCAAAAGTAAGCTTCCTGCATAATTTCTATAGCAGCGGAACACTTTAAATTTCTCTCTATTTTCTTGTTAAAGGATTTTCTGTAGGTGTATGTGTATAGGGAAGGAAAGGTAGAGCATTTATGTCATAGAAAAAATGGGGACAACTTCCCCCATTTTTATGTCATTTACAGTTGTGTATAAAATGAATCACTGGAATCTATAGTAGTAACAATGATTATGGGGGTTATTTTACAAACATCCCCACATCTAAATAGCAGCATATACACATGTAAATGCCATTTTAGAAGGCTTAGGGGCTTTTTAAATGTGGGGATGCTTACTGCATTTAAATTTCCTGGAGAAGTGGTGAGTGGGAGTGGTTTGGATACAATACAGACATGGATCCCGTACTTTACAAGGAGAATCTAGGTCTCTAAAAAAAAAAAAAAAAAAAAGAGAGACTTAAGCAGTTATAGTAGCCCCGAGGCATGAGTAAGTGTCTGCTGGAAGAGGCAGCTGTTAAAGCAGTGATTATCCACCATCCTCAGTTCCCTCCAATCCCCTCCCGAATTCGATCCTTTTCAAAAGACTTGCTAAACCATCCAAGTCCTCCTTGACATCCTCCAAAAGGAAATCCCTCCAAAACCTTCAATTCCCCCATCCCCAAAGCATCTAATCCCCCCATAAGCAAACCCCCATCACGAAGACCCTCCCCCAAGCAACAATGACCTCATCAAGCCCTCCCACAGAAGACCCCCCCACCTCTATCCCTGGCCTTACTGGGGTGTGGGGGGGGAGGGGAGGTCCATGGTGTCTAATGGGAACAGGAGTGATTCTCGGTTGCACCTGCTTTTATGGCTCTGGGTTCCAAAATGGTGCCAATGACGCCTAGTGGTTTTTTCATGGTACTGCAGGATAATTGCAAACCTGCTGTGTTATGGGCAAGCTCTTGAAACACAAAAGAGAGTTTTCCTATTGAATTCTCCAGACATTTTCCTAGGGGTGTGCATGACCAAAAAATATATTTGTTAGTGTTCATATAAAACAACTAGGTGCAAGGAGCTCTTTCCTCTCATGGAACAAGTTCAATCTCTGGAGGCTAGAATATTAGATTGGAGGACATACTGAAGACAGAGAGATACATAGATGAGACCTACAGGGATGTAGTACTAAAGTCCCACCTCCAGTCGGGCAACATCCCTGTTGCCATGGAGGAGAGAGGTCACATGATAGGAGAGCATCAACCTATTGTGGCAGGAAATGATCCTGTAGCTAGGACCTGTCCTCCAGGTGATGTAAAACCCTCTCACACTGAGGAGGCTTCTCCAAGGCAATGTGCCCACAGGGAAGGGTTAGGACAGCCATTATAGTTGGTGATTCGATCATTAGGCATGTAGATAGCTGGGTGGCTGGTGGACGTGAGGATCACCTGGTAACATGCCGGCCTGGTGCGAAGGTAGCAGACCTCATGCGCTGCTGGCATTTACCTTTAAAAAGGAGATAGAGCAGCTTTTAAACTAGATTATTTATTTATTTATTTATTTATTTAACTGTATTTATATCCCGCTTTTCACCGGGTCACAATAATAGATAATAGGGGAAAACTGACAGTCATTCAAGACTGCATGGTTTGGAAACTCAAAGTCTTTCAAATGCGATGCCCGAGACAGATTTTGGGTGTCTTTCTTCATAATTGTGATCGAAACGAGACAATTCTGACAAGGCGAGACCATCAATCCTCAGTTGAAGAACAAATCCAAAAACGCAGATTGCGCTGGTTTGGCCATGTTTGCAGAATGAACACTAGTCGGCTCCCATATAAACTTCTCTGGCGAGAGCAACCTGTCCACTGGAGGGTTCAACGAGCAGCACCAAAGAAAACGAGGCTCAAACTCATCGAGGAAGATCTAAGGAACCAATGACTGACCATCAATGAGGCCAGAAATGTTGCCACTGATAGTGTGGTGATGAGAGCGGCCAAAACCAGAGGGAGATAGAAGAAAACCATGTTTCTGCCTTTAAACCAAGTGACAGACAAGCTGTGCACAGAGCTTGCAGAGCAGGAAAGAAAAAAAATCCTGTCTCTGCTGAGGCTAAGCCACGCCCAGACTCTGAAGTGGGGGCAGGCTTAGATACTGATTGGAAAAGCCTGTGCGAAGCCTGTGGCAGGGAAGAAACGGTTTTTAAAACCTCACTCTGACCAGAGAGAAGGAAAGGAAGGGAGAGTCACTTCCACAGGAGAAGGAGAGATCCTGGAGCAAGGGGATTCCAGTGGGAAGAGATATCCCAGAGCCCTGGGAGACCCTGGAGAGGAAGAAGGATTCCAGGAAGGCTTTCAGGAGAGATCTCATGAGAGAAGGAGTGGAGAAAGGCACAAGACGTCTGACGTCCAGAAGTCAAAAGAGGTCAGTAGAAAAGGAAGCAGTGGGTATCTGAGAAATGCTCCTAGAAGTGAAGCCAACAGATGTATAGCTGAACAGCTTACAGATGAACAGGAACAGTTTGCAACAGCTAGTGTACAAGAGCCAGACCTGAGCCCTACAACTGCCAGAAGGTGGGTGGAGACGCTTGAGAGTGGAAAAAGTCAAACCCCAGCAGTGAGCAGAGCAGCTGAGCAAAAAACACTAGAAACATTAGCACAAGTGTTCCCTGAGAGAAAGGCTTATTCTCCCAAAGTAACTGTGCCCAATCAGAAAGATTTGCTGTGGAGCCAGTTTCAAAAGTTCCTACAAGACAGAGAAGCTGAGGAAGCTTTTAAGACTGTAGAAGGCAATGAGCATTCTTTAGCCCAGGAGGCAATGCAGGTCAATTCTTATGTGCCAGAGTCTGACCTAGGAATCTCTCCAAGGGATTGCTCATTCTGTTTAAAAGAAGACTGAGCCTTACTAAGCAGAGCTGAGAAAGAGTGAGAAGCTGTATTATGCATAACTCTGTAACTGCTAATAGTCTTCTAAAGCCAAGGATGTGTTTTACCAAGTGAGAATTTTCTTCTAAAGCAAAGAAGCTGTGTGTTACCAGAAGTTTGTTTGAACTGGGAAAACCACAGTTGTGCAAAAGCTGTGTGTTAACAAAAGTTTGTTTAAAAGGGAAAACAACAGTTGTGCCAAGAAGAAAGTTTACCTTTTGTTTGAAAGAGATAGAAGAAGCTGTGCTGAGTACTGTTTTGTTTAATGAAAAACAGCTGCTAAGGTTAGCAGGACTTTTGGTTTCCGTTTACCTCAGTTGCCAGTTATCTTCTGTTATCCTTTGTGTTGGAGAAGTATCCTAATGCCTTATGTTTGAATTTTAATGCCTTGGAAATCCCCATAGAAAAATAAATATTCTTGTATGCCTTACCAACGGTCTCACACTACATTTTGTCTTTGCTCAAGAAAAGCCTAACTACAAGTCCCAGAATTCCACTGGGGACAGTCAGAAAAGCTTTATTTAAGGACATTACAAGGCAGCCCTAAGTCTGTAAGCCCTAGGGCCCAGGCTAGGGTCCCACAAGTGGCATAGTTGTGCGGATTTCCACGCATGTGCAAAAGGATTTTTGCAACCTCAGGATATACGCTGGAAAGTAACTTCGCTAAAGAAGCTGCAGTCCGAGAGGTGAAGCTGCAGTCCGAGAGGTGAAGCGGCATTCCGAGAGGTGAAGCGGCATCTCAGAGAAGATTACCGTTCTCTACCGGTGAAAAGCTCGAAGCTACACCTGTGCTAGGTAACCGGTACCTGACTGGGTTGGTTGGGGATACCAGTGCCAGGGTGTAGACTTGTCTGGAAAAAAAAAAAAAGCCAAAGGGAATAGTGAAGAGGTTGTTTTTTTTTGTATCGCACTTGGTGTTGTGTTCTTGTTGTTTCAGGACAAGATGACCATGGAGTACCAAGAGGTATTAAAATGGATGGCAAGCCAGTTCGAGCGGCAGAGAGACATGGCGTTGCAGGCTCAAGAGCAGATGGCAGCGCAGATGCAAGCTCGGCAAAAACCCCTTCTTGAAATGATGGAGGCGTGGTTGACGAGCCAGAAAGAGAAGGCCGGACCAGCGGTGATGCCTCCAGGTTCCACAGAACCAACTCATCTGCATGCAATGGGTTTTCAAGGTGGTGGGACATTTAATTTTGGACAGTTGACAGATAGAGACGATATCGATGACTTTCTAGAAGTCTTTGACCGGGTGGCTCAGATTAGTGGCTGGCCTAGAGGGGCCGTGCGCTTGGCCGCATCTCTTACGGGGGAGGCCTTAGCCGCATACAGAGCCATGCCAGTGGCTCTTGCCAGTAATTATGCCGAGTTACAAAAAGCTATTAGAGAGAGGCTAGTGTTAACGCCCTTAGTCTACCATCGCCTGTTGAGAAACGTAAAGTTAAAGCCAGGCGAAACTCCTAAAGCTCTTTGTCAGTGAGTCCGTAGTCTGGTAAACAAATGGCTATTACCTGAAGGAAAGTCAGTAGAGTCAATATTGGATAGCATTGTATTAGAGCAATACATGGCTACAGTCCCCAGGGATATCCATACCTTCCTTATACTGCAGAATTGCCAGAACCCGCAAGAAGCAGTAAGGCTTACAAAGCGTTTCATGGAAGTGGAGTTAACTGCGCGAGAGAGTGGCAGTGCTTCCAGGGTGGCAATGTCGCAAGTATCAGAAAGGAGGATAAGGTTAAGGGATGATCCCCTAAAAACAAGTATGCCTATGTTGAAAAGCCATGTTGTAAAAAGGAAATGTTTTAAATGTGTGAAGGAAGGCCATTTTCAGAAAGAGTGCACTATGAAAACAGCACTAATAACTGAAAACCCTAGGAAAATCAGGGAAGGATTCTTACTATCAGTAGAGGTACAAGGCATTGTTACCAATGCGCTTTTAAACTCGGGGGCTGATCAAAGCCTGATGTCTAAGAGGCTTTGGCAACAGATTGAGGCACGGAGTAAGGAAGTCTCCAAGCAACCTGTAAACACTGTAAAGATTAGATGCATTCATGATGCCGCATCCCTTTATCCGGTGTACAGGGTTCGAGTAAAAGGATTAGGAGTAAAAAGGGAGATTCCTATAGCCGTGGTGCCTAGATTACCCCATAATTTAGTACTAGGGAGGGACTGGCCACAATTCCACAAAGGCATGGAGCAAGGTTTGCAGTCAAAAGAGGCCATGGTATCTACGAGGGCCCAGTCAATGTCCCAGGAAAAGGGAGAGGAATCCCAAGAGGAAGCCTTAGAAGATCTTCCCTCGCACGAGGATCTGATAACTTCCCCGGGGGATAAAAATAAGAAAGGGAAAGGAGAGAAGCGTAGGGAGAGACAATCTCGCTCCCAGCACCGAGCAGAGGCGCAGGCCGGACAGGGGTTGCCCTGGGTACCAGCGGAACTGGTTGATAAGTTCCCATCCTTTCCCAAGGAGCAGCAGGCAGATCACTCTGACACAAGCTTTTAAGTATGCCCGGAATGAGAGGGACACCCTGCCTAGGTTCCTTTTAGACGCAGGAATACTGTATAGAGAAAGCTTGGACCCTCGAACAGGGAATGAACGTAAACAACTGGTAGTGCCCACAACATTTAAAACCTTAGTTTTAAGGCTGGCACATGACCACCCAGTAGGCGCTCTTAAAGGAATACAAGGAACAGATTTTGGCGCGCTTTTACTGGCCAGGTGTGTTTAAAGAAATGTCCAAATTCTGCGAAGCTTGTCCTTCGTGCCAACAGGTCTCTTCAGTTCATCCAAGGGAGGTACCTATGGTACCCTCACCTGTGATCTCAGAGCCCATCCACAGAGTAGCTATGGACATCATGGGTTTATGTTTATGTTTATTGTTTTTTGATAAAACCGCCTTTCTCCAATAATCAAAGCGGTGTACAATTAAAAACAGGTTTAAAAAGAGGCCGGAGCCATGGAAAAGGAAAAAGAAAATTACAATTCCTTCATAAAAAGGACAGTGTAGACAGAAGAGAAATGAGGGATGGGGAAAGAAACAAGAAGGTAGGTGGAGGGCAAGGGAAATGGAAATTACACAAAAGGGGAGGGCACATCGAAAGCCAGAGAAAAAAGGTGGGTTTTCAGATTTTGTTTAAAGGTGGTATGATTGGGTTCTAAATGAAGGGAAGAGGGGAGGGAATTCCAGAGGGTGGGACCAACAAAGAAGAAAGCAGAAGAACGGGTGGATTGAAGGTGAGCACGAGAAGGGGAAGGAAGAGTGAGGCGGTTGAGATGGAAAGAGCGGGGAGTATACCGGGGAGAGTGAAAGGAAAGGAGGTCGGAGAGATATTGAGGGGTGCCTGTATGGAGAGCTTTGTGAACCAAAGTGAGTAGCTTGAATTGAGAACGGTAAGGGAAAGGCAACCAGTGAAGGCGGAAGAGCAGAGGTGTTATGTGGTCCCGAGGAGAAGCGTGACAGACAAGGCGAGCGGCAGTATTCTGTATCCGTTGCAGCCGAGATAACCGAGACTTAGGAAGCCCAATGAGAGCAGAGTTAGCGAAATCCACACAAGACATAACCAGGGACAACAGCAGGGTAGAAAGAGCCGAAGGGGATAGAAAAGGACGAACCACACAAATTTGACGGAGGAAAAAGAAAGACGATTTAGTGACATGGGAGAGGTGGGCCTGAAAGGATAGATCAGAGTCAAAGTGAACACCAAGGTAACGAAAAGTGGAGACTAAAGGGACAAAGGAGCCAGAAAATGAGGGGGCCAGAAGGGGGGGGGGGGTGGACTACCATGAGAAAACCAAATAGCAACAGTTTTAGTGAGATTAAGGTGAAGACAGTTAAGAGTCAACCAATTGGCCACTTCAGCGAGACAGGAATTGAGTACAGAAAGATCAGGACAAGTGAAGGAAGTATGATGAAGTAGGACGATATCATCGGCATAAAGGAAAGCGGAAACTCCAGACTGTTGAATTAAAAGAGCAAGGGGAGCCAGAAAGAGGCTAAAAAGAAGAGGAGCCAAAACAGAGCCCTGGGGAACCCCACAGGGAAGAGGAAATACGGACGCCCCGTGGATTCCAATATATGTTGGTAGTGGTAGACCAGGCAACAAGGTTTCCTTGGGCCATACCCCTTCGTAGTATCTCCGCAAAAGCAGTGGCGGGAGAACTAATAAAATTATTTTGCGAAGTAGGGTTTCCTCATGAGGTGCTTACCGATAGAGGTAGCAATTTTATGTCTAGGTATCTGGCCCAAGTGTGGGACGCGTTTGGGATTCGGCACATTAAGACTTCTGCCTACCATCCACAGTCGAACAGACTAGTGGAGAGGCAGAATCAGACCCTGAAGAAAATGCTAAGGCGAAGCTTAAAGGGCAATATGGCTGATTGGGACACCATGCTTCCTTTTGTCCTGTATGCCTGCAGGGAGAGAAAGCAAGCATCCCTAGGAACCTCGCCATATGAGTTAATGTACGGCCGATCTCCGCGTGGCATTCCAGATATATTGCGGGAAAAGTGGGTAGAACCCGATGTAGAAGAAGTGGGGGTACCCCAGTTTCTAAGAGACCTGAAGGGTAGAATACACCGCACCTCCCAAGTCGCGGAGAAAAATTTAAGAGATAGTCAAATAAAGCAGAACGCTTACTATGATCAAGGTACGAGACCTCGCCAGCTGGCTGTTGGCGAAAAGGTTATTGTAATGGTGGCCAGTGCCACTCCAAAATTCGAGAGCCAATGGAAGGGCCCTTATAAGGTGGTAAAACCTGTAGGGCCGGTGTCATATTTAGTCGAGAATAGAAGAGGCTGCCAACAGGTTTATCATATAAACGTGTTAAAGCCCTGGCATGAAAGAGTAGCCTTAGCTCATCTAGCCACGATAGACCCCAGAGCGGAGAGGTGGAAGAAGAGGCACCAAAACGCAGACACCTTGAATGGGATCACGAGCTGTGTAAGTGAGTTTTTACCAGCCCGTGATATCTTAAGGGGGGATGTGTGGTGATGAGAGCGGCCAAAACCAGAGGGAGATAGAAGAAAACCATGTTTCTGCCTTTAAACCAAGTGACAGACAAGCTGTGCACAGAGCTTGCAGAGCAGAAAAGAAAACAAATCCTGTCTCTGCTGAGGCTAAGCCACGCCCAGACTCTGAAGTGGGGGCAGGATTAGATACTGATTGGAAAGGCCTGTACGAAGGCAAGGGTGTGGCAGGGAAGAAACGGTTTTTAAAACCTCACTCTGACCCGAGGGAGAGGAAGGAAGGGAGAGTCACTTCCACAGGAGAAGGAGAGATCCTGGAGCAAGGTGATTCCAGTGGGAAGAGATATCCCAGAGCCCTAGGAGACCCTGGAGAGGAAGAAGGATTCCAGGAAGGCTTTCAGGAGAGATCTCATGAGAGAAGGAGTGGAGAAAGACACAAGAAGTCTGACTTCCAGAAGCTGAGAGAGGTCAGTAGAAAAGAAAGCAGTGGGTGTCTAGAAGTGAAGCCAACAGATGTATAGCTGAACAGGAACAGTTTGCAACAGCTAGTGTACAAGAGCCAGACCTGAGCCCTACAACTGCCAGAAGGTGGATGGAGACGCTTGAGAGTGGAAAAAGCCAAACCCCAGCAGTGAGCAGAGCAGCTGAGCTAAAAACACTAGAAACATTAGCACAAGTGTTCTCTGAGAGAAAGGCTTATTCTCCCAAAGTAACTGTGCCCAATCAGAAAGATTTGCTGTGGAGCCAGTTTCAAAAGTTCTTACAAGACAGAGAAGCTGAGGAAGCTTTTAAGACTGTAGAAGGCAATGAGCATTCTTTAGCCCAGGAGGAAATGCAGGTCAATTCTTATGTGCCAGAGTCTGACCTAGGAATCTCTCCAAGGGATTGCTCATTCTGTTTAAAAGAAGACTGAGCCTTACTAAGCAGAGCTGAGAAAGAGTGAGAAGCTGTATTATGCATAACTCTGTAACTGCTAATAGTCTTCTAAAGCCAAGGATGTGTTTTACCAAGTGAGAATTTTCTTCTAAAGCAAAGAAGCTTTGTGTTTGAATTTTAATGCCTTGGAAATCCCCATAGAAAAATAAATATTCTTGTATGCCTTACCAACGGTCTCACACTACATTTTGTCCTTGCTCAAGAAAAGCCTAACTACAAGTCCCAGAATTCCACTAGGGACAGTCAGAAAAGCTTTATTTAAGGACATTACAAGGCAGCCCTAAGTCTGTAAGCTCTAGGGCCCAGGCTAGGGTCTCACAATTGCCAAGGTTGGAAGCGTATTGTAAGCAACACACGGAATCCAGCAGCACCTACAGCAGCGTATTGGCTGAGAGGACGGCATTCTCTCCAAATGTCAGTTAGGGATTAAAGAAGAAGAGAAGAAGCAAAAGAATGAAGTTAAGGTATATCGACAGAGAGATTCCAATAAAGACAAAAGTAACCCTAATACCCTTAAGTACAGAGCAGACAGAACTTAAAGAATCCAAATTACCTTTGCCTACTGGTAACCAGATTAATATGAAAAAAATACAGCCTCTAAAATGCTTGTATGCAAATGCTAGAAGTCTAAAAAATAAGATGAGAGAGTTAGAATATATAGCTTGTGATAAGGAAGCTTATCATAGCTCAGGAAGGAGCTATAGAAAAGGTGAAGTGACTCTGAACAAGCAACCTGTCAGTTCTGGTAGAAATAAGAAAACAGAATTTTTCCATAAAAGACTACCAGTCCCAGAATGCACCAGGTTTCCAACAGCCATTAGAGGAGCTGAAGTGGGGAAACGTGTGTTCAATCAGGAGGGCTATGAGGTAATCCCCAAGCACTCATCTCAAAGGGCAGGGCCTGATTCAGCACAGCTGCGCTGTGCTAGGGTGGAGCACTCATCTAAGCAGAATAAAGGTAGAGTTTATTCTACAGAGAATTATCCTCAGAATCCTTATTCTCAGGATCAGCTTGGATATCCTCATCTTGGACATCTTCATCATCTGGAGGATCATCAGAAGCAGAAGCCAGAGCGAATGGACAGAAAGGGCAAGAAACCCTTTGGAAGAAAGAAGAGAAAAGCATTTGGGAGGTCTAAAGGAGTCCAGAGCAGTACGTATACTGGGAGACATTCAAAAGGCCAGCATACACCATTGGACTGGGGAAAGCCAGAGGAATGGTGCTGCAGAGCTAGGAATCTCCAGACGGTACCTGTGAGGGAGACGGCTGCACGTGGAAGGGACCCTAGGACCCGTGCCAGAAGGTATGTGAAGAGAGATCCAGTGTCCAGGGATCTGGATTGGAAGGCTGGACATAAAAACTGGACTACATACTGGCCAGGCTATTTAGAGAGGAACTCTAACAGCAATGGAAGCTCAGGTATGAACACTGATCTATGCCCTAGCTATAACCTTGAAAGACAGCAGGGAAACAAGTATTCTCCTGAAAGTGCTCCATTGAGAAATTCCTCTGTGCCAATCCATGATATTGAACCGATGATTGTTGAGGAAGGGGGAGAAGTCTTAGATACAGGCTGTGAATACATGGATTGCTCTCTGTCTAAACTCCTTTGGTAATTTACTGTTACAAAGTACAGCAACCATCACAAAGAAATACAAACTTGTTCTTTAATCTACTCAGAAAAGCTCCTGAGTAGGATTTTGGGCCACGCAGTAGAAAGCAAGCCAGCTAAGGGGTTTCAGCTGGATAACTGCTAGCAATTGAGCCTTACCTAATTGCTTGTGAGCTCTGAGGGAATCACTTCTGAGTCTATGTGTGAAGATATAAGAAGTTAACCTGAAAAGAACAGTTTTTCCCTTCTTTGTGGGTTTTGCTTGTTGTTTGAAACACTGCTAAGAAAATATTAGCTAAAGCCTACAGAAAAGACCAGTTTGTTACCTGCCAGGTCTTTATTCTTTTCATTTGATTGCCTGACAAGTTCATCTGTTGTTTTCCTGATTTTGTTTTTCTAAGTTTAACACTGAAAGCAAGTATCCTGTTTTATGTGCTATCAAGCATATCTGTGTTGGGAGAAATAACCCCATAAATAAATATCTTATTGGCTTTACACTCAAGCACAACTAATTATTGTGAGCAGCTGTGTCTGGTGTGAATGGACTGCATTTCCCACAATCCCTTGCAAACCATATTGATATATGCCTTTGCCAAGACTGTGAACATTCTCACCCAGGCAGTCGTCTGACAAGCTCTAAATGAGACGTTATATATGATTGGTATCTCAGAGACCTGGTGGAAAGAAGACAACCAGTAGGACACTATCATATCTGGGTACAAATTATATTGCAATGATAGAGTAGATCAAATTGGTGGAGGGGTTACACTCTATGTTAGAGAGGGCATTGAGTCACACAGGTTTAAAGTTTTGCAGGAAAGACGATATACTGTAGAATCTCTTGAAATTCCATGTAAAAAGGGGAAGCCGATGGCAGTGGGAGTGTACTATTGACCGCCTGGCCAGAATGGACAAATGGATGATGAAATGCTCAAAGAAATCATAGAAGCTAACAATATTTATAGCAGAGTAATAATAATGGGTGATTTCAATTACCCTAGTATCGACTGGGTCAGACTCATGGCAGGATATGCTAGGGAGATAAAGTTTGTAGATGAAATAAATGACTGCTTTGTGGAGCAACTGGTTCATGAACTGACAAGTGGGGAAGCCATCTTGGACTCAGTTCTTAGTGGAACACAAGATCTGGTGCAAGAGATAAGGGAGTTGGGGCCACTTGGCAATAGTGATCACAGCATGATTGCATCAGATTTAATAAATGGAGGAAAGACAGCAAGGAAATCCACAGTACTACCTTTTAACTTTCAAAAGAGAAACTATGATAAAATGAGGAAAACAGTTAAGAAAAAACTAAAAGGAGCAGCTGCAAAGGTTAAAGATTTACATCAAGCATGGTGGTTGTTTAATAATACTATCTTGGAAGCCCAGACCAGCTGTATTCCATGCTTTAAGAAAAATGGAAGTCCAAAAAATTCCAGCATGGTTTGAAGGTGAGGTCAGAGAGGCTGTTGTAGCCAAAAAAAAAAAATCTTTCAGGAAATGGAAAAAGGAGCCAAATGACAAAAACTGGAAACAACATAAGCACTGGCAAGTTAGATGCAAGGCATTGATAAGGCAGGCAAAGAGAGAATTTGAAAAAAAGCAAAACAAAAACTGTAAGTACATTCATAGCAAAGAACCAGTGAGAAGTCAGTTGAACCATTAGATGATAGAGGGGTAAAAGGGGCACTAAGAGGGGACAAGGCCACAGTGGAGAGATCGAATGAATTCTTTGCTTCGGTCTTTATTGAAGAAGATGTAGGGAAGTTACCCATGACTGAAATGGTATTTAAAGCTGATGCAGCAGAAGAATTGAAAGAAATATCGATAAACAGGGAAGATGTATTACAACTATTTGATAAACTGAAGAGTAGCAAATCACCTGGACAGGATGGTATACATCCAAGGGTGCTGAAAGAACTGAAATATGAGATTGCAGACCTAATGTTCCTAATCTGTGAACTATCATTAAAATCATCAGTAATACCTGAAGATTGGAGGATGGCTAATCTAAAGCCAGCTTTTCAAAAGGGTTCCAGGGGTGATCCAGGAAACTATAGACCAGTGAGCCTGGCATGACTACTGGGAAAAATGGTAGAAACCATTATTAAAAACAAAATTTCTGAACATGTAAACAGGGGGGGCAAACTCCAGTCCTGGTGCACCACAATCGAGCCTGTTTTTCAGGATGTCTTTAATGAATATTCATGAGATATATTTGCATACAATGCAAAAATACCTCATGAATATTCGTTACACAAAGAAAACCACACAGAGAATTAAACTATCAGGACAAATAAAAAAGACCCCCAGGACTAAATTTGTTGTTTAGAAGCCTATCACCAAAAGTAGGAAATTACAAAATAACACACTATTTTATTTATTTATTTTATTTTATTTTATTTATTTATTATAAATTTATATACTGCATTTTCTAGCGGATCAAATGTGGTTTATAATGAAACAGTTGAATTTTACAGTAAGGTACATATTCATTCACAAAGATCATCATAACTATATACATTAATATTGTTTTAACAGAAAATAGTCATGATTATGAACTATGGTTAAAAAACCTAAACTCCTTAAGGGAGATTATGCCAAACTACAAACACAACATCAATTTCATCAAAATAGGGGAGAAAAAACCTCAGGACCATGTCTCTTCCCTTTATGCGGCAACATAAGACTGTTGGGGGAGATGAAAAACTCAACATCATTGGCTGAAAAAACTCCTCTTTTTTGAAATTTTTATTTTATATCACAACTAATTACTAAAGTTACAGAGGACATGCTTTCACAATACCCACCATTCAAACCAACACACTACTGATTCATTCAAGCAATCTTCCAACAGATCACTCATTCAAACCTTTGGCGGCACTACCAATCCACCTTTATCACCGCACAGAGATCTCAGAAGGAAAGAAACTGTCACACAGATCCCACAGCCAATGCATTAACTGCAAACACTCTAGACTGTAAGTGTGTCCGTGAACACCAAAGGAGCCAAAGTTAGTAAAACCAAACAGGTCAATCCAATGTGGCTTCATTCAACGCTAAAACTACTCCTATAACAGCACACTACATTCTCACTATCCTTCTGCTCGAAGCCGCCAACTTATAGATAGGTATCAAGAAAGCACATTCACAACTCCAACAGTTCAAACTAACAATATCACGATTACATTCTTCTAATTTTATAAAGAAATTTGCAGCATCAACCAAGGTGATGGACTGAAAGTGAGAACCACCCCTAAACTGGGGATCATACCCTGCAACCAAAAATAGAAAGAATTAACAAAAATCAATACTGCTTTTAACCTAGCCCAACCAATTCACTTATCTGAAGGCTGCCGACGAGAAACTCCTTAATGGCTCTTGCCAGAGAAAAATTAACCAAACCAATCCACTTCTTCATGTCTGGACGCTGAAATGACTGTGCAGTGATAAAGGTGGATTGGTAGTGCCGCCGAAGGTTTGAATGAGTCATCTGTTGGAAGATTGGTTGAATGAATCAGTAGTGTGTTGGTTTGAATGGTGGGTATTGTGAAAGCACGTTCTCTTACCTTTAGTAATTACCTTTAGTAATTGGTTGTTACATAAAATAAAAATTTAAAAAAAGGAGAGTTTTTTAAGCCAATGATGTTGAGTTTATCATCCTCCCTTATGGCCTTATGTTGCTGCATAGTGGGAAGAGACATGGTCCTGAGGCTTTTTCTCCGCTAATTAGAAGAAGTTGCTGCTGTGTTTGTAGTTTGGCATAATCTCCTATAAAGAGTTTAGGCTTTTTAGCCATAGCGTGTTATTTTGTAATTTCCTACTTTTGGTGATAGACTTCTAAACAATGAATTTAGCCCTGGAGGTCCTTTTTGTTTGTCCTGATGAATATTCATTAGGGACATCCTGAAAACCATGCTGGATTGTGGTGCACCAGGACTGGAGTTGGCCACCCCTGATGTAGATAGCCATGGTTTAATGGGACCCAAAAACAAAAGATCTCAGAAAAAAACAAAACACCCCCTCAAAATAAAGCAATAGTGCAAAATATTGCAAAAATGGTTTAATGGGAGACAGCCAACATGGTTTTAGTCAGGGAAGGTCCTGTCTTATTAATCTGTTATATTTTTTGAAGGTGTAAATAAACAGGTAGACAAAGGTGGGTCGGTTGATGTAGACTATCTGGATTTTCAGAAAGCCTTTGACAAGGTCCCTCATGAGAGACTCTTGGCGAAATTAAAATGTCATGGGATAGGAGGCTTTGTATTATTGTGGATCAGGAACTGGTTAAAAGACAGAAAGCAGAGGGTAGGGCTAAATGGCCAATTTTCCCAATACAGAAAGGTGACTAGTAGAGTACCCCAGGGATCTGTGCTGGGTCCACTGCATTTTAACATATTCGTAAATGACCTGGAAATGGGAATAACGAGTGAGATAATCAAATTTGCAGATGACACAAAATTATTCAAAGTTGTTAAAACGCAAAAGGATTGTGAAAAATTACAAGAGGACCGTAATACATTGGAAGACTGGATGTTCAAATGGCAGATGAAATTTAACATGGAAAAGTGCAAAATTATGCATCTAGGAAAGAACAACCCCAACTATGGTTACACAATGGAAGATTCCACATTAGGAACCACCACCCAGGAAAAAAGAGTTAGGTATCATGGTGGATAACACATCGAAAACCCCTGCCCAATGTGCAGTGGTGGCCTAGAAAGCAAATAGAATGCTAGGAATCATAAGGAAAGGAATGGAGAATAAAACAAAAGATATTATAATGCTTCCATGGTTTGACCGCACCTTAAATATTGTGTGCAATTCTGGTCGTCGTATCTTAAAAAGGATATAGCGAAATTAGAAAAGGTACAAAGAAGAGCCAGCAAAATGGTAAAGGGGATGGAAGGATACCCCTATGAGGAGAGGCTATAAAGGTTAGTGTTCTTCAACCTGGAAAAGAGACAGCCAAGGGGAGATATGATAGAAGTCTATAAATTAATGAACGGAGTGGAACTGGTAAACCTAGATCGATTGTTTACGCCATCAGAATATAGAAAGACTAGGGGACATGCAATGAAGTTACAGTGTAACCCATATAAGACTAATACGAGAAAATATTTTTTCACTCAATGCATAATCAAACTGGAATTTGTTACCGGAGGATGTAGTAAAAGCTGTTAGTGTTGCTGGGTTTAAAAAAAGGGTTCGACAAGTTTTTGGAGGAAAGGTCAATAAACCATTATTAAAGGGGACCCAGGAAATCCACTGCTTATCCCAATACAAGCATTGTGGAACCTGGGGAAACTGCGAAGTACTTGTGACCAATGTTCCCTCTAATTTTCTGTAGGCTGTGTGAGCATAAAATATCAGCTGTGCAGCTTTTGAAGGAAGGTTAAATTTTTGTGCGCCACATAACGACACTCAGAGTTATATACTTTAAAATTTGACTACACATCAGAATACAGTATGTACACCACATTGATTGCACTAGAAAACATTATAGAACTTGTGAAAAACGTAAATACATAACAACTTTTAAATTTTAAGATGTCTGTGTTGTTTTCTATCAGAATCAGAACCATAATTTTTGTGTGCTCTGTTGTAAAGTATGTGCGCTTGCTCGGTGAGGTGTGTGCGCGTGCACATGCGCACAGCTTAGAGGGAAAAGTGCTTGTGACCTAGTTTGGCCACTGTTGGAAACAGGATACTGGGCTTGATGGACCTTGGTCTGACCCTGTATAGCATATCTTATGTTCTACAACACACTGGCCTCCTCTCACACTGTCCTATAACGTCAGGCACAACCTAGATTATAAGTCCTCTTGGACAGGCAAGTAATGAAAAGACAAATCATACTTAAAATCAGAGGGTCTGATATTCAAAAAAAGCGGAGTACCTAAATTTGTGCCCTTGTGTCAGCCACAATTAGGAACCTAAGTTTTCAGCTGAAAATTCATCCTAATTTAGGAACTTAAACTTTCTACCTGCCATTCATTTGTCTAGATTTATGAATCTAATTTAGGTGCCTAGGGCTGAAAATCAATGCCAAGTTCCTAACTTCCCCCTCTCTAAATCTGCCCCCATTGCCACCCATTTTTTATGCCCCTAAATTTAGGAGTTTAGGGAAATTTTAAGAAAATATTTAGGCGCTCAGCCCTAATAAATTTTCAAAGAGGCCAGCGTAGTAGACTAACTCAAAGTTAGGAGCATAAATCCTTTGACTGTCGGGCACATGCTTCATATGACAGCTCTAGATTTTACCTGTTGTGATTGATCCCACGACAGGTTCAGAGGAGAGCGTCCCGTGCACAGCCACCAAGGTTATGATGTACTCTGTAGATGACGTTAAACCAGATAAAGTGGCATGCCTCGTGGAAGCATCCAATGTCACCTGCAGGGTCTCGCCATGATCCTGAGGGCTGTAATTCAAGATGAACAGGTCCACAGGTGGAGAAGGGTCGCTCCAGGATATGTTAACGCTAGAAGAAGTGATGTGAGAGAAGTGCAGTTGGGTGACTGGCCGAAAACCTGCAAACCAAAAGGAGTCATTGGGCACAACCAAGTGGACTGAGATATGTGAGAAATCTGTATATAGACAGTGCTATGGAGAGAGGGAGAACATTTATTCAGTTCTGATGCTGTAACCCAGGGATTCCCAATCAATGGCTCAGGGGCTGGATGCAGCCCATCATGCTCATTTTCCAGCCCATCATGTTTTTCATGTACATCGCTAAATCCTGTGGGGAACATTTTGTACTTATTTTTTTCATGTGCAACACTGGCAAAGGCACCTGAACACAACAATGGAGATACAGCAGGGTTGCAAACTCAGCGAATTCAA
The DNA here is from genome assembly GCA_033557465.1 of Ichthyophis bannanicus. Classification (NCBI taxonomy): domain Eukaryota; kingdom Metazoa; phylum Chordata; class Amphibia; order Gymnophiona; family Ichthyophiidae; genus Ichthyophis; species Ichthyophis bannanicus. The sequence continues at coordinate 11,068,046 of JAWIIG010000024.1, read as the reverse complement.
ATAGTGACCGCCTACTCAGTGATTTGAAATATCCTATGTGAACCTTCTCTTAAAATGTTTGGTGATTTCTGCATTTAACTTGGTTAATCCAACAGTTAAGTTAATTTTAGTGACCTCTGGTTGGTTCTTACTGGATATTTGGCCACTGAACGCAGTCATACAACAATCTAGTTCTACCAGTCTTCTCTGGAATAACTCTGTAAAATAGCAGTAGATAGCGTAAGTAAGGACTGAGAGTCATGTTAGAAATGTGACTAATCCCAGGCCTAAAAGGACAGTGGGGGGCTGGGATTTAAGAAAGAAGCACATTGATAAAGACTGTGGTAGTCTACAGCAGGTGTTCTCAACGTTGGCCCTCAGGAGCCATATGCAGGTCAGATTTCCAGAGTAACCAAGATTATTCATTGTAACATCCTAAAACTGCACATATTTATGGCCTCAAGGACTAACACACAGGAATAGCAGATTCATTTGAAGAAAAGTTAGGGAACACTGACTTGCTGTATGGCATTCCCATGGTATCCCAATCTGCCTCCTCATCACACAACTCCTGCCAACATCCACACACCACCAATACATACACGCTAACTCTACATGGCACCCACCAACCACTTGGACATACATAGAACCACAGTACAAGCATAACGGCACAAGCAGAACACCAGGGTCAAAGAAACTAACCAACCACAAATCAAACTCCCATACCAGTTCAAAGGAAACACAAGAAAGAACAAAGTCTTCCAAGCATACAACCATTGAACTCATAAAAGCCAGATCAATTTGCAACAAGATACACACTATAGCAGATCACATAGAAGACAGTCAGCCCGCCGTACTCTGCATCACAGAGACATGGCTCAATCCCACTGACAATGTACTACTCAACCAATTGGTGCCAGACACGTACTCTGCATACAACTGCCCACGCACCCACAAGCGTGGAGGAGGAGTCCTGATAATCGCAAAAAAGAACCTAAGATTCAGAGCTCGGAGCTTCACGGACACCCAACAATTTAACACTATCAGCATCGAGAACAAACACATGGCACTCTGCCTAACCTGACGAACTAGCCACAACGCTCGAAGCAGTCTGCGTCTCCACCTCAACTAACAAGCCCACTCTATTGCTAGGAGACTTCAACCTCAAGTCAACCAACAACAAAGACTCTGAAGCCTTCCTGCAAGCAATGACTTCCCTTCAGTTCACACAAATAGTCGATGCCCCTACGCACAGACATGGTTCATCCCCAGACCTCATCTTCGCAACCAATGACCTAACATCAAGAGGTCTAATTTCAACACCTACCATCACCCCAGTTCCATGGTCGGATCACTACATAATCAAGATAAGGATACTACTACAAAAGGACAATCTAAATGGATGCTCAGACAACACACCCGCACAAAGACGATTCAAGAACTTTGACAGGGACACATTCCTACAAGACACATTACAACAACTGACCACAGAAACAGTCGACCTGGAGGCTCAAGTAACCAACTGGAACAGCACTCTATCTAACGCCACCAAAGCAACAGATATGAGACCCAAGAAACACCGTCACAACAAGCTACAACACAAACCGTGGTACTCAAAAACCATACGGCAAGAAAAAGGGAGCTCAGAAAGATAGAATGGAAATGGAGAAAATCCAAGGCACCTGACATCCAGCAACTATACCTAACAAAGCAAAAACAATACAACGAACACATCAACCATTCAAAGAGAGAATACCATACAAACATAATAAACACCTCCATCAACAAGCCCAGAGAGCTATTCGAAATCGTGAAAAACCTCACAAAAGAGCAAAGGACAGAATGTGAAGTACAAATAGACCCGCAAAAATTTGCTGACTACATCGAGGAAAAATTTCACTCTGCGGAGCAAACAAGACCCAGCACGCACACGAAGCCTATATCGCACCCCAAGACCTGGGACACATTCTGCACACCATCAACAGAGCAGCTCTCCCACATCATCTCCTCAAACAATACAAGCACCGCTCCCACAGACCCTTGCCCAGTCGCATGGATCAAAGCCACAAAATCAAGCTTCATCCACATCATACACAACATGGTGCACGACTCCCTCACTCAAGGACTGATGCCAGATCAACTAAAGCTCGCCACAGTAAGATCGATCCCAAAGAAAACAGCTCTCGACAAGAACAACCCGGCAGCATACCGATCAATATCCAGCATACCCTTTCTGGCAAAAATCATCGAAAAAACAGTACAACACCAACTACAAGAACACATTGACAACCATGCACCACTGGATGACAACCAACATGGTTTTCGCCCCAACCATGGAGTCAAAACATTACTTATTTACCTCTTCGACAGCATCCTCCGAACCATAGACAGCACTAAGAATGGAATCATAATGATCTTCATTGACATCTCCTCAGCATTTGACACAGTAGACCACAAAACTCTCCTGGAAAGACTAGAAAACATTGGGCTACATGGCCCCACCTTAAAATGGTTCCACTCATACCTATCCGACAGACAGATACAGGCCAAGATAGGCCACAACACCTCTCGACCCATAAAAGTCCTCCAAGGAGTACCACAAGGATCCGCACTCTCAGCACTACTGTTCAACATCTACATCCAGCCAATATGCAACATCCTGAGGAAGAACAGCATTCAATATACAATCTATGCAGATGATATTATGATATACACACCCATCTCAGTTGACAACCCTGACTACTCTAAAATTACAAACTGCCTCTCGCAAATGACAATATGGTGTAAAAACAACAACCTCAAAATCAACTACAGCAAGACCGAAGCACTATTCATCACTCGTAACCCAGACTTCATCCACCCACCGGACATCAAGATACAAAACTCAACCATACCAATAAAATCAGAAGTAAAATACCTCGGAGTGACCCTGGACAATGAACTGAATCTCAAAGCACACGTAAGCAAGACAATCAAAAATGCATACTACAGGATGAGAATCATCAGAAGACTTAAACCCCTCCTCGCCACTGAGCACTTCCGTACTGTATGCCAAGCTCTAATTACCCCCTTATTGGACTTCTGCAACCCAATCTACCTTGGACTAGCAAAACAGACACTCAAACCACTACAACTAGCACAAAACACGGCAGCCCGCTTAATATCTTGATCAACAAGACATGAGCACATCACACCCGTTCTGAAAGAACTACACTGGCTCCCAATCATTTCACGCATCAAATACAAAACAATCATAAACATATTCAAGATCAAACAACACACCTCAGCCAACAGCCTGCACACCGTCATACAACCAGACACCAGCACACGCCCAAGAAGAAAAAGAACCTCCAACCGAGTCAACACCTCTAGAGACTTCAGAAAGGCACGCAAGGACACCACAGAAAGAGCACTCTCTCTGTCTGCCCCAACAATCTGGAACACCCTCCCAGACGATCTGAGATCAATGACGGACCTCAAGAACTTTCGCAAACAGCTGAAGACAATGCTGTTCAAAGAACACTATGGACATGTTACATGATCTATCTACCAGGAACGACCAACCTCCCCCCCCCCCCAAGACCCACTGATAAGAGAATGTAATGGCACAGGTTGTTCCCTAACACTAAATGTATAGAAGACTGTATTATAGCACATGTTGTATCATAGCGCACAATGTACATAGCTCATCCTAATCAAACACACAACACATCATACACTCAAACTACGATATAACCCTCACTGCATGAATACACTATCAACTCTTTTGATTGTTTTGCTGTGATACCGCCTTGATTGTAAGATAAGGCGGTATAGAAATACTATTAAATAAATAAATAAATAAATAAATTAAGATTAAGATGCATTGAAAGAACTCTGTACTGAGCACACTAGAGCAATAGGAGATGGTGCAATTCAGGTTATGAGGAACAGTGGTTGAAATGTGTAGAGCAGTGGTTTCCAAACCTGTTTTTGGTTAGGTTATGCACAATAAATGTTTCTGAGATATATTTGTATGCACTGCTTCTATCGTATGCAAATATAGCTCATATATACATTCCCCACTGATACCTTGAAAACCAGACTGGTTGTTTTCGGAAAAAACGGCATAGCAATATAGCTTTAAATGAAAGAGTGATACAAATCTGTATTTAAGGAATACTGGGAAACCAGTACAATACTGAATTGCAAGATGTGTGGTAGATAAGTATTAAGATTTAGTGTCAGATGTACATTTGATTTTAGGACTAGAATAGTGGGTGCTGCTGCTGGATCTTATTCTATTGGTTAGACTAAAGGCAAACGCCCTGTAAGCCCCTGTTCCCCCTTACCTGTGAAGGCATCTACTGTGGTCTCTGAACTCTGCTGGCGGCCCCTCTCTGCAATAACAGAAATAGTATATTCCGTGCCAGGCTCCAGATTAGACAGGTTAAACGTCGACATATCCTTGGGAACTGTGACTTCGGAGGCCATGCCGGATGCTGGGGTAAAGGAGACCCGGTAGTGATCTATTGGACCCTTGGCCTTTGTCCAGAGAAGGGAGATAGATGTATCTGTGGAAGCTGTAACCATGAGGTCACGGGGACTGTCCAGCTCTAAAGTCAGACAAGGTTAAAGTGTAAGTTTTTGAATCACTGGCTATTAGTGTTCCACATACAACTAGTGCAGAGTACTAGTAGATGTCAGTGATCCTGTGAATCCACTGCTGTCGGGAGAAGGATGTACTGTAATACTGGGTCTTTAGGCCGCAATATCACAGCACATCCCCCTTCTGAAAGCAGCAAGGGCAGAGGACTTTGTGACACATTCTTTGGAAATGGCGTGCGGTGCAAGGCGCTTTTAAAATATCAGACCATCAACAGTTTAGAGCCAAACAAAGCCACTTTTATTGCCTTCAGTTATCCAGCAAACACTCCCCAGCTTGTTACCTTCACAAGGCTAGTTCTCAGTGCCCTTCCCCCGACCCACAACCTAAAGCTCAGAATTAAGCTCAGCACAAAGTCCAGTCAGTCACTTTGGCTTCAGTGTCTGTAAATATAGTTCCCACCTCGTGACTCCCCTACTTTACCGCTGAACTCCTCTCCCAGCCCTGCTTGGAAGGAGCTTTCTGTCTTCAGGGGCCTCTCCCTCCCTTGTGCACACAGCTGATTTCTTAACCCCTCTGTCTGAATCATGTCCTCCCAGCCCTGAGTTCTGAGCTGTAGACCCATTTTAAGGTGGACTGCTGACAAGCCCTTTGGAGAGGGATGGGTAACTTCCTATACAGCCCATCACAGGAACATATTCAAGAAATGAGTGGCATCATTCGCAGTTTTGATTGTATACGTGCAAATACTTACTTGTGTAAGCTACCATTTTGCAGCTTACGTGTGCAAGGCTTACCACTAGGAATGTGCTTTTCTTCTGAAGCCAAAGTGGCAATCGTGCACCCTATTGTACAATAGCATGCATTATTTATACACGTATGAATAGTGCGTACTAGTCATGCATGCGTGAACAGTGGGAGCCATTGTGCAATGGGGTGCACTAGTATAAAAAAATGATACAATGACGAAAAAGCCCAAACCCCCCAATGAAACAAAATATTTTTTCCAACGCATACCCCTAACTGCCACTTACACACAAATGTCGTATTTTACAAAAGTGGAAGCCCAGGGGAGCTAAGAAGCGAGGCCGCAAAAAGTTCTGTTTTGCAATTTTGAGGTGGCTTTGAATGCTAAAGAAATGCACTATTATCCCCCCCCCCCCACCTCATATCATTCCATCAAACTCCAGGTCCATGAAATGTTAGCTCTCACTTAAGTGTGCCTTAGAGAATATGTCTAGATTTTATGAAGTAAACATTCATTTCTTTCACAAAACCAAAAACACATGCATAGTTTTCAAACTCACTCAAACTAGGCCAAGTACATAATCGTTTCTCTAGATCCATCGCTGATCAAAGGTTCATTGTAGCACTAAACTGACCTGTCCTTGCATTCATGGTGGCCGGGATACTCTGCTGCTTCTCCATGAGTGCTGAAATACCAATCCCGTACTCCGTTCCTGGCACCAAATCTACCAACAGACACAAAAATATAATTAGAGCATTTTTGAGTGTGTTCACAACCTAAGAGGGTTAGTGTTACAAAGGCATTCCATCTTCTGAAAAGCTAGCAGTCTACTGAAATGCAGTCATTGCTCCAAATTTAGCATTATTATTTGGGGTGTAAGGGGCTTTGTGTTTGTTCTTTTTTGATACAGAAGTTTTAAATGAGAAATGGCTTTTAGCCTCTACATATAACAAGGTAAAAAGCTGTGAATTCTTCTGAGGCAGCCGGTTAATTTTAGCAAAAAAAAAAAAAAAAAAAAGAATCAAAAACAATAGGTTAATGCAAATAGTCTTCGGTAGAGAGGAAAAAAGTAAATATTTTGTTTTGAGAATAATTTCCAAGAGCATACAATAATATTAGTTGTCACACATTTTTACCATAATATGAAATTCTGTACAGCTCTCTTTGTTGATAAGTGCACCCAGTCATTAATGCAAAAACAGCAGTTAACAAAGATGGTAACAATCATTGGATCCCATTTCTGGAATTTCCTTCCTCTCTTTTTGTAACAAAAACAGAATTGGCTATCTTTTCAGAAGAATTTAACAGTATTATATTTTGAGCAGGCTTTTAAATTATATGGGATATTTTCACTAGATGTTTTATCCCAAGTTTTACTGTGCTGTTTCAAAATGCAATGACAGAAAAAAAGAACAAAATTAAATGTTTTCTCCATTTTTTTTTTTATTTAACGCATGCTGTTTACAAATAGTGCATGCTGAAAGTATCTAATGCATGTTATTTGTGAATAGCACTTCTTAAAATGAATTTAGGTCTCCTTTTACTGCAGTGTATTCATATTTTACAGTTACCATGTGTTAATGACCAACATTAACATGAACTAATTGCAAAGCCTGTGTGTAACTGTTAGCGGTGTGCCAAGCATCTTCCCATACAGTTAAGAGAGAGATGATATACTTACCACACATTAAGTGCATTGCCGAAGACATGAATGCATTTAAAACCATCTACTGAGGAGGCATGAACTATTCTTTAAGAACATAAGAGATGCCATACTGGGTCAGACCGAGGGTCCATCAAGCCCAGTATCCTGTTTCCAACTGTGGCCATTCCAGGTCTCAAGTACTGGCCATGTTCCCAAAGGTAGACACATTCCATGATGCTTGTCCTGGGGCAAGCAGTGGGTTTCCCCAGTCCTCTTTAATAATGGTTTATGGACTTTTCTTCCAGGAACTCGTCCAAACCTGTATTGAACCCAGCTACACTAACAGCTTTTACTACATCCTCCGGTAACGAATTCCAGAGTTTGATTATGCACTAAGTGATGAAATATTTTCTCCGATTAGTCTTTAATGTGCCACACTGTAGCTTCATTGAATGTCCCCTAATCTTTCTACTTTTTGAAGGAATAAACAACCGATCTACGTTTACCCGTTCCACTGCATTCATTATTTTATAGACCTCTATCATATTCTGCACTATTTGCTAAGTGTAAAACACAGTACCCAACCATCCTCTTCCATATTTGTCAGTTAATGTGGGAACTAGCGTGCATTAAATGTCAAGCTTCTGTGTTAACCATTACCATGGGTGTGCACTAACTTCCATGTTAACTACTGAACGCATTTTAGTAAAAGGGACCTTTAGTGTTCTCCACTATTCACCTTTTTCCATTGGGAAAATTGGCCATTTACCCCTACCCTCTGCTTTCTATCTTTTAACCAGTTCCTGATCCACAACAGTACACTGCCTCCTATCCCATGACTTTTTAGTTTTGCCAAAAGTCTCTGATGAGGGACCTTGTCAAAGGCTTTCTGAAAGTCCAGATACACTATATCAACTGACTCACCTTTGTCTAACTGTTTATTCACACCATCAAAAAAACATAACAGATTAGTAAGACAAGATTTTCCTTGTCTAAAGCCATGTTGGCTGTCTCCCATTAAGCCATGACTATCTACATGTTCAAGAACTTTGTTCTTTATGATGGTTTCTGCCATTTTTCCCGGTACTGACATCAGGCTCACTGGTCTGTAGTTTCCCGGATTACCCCTGGAACCTTTTTTAAAAATTGGCGTTACATTGGCGATCCTCCAATCTTCAGGTATTACAGATGATTTTGATGATAGTTCACAGATTACTAATAGCAGGTCTGCAATCTCATATTTCAGTTCTTTCAAAACGCTTGGACGTATACCATCCGGTTCAGGTGATTTGCTACTCTTCAGTTTATCTAATAGTTGTAATACATCTTCCTGGTGTATCGATATTTCTTTCAGTTCTTCCGCAGTATCACCTTTTTTATTTTTATTTTATATTTATGCAATTTTACAAACAAAATCAAGCAAAGCTTGTACAGTAATACCACTGTGCATAAAGCAAATACAAAATACAAGATATAAGCAAATATTTTACCACAGAAGTATATGTTAGCCCACTAAGAAGGGGGGTGGGGGTGAAAGGATACTTAGTGTATTTCACGCAGTATCACCTTTAAATACCACTTCAGTCATGGGTAACATCAGTAAAGACTGAAGCAAAGAATTCATTCAGTCTCTCCGCTATAGCCTTGTCCCCTTTTACTACCCCTTTTACCCCTCTATCATCTAATGGTCCAACTGACTCTTTCACAGGTTTTTTGCTACGAATGTACTGGTCTATGCTTCCAAGATAGTATTTTTAAACAACACCCAAGCTTGATGTAAGTCTTTACCTTTGCAACTGCTCCTTTTAGTTTTTTCTTAACTGTTTTCCTCATTTTATCATAGTCTCCCTATTGAAAGTTAAAAGGTAGTACTGTGGATTTCCTTACCATCCCTCCTCCATTAATTAAATCAAATGCGATCATGCTATGATCACTATTGCCAAGTGGCCCCAACACCCTTATCTTTTGCACCAGATCTGGTGTTCCACTAAGGACTAAGTCCAAAATGGCTTCCCCTCTGGTTGCAGTCATTTATTTTATCTATAAACTTTATCTCCCTAGCATGTCCTACCGTGACACTGACCCAGTCAATACCGGGGTAATTGAAATCACCCATTATTATTACTGTTCTGTGACTTTTGTTAGCTTCCCTGATTTTTTTGATCATTTCATCATCCATTTGTTCATTCTGGCCAGGCGGTCGATAGTACAACCCCACTGCCATTGCCTTCCCCTTTTTACATGGAATTTCAATCCATAGAGATTCTACAGCGAATTTTGTTTCCTGCAAAACTTTAATCCTTTCTAACTCAATGCCCTCTCTAACATAGAGCGCAACCCCTCCACCAATTTGATCAGCTCTATCATTATGATATAGTTTGTACCCAGGTATCACAGTGTCCCACTGGTTGTCCTCCTTCCACCATGTCTCTGAGATACCAATCATATCTAATTTCTCATTTAGTGCTATATATTCTAACTCTCCCATCTTATTTTTTAGACTTCTAGCATTTGTATACAAGCATTCTAGAGACTGTATTTTAATCATATTAATCTGGTTATTGGTAGGCAGGGGTAATTTGGAATCTTTAAGCTCTGTCTGCTCTGTACTCAAGGGCATTTTGGCTACCTTTGTCTTTATTGGAACCTCTCTGCTGATGTGCCCTAGCTTCATTTTTTTGGTAGTATCTTTCAAGGATACATTCTTCCGAACCATGCGCTCTTGGGCAATTGTCAGCTCTCCCCTATTATCTAGTTAAAAGCTGCTCTATCTCCTTTTTAAATGTTAATGCCAGCTGCCTGGATCCATCCCAGTTAAGGTGTAGCCCATCCCTTCGGAAGAGCCCCTCCTTTCCCCAGAATGTTCCCCAGTTCCTAACAAATCCAAAACCCTCATCCTTGCAACATTGTCTCATCCACGCATTGAGACTCCGGAGCTCTGCCTGCCTTTTGGGTCCTGCGCGTGGAACGGGAAGCATTTCGGAGAACACTACCCTGGAAGTACTGGATTTCAACTTCCTACCTAAAAGCCTAAATTTAGCCTCAAGAACCTCCCTACCACATTTTCCTATGTCATTGGTACTGACATGTACCAAGACAGCAGACTCCTCCTCACTATCTAAAACCTTGTCTAGGTGGCTCGAGAGGTCCGCTACCTTTGCACCAGGTAGGCATGTTACCAGGTGATCCTCATGTCCACCAGCCAACCAGCTGTATACATGCCTAATGATCGAATCACCAACTATAATGGCTGTCCTAACCCTTCCCTATGGGCACATGGCCTTGGAGAAGCCTCCTCAGTGCGGGAGGATTTTACATCACCTGGAAGACAGGTCCTAGCTGTAGGATCACTACCTGCCACACCAGGGTGATGCTCTCCTGTCACGTGACCTCTCTCCTCCAGGACAACATGGATGCTGCCAGACTGGAGGTGGGACTTCAGGACTATATCCCTGTACGTCTCGTCTATGTACCAAGTCAGCTACTCTTGCCTCCAGAGATTGGGCTCGTTCCCTGAGAGCAAAGAGCTCCTTACACCTTGTGCACACGTAAGACCCCTCACCAACTGGGAGAAAATCATACATGTGACACTCAATGCAAAAGACTGGAAAGCCCCCATCTCACTGCTGGACTGCTGTTTGCATCTTCGTTTTAAGGTTGTGTTTAGATATTTAAGTTCTTTACTTACTAAGGGTTGCTGTGGATACTTATACTAATAAAACTATACCTAATACGTTTAATGTACTTTCTTCACCTGAATTTAATTAATCTCAGGTCCCTAATGTATGCTGATGAGAATAAACAGCTGCACCTGAGAGTGAATATGGCACCTCCTTTCCTTTAAGAGATTTAAGCACCTATAAAGCTATGATTATCCCAGGGGTGGGTGGGTGTCGTGGAGGGAGGGAGGAAAAGACAATTTACTAAAAGCTAGCTGCTACAGAGTACCCTGGTCCTGTGCTTCTAAGGTAATCTGTGACCAATCTCCAGGGGGAGTCCCACAGCCCTTGCTTGCATAGAGGGAATCTTGGGTTCTAAATTTAACCAAAAGCTCTCTGCTGTGTTTTAAAATTAAACTGAAAACCCTTTGTTGCTACTAGGCCCTGACTGATTTAACAAATACACTGGGTTCACAGATTAATCAGCTTTAATCTAAAGAATTCCCTTTTCCCCAAGATTTAGAAAAATTCCCAGAAATAAATACAATTACAGATCTCTCTCCAGAAGTAGCAGTCCCCTTTTGTAGTCCTTCAAGACTTGTGGGATCACGCAATGTGGTGAGCTGGAGAAGACACTGGCTCTCTAGCTCCAGGGCCCTACCCCCTCTCTTATACCTATTGCATCTGTTTTGGGGTAAATTTGGGCTCTCCTGCCAACTCATACCTTTGTGGAGCTGATTAGCTTACTGACCCTGTGTCCTGTGCCCATGGCATGGCATCTAAGGCACTGCAAAAAGACAAATCATGCATGACGGACCCCAAGATGGTGGATGGATAGCCCTCATGCTCATGCTCTGAGGGGACTCTGAGTATGGCGGAGGAAGTGTCCCATGCAGTCGTTCAAGCGCTGGAGGACTGCCTGAGTGAGTTAGCTGCTCAAATGGATGCGATGGCACATTCTATGGCAGACTTTACTGGTCGCCTCGGACAGATGGAACAGCGTGTTGTAAGGCTTGAAGACCCAGGATCGACTGCAGTGGCTCAAGGGATCAACTACAGCAGCAGCTCAAAAAACTCGAAGATCTGGAGAACTGTGGCAGACAGAAGAACTTGAGATTTATTGGGATAGCCGAGTCTGTGCTAGATGCCGAACTCCGCGGGTATCTGGAAACATGGATCCAGACAAATCTCCCACTCGAAGATGGAGTGAGCTCCATTGTTATTGAGTGGGCTCACCAGCTGGAGCCTAAGCCTGACCTATCAACCATAACGACTTGCGTAGAAGACATGATACATAAACTATAAAAAGACAGAGGAACTCTTTGTCGCAAGGGACACCTCAATTGCCCCACTACAATCAATCAACATACGGCAAAAGCACATAACAGTAAAGAGAGAAATCAAATACCTAGGAGTCATTATGGACCAACACCTCACCATGCAGCCTCACATAAAAAGAACTGCCACTAACGCCTACCATAAAATGAAGGTAATCAGGAGGCTAAAACTGATTCTGGACCAAGATCACTTCCATACCATCTGCCAGGCAATCATCACCCCAACATTTGACTACTGCAACTCACTCTTATCAGGGGCTCCCAAAACAAACCATCATGCCATTCCAAATAGCACAAAATACAGCAGTATGACTCATCATAGGAACACCCAAAGAAGAACACATCACCCCCATACTTGATCAGTTACATTGGCTCCCAATCCACGCCCGCTTCAGGTACAAATCAACCTTAAACATTTTCATACACGCTTGTCTCGGGCTCATGGAACATGGTCTTGGATAGATTATTTCTTGGTCTCAGTAGGATTGGTTGAACACATCACTCGGGCAGACACTGGACCAGTAGTCATCTCTGACTATGCCATAGTGATACTGAATTCTGCTGGAGAGTTGCCAGGGGTGTATCTCCCTGGCGTTTCCTCTGGAGGTTATGGGAGATCCCCAGTTTGCCCTCTTTCTTAGGATGCGGCGGGCTGAGTATGTTCTTCATAATAGGCAACATATGATGGATCTGGCTCTATGCTGGGAGGCTGGTAAGGCAGTTATGAGTGGTGAAATTATCAGGTATGTGAAGGCCAAGCATAGGAAGCTGAAAAGTAGGGTTCTTCAAGTGGAGCAAGAACTGAGAGCAGCTTGACACTACTTTGTGGCATTTCCATGAGCTGACAATCGGGTGGCTGTCCTAGCGGTGCAGATGGAACTGAATTCACTTCTTCATCAGAGAACCAAAAATGTTGCTTTTGTTCTACTGGTATCATCTGTACAGGTCTGGCAATAAGGTTGGGAAGCCTCTGTCCTCACTTATATGTGTGAGTGATGGCCTGAGGCATGTGGGATACAAGGGGCTGGTTGCAGCAGACAGCTAAGGGGGTAGAGAAGGTGCTGTATGATTTTTACCAACATTTGTACCAGTTGGAGACTAATCTGTAGGAAGCTGGTAAGGTGTTCTTGGAAGAATGTGGCCTGCCCAAGTTGACAGTAGATCAGTTGGTGGTCTTGAATGCTCCTAGTACACCACAAGGTGTACAGCATGGAATTAAAGGGCTTTGGAAGGGCAGGTCCCCTGGCCCTGATGGATTTCAAAACAAGTTCTATAAATTGCTGAGCAATAAAGTGGTGGCTCCCCTGGCAGAATACTATATGGATCTGGTAGGTCAGGGAAGCTTTCCCTTCAAACCCCTAAAGCACTGATAAACGCACTGCCAAAGCCAGGTCGATACCCTCTGCTACTGGGATAATATCGTCCAATTTCATTATTGAATGTAGATATTAAACTGATGGCTAAGATTCCGGCAGATCAGCTGGCAGTGTATTTGCCTGGCTTGGTTCATGAAAGTCAGCTAGATTTTGTCAAAAGGCGAAGTGTTGTGGTTATTTATTTATTTAACATGTTTTTTTTTTATACAACCTTTTCCTTTAATCAAAGTGATTTACAGGGCAAATAGAACAGCTTGCAGAGAAGCAAAGATAAAAGGGGAACATGCGGGAGTTGCTTAGCAAGCTAACCCTTATGCATAGCAGCCTATTTACAATATGTACAGAGAGGTGTCTGGGGCTAGGGGTTAGTGGGAAAGTTGGAACAGCGTCAGTGAAATCATCGGGGAAGAGGGAGGAAGCTGTACACTAGGTAATGCTTCCAAAGTGGTCAATGTAAAGATAGGTTTTCAGTTTTTTTCCGGAAGTCTTTTGTGTCCATGGTGGCTCTTAAGTTGTCCGGAAGGGAATTCCAGAGGGCAGGTGCTGCAAGGGAAAATGCCCACCCAGACATAGAGTGGTTGGATTTTGTGAAGGCGCTAGGGGTTTTGATAGTGTCCAAATTGTTGTGCCTTCTGGGTCTGTTGCTTGGGTCCATGCTGATTAGGCTCTTCAGTATGTTGGCAGATATATTAAGATGGATTTTGAAAATATTCAGGGCCATTTTGAATCTGGTGCTGGAGGCGATTGGGAGCCAGTGAAGCTGGTTTAGGAGGGGAGTAGCATGTGACAGGTTTTGGTATCGATGCACATCAACTTAGAGGAACCCTGGTCATCCATGATTATCAGTTTTGATGACGAAAAGGCATTTGACCAGGTGAACTGAGAATTTATGTATCAGGTCTTTGATGTGATAGGCCTCAGAGGATTTTTTGGGGACACGATTAGGTTACTTTATTAGGATCCTCGGGGGCAGTGATGGTTAATGGCCACATGATGGAGGAATTCCCTCTGGGGCAGAGTACCCACCACCAAGACTGTCCGCTGTCCCCTTTGCTGTTTGTTCTGACACTGGAACCCCTATTGTGTCATATACGATCGTTTTTGGGACTGTGGGGTGTTCGATGGGGTTCAATTGAATTCTGAGTTGCAGCTTTTGCAGATGACATTTTAGTACACTTTGTGAACCTGGAGCAGGGGTTACCAGGGATGTTGACTTTATTCGAGGACTATGGAAGGTTGTCAGGGATCACGTTAAACTTGGATAAGTCAGACACACTCCCTCTAGACCTACTATCCCGCAGCGCTGGCGCAGATCTTTTCCACTTAAATGGGTAGATGAGCAGTTTAAATATCAGGGAATACAGCTCACTGTGTGCCTGTCAGACCTTTATCAGGTGAATACTTTGGGTCTCATGGTGGACCTTGAGCAGTGCTGGCAGGATCTTCCATCTTTTCTGGGGGGCCGAGTAGCATTATTCAAGATGGTCATCTTCTCCAAATTGTTGTATGCTTTGCAGATGCTTCCTTTGGTATTCCAATAGTGGGATCGTAGACTCTTGGAGAAGTAGATTAATAGCCTGCTTTGGAGATGCTATTGGCCCCGTGTACAACTCACTGTGCTGCAGTGCCCTTGGGACCAAGGAGAGATGGGATTCTCAGATATGCGAAGGTATAATATGACTTGTGTGCTAAGCCATGTTTGCGATTGGCTCTGAGATATGTCCAACTATATGCCCCTGAAATGGGAATGAGCCTTGATTGCTCTGCTGCACTTGTGCTACGTGCTACATGCTGGGTGCTCTCAAAGACTACCGATGGTACGGCAAAATGTGTTGCTTTCTTCGGTTTGTTATACGTGGTGGCATTTGTGTGGACTTCTGGATTGGTTGCCTTTCAGCAGTCCCTTTTTACCACTGCGGGGCAATAGTGGGTTCACCCCGGGGCTTTGGGGATCCGGATTTGTGCAATGGGGAAAAGCGGACATTGTGAACTTGGAACACGTTGTTGCAGAAACTGGCACTCCTCTGTTATTTGTGGATCTCCAGGTGCATTTTGGGCTTACAGAAATAGATATCTTCCATTATATGCAAGTTCAGAGCTATATTCGTAGTCTGTGGACATCAGTGGAAGGTGGTATTTGCTCTCGGTTGGAGAAGTTGCTTATGGAGGGGGGATCACTGTATTCGCATCACCCATTTGCATCAGGTCCTAGTGGGGTTGTGCCCACAGATAGTGGAGACGGATCTTGCTTTGTCCTGGATGTGGGACCTTGGGGTCCCAGTAACAGGAGAAGCGGTGTTGGCAGCTCTTGGAGGAATACTGATGCTCATAGCTTCAGTGGAACTCTGGAATCTACAATTTAAGCTTGTGCGCTGCATGTATTTTGCCCCTTGATGAGCATGGCAGGCTGGCATGTCATTGACGGATGAGTACCCGAGATGTTGTGAAGCCACAGTGACTCTTGGTCATATGTTCTGGCATTGTACTGTCATTAAGGTGTACTGGACAAGAGTTCTCCATTATCTTAGTGGCATCTTAGGTGAGAACGTGAGGTCTTTGCTTGTCTCAGCACTTCCGGATATTTGGCTAGAGATGGAGAAGCATGAGGGTGCCGATCAAGAATGGCTGCGCCTGGCTTGCCTCATAGCTCATAAGGTGATCTTGCAAATCTGGCTAACGAAGGAAGGGCCGTCCTACTGGCAATGGCGAACGGTTTGCATGAACTCCTTCTTATGGAACAGGAAAGTGCCCATGGTCATGCTCCAAGGTGGGCTGTCTTCCTGGAGGCTTGGGGTCCATAACTTCAGTCTCTAATACCTGGGGCTCGGAGCCAAGTGCTGAATCATTGTGAGTGATCCAGCATGGTGTGTGTGCAGAATGGGTATCTGAGTTGCACATGGGTTGAGGACAGGGTAGGTTGGGGATGGGGGAGGGAGGAGTTGGTGGGGGGTTAGAGCTGGAAGATATTAGATCTGAGTGGCTGACACAAGCACTTGGTGATGCAAAGGATCCATGACACTGGGGGCTTTTCAGGTTCTTGACCTGAGAGTGAGGATTGTAAGGGGGGAGGGGTGAGAGATAGAGTTAGGCTTTGTGCCCCTACACTCTGCGTGGTGGCCCCTTTCTCTTCCTGGGAAGTGCGTGGACCATACAGTGTCTCTGTTGGACTTGTGCTTACTTAGAACGTTTATGATGGCTCTCAGAGTGTGGTCATAAAGGTTGCAATTGATGTTGTTATTAGGCTAACTGTACTGGGAAGACTTGTTGGGGGGGAGGTATAATTATAATGAAAAACAGAATTGTAGCCCACCTGTGGCTGTACCTTGGGCTCTCATGTTTTGCATTATGATTTATACTATTGCTGATACTGTGTCTGATACGGCCTTACTCATGCTATTGTGTTTGTTGGATGTTAATAAACAGTTTTGTACATAACATCTGATCGTATGTTAGTGATCAAATGTTCCAGAGCAGATTTCTAAGAATAGCACAGCTAGCAAAATTCAATGCAAACTGCGTTATTCGATTTCCATAATAATGAGGTGTTTTGCATTCAATTTGCATGCTTTGCATCTCATTATTATGGAATGCACATTCTGGTAAAATAATGCGTCATGATAATATAATGCACGATTTTGCCTTTTAACATGTGTTAAGGGCCAAACATTTGCATTATTCCATAATACACATTAGTAGCTACCCCCCTAAATTTGTTATTCTCTGCTTAATAAAGCATTCTCATGATATTTTCTAATTTTCTACACTATATACTGGTATGATTGACTTTACAAAACTTCCTGCTGAGTGCTGAATCAAGTGAAGTAGAGGATAATTTTATAAGGGTTGGCTAAATTTATGGATAGTTTATTGCACGCATTTCATGTCCGGTTTAGAAAGTAAGATATGCAAATACTTAAAAACTAGGAGCATAAATGGTCAAAAGTGCATGTTGATGTAGTCACAAGCACTTATAGCAGGCTTAGGCTTGGTGTAAATGCCTGCGTTTAGATTTCACAAGAACACACGTAAATTACAATATGTTATAATTTTGCATTCTGCCCATGCTCTTCCTAAGTTCCACCCCTGTTCATACCCACAGTGAAAGTACATGCCATCAGTCTGACACGCTTACTTTCAGAATAGCAACCAATTATATTATGAGGCACATTCCAAATGGGACGCCCAAGTGCAATCTTGGACGTCAGAACCAGAATGTCTGAAAAGAAAGGCGAGTACGTGCAAATTCAGGTATAATTCTGGAAATGTGGACATGCCCGATATGCACATGTATCAAATGTCTATACAGATGTCCCCAGGACAGAATCAAAACATCTAATAGCATAATGGTTAGAGTATTGGTTTAAGAGCTGAGTGGCCAGGGTTCCAATCCCAGTGTGGGACTTTGTAATCTAAAGCCAGCCATTTAATTCTCCATCTTCTCTACTCTCTGGATGTTGAAACAAACCCTTTTCCGATACCTATTCATGCCTGGAGCAGGAACAAAAATGCATGTGCCTGCAGACAGCTCATTGCTTCTGGGATCGAACGGGGACGTGTAAGTCCATTGCCCCTCCCCAGACATGCCTCTGTCACACCCCATGCCTACTTGGACGTCCCAGTACTGGAGACGTCTACGAACAGTATTTGTGGAATGGTTATGAAGTTGTGTCAGTGATTTTGCATGTCTTGTATTTTTGCTGATGTCCAAACCACGACTAAACTTTCAGAATGATCCTCTATGCATGTAAGTGGTTATTGATGCATATAAATCACTAAAATGCCATGATTTATGAGCAGAAATATAGGCACTTCTTCTAAAATTACCCCCTTATTGCCCTTTGGTTTGGTGATAATTTAATCTTTTCATTTCACTAATATTTATTAGCCATACACAGGAAACATATATTATTAATTTAATGTAATTTACATACTTATAGTTAGCATATTACTAGCACAACAAAGTGGATCACAAACAACACAAATTTCACTGAAACCATGTTACTTAAGGAGAAGGTGGTATATAAAATCTGTTAAATAAAATAATAGAAAAAATCATGAGGGCTGAAAGGAAGTCACTGCCTATGGCTGGGAAGGAGGACTGCCAAGGTAGTGAAAAGCTGTTTTCGTTCCCTCCTCCAGATATGTCCCCTGTTATCCCCAGACTGCAGACATCTTAGTCATTCTTTATAACGGAAAGGCAGGGAGACCCAATTTTGTTAAAAATTACAGCAGAATTGACTCTACTTAAAGCAGTGCTGTGAGAACATTTTCCTGTTGTCCACGGAGAACACCTGCTACAGGCTTGGCAAGATAGAAGGTCAACGCAAAAGAGGAAGGCCAGCAATGAGATGGATCGATACAATAACAGCAGCTACGGGTACCAGTCTGTCAACAATGAGCCGCCTGACTGAAGACCGAACACAATTTAGGATAGCTATCCAGAGGGTCACCATGAGTCGACTCCGACTCGACGGCACTTAAGAACAACAACAAAGCAGTGCCTCTCCGTCATAATTTATCACCAGTTTCAACATTTGGGAGGGGTCTAATTAAAGGGCGCTAGTGTGTTGCACCTAACATGTCCAAAGTGCTGAAACTATGGCACATTAATTACAACATCACCATGATAACTGTTGGGGGGTGTTGAAGGCATTTCCTCAGCAGTTAATGCAGAGCGCGTTCCCCTATCACGGGCCATATTAATGCGGGTGCAGGCTACCTCTTGTAGGTTAGCTGTGCAGCTCTGCGTGCGTGGTGCTCTATAAGTGCTAAATAGTAGTAGTAACGCCACCTATTGAGGTGGTGTTAGATGAACCTGTGTTAATGCAATTAGTGCAATTGGCGCTAACTGCTCTGAGCTCACTGCATCCACTTTCCACCCCTAAGCCGTCCACTCATGACCCTAATGTGGGCTGCACAGTTAGTACAGAAATTGTCCCACGCTACCCATCATGGCCCCTCACTAGCTGACAATGCGTGTCCCAGTGCATCTTCAGCGTGCACTGCTAGCTAGCGCCCTTTAGTAAGAGACCCCCTAGGAGCATATACCAGAATCCCTGACCATAACTTCTTTTTTAGCTCAAATTGCATTGATCTTACTTAGAAATACATAAATAGCTTTTTATCTTAGTTGATGATTTTACTGTACACACGCCTACACATAGTGGAGGTGGTTTATTGAAGGAAAACATAGTCCAGTAAGAGCCAATTGATAGTAACTGAAGCTGGGTGGATTATAATTATGTAACATGCATAACTGAGCAAGTAACACTTCTGAAAGTAACAGAGCTTTGCGAAAATAAATATTTGGGATTATTTCAAATGTGCTTTTTCAAAAAAACAAGTAGTATGCAAGAGTCTTAAAGATCTTCAGGCTTGCTTGTATCAAGAGGCAGCAAACAAGAATTAAAACATTTCAGTGATGCTCTTTTTGTGTCTAGAATATTCATTTTATCTTTATAGGAGATTCATTGGAAACTTACATGAGCATTAGAATAGCCATATTTGCAACAACATTTGTGTCCACAGCAAGGCCAAGACAAGGTAGTTACTCACCTATAGCATGAATTCTTCAGGAACAGCAGGAAAAAGTCCTCATGTATGGGTGATGTCATCTGATGGATCCCATGTGGGAGTACTCCCCAGTTACTACTTGAAGCTTTTAGGAGCTTCCTCTGTGCATGCATGTCATCCTTTAGTTTAGTTTAGTTTAGTCAATTGTAATTATGTATATAACAATCATGTGTAAATATGTATATAGCAATCAACTGTAAGCCTGTAATCTGTATTCTGCTGTGTCCCCCCCCCCTCTAATCAGAGTGTTATAATCTAATTCCTGGCCAAGTACAGCCAACATCACCATGTGTAACAACCGCTGCTGATCACTGGAAGCAGCGGGATATAAATGTACGCTAAATAAATAAATAAATAAATAAATAAATCCTCCCACCTGTCGCTGTGGCGCCATTTTACTTCAGTCTGATACTATAGCTATAGTAGAATACAACTCCTAGGGGAGGTGGGAGGGCTGTGAGAACTTTTTCCTGCTGTCCACGGAGAACACCTGGTACAGGTGGGTAACTATCTTTTCTCTGTGGACAAGCTAAAAATAAGTCTTCATGTATGGGTCTCCCTAGCTACAGGCTACCTTAACAAAACAAAGTCCATTAAGTGTTGCCCAACATTGGCAAACAATTTTGTTTTAGTTGGCAACAGACCTTTTGCATTTTATCTTTTTTTTTTTTAAAGGTAGCCTGAACAGAAAATAATAGGCCATGGAGGGATGGAGTTGGATTCTATTCCCCAAACTGATTCTGTAGTACTGATTGGATAAAGTTGCTGTCATGTCGGTAATCCCGCCCCGCCCCCCTCTCCCCCCCCCCTCCAGACAATAGTGAGATGTGATGTCCATGTTGCAGCTTTGCAAATTTCTTCCATGGAGATCGAGCACAGAGGCAGCCATGGCTCTGACCTTATGAGCTGTGACATTACTCTCAAGGTTCAAGCCTACCTGGGCATAAGTGAAAGAGATGCAGTTTGCTAGTCAAACTGAAAGTGAGCATTTGGAGACGGAACCCCTAGCTAATGGGGGTCAAAAGAAACAAAAAGCTGGATGGGTTTTCTATGGGCTTTTGTCCGCTCCAAGTAGAAAGCTAAGCCTTGTTGGCAGTCCAACATGTGCAGCGCAGTTTCTCCTTTATGATGAGCATGTGGTTTTGGGAAAAGTGTTGGCAGAACAATTGACTGATTAAGACTGAAATCCAATACCACTTTTGGAAGGAATTTGGGATGAGTATGGAGGACCACTCTATTATTATGGAATTTAGTGTAAAGTGGATGGACTGCTAGAGCTTGAAGCTTGCTCACATTTTGTGCTGAAATGACCACCACCAAAAACAAAACTTTCCAGGTCAAGATCTTCAGAGGGCAGGAGTTAAGTGGCTCAAAAGGAACTTTCATTAGCTGCATAAGAACCATGTTGAGGTCTCAAGACACTGCGGGTAGTTTATCGAGAAGCTTCAAGAGAAGCAAACCTTGCATAAAGCAAACAACTAAAGGCTGTATAGAGATGGGCCTTCCCTCTACACCTTGATGGTAAGCTCCAATTGCACTGAAGTGAATCCTAATGGAGTTGGATTTAAGTCTAGACTAGGACAGGTGTAGAAGATATTCAAGCAGTTTTTGTGTGGGACAGGCAAAGGGATCTACGGAAGGATCCTCATACCAGACAGCAAACCTCTTCCATTTGCATGAATAGAATTTTCTCATAGAGGCCCTCCTGGAAGACAAAAGGAAATTGGTTACACCGGCTGGCAGGTTGAGCTTGGATAATGTTTGCCTCTCAACATCCAAGCCGTGAGGGACAAGGATTTGATGTTGCGATGCAACATCATTCCATTCTCCTGCAATATCAAATCTGGTGCATGGCCTAACCAAATTGTTTCCTGACTGGATAACTATAACAGGAGAGAAAACCAAGGTTGTCTGGGCAGTAGGGAGTGATGAGGATCATCGAGCCTTTGCCTGTTTTGAGCTTCAGGAGGGTCTTGGCAATGAGAGATATTGGAAATATGCATACAGAAGACCCTCACCCAATCTAGGAGGAAAGCATCCAAGGCTAGCCTGCTGTGCCACCCTACTCTGGAGCAGAACTCATCCACCTGGGCATTCTGAAGAATTGTGAAAAGATCCATCGAGATTGTGCCCCACTCCCAAAAGATGCAAGTTTCAGCCTCCCTGTCCAATGTCCATTTGTGTGGTTGGAGGACTCGAGGCAGTCTGCTGCTAGAGAGTTTTGCCTGCCTGGTAGGTATGTGACTCTCATCCATTCCTTGGGCAATGGCAAATTTCCGCAACCTGTTTCCCAATTCTGGAGGTATGAGTCTGTTACTCTCTGCTTACTGATGTAGAAGATTGCTACTTGATTGTTGCTTTGAATCAGGACTATTTGGTTGGCCAACTAATCTTTGAAAGCCTTTAAAGCAGGGGTGGCCAATTCTAGTCCTGGTGCACCACAATCCAGCCTGGTTTTCAGGATGTCCCGAATGAATATTTATGAGGTATATGTGCATCCACTGCCTCCCATTGTATGCAAATATACCTCATGAATATGTATTAGGGACATCCTGATAACCAGGCTGGATTGTGGTACACCAGGACTGGAGTTGGCCACCCCTGCTTTGGAGCATTTGCTATAGCTTTTAGTTCCAAAACATTGATCTCATGTAGACTTTCTTGGAAGAACCAATCTCCCAGAGTGTGAAACCCACTGAGATGAGCTCCCCAAGCCAGATTGGATACTTCAGTTGTTAATATTTTTTGTGTTGGAGCAATTTGGGAAACATTTCAGCAAATTGTGATGAATTATCCACCATTGTAATGACTGAATGAGTGGATTAGTGACATACAGACAATCCTTGAGATGTCATGTAGCTTGAGGCCACTTTGTTCTCACAGTTCACTTAGCCTGTCTCATTTGGAGATGTGCCAAGGGTATTATATGCACTGTAGAAGCCATATGTCCTAGTACAGTTAACATCCTGCGAGCTGTTATCTTCTGACTCAGTTGGGTCTCTCACACTATTGCTGTCAATCTGTGAAGTCTGTCATGCGGGAGGAAGGCTCTTGACTGAGTCATGTTGAGCAGGGCTCCTATGAATTCCAATATTTGGGAGGGCTGAAGATAAGATGATGGGTAATTTATGATGAACCCTAGTAGTTCCAGCACCCGAATGGTCAACTGTGTTGATTCTTAAATTCCTTTCTGAGTGGTATTCTTGATCCACCAATCATCCAAGTAGGGATAGACAAATACTCCCAGTCAATGTTCCCTCTAATTTTCTGTAGGCTGTGTGCGCATAAAATATCAGCTGTGTGCAGCTTTTGAAGGAAGGTTAAATTTTTGTGCGCCACATAACAACACTCGGAGTTATATACTTTAAAATCTGACTACACGTCAGAATACAGTATGTACACCACATTGATTTTAATAAAATTAAATGAAAATAGACGATTACTAAATGAAGTGGGAAATTTCTAGTAATTACAATCATAACTTTTAAATTTTAAGACGTCGGTGTTGTTTTCTATCAGAATCAGAGCTGTAATTTTTGTGCGCTCTGTTGTAAAGTATGTGTGCTCGCTCGGCGAGGTGTGTGCGCGCGCACACGCACACAGCTTAGAGGGAACAGTGCTCCCAGTGTCCGAAGGTAAGCTGCTATTACCGCAAGGCATTTTGTAAAAACGTGAAGTGCTAAGGCTGGGACAAATGGCAGAACTTGGTACTGGAAATGATGTACCTCCAGAATGAATTTGAGAAACTTCCTGCGAGTGGGATGTATCTGTATGTGGGTATATGCATCCTTTATGTCCAGTCAGCATAGTCAATCTCCTTTTTGAAGATAAGGGAGTAGGGTACCCAGAGAAATCATTCTGAACTTTTCTCTGACCAATTATGTGTTTAGATCTCTCAGGTCCAGGATGGGATGATATCTCTCCATTTTCTTGGGGATCAGGAAATAACTGGAATAAAACCCTCACCCTCTCTGCTCTGGTGGCATGAGCTTGATCGCAAGATCTGCTAAGAGGGTGGTGATTTCTCTCTGAAGTAGTTCCTAATGCTGAGAGTCCATGGAATGAGCCCTCAGAGGGTAATTTGCAGGAATGTCAAACAGATAAAATTTGTAACTGCTTTGGATAATTTGCAAAACCTAAATGTCTGAGGTCATAAGGGACCACCTTTGGGCAAAAAGAGTGAGCTTTCTTCTGACAGGAAAATTCTCCATTGTGGTTACAGATAGATTGGCTATGCTGTTCATGAACCAGTCAAAATCCTGCCTCAGGCTTTGGCTGAAGAGCAGGCTGGGGCTTCAGAGGCTTCTCATGCTTCGATTGTGGTCAAGGAACCTGATTCAATTGGGAATAGTGGAAACAAGGAAAGTACCTATGCCTCTGAGAGTAATAGGTCTTTTTCTCGCTACCACCTCAAATCCTCCTGCAGTAGGAGGCTGGCTCGGATGTGCGCCTTGAGAGATTTCAAAGGGTGACATACTGCTTTTCGATGAAGCTGAATTGTTCTCTGAAGAGATTCTCTCCACAGCACAGTATGTCAGCAAACTTATCATGCACTGATTATTCTAGGTCTGGCAAGACTTCAGGCACCAATACCTATAACAGATGCTCTCAATATCATTTCAAAAATATCATTGGTCACTCGGACCATGAACTTCAAGCAGTCCTTACAGTGTCTCACTAGGGAATGATGCTGTTCCAATTTTTCTGAAGGGAGATACTGAGACAGATCAGCTAGGCTGCACATGATATCCTTTAGAAACATGCCCATACAGAGCTGGTAAGAGGCCACGGGGGCCATAAGCATGGAACTCTGGAAAAACCTTCTCCTGAAAGAGTCTAATGTCTGAGCTTCCCTTCCCGGGGGCACCGAGGAGTGAGTCTTGGAACTTTTAGACTTCTTAAGGGCAGATTCAACCACCATGGAATGGTGAGGAAGCTAGGGCTTCTTGAATCTGGGAGCCTTTTGAACTCTATATATGGAAAGCCTTCTTCTGAAAGAAGTACAGTGAGGGATTCTCCCACATTCTCATCTGTACTCTCTGAAGGATGTGGTTCATGGGCACTGTCACCACCTCCTTAGGGACAGAGGAGTACTGAAGGATCACCAATTCTTCTGCCATGGACTCATCTTCAGTCTCCAAAGAAAATGGTTTGTCCTTGGCCATATCTAACAGACTCTTGGATGGTCATATTCTCAGGAGGTGACTTGCATCTCTCTTGAAGAAGAGAAGAGTCTGATGGAAGTTCTGGGGACCACAAGGAAGCAAAATCAGTGACCACAAGGAAGCAAAGGGTAGTGGTGGTTGGTGACTTTCTTCTGAGGGGTACTGAGGCATCCATCTGCCGACCAGACTATGTCCAGATAGGTATGCTGTCTGCCAAGTGCCAAAATCTGAGATGTTATGGAGAGTTTGCCGAGACTCATCAAGCCCACTGACTATATTACCCAATGTTTCTAATCCATGTCGGCACAAATGATACTGCCAGGTATCCCTCCGAGCGTATCAAAAGTGACTTCATGGATCTAGGACAGAGGGTAAAGCAGATAGGGGTGCAGGTGTGTTAATTTTCAATCCTCCCTGTTGAGGGTAAAGGCCAAGGCAGAGAAGCTCGCATCCTGGAGATGAATGCATGGCTGCATGGATGGTGTCATCAAGAGTGTTTTGGTTTCCTAGACCATGGGATGCTGTTCCAAGGGTTGCAGAGCAGAGATGGCATCCATCTGTCCAAGAAAGGTCAACGCGTCTTCAGTAGTAGACTGGCTAATCTACTGAAGAGGGCTTTAAACTAAAGTCGTTGGGGATGGGTGAAGAAAGCCCCCAGGTAAGTGATACATTAAATAACTTTATGGAAATGGGTAACAGGGGTAACATATGGAAAGCAGTGTGCATAAATGCCCGTAGCATGGGAAATAAGATCCCTGATGTTGAAGCTTTGGTGGGAGTGGCTGACTTGGATTTATTGGCAGTTACAGAAACATGGTTCACAGAAAACCATGATTGGGATGTAAACTATACCTGGCTATACTTTATTCAGAAAGGACAGGGTAGGAAGTAGGGGAGGAGGAGTGGCACTATATGTAAAAACTACTATTAAAGCTTTGGAATTACAGAGCTTAAAAGGGAGAGGGGAGGCATTGTGGGTTAAACTAGAAAGAGGGAAAGAGAAATCTACTTACATTGGTGTGATATACAGACCTCCCTCACAAGAGGAAGAGGTGGACAGAGAGTTAATTGAAGACATGTACAGCATTGCTAGGAAAGGGGAAGTGCTACTGATAGGAGATTTCAATATGCCAGATGTTGATTGGCACATTCCTGCTGCAGTATCATCTAGAAGTAAGGAGATCCTGGATTCTCTACAGGGAGAACTATTCAGGCAATTGGTAACAGACCCCACACGTGAAGGTGCCATACTGGACTTGGTGCTTACCAATGGTGAAAGTGTTTCTGATGTTGTAGTGGGAGATCATTTTGCATCCAGTGATCACCAGATGGTGTGGTTCAGTATTAGGACTAGGGCTGTTAGAATCCATTCAAAGGCGAGGATCTTAGACTTTAGGAAGACTAACTTTGTGAAGATGGGCCAATACCTCAGGGAGTCGTTAGTTGGATGGGAACAGCTGAGGGATGTAGAAAAACAGTGGGAAAAAATGAAAGTGGATATTTTAAGGGCAACCAACCTTTTTGTTAAAATGGTAAATAAAGGTAAAAGGAAAAGGAGACCGCTATGGTTTTCGAAAGAAGTAGCTGAAAAAGTGAAGAAAAAGAGGGAGGCCTTCATGAAATACAAGAGATCACAGAGAGAGGAAGACAGGCATCTGTATTTGGAAAAACTTAGAGAAGCTAGCAAAGTAGTCAAGAAGGCAAAGATTCAAAAGGAGGAGGAAATAGCCAATGCAATAAAATGGGGGGGGGGGGGGGGGATAAGACATTTTTCAGATATATTAGTGAGAAGAGGAAGGGCAAGAGTGGTATTGTCAGACTCAAGGGTGCAGGGGAGGAATATGTAGAAGCTGTTAAGGATAAAGCGGAATTGCTTAACAAATATTTTTGATCAGTGTTCACAGATGAAGAACCAGGAGCAGGACCTCAGAAAACACCCACAAATAGGAACAGAAGCAAAGGACATCTTGAACAATTTTCAAAAGACTGTGTTCATGAGAAACTATCTCAACTTACAGTAGACACAGCGATGGGACCGGATGGGATACACCCGAGAATACTGAGGGAACTTGGGGACGTTCTAGCAGCTCCACTGACTGACCTTTTCAATGCCTCGTTGGAGTCAGGAGTGGTGCCAAAGGACTGGAGAGAGGCTCATGTGGTGCCTGTACACAAAAGCGGAAGTAAGGATTTGGTTGAAAACTACAGGCCAGTTAGTTTAACTTCGGTGGTGAGTAAATTATTGGAAACGCTGCTGAAAGAGAAAATAGTGAGGTTTCTGGAGTCCAGCGGATTACAGGATCCGAGGCAGCATGGATTCACCAGAGGCAGGTCTTGTCAGACAAATCTGATTGATTTCTTTGACTGGGTGACCAGGGAGTTGGACGGAGGGAGAGCCGTAGATGTGGTGTATTTAGATTTCAGTAAAGTTTTTGACACTGTTCCTCACAGGCGACTTATAAACAAACTGAGCACCCTAGGGATGGACCCTAAAGTTACTGCTTGGGTTAGAAATTGGTTGGGTGGGAGGCGACAAAGAGTACAAGTAAATGGAGTTCACTCTGAGGAGAAGGATGTTATCAGTGGTGTGCCCCAGGGATCTGTCCTTGGTCTGATTCTTTTTAACATCTTTGTTAGTGATATAGCGGAAGGGCTTTCAGGTAAGGTTTGCCTCTTTGCGGATGATACCAAAATCTGCAATAGAGTAGACACCCAGGAAGGGGTAAATAACATGAGGAGGGATCTAGCTAAGCTTGAAGAATGGTCTAGAATTTGGCAGCTGGGATTTAATGTTAAAAAATGTAAGGTCATGCATTTGGGCTGCAGCAATCCAAAGGAGCAATATAGTATAGGGGGTGAAGTACTTTTGTCCACTAAAGAAGAGCGGGACCTAGGCGTGGTTGTGTCTGATGATCTTAAAGTAGCTAAACAGGTAGAAAAGGTGACGGCAAAAGCTAGAAGGATGCCTGGGTGCATACGGAGAGGAATGGCTAGCAGAAAAAAGGAGGTGATAATGCCTCTGTATAAGTCTTTGGTGCGACCTCATTTGGAGTATAGTGTGCAATACTGGAGACCTCACCTTCAAAAGGATGTGAACAGGATGGAGTCGGTGCAGAGGGTGGCTACTAAAATGATGAGTGGTCTTCATTATAAAGCATATGAGGACAGACTGAAGGATCTTAATATGTACACCTTAGAGGAAAGGCGGGATAGAGGTGATATGATTGAGATGTTTAAATACCTCCGTGGCACAAATGTTCAGGAAGAGAGCCTCTTTCAATTGAAAGCAAGTTCTGCTACGAGGGGACATGGGATGAGGGTGAAGGGGGATAGATTCAGGAGTGATATGCGGAAATATTTCTTTACGGAAAGAGTAGTGGATCCGTGGAATAGTCTCCCAGTGGAGGTGGTAGAGATGAGGACAGTAACTGAATTCAAAAAAGCATGGGACAAACACAGAGGATCTCTAAAGGTAAAAAGGGGACTGTTGTAGTTGTTTATTTATTTATTTATTTAGCTGTATTTATATACCGCTTTTCACCGGGTCAAAGCGGTGTTACATAGGGGTGGGAGAATTAAGTACAAGGGTAGGGCCATCACCGGGGAGGCAACATTGATGATTTTGACATAGGACAGACTTTGGACATAGGACAGACGTTGGACATAGACAGGTTAGGGTAGCTTTGAGTTAGAGGTTCATTGTGGGTGAGATCAGGGGTTTGTGGGTTTTTCGGTGGGATTCGAGTTGAAGTATTCCTGGAAAAGGATGTTTTTTAGCTGTTTTCTGAAAGACAGTAGGTCGGCGTTGTTTCTGAGATAGCGCGGTAGAGAGTTCCATAAGGATGGAGCATAAGGTTCAAAGGCTCGATTGCAGGTCCGTTGCGAGCATTTGGTTCTTTTGTGAGGGACGGTGAGGGAAATGCTGGAGGTTTGTCTAGTAGATCTGCCGTGGGCTGGACGAGCCAGTAGGGTGCGAAGCTGGGTGTCCTGTGTTTGATGGATAGCTTTGTGGGTGAGTAGGATGGCTTTGTATTTTGTCCATGCTTTGAGGGGGAGAATGTGTAGTTCTTTCAGAATTGGGGTGATATGGTCGGTTTTCTTTGCGCTCTGAATGATTCTCGCAGTGGTGTTTAATGCAGCTTGGAGGGGGTTGGTGTGTGTGGCTGGAAGGCCATGGTAGATTATGTTGCAGTAGTCCAGATGTGGGAGTGTCATGGCTTGCATCACTGTTCGGAAGGACATAGTTGTTATGGAAGGACAGACTAGATAGGCCATGTGGTCTTTTTCTGTCGTCATATTTCTATGTTTCTATGAAGGTGACAAAGGGTATAGGTAAATGGAACTCACTCTGAGGAGGAGGAGGTTACCAGTGGTATGCTCCAGGGTTTTGTCCTTAGTCCATTTCTTTTTAACATCTTTGTCAGTGATATAGCAGAAGGGCTGTTGGGTAAGGTTTGCCTCTTTGCAGATGATACCAAAATCTGCAATAGAGTAGATACCAAAGAAGTTGTAGATAACATGAGGAAGGATCTAGCTAAGCTTGAAGAATGGTCTAGAATTTGGCAGCTGAAATTTAATGTTAAAAAATGCAAGGTCATGCAATTGGGCTGCAGCAGTCCAAGGAACAATATAATATAGGAGGTGAAGTACTTTTGTCCACAAAAGAAGTGCAGGACCTTGGTGTGGTTGTGTCTGATGATCTTAAAGTAGCTAAACAGGTAGGAAAGGCGACCTCAAAAGCTAGAAGGATATTTGGGTGCATAAGGAGAGGAATGGCCAGCAGAAGAAAGGAGGTGATTGTGCCTCTGTACTGTATAAGTCTTTGGTGCGACCTCATTTGCAATATTGTGTGCAATTCTGGAGACCGCACCTTCAAAAGGATATAAACGGGCTGGAGTCGGTACAGAGGGTGGCTACTAAAATGGTTAGTTTTTCGTTATAAAGCATATGAGGACAGACTTAAGGATCTTAATATGTACACCTTAGAGGAAAGGCGGGATAGAGGTGATATGATTGAGATGTTTAAATACCTCTGTGGCATAAATGCACAGGAGGAGAACCTCTTTCGATTGAAAGCAAGCTCTGCTATGAGGGGACATGGGTTGAGGATGAAAGGGGTTAGATTCAGGAGTGATATGTGGAAATATTTCTTTACATAAAGAGTGGAGATACGTGGAATAGTCTCCACGTGGAAGTGGTAGAGATGAGGACAGTATCTGAATTCAAAAAAGCACGGGACAAACACAGAGGATCTCTAAAGGAAGAAAAAGGGACTGTTGTAGTGGTTGATATGGAAGGACAGACTAGATAGGCCATGTGATCTTTTTCTGTCATCATGCCTTAGATTTCAGAATAGCAGTAAACAGTATGTATGCCATGAAATTTGAAAAATATCCTTGAACTCTAGTGGTAGACATACAAGGGGCCATCCTTTATCTTTTATCTTTATCTTTATTCGTCGCTTGATATACCACCCAGGCAGGTGCATCAGGGCGGTGTACAATATAATTAAATAGTAAAATCAGGAAAAGGGAAAAGAACGCCATTACTCAGATAGGACAGCGAGAGACAGAAAAGCAAAAGTGGGAGAGAGACAGGTTAGGGGAGGTACGTGTGGGAAGGCCAGTCACTCCTAAGGGTCTGGTAGATCAAAAGCCTGTTGAAAGAGGTGGGTCTTGAGTAGGGACTTAAATCGAGGGAAGGAAAGCTCGGTACGGAGGGCAGATGGGAGTGAATTCCAGAGTGCTGGAGCCAGAAAGTAAAATGCGGAGTGTCGTGTCGTTTCCAAATGGGCTGAGGATGGGGAAAGGAGATAGACACGGTAGCCATGTGCTGAACGGAGGAGGTGAGGGGAAGGTTGTAAATGGAT
This sequence comes from Ichthyophis bannanicus, assembly GCA_033557465.1. Taxonomy (NCBI): domain Eukaryota; kingdom Metazoa; phylum Chordata; class Amphibia; order Gymnophiona; family Ichthyophiidae; genus Ichthyophis; species Ichthyophis bannanicus. The sequence goes on along the minus strand of JAWIIG010000024.1, from coordinate 11,037,110 downwards.
AGAGTCGGCTAGGTACTGCGGAGAACCGGTGTGCAATGCTTTGTGAGTGAGTATGAGTATTTTGTAGTGGAAGCGAAAGTTAAGTGGGAGCCAGTGTAAACGGAGGAGGAGGGGAGTAATGTGATCGCGGGGGGAGGAGTAAGAGAGTAAACGAGCGGCTGTATTCTGAACTAGTTGAAGACGGTGAAGTTGATACTTTGGGAGACCTGCTAGAACAGTATTACAGTAATCTAATCTTAACAGAACCAGGGAAATAACTAAAGAAGTGAGAGAAGAGGAAGGGAGAAAAGGGCGAACAGCTCGAATTTGGCGGAGGAAGAAGAAAGAACGACGAATAAGTGAAGAAATGTGATGGTGGAATGAGAGGAATCAAGAGTGACACTGAGATAGCAGAGGGAAGAAACTAAAGGGAAAGGAGTAGAAAGAAAAAGTGGAGCGCAGGTAGGTGGGGATGCATGAAAGGAAAGCCAAAGAGCCGCCGACTTGGCGGGGTTAACATGAAGGAAGTTAGTGGTTATCCATGTAGCGACCCGGGAGAGACAGAAGTTGAGCGCGGAAAGATCTGGTGAGAGGGAGCTAGTGTGGTGAACAAGAAGGATATCATCAGCGTAGAAATAGCCGGAAATTCCTGACTGTTGGACGATAAGTGCTAAGGGGGCCAGAAAAATGTTGAAAAGGAGAGGTGCTAAAACAGAACCCTGGGGAACACCACAAAGGAGAGGTAGGGAAGGGGAAGTAGATGAGTCAGTCCTTACTGAGAATGTGCGAGAGGAGAGAAAAGAACGAAACCAGGCGAGGACAGACCCGCAGATCCCAAGGTCAGCCAGCCGAGATAGAAGGGTGCGATGGTCTACAATATCAAAAGCAGAGGAAAGATCTAAAGTCACCACAAGGGAAAGATCACCCCGATCGTGAGCCTGATGAACTTCACTGAGAAGAGAAGTGAGAATGGTCTCTGTGCTGTGGCCTGTGCGAAACCCAGATTGACGTGGGTGAAGAGAGAGGGTAGAATCTAAATGGGCAGAGAGCTGAGTGAATACAAGTTTCTCCAAGGTTTTTGACAAAAAAGGAAGGTTGGGGTGTGGAGGGATCGAGGGAAGGATTCTTTAGAAGTGGACGGATGAGGGCATGTTTCCAGGCTGAGAGGAAAATACTGGAGGAAAGGCTATTGTTGAAGATATGAAGAATATATGGGAGCAACATGAGGGAAGAGTCGGACAGCCAAGATGAGGGGATGGGATCAAGGGGACAGGTGGTTTTATGGGAGGTAACAATGGCTTTGGAGAGTTCTGTTGAGGTAATGGGCCGAAATGTACTCCAGATATGGGAAAAAATCCTATCCAGAGATGAGGAAGGAAGGTCTGATGAGGAGGAAGGAGGTTGGGGGGGAGGGGACAGTGGAGGAGGACGCGAAGGAAAGTAGTGCGTAGAGAGGAGATTTTGCCAGAGAAGAAAGAAGCAAGTGAACTGGAATCGGGTGCATTAGGGGGGGATGGGGAGGATCGAGAGGAAGTGGAGAGTGAGGAGAGAGTCCGAAGAACTCTGAATAATTGTTGCGAGGAATTGGAAGCTGCAGAAATACAATTGGAATAATAGGAATATTTAGCCTCGGCGATCATCTTACGATATAATACTTGAGCAGTCTGGAAAGTGGTGAAGGAACAAGGGGACGGGTGACCAGCGGTGACCAGCTTGATTAAAGTGGCTGGCCTTCACCGCTTTAACTTATGTCCAGATTTTCAGTGCCAGGGCCATTACCAGCCAGTGGCACTGAATATCTGGTTTGCCTGGATATCCAGTCAGTGGCGATATTCAGCTGCTTGCCAGATAGCTAAACCTGCTAAAGTTAGGCCAGCTTTTATTTTGTTAGTAACATATATAATCACAGAGTACTAGACACAGGAAGACCCTGATCAACAGCGATCTATAAGCATTAAAGAAGGCAAGCCACCGGGAAGGCTCAAAAGAAACATAGGAAATAGACTGACATTTAACCATACACTTGTAGGGAAATAAGGAAAAATAGAGCCCCGAGCTGCTGTGCCCCAGGATGGGGCAGAAAAAATTACTGTCTTCGCTGAGTTTCCCTCGAGAAGTTCAGATAGACCCAAACTACAAATCCTTTAAACAAAACATTCCCCCTTTTAAAGAAAATTGTAAGAAACCATTCATGGTCAGTAGTTAGAGCAAAAGTGGCTCATAACGTACAAGGAACTACAGACTCAGAGAACACTCTACTCTAAGGAATCTTCTCGTTAAAAACCAGGCACTTCTCCACTACCCATGTTTTTCTTAACAGAAGACAAATAATAAACCTTAGTCATAGAGTGGTGTGATTCAGGTGGAACGCCCAAAACATCTGATAAATACATCTTAAACATATCTTTAGCAGATATGAAAGTTGACTTAGGAAAATTAATAAATCGTAAACTGGAGGCCTATGCTAAATGTTTACCTTCACAGATATTAAGTCTTTAACAAAAGAGTCTGAGTATCCTTCTAAACAGGTGATCTTTGCTTGACAGTTAGATGTTAAAGTTGCAGGGATAAAATACCTTCGGCGTTCTTACGAATTGCCCCAGAGTTACCTTGAACTTGTGCTGTAAGAACTTGAACCTGCAGAAGAAGAGCTTCACCAAGCTTCATAATAGCAGACCAAATTGCTTCAATCGTGAAGACCTCAGGACATGCCAAAGGGAAAGAGAAAGGAAACCCAGCTACTCCAAGTCCACCTTCCAATGTTCCCAGATCAATGATCAGGCTCTGCATGGCAGCCGCTATTGCAGCTGACTTCCCTCCATCCTCCACCAGTGCAATGCCATCAATAGGCTGTTCCCACAAAGCTAGCACAAGCTCTGCACTGGGTCGGCCCTCGATGGAAGGGTAGCTCACTGCTGTCCAGAGAAACTTCCTCCTGCTGGCTCTCCGCAGATCAGGGGAAGAGGTGTCTGCGCCTGAGTAAGATGCTGAATCTCCTGACTCTGGTGTCAAAACCACCAGGCAGAATTCCCCCGATATTGCTGGCTGCTGCACAGATCAGAGCACAAAGGAGTCCAAGGGACCACAAACAATCTGAGATAAGGGAGAGGAAGTCGCAGGGGCAGAAAAGGGCTTCTTGCCGTATTTGACTTTCCTTTTCTCCATCGAGAAAAGCAGTCAGAGCTCCGTGAGCTTGCAGACTGCCATCCTGGATCTCCTGCTCCAGTTGTACAGTATTTATGTTTTTAGCTGATTAGAATATTCATCTGTTTGTCTTTTGTATGATGGTTTTATTATTGTCCAATGTTGCACTGTTACCCACTTAGAAATATCAGTCATGAGCTGGCTATAAGTGACAGCGGCTGAAGCGAAGACTCTGAACACCGTAAATAATTTAGAATAGGTTCACTGCAACTTACCATCTTTGCCCTTTGTGATTTGTGCTAGAATTTGTATTCTGTATTAGAGTTTCAAAAATAATTTCCCTTCCTTTCAGAACTTGTCAGTAAGATGTGCCCTTTCAGCATTAACACTTGACTACGGAATCTTGCTGCAAGGCGGAGCCAAGAAATCAGATCAGATTATGTGGTGGAAACTGAGGATTTCAGTAATCCAGATACTGTATTGATGGAGAACTGAACACAAGCAGAGATAACTGTGGAGGATGGCAATTTTGTTAATTTTCTATGGAATATGTTCCTACCATAAGTTATTGTTATTGACAGAACATGCAAACAGGATATCCTGATAGTCATGGGTGACGGGAATGCAAAATTTGGCAACAAAGAAGAAGGCAAAGTGGTTGGAAATTATAGACTTGGCAAAAGAAATGAAGGTGGAGAAAGACATAGAATTCTGCAAGACCAAGATCTATTCCTCTCAAACACCTTCTTCCAGCAACACAAGCACTAGCTGTACACATGGATTTCACCCAATAGATTGTACAAAAATCAAATTGACTACATCTATGGAAGTCAATGTTGGAAAAGCTCTATAACATTAATTAAGACAAAACCTGGAGCTGACTGTGGTACAGATCACCAACTACTAGCATGCAAACTCAACCTAAAGTTGAAAGAGAGCAAGCCACTCATGAACGTAGCAAAATATGACCTTGAGACTACACCACCGGAATTTAAAGACTGCCTGCAAAATCAATTTGCTGCTTTAGATACAAATGACAGAGCTCCAGAAGAATAATGGGATGACATCAAGAAGGCTGTATTGGAAGAAAGTGAGAAATCTCTACAAAAAGTGAAAAAGCAAAAATGGCCAAAACGGATGACTGAAGAAACTCTGAAAATTGCCCAGAAATGCAGAGGAGCTAAAGCCAGAGGAGAAACAGAGGCAATCGCAGAACTCAACAGAGATTTCCAACATGCAGCAAGACAAGACAAGGAGAAGTAATACAGTGACGCATGCAAGGAAATAGAAACAAAAACTGTTAGAGGAAGAATAAGATCAGCTTTCCTAAAGCTATGTGAGTTAAAGAAAGAAACCCCCAGCCTTGAATTGGAATGTTACAAGATGCTCAAGAATCCATGTTGAATGATGCTGAGCAGATCAAGAAAAGGTGGAAAGAATATATAGAGTTATTATATGATAAAAAGATATTATATGATAAAGATCAAGTGGACTAACAACCATTTCAACCTGTACCTTATGATCCGGAACCATTGGTGATGAAAGAAGAGGTCGAAGCAGCATTGAAAGTCTTATCAAAGAACAAAGCACAAGGCAATGATAGCATTCCCACTGAAGTATTACAGCAATCTGATACAACTGCTTCCATACTTACAAGGCTCTGCCAAGAAATTTGGAAGACAACATCATGGCCAATTGACTGGAAAAGATCTGTGTTTATACCAATACTAAAGAAAGATGAGCCAACTGACTGTGGAAATTATCACACAATCGCTCTGATCCCACATGCCAGCAAGATTCTACTGAAGATTATTTAGCAGAGACTACAACCATACCCGGAACGAGAACTGCCTGACGTGCAAGCAGGACTCAGGAAACGGTGAGGAACGAAAGACATCATCGCGGATGCGAGATGGATCCTTGAAAAGACAAAAGAATACCAAAAGTATTTCTGTATGTGTTTTATTGACTACAGCAAGGCTTTTGACTGTGTAAACCATGAGAAACTCTGGGCCACATTAAGAAGCATGGGTATACCAGAACACCTGTTCGTTCTCTTGCACAACCTTTACCTTGATCAAGAAGCAACAGTTCGAATGGAACAAGGAGAAACAGAATGGTTTAAAATCAGCAAAGGTGTACAACAAGGCTGCATACTTTCCCCCTATCTGTTTAATTTATATGCAGAACAAATCATCAGAGAAGTAGGACTGTATGAAGACAACAGAGGTGTGAAGATTGGTGGGAGACTCATCAAAAACCTTCGGTATGCTGATGATACCATATTAGTGGCTGAAAGTGAAGACGATCTGAAACATTTGCTTCTCAAAATCAAGGAACATAGTCTTAAAATGGGCCTGCACCTTAATGTAAAGAAGGCAAAGAGGCAAAGATCCTGAGAACTGGCAGAATTAATAATTTCATCATTGATGGAGTAGAAATTGAAATAGTGGACAACTTTAACCTACTTGGATTAACTATCAATAAAGAAACAGCAAGCAGTCAAGGAATCAGATGATGCATTGCTCTTGGCAGAATGGCTAAACAAGATTCTCAAGATCTGAGATTCTTTCTCCATACAAAGATTCAACTCGTTCAAGCCATGGTATTTTCAATAACGACCCATGGATGCGAAAGTTGCACAGTGAAAAAGATAGACAGAAAGAAAATTGATGTCTTTGAATTATGGTGTATACCATGGACTGACCGAAGAACAAACCGGTCAGTACTAGAGGAGATCAAACCTAAGCTTTCTTTAGAAGCTCAGATGACATGACGTCATACTTTGGACACATCATGTGAAGCGAGATCATTGGAGAAAGACATCATGCTTGTCAAGGTAGAAGGTCAACACAAAAGAGGAAGGCCAGCAATGAGATGTATCGATACAATAACAGCAGCTATGGGTGCCACTCTGTCAACGACGAGGTGCCTGACTGAAGACCGAACACAATTTAGGACAATTATCCAGAGGGTTGCCATGATTTGACACCAACTCGACAGCACTTAACAAATTATTGTGATCTCCGATAGACTATAATTAATTTAACACCAAATAATGGATATGTTGATATGCTCTGAAATCAGCTGGTGGTGCTGTGCCTTTCGAGTCCCTGGATGCTGATAAATGTTCTTTTTTGGAAGCGAGACCCTTTACTTCCATATGCACCACTACATAAATTCTCTTGACTAGTTAAGATCATTACTACCTCTTCGGTTCCTGCTCAGTGAGAACTGATTATTTAGTTCAAGTTTTGTGCTTCAGGCTTATGGCAGCAAACTGCATTTATGGGGTGGGGGTGAATATTATAAAAGGGTGCCTAGGTGGAACGTCCAAAAGGTGCCTATTATTAAAGCAGTATAGTTTAAAACAAGAACCCAGAAACAGCCCCAGTCACATACAGCATGAAGAAGGTCTAAGTGTGTCTAACACTCCGGGCATGTACTCCCATATTCTATGCCCCTAGGATTACCTGTAATGGTGTGCATAGACTTACATGTCTCCGGCTGGTGTGTATATTCAGCCACATCATTTTATTTTCCATGTAGGCTAGAAAGTGGTATTCCCGCAGTCATGCCATAAGCTACCTCATTACTCTAGATGGAGTCACCCATGGGCTATCTGCTGCTTTTTAGGGTCTCCACTTGTATCACTCACTGATGCAATCATGAGTGTGAAGAGCACAGACTGAGCTTCACAATCCATTGCCATCCAATAATAATGGGGGGGGGGAGGGGGAGGAATGAGCATTTCTGTATGGAACAGAGGTAACCTGGGACATGGTACCAGAGTATCTCATTTATCAAAGTCATGGTAAGCAAAGTAGAAAATCTTCAAACGAAATTGAGAGGTAACATTCTGAATAGGGAAGGAGGAATGGTGAGGGGCAGGAGATAAGAGGAAAGGGAGAGAAAGAGCAGATTATAAATTCAAAGTGATTTACTTTTCTCCGAAATTATTTTACAAATAACATTCTTATCAGTGTCTCTTATTCATGAGGCCAAAATGAGAATGCTAATTAAAGATGAGACTGCAGTTTCTCCTTGAGGCTGTAGGGTACTGTGCTATAAAGCCTTTGTTGCTGCTTGCTCGGGAAAACTCTGTCTCATTAGCTTTGATACATTTGTCCTTTTTTAATTGTGCTAGATTTTACAGGTGCGCGTTTTCTATTTTATATGTAAATCACCGTACTTTTATAACAGAGCAAGAAATAAACAAATTCCACTATGTAGCTTTCATGCAACATGGGCAGAGTTATTTGCGTAAAGAGGCATAGGCTCTAAAATTAATTCTAAACCAGTTGAAAAGTGCACACTTTAGAGCGTGACATAATGGCGCGTTTCACAGACTCAAGCATGTCTTTGTGAGGGACTCGGTGGAAACAGCCAAGGTAAAGTGTATCTCAGTAGGATTACAGGGGACTTATGAGTGGGCAGTTGAGCATAGTATGGGTTGTGACTGGTGGTGTCTCAGCTGTATATCAGTGGTATAATGTGGATATCTCCATGGGTAGAGTTTATCTGTGGGGATGTGAATATGGGATGCCAGAGAGTGGGTGTGTGTGTGTGTGTGTGTGTGTATGTGAGGGTCTTGCATGTCCATGTATGCATTTCTGTCTATGAATATGTGCACCTTGGCAGTGGTTAACAGGAAGGCAATATTGAAGGTGCAGCTCTTATTGCAAGTTGATGGTTATCTCTTCTGTCAGGGTTAGGAGGGAAGACGCAACAAAGAGTTACATTGAAGTACTCAAATTGTTGCATATAGCTCAAGAACCTTAGGTTCAAGCCTCCGGCATAGGTGCAAACTTGCAGCTAATTTTCAAAGAGAAACTAGGGGTGTAGCTAGAATTTCAATGGAAATAACATATGTACAATTGAAAATCCAATCTGTACAAGTTATTTTCTGATCCTAGTCAAAACATGCCCCCAAGGAACGCTCTGCCTGAATTCCTCTAAAAGTTTATAAGCATTGAAACACCACACATTTAGTTAGATTGAGGGAGGGAGATTTCACTGGTCAACATTGAAATCGTTACTGACTTAAAAGGCCCTAATCTGTAGTATGTTGGTGAGCTGAACATGAATATAACATAAATTTTTATTGGCTCTCGTTTTGAAGATATTGCATGTAGTTCATTTTTGACGTTTCACCGTGTAAATTTATCCAGTAGGACATCAACAACATCCCAAATAAGCCTTGAATGATTGTGATGATGTGAAGGCTGCAGAGCCCTTTAAAAGTAGAAAAAACTCTGAGATTTGTTCCCACAAGCGGGGGATGGGATCACAGAAGCACATTTCCCACAGAGAGAATGAAACTAAGGCACATAGAAGCAGGGTTAGCTTGAAGCCACACCCAACCTCTAGGACAGCTGCAAGCAGAGAGAGGGTGGGGTCAGAGAAGAAATTGGTTCACAAGTAGACCCAGTGCCAGGAACATCCTTCCAGGAAGACCTGCTTACTCAGGCCAAAGACACTCCTAGGAAAAGGAAACCTGAAAGGAGAAGGGAGAGGAGGACCCGGGCACAAAATAGGGTTAAAATAAGGACAGGACAGGAACTACCCTGGGTTCCTGCCGAATTAAAGGAAAAATTTTCCTCATTCCCTGCAGAACAGAGGGCCGATCCTACTCTCCGTCGAGCGTATGAGTACGCTACGAATGGATCGGAGACCCTACCAAGGTTTCTATTAGAGGACAAAATCTTGTACAGGGAAAGTACAGATATCCGCCTAGGGGGCACAAAGAAACAATTAGTGATACCTCAAGCTCTTAGGAGCATGGTGTTAGGGATAGCACATGGATACGCGGGAAGAGTGCATAAAGGGGCGCAAGACACCCTAGAGCACGTATTGGCTAGGTTCTATTGGCCAGGGGTATATACGGAAACGGCGAGATATTGTGCGTCTTGCCCGGTTTGTCAGGGGGGCGCAGCAAGTCGTCCACCGAGGGCACCCCTAAGGCCAGTTATGGCCGAATCGGTACCTAGATTAGCCAAGGAAGATGGTCATGCCCGTCAGAAGGCTTATTATGCCCGACGAGCCCGACCGCATTTCTTACGTATGGGGGATGAGGTATTAGTAATTACCAATGCCAGCTCCAAGTTTGGAACTGCCACGAAAGGCCCTTATAAAGTATTAAAACAGATGGGTCCTCTACACTATTCCTTGGAGACAGGGAAGGGGAAGTACCATGCATACCACATCGACAGCTTGCGCCCATGGCAGGAGCGGGTCGATAAAGTAGCTGCAAGACCAGACAATAACCCAAGAGCATTAGTTGGGATTTCCAGCTGTGCGCGCATGGCTGCGCCAGCTGGCAATTGCTTAAGGTGGGGGATATGTGATGATGTGAAGGCTGCAGAGCCCTTTAAAAGTAGAAAAAACTCTGAGATTTGTTCCCACAAGCGGGGGATGGGATCACAGAAGCACATTTCCCACAGAGAGAATGAAACTAAGGCACATAGAAGCAGGGTTAGCTTGAAGCCACACCCAACCTCTAGGACAGCTGCAAGCAGAGAGAGGGTGGGGTCAGAGAAGCAAACAGTTCACAGAACATATAAGCTGCGTCACACAGGAAGTGAGGGGAGAGATGAACAGGAGCTGGAGGATCAGCTGAGAGTTGATTCCAGAGCTTCACACACACGAGGACTAGGCACAGGATGGTGCAAAGGAAATTGCAATGCTAAAGGGAAACTAGCAAAACCCCGAGGACAAAGTTTCTTTGAAGAATCAGCTGAGTGGGAGGAGGAATCAGGTACTGATCAAACGGTATGTGCTTTTACACCAGAAAGACTGCAAAGAAGGTCTGTTCAAAGGCAGGACCGGTTGCAGGCTAGGAGCCAGAGGAAAAGGCCAGTAAACCAGGGAAGGAAGCAGGATTTAAAAGCTGTTAATTCTGCTAAGCCCAGAAGGACTGACCACTACTTACAAGGCAAGTGCAAAGGGTGTGGGCATAGAAAGAACCGGCAGAGAAGCCTGGATTGTACCTCTGAATCAGAATATAGCAGTTCTAGTCTTGAACCTCCACACAGATATTATAGGAAGCCTGTTAGGAGGAGAGTTACTGCTAGTCAAGAAGCTTTTGCATTTCCTGATGAGAAACTATTAAGGGGGAGAAAAGCAAAAGGTTCAAACCCAGTTACAGAGGGGAACCGTGAGCTAAAGTGGAGAAACCTTTGTAAGCTTCTGAAGAACATACAACAGGTTAAACCAGAGATTACCCCAAGTTCAGAGCCACATAATTCCCCAATTGAAATGGACGTGGACTGTCTCTCTGATAAATCAATGTCCTCTGCTGAATCGATGGATTGCAGTTTGTGTGTGTCTAATGTATAAAGCTTTTCCTTTATGCTGTATGAAACAAGTAAGAAGACGTCAGGAGTTCAGATGTCATTGTATGCTTGGAAAGCAGACAAGTGGATAAAAAAAACCTCATGTGAAAGCCTAGCTAGTTTTATTGCTGCTGTAACGTCAGCTGGGAAAGCTAGTGGTTTAAAAGCTAAGAGGTAGCACTCTGAGTGATGTTTTAAACTTGAAGTCAGCAAGGAAAGTAAAGTTTTCATATTGCCTAAGTTTGTGAGTAATGCACAAAGATATTTCTACTGCGTTTGTAAATACTAGAAAATACTGCTATCAAGGTTGAGAAGTTTATGGAAGAAATTCACCTTGCACAATTTGGAGAAGAATCCTATACCTTTAGTTGAATGTGTTTTCCCTTTCTGGAATTTTGCCACGAATGATTTCCTTACAGAAAAATAAAAATAAAAGCAATTTATGTTATAAATTGTCCTGTGCTCCTTCTATTCGGACTGCTAACAAAAGCAAACCACAACTACAATTAAGGAGGTGATCCACCGTCTCTCATTAGGCAAGTGTCTATACTAAATAGCACTATAAGTGATCAAACAGAGACAATCTGCCGTGCCACCCCTAGGGGCAGTGCGGTGAGAGCGGTGGAAGGCGTCACATGATGTAATATTGCATCACATTGCATAATACCAGCATGCATACATCATCCAGAGTTGATTGCATCATTTTCTGATGCAATGCAATACTACTGCCAGACGGCTGCTGAAGCCATCTGACGTCAGCAGGGTACTATACACAGTCGGAAAGGAAAGTAATCTGGTATTCTGTTCTGATATTGAAAGCCTCATGAATGCCTTAAAAATCACTCATGACCCACAAGACTGGAGACTATTTATAGACTCTTCAAAATTGAGTCTGAAGGCTGTGCTTTAGAACAATGGAAACCAGTAGCGCATGCCGTCCACATGAAAGCGCTATTCCAGTAGCGCATGCTGTCCACATGAAAGAGACATACCATAACATAAAGCATCTACTGACTTCCATTAACTATAACAAGTACAGCTGGCACCTCTGTGGTGACTTGAAGGTAGTGTCACAGTTCCTCCTAGTGGCAGCGTGCAGAAAGGAGAGGGCGGACACTTATTGTTGGTTGAAGAAGGAAAAACTTTTCTAGACCAGGTGCATCATGGTCTTCGTAGTCACACTTCATAAAGAAATAGTTGTGAGCCTTGTGCAGGGTTAAACTTAAATGGTTTTTATTCCCTTTGTTGTGCAAAGGTTCTCCAGGAAGACAAAACCAGAATGTACCTTACTTCAGGGTTTATGCCAAAATATTTACAAAGTCAGTAACTGTTACAGGCGCTTCACAGTTCTTTGCATTCAAACAGGCTTTCAACACCAAGAGGAAAAACAAATACAAAACTTCTTCTTTCAGCTTAGCAAAAGCAAAAAGATATGTTAAAGCATGTCCTGCCAGTTACAATTCTGTGAGAGACTCTAGACTCTTGGAAACACAGAGTGAGCAGTCCATCGGGTGCTCTAACTGCAACGGCTCTGGTTCTATCACCTCTATTTGCATAGGTTCCTGTTCAGCCATGTTGTCAGCTAGTCCTGAGCTTTCCCTAGATAAGGCAGGTTGTAGTTCAATAGATCTCTCCAATATTCCCCAGGTCTTGGTTTGGCAAATAACTGTTATGGCTTTTTACTATGCCTCTCTGTAAAGGTTTCACAAGCCTTTCCCAGCTTTGTTTCCTATCAGTACGGTTCTCTGGGTTATAAGCTTTTCTAGGAGCTGGCTCACATCTTTTTTTTTTTTTTTTTTATTGAATTTTCTTAACAATACACAAAAATAGCACAAAGGAAATAGCCATTAGCAATACAAGATAACATAAAAAAAAATACAGTAAAGTGCAATCTGATACTCATCAAGGAGATGCCGAAATAATACAACTCAAACCCTGAATGATTCCTGAAATTAAAATCAAACTCTATTTCACATATCAGTGAATCTAATGAGGGAAAAAAAAGAAACCAATACCATAGAGAGGGCCATTAAGTCCTACCATCCAAAAATACAGTTAACTGTTCTATTTCAACAAATACATATCTCTTCCCCTGATACAAAACGTGACATTTACATGGGAATTTTAAATAAAAGGAAGCCCCCAAAGCAAGAACACGGGGGCGCATATCCAGAAAAGACTTGCGACGCCGCTGGGTTTCTCTAGAAACATCTGGAAATATTTGTATGGCCTGTCCACAAAACTTATCATTCTTTTTTTGGAAATAAGCACGAAGAACTCTATCTTTATCCATCATAGAAACAAACGTTACTAATAAAGTAGCTCTAGATTTTATAATATCATTATCTGACTCAATGAACTCTGAAATATTTAACGGAGAAGAGGCTGGAGGTTGCGATTGAACACCCATCCCTCCCTCTATCTCCCCACTAACCACATTACCAACAGGAACATAAAAGAGCTTAGAAATACTGATTGCCATTGGATATTTCTCTGAAAGATATCTGGACAATTGTTTCCCGTATGGAGCTCGCCTTAAGTTCCTCTTTGAAGAAAATCTCGGATTTTTCTAATGAGACTGTTCTAAAATTGATAGATCACCAGGATAGAATACTATCTTTAGAAAAGCGGGCTGATTTTCTGGACTCTGGTTTTCTATCTCATAAGGCCGTATTAGATAGGATTCCGGTGGATTCATCGGTGTTACATAGGCAAGATGAATATTTAGAAAATATGCTCAGATCCTGTAACCTTCGGTTACTTAATTTTCCGAAAACACATTTTTTATCCCCTATGATTCTATTGCAAAAATATTTTCAGGAGATACTGTGTTTTAGTGATGCTAGAGCTGGCTCACATCTTGGAAAGGAAATATAACTGTACCTTGGATCTTTGAGACATGCTCTGCTGGTATTTGCTCTACCCGGCAGTCTCCTTCTATCACCGTCTTCCCTGAAGACTGACTCCTGGAGCTTTCTGGAATGGGCTTGTCCTCCCTGGAACTTAGCTCTTCCTTGTAAGTACTCCAAGCTTCTCTGCCTTTCAGTATGTGAGGTTCCTCTCTCAGGTCCCCTCTCAGTTCCTCTCTGAACTTGTGTTCCTCTCCAAACTTGTGGTCCTCTCTGAGCTTGAGGTCCTCTCTCAGCTCCTCTCTCAGTTCCTGTCTCAGCTCGTAGTCCTCTCTCAGTTCCTCTCTCAGCTCGAGGTCCTCTCTCAGTTCCTTTCTGAACTCGAGATCCTCTCCCAGTTCCTCTCTCAGCTCGAGGTCCTCTCCCCTTTCTTCCTTCTGAGCACTGTTTATAAAGCCGTTTCTCCACTGAGCTTCCTGGCTCTCTACTCAGGTGTACCTGATTAGCTCCTGCATTCTCAAAACCTGGGTGTGTCAGCTTAGCTTCTGCAGCCTCGTGCCTGCTCCCTCTAGCTGCACCTTTTGGTAACTGCACCCTCTGTGAGTCAGTTGCTTTATAATAAACAGTGTTTTTTTCTAAGTCTATAGCTTCAATGGCTTCAGCTTCATCACAGTAGTTGCCCTTTTAATGGGACTGCAGCAGGGATATATAAAATACATGTGTTTCTTATGTGAGTGGGATAGCTGAGCAAGGGATTGGCACTACTTATGGAAGGAATGGAATCGCAGACAAAACGTAACAGTTGGAGATAAGAATATCCAGCACCCAGCTCTGGTTGAGGCTCACAAAATCCTGATACCACCCCTTCACATCAAACTAGGTTTTATGAAAAACTTCATGAAAGCCATGGACCACACTTCGCCAGCTTTCCGATACCTACATGAAAAATTCCCTCGACTCAGAGAAGCAAAGAGTAAAGAGGGAGTTTTTGGGGTCCTCAGATTCAAGAGCTCTTCAAAGATGACCGGTTCAACAACTTGCTGCAGGGTGATGTGAAACAAGCATGGAATGCTTTTTGCCTAGTGTCAACAAACTTTCTCGGGAATGTTAGGGCAGAAAACTACAAGGAACTAGTAGAAGACATGCTGATGCAGTATCAGAAAACTGGCTGCAATATGTCTCTAAAGATCCATTTCCTTAATCCCCATCTCGATTTCTTTCCTGACAACTGTGGTATGGTTAGTGATGAAGAGCGCGAACGTTTTCACCAGGATATCGCAACGATGGAGCAAAGATACCAGGGAAAATGGTCCACTACAATGCTGGCTGACTACTGCTGGACACTCCCCAGAGAAGCTCCCGAACAGCTGTACAAGAGACAGGCGAAAAAATCGAAGAAGTAGTCTATGACTTGTTTTTTTACAGGTATTAACCGAAGGCCTATTATATTTACTATTGACATGCATTTCGTGATGTAAACATTAATTCTTGTAGATTACAATAAAAACAGAGCCAATTTTGAAATTTCACTGTCATATTAGTGTTCAGCATATAAAAATTGACAAAAAATTACTATTTTTATTTCAGTAACATGACTTTTGTAAAACTTTGTTGACCAGTGTTTTCAAACAGCTAATTCACCTGCATAAGTGGCTTTGAAAATTTCCCTTAGGGTAATAACGAGTCTCTCTGTGGAGCTTCCCTTTGAAAATCTGGTCAGTGCACATGACGCAGCTAAGGTAGTACGCGGGAAGCAGGTACAAATTAGAGAGGTTTAAAAATGGAAGCCCTGCATCTACTATCTCTCCCCCAACCTAACTCCATTCCGCAGATAAAAGTAATTATTGATTTATTTTATACTTCCCATATTATACGGTATTCTAAATGGTTTGGGCACCGTGACTTATGAAGGGGACGAAGAGGACAATAATCAAACTGCATTTCTACCTGGAGAAACACACATTTGTCATATTATTGCCCCCCTTAGAGGGTGTCTAGGCAGGGACGATGCATGTCTGCACCTATTTTATAAAGGCAACATATGCACTTGTGTGTCTTATAAAATAAGGCCTACCAGGAAGCCCCAGCACAAAACGGCATCTGCTCTGAGGTGTAAGCAACTTTGTGTGGATGTGCCGGTAGAAACGTGCACTTATTTCATATTTCATTTTCTGCCCCCCGGTATACCTATGGGTATACTGCATAAAAGTGGGTGCTGTGTTTAGTGAATGCCTACTTCTGGGCAATTTTATAAAAGTGCCCACTTGAGCACATTAAACACTGCTCTACGCGTTGAAGTCGCTTATTGCATAGAATACGTCCAGTTGCCCATAATACCTATGGCGTAACAACTGACACCAGAGACTGAATAAACCACTTAGAATCCACCATGTGATGTATTTCATTAAATACTTTCAATCCTGCCTATTCCTAGGATTCTACCTTACCAGAAGTTCGCCCAGTGCCATTTTGAAGACTCCCTGTGCACAGAAGACTCATGTGCCATTCTACACTGGAGATGGGTATATACCGTAAAACCTCTAATAGACCACCACCTCTAATAGAACGCCACCTCTAATAGACCGCCACTCCGGCGGAGAGGTTGAAAAATAGAGCGCCACCCTCTAATAGAGTGCCACCTCTAATAGACCGCCACTCTCACCTTGTGTAAATTTACTGCATTTAACATTCATGTGTAAAAGAAACAAAGATTTTCTCATAGAGTTTCTTTCTTTGTTCGAAATGATAAAAAGATTTGTAGTTTATGAATGTTAATGTAGACGTCTTGTTGGCGCCTTTTTCTGATGCAATATTTCATGTGTTTTCTACCGTACTATGCTGTATTGCGCAATGTAAAAGCAGTGCTTACCGCTAACGTTCTAGTTTGATTTGGCTGTCAAAAAGTGATAGTTCACAGATGCATTTTCTGCACGTTACAGTAGTCGGCTGTGTGTAAAGTTTGTCCACTTAAAATTTTGGCCAGATAGTTGAAAAATAAACCGCCACCCTCTATTTGAACGCCACCTCTAGTAGACCACCACCTTGGCAGAGGGGGTTGAAAAATAGAGCGCCATGGTGGTCAATTAGAGGTTTTACGGTAGTTGGGGGTGGGGGGTGGGCAGTGTGTGATGATTGCCTCATACGGAGGGAGACTTCTTTTTCAATGTTGGTTTGATGGGAGCAGGGATGTGACTATATTTTTTAATGAAATCAAATTAAATGAAACAACCAATGAAATGCAATACAAGAAAAAAAGAGAAAAGAAGACAAAACGAAAAACAAAACAAAATGTTCAGTGCACACACCTATGAAGATGATGTCCAATTGTACCTTGAGATTTTCAATAACAAATTTATAATCCTATTGCATAGAATACAATATAAATTTAGCTATGCTGTAAGTGCAAGCAAGAATCTTGATGCCCTACAGACGAAAGGGTAGAAGAACCATGTAGTTCCAAAGTAAATTGATATCAAGGACTTTTTAATAGCCTTCATTTTGAACAACCATTCAAAAAACAGAACTACAGAACCCAGATGGACTGATCACAATTGTCATGGTGCCAACTCAAGTTAAAGCTGAGAATAAGACTGTCACACTGGAGCATTTCATGACAAGGCTCTCTGGTGCTCTTCAGGTCACTCACCTGTCAAGGCGGCTTTGGTGGTGAGGCCAGCATTCTTGAGTACCTGAAGCATATGGTACTGATCCCCTGCCAAGGTGCTGTATACCATTTGGTAGGCCTCCACTTCTGCCTCACTGTTGTCCCATTCCAGTTCCAGGCTGGTAGACCCCCGTGAGATCACATGAAGGTTCTTTGGGGCATCGATTTCTTGGAAGAGATACATGGAAAATAAGTTGCAGGTGATTCCCACTGAGCTAAAATACATTTGCAGCTAGTTCTAGAGAACTGTGCTCTCTCCATCAGTGGAGGAGTGGCCTCATGGTTAGAGCAGAGGGCTGAGGGCCAAGGATGCTACAATTCATATCCCACTAACACTCCTTGTGATCTTGGGCTAGTCATCTGACTTAACCCTCTACTGCCTCAGATACAAAATTAGATTGTAAGCCCTCTGGGGATAGGGAAAATACCTGCTGTACCTGAATGTAACTTGCCTTGAGCTATCTACTAAAAAAACCAAATGAAATCCAAAATAAAAAGCAGATTAGAGCTATCAGGATCCACTTGCACATAAATATATTTGAGGATGAAAGTATGATCCTTCCTCCTGACAGAATTTTATGCCTAAAGAGACATGTTGTATGTTTTGCAAGGCAAAACTGTGCATTAAATAAGCAGTTACAACACAACATGCGACTGTGAAATACTGTATTCTAATGTAAGGCTGTGATAGCAAGACAAACAGTTAACAAAAATTACAGAAACTCAGACAAAAAGGAGTTTGTGCTACACAGATGCTGTGCACTAAGAAAAGGTTCTGTGAATCGCTTGATTACTGGGGGGAACTGCTCTTTACCATGTCTTGTCATGTCAAGGCAACACATCATGTGCAATGGTTAAGTATTTCCAATGCACTGCTTATCCTGGTGAAAACACAGTGAAGCACTCTGACTACATTAACAGCAAGATCATGAATGTTACACAAGTATTGCTAATAGATGACTTGCAAAAACACATATAGAAAGTTATGAATTTGTTTATTTAAAGGAGAGAAAAAGGTTGTCTTTGTCTATGGAAAAAATGTACAGTAGTACAACAGAGTAATTTCCCCAAAAAATATAATTTTTTTTGTCAGACAAGAACATAAGATATGCCATACTGGGTCAGACCAAGGTCCATCAAGCCCAGTATCCTGTTTCCAACAGTGGCCAATCTAGGTCATAAGTACCTAGCAGTTTCCCCAAAAGACACAGGTTCCACAGTGCTTCTATTGGGTCAAGCAGTGATATCCTGGGTCTGTGTGAGGATTTAACCTCATGATTTAACCTGAGAGACCAACTGAGTGATTCGAGGTATTATTCCCCCCTTCAGGAAGAACCAACTCCAACTTTACTCACACAAATAAGTACTCTTTGTAATCAAGCCTTGACAGCTGGCTGGATAACACACAAAGAGTTTAATTTCTTAATATATGAACACCCAAGGATTCCTGTTATATACACAGTACCGAAGATCCATAAATCTTTAAATAATCCTCCAGGCTGTACCATAGTTTCATATTGAGGGATCGGTACTTGAACCACTCTCTAGGTTTTGTGACAAACTGTGGCTCGAATACCATAATTTATTAGGGACACCTCCCATTTTTTGAGTTCATTACAATCTATAGTTTTGCCTGATACCCAAGTAATTTTGGTCACTTTGGATGTGGTGTCCTTATTTATTTATTTAGCTGTATTTATGTACGGTCTTTCTCCGGGTCAAGGCGGTTTTCATGGAACTGAAATGTAACTTAGATTGAAACAATAGTAACAAACTATGTACAGCATGCAATTAAAGAGCTTTGGGCTTTTAACTATACACAGGTTTGATTATATGTAGCAGTAACGCTAGGTGATTGTGCATTGTTCTTTGGGGGGGATGGGGGGGGGTAGTCACTTGTGTTTAAATGTTCAGTAAATAGATGTGTCCTTAACTGTTTATGGAAAGTCTTGAGGTCCGTGATGTTCCTGAGCTGGTCCGGCAGTCTGTTCCATATGGAAGGTGCATAGAGTTGGAAAGTTCTTTTGCATGTCTGTTGGTTTGATTTGGTTCTGATGTGGGGGATGTTGAGGGTATTCATTGTTGAGGTCCTTCTAGCTCTGTGTGTTTATGAGGGCTGTATATGTGATCGGAGTTGTGTGGGGGATTGCTTTGTGAGTTAGCATGATGGTTTTGTATGTTATTCGGCTCTGCAGGGGGCGCTAGTGAAGCTGTTTGAGTATTGGGGTGATGTGTTCTTTTCTCGTTACTGCTTGTAGGATTCTGGCTATCGAGTGGAGGGTTGTTTAGAGAGGTAGGAATGTGGATCGTGGCAATCCTTGGAAGATGGCATTGCAGTAGTCCAGGTGGGGTATTATTGATGCTTGGAGTACAGTACGGGTCATCTGGTTTGAGGAGTGGTCGGAGGCACTGGAGTGTCTTTGCTTTGAAGTAAATTGTTTGGGTGGTGTGTGTTTTGAAGGTTAAGTGTTAGTTGATGGTGATCCCTAGGTATTTCACCTCGGTTTTGTTTTTAATTGTGGTATTGTTCAGTGTTATTGTAGGGAGGGAGGGATAAATGTGGTGTCTCTTGTTATAGTTTATTTGTAGGTTGTTGTCAGTTAGCCATTTTGTTACTTCAGTAAAGCATTCTTGGTGGGCTGATATTTTGGGTTGGTGTGTGTCGATTGGTCCATATATCATAATGTCACCGGCGTAGACATGAAGGTTTAAGTTGTGTGTTCTTATGATTGTGCAGAGTGGTCATAGGTATAGGTTGAAGAGCATATATATCAACATTCCTCAGAAAGAAGATTTATCAATAGTGGCCAGGGTCCCAATGCATCTGCCAGTTCGTTTACCTAAACAGTTCTTACTTTCCCCTTTTAGAGCTTGTTTTGGTTAAAAATTATTTCTTCTATGCTGGTGCATTTTATTTGCAAATTGTGGAATTCTGATGGGAGCCTATATATGGCTTATATCGAAGATAAATATATTTACCCCTCAGTTTGGTTCTCCAATGTGTTGATATGGTGGTGCTTCCTTGATAATATATTTTTTATATGGACTGCTCCAGTCCGAACTGGATTAATTTATACATTGGTTCAATACAAATGTTTATGACAAATTCATAGCCAATCAGCATATTACCTCCATCGAATAACTGGATGTCATAGTCTCATATCAGGGAGCTGAATTATTTACGACACTTTTCTGCAAACCTGTACAATGGAACACCCTTCTTAGTTTTTGTAGTTTTCATCCTGAAACATTAAAATGGGGTGTGCCCTATGGACAATTTTTATGTATTAGATGGATTTTTTCCTCTATTGAGGATTTTAAGATACATGGTCATGAACTGAGTCAATGACTTGTTGTGTGGGGCTATCCCTGATCGATCATCAGGGCTGTTTATAGAAGAGCATTGTATCATCACAGAGAATGGCTTTTACCATCCTTTGTTCAATTTGAACAGTCTGCAATACAGGATGATAAGATTGTGGGCATTTTACCATTTAGTGATCGTTCGACCCAGGTGACGGGGACTTTGTGCAAATACTGGCAGGTCCTTAGTATACATGCTTTAAGCAGCCCTTATGTATGGCATACACTCGGGGCAAAAACCTCCATGATTGGCTAGTACGTGCGATCCCAAGGACCCAGATGTCTGATGAGTGGACGGGATACTTCCCTTGCGGGAGGTGTTCATTCTGCTCTGGGACCCTGATGGGTGAATCCTGGGCTGACATGGTGTCTAATAAAGAGTGGCATCTTAAGCATTATACTACCTGCGAAACATCATATGTGATGTATTTAATCCTGTGCCCATGTGGATTAAATACGTGGGTTGCATGATCTGCCTTTTTAAGAAAAGATTGGCTTCTAGCATGCGGACAACAACTTTCAGTTCTGATGGTCCAACATTCTGTTCAATTGGACCAGTTTTTCTCAATTTATTTGGCATGTGTTGGACTGGGATCCTCCTGACTATCAGAGGAGGTGATTGGGAGGCTATGTTACAGTTACAAGAACAAAAATGGATCTTCTGTCTCAATACAGTAGTCCCTCATGAAGGACTAGAAAGGGGGGCTGTTACTTCTGGAGAGAAATCTGAAATTGTGAGTATATACTTCTGGGAATTTTTCTGAAAGGAATTTTTTTTCTTTTAAAGCTAATTAATCTGTGAACCCACTATTTTTTTGTTAAATCAGTCAGGGCCTAGTAGCAACAGTTTAAGATTCAATTTAAAACACAGAAGAGAACTTTCTGGTTACCTTTCATACCCAGTAGACAGCTGTAGCTTAAATTTCGTAGTCACTCAGGGCCTAGCATCAGCAAAGTACTTTTAGTTTCAAATTAAAACACAGAAGAAAGCTTTCTGGTTAAATTTAGAATCCAGCAGAGAGCTTGTAGTTTAAATTTCTTAATAGGTTAGAGCCTAGTAGCAGCAAAGAGCTATAATTTAAATCAAATCAGAATATAGCTTACCTCAGCGGCACAGGACAAGGTACTGTGTAGCAGCCCTTTTTTAATAAGTGTTATATCCCTCCCTCCCTCCCCACACCCACCCTCCCCTGGGATAATCACAGCTTTATAGGTACTTGCACAACTTAAAAGACAGGAGGTGCTCTCAGGTGAAGCTCATTACCCAAATCAGTCATACACTAAGGACCTGAGATTAATTAAGCTTCAGGTGAACAAGGTATATTAAACTTCTTAGGTACAGTTTTAGTGGTATAAATATCCATAGCACCCTTTAGTACATAAAGAACTTAAAGATCTAAACACAAACTTAAAACTAAGATGCAGACAGCAGTCCAGCAGCGGGATGTGGGCTTTCCAGTCTTTTGCATTGAGTGTCACATGTATGATTTTCTCCCAGCTGGTGAGAGGTCTTACATGTGCACTAGGTGCAAGGAGCTCTCTGCTCTCAGGGAACGAGTCCGTTCTCTAGAGGCTAGAGTAGCAGACTTGGAAAACATAAGACAGACAGAGAGGTACATAGACGAGACCTACAGGGATATAGTCCTGAAGTCCCACCTCCAGTCTGGCAGCATCCCTGTTGCCAGGGAGGAGAGAGGTCACGTGACAGGAGAGCATCACCCTGGTGTGGCAGGAAGTGATCCTGTAACTAGGACCTGTCCTCCAGGTGATGTAAACCCCTCTCGCACCGAGGAGGTTTCTCCAGGGCCAAGTGCCCATGAGGGAAGGGTTAGGACAGCAGTTATAGTTGGTGATTCGATCATTAGGCATGTAGATAGCTGGGTGGCTGGTGGACGTGAGGATCGCCTGGTAACATGCCTGCCTGGTGCGAAGGTAGCGGACCTCACACGCCACCTAGATAAGGTCTTAGATAGTGCTGGGGAGGAGTCTGCTGTCTTGGTACATGTCGGTACCAATGACATAGGAAAATGTGGTAGGGAGGTTCTGGAAGCTAAATTTAGGCTTTTAGGTAGGAACTTGAAATCCAGAACTTCCAGGGTAGCGTTCTCCGAAATGCTTCCCGTTCCACGCGCAGGACCCAAAAGGCAGGCAGAGCTCCGGAGTCTCAATGCGTGGATGAGACAATGGTGCAGAGATGAGGGGTTCGGATTTGTTAGGAACTGGGGAACATTCTGGGGAAAGGAGGGGCTCTTCCGAAGGGATGGGCTTCACCTTAACCGGGATGGAACCAGGCTGTTGGCATTAACCTTTAAAAAGTAGATAGAGCAGCTTTTAAACTAGATAATAGGGGAAAGCCGACAGTCGCCCAAGAGCGCATGGTTCGGAAGAATGTATCCTTGAAGGATACTACAAAAAGCAGAGAGGTTCCAAAAAAGAGTAAAGTAGCCCAAATGCCCTCGAGTATGGAGCAGACAGAACTTAAAGATCCCAAATTACCCATGTCTACCAATAGCCAAATTAATATGAATAAAATACAGTCTCTAAAATGCTTGTATGCAAATGCTAGAAGTCTACAAAACAAGATGGGAGAGTTAGAATATATAGCACTAAACGAGAGGTTAGATATGATTGGAATATCAGAGACATGGTGGAAGGAGGACAACCAGTGGGACACTGTGATACCTGGGTACAAACTATATCGTAATGATAGAGCTGACCAAATTGGTGGAGGGGTTGCGCTCTATGTTAGAGAGGGCATTGAGTCAGAAAGGATTAAAGTTTTGCAAGAAACAAAATTTGCTGTAGAATCTCTATGGATTGAAATTCCATGTAAAAAGGGGAAGACGATGGCAGTGGGGGTGTACTATCGTCCGCCTGGCCAGAATGAACAAATGGATGTTGAAATGCTCAAAGAAATCAAGGAAGCTAGCAAAAGTTACAGTGCAGTAATAATAATGGGTGATTTCAATTACCCCGGCATCGACTGGGTCAGTGTCACAACAGGACATGCTAGGGAGATAAAGTTCCTAGATGAAATAAATGACTGCTTCTTGGAGCAGCTGGTTCATGAACCAACCAGAGGGGAAGCAATATTAGACCTAGTCCTTAGTGGAACACCAGATGTAGTGCAAGAGATAAGGGTGTTGGGGCCACTTGGCAATAGTGATCATAGCATGATCACCTTTGATTTAATTAGTGGAGGAGGGATAGTAAGGAAATCCACAGTACTACCCTTTAACTTTCGAAAGGGAGAGACTATGATAAAATGAGGAAAACAGTTAAGAAAAAACTAAAAGGAGCAGTTGCAAAGGTTAAAGACGTACATCAAGCTTGGGTGTTGTTGAAAAATACTATCTTGGAAGCCCAGACCAGCTGTATTCCACGCTATAAGAAAAGTGGAAGGAAGTCCAAAAAACTGCCAGCATGGTTTAAAGGTGAGGTCAGAGAGGCTGTTGTTGCCAAAAAAGCATCTTTCAGGAAATGGAAAAAGGAGCCAAACGATGAAACCTGGAAACAGCACAAGCACTGGCAAGTCAAATGCAAGGCATTGATAAGGCAGGCAAAGAGAGAATTTGAGAAGAAGCTTGCTGCGGAAGCAAAAACACGAAATAAAGACCTTTTCAAGTACATTCGTAGCAAAAAACCTGTGAGAGAGTCAGTTGGTCCATTAGATGATAAAGGGGTTAAAGGAGCACTAAGAGGCGACAAGGCGATAGCGGAGAGACTGAATGAATTCTTTGCTTCGGTCTTTACTGAGGAAGATGTAGGGATGTTACCCATGACTGAAGTGGTATTTAAAGGTGTGGAAGAATTGAAGGAAATATCGATACATCGGGAAGATGTCTTACAACTATTAGATAAACTGAAGAGTAGCAAATCACCTGGGCCAGATGGTATACATCCAAGGGTGTTGAAAGAACTGAAATTTGAGATTGCAGACCTGCTATCAGTAATCTGTGAACTATCATTAAAATCATCTCTAATACCTGAGGATTGGAGGATCGCCAATGTAACACCAATTTTTAAAAAGGGTTCGAGGGGTGATCCGGGAAACTACAGACCAGTGGAGCCTGACATCAGTACCGGGAAAAATGGTAGAAACCATCATAAAGAATAAAATTACTCAGCATGTAGATAGTCACGACCTAATGGGAGACAGCCAACATGGCTTTAGACAAGGAAGATCTTGTCTTACTAATCTGTTATGTTTTTTTGAAGGAGTGAATAAACAGATGGACAAAGGTGAGTCGGTTGATATTGTGTATCTGGACTTTCAGAAAGCCTTTGACAAAGTCCCTCATGAGAGACTTTTGGCAAAACTAAAGAGTCATGGGATAGGAGGCAGTGTACTACTGTGGATCAGGAACTGGTTAAAAGATAGAAAGCAGAGGGTAGGGCTAAATGGCCAATTTTCCCAATGGAGAAAGGTGAATAGTGGTGTACCCCAGGGATCTGTGCTGGGTCCGCTGCTTTTTGACATATTCATAAATGACCTGGAAAGTGGAACAACAAGTGAGGTTATCAAATTTGCAGATGACACAAAACTATTTAAAGTTGTTAAAACCCAGGAGGATTGTGGAAAATTGCAAGAGGATCTTGATAAATTGGAAGACTGGGCATCAAAATGGCAGATGAAATTTAATGTGGAGAAGTGCAAGGTTATGCACCTAGGGAAGAACAACCCAAACTATGGTTACACAATGCAAGGTTCCACATTAGGAACCACCACCCAGGAAAAAGATTTAGGCGTCATTGTGGATACCTTGTTAAAACCCTCGGCCCAGTGTGCAGCGGCGGCCAAGAGAGCAAATAGAATGCTAGGTATGATAAGGAAAGGAATGGAAAATAAAACAAAAGATATTATAATGTCTCTATATCGTTCCATGGTGAGACCGCACCTTGAATATTGTGTGCAATTCTGGTCGCCGTATCTTAAAAAGGATATAGCGATTTTAGAAAAGGTTCAGAGAAGAGCCACCAAAATGGTAAAGGGGATGGAAGGCTACTCCTATGAAGAAAGGCTAAAAAGGTTGGGGCTCTTTAGCCTGGAGAAGAGACGGCTGAGGGGAGATATGATAGAAGTCTATAAATTAATGAACGGAGTGGAACGGGTAAACGTAGATCGATTGTTTACCTTATCAGAATATGGAAAGACTAGGGGACATGCAATGAAGCTACAGGGTAAACTATTTAAGACTAATAAAAGAAAATATTTTTTCACTCAACGTGTAATCAAACTCTGGAATTTGTTACCGGAGGATGTAGTAAAGGCTGTTAGTGTAGCTGGGTTTAAAAAAGGTTTGGACAAGTTCCTGGAGGAAAGGTCCATAAACCATTATTAAGAAGGGACCCAGGATATCAATGCTTGAACCAGTACAAGCATTGTGGAACCTGTGTCCCTTGGGGAAACTGCTAGGTATGTATGACCTAGATTGGCCACTGTTGGAAACAGAATGCTGGGCTTGATGGACCTTGGTCTGACCCAGTATGGCATATCTTATGTTCTTATGTTCTTATGTAATTTGGAATTTGATTTGCATAGTGTAGTATAGCCCTTTTGTTTATATTGGGTGGTGATTGCATCATTGTTTTCTGCTCCCTATCAGCCTTGCAGTAAGCAACTAGCTCATTCATATGACGTCAGATGCCAGTGCATTAAGAAGAGCTTCCTCTACCCATGTTTCATTCATTCATGAGCGACCTGTCTGGATGAATCACGGGAAACATTTGCCTGACACAGGGTCTCTGAGAGTTTCACTTTGACCTGAAACACAGTGTTGTGTTGCTGATGACCCTGTTTATATGCTCTTTACCAAGTCATAGAGTTTGTTGGTGGCTCAAAGAAGTGTTTCTAGCTTTTTTCAAAAATGCATGCTTTTGATTTTACTGCAAATGTGAGTAAAATGGACCTAGTCTTTAGTAGAGATTAAATCCTCATACAAACACTGTCCGACAAAAGAATTCTGTTTTTTGGGGAGATTATTCTGTTGTAGGGTCTAGCCGTTTTGGTTTAGGACATGATTATTGGCACCCTTATAAACAATTCAAATGAATTTGAACAAAGTACCACATTTCCAATGCAGTAAAATTAGACACACCTGTGATCAATTGTCAGTACTCACATGACTTGAATCAACCAATGAATGAGGGCTCTAATGTTTAAAATGGCCACTTCACTCCCTTTTTCATTTTCACAATGGTGAAGACAAAAGAGCTGCCTGAGACTGTCAGAAAAAACATTATTACCAAATATTAAACGAGGTACAAGTCATCTCCAAAGACCTTGGAATTCCTTTGTCTATAGTTTGTAATACTATTAAGACGTTTTTTGCTCATGGAACTGTCAAGAACCTTCCAGGACATGGTGAGAAGAGGAAAATTAATCAAAGAATTCTTCGAAGGATAGTGCGAACTTTTGGAAAACACCACGTACAACATCAAACAGCTTAAGGCTGACCTGGAGCAATAAACAAAGGACTTCATGGACAAAGGCCAAGGAAGACCCCACTGCTCAAAGACAGACATAAAAAAGGCATGCTTGATCTTTGCCCAAACCCACCTTGAGAAACCACAATCCTTGTGGGAAACTCTTCTGTGAAGAGATGAAACCAAATGAGCTCTCTGGCAATGCAGACCAGCGATACGTTTACAGCAAAGAAATAAAGTTTATAAGGAAAGAATGCCATTCCTACAGTTAAATATGGTAGAGGTTCCATAATGTTGTGGGGCTTTTTTGCTGCCTCAGGAACTAGAGGCCTGGAACATATTAAAGGAATCACAAAATCAGAGGACTACCAAAGCATTTTGGAGTGAAAAGTGCAACCTAGTATTAAAATGCTAAAAATGGGTCGAAGGTGATGGGTCTTCCATCAGGACAATGACAGAAAACATATATCCAAAAGTATAAAAGAATAGTTAAGGAGGAACAAATAGACAGTTTTAAACTGGGCAGCAATGAGTCCTGATCTTAGTCCAATTGAGAACCTTTGGAAAGAGCCATTGGTAAAAGGAATTCTGGAAATATTCATAAGCTGGAACAAATTGTAGTTGAAGAGTGAGAGAAACTGACAGCAGACAGATGTATGAAAGTTACCGATGGCTACAAAAAACATTTGGAGGCTGTTATCCTGCCAAGGTTTGTACAACCAAATATTAGCAAAGGGTACCATTAATCCTGTCCAGGTCATATTTTGTGTTTTTCTCAAAAATTACTACATCTAAGTTGCATAAACATCTATTTTTGTTGTATACCTTTGAACATATATTAAAATATTATGATGGCATACAGTTGGAATATTTCCAATTATTTCTCAAGATATTGTACACAACATACCTAAAATGCAAGGGTGCCAATAATGTTAACCACAACTGTATAGTAAACATGGCCCTTCGGCCAGCTGGACTGGAAGAGCCTATGTTGACAGACTGGTTTTTGAACATTTTTTTGCTTTTGATGCTTGTTTTGATTTTATTTAAATTTGTTGCTATGAAAATGCGTTTATGTTGTTAGCTACTTGGACTCCTCTTTTGGAAAGAAACAGACAGAAATGCAATATAGTCCATGGGTTTTCAACTCTGAACTCTAAGTACTACAAATAGGCTGGGTTTTCTGGGTCACCAGACTTTTTCAATTACATGTCTGTGTATCTCTCTCTCTCTCTCTCTATATATATATCCCTAGATAAATATATGTAAATACATTGAATGAATATTCATTATTCTTATCCTAAACATCAGCCCTGTTTATTAGTACTGTATGAAGCTGGGAAAGAAGGCAAGTTAAGAGATCTGAAATGAGCATCTCACAGAGTGCAAGGGAGATAAGGGACTCTGAGAAGTCAGTGTGTTAATAGTAGGAAAAAAAGTGTTTCTATCCCTTAAAAACCCATCAAAAATCAGAAAATTGTGCATGTCTTCCAGCAATTTCCCTAGGAAGAGACTCACATATAGGAGGCTCTCCATCAGAGCTCTCCAATGGAACTATTATTGTTTTCTTGGTACGATTCACAGGAAGATTGTTTTCCAGATGAGTTGCAAACTGACAACAGCAAAAAGGGAGAGGAAAGGAAAACGCGAGAGAAGCCAAAGAAAATCAGAAAGAAGTGAGCAATGGGGAACCTTCAACCTTACGACTGCAGATGCAAATGATGATGTTCAGCAAGTCTTTGCTTCCCCAGTGGTGTGGGAAAGATCTGAAGTATGAAAAGAAGGGAACACCGAAAATCCCAGGAACATTTTAGCCCAATCTGGGGTGTGCCAGTCTAGTTTCTAATCTGATTGTCCATCAGTCATTTGTGGAAAACCTCCAACGCTAATTTCATACTTTAAAAAAGCGGTTTATGAATGGAAATTTATTTATTTGATTTACTTAACAGATTTTTTACACCACTTTATCCTTATGTTCTTATGGTTTATATGACAACTTAGAACGATTTACATTAAAATGATGAAGTGTGTGTGTGTGTGTGTGTGGGGGGGGGGTGTTATAATATGGCATACAGGGTCATTTAAACAAGTTGGGAAGTGGCTTGTTATAACATTTCTAGGACTATGTAGGGGTAATTAGATAGAGTCATTTAATGCCTCTTAGAAAACTACCTCAAGCAGAAAGGTACATGCAATGCCAGGAATGCGTGCATTTTTACTGTAGGTGTTGCTGGGAGCACTATTTGAGTGGAGAATGGGTGATGTTGTGTCTGTGTCCTCTATGTCGCCATGAGTATTGCTGGATTTGTGCTAGTGTTTTTTTAGGCGCCTATGTATTTTTATAAAACTGTGCCAAAAGAGGCACTTCTTGCTCTATAAGCCTAGGCATCCTGTTATTAAATCGCTCTCCGTGTGTTTAAAAATATGCACACAGTGTCATTTAACATGCATGTTTACCCACAGGGAGGTGTTTCCGGGGTTGTTGGCAGCCCACCTGTGGAGGAATAGAAGTGGGAAAGACTTCTGAGGGTAATGCATTGTGCTTGATCCAGGTGCTAACAGAGTGGTGAATCCATGCTGGTCACATATAGGCACGTTTACTAAAGTGCCACAAGTTACGTGGGTCAAATGTGCAGTTAGTGTGCAATTTTATCACAGCTTAGCCATGATAGGTGTGTCATCCCCATGGTATTTGGGAATGTGCGGCCATAGCACATGTACACAGTGAATATGTTCAAAGGCGCACCCTGCAATTATAAGCTACAAATGCTTTAGTAGGGAGTCAGTGGGCTATAGAACCACTGCAGATAGTAAGAAATATGCCCCAAACCAAGCTACTGGACAGTGGTAAATGGCCAGTTCAGAATAGAGAGAGATGACTGGGAAGAGGCATAACTGGCTACACAGCTCAGAGCAATGGGGCTAGGTACAAGAGGGCAAGGCATCCAAATCAGGAAAGCAACACATGCAGCAAATCTATGCTGCGCTCCTAACTGTGGGAGGTAGGGTGCAAATGTAGCACCAAAGATGTGGAGGTCCTTATATGGAATCAGGCAGGGTGTCCACAGTGTCCATCATGTGGGCCAGGTATATGAACCCTCCTCACCATGCACCAAGGGTGCCTGTTCGTCTAGGATGCAGGGAAACGAGTACAAGGCCTCTGGTGTGTGTGGAGAGAATTCCCCTCTCAGTCACTCTCATACGGCTTAAACAGCACCATAGCCATAATGGAGTGTCCCCCTTGTGGGGGAAAGGGGGCAGTAGAGCCTGGGGGTCTGGAGGCCAAGCACAAGCAGCATACATGCTCTTGGAAGCTTTCCAGCCAACTTCTCTACCAAATGGGGTCCATAGGGTCAAACAGCACCCCGTTGGCCCACCATATAGGACACCCACCCATGAAGTCTGACATCTACAATTGGAGTTAAAGGCATATAGGGCACCCATGCTCCCTCCCCCCCCACCCCCCCATTGAGAAGGCTTTGTCCGGTATTTTATCTTATTTTAATTTAATGATTTTTTTGTTATTTCATGTTATGTTTTTGATTTTTGTATTATTTCGACCTTATTGTGATCCACTGCATACAAGTTTAAATAAATAAACATTTGTGTGTCTTTCTATAATAAGCTAAAAATAAGCGCTTTCCCTATACCACAGCCTGGGCACCCTGCTATAAAATGACCCTTTAATTGTTTTATGATCTTCTCAGGATGGCCAGTGGAATTCCAGTATCTCCAGCATAGCCAGCAAAAAAGTCTTTGGACACTGCCTGGAAAGTCTCTTCACAGCTGCCAGTAGGGTACGAAGGGCAAGCATTTGTGAATGCTGATACTCCCCTTCTGTAATGCAAGGAGAAAAGCAGGAGGCGCACAGATAGAGGTGAGGTCTGGAGAAACATCAACCATGAGAAAGCTACAAAAACAACTACTAAGATAACAGAATGGGGGGGGGGGGGGCAGAAGGAATGGGGGGGGCAAATGGGGGGGGGGCAGAAGGAAACTAGAAGAGACACAAGTAAAAGACAGGAAAAGTACAATAAAATGGACAATAAATAAACCAGAGAAAACTTAGTAAAATGTAAAAGAACACAAATACAAACTGCATGGAATAAAAGAGAGAAGACAGGCCATTAGACGATGTGAAACTCAGGGTGGCGTTCTCAGCTGTGCTGTCTTCCTGTCAGTCACTGATCTGCTGGTTAGACTAGCCACCACTCCAATGCATTGGTTTAAAAGCCTGATACTCTCTCTAGCAATGATATTATTAAATCAACGTTAAACTCTTGTGGGGTTTGTGTACCTGTTGTAAAGTGGGCGATGGCAGAGCTGCTGGAGGTAACACCCCGGATTCCATTGACAGACACTTCATAGTGTGATCCAGGTCGCAGAGCTTGCATTGAGTACTGACTCAGGGGAGGCTGCAGCCGGAATGAGGTCTTTCCACCCTCCCCGTTCACCAATCCGTAGCTCAGTAGAAGAAAGTCTATTTTAGCCCGGGGAGGTATCCACTGCACGAAGGCAACTGTGTCGGAGACATCTCGCACCTGGAGTTTTGTGGGGCCATCAATCACTAAATGCAAAATAAAGAGGATTATTATGGGACACTGTGGACAGAAGTGTAAATCAGCAGAGGGGGAGCATTGGCTAATATATTGTTAGTGCATTTTCCATAGTTTTCTTTGAAGTAACTTTTCAATATAATTCATCCAGACACAAACTGGGTACTAGGCAAGAATTGGGAAGGACATTTCAAGCAAGAATAGGCTGGTTTATTGACCCAGGGATCTCAACTCATAAACAGGTGTCATGCAAAATTGTTGAAAAATAGAATTTATTGTAGTCTTGTCAGCTAATGTAGCCCTGTCATATGATGTGATCAGCTGCTCCTACAGCAGGGCTACACAAATTCAATCTTTCAGGGCCACAAACAGTGAAGGAGTAGCCTTGTAGTTAGGGCAGCAGCCTGGAACCAGAAAGACCAGAGTTCAAATCTTACTGATGTTCCTTGTAGCCTTGGGCAAGCCACTTAACCCTCCATTGCCTCAGATACAAACTTAGGGGCTGATACAGAAAGCCGGGGCTGAAGTCGCATGCTATTTGGTATGTACGTCTCTATGTAGTATGCCAATAGCGCGCAACTTCAGCACCAACATGCAGAAAGGGGCACATATCCAAATTAGCCATGCATTAAACTGTGGCACAAATGTCAGCATTAAACTTGGAGAGCAAGCCAAACACATGCACACAGAAGTCTCCGCAAGTTTGGCATGCTCTCCCAGAGAAGCAGGGTCATCTGAGGTGAAGTTTGACACGTCATTTCAGATGATCTAGGCAATGGGGAAAGCCCCCTGATGCGATCAAAACACTGTCAGTGGACCAGTGTCCCCAACCCCGACAGAAACCAAATTCCTGGTGGCCCCAATCCTCCTACCCACCCAATAAAAAAAGGCTCTGGTGGTGACGCTTGACTCTATCTGGACTGCTGTCATCTCTTTGAAGAAGTCAGTTTCCGGGCATTTTAAAGTTTTGGAGGAAACTATCCAGAACCATACAACTAGGCACTTGTAACAAGAGCAAATCATTTTGTTAGTAAGTGCTATTGTTGAAAGTTTGTCTGCTCAGATACTTACTTTGCAAACACAGAGTGTCTCTTTGGTGAGAGACAGCTCTTCTCTTCATGCAAAGTTAGAGAGGCTGGAAAACTTCTCTAAAAAATTGAATTTGCGATTTGTTAATTCTCCTGTATCTCCAAATATTTCCCCTGCTGAACTTTTCAAAAAATACCTACTGGAAATCTTGGGTATGCCGGAGACTGCATTACCCCCTACTTCTAAGGTTTATTATCTGCCGCTGAAGAAGCATTCCAGTAGTACAGCGTTGGAGGGTGAGCTACCTGTGGCTTCAATGGATACATTAAATTTGACCAGGATGTTGGAAGGTCCAGATGAGGAAAATATGCATATGTACTGGAACCGGATCATGCTTGGATTCTTAAACTTTATTTTAGGAATTCTACTAAGTTGTTTAATGGTCAAAAGTCTGGGTTTTCCCAGACGTTTCCTATGTTACGCAACCTAAAAGGTGCCTTTTTCGGTCAATGCGTTCTAAGGTAGTTTTGTTAGGTTTTTCTGTCATGCTTCGATTTCCTTGCAAATGTTTATTAAAATTGCCTTCAGTTAGATATATATCTTATGAACCTAAATAATTGCGTCTGTTCTTGGATACTAGGAAATCCCCGGGGGCTGAAGCAGTTCAGGTAGGATCTACCTAGGATAGATTTCTTCAAGGCGCTAAGGTTGTTGAATTAGAGCCATGCGGTTTCCTAGCTCTTACTGTTAGAAGTTTCTTTTTCCTATTGAAGTGATGGTATCAACTTGCCCTTTGTTTCTGATCCTCTCTGTTTTCGTTATTGTGGGCTGTTAGAGTCTAGCACAGATAGATTTCCAGCTTGCTCTTTTTGTGATCTCTTTTGGAATTGAGTGTTTTATTTTCACATTTATGCATTTGATTATTTCATATGGGCTGTCTTTTTTCCTTTGAGTAGATGTTTTTTGCTTGATGTAATATGCTGAAAATTAGAAATAAAAAGTCTTGGTGGCCTCTGAACCCCCCACCCTCCTTCTGGTACGTTTACGATGGAGAGGGAGCATTGCCCACCTTAAATGGTCAATTGGACCCCACCCGGTTCATCCCAGGATGCACCCATGGGGCCAGGCAGTGCAACACTCCCACTCCATTGTAAAGGCACTGGGAGGGAGGTGGGGGGGGGGGTCGGGGTCACCCAGCCTTTCTTTTAATGGATGTGTGGGGGGATCGGGGCTGCTGGGCCACCAGGGATTTGGTTTCTATGGGAGGGGAGGGGGGGTCTGTGTAGGGTGCACCGGCCCTCTGATACTATCTCAATGGTATCGGGGGCTTTCTCCATGCCTCGATCATCAGCGGGCTGTCGATGTGTGTCTTTCTGCATTGTTCCCTTAGATTATGAGCCCTCCAGGGACAGGGGAGTAATATAACTACTGTACCTGAATATAACTCGCCTTGAACTGGTGTGAGCTAAATACTTATAAATAAAACAGGCCAGGCTTCCAGGGTATCCCTAAGGACTATGCATGGGCTAGATCTCTATATATATTACCTCTGTTGCATGCAAATCTATCTCATGCATATTCATTAGGGATATCTTGAAAACTCAGACTTTGTGTGGCCCTTGAGGACTGAACTTGGCCATCCCTGTCCTAGAGTAATGGGAAGCCTTTTGGTAAAACAATGCTATACCTTTAAATCCTTCTCATGCCTCTTTGGGCGTAGTTATGTATTGGGACCCCAGACAGCCCCTGTCTATATTTCAGTGAAATTCTGCAGGAGCTGCCTGAGCAATTAACATCTTCTTTGCACATCTCTTGTAACATACAAGATTTCAGTCTCTTAACAAGCTCCTTGTCTTGCTTTCCAAATACTTCTAGGATGTTCATGCAGAACAGCCTGGATACCTCTCTCCCATTCGGGAGTCAGATCTGACTTACATCCTTTGGGAACTATGAGTATCCAATCTCCCTAGTTGTTCACGATCCCTTCAAACAATTTGTTTGGAACATAAATTTTCTCTGAGGATTGTCCTAAACTCATGGAGGCAGGAATTCAGCAACTCATGGTAACCACCCTTGCTGGAATGGGAATCTACATTAAGCAACTGGTATCCAGGCATAGTAACTGAGAAGTAATATGCTTTCCTATTGAACCAGCTGTCTCACAGCACGTATGAAAAAGCAGTCACTGTAATTTCACCTGTGGATCTGGTCTTGTGTAAATATTGTTCACAAATAAATCTGACCTTTCTGGAACCACAGCACAGAGCATGGTTTCACTTTGTCAGAGTATTTCAGCTTTCCAGTGAAAGAAGCCTGCTTGTGGCCTGTTTCTAGTCAAATTTTAAGAGGAGAGTGAGAACTTGGGATGTGCATTCATTAGTGTGCATTTGCTTCATTAGTGTTCTTTAAAAATTTTAGTGCACACTAAATCAGTTTAACATGCATGAATTTATGAATAGAGAAGGTTGGAGCACTGGCTTGGTAAGCAGGAGACCAACTTTCAATTCCCATAGCACTCCATGTGGCCTTGGGCAAGTCACTTAACCTCCATTGCCTCGGAAGGAAGGTCTGGCAATCTACTTCCGGTCACACTGCCAAGAAAACCCAGGAACTGCTGGGTCGCCAGGAGTCAGTACTGACTCGAAGGCACACATTGCATTTTGCAGTTTTGTACATTAAGTCAATTAACACATGTTAAAAAGTTATAATGTACATTAAAAATTGTTCATTAAAATGAATATGTGATATGAACTGGAAAAAGTCTAAAGATTGGAAAAAAGCCCAATGAACCGAAAATGATTACTCTGTGCATATCCCTAGGGAAAAACCCGGTCAATCTTACTGAGTAAGTCATCCCAGTGGTTCACTACACCATCTGTTTGACTCCTGACTGTTAAGCATGTTTAAACGCAGTCTCTGGTCCTATTTAAAAACAGGCTAAACCCCCCGCCCCCCTTTTTGAGGCTTGTTTTGGATCCTGACCCCTGTTATTCTCCTGCTTAATGCCTATAAATGAAATCTCTAGTCTATATTTGTTCTATTGCTCCTGTCTTGAACAGGATTGCAAGCAGGGACGGTCTCTTCTGTGTATGTGCACATTGCTGCATATGCCCAGTAGCTTTAAAGAAATAATTATTATTATGGGGTCCGATATTCAAAAGGCAGGTTACATTGCTGCATATGCCCAGTAGCTTTAAAGAAATAATTATTATTATGGGGTCCGATATTCAAAAGGCAGGTTACAGGCCTGTAACCATGTAACTACCGCTGAATGGGATATTCGACAGCACTAACACGGTTAGTGCCGCTGAATATCCCCTCCCCTCTCCCTTACACACCCCGATGCTAACCGCTTAGCATCAGGGTGAGTCGGAAGCATTCTGCGGGAGGAAAGGAGGCGGCGACAGTCCCTAACCAGGCAGCAGTGATATTGAATGCTGCCTGATTAGGGACCTGCAACTAAACGATAGGTGAGGAAAACCCTCGTCTATCTTTAAGCTGCAGGAGCTAACCATCCAGAAGAGTAAAGTAGCCCAAATGCCCTTGAGAATGGAGCAGACAGAGCTTAAAGATTCCAAATTACCCATGCCTACCAATAGCCAGGTTAATATGAATAAAATACAGTCTCTAAAATGCTTGTATGCAAATGCTAGAAGTCTAAACAATAAGATGGGAGAGTTAGAATATATAGCACTAAATGAGAGGTTAGATATGATTGGAATCTCAGAGACATGGTGGAAGGAGGACAACCAGTGGGACACTGTGATACCTGGGTACAAACTATATCGTAATGATAGAGCTGATCAAATTGGTGGAGGGGTTGCCCTCTATGTTAAAGTTTTGCAGGAAACAAAATTTGCTGTAGAATTTCTATGGATTGAAATTCCATGTAAAAAGGGGAAGGCGATGGCAGTGGGGGTATACTATTGACCACCTGGCCGGAATGAACAAATGGTTGATGAAATGCTCAAAGAAATCAAGGAAGCTAACAAATGTTCCAGCACCATAATAATAATGGGTGATTTCAATTATCCCGGTATCGACTGGGTCAGTGTCACAGCAGGACATGCTAGGGAGATAAAGTTCCTAGATGACATAAATGACTGCTTCTTGGAGCAGCTGGTTCATGAACCAACCAGAGGGGAAGCCATATTAGACCTAGTCCTTAGTGGAACACCAGATCTGGTGCAAGAGATAAGGGTGTTGGGGCCACTTGGCAGTAGTGATCATAGCATAATCACGTTTGATTTAATTAGTGGAGGAGGGATGGTAAGGAAATCCACAGTACCACCTTTTAACTTTCAAAATGGAGACTATGATAAAATGAGGAAAATAGTTAAGAAAAAACTAAAAGGAACAGTTGGAAAGGTTAAAGACTTACATCAAGCTTGGGTGTTGTTGAAAAATACTGTCTTGGAAGCCCAGACCAGCTGTATTCCATGCTTTAAGAAAAGTGGAAGGAAGTCCAAAAAACTACCAGCATGGTTTAAAGGTGAGGTCAGAGAGGATGTTGTTGCCAAAAAAGCATCTTTAGGAAATGGAAAAAAAAAACCAAATGACGAAAATTGGAAACAGCACAAGCACTGGCAAGTTAAATGCAAAGCATTGATAAGGCAGGCGAAGGGAGAATTTGAGAAGAAGCTTGCTGCAGAAGCAAAAACGCGTAATAAGAACTTTTTCAAGTACATTCGTAGCAAAAAATCTGTGAGTCAGTTGGTCCATTAGATGATAGAGGGGTTAAAGGGACACTAAGGCGACAAGGCGATAGTGGAGAGACTGAATGAATTCTTTGCTTCGGTCTTTACTGAGGAAGATGTAGGGATGTTACCCATGACTGAAGTGGTATTTAAAGGTGTGGAAGAATTGAAGGAAATATCGATACATTGGGAAGATGTATTATAACTATTTGATAAACTGAAGAGTAGCAAATCACCTGGACAGGATGATATACTTCCAAGGGTGTTAAAAGAAC
The DNA here is from genome assembly GCA_033557465.1 of Ichthyophis bannanicus. Classification (NCBI taxonomy): domain Eukaryota; kingdom Metazoa; phylum Chordata; class Amphibia; order Gymnophiona; family Ichthyophiidae; genus Ichthyophis; species Ichthyophis bannanicus. Next base: position 10,999,794 of record JAWIIG010000024.1, on the reverse strand, counting down.
TGAAATATGAGATTGCAGACCTGCTATTAGTAATCTGTGAACTATCATTCAAATCATGTGTAATACCTGAAGATTGGAGGATGGCGAACGTAACGCCAATTTTTAAAAAGGGTTCCAGGGTGATCCGGGAAACTACAGACCGGTGAGCCTGACGTCAGTAACGGGAAAAATGGTAGAAACCATCATAAAGAACAAAATTGCTGAACATGTAGATAGTCATGGCTTAATGGGAGACAGCCAACATGGATTTAGACAAGGAAGATCTTGTCTGACTAATCTGTTATGTTTTTTTTGAAGGTGCGAATAAACAGGTAGACAAAGGTGAGTCGGTTGATATAGTGTATCTGGATTTTCAGAAAGCATTTGACAAAGAGTCATGGGATAGGAGGCGGTTTACTATTGTGGATCAGGAACTGGTTAAAAGATAGAAAGCAGAGGGTAGGGCTAAATGGCCAATTTTCCCAATGGAGAAAGGTGAATAGTGGTGTACCCCAGGGATCTGTGCTGGTTCCTCTGCTTTTTGACATATTCATAAATGAACTGGAAAAGGGAATAACGAGTGAGGTTATCAAATTTGCAGATGACACAAAACTATTTAAAATTGTTAAAACCCATGAGGATTGTGGAAAATTGCAAGAGAATCTTGAGAAATTGGAAGACTGGGCATCAAAATGGCAGATGTAATTTAATGTGGACAAGTGCAAAGTTATGCACCTAGGGAAGAACAAACCAAACTATGGTTACACGATGCAAGATTCCACATTAGGAACCACCAGCTAAGAAAAAGATTTTAGGCGTCATTGTGGATAACATGTTAAAACCCTCGGCCCAGTGTGCAGCAGCGGCCAAGAGAGCAAATAGAATACTAGATATCATAAGGAAAGGAATGGAAAATAAAACAAAGGGTATTATAATGCCTCTGTATCATTCCATGGTGCAGTATTGTGTGCAGTTCTGGTCGCCGTATCTTTAAAAGGATATAGCGTTATTAGAAAAGGTTCAGCGAAGAGCCAACAAAATGGTATAGGGGATGGAAGGATTTATTTACTTATTTATTTAACAATTTTTATATACCGTCTTTCTACAAATCAAGACGGTTTACATAGAACATTTCATGGCAGTATGTTTCAACTGTTTACATGGAACAAAGTAACAGGGATAAATAGGTAAACAATATAAACTAATTACAAAGAACAATGAACAATGATCAACTATTTACAAAGGTATATACAGGGATACCACATGGTTGCATGATAGATTTTGAGAGGGCAGGGGAGGGGAGGAGGATGTAAAGGGTTAGGTACTAAGGTGGTAGGGAAAAATGTTTGAGGAAGAGATGAGTTTTTAACTTCTTTCGGAACTCAGAGTGGTTTGAACAGTTTTCAGGATACCCCTATGAAGAAAGGCTGAAAAGGTTAGGGCTCTTTAACCTGGAAAAGAGACGGCTGAGGAGAGATATGATTGAAGTCTATAAATTAATGAACGGAGTGGAACGGGTAAATGTAGATCGATTGTTTACGTTATCAGAATATAGAAAGACTGGGGGACATGCAATGAAGCTACAGGGTAAACTATTTAAGATTAATAAGAGAAAATATTATTTCACTCGAAGTGTAATCAAACTCTGGAATTTGTTACCGGATGATGTAGTCAGGGGCGGCTCAAGGCAGTCTGCTGCCTGAGGCGAAGAATGAGATGGTGCCCTCCCCCCATCACCTTAGAGGGGGGCGGGGTTTTTCAGAAATCCAATCAGAGACTGAACCAAATCAAAAAGCTGATTAGATTATATGGAGGAAATGCAAGATGTTTGCACACAGGGCCGTATCGAACTGCAATCGTGCCTTATGTGACTTGCAACTCGGGCCCACGCTCCCCTCTCCCCCCATACCTCCATCCAGCGTTGCCTGCTCTTTCCCTGCTGCTGCCGCCCTCTGTTTTTTTCACGGCGGCACCGGCAGCAGGGAAAGAGCAGGCAGCGCTGGACAGAGGTATGGGGAGGAGGAGGGGGGCATGCACCCAATCTGAAAGGCGCCAGCACTCTAAGCAGTTCTGTCCCTCCCTGCTCTGACATCGTGTCGGAGGAGGGAGGGACCAGACCTGCTTAAAGTGCTGCGAAAAGGCTTTGGGCACATTTTAACTGCCGAAATGCGCCCCCCAAGCCTTTGCGCCCTGTGCGGCTGCATTGCTTGCACAGGGCTAGGTACGGTCCTCTTTGCACACCAAGGAACTAAAAGACAGCAAGAATCAATAGCACAGTTTATAAAACTAAATTATAACCCATTTTAATTTTGTTATAAACTGCATTATGGTTCTCCCTTTTTCTTTTTCAACATATATTTTGCATCCACCGTAGGTGCAGAGCAGAATCAGGACATTCACCCTCAGAACTCAATATTTAAAAAAAAATCTGATTCTGATCATCTCACTAACAACAACAACCACTATTCTCCAGTACCAGGCATATTGTGAACTAATAAAAAACCTTACACCAAAAAGCAAACCTACCATACCATACCATACCATATCAGCACAAACTTCCAAAAGTCACATAAGGAGCCCATAAAAAAAAAGTGTCACTGTAAATACTACAGTGGGCCCTGGAACATCCATACACCTATTTGAAAAGCTGAACAAGTCAAATTACTACAGTATAGTATAGATCTTTATATACAAACTGCATGTTAACAGAAGACCTGACCTCAGTCACACACTCACAACATCAACCTTCACCAAGTACAGAATAAGTAACCACAATCTAAAGTAAAAATAAAATATGTAGACAAAATTTAAACTGAAACCCCAAGAAGCCAGAGTCCACATGCAGTGCAACATTAGATAAATAAGAGATGCAGTTCCCCAGTACTGCGTAAAATATAAAAATAGCACAAAGTCCAATCACCAAAATTAAATAAAATTATTTTTTCTACCTTTGTTGTCTGACCATTTTATTCTCTGATCATGCTGGTCCCGATCTGAGGCTTCTGCTTTCCTGTCTTCTCTTAGATCTCTTTCTGTGGTCTATGGTCCATGGTCCATCTGCCATTTCTTATCTCTTCTTTTGTTTTCTTCACTTCCTTCCATCAGCCCATTTCCAGTTTCAGTAACCCTCCCCAGTATCAGTCCCCTTTCCAGTCTTCCCCTTCCAGTACATTCCAATGTCAACCACCTTGCATTCCCATGACTGCCACTTGTGTCCATTCCCTTCCAGTCCCCCTCCTTTCCCACTGTCCAGCCCCTTCTAGTCCAAATACCATCCCAGGTATCAGCTCAGGTTCACTCTCAGTGCCACCCCCCAGTCAGCTCCCTTCCAGCCACCCTACCCTCTGTCTATCTCTCTTCCAGTGCCATTCACATGTCAGCTCCCTTCCAGCCTCCTCCCTATTACCCAGCTACCTACCACTCCCATCCCCAAGTGTCAGCTCCCTTCCAGTCCCCTTTCGGTACATTCCAGGTGTCAGCTCCTTTCCAGCCCCCTCCTTCCCTTCCTGCCCCATCCTTCCCCTGGCAGACCCTCTCAGTATCCACTCCCTTCCAGTCCTATTCTACCATCCCCCCCCCCGCATCAGCCCATTTTTAGCCCTAGCCCCTAGTTTTCCTCCAGGGCCAACAGCACTCTCCTCCCCTCCCCTATTAGCCCATTTCCTGTCCCAGCCCATTTCTAGTCCTATTCCCTTTATCAGCCCACCCCAGTCCTAGCCCCCTAATTGGCCCATTACCAGTTGTAACCCTCCAATAAGTCCATTTTCAGTCCTAGCACCCCAATCAGCCCAGTTCCTGTCCTAGTCTCCCCCATAGCACATTACCAGTCCTAACCCCCCCCATCAGCCCATTTCCAGTTCTAAACCCCCATCATCCATTTCCAGTCCTAACCCTCCCCCGACAGCCCATTACCAGTCCTAACCCTCTCCGATCAGTCCATTTCCAGTCCTAAGCCCCATCAGCCCATTTCCAGTTCTAACCCCCTCGATAGCCTATTATCAATCCTAACCCACCTCCTGATCAGTCCATTTCCAGTTCTAAACCCCCATCAGTCGATTTCCAGTCCTAACCCCCCCATCAGCCCATTTCCAGTTCTAACCCCCCCATAGCCCATTAACAGTCCTAGCCCCCCTCCCAATCAGCCCATTTCCAGTACTAACCCCCCATCAGCCCATATCCAGTTCTACCCCCCCATAACCCATTACCAGTCCTAACCCCCCCATCAGCCCATTTCCAGTTCTAACCCCCCAATAGCCCATTACCAGTCCTATTCACTCCCTTCCAGTCCTATTCTACCATCCCCCCCCCCGCATCAGCCCATTTTTAGCCCTAGCCCCTAGTTTTCTTCCAGGGCCAACAGCACTCTCCTCCCCTCCCCTATTAGCCCATTTCCTGTCCCAGCCCATTTCTAGTCCTATCCCCTTTATCAGCCCACCCCAGTCCTAGCCCCCTAATCAGCCCATTACCAGTTGTAACCCTCCAATAAGTCCATTTTCAGTCCTAGCACCCCAATCAGCCCAGTTCCTGTCCTAGTCTCCCCCAGAGCCCATTACCAGTCCTAACCCCCCCATCAGCCCATTTCCAGTTCTAAACCCCCATCATCCATTTCCAGTCCTAACCCTCCCCCGACAGCCCATTACCAGTCCTAACCCCCTCCGATCAGTCCATTTCCAGTCCTAAGCCCCATCAGCCTATTTCCAGTTCTAACCCCCTCAATAGCCTATTATCAATCCTAACCCACCTCCTGATCAGTCCATTTCCAGTTCTAAACCCCCATCAGTCGATTTCCAGTCCTAACCCCCCCATCAGCCCATTTCCAGTTCTAACCCCCCCATAGCCCATTAACAGTCCTAGCCCCCCTCCCGATCAGCCCATTTCCAGTACTAGCCCCCCATCAGCCCATTTCCAGTTCTACCCCCCCATAACCCATTACCAGTCCTAACCCCCCCCATCAGCCCATTTCCAGTTCTAACCCCCCGATAGCCCATTACCAGTCCTAGCCCCCCCCGATCAGTCCATTTCCAGTTCTAAACCCCCATCAGTCGATTTCCAGTCCTAACCCCCCCATAAGCCCATTTCCAATTCTAACCCCCCATAGCCCATTACCATTCCTAACCCCCCATCCGCCCATTTCCAGTTCTAAACCCCCCAATCAGTCCAGTTCCTGTACTACCCCCCCATCAGCCCAGTTCCAGTCCTAGACTCCTCCCTCCCAACCAAGGGAAAATGAAAAAAAACAACTCCGGCGTAAGAAACAGCTGCTGCTGCTCTAGTGGCAGCGGCGGCAGAATGAGGAGCCCCGCGGCCGCCCGCCCACCCCCCCTTCCCATCAGCACCTCGGGCTCAGTTTTAACAGAGCCGTGGTTAAGAGAAACACTGTCCCTTCGCCGCGGCTCTGCAAAGCAGAGCCGGGGAAACCAGCAGGCTCTCCGTGGGGGCTGGGTGGATGGCCACGGGGCTCCTCATTCTGCCACCGCTGGAGCAGCAGCAGCAGCTGCTTCTTGCACCGGAGTTTTGTTTTTTTCTTTTATTTTGAAGGCTGAGTGAGGCGGTGATGGCGGTCTTTTTGGGAGCAATTTTGCCACCCCCAAAAAGCCCAAAAAGCTGCCGCCTGAGGCCACCGCCTCACTTGGCCTCATTATAGAGCCGCCTATGGATGTAGTAAAGGCTGTTAGTGTAGCTGGGTTTAAAAAAGGTTTGGACAAGTTCCTGGAGGAAAGGTCCATAAATCATTATTAAAAAGGGACCCAGGATATCAATGCTTGACCCAATACAAGCATTGAGGAACCTGTGTCTTTTGGGTAAACTACTAGGAACGTATGACCTAGATTCGCCACTGTTGTAAAGAGTATACTGGGCTTGATGGACCTTGCTCTGACCCAGTATGGTATATCTTATGTTCTTATGTTGTAACTGGGCAGAATGCAATATCGCTGCTGCCTGTCAGCTAATGTGGCTTCCAGGCATGTGTGGCAAATCCGGATATTCAATGTTGGGGCCGCATATGACCTCAGCATTGAATATCCGGCATTAGAGGCTAAGGGTCAATGGATATGGCTATGCACTGTGGCGGCACATAGCCTGCCCAAATGAATGTTGGGATTAAACGTGGTTATAAAAACCTGTTAAATAACTAAATAACTAAATTCTTATTAGTAGTATTAAACTCTTGTCCTGGACTAATATCCCCCAAAAGTTAAGCAACCTTTTTATGGCTATGCACAAAATCTCTTACTTTTTAAATTAGCAAATTTTTCAAGAAAAGTATGCTTTTACAAAACAGGCATTTTAACAAAATATTTTAACAAGTTAGTTTAACTTATACCTCTCATACAAAATCTCTGAATATTTTGTTAATGAATAAATCTGTATCCAGAAGTCATTCATATTGAGAAATATTCCTAATTTTCAAGTGAAATAGGACTTTTAACTATAAAACAATTTGGATGCAATAGAATTAATCACACTGTAATTACCATAGCGCAAATTTATTTATTTATTTATATTCTCTTATATACCGCGCTATTCTGCATCAGTGCGGTTTACATTGAACAAACTGAAATTACATTGAACAGGGCATTATAACTTGGAGATAACTATTTTACAGGGAACATGGGCTATGGAGGGTTAAGTGGCTTGCCCAAGACCACAAGGAGCACCTGTGGGACTAGAAACCCCAGTCCTTCCGGCCCAAGGTTGCTGTCCTCTAGTGGGATCTGAACCACCGACCTTCCGGCCTGAAGTACCTTGCCCCAACCACTAGGCCACTCCTCCACTCCATGCCATCACGACGCCTGCTGTCTATCCAGATATGAGACTATCAGTATGGCGCCACCTTTGATCATGCAAGGGAAAATAAGAAATGCTATATTGGGTCAGACCAAGGTTCATTAAGCCCAGTATACTGTTTTCAACAGTGGTCAATCTAGCTCACAAGTACCTGGCAGGTTCCCAAAAAAGGCACACAGACTCCACAGTGCTTGTCCAGGGGTAAGCAGTGGATTTTCCTGGGTCCCCTTTAATAATGGTTTATGGACCTTTCTTCCACAAACTTGTCCAAACTTTTTTTAAGCCCAGCTACACTAACATCTTTTACCACATCCTCTGGTAATGAATTACAGAGTTTGATTACACATTGAATAAAAAACTATTGTCTCATTTTAGACTCAAAACGGGTTACATTGTAGCTTCATTGCATGTTGTTTGGTTGTTTATGCCATCAAAAAGTAGAAAGACTAATCTACGTTTAACTGTTCCACTCCATTTGCTAATTTATGGAACTCTATCATATCATCCCTCAGCCATCTCTTTTCCAAGTTGAAGAGTCCCAACCTTTTAAGCATCTCCTCAGAGGGGTATCTTTCCATTCTCTTTACCATTTGTGTCTCTCTTCTCTGTACCTTTTCTAATTCTGCTATATCCTTTTTCAGATATGGCATCCAGAATTGCACACAATATTCAAGGTGCGGTAGCACCATGGAATAATATAGAGGCATTATAATATCCTTGGTTTTATTCTCCATTCCTTTCCTTATGATTCTTAGCATTCATTCTATTTGTCTTCTTTGCCACGGCTGCAAACTGGGTGAAGGGTTTCAATATATTATCCACGATGAGGCCTAAATCTATTTCCTGTTTGGTGATTTCTAAGGTGATACTTTGCATTGTGTAACCATAGTTTGAGTTGCTCTTTCCTAGGTGTATACCTTTGCACTTGCCACATTACATTTCATCTGCCATTTGGATGTCCAGACTTCCAATTTATCAAGGTTCTCTTTAAATTTTTCACAATCCTCTTGGGGGTCATGCTAAACTGGTCTGGAGTCCAGACCTGCTAAACGCCCGGGACTGTATTCCCACTCCAAAGCTCCATGCACATATATGGGAGATGTGCGAGGAGCTCTGGACAGGGCAGGAGGGGGTGTCTGAGGGAAGAGGGAGGAGTGAGGGTGGGCAGTGGCACCATGTCCCCAGATGTACAGGGCCAATTCAGAGGTCAGCCCTGTACGTCCAGGGTCGGCCATTTAAACGGGGGATTTATTCCACTTCGGAGTTGGAATAAGTCTCCCTTGACATTGGGGGATGCCAGAGCCGGGGCCTGCAATACAGGTGAGGGGGTGAAGGGGTTCCCCGCAGCCCTTCCCTGGCTTTGGAAGGCCCAATCAGGGGTCACGATGTGGAGAACAAAAGATTTGCTGCTGCCACCAGGGATCGCAGCTTCTGCATGGAGCCGCGATGCCATGGCAACATGATGCCATGGCACCGCGACTCCATGCAGGAGCCAGGCTGGGCTAGCTGGGCAATTGATTGGACGTCTGGGGTGCCTGAATTGGGGCACATTCTGGATGTCCAATCCTTAAGTCTTGATTCTGCTCAGCTGGCACATGTAGCCCCCGTGGGAGCAGAATCGGGTGCACATCCGGACTGTCCAGATTTCTGGATGTCCAGAAGGCTGGATCATGCACCTTCTGAATGGGCCTCCACATGTTTTAACAACTTAGACTAATTTTGTGTCATCTGCAAATCTGATCACCTCACCCGTTATTCCTATTTCCAGGTAATTTATTAATATGTTAAAAAGCAGCAGGCCCAGCACAGATCCCTGGGGTACTCCACTATTCACTTTTCTCCACTGAGAAAATTGGCCATTTAGCCCTATTCTCTGCTTTCTATCTTTTAAGCAGTTCCTGATCTACAATACTAAACTGCCTCCAATCCCACGACTTTTTAATTTCGCCAAGAGTTTCTCATGAGGCACATAAGAACATAAGATATGCCATACAGGGTCAGACCAAGGTCCATCAAGCCCAGTATCCTGTTTCCAACAGTGGCCAATCTAGGTCATACGTACCTAGCAGTTTCCCCAAAAGACACAGGTTCCGCAATGCTTGTACTGGGTCAAGCATTGATATCCTGGGTCCCTTCTTAATAATGGCTTATGGACCTTTCCTCCAGGAACTTGTCCAAACCTTTTTTAAACCCAGCTACACTAACAGCCTTTACTACATCCTCCGGTAACAAATTCCAGAGTTTGATTAGACGTTGAGTGAAAAAATATTTTCTTTTATTAGTCTTAAATAGTTTACCCTGTAGCTTCATTGCATGTCCCCTAGTCTTTCTATATTCTGAAAACGTAAACAAACGATCTACGTTTACCCGTTCCACTCCATTCATTAATTTATAGACTTCTATCATATCTCCCCTCAGCCGTCTCTTTTCCAGGTTAAAGAGCCCTAACCTTTTTAGCCTTTCTTCATAGGAGTATCCTTCCATCCCCTTTACCATTTTGGTGGCTCTTCTCTGAACCTTTTCTAATAACGCTATATCCTTTTCAAGATACGGTGACCAGAATTGCACACAATATTCAAGGTGTGGTCTCACCATGGAACGATATATAGGCATTATAATATCTTTTGTTTTATTTTCCATTCCTTTCCTTATGATACCTAGCATTCTATTTGCTCTCTTGGCTGCCGCTGCACACTGGGCCGAGGGTTTTAACATGCTATCCACAATGATGCCTAAATCTTTTTCCTGGGTGGTGGTTCCTAATGTGGAACCCTGCATTGTGTAACCATAGTTTGGGTTGTTCTTCCCTAGGCGCTTAACTTTGCACTTGTCCACATTAAATTTCATCTGCCATTTTGATACCCAGTCTTCCAATTTATCAAGATCCTCTTGCAATTTTCCATAATCCTCAAGGTTTTTAGCAACTTTAAATAGTTTTGTGTCATCTGCAAATTTGATAACCTCACTCGTTATTCCACTTTCCAGGTCATTTATGAATATGTCAAAAAGCAGAAGACCCAGCACAGATCCCTGGGGTACACCACTATTCACCTTTCTCCATTGGGAAAATTGGCCATTTAGCCCAACCCTCTGCTTTCTATCTTTTAACCAGTTTTTGATCCACAGTAGTACACTGCCTCCTATCCCATGACTCTTTAGTTTTGCCAAAAGTCTCTGATGAGGGACCTTGTCAAAGGCTTTCTGAAAGTCCAGATACACTATATCAATCGACTCACCTTTGTCTACCTGTTTATTCACACTTTCAAAAAAACATAACAGATTAGTAAGACAAGATCTTCCTTGTCTGAAGCCATGTTGGCTGTCTCCCATTAAACTATGACTATCTACATGCTGAGTAATTTTATTCTTTATGATGGTTTCTACCATTTTGCCCAGTACTGATGTCAGGCTCACCAGCCTGTAGTTTCCCGGATCACCCCTGGAATCCTTTTTAAAAACTGGCGTTACATTTGCCATTCTCCAATCTTTAGGTACTACAGATGAATTTAATGATAGTTCACAGATTACTACTAGTAGGTCTACAATCTCATATTTTAGTTCTTTCAACACCCTTGGATGTATACCATTCGGTCCAGATGATTTGCTACTCTTCTGTTTATCAAATAGTTGTAATAAATCTTCCCGGTTTATCGATATTTCTTTCAATTCTTCTGATACATCACCTTTATATATCATTTCAGGCATGGGTAACTTTCCTACATCTTCTTCAGTAAAGACCAAAGCAAAGAATTCATTCAGTCTTTCCACTATGGCCTTGTCCTCACTTAGTGCCCCTTTTATCCCTCTGTCATCCAGTAGTCCAGTGATGGCTAACCTTTTTGAGCCCGAGTGCCCAAACTGCCGCACAAAACCAAAGAATTTCCTCAAAGTGCCAGCACGTCATTTGCATAAGTGGTCTTATTTGCATAAATATTTGCATAATGTTACCATACACTAACTTTTAGTAAATATGTCTCTTAATGAGTGTATGGATAAAGAAAGACTAAAAGATTTCTACATTACTATAATCCAGTGCCAACCGCCAGGCACATTAGGAACTACTACAAACGCTGCCCATTTAGAACCCATAGCAAACCCGCCGTATCCTGACAGCATTACCAGGACTCACAAAGCACCATACCCTACCTATCAAAAGGCAACACTGCAAATATTAAACCAATACATTTCAGTGAATACTGGGGAAAGAGAACAAGTGGCAACGTCAAATAGGAATTTCCTCTTGTACCAAACAAAGCGCAGATGTTAATGATGCACATTTCCCAGAGCTGACATATTCCAGTTAATAAATTCAAAATAAAGATATATCTTTCTACCTTTTGTGCATTTTTTTTCAGTTGCAATTGGTCCAGCCATTTTCTTCTGGTTTCTTCATGTTTTCTGCTAACTCTCCATCGTCTGCTGTCCATTTGTCCTTTCTTCTCTCTTCTAGTTTTTTTTTCCATTCTCTCTCTCTCTACATCTGCTTTAACATACTAATCTTTCTCCTTTTGCTCTTTCCTCATTCCTATTTCATCCACACAAATTTTACCCCTCCATCCTCAATCCCCAATTACTCTCCCAATACCTGGCCAATTGTAGATTTTTCATCCCTCCTACACAAAATATTTTTCCCCTCTCCATTTTACTCTCCCAGCACCATCCCATTCTAATCCTCCCCCAACATCAGCTCCCTTCTAGTTCCAGTCTCACCCAGCATCCATTCCCTTCTTCAAGCCCCCCACTTCCCCTCAGCCCATTTCCATTCCAAGCCCCGTCCCCATCAGCTATTTGCAGTTCAAGCCCCCCACTTCCCCTCAGCCCATTTCCATTCCAAGCCCCATCCCCAACAGCTATTTGCAGTTCAAGCCCCCTTCCACTCAGCCCATTTCCAGTCCTAGCAACCCCCCCAACCCATTACCAGTCCTAGCCCCCCATAGCCCACTCCCAGTCCTAATCCCACCAGCCCATTTCCAGTCCTAACCTCCCCATCAGCCCACTCCCAGTCCTAATCCCCCATCACTCAATTTTTAGTTTAAGCCCCCCCAGCGCCTATCACCACTCCTAACCCCCCCAGCCCAGCGCCCATCACCACTCCTAACCCCCCCAGCCAGCCCAGTGTCCATCACCACTCCTAACCCCCCCAGCCCAGTGCCCATCACCACTCCTAAACCCCCCCCACCCCAGCCCATCACTACTCCTAACACCCCCCAGCCCAGCCCAGCCCAGCCCCCCACTACTCCTACCCCCCCCCGCCCAGCCCTGCCCCTCACCACTCCTAACCCCCCCCAGCCCAGCCCAGCCCATCACCACTCCTAACCCCCCCAGCCCAGCCCAGCCCATCACCACTCCTAACCCCCCTCCAGCCCATCACCACTCCTAACCCCCCAGCCCAGCCCAGCCCAGCCCATCACCACTCCTAACCCCCCCCAGCCCAGCCCAGCCCAGCCCATCACCACTCCTAACCCCCACCCCCCACAGCCCAGCCCAGCCCAGCCCCGGGGAAATTTGAAAAAAAAAGAAAACCGGTCGGCTGCCTCTGCCGGGGCCGCCGCGGCAGAATCGCTTGTGCCGCGGGGCCCCCCCTGTACCCACCCGGCAGAGCCTGCCCTTCCCGTAGCAGCTCTCTCTTTGGAGCTGCAGTCAGACGCGCCGGCTTGCAGAGCGCGAGGGAAGAGTTCCCTCGCTGCTCTGTTACGCCCGCGGGGGCTGATGGGAAGTTCCCATCAGCCCCCGCGGGCTTAACAGAGTCGCGAAAGGGAAACTCTTCCCTTCGCGCTCTGCAAGCCGGCGCGTCTGACTGTAGCTCCAAAGAGAGAGCTGCTACGGGGAGAGGGCAGGATCTGCCGGGTACAGGGGGGCCCCGCGGCACGCTCGATTCTGCCGCGGCGGCCCCGACAACGGCAGCAGACAGGGTTGTTTTTTTTTTTTTCGATTGCGGACCTTCCCGCGTGCCAGCTGCAAGGCCTTCGCGTGCCACAGCTGGCACGCGTGCCATAGGTTCGCCATCGCTGCAGTAGTCCAACTGACTCACAGGTGTTTTGTGACGAATGTACTTGAAAAAGTTTTTATTATGCATTTTTGTTTCCATCGCAAGATTCTTTTCAAATTTTCTCTTTGCCTGCCTTACCAATGCTTTGCATCTAACTTGCCAGTGCTTATGTTATTTCCCATGTTCATCATTTGACTCCGTTTTCCATTTCCTGAAAGATGCTTTTTTGGCAACAACAGCCTCTCTGACTTCGCCTTTAAACCATGCTGGCAGTTTTTTGGCTTTCCTTCCATTTTTCTTAAAGCATCAAATACATCTGGTCTGGTCTTCCAAGACAGTACTTTTAAACAACGCCCATGCTTGATATAAATCTTTAACTTTTGCAGCTGTCCGCATTAGTTTTTTCTTAACTATTTTCCTTATTTTATCATAGTCTCCTTTTTGAAAGTTAAAAGATAGTACTGTGGATCTTCTTGCCATCCTTCTTCCATTTATTAAATCAAATGTGATTATGCTATGGCCACTATTGCCAAGTGGCCCCAACACCCTAATCTCTTGCACCAGATCCTGTGTTCCACTAAGAAATAGGTCTTAAAATAGCTTTCCCTCTTGTCGGTTCATGAACAAGTTGCACCAAGAAACAGTCATTTATTTTTATTTATTTATTTAGAGGTTTTTTATACCACCTTATCAAATAATCAAAGCGGTTTACAAAGAACAAATGCAAAAAACATTTTACAATAAACAGTAGTTAGTGTTACATATGAGTTAGTAATCAACAAAACTTTAATCCAAGGTAACAAGCAGTAACGTATTTTCTTGAGTGCATATATAATTGCAATGAGGATTTGGGATTATTTACATATTTACATATATGCGTTGTATGTTGCCTTTTCATTGGTTTGGAGATAAGGAGGGTGCTAGTGGCCCATGTTGAGTGTCATGATCAAGGATTAAGTTATGCTGGTAGAATATCATTCTGCTTGGTTCCATAATATTCAGAAAAAAGTAGTGTCTTGATATTCTTTCTGAAAGTGGATAGGTCTCTGATGTTTCTAATTCTAGCTGGGAAGGAGTTCCATAAATTAGGGGCATAATAAGAGAAGGCTCTATTACTTGATGACTGTTTGGTCTTCCTGAACTCTGTTAGGACTTCTAGTGAGTTTTGTGCATCTTTTCTTCTTCGTCTATTATTTGGGGCCTTTTAATAAGTTATCCTAGGTAGGATGGAGATGTAGCAAGCAGTATCTGGAAAGTATATTGGATTCTGCTGAGCCAGTATAGTTTTCGTAATATGAGTGTGATGTGTTCGGATCTGGGAGCCTTCTGAATTATATGAACTGTTGTGTATTATGCCATCTGTAATGGTATCAATGCACGTTTTGGTAAGCCCTGTAAAATGCTATTACAAAAGTCGAGGTGGGGGTTAATCATGGTTTGGAGGACAGAATGGAAATCGTTTGGGTCTAGCAGAGGTCTTAGATGATGGAATGTTCTAATCTTTCTGTAAATAGCTTGAGTTGTATTATTGATGTGGGATGCTAAGTTTCCTTGTAAACAGCCTCTGATCTCTGGAAGGGGTGGTATAGAAATATGTAATAAATAAGTTTAGATTTTGATCTAAAGTAATACCTAGATTTCTAACTTCATTCCTTACTTCCAGGGTCACTTCTTTTACTTGGATTTTAGATGGAGGGGTGAACTCTGTTCCTATTGATAAAAAGTACTTTGGTTTTATTGTAATTTATTCTGAGGTTGTAAGACAGAAGGTATTGTGAGGCTTCATTGAAGCATGTTATTATTTGCTGGAAGTTGGGACTTTCTGTATTGAAAGGGAGGTACATCATTATATCATCCGCATAAATGTGGTAATTTACATTATGCTTCCAAAAGATGTCACAGATTGGTTGAAGATAAATGTTAAACAGTAAGGCTGAGAGTGCTGAGCCTTGAGGGATTCCTTGCTGTTTACTATATGTGTTAGAAGTACTTTGGCCAATTTTTATCTGCTAAGTGCTATTAGTTAAATATGATTTAAACCAGCTGAGGATGGAGTCATCAGTCCCAATTTGTCAGTCTCGTTAATAAGATGGAGTGATTAAGAGAGTCAAACACTGCAGTAATATCAAGGAATATCAGTATAAAGGCTTGTTTAATCCTTGCTATTCCTTTAATGAGCTTATCAAACATGACTAGTAGAAGTGTTTCCACCCCATGGTTAGGTCTTAAACCATACTGATATGAGTCTAGAGGTGCACAATTATCTAAGTGTTCTTGGAGTTGGGTTTGGTCTATCTTCTCAATAATTTTTGCCATAAATGGGAGGTTTGATATTGGGCGATACGAGTTTGGGTTTTGTCCAAGGAATTCTGTTTCAGTATTGGCCTAATAGAGGCTTTATTTAATGCTGCAGGCATATGTCCACAGGAGAGTGAGAGGTTGACTATTTTGAGTATATAAGGTGCCATTTCTTCCAGAGCTATTTTTAACCGGCTGACAAGGCATGGATCAACTGGGGATGTGGTGGCTTTAATCAACATAATGATTTGCTCTAGATGTTCTAAATTGATTTGTATAAATGATTGCCATGATGTAGTGGACATGTTGAGTAGACAGAATTTATCTCTCTAGCATGTCCTGCTATAAGATTGACCCAGTCGATACTAGGGTAATTGAAATCTCCCATTATTAGTGTGTTGTAACTTTGTTAGCTTCCCTGATTTCTTTCAGCATTTCATCATCCATCTGTTCATTCTGGCCAGGTGGTCGGTAGTACACCCCCATTGCCATCGCCTTTCCTTTCTTACATGGAATTTCTGTCCATAGAGATTCTACAGTATATTTTGCAAAACTTTAATCCTATGTGACTTAATGCCCTCTCTAACATAGAGTGCAACCCCTCAAACCAATTTGATCTATTTATTTTATTTATTTATTTAACGTTTCTTATATACCGTGCAGTGCGGTTTACATACAACAGTAACTTATACATCGCAGACTAGGCTGCGCTGTATTTACAATGAAACAGGTGTTGGGACATAATTAGGTAACTATCTACCCTATCATTGTGATATAGTTTGTACTCGGGTATCACAGTGTCCCCATTCATTGTACTCCTTCCACCAGGTCTCTGAGAAGCCAATCATATCTAACCTTTCATTTAGTGCTATATATTCTAGCTCTCCCATCTTATTTTTACACTTCTAGTATTTGCATACAGGCATTTTGAGGTTGTATTTATTCATATTATTCTGCATATCAGTTGATAAGGGTAATTTAGAATCTTTCAGCTCTGCACTTAAGGGCATCTGGGTTACTTCTGTCTTTATTGGAACCTCTCTGTTGGGATTTTATTTATTTAATGTTTCTTTTATACCGCGCTATTTAACATCAATGCGGTTTACAGGTAGCACATTGTGCAGTGCAGGCAGGTCTGCACTGGACTTACAATAAAACGGGGTTCTTTATACAGGGCTAACAGGGAAACTATGTACAATTTGGCTGTCACAGGCTATATGGGCAGCTCAGCATTATTTACAGGTCTAACAACGTAACTATGTACAATCTGTCTGTCGCAGGGTGTGTGGACAGCTCATTATCTACGGTTAGGGTCAGCTATACACAGGGGTGGTGATTTTGAGGGGGTGGGGCTCTCGAAGGCAGGGTTGAAGGTGTGTGAGGTGGCTACGCTGGGGGTGCTGGCTTGGGTCAGGAGTGTGGGTGGCTGTGAGATGTCATCTGGTTCAGTATAATACTGGAGAAACAGATGGTGCTTTATAAGGGGCAACAGGGCCTTTCAGATACTAGCCTTCCTGATGGACTTTATTGCAAGCAAAGTAATATTCTGCCTGAAATCAATAAAGGGGTTTTGGTGTTTATTTTTAAAAGCTAATTCTTAAAGGGGTGCGGGTGTTCATTTTTAAAAGCTAACATGCTTATTCCATTCCAGACTTAGATCTCCTCTGTACATCTGGTCTGAGCCACAGGTACAGAGGGGATCGTGATTCTGATCCTACGGGGCAAGTCTAGCCCTGCAGGATCAAAATCACAAACAGTCATGTATGTGCAGGTTGGGACTGTGATACCATCTGACCTGCATGTACATGACCTGCCAGACTAACTCAGTCAGGGCTTTTAAATGGAGCCATGGCGCCATGATGTCCAGTTGCCATGGCACCGTGGCTCCATTTAAAAGCCACGATGCTGGTCACTGGACAAAAGTGCTCATTCTCTGCAGTGCGACCCCCAATCTGACCTCCTAAGGCCAGGGTCAGGCTGCGGGGAATGTCCTCCGGCCCCCCTGCACCATCCACGCACCCTGCAGACCAAAAAAAACGTTCAAGGAAGTTATTCCACCTTGGAGGTGGAATAACTTCCCCACACATGTCACCGGCCCTGGATGTACAGGGTCGACATTAGAATTGGCCCTGCACATCCAGGGTCAGTGACTGCCCAGACTCTGCCTCCGAGCTGCTCCTTCCCCGTCCCCATCTAACTTCCCTGCACAACCGGTGGGGAAGGTAAACGCAGCAGAGGAGGCACGAATAGCCCCGTTATTCATGGCACAGAATTGGGCCCCAAGTCTTTTTTTCTATACTGAAAAAGGGGAATTCTATTTGTCTGTTTGTTACATTGGGCAAAGTTCTGTCAGAGCTCGTTGTCTTTGTTTTAGCTATCTATTCACAGTTAACTCTTTGAAGTCACTGACCTCATCAGGTGTAAGATCCCTCCCTACCCACCACAACACCCATACACCCCAGGTGAGCATTCTTGATTTATAGGCCAAGTCCCCAATTACCTACACACAGGGATATAGAACAGCACTATTAGAACACACTTAGAATAGGTTAACTGCTTTTTCTCTTAAAGGACAGCTGAGGAACAGGTAGGGACTTTGGTAGGTCTCTCTCTTTTACTTCAACAGGTAGCAAAACTCCATCAACTAAATAATGGCTGGGAAAATCATATTGCCAAAGCTGTGGCCCCCATTACAGCTTCTGCCTCTCTCTAGACAGAGATCTCAATTCCAGTTGAAGAACTGGTTCTGTGTGCAGGATGCCTGCATGCTGAGGCTCTCAGGAAACAAGTAGAGGAGCTCAGAGAAAAGGTGGCGATGCTGAGAAGCATTCGAGACAGAGAAGTACATTGATAAGATGCTTCTTGAAAACTTCCAAGCTCTCTGACAGAGGTGATGAAGGGAGGCTACAAAATGAAGAAGGTTGGAAATGAGTCACCAGACCCTGCAGTATCAACACGCCCACTCCTCCAGCCCTTGATTTAAAGAAACAGTATGCAGCCCTGGAAGTGGTGGAGGTAGAAGCATCTGAGAAAAGGGAAGAACCACAGCTTGAAGTTGCAGAATCAGTCACCACAAGAAAGCAAAGGGTGGTTGGTGACTCTCTTCTGAGGGGTACTGAGGCATCCATCTGCCAACCAGACTTGATGTTCAGAAAGGTGTGCTGTCTTCCAGGTGCCAAAATCTGAGAAATTGTGGAGAGTTTGCCGAGACTCATCAAGCTTACTGACTATTATCCGATGTTGCTCATCCATGTTGGCACAAATGATATGGCTAGGTATCCCTCTGAGCATATCAAAAGTGACTTCATGGCTCTGGGACAGAGGGTGAAGTAGGTAGGTGCGCAGGTGGTGTTCTCTTCAATCCTCCCTGTTGAGGGTAAACACCAAAGCAGAGAAGCTTTCATCATGGAGATAAATGCATGGCTGTGTGTATGATGCCATTGAGAGTATTGTGGTCTCCTAGACTATGGAAAGATGTTCCAAGGGCTGCAGAGCATAGATGGCATCCATCTGTCCAAGAAGGGTCGAAGTGTCTTCAGCAGCAAACTGGCCAACCTATTGAAGAGGGCTTTAAACTAAATTCATTGGGGATGGGTGAAGAAAGCCCCCAGGTAAGTGAAACATTAAATACCTCTGTAGAAATAGGTAAAAGTGGAAACATCTGTAAAGCGGTGTGTATAAATGCCCGTAGCATGGGAGATAAGATCCCAGATGTTGAGGCTTTAATGGAGAGGCTAACTTGGATTTAGTGGGGGTTATGTAGACATTGTTCATGGAAAACCATGACTGGGATGTAATTATACCGGGCTATGCTTTATTCAGGAAGGACAGGGTAGGAAGATGGGGAGGAGGAGTGGCACCATATGTAAAAAATAATATTAAAGCTATATAATTGCAGGAATTTAAAAGAAGAGAGAAGGCACTGTGAGAAATCCATTTGCATTCAAATTATATACAGATCCCCCTCACAGGGAGTAAAAGTGGATGAAGATTTAATAGAAGACATACACAGTATTGCCATTAGTAGTGCTACTGATAGGTCATTTCAATATTCCGGATGTGGATTGGCACATCCCTGCTGCGGTGTCATCTAGAAGTAAGGAGATCCTGGTTTCTCTACAGGGAAAACTATTCAGGCAACTGGTAACAGAACCCACATGTGATGGGGGCATACTGGACAGTGCTTACCAATGGGGAAAGTGTCTCTGATGTTACAGTGGGAGGTCGCATCACATCCAGTGATCACCTGATAGCATGGTTCAGTATTAGGATTAGGGCTGATAAAATCCATTCAAAAGTGAGGGTCTTAGACTTTAGGAAAACTAACTTTGCCAAGATGGGACAATACCTCAGGGAGTCATTAGCGGAATGGGAGCAGTTGGGGATGTAGAAAAACAGTGGGCAACAAACCTTTTTGTTAGAAAGGTAAATTAATGTAAAAGGAAAAGGAGGCTGCTATGGTTCTCAAAAGAAGTAGCTGAAAAGGTGAAGAAAAAGAGTGAGGCCTTCAGGCAATACAAGAGATCACAGAGAGAGGAAGACAGGCATCTGTATCTGGAAAAACTTAGAGAAGCTAGCAAAGAAGTCAGGAAAGCAAAGATACAAAAAGAAGAAGAAATAACCAAGGTAATAAAATGCAGGGATAAGACATTTTTCAGAAATGTTAGTGAGAGGAGGAAGGGCAAAAGTAGTATTATCAGACTTAAGGATGAAGGGGAGGAATATGTAGAAATTGATGAGGATAAAGTGGAATTGCTTAATAAATAGTTTTGTTCTGTGGACCAGGAGCAGCACCTCAGAAAACACCCACAAATAAGAAGAGAAGCAATGGGGATCTCAAACAATTTTCAGAAAACTGTGTTCATTAGGAACTTGCTAAACTAAAAGTACTGTAGACAAAGCAATCGGTCTGGATGGGATACATCCAAGAATACTGCGGGAACTTGGGGATGTTCTTTTCGATGCTTCTTTGGAATACAATTGATTGCAGGATCCAAGGCAGCATGGATTCACCAGAGGCAGGTCTTGTCAGACAAATCTGATTGATTTCTTTGACTGGGTGACCAGGGAGTTGGACAGAGGAAGAGCCCAAAATGTGGTGTACTTAGGTTTCAATAAAGCCTTTGACACCGTTCTGCACAGGTGACTTATAAACAAACTGAGCACACTAGGGAAGAACCATAAAGTTACTGATTGGGTTAGAAATTGGTTGTATGCGAGGCAACAAAGGGTACAGGGAAACGGAGCTCACTCTGAGGTAAAGGAGGTTACCAGTGGTATGCTGCAGGGATCTGCGATACTTTAGAGGAAAGGAAGGATAGGGGAGATATGAGAGAGATATTTAAATACATCTATGGCATAAATGCTCAGGAGGAGAGTCTCTTCCAATTGAAAGCAAGCTCTGCTACAAGGGGACATAGGATGAGAGTGAAAGGGGATAGACTCAGGAGAAATATGCAGAAATATTTCTTTACGGAAAGAATGGTAGATGAGTATTATAGTCTCCCCAGTAGAGATGGTAGAGACAAGAACAGTATCTGAATTCAAAAAAGCATGGGGCAAACAGAGAGGATCTCTAAAGGAAAAAAGAGCACTATTGTAGTTGCTGGATGAGCAGACTAGATAGGCCATGTGGTCTTTTTCTGCCATCATGTTTCTATGTCTATGTACCTCTCTGTCTTCCTTATGTCCACCAAGTCTGCTACTCTAGCCTCCAGAGACTGGATTTGTTACCTGAGGGCAAAGGGCTCCTTGCATCTAGTGCATTTGTAAGACCCCTCACCAACTGAGAGAAAATCGTACAAGTGACACTCAATGCAAAAGACTGGATAGCCCCCATCTCACTGCTGGACTGCTGTCTGTATCTTAGTTTTAAGGTTTTGTTTAGGTATTTAAGTTGTTTACTTAATGTTGCTAGGGATACTTGTACTAATACAACTATACCAATTAGGTTTAAGGGACTTTAATAAATCTTGTGGTGAACAATTTAAGAGCCTTAATTAATCTATTCCTGGTGAGGATAAGCAGCTGAATCTTAAAATGAATTTGACCACCTCTCCACCTTTAATAGATTTAAAAGCCTATAAAGGTAAGATTGTGCCTGGGGTGGGTAGGAGGGAATTAACACCTAGTAAACATTGGCTTGCTACACAGGTCCCAGACCTGTGCTTCTAAGGTAATCTGTTAGCAATTTTTTGGGTGAATCACACAGCCCTTGGTTTGCTAGAGGAAGCCTTTCAAATTGCCCCTATGATTTGTCACTTGATTTTAAGACCTATTTAATACAAATTCCCAGATCGCTTGCATCCTAACTGGAAGGCCTTTTTGTAAAGGTCTCTAGAAACAATTTCTTTCTTTCAACTCAAAGAATATTTCCCCTATTCTTCCTTCTATGCTAAGCTATACTCTGATTTGATTTAAACTAAAAGCTCTCTGCTGAGTTTAAATTTAAACTAAAAGCTCTCTGTTCATACTAGGTCCTGATTGAGTTTTAAATTTAATCTAAAACTCTCTGCTAAGTTTTAAATTTAAGCTAAACATAGAAACATGCCAAAACAGGAAGTCATTAAAAGACCACCATTGGATTCTCTCAAAGCTTTCAATTTACTTGTGTATAAATCATTTTTTGTCGGGACCATCCGGCATGAGAGGGGAGAGGAAAAACACCCCCCTCAGAGTTGGAAGGGCCCTTTTATTCAACAAGATTAAAACTCTATAACGCTTAAGCTCAACAATAGTGTAAGCGACACTTATCTGGAAGGACTGGCGATATAACTCTCTGCGTAAATTCCGGGTTTCCAAATAACACGACATGCATGTTTCAGGCTTACAAAGAGCCCTGTATCAAGTGTTCCCCTTGGGTTGAACAGAAAAATCGCCTCTATGTGAACGCTAACCCAATGGTTATTTATTCATAACAGAGGCTTTTTTGTATTTTGATAAACATAGAAACATGACAGCAGAAAAAGACTACATGGCCTATCTAGTCTGCCCTTCCATATCAATAGCCCCCTGTTTACCTTTAGAGATCCTCTGTGTTTGTCCCATGATTTTTTTGAATTCAGATACTGTCCTCATGTGCACCACCTCCACTGGGAGACTATTCCACGCACCTACCACTCTTTCGGTAAAGAAAAATTTCCGTATATTACTCCTGAGTCTATACCTTTTATTCTCATCCTATGTCCCCTCATGGCAGAGCTTGCCTTAAATTGTGGTTATGGTTTAGGCATTTGATATACCGCCCTTTACTTATGCATCAGAGCGGTTTACAGGTATATACTAACAGGTACTTTTTTATTCCCTTGTCCCCGAAGGGCTCACAATCTAAGTGTACCTGAGGCAATGAAAGATACCCTCCTGTGCATTTATGCCATGGAGGTATTAAATGTCTCTATCATATTGCCCCTATCCCGCCTTTCCTCTAAAGTATACATATTAAGATCTTTAAGTCTGTCCTCATATATACCTTATGTAAATGAAGACTACTAACCATTTTAGTGGCCACTTCTGCACCGACTCCAACCTGCTCATATCCTTTTGAAGGTGCGGTCTCCAGAATTGCACATAATACTCCAAATGAGGTTGCAGCATAGACTTATACAGAGGCACTATCACCTCCCTTTTTCTGCTGGCCATTCCTCTCCCTATACACAGAAGCATCCTTCTGGCTTTTGCAGGCACCTTTTCTATCTGTTTAGCTCCCAGATACAATTACGCCCAGGACCTACTCTTCTTTTGTGGACAGAAGTATGTCACCCCTACACTGTACTGCTCCTTTGGATTTTTGCAGCCCAAATGCATGACACTGCATTATTTAGTATTACGTTTCAGATGCCAAATTCTAGATTATTCTTCAAGCTTAGTTAGATCTCTCCCCCCTTCCTGGGTGTATACTCTATTGCAGATTTTGTTATCATCCACAAACAAGCAAACCTTAGCCGACAGCCCTTCCGCAATATCACTAACAAAGATGTTAAAAAGAATCGGACCAAGGACAGATCCCTGCAGAACACCACTGGTAAACGCCTTCTCCTCAGAGTGAGCTCCATTTACCTGTACCCTTTGTCGCCTCCCACACAACCAATTTCTTTTTTTTTCTTTATTTATTTATGCAATTTTACAATAATTCAAGAAAGCCAACAAGGCACTTTCTTGAAGAAACAAGTTAACACTTGATAAATCAGAAAGATACAATTATTCAATAAGCAAAAAATAACAAGTGTCAAACTACCCTAGTCCACAAAATAGGGGGAGCGTTCACCTGGATATATATGGTACCAAATATGAGAAGAAACAAAGCAACACTACAATTCAGAACTATAACATACCTGAGCACCATTACGGGGAGTCAATGGAAGATTCAACACGCCTAGCACTAATAAAGGCCAACAGTGGGGAGGGCTCAAAAAACACATAAGAAACAGCTTGGCATTTTACCAAACAGGGTGTTTAAAGAAAAAAAGCCCCCCCAGCTGCAAAACCCCCGGACGTAGCAAAAGAAACTCTCTACGGCGTTTCTGTGTTTCCCTTGATAAATCAGGGTAGATACGAACCACAAAGCCCCGAAAGGGGGATTTCCTTTTACGGAAAAAAAGCTTCAATAACCACTCTCTATCGGACAACAAGGCAAAAGTTACAAGGAGAGCAGAAGACTCCAAGGAGTCCCCTGACCTCTCCAACACATTAGTTACATCTAATATATCCCCTTGTAACATACCTCCCTCCATAATCTTACTGGAAGTAGAACGCTTCGCATTAGGTAGATAATAAATTTTGACTAGAAGGGGCAGTAACTCAGGGGATACCCCCAAAACTTCCAATAAATATTCCTTAAACATATCTCTAGCGGTAATAGAAGAAGACCTGGGAAAATTAACTAGTCTCAAGTTGTTAACTCGAGAGAGATTTTCTAACTGTTCCAGCTTCATAAAAACAGAAAAAGAGTTATTTTTAAACGTATCTAATTGGTCTTCCAAGCTGGATAATCTATTCCATGTCTCTTTTCCTCCACACAAATATCAGATACTTTTTTCTCCAAATCAGTTACTGCTCCCATAGTAGATTTAACCTTAGTAGACAGAAAAGATATTTGAGGAAATAAAGCTTCACCTAAAGAGGCTATAGCAGTCCATATAGACACCAGTGTAAAATTTGCAGGACGTTACAGAGAGAACACCACCTCCATATCCAGCGCTGAATCCACCACCTCCTTATGTGTCTGAGGTTCATCCCGCGGGACAGAAGGAAGAGCCCGCCTCACAGCCACTCCTCCGTCAGACGCCGATGATGAAACATTTGGAGGCTTATTCTTAATTCCACTTTCCAAATCCGCAGACACACTTCTTCCTGGCCCACCCGAGGCACCGACTTCCTCCGACAAAGCAGGGGAGGAAACCTCCAGGAAGCCCTCAGGCATGGCGTGGCTGCGGAAAACCTTTGGCGCCGGGCTCAATACCGGGAAAGACGATGACACCGAAGTGGCTGCCGAGCTACCCAGATCCAACGAAGCCGCTGATCGGTTTTCTCCACAGGACTTGTCTGAATCCCGTGTAATCTGCAAAAAGTAAGTGTCTAGGGGGCCAGAGGCACCAGAAACCGGCATCAAGGCAGCAGAGGGTTGGGAGGGCAACGGCCCTGATTTGCCTTTCCGCTTTTTCCCCATCAGAGAAGCATAATCACACAGCAAGGAGTGCTGCCGCCATCTTGGAACGCCCCCCATCTCAATACTTTTTGCTTGCCCACACAACCAATTTCTAACCCAATCAGTAACTTTAAGGTCCACCCCTAGGGTGCTCAGTTTGTTTATGAGTCGACTGTGCAGAACAGTGTCAAAGGCTTTGCTGAAATCTAAATACACCACATCTAGGGCTCTTCCTTGGTCCAATTCCCTGGTCACCCGGTCAAAGAAATCAATCAGATTTGTCTGACAAAATCTGCCTCTGGTGAATCCATGCTGCCTCGGATCCTGCAATCCAGAAACCTCACTATTCTCTCTTTTAGTAGTCTCTCCAATAATTTACTAACCACAGAGGTTAGACTAACCAGCCTGTAGTTCTCAATGTCATTCTTATGTCCGCTTTTGTGTAAAACGAACACGTGTGCCTTTCTCCAGTCCTCTGGCACCACTCTTGAAGGACTGGAAAGGGGGGCTGTTACTTCTGGAGAGAAATCTGAAATTGTGAGTATATACTTCTGGGAATTTTTCTGAAAGGAATTTTTTTTTCTTTTAAAGCTAATTAATCTGTGAACCCACTATTTTTTTTGTTAAATCAGTCAGGGCCTAGTAGCAACAGTTTAAGATTCAATTTAAAAACACAGAAGAGAACTTTCTGGTTACCTTTCATACCCAGTAGACAGCTGTAGTTTAAATTTCATAGTCACTCAGGGCCTAGCATCAGCAAAGTACTTTTAGTTTCAAATTAAAACACAGAAGAGAGCTTTCTGGTTAAATTTAGAATCCAGCAGAGAGCTTGTAGTTTAAATTTCATAATAGGTTAGAGCCTAGTAGCAGCAAAGAGCTATAATTTAAATCAAATCAGAATATAGCTTAGCACAAGAGGCAAAACAAGGTCAATTCTCCTTGAGCAGCATATAAAGTCTTCTAGAGACCTTTACAAAGAGGCCTTCTACCTAGTGGGCAAGCAACCTGTGAAGCTTTTTCAATAGGTGTTAACACCAGCTGGCAGTTCAAAAGGCCATTTTGAAAGACTCCTTCTATCCAAGCAAGGACTGTTAATTACCCAGGAAGTAGGTCACTGCTTACATCATCAGCACAAGCATAAATAGCTCAACCAGAGCTCTGTGACCCTGTCTTGAAGGACTGGAAAGGGGGGCTGTTACTTCTGGAGAGAAATCTGAAATTGTGAGTATATACTTCTGGGAATTTTTCTGAAAGGAATTTTTTTTCTTTTAAAGCTAATTAATCTGTGAACCCACTATTTTTTTTGTTAAATCAGTCAGGGCCTAGTAGCAACAGTTTAAGATTCAATTTAAAAACACAGAAGAGAACTTTCTGGTTACCTTTCATACCCAGTAGACAGCTGTAGTTTAAATTTCATAGTCACTCAGGGCCTAGCATCAGCAAAGTACTTTTAGTTTCAAATTAAAACACAGAAGAGAGCTTTCTGGTTAAATTTAGAATCCAGCAGAGAGCTTGTAGTTAAAATTTCATAATAGGTTAGAGCCTAGTAGCAGCAAAGAGCTATAATTTAAATCAAATCAGAATATAGTTTTCCTCAGCAGCACAGGACAAGGTACTGTGTAGCAGCCCTTTTTTAATAAGTGTTATATCCCTCCCTCCCTCCCCACACCCACCCTCCCCTGGGAAAATCACAGCTTTATAGGTACTTGCACAACTTAAAAGACAGGAGGTGCTCTCAGGTGAAGCTCATTACCCAAATCAGTCATACACCAAGGACCTGAGATTAATTAAGCTTCAGGTGAACAAGGTATATTAAACTTCTTAGGTACAGTTTTAGTGGTATAAATATCCATTGCACCCTTTAGTACATATAGAACTTAAAGATCTAAACACAAACTTAAAACTAAGATGCAGACAGCAGTCCAGCAGCGGGATGTGGGCTTTCCAGTCTTTTGCATTGAGTGTCACATGTATGATTTTCTCCCAGCTGGTGAGAGGTCTTACGTGTGCACTAGGTGCAAGGAGCTCTCTGCTCTCAGGGAACGAGTCCGTTCTCTAGAGGCTAGAGTAGCAGACTTGGAAAACATAAGACAGACAGAGAGGTACATAGACGAGACCTACAGGGATATAGTCCTGAAGTCCCACCTCCAGTCTGGCAGCATCCCTGTTGCCATGGAGGAGAGAGGTCACGTGACAGGAGAGCATCACCCTGGTGTGGCAGGAAGTGATCCTGTAACTAGGACCTGTCCTCCAGGTGATGTAAACCCCTCTCGCACCGAGGAGGTTTCTCCAGGGCCAAGTGCCCATGCGGGAAGGGTTAGGACAGCAGTTATAGTTGGTGATTCGATCATTAGGCATGTAGATAGCTGGGTGGCTGGTGGACGTGAGGATCGCCTGGTAACATGCCTGCCTGGTGCGAAGGTAGCGGACCTCACACGCCACCTAGATAAGGTCTTAGATAGTGCTGGGGAGGAGTCTGCTGTCTTGGTACATGTTGGTACCAATGACATAGGAAAATGTGGTAGGGAGGTTCTGGAAGCTAAATTTAGGCTTTTAGGTAGGAAGTTGAAATCCAGAACTTCCAGGGTAGCGTTCTCCGAAATGCTTCCCGTTCCACGCGCAGGACCCAATAGGCAGGCAGAGCTCCGGAGTCTCAATGCGTGGATGAGACAATGGTGCAGAGATGAGGGGTTCGGATTTGTTAGGAACTGGGGAACATTCTGGGGAAAGGAGGGGCTCTTCCGAAGGGATGGGCTTCACCTTAACCGGGATGGAACCAGGCTGCTGGCATTAACCTTTAAAAAGGAGATAGAGCAGCTTTTAAACTAGATAATAGGGGAAAGCCGACAGTCGCCCAAGAGCGCATGGTTCGGAAGAATGTATCCTTGAAGGATACTACAAAAAGCAGAGAGGTTCCAAAAAAGAGTAAAGTAGCCCAAATGCCCTCGAGTATGGAGCAGACAGAACTTAAAGATCCCAAATTACCCATGTCTACCAATAGCCAAATTAATATGAATAAAATACAGTCTCTAAAATGCTTGTATGCAAATGCTAGAAGTCTACAAAACAAGATGGGAGAGTTAGAATATATAGCACTAAACAAGAGGTTAGATATGATTGGAATATCAGAGACATGGTGGAAGGAGGACAACCAGTGGGACACTGTGATACCTGGGTACAAACTATATCGAAATGATAGAGCTGATCAAATTGGTGGAGCGGTTGCGCTCTATGAGAGGGCATTGAGTCAGAAAGGATTAAAGTTTTGCAAGAAACAAAATTTGCTGTAGAATCTCTATGGATTGAAATTCCATGTAAAAAGGGGAAGGCGATGGCAGTGGGGGTGTACTATCGTCCGCCTGGCCAGAATGAACAAATGGATGATGAAATGCTCAAAGAAATCAAGGAAGCTAGCAAAAGTTACAGTGCAGTAATAATAATGGGTGATTTCAATTACCCCGGCATCGACTGGGTCAGTGTCACAACAGGACATGCTAGGGAGATAAAGTTCCTAGATGAAATAAATGACTGCTTCTTGGAGCAGCTGGTTCATGAACCGACCAGAGGGGAAGCAATATTAGACCTAGTCCTTAGTGGAACACCAGATGTAGTGCAAGAGATAAGGGTGTTGGGGCCACTTGGCAATAGTGATCATAGCATGATCGCCTTTGATTTAATTAGTGGAGGAGGGATAGTAAGGAAATCCACAGTACTACCCTTTAACTTTCGAAAGGGAGACTATGATAGAATGAGGAAAACAGTTAAGAAAAAACTAAAAGGAGCAGTTGCAAAGGTTAAAGACGTACATCAAGCTTGGATGTTGTTGAAAAATACTATCTTGGAAGCCCAGAACAGCTGTATTCCAAGCTTTAAGAAAAGTGGAAGGAAGTCCAAAAAATTGCCAGCATGGTTTAAAGCTGAGGTCAGAGAGGCTGTTGTTGCCAAAAAAGCATCTTTCAAGAAATGGAAAAAAGAGCCAAATGATGAAACCTGGAAACAGCACAAGCACTGGCAAGTCAAATGCAAGGCATTGATAAGGCAGGCAAAGAGAGAATTTGAGAAGAAGCTTGCTGCGGAAGCAAAAACGCGAAATAAAGACCTTTTCAAGTACATTCGTAGCAAAAAACCCGTGAGAGAGTCAGTTGGTCCATTAGATGATAAAGGGGTTAAAGGAGCACTAAGAGGCGACAAGGCGATAGCGGAGAGACTGAATGAATTCTTTGCTTCGGTCTTTACTGAGGAAGATGTGGGGATGTTACCCACGACTGAAGTGGTATTTAAAGGTGTGGAAGAATTGAAGGAAATATCGATACATCGGGAAGATGTCCTACAACTATTAGATAAACTGAAGAGTAGCAAATCACCTGGGCCGGATGGTATACATCCAAGGGTGTTGAAAGAACTGAAATTTGAGATTGCAGACCTGCTATCAGTAATCTGTGAACTATCATTAAAATCATCTCTAATACCTGAGGATTGGAGGATCGCCAATGTAACACCAATTTTTAAAAAGGGTTCGAGGGGTGATCCGGGAAACTACAGACCGGTGAGCCTGACGTCAGTACCGGGAAAAATGGTAGAAACCATCATAAAGAATAAAATTACTCAGCATATAGATAGTCATGACCTAATGGGAGACAGCCAACATGGCTTTAGACAAGGAAGATCTTGTCTTACTAATCTGTTATGTTTTTTTGAAGGAGTGAATAAACAGGTGGACAAAGGTGAGTCGGTTGATATTGTGTATCTGGACTTTCAGAAAGCCTTTGACAAGGTCCCTCATGAGAGACTTTTGGCAAAACTAAAGAGTCATGGGATAGGAGGCAGTGTACTACTGTGGATCAGGAACTGGTTAAAAGATAGAAAGCAGAGGGTAGGGCTAAATGGCCAATTTTCCCAATGGAGAAAGGTGAATAGTGGTGTACCCCAGGGATCTGTGCTGGGTCCGCTGCTTTTTGACATATTCATAAATGACCTGGAAAGTGGAATAACGAGTGAGGTTATCAAATTTGCTGATGACACAAAACTATTTAAAGTTGTTAAAACCCAGGAGGATTGTGGAAAATTGCAAGAGGATCTTGATAAATTGGAAGACTGGGCATCAAAATGGCAGATGAAATTTAATGTGGAGAAGTGCAAGGTTATGCACCTAGGGAAGAACAACCCAAACTATGGTTACACAATGCAAGGTTCCACATTAGGAACCACCACCCAAGAAAAAGATTTAGGCGTCCTTGTGGATACCATGTTAAAACCCTCGGCCCAGTGTGCAGCGGCGGCCAAGAGAGCAAATAGAATGCTAGGTATGATAAGGAAAGGAATGGAAAATAAAACAAAAGATATTATAATGCCTCTATATCGTTCCATGGTGAGACCGCACCTTGAATATTGTGTGCAATTCTGGTCGCCATATCTTAAAAAGGATATAGCAATTTTAGAAAAGGTTCAGAGAAGAGCCACCAAAATGGTAAAGGGGATGGAAGGCTACTCCTATGAAGAAAGGCTAAAAAGGTTGGGGCTCTTTAACCTGGAAAAGAGACGGCTGAGGGGAGATATGATAGAGGTCTATAAATTAATGAACGGAGTGGAACGGGTAAACGTAGATCGATTGTTTACCTTATCAGAATATAGAAAGACTAGGGGACATGCAATGAAGCTACAGGGTAAACTATTTAAGACTAATAAAAGAAAATATTTTTTCACTCAACGTGTAATCAAACTCTGGAATTTGTTACCGGAGGATGTAGTAAAGGCTGTTAGTGTAGCTGGGTTTAAAAAAGGTTTGGACAAGTTCCTGGAGGAAAGGTCCATAAACCATTATTAAGAAGGGACCCAGGATATCAATGCTTGAACCAATACAAGCATTGTGGAACCTGTGTCCCTTGGGGAAACTGCTAGGTACGTATGACCTAGATTGGCCACTGTTGGAAACAGAATACTGGGCTTGATGGACCTTGGTCTGACCCAGTATGGCATATCTTATGTTCTTATGTTATGTTCACTCCCGACTCCAAAGGGGCATTGATAAGGTCGGTCTGTGGAGCTGCTAAAACGTCCCTAGGTATTTTTGGATGTATCCAATCTGGACCCATGGCTTTGTCTACTTTTAATTTAGTTAGTTCCTCACGAACACAGTCTTCTGAAAATCGTTCAAGATCCCCATCGCTTCTGTTCCTATTTGTAAGTGTTTTCTGAGGTCCTGCTCCTGGCCCTTTATCTCTGAACACAGAACAGAAATATTTGTTAAGCAATTCTACTTTATTCCCATCAGTTTCTACATATTCCTCCCTTTACCCTTAGGTCTGACAATACCACATTTGCCCTTCCTCCTCTGACTAACTTCTCTGAAAAATGTCTTTTCCCACCATTTTATTGCATTGGCTATTTCTTCTTTTTTGTAACTTTGCTTTCCTGACTCTTTGCTAGCTTCTCTAAGTTTATCCAAATATAGATGCCTGTTGTCCTCTCTCTGTGATCTCTTGTATTTCATGAAGATCTCCCTATTTTTCTTCATCATAACAGTCTCCTTTGCCTTTTAAATTTATTTACTTTTCTAACAAAAAGGTTTGTCGCCCCTAAACTAGCCTCTTAGTTTTGTGCACTGTTTTCCTAACGCCTCCCTAAGGTATTGCCCATCTTGGCAAAGTCAGTTTTCCTAAAGTCTAAGACCCTTGCTTTTGAATGGATTTTATTCAGCCCTATTCCTAATACTGAACCATATCATCTGGTGATCACTGGATGAGATACAAGTTGCATTGTAACGTCGGAAACACTTTCCCCATCGGTAAACACTAAGTCAAGTATGGCCCCATCACATATGGGTTCTGTTACCAGTTGCCTGAATAGTTCTCCCTGTAGAGAAGCCAGGATCTCCTAGATGACACTACAGCAGGGATGTGCAGATCCACATCCACAATATTGAGATCACCTATCAGTAGCACTTCTCCTTTTATGGCAATACTGTATATGTCTTCCATTAAATCTTCGTCCACTTCTACTCCCTGTGGAGGGATCTGTATGTAATTCCAATGCAAATGGATTTCCCTTTCCCTCTTTCTAGTTTAACCCACAGTGCCTCCTCTCTTCCTTTTAAGCCCTGCAATTCTATAGCTTTAATATTATTTTTTACATATAGTGCCACTCCACCTCCCCTTCTTCCTACCCTGTCCTAAAGTATAGCCCAGTATAATTACAGTACATCCCAGTCATGGTTTTCCATGAACCATGTTGCCATAACCTCTCCTAAAGCCCCAATCATCTGGGAATTTATTTCCCATGCTATGGGCATTTATACACATCACTTTCCAGATGTTGCCCCTATTACCCATTTCTACAGAGGTATTTAATGTTTCACTTACCGGGGGGCTTTCTTCACCCATCCCTAAAGAATCTAGTTTAAAGCCATCTTCAATAGATTAGCCAGTCTGCTGCTGAAGACACTTTGACAGTTCTCGGACAGATGGACACCATCTCTTCTCTGGAGCCTTTGGAACATCATCCTATGGTCCAGGAAACCAAAACTCTCTCAATGACACCATCCACGCAGCCATGCATTCATCTCCAGAATGCAAGTTTCTCTGCCTCGGCCTTTACCCTCAACATGGAGTATTGAAGAGAACACCACTTGCGCACCTATCTGCCTTACCCTCTGTCTCAGAGCCATGAAGTCACTTTTGATATGTTCAGAGGGATACCTTGCAGTATCATTTGTGCCAACATGGATAAGCAACATCGGATAATAGTCAGTAGGCTTGATGAGTCTTGGCACACCTCTCTAGACATCAAATCTGGTCAGCAGATAGATGCCTCAGTACTCCTCAGAAGAGAGTTACCAACCATGACTACCCTTCGCTTCCTTGTGGTGACTGATTCTGCAACTTTGGGGAGCTGGAGCTGTGGTTCTTCCCTTTCCTCGGATGCTTCCACCTCCTCCACTTCCAGGGCTGCATACTGGTTCCTCAATTCAATGTCTGGAGTTGGAGTGTTGATACTGCAGGCTCTGGTGACTTGTGTCCAATCTTCTTCACTCTGTAGCCTCCCATCTTCACCTCTGGAGAGTTTGGATGTTTCAAGAAGCATCTCATCAATGTACTTCTCACTGTCTTGAATGCTTCTCAGCCTCAACACCTCTCTGCTGAGTTTTAAATTTAAACTAAAAGCTTAAACTAAAAACTCTCTGCTGGGTTTTAAATTTAAATGAAAAGCTCTCTGCTGAGTTTAAAATTTAAGCTAAAAGCTTAAACTAAAAGTTCTCTGTTGGGCTAAACTAAAAAGCTATCTGCTGAGTTTTAAGTTGAAACCAAAAGCTATCTGCTAATACTAGGGCCTGACTGAGTTTTAAATTTAAATTAAAAACTCTCTGCTGATACTAGGCCCTGACTGAGCTAACAAATAGAGTGGATTCTAAAATACACAGATTTATCAGCTATAACCCAAAGAATTCTCTTTTCTCCAAGAAGTAGAGAATTTCCCAGAAGTTAATATTTACGAGTGCAAATTTCTTTCCAGCAGTAGCAGTTCCTTTTTTGTAGTCTGAGATAAATAGAGAAGGGAGTTAAGGGGACCTTTTACTAAAGTATGCTAAGCAGTTAGCGTGGGTTTTGGTGCGTGGTAAGTGCACACTGTGGCCCGCAGTAACTGTTAACATGGTGGCATGACAGCACGGGCCAATTTCTATGCTAACTGCAACTTGAATGTTTGAGTGCTAAATAGGCAGGTTAGGGGTGGAGAGTGGGCATGGTGAACACCACACAGCGTGGGGATAAATACCACATGCTAACACTGGTGAAATTATTACCACCTCAACAGATGGAGTTAAGTGCACCCACAGTAATAGTGCCCTGCATTAACTGCTAGGAAAATGCTGCCCATGTCCCCTGACAGTTAACGCGATGGCCTTGCCCTTAGCGTTGCATGATGTTTTCTGTTATTCACTCACACTACGTTCAAAACCACAGCACACTTTAGCTAATAGGATCCCTTAGGCTCTTTACTGCCAAGGATGATAGCCACTAGCCAGGGTCTTTGCCCATGGTACAAATCAGATATGTTTTCTCCCAGAATGAGGATCTGATAGTCGCTAAAATCAATTTCAGATTCTTCTTTTCTGAATACCTGTAACCAGCATTCATTGTGGGTGCATGTAGGCAGAATTTGTACAGAGAAGCTGATTTAGAAGGGTCCTTATATCCTGTGGTAAATGTTGTACAATCAGAGGGGTTATTTACATCATGAAATTGCACACATTGTGTGGAAGCTGCTGTGTATTTTCACTAACAATCAGCATAATGCCATTTTTATTAGGAAGTGATAATTTTCTCTCCAGTAGACGCACAATACCAAATGCAACTCAAGCAGACCTGCAAATTCCTCTACATACTTGGGGATATCAGAAATATTAATGTTCCTTTAAAAAAACAGAAAGTTCCAGAGTATAGTATATTATGTCCTAGAAGACAGTCTACCACTGATTACCTTTAGATTAATTTTGTACGAACGGTAATTAAATTTCCCTGACATGTCTATAAGAAATGTTACTATATTAAATCCTCACAGTCGCACTGTTTCTACCTTTAAAAAGCTTTGGTACTGGGCAGAATGGTCATAGTCTTAAACAGACTCTATTTACAGGACAATAACTGTGATGTTAAACGTCAAAGGACGACTAGATGATTTAAAGCAGGGGTTCCCAAACCTGTCCTAGGGCCTCCCCAGCCAGTCAGGTTTTCCGGATATACACAAAGAATATGCATGAGAGAGATTTGCATACAATGGAGGCAGTGCATGTAAATCTCTCTCATGTATATTCATTGTGGATATCCTGAAAACCCGACTGGCTGGTAGGCAGATTTGGGAGCCCTTGTTTTTAGGACAGCATAGTTACTCACCTGTAGCAGGTGTTCTCTGTGAACAATAGAAATAAGTCCTCACGTATGGGTGATGTCACTGATGAAGCCCTGCACTGAACATTCCCCAGCTTCCAAAGGAAGCTTTTGGAAGGTACACATACATGCACATCTGCCTTCCCTCCCACCGCAGCACCATAATCTCCAGTACAGTAACAAAGCAGGAGTCAATAAGACAACTCCCCGGAGAGGTGGGAGGGTTGTGAGGACTTATTTCTGCTGTTTATGGAGAATGCCTGCTACAGGTGAGTAAGTACGTTTTCTCTGTGAACAAGCAGGAAATAAGTCCTCACATATTGCACTCCCAAGCTACACATTACCGGATCCTGAGGAAATAAGCAGTCCAGCTGGGCAACAAGAACTGGAGAAATCAGGAAGACCAGAGAGGTTGCACTGCTGAGGGACTCATCTGATTCAGTATCCTCAGCAGACACTGACGTGAGGGGATTTTGAGCAGGTAGCCTGGATGGACAGAAAGGCTGGTGGGCAGGAGATGACTCTGAGACCCAAAGAGATGCCAGAGTACGACCTGGCCAAAATTGTTGCCCCATTGGGAATCTTCATCCAGACAGTAGCGGGCTATGATGGTATGGACCAACCCTGCAGATTTCCTCTGCAGATACAGAAGGGAGGCTGGCCACTGATGTAGCCATCGCCCAGACATTATGAGCTGTGACCTGACCTTCAAAGTTCAACCCAGCCAGCGGATATGCATGAGCAATGCAGTCTGCTAGCCAGAGGCATAGCGTACGCTTCAAGACAGTGACTCCCAGCCTATTGGGGTCGAATGAGATGAACAGCTGGGTGGATCAATGGTGCATCTTCTTGCACACTAGATAGAAAGCCAATGCACTCTTACAGTCTAGTGTGTGCAAGGCTGCCTTGCTGCAGTTAGTGTGAGGCTAGCGAAAAAATATCAGAAGAACAATGGACTGATTGAGGTGGAATGCCAAAACCATCTTTGGCAGAAAGCGGGGGTTTGTGTAGAGCCCCACCCTGTTCTGGTGAAATATGGTATACAGAGGCTGAGAGACCAGAGCTTGGAACTCACTGATGTGTCACACCAATGAAATGGCCACAAGGAAGAGGACCTTCCATGTCAAGAATTTCAGCAAGCACAAACCTAGGTGCTCAAAGGGAGCCCGCATCAGTTGGCCAAGGACCACATTGAGGTCACAAGTGACCCTAGGGGGCTTGAACGGAGGCTGTGAGAGGAGCAAGCTCCTCATGAACCAGGCCACCAGAGGCTAGGCCAAAACATCCTTCCCCCACAGCAAGCCTCAATCATGCTGAGGTGAACTCACACCGTTAGACGTCAGCCCGGAGTCGGAGAGGTGCAAGAGATACTCCAGCAGCCATTCCATGGGGCAGGAGAAGAGGTCCAGTGCCCTACCCATGCATCAGATGGCAAACTGCTGCCACTTGAGCGTGTAGGCCTTGTGCGTCGAGTCCTTGTGGGACACCATTAAGATATTAGTAATGCCTTTGGGAGATCAAGCTCCTTAAGGACTGCCCTCTCAGCATCCACACCATGAGCACCAGGGAGCAGATACTGGTGTGCAGCAGGGAGCCACCCTCCTGCCAGATGAGGTCTGGGTTAGATCCCAGATAAAGAGGCTCCCTCAATGAGAGCGGCAGCAGCAAAGGGAGCCACAGCTGCTGAGGCCAGTATGGGGCAACGAGAATCATGATGCCTCTCTCGGGCTGGAACTTCAGGAGAGTTCTCACCACAAGTGGTATCAGGGAGTAGGCATACAGCAGGCCCTCACTCCAGTGGAGAAGGAAGATATTGTGGTAAGGAGAGTGCAGTCCAGCATGAAGAAATAAAGGGAAAAGGAACTTTTTCTTCTTTGCGGGGGATGGGTGCACCAGAACACATACACCCTAGTAAAAGCAGTGAGAGAAACCACGAGGGTAGAGCTAGGCTAAGGCCACACCCAGACTCCATGGCAACCCTAGGTAAGAGTAGGAGGTACATGGGGGTGGAGTCAGAAGGGGAGGTGCCCTGCTCCACGTTTAAGTTTGAGCAAACAAACAGAGAGATAGACGGAAGGAGAAACAGGAACAAGAACACGGACAAGAGCAAGGAGAGCAAGAGCAGCCA
Source organism: Ichthyophis bannanicus (assembly GCA_033557465.1). Taxonomy (NCBI): domain Eukaryota; kingdom Metazoa; phylum Chordata; class Amphibia; order Gymnophiona; family Ichthyophiidae; genus Ichthyophis; species Ichthyophis bannanicus. The sequence goes on along the minus strand of JAWIIG010000024.1, from coordinate 10,963,087 downwards.
GGACTGCAGCCAAGAGAGCTACAGAGAAGGTTCCAGGGAGAGGACCAAGCATACCGGCAAGAGAGAGAGAGAGAGAAGGCTGGCGTTGGAAAAGCTAAGGCAAGAGAGCTTAGACTCCTCGGGTGAAGGGTGTGTCTTCAGGCAGAAGAAGCCCCAGGAAGTGAAGAGGAAATCTTACCCTGATTCCCTGACTGGCTCTGAGGCAGAGATAGTTACAGCCAACAGAAGCCCCAGATATGGAAGTCCTGCAGTAAAACTCCAAGGTAGGAGAAAGAAAGCAGTGAAGCCTAAGGCTTATATCTCTTGCTCTGATTCTGAAGGGGGATTTGTACCTGGGAAAACCCAGATTAGAAAGAAGGGGTTTTCAAGAAAAGTTGAACAGGAGAAGCCTGTTGAAGTTCTGCCAGGAGAAGGAGGGGCAGTGCAGTGGAATAAGCTATTTGAGCTTTTAAATGACTTAAAGGAAAAAGTGCCTGAACGTTTCCAAGCTTTACCAATATGCAGCTCAGAAAAAAGTATGGAAGTGGATGGTAGAGGAACTGACATGGGTTCTTCTTGTTCTGAGATGGACTGTGCTGTTTGTATTGATGCTAATTAATGGAAGCCAAATAGCAGAAAGAAATTAAGAAAGCTGTTACAACTTTGTTATAGCTGAAAGCCTGAAGTAAAGGAGAGAATGAGTCTTATATTGAAGCACTAAGGTTCTTTCTTAAAGAAGTGGCTAGTGCAACCAAGGCGGGGCTAGACAGCAGAGAGCTGTTTAACTCAAACAGCAAAGAAGGAGCTAGTAGCCCTACTGGCTTTGATTGTAAGTTGTAAATACATGTGCCTTTATTATTGCTGAAGTAAGAAGCTTCTTAAAGGAAAAGAAAAGGAAAGCCATTGTAAATAATTCCACGGAAACACTGTTTTGACATTTGCTTTAATTGGAGAAGATTATCCTTTGTTTCTTTGTCCTGAGTGTAAAGTTGCTTTGAAGATTGTTACCATCTTACCTAAAGGAAGCTAATAAAAATTCCTGTGCGCTTTGAAACATCCACTTGGTTCATTTCTGACTACACAACTACAACCCTTTGGAAAAGGAATACAAGATGGTCTCCCGTCCCTACTAGGCGACCGCCTGGAAGGGGTGTGAGCGCCACAATATCTGAGGCCAGGCACCCGCTGGCCAACCTCCAAAAACAGAACTGGGCCATCTAAGCATTGTAATCTGTGGCGAAAAGATCCACCATCACAGTGCCCCACTCTTGGAAGATCTGGTCCACCACCTTCCTCTTGAGAGTCCACTTATTTATTTATTTTATTTATTTAACTGTATTTAACTTATGAGAATGAAGCATCTGGCTGAGGTGATCTGTTAGGCTGTTGAGCTCGCCGGGCAGATTTTCACCCTGAGGTCCATGCCATGGAGCAGGGTGAACTTCCAGAGGTGAACAGCCTCCCAGCACAGGAGGTATGATCCACCTGCTTGTTTACCACCTGGTTGTCTGTTTGAATCAGGACCACATGATTCACCAGGTGTGTACAAAAGGCATGAAGGGTGTTTGCTATGGCTCAAAGCTTGAGGAAGTTGATTTGATGGAGACTCTCTTGTTTGAACCACATCCCCTGGGTGCTGAGACCATCCAGGCGCGCACCCCAGTCAAGCTTGGACGCGCCTATTGTGAGCATCATTCTGGGGGCTGCCAATTGGAAGAGGAGGCCGCACAGCATGTTTTCCAGCTCAAGCCAGCATGCAGAGACTGTGCCAGTGATACGGTGACCACTATCCTGTCCCGCAGATGATCTGATGCCTGCCTCCACTGCGTGGACAGGATCCACTGAGCCTGCCGCATAGAGAAGCGGGCCTGAGGAGTGACATGCAACATGGCAGCTATGTGTCCGAGTTCTCTCAACAGCCCTTGGACTGTGGTGTGGTGCTAGTGCTGCAATGCGCCCACCACCTCATAAGAACATAAGAAATGCCATACAGGGTCAGACCAAGGTCTATAAAGCCCAGTATACTGTTTCCAACAGTGGCCAATCCAGGTCACAAGTACCCAGCAGTTTCCCAAAAAGACACACAGGTTCCATAATGCTTGTATTGGGACAAGCAGTGAATTACTTGGGTCCTCTTTAATAATGGTTTATGGATCTTTCCTCCAGGAACTTGTCCAAACCGATTTTAAACCCAACTACACTAACAGTTTTTACTACATCCTCCGGTAATGAATTCCAGAGTTTGATTATGCGTTGAGTGAAAAAATATTTTCTCTTTTTAGTCTTAAACTGCAGGCAGTCCGCTGGCAGAAAGGCCTGCGCCCGATTGGTATTGAGGAATGCCCTGATGGACTCAGCCACTGCATTGGCTGGAGGTGGGACTTGAAGCCAAGGCCCTCGAGCACCTGAATTGTGAGCGTGGCAGACTGCTGAACGCTGGCTGGTGTGGTAGCTTTGATCAGCCAGTCACCCAAATACGGGAAGACAAAGACCTCTGGGGTCCAGAGGAAGGTGGCCACGATCACCTGACACTTCGTGAAGACCTGGGGTGCCACAGCCTACCCGAAGGGAAGAACACGGTACTGGTAGTGCTGGCCGCACAGCACGAATTGAAGGTATTGCCTGTGATGCAGGTGGATTGGAATATGCATATACGCATCTTTCAGATTCAAGGAACATAGCCAATTGTACTGTACGAAATATGGGAACAGTATCCCTAATGAGACCATGTTTGGAAGTGGATAACAGGATTTGCCTCCTAGCCACAGAAAGGAAAGGTTCTTTTATTTAGAGTTTTTCGATTGAGGCCCTCTACAGGACTTATCTGAGAACTCTCAGACGGTTCAGGCCATCCCCTGAGCACCCAGTTGTACCTGGAACGTCACATCCATTCCTGAAATGTCTGATACTCCTGAATCTGGGGCATTGCTCTCTGGCAGAGCACCAGTTGAGGTGGGAGGGAGAAAGGAGAACCAAGTCAGAGTTCACAAACTGGAGAACAAATGGGGGGGGGGGGGGGTCCGCGATTCAGTCCAGGAAAGCAGTTATATTTCCAGGGGGGTCAGTTGATAGTTTAAAAAATTTCAACTTGGTGTTTCTATATAGTGAAGAAAACAGATCTAGGATAGTGATTTGAAATACCTCTCTCTTTCTCCATACCACAAAAAATATTTAGAATGCGTTGGAATTTTTTGGATTTGCACCCCTACAATCCAAACAAGTAACTCATTTCTAAAGGAACTGTCTTTCTCTCTGGGACAAAAATGAAGACTCAGTAAAGCACCCAATATTCAACAGGGGTGTGAACTGTCCATTCAGTACGTGTGTACTTCTTTTTCTGGATAACGAAATGTGGGCCAAAGCCACTTCTTAGGGTTTTTCTCACTGACTAGATACTTTGTATGCAAGGTGCTCTATTATGGGGTGCAATACCCAAGTGGTTAGAGTAGTGGGCTGGGGTTCAAATCCCACTGCTGTTCCTTGTGACCTTGGGCAAGTTGCAACACTCTATTATCTCAGAAACAAACTTAGATTGCAAGCCCTCAAGGGACAGGAAAATACCCAGATGCGGCTCACCTTGAGCTGCCACTGAAATTGTGCAAGCTAAATCCAAAGTAACTCCATAGGCAATGGAAATAGTCCGGAAAATAAAACAACGTCATATTAATCAGAGCAAATCCAAAAGTCCACATCAAGGGGAGTTACAGATCTAATCTCAAAAAAAAGAAATAAAAAAAAAGAAAAAGGAAAAGCAAGCTATTAACCCATATACAATTCAATTCCCATACTTGCTACAAAATAAGAAGTACAAGTCTAATAAAGAAACTAACATGATTTCCTAGCTTCTACACAACTTCTTAATTGTGCAGGATTCAAAAAACAAAATTCTTTCCCTGAAAAATGACTATACAGAGACACAGATATTTCAAAAAGAAAGTGGCTCCAATCTCCAGAATTCTACCCTTCAATGCCGCAAATTCTCTTCTATATGCCTGGGTTGCATGTGAAACATCTGAATTGGAAACCCACAAAAATTATTATTATTAATTTTGAAGAGAGCATGTAACACAGATAATGTTTTCTTTTCAGAGGAAAAGGAAAACCAAAAGCATGTCACAAGTTCAAATTACATCCTGTGAATCTTCTAAAAAAAGTGGTAAGATCTGTTCCAGCAACAACATAGACAAATACTTACAGTACCTGACTGCAACTCACCTTGATCTTTAACTGGAAAGGTATGGGCTAAAAATGACCACTAAACTACGAGGTAGTTTTGTTAAAGGATGTGTTTCAGACCTAGAAAGGCTTGATGAAATGCTCCCGACTCAGCCAGTAGGTGTCTCTGTTAAGCTGCAGCAAGGAAGCAGAAAGGCCTACTAAGAAATCAACCAGTGCAGATTCAAAGCCCGACGCTGAGCTTTACTCACTTAGGCCTCCCTCCTCCGTCGTTATACACACTTTACTTTTGCTGCTATTCATGTGGTTTTACCTGTTTAATGGATGTCACAGAGCTCAAACTGCAACTTCCTAGCTGACACTGTCAACATATTTCTTCATTGCATTCATTAGCCGTCTACCGACACCACTGGATGATATTACAGTGGTACACTCACAATATTTTCTGACATCGACATGAACATCTCAAACAATTCTACACATACAAAAATAAATTAAGCAAATCTCTTTTGAAATAGAAAGGTCTTAAGATTTCTATGAAAGCTTAACAAACCATGTCCATTTTATATGACTTCAGGAAGATTCACTGGGGATGGATGAAGAAAGACCCCAGGTAATGGAAATGGGTAAAAGGAACAACATATGGAAAGTGGTCTGTATAAATGCCTGTAGCATGGGAAATAAGATCCCAGATGTTGAGGCTTTAATGGAAGAGGCTGACTTGGATTTAGTGGCGGTTACGGAGACATGGTTCATGCACAACTGGAATGTAATTATACCGAGCTATACTATATTCAGAAAGGACAGTTTAGGAAGAAGGGGAAGTGGAGTAGCACTATATGTAAAAAATAATATTAAAGCTATAGAATTATGGGGTTTAAAAGGGAGCGAGGAGGCACTGTGGGTTTAACTAGAAAGAAGGAATGGGAAATCCATTTGCATTGGTGCAATATACAGATCTCCCTCAAAGGGAGAAGCAGTGGAAGGAGATTTAATCAGAAACATACACAGTATTGCCATGAAAGGAGAAGTGCTACTGATAAGTGATTCCCATATTTTGGATGCTGATTGGCACATCCCTGCTGCAGTGTGATCTAGAAGTATAGAGATCCTGTATTCTCTACAAAGAGAACTATTCCGGCAACTGGTAACAGAACCCACACATGAAGGCATCAGACTGGACCTGGTGCTAACCAGTGAGGAAAGTGTTTCAGATGTTATTGTGAGAGATCATCTCGTATCCAGTGATCACCAGATGGTATAGTTCAGTATTAGGACTACAACTGATAAAGTCCATTCAAAAGTGAGTGTCTTAGACTTTAGGAAAACTAACTTTGTCAAGATGGGACAATACCTTAAGGAGTCGTTAGTGGGATAGGAACAGCTGGGGGATGTAGAAAAGCAATGGGCAAAACTGAAAGGGGATATTTTAAGGACAACAAACCTTTTTGTTACAAAAGGTAAATCAATTTAAAAGGAAAAGGAGGCCACTATGGTTCTCAAAAGAAGTTGCTGAAAAAGTGAAGAAAAAAAGGTGGTCTTCATAAACTACAAGAGATCACAGAAAGAGGAAGACAAGCATCAATATTTGGAAAAACTTAGGGAAGCTAGGAAAATAGTCAAGAAAGCAAAGATACAAAAAAAGCAATAGCCAATGTAATAAAATGGAAATAAGACTTTCTTCAGATATGTTAGAGAGAGGAGGAAGTGCAAAAGTGGAACAGTCAAACTCAAGAGTGAAGGGGAGGAATATATAAAAACTGAGGAGGATAAAATGGAATTGTTTAACAAATATTTCTGTTCTGTGTTCACAGATGAAGGGCCAGGAGCAGGACCTCAGTAAACACCCACAAATAGGAACAAAAGCAACAGGGAGCTTGAAAATGTTTCAGAAGACTGTGTTCATGAGGAACTAGGTAAACTAAACATAGATAAAGCGATGGGAGTGGATGGGATACATCTGAGAATACTGAATGAACTTGGGGACTGATCTTTTCAATGCTTCTTTGGAGTCAGGAATGGTCCCAGAGGACTGGAAAGGCACATGTGGTCCCTTTACACAAAAGTGGAAGTAAGGATGAGGCTGAAAACTACAAGCCTGTAAGTCTAACTTCTGTGGTGTGTAAATTATTGGAAATGCTGCTAAAAGAGAGAATAGTAAGGCTTCTGGAGTCCAATGGATTGCAGGATCCGAGGCAGCATGGGTTTACCAGAGGCAGATCTTGTCAGACAAATCTGATTAATTTCTTTGACTGGGTGACCAAAGAGTTGGATAGAGGGAGAGCCTTAGATGTGGTGTACTTCGATTTCAGTAAAGTCTTTGACACCTTTCCACACAGGTGACTTATAAAGAAACTGAGCACTCTAGGAATGGACTCTAAAGTTACTGATTGTGTTAGAAATTAGTTGAGTAGGAGGCAGCAAAGGGTGCAGGTAAATGGGGCTCACTTTGAGGAGGAGGAGGTTTATTTATTTATTTAATGGTATTTCTATCCCGCCTTTTCCTTTAATCAAGGCGGTTACACAGCAAACAATCAATTGAATTGTATTTGGGTTCAAGGTGTGCATAAATGTACAGTGATGTGTGTGTGTGGGCTAGATGATTAGAGTGCGCTATTTACATCATGAGCTTTATACAGAGGTTGTGCAAAGAGCGTGCGGATAAGTTGTTAGTCCATGGTTGAGGTCTCAAAATGTGTTCGTTACCAGTGGTATGCCACAGGGATTTTGTCCTTGGTTTGATTCTTTTTAATATCTTTGTTGGTGATATTGCGAAAGGGCTATCGGGTAAGATTTGCCTGTTAGTGGATGATACCAAAATCTGCAATTTAGTAGACACCCATGAAGAAGTAGATAACATGAGGAGGGATCTAGCTAAGCTTGAAGAATAGTCTAGAATTTAATTGAAATGTAATGCTAGAAAATGTAGGATTATGCATTTGGGCTGCAAAAATCTAAGGGAGCAGTACAGTGTAGAGCAGAGGTTCCCAACGCCAGTCCTCGGGGAACCCTAGGCCATTAGGGGTTTCAGGATTCCTACAATGAATATGCATGAGATAGTTTTGCATGTTCTGCCTTCATTATATGCAAATCTATCTTATGCATATTTATTGTGGGAATCCTGAAAACCTGACTGGTCCCAGGGTTCCCCGAGGACTGGGTTGAAAACCCCTGGTGTATAGGGTGAATTACTTATGTCCACAAAAGAAGAGCGGGATGTGGGCGTAATTGTGTCTGCTGATCTTAAAGTAGTTAAACAGGTAGAAAAGCTGATGGCGAAAGCCAGAAGGATACTTGATTGCATAGGGAGAGGAATGGCCAGCAGAAAAAAAGGAGGTGATAGTGCCTCTGTATAAGTCACTGGTGTGACCTCATTTGGAGTATTGTATGCAAATCTGGAGACCACACCTTCAAAAGGTTGGAGTCAGTACAGAGGGTGGCTACTAAAATGGTTAGTGTTCTTTGTTATAAAGCATATGAGGACAGACTTAAAGATCTTAATATGTTTAAATACCTCTGTGGCATAAATGCACAGGAGGAGAATCTTTTTTGATTGCAAGCAAGCTCTGCTATGAAGAGACATAGGATGAGGGTGAAAGGGTATAGACTCAGGAGTAATATGCAGAAACATTTCTTTATGGAAAGAGTGTTAGATGACTGGAATAGTCTCATAGTGGAAGTGGTAGAGATGAGGACAGTATCTGAATTCAAAAGAGCATGGGACAAACACAGAGGATCTCTAAAGGACAAAAGGGAACTATTGTATTTGATATGGAAAGACAGACTAGATAGGCCATGTGGTCTTTTTCTGCCATCATGTTTCTATATTTCTAGATTCTGTCCTAAGCAATAGGACCCATTACTGAGAATACATGTAATAAAATATTGGCATGAGGGATGGATTGTACCACTGTACAGAAAGTAAATGTTGCATACTAGACTGTAAAATTCTAGATGGCATATATGTTTTCATCATATTAATAAGCTCTTAGTAACAATGAAATAGAACAATTTAAACACCTTGCAAAGACATTTAAACTGGAGGCGAAACGTGACAGGTAACCAGTTGAAGTTATATAACGCAGGGGAAATATGATCATAGTTCTGTGTTTCAGTTATTGCTTGGGCAGCCGCATTCTGCGCCAAAAGCAACGATTCTACAGATAGGTAGCCCAACATATAAAATAGTATAATAGTCAAGGAAGACAGAGCTAGAATCTGAACCACAACTCTGAAATCACTTCATTCTAAAAACAGTCCAGCTGATGAGTCTGATTCAACTTTAAAAGGACAACTTGAACTACCCCGATTACCTGACTATGAAAAACTAATAATGAATTCATAACTATGCTCAAGGAGGTGACTTTTGATCTATGCGCACCACCATTGCTTTGCTTTTTAAAAATTAATACCCAAGTTATTTTCCCTCATCCAGTGCACTATTTGCACAAATTAAATAACCAATTTAAGGTTGTCAAAACCATCAGAAACTGTGAGATGTTCAAAAATGAGCAAGTCAGCATAAAGACAAAATTCAAACTATAAAGTATGCAGTAAAGTAAAAAGAGGGGTCAAATATAAATTAAACAAAGTTGCCAATGAGGTGGCAACTCCACATTCTAATGCACCATGTTGAAGATTTCTGGGAAAAAGAATCTATTGCTTATGACCTGTTAAAAATGAAACGAACCGCTGTAAAACCACCCCACCTCTATACAAACTCACAAGGCGTCACAATAAAAGTGAACTGTATCAAATGTTGCAGAAATGTCAACAAACAGCAACAAGTAGGCAAAACTTCTACCCCAAGGATTACATAGAAGATACCAGAGTAAACTCTTGCAGCTATGCCCCTGGAGAAAGCCATGCTGCCAGTCATCCAGGACCTTGTGTGTCCTAACAAAATCATCCAACTGCAAGTGAGCTGATTGCTCAATCAACTTGCCCAGAAAAGGCAAATTTGAAATTGGCCTAGAATTAGCTATACCCATTAAATCGCCAGCACGATTTTTAAGATGGGCCAAATAGATGCACACTTCAGCACAATCAGGTACGCCATAGAGCGAGGTGAACTGAATGACGACAACCCACCAAACTGAAAACGTTGGAAGAGTAGGTTTATTACTGTATCACAACCTACTCCTTCCAGCATCTTCAGTTTGGTGAGCTATCATTGTTGAGTTCATCTCGCTCTTTGGCATCCATCTTGTATATTGCGAGCATGAGTGCTTTTTGGACTCGCTGCAGCATATCAGACATCTCACCCATGTGCAATGAGGTCTGCACGATACAAAATAGCTGGGGTATTACCAAGTAGAGATGAGACAGAAATGGGGTTCAATGAACAAAGTGTATTATTCATTGTGTTTTATCAATTTAGAGATATCGCCAATGGATACCTCAAGAAAACTATCCCCAAAATATAGATGTAGGCTGACATAGTATCAGTTGATACTCCATTTGCAGGTCACAAGGCTTGTTTAAGTATCATACTTGGCCTTATCAACAAAACATTTGAGAAATGTCTCAGGATGCAATACACTATCAATTTTATTGGGCTCTAGAACATGCAATAAGGAACACATAGCAGCAAATATTGCATCGGTCGCGGTATTGCTGACAGTATCTTACTGAAAAAATAGCTTCGCTTTTTAGTGTCTAATTTCCTTTTATATTGTTAGAGAATATTGATATAGCTAGGATACTTGCACCAATAATGCTAGCGCAATGCACTTTTCATTTAAATTCAGGCAATGTGTCATTAAACAAGAAGAGCGTGCTAACTAGATATAAAGGGCAGACAGGCAACTCTCAGCTGGGCTATGCAGATCTTTCAAGTTGCCTTGTTCCAAGAGGGAGATTTTAGGCCACTTCTGGATTTCTGACAGACCAATCCTGGTGCATTATGGGACATACAGCATTGATTTCAATGGGTAGAATCAGGGACTACAAATATCACACTGCTTTGGGATATATAAAAAAAAAGCAGAACTGGCCAAAAAGTCTCCCTCCTGCAACTGGGTAACTTGCCAGCTCAAGCTTTGTGCTCTCCCAAAAAATCACCATATTTCTACTGGCACACAAGCACAGGGGCATCTTTCAAGATATGTATAAAAGCTTTGCTGCATGCAAACCATAGGTAGAAATTCAGACACGGCAACAGGATGCTGCACTCTCAGGAAGAATCGGTGGAGGAGTAAAAGTAGAATCTCTGTATTCCAAAGTCATGGAACTACAGAGAACATAGAACAACAGGAGACTATTTAACGATGACAGCCTTCCATGCACAAATTGTCTTTTTGTCTAAGAAGTCATAGGTGATGCTTCAAGTATGTGAAATTATCTTCATCTGTGTCGGCAAACTCCAAAACCTACTAAGTGATTAACCAACAGGAAAGTATGCACTAAGGGGATGTAGCCCAGATTGCTGTGATTTATGGGGGTACTTTTGTATACATGGATCTCATTGCTAATTTTCGAAGGGACATTTCCAGCACATTTTGCCGTTACTATTCCTACAGTCAGTGGAATAGGGATGGGGGAGAGGGAGAGGAGTCAAAAGCATAAGCTTGAAAATTTCATTTGCATTGTTTCATTTGCATTGTTCATTTGCATTGTTTCTTTCTCCTGACCTAACTTCACCTCTAGGAGCAGTTCTCTTTTTAATCCAGGTAATAGGATAAAATTGTGAAAAGACAAGCATGCTTTTTACCCAAGGCTGGTAATCATATCGCGCCACTCTCTCATGATGCTACAGTATTTCTATGCGATCAGTAGGGCAAAACAATGAGCCATTGCCAAGTCAGCAAGTGTGCATGGGGCTGAAAGTAGTGGGCAATGTAACAAACGCTTCATTGTCTGTGCAAGCTCATAGTCACATTTGATCAAATTGTCAATCTTCACCTTGCCATATTTGCTTGACATCGTCTGGCAATGCTCCACAGATGGTTCAATGACCTCAATATGGTAAATTTGGAGCCTGCGCCAAGAAGGAGCTTCTCCATGATGCCATTTCCCATTTTCACATAATTGGTGGTTAACATTCATTAACTGCACATTTCTAGGCAGGCCGCTTCAGCTGACTGTGGGAGGGGCTGCGATTTGTCCCAGAAACTCCTGCATGACTTCAATCATTCTGGTGGCTGAACACATGCATATAATGGATGTCGACTGTCCTCAGTCTATTTTGTATGTTCAGTTTGGCCAACCACAGCTCATCTGGTATCTGCTGGGGGTGATTACGGCCATTAGGAGTAGTTTGTTGACTGGGGTAGACTAGGAAGGATATGAAGCATTCTTGTTGCCACCCCCTGCTTTTGCCTCTGTCTCCCCTTACCGCCACTTCTGCCAGTGCTATCACATCTCTCTGGGACCTGCAGCAGTGGAAATGACAATAAAACCGCAGAGAAGCCTCTGAAGCCCTGCATGCTGGTGCCACACTTTGAATGTGCAGCCGGTTCTGCCACCTCGCAGATAGGAAGCCGGAGTGGCCGGGCTTTTAGAGCACAGCCCAGAAGGCAGCAGTCGAGACTCTGTGAAATGCTTCTCTGCTATTTTCTCATAGTTGCCACTGCAGGTCCTGGAGAAATGTTGCAGTGGTGGTAATGGTAGGAATGGGAGATTGGAGGCCACCACCTTCTACCGCTCTCCAAGGGTGGTGCTCTAGGTGACCACCTAGTTCACCAAATGATACTGCCAAGTCCTGCTTTTGCCCATTGTGAGGGGGGCAGTTTTCACCTGGGGGAATCCAAATCTCCATAAAAGCACTTAATAATTCATAGTAAGTAAAGAAATAAACCTGGTTAAATCCCTTTGAAAAATGCTCTCTGCTAGAAGACTAATATAAAAAAGCCGGAGCAGATAATGGTCACAAAAATAATCAAAGAGAGGCTGAACCAGGTCTGCACCAAGTTCTTTCCCTTCCAGGGACCTGTCATTTCAGCTTTTCTGAGAAATGCAGCACTATAAGTCCAATATACGAGTAATAGGGCACAAATGGGACTGTTTTAGCCTATATCCATGTGCCGATGCCACCTGTTAACCCTAATTCTAGAAAGTTTATGTTCTAACCATTTGGCAACATGGAAAAATCTTATGAAAGATGTTGCACGGTACTGTTCATTCATTAGTATGCATTCAGATAGTAATTCCTGCATGTAAAAGAGACTTATTGTACACTAACCTATGGATGAACATTTCCACAATCAATCTGCGCATGTTCATATTCAATGTGTGTCACATTTTTATTTTTATTAAAGCAAAGGTCTGAAGCAAATTGAAAACAACACTCACCTGAAAATTGGAAAAATCCCCCAAAATCTGAAAACGAACCAAAATGTTTTGCCTATGCACATCCCTAGTATCACTAGAAATCTTTTCACTATTCCCTCTCCCCCCTACCCCCATCTTCCAATCAGGAGGCTGAGCAGAATAGACTCACTCACAAGTAGATACGCTGGCCGAGATGGGTGGGCTCCTAGCCTGCTCTTTCAAAGCCACAACAGTTACTGTGTACTCCTCTCCAGGCTTCAGCCCTGTCTGATTGAAGGAAGTGACGCGGCTTGGGAGCTGAGCAATGGCCCCGCCTTCATTGTTCTGGAAAGAATAATAAGAAAACATGACAAGTACAATAGATTGTCCATTTAATGATAGGTCATTAGAGAGAGAGAATGCTGCACCTCTTTCTATTTTTCAATTTATTTTTGACTTTCCAACTCAAAATTATTCTCTCATTCAAAAGTCCTAATTTTCCTGTTGAACAAAGACTACTGGCCCCATTTCAGATGTTACGGTAGGAGCACACATGTAATTAATCCTTTTTATTCCACATCAGTGAAAAAAATCAAATATGACATATTACAACTTAGAGTCTAAAATTGAATACCTATAAGAAAAATGTTTTTTAAATGAGTTTGTCTCAGAGATTTGTGTGCCATAGAAATCTCAATTCAATCAGCCACTGAGAAAATGAAAAATCAAAGTACGTTTCATTCAGAAACAGCTGCAGCTAATCCTGTCAACATCAAACTGCACAATACAGGCTTTAATTTTAAAAGCTGGGCATTGCTAGTATGTCTCTACATAGTGTCCAGATATTGTGCTACTCATGTAACCTTTTTATCATCATCCAGTCATAATTCTGCATATAACATCAATTAAAACATGATTAACAATGTTAATTATATTGTTTAAGGCAAATGTGGACTAATATTTAGACATGCTGGTCTAAATGAAAATGTTATTCTTTTACTTAGTGGCATGTTTACTAATATGTGCGAACTGTTAGTAGGGAGTTAAGCGTGTACTAAATGCCCCGCGCTATCGAGGCCGTGAGTTTAAAAAGCTGTACTAACTGGGTAACACATGATTGGGTCGGGACTGGGCTGGGCGGGTCATGGGTGGAATGTGGGAGTGCGTGGAACTTTGCACTTAGCATGGGTGTTTTGGGTAAACACTAACCACGAAGATATCTGTTGGCGCTAATTGCCATCTCAGTGGATTGCAGTAACTGCACTTGCGTGCTTGTTAGCGCAATGGTGCATTAAAACCGCACTAATGGCAGTGGGACAGGCACACATATCCCCAAAAGTAGTGTTGGTGTCCTCACTAACTTTCTGGAGCCAACGTGTGCTACTAACCTTAGTAAACACGCCTGTTAGTTTAGCTAGTTTAGTTTAATTGAACATTTCTAATCTGCTTAACCAGACGCTCGATGCCAAAACTTAATAGTTATATATTTAAAAGTCCTATCAAAATAAAATTAAAAGAAATATAAAATAAATCAAATTATACAATCAATAAACATTTGTTAGAATTACAGTGCATAAACTGTATACCAGAAATGAAGTGAATAACCATACTTTTAGAGGAACCTGATCATGGAACACTTTAGTCTCGGTAGAGATTTTTCTAAATTCAGAAATGCATGGGATATTCAGTCTATTTACATGAATCAGTCGACTTTAAATGGCATTTAATGTTAGTCCCTTATGTACATAATACAAAGACAGCAAAGGTGCTGGTGATGCCTTTCTATGCAACTTGTGGCTAGCTTTCAATAGGTTCTTTCATCAGATGGTCTGGAAATTTATGTCCTATTCTTAGATACATATAGTTGTGGTCAACATTATTGGTACCCTTGCATTTTAGGTATGTTGTGTACAATATCTTGAGAAATAATTGGAAATATTCCAACTCTATGCCATCATAATGTTTAAATAGCATGTTCAAAGGCGTGCAATAAAGAAAAGATGTCTGTGCAACTTAGGGGTATGTCTACTAAGCCTGACTAACGGTTAACCTGGGCTATCTACAACTAGGTCCTATGTTATTCAATGGGATCTAGTTGCAGATAGCCTGGGTTAACAGTTAGCCAGTCTTAGTAGACATACCCCTTAGACATAGTAATTTCTGAGAAAAAAAACAAAATATGATCTGGACAGGATTAACGGCATCCTTCACTAATATGTGGTTGCACAACCCTTGGCAGTGATGGCAGCCTCCAAGTGTTTCTTGTAGCCATCTGTAAGTTTCATACATCTGTCTGCTAGTAGTTTCTCCCACTCTTCAACTGCGATTTGTTCCAGCTTATGAATGTTTCCAGGCGCTGGAGTGGCCATAATATCAATGGCCTCTCCTGCTGTTGGAGAACCTCTTGGGGGCACAGCTCGCACTGGTGGAACCTGCTGAGCTTTAAATGCCACAATGATTCCTCCGTCAGGCAGCCCCATGTGATGGCCAGAAGTTGCTCCGATCTCCGAGCACCCACGCCTTCCAAACTGGCAGAGTACTCAGTGGGAAATGCCTGCTTCTGGGGTTTCTGCGTCAGCGGGGGTGAGAGTTCATTGCCCGTGGGAGACTGTGAGGTAGAGCTTTCGAGCAGTCTCACAGCCGGGCTTTCCACCCTGCTGTTCTCCACCAGCTGCAGCCCCTGTCTAAGGAAGGAATCAAGAGGACCAGAGGAAACTGCTGCGGAGGCAGGCAGGTTAATCTGGGGAAACCTAGCCTGTCGAGCCTTCCGCTTTCTGCCCATAACGAAAGTGAGTCAGGAGCGTAGACTCAGCGTGATGCTATCTAGTGATATCGCAGGAGATAAAGTGTTGATTGCCTTGTTAGTAGCGTTTGTTTTGCCATATTGTAATCCCAGTCTCCTGGTCTGAGGCTCTTTTTTATGGATTCTCCCATATTCATATGGTTGGCATGCGGGCTCCTTGGTCGTTCATTACACATTCCTGTTTAGTCTCTGTTTGAAGGGTTATATATTATACATTTTTTTGTAGGTGACCCTCATTATTCCCTAGTTCTTTTCTCAGGGGCTTTTGTATTCAGATTAAGTATTCAGTGAGTGAGAATTGGTGGGGATTTTGGTTTTGTTTGTGATTTTACCCGCCATTGCCTAAGGTAGGACCTTAGATTGTAAGGACCACTTGGACAGGGAAATAACTTGCACACCTGCTTGTAATGCAACTTGAGCTCAAATTTAAAAAAAGCGTAGTTACTCACCTGTAACAGGTGTTCTCCAGGAGCAGCAGGAATCAGTCCTCACTTATGGGTGACGTCGGCGCCGACGGAGCCCTCGCGGAGCAATTTTCCCCAGCTTTCAAAGAAAGCCTTTGGGAATTGCAGCGCGCATGCGCGGTCGTCTTCCCGCCCGAGGGTGCCATCTTAGCCAGTCATATGACATAGCTAAAAAAGACAGCATAAAAATATGCAAAAAGAACATAAGCAGACGATTGCAACTCCAAGGGGAGGAGGGAGGGTAGTGAGGACTGATTCCTGCTGCTCCTGGAGAACACCTGTTACAGGTGAGTAACTAAGCTTTCTCCAGGACCAAGCAGGAAGTCAGTCCTCACTTATGGGACTCCCAAGCTCAAGGCTACCGGAGACCCTAAGCACAAAAATGAGCTCCCTCTAGCTCAGCAGCACAGAAGGATAGAATCTTCGCTGAATTATCACCCACCGGTAGCCCACATCCGGGATGGAGGGTAGGAGTTGCTCAGACCTCAAAGAGATTACGGAGGACTGCCTGTCCGAAAGCACTGTCCCTACGGGACTCCCTCTCGAGACAGTAATGGACCGCAAAAGTCTGGCTCGAAGACCAAGTAGCGGCCCGGCAGATGTCTGCCAGCGGAACAGAGCGGAGGTAAGCCACTGACGTGGCCTTTGCCCGAACGCAATGAGCCGTGACTCGACTTTCTAAGGAGAGTCCGGCTGCCCCATAAGCCCAAGAGATACAGTCCGCAACCCAGATGGACAGAGTACGCTTGGAGACCGGGAGCCCCAATTTATTGGGGTCAAAAGACACAAAAAGCTGAGCAGCTTTACGGTGCTCCCGCGTACGGTCAAGGTAGAAGTTCAATGCCCTTCTACAGTCCAGGGTATGGAGGACCGTCTCAGCTCGGCTGGAGTGTGGTCTGGGAAAGAAGGTTGGAAGTACCACCTCCTGATTGATGTGAAAAGGGGAGACCACTTTAGGCAGAAATTTTGGGTGAGTCCGTAGGACTACCCTATTCTTGTAGAACCTAGTGTAAGGGGGATCAGACACGAGGGCCTGCAATTCACTCACGCGTCTAGCGGAAGTGAGGGCTATCAAGAACAGTGTTTTCCAAGACAGAAAACGGAGAGAACAGGTAGCCATAGGTTCAAAAGGCGGACAGGTGATCCGCTGCAAAACCACATTCAGGTCCCAGTCAGGCGCTGGCGGGCGCAGAGGTGGTTTAAGTAGAAGGAGACCTCGGAGAAACCTCGCTACGAGAGGGTCATTGGAGAGAGGTCTGCCGTCCACCGGCACATGATGTGCTGAAAGAGCACTGAGGTGAACTTTGACGGAGTTGGACTTAAGTCCCAGATTAGAGAGGTGGAGCAAGTACTGCAAGATCACCGACACTGGGCAGGAGAAGGGATCCTGAGACTGTTGGGTACACCAGACTGCAAAGCGACGCCATTTAAGGGCGTAGCATTTGCGGGTAGAAGGCCGTCGCGAAGCCAAGACGACCTCCTCCACCTCCGCCGGCAGGAGAAGGGGAGCAAGGACTACCCTCTCAGCAGCCAGGCCATGAGGTTGAGAGACCTGAGGTTGGGGTGCAGGAGGGACCCCTGATCCTGAGTGAGGAGATCCGGTTGTACCCCCAGAGGGATTGGATCCTCCACCGCCAGTTGCAGCAGGAGCGGAAACCACGGCTGCCTGGGCCAGCGAGGGGCCACCAGGATCATGAAGGCTTTGTCTCGGAGAACCTTGAAAAGAGTCCGAGAGACCAGCGGGATGGGAGGGAAAGCGTACAGAAGGCTCCCCGACCACGAGATCAGAAAGGCGTCCGCCGCCACCCGAAGGGGGTGTGGCCGACGAGAGCAGAAGCGAGGAAGCTGCCGGTTGTGAGGACTGGCAAAGAGATCCACCGTGGGGAGACCCCACTTGAGGAAGAGCTTCTGAACTACCAAGGGATCCAGACGCCACTCGTGCGGCTGGAGGACCCTGCTGAGTTTGTCTGCAAGGCAATTTTCTTGGCCCGGGAGATAAACTGCCTTGAGGAGAATGCCGTGACTGACGGCCCAAGAGCAGAGCTTCTGTGCCTCCCGGCAGAGGAGGAAGGAGCCCGTGCCCCCCTGCTTGTTCACGTAGAACATGGCAACTTGATTGTCCGTCTGGACAAGGACGGACTGTTGGGAAGTCAGGTGGGAGAAGGCCTTGAGAGCCAGGCGGATCGCCCTGAGCTCCAGGAAGTTGATCTGCTGAGCAGACTCCCACGTGGTCCAGAGGCCCTGAGTACGTGCCTCTTGGCAATGTGCTCCCCAGCCCAGGAGGGATGCATCGGTGGTCAGCACCCGGGTCGGCTGAGGTGACTGGAAAGGCATTCCGAATATCAGGTTCGGCTGCCGGAGCCACCACCGGAGAGACGAGACCAGCGGCTCGGAAACGCGCACTAGGTCTGCTAGGCCGCCCGTGGCTTGTCGCCACTGCTGGCGGAGACACCATTGAGCAGACCGCATATTCAGGCGGGCATTGGGGGTCACATGGACGGTGGAAGCCATATGGCCGAGCAGTCTCAGGAAGCGCCTGGCGGAGACCAGGGGCTGGCTGTGAAAGCGGTCGGCTAGGTCCATGAGCCGTTGAGCCCTGTCGAGCGGTAGGAATGCTCGCGCCTGAGGAGTGTGCAGCTTTGCGCCGATGAACTCGAGATCCTGTGAGGGGAGCAAAGTGGACTTTGCGAAGTTTATGACAAAGCCCAAGTGCTGCAGCAGAGTCACCGTGCGGCACGTGGCGTTGGTGACCTCCTGAGCGGACGCTGCTCTGATGAGCCAGTCGTCGAGGTACGGAAAGACATAGAGGCCGTGAAGCCGGAGATGGGCCGCCACGACCGCGAGACATTTTGTGAAGACTCGCGGTGCGGAGGACAGGCCAAAGGGCAGTACTCTGTACTGGTAATGATTTCCGGCCACCACAAACCGTAGGTATTGGTGGTGGCTTGGGTGGATGAGGATGTGTGTGTAGGCATCCTTTAGATCCAAGGAGCATAGCCAATCTCCCTGCTGGAGGTAGGGCAGAAGGATTCCAAGGGTAAGCATTTTGAACTTCTCCCGCACAAGGAACTTGTTGAGGTTGCGCAAGTCCAGGATGGGTCTGAGGCCCCCTGTTCTCTTTGGTATCAGAAAATACCTTGAATAAAAGCCTTGACCTCTCAGGTGGTGTGGCACCGGTTCCACCGCCTGTTCCTGCAGAAGACCTGCTAACTCCTGAAGGAGCAACTCCCTGTGCAGAGGGGGGCGCGGAGGTTCTCCCGGAAAATAGGAGGGAGGGACCTGATGGAAGTGGAGAAGATAGCCTTCTCGCACGACCTGAAGCACCCAGGCATCTGCGGTGATGCTGGACCACCTGTGGGCGAAGTGAACCAGCCGGCCTCCGGTGCTGGAGGGAACCAGCGGGGGGGGGGAGAGGCTATGCTTAGCGAGTCAAAAGCCCCCACCCTGCTGAGCAGGGGCTGGTGGTGCAGGCTTGGGGGCTTGCTGCCTACGGGACCCGTTACCCCGTCCCTTGGCCTGCTGGCCCTGTTGGGGAGCTGCAGGGGCCTGATAATGGGGGTATTGTTTGTAGGCAGCCGCCTTCCTCGGGTAAAAGGACTTTTTCCCCGAGCCCTTCTTTTTCTGGGAAGGGGCGGAGGTCTTCCTAGAAAGCCTGGTCCTGGTGAGAGTCTCAGTCTCAATTTGCGCAGCCTTTTCCGCCATGGGCTTGCCAACGAGGTTTTCGCCTCGGCAGGGGACATCGACCAACTTGTCCTGCACCCAGGGCTCAAGGTCTGACGACTGAAGCCAAGCCTGTCGGCGGGCACCGATGCCGGCTGCGGCCACTCGAGCCGAGGCTTCAAAGCCATCATAGGCTGCTCGGGACATGAACTTTGAGCATTCCCGAATGCCAGTGGACAAGGCTAGGAACCTCCGCAAGGGCTCCTCGGAGAGACCAGCGGAGAATCCGGCTAGCTCTTTAGCCAGATCCCGGAGATACATGCCCATGTATAGCTGGTAAGTCTGGACACGACATGCGAGCATAGAGCCCTGGAAGCACTTCTTGCCAAGGCCATCCAGGTTACGGGCCTCCCTGCCAGGAGGCACCGAGGAGTGCATCTTCTGGCTCTTAAGACGGTGCATGGCCGATTCCACTACCATGGAATGGTGTGGCAGCTGTGCCTTTTGAAAGCCAGGGCTCTTGCGGACTCGATAGATAGAATCGACCCGCTTGCTCAGGACCGGCGAGGAGGCCGGACTCTCCCACATGCGGAAGAGTAGTCGTTCCAGCATAGGAGGAACCGGCACAGTAAAGTGTTCCCTCGCGGGAGAGTCATACTGGAGGGCGTCGAGCTCTTCGGCTCGAGGCTCCTCCTCGGGATCCGCAGGGAAGGCCAAAGCCTTGGCCATATCCCTAACGAAATCCGAGAACCGGGCATCCTCCGGGGGGGACTGCTTCCGAGGCTCGGACTCCGGTGAGTCCGATGGGACACACCGAGTCCGGAAAGAATCAGGTGACTCTTCCTCCTCAGACTCCCAGACCGACTCCGACGAGGACTTGGTGGGGTCGGCCCGGGCAGGGTGCGGCGCCAGCCGCCCCGACGCCGAGGGAGTCGGCGTCGGCGACCTCGGTCCCGAACGGGAGGCCGAGGGCGACCTCGACCGAGGATCGACTCGAGTTCTCATCGACTCGAGGATCGGCTCGGTCTCCGGGGTCGACTTGGACGTCGACGTCCCGGCGGTCGGGGCAGCGACGCCAGCGAAGCCAGCGAGCAGTGCCCTCTGATGGTCCATGAAGGCAGACAGTCTGCTCTCCAAGGCCGTCAACCTGAGTCCGAGCTCAGGTGACCCAGCAGCCCCCGACTCGGGCCCCGACGGCGTCGGGCCCGACGTCGGCTGTCGCGGAGGCGAGTCCAGAAGGACCACAGGACTTACCCGGGCAGGCATCTCCGACTCCAGGCGAGGTCGCTTCGGGACGTGTTCCTTCTCCAAGGACCCGGGGCGGCTGTCGGGGCTATGCGACCTGGCCCTCGCGGAACCAGGAGCGTCCACCGACGCCGCCCTCGCGGGTTTTTCCTTCCGACGATGGTCCCCGGAGGGAGAACCCCGGTCGGAGGAGCTCTGGCGACGGTCCGAGCTGGAGCCTTTCGACACGGAGGCCTCCGACGAGGTCCGGGTACGGCTGGGGTCAGCGAAGATTCTCTCACGCTGATGCCGCCGACTTCTCAACGCCTTTGAGGACAGTTTGCTGCAGGGCCCACAGATCAGTTCCTCATGATCCGGGCCCAGGCAGCGGAGGCAAAAGTCGTGTGTGTCGGTTAGTGACATATTTCGATCACACCGACCACACCGCTTAAACCCACTGGCAGCCATCGGGGGAAAAAGGGCCCCTGCGAGGTCAAAGGACCGGGCTGCCAGGGAAAACGAAAACGAAAGCTGACTAAGTCAGAAAAACCGAAAAAAGTAAGAGGACTCGAGACCGGCGTCGCGAGTCCGGGCGGGGAAATACGATCGGCGTCGAACCGAAAGAAAAAAGGATAAAATAAAGAAGAAAATCAACTTTTTCGCGGGGACAAGACGGGGACGTCTGTAGGGCTCCGCGGAAAAAAGAAGACTGGCTAAGATGGCACCCTCGGGCGGGAAGACGACCGCGCATGCGCGCTGCAATTCCCAAAGGCTTTCTTTGAAAGCTGGGGAAAATTGCTCCGCGAGGGCTCCGTCGGCGCCGACGTCACCCATAAGTGAGGACTGACTTCCTGCTTGGTCCTGGAGAAAGATGAGTAATAAAATCTCGAATCCATACTCTTATGCAGACCACTAGTCATGTTTAAATAGCTTCAGGGGTCTCTGCGTCTCTCTCTGTCAGCTCCTCTAAATCTATTCTGGAATGGAATATACTGTTGTCAGCATTTTGACATATCCAGCAATGTACATAAAAGAGTAGCTGCATGCTTAGTATCACAGAGTTAGCCAAGTGGAAATAACCATATTAAGGAGGCTTGTGATTGCAGGTGCTTCCACTGAGTGAAAATATAACTTATGAGCTTACTCAACTCTGAAAACTCTCTTTCCACTAACCACTGCCCTTTATAAATGTGCCTACATGAAATGTAGCTGTTTTGTTTGTGAAAAAAATTAAAACAAAACAAATCTATCTTGCTTGTGCACTTCCCTACCATGGAGACAGAATAAAGTAGACTCAGTGATATAGTAACATAGTAACATAGTAAATGACGGCAGATAAAGACCAGCATGGTCCATCTAGTCTGACCAGCACGATGGCAAGCGTAGGTGCACCTGCTGCTACATGCAGGCCACCCCTCCCCACGTCCCTGTTTAGGGGTGAACCAACCATTCCATGCAGGACACACCTATTTGTTGAGAAATTAGATGGTTCGGTTTACTTTGATTTTATCCTGTTGCTGTAAAGGGATCCACTGTGTCTGTCCCATGCCATTTTGAATTCCATCACCGTGTTTGCCCCCACCACCTCCATCGGGAGGGCATTCCAAGCATCCACTACCCTTTCTGTGAAAAAGTATTTCCTGACATTGCCTTTCAATTTACCACCTTGCAGCTTCCTGTTATGCCATCTATTTTTACAGCTTCCCCGGCTTTGGAAGAGGTTTGTTTGTTCATTATTTCCCTTTAAGCATTTAAAGGTCTGAATCATATCTCCCCTGTCCTTCCTCTCCTCCAAAGTGTACATGTTTAGGTCTTCAAATCTCTTCTCATAAGGCTTCTGATGCAGGCTCCAAATCATTCTGGTCGCCTTCCTCTGAACAGTTTCCAGTCTTTTTACATCCTTTGCAAGATACGGTCTCCAAAACTGGACACAATACTCCAATTGAGGCCTTACCAGTGACTTGTACAGTGGCATAAGTACCTCTTCCTTTCTGCTGGTGATTCCTCTTTATATGCAGCCCAACATCCTCCTGGCTTTTGCCACCACCTTGTCGCACTGTTTTGCCACCTTGAGATCTTCAGAAATAATCACACCAAGGTCTTTCTCCTGATCCGTGCACACCAACCTCTCGCCCCCTATCGTGTACATTTCCCTTGGATTTCTACTACCCAAGTGCATGACTCTGCACTTATTTGCATTAAATCTTAATTGCCAAGCATTAGACCATTCTTCCAGCTTTTGTAGATCTTTCCTCATGTTAACCACTCCCTCGGGGGAGTCCACTCTGTTGCAAATTTTTGTGTCATCTGCAAAAAGACAGACTTTTCCATTCAGTCCTTCAGCAATATCACTCACAAATATATTGAACAGTGCCGGGCCCAGGACTGACCCCTGGGGCACCCCGCTAATCACCTTCCCTTCATCCGAGTGAGCTCCATTTACCATCACCCTCATCTGTCAGTCAACCAATTTCTGATCCAATTTACCATCTTTGGATCCATCCCCAAGCTACTGAGTTTATTGATAAGCCTCCTATGAGGAACATTATCAAAGGCTTTGCTGAAATCCAGGTAGAGGACATCCATCGCATGCCCCTGACCTAGTTCCCTGGTCACCCGGTCGAAGAACTCAATCAGATTTGTTTGGCAAGATCGTCCTTCAGTAAAACCATGTTGCCTCGGGTCTTGCAACCTGTTGGTTTTGAGAAAGTTCACTATTCGCTCTTTCAGGAGCGCCTCCATTACTTTTCCCACCACCAAGGTAAGGCTCACGGGCTTGTAGTTTGACACTTCTTCCCTGTCACCACTTTTGTGAAGAGGTATGACATCAGCCATTCTCCAGTCCTGAGGAACCTCTCCTGTTTCCAAGGATCTGTTGAAAACATCCTTTAACGGCCCTGCAAGAACCTCTCTGAGCTCTTTCAGTATCCTGGGATGTATCCTATCCGGTCCCAAGGCCTTGCCACTTTCAGTTTCGCAAGTTGTTCTAACACATCATCTGTGAATTGCGTGGTATCTACTTCATTCCCATTTTTATATTTGGGAGTCACAGGTGGTCCTTCTCCAGGATTTTCTTTAGTAAAAACAGAGCAGAAGTATTCGTTTAGCAATTTCTCTTTTTCAATGTCGCTTTCCACGAGTCCGTTCGCAGCACTTCTGAGTCCTGCAATTCCACCTCTGATCTTCCTTTCCCGAATATACCTGAAGAAGGTTTTGTCGCCACACTTAACATCTTTAGCCATTTTTTCCTCTGCCTTTGATTTTGCTATCCTTATTTCTCTCTTTGTCTCTTTGAGTTTGATCCTGTATTCATTTCTGTGTTCCTCTGTTTGCGAGCTTTTGAATTTTGCGAAAGCTGTGTTTTTTGCCTTTATTTGAGCAGTCACTTCTATGGAAAACCAAATAGGTTTTCTTCTCCTCTTGTTTTTGTTTATTTTTGTTACATATTTATTTGTTGCCCCTTTTATTGCCACCTTTAGTTTAGCCCATAGCAATTCCACTTCCCTTATCTCCTTCCACCCTGTCAGCTCCTCTTTTAGGTACTCGGCCATTTTATTGAAGTCAGTGTTTTTGAAGTTTAGGACTTTGAGCTTGCTATGATTGGCCTGTACCATGGCTTTTATCTCAAACCACACTGTGTGATGATCGCTGCTGCTCACAGGGGCACTCACGCAGACATTTGACCCGCTATCACCGTTGGTGAGCACTAAATCCAGCGTTAAGCTTTCCCTGGTTGGTTCCATCACCATTTGTCTAAGTAACGCATCTTGGAGAGCATCCACAATTTTTTTGCTTCTTTCCAGATTTGCAGAAGGAGTAATCCAATTCACATCAAGTAGATTAAAGTTACCCAATATGATCGCTTCCCTCTTTGTGGCTATCTTGGCAATATCTATAATCAATTTGTTATCTATCTCTTCAATTTGTGTCGGAGGTCTGTAGACTACAGCAGTATGGATGACAGTGCCATCTCCTCTTTCCAACACAATCCAGAGTGCTTCTTCTTTTCCCCATGCCCCCTGCATTTCAGCAGCTTTAATATTGCTTTTGACATACAAGGCTAATCCTCCTCCTCTTCCATTTTCTCTGTCTCTTCTGAATAGATTATAGCCAGGTATGGCTATATCCAAATCATGTGATTCATTTAGCCATGTTTCTGTAATGGCCACAATGTCCAAATCCATCTCCACCATTAGGGCTTCCAGGTCCGGAACTTTGTTGGCTAAGTTTTGCGCATTTGTGCTCATTGCTTTCCAGCATTTAACTGGCTTGTGTGTATTTAGCATTGATTTTGTTCTGCCTACATCTTCCCACTTGTTTTTGGTGTGTTGTTTAAAAGTGTGGCTGTTTCTGATTTTAATTTGCTTTTGCAGGGAGTGACGTCCAGAGCTTGACCTTCTACATCCGTCACCCCCTTTTTCTAGTTTAAATGCATATCCACATATTGCTTGAATTTTTCACTTAGGATTCTTTTCCCTGCGACAGAGAGATGTAGTCCATCAGCACAGTATAGGCTCTTGTTTTTCCATCTGTTACCCCAGTCGCCAATAAATCTGAATCCTTCTCGTTTGCACCAGGTCTGGAGCCATGTATTAAAGCTGTTAATGCGATGCAGCCTTTGTGCCCCTTTACCAAGCACAGGTAGAACCTCTGAGAATGCAACAGTGTTAACAATGGGCTTGAGTTTCTCTTCCAGAGATTGGAAGTCCTTTTGGACTGTAGAGGCACTGTTTCTAGCCAGGTCATTTGTTCCCCAATGGATAATCACATCAAGTTTGGAGTGTTCACTTTCTGCGCTAAGTAGTTCAACAATGTGGTTTGTATTCCTGCTGGCTGAAGAGCTTGGGAGGCACTTGACTATCTTCTCTCCTTTGAACTGTGTTCCCAAGTTGGTGCCACTGATGATGGAATCACCAAGTAGTAGTAGTTTGCTGTTTGGTGAGGTTTTCTTCATATTTGGCCCTTTAGCAGGAGATTGGGTATTGTCTGTCTCATTTAAGGGCCGTTCAGTTTCTTTGAATTGGGCTTTTTCATTCACCAAGGCAGAAAAGGCATTATGCAGGGATATCTCCTGATGCATAGGATGCCTCTGTGTCACAGGTCGCAATCTACCAGAACCCACAGTGATCCATTTATTCCTGGGGTGTTTCATTCTTTGTGGGGGCAGTGGTGGACTTTGTTTGGTTTGTATCTTAGAAGAGGTGCGCTTCATTGCAGCCAGTTCCTCCCTCAGTTCCTCATCCTCATTAGCCAAGGCAGAGAAGGCATTATGCAGGGATATCTTTTGATGCATAGGATGTCTGTGCGTTACAGGTCACAATCCACCAGAACCCACTGTGATCCATTTGTCCCTGGGGTGTTTGATTCTTTGTGGGAGCGGTGGTAGACATTGTTCAGTTTGTATCCTATAAGAGGTGCGCTTCATTGCAGCCAGTTCCTCCCTCAGTAGGGTCACCTCTTTATGCATGGCAGATAGGTCTTCCCTTAGTAGAGTCAGTTCTTTATGCATGGCAGCTGACTTGAGGCACATAGGACAAGCTCTGAGGTTCCAAATGATTTGTCTTGGAATGAAAGTACTGCAGTTATTGCACTGAATACACGACATGCTGAATAAGCAGTCCTAGAAGGAGAAGAGGAAGAAGAGGAAAGGAGGATACCTGATTACTCGCCACCTTTATCCAGTTGGTTCTGGCACAATGTCGGTTTACATGCTATAAAGGATGCTGTAAGGAAGTTCTGAAACAGGACGTTCTGAAATCTCTTTCTTGGTGCCTCTTTCATATTTCATTACAAATATGTGAGATACGCCATGCTGAGTCACACCCAGCATCTCTGTCTCTGACAGTGGCCAGACCAAGTCACGAGTACCCGAAACATAGAGATACGAGAAATCTATCTGGGGATGAGTAATGGCTCTCCCAAGTCTACGTGGCTAATATTTTAAGGACTTTTCCTCCAGGAACTTGTCCAAACCTTTTTTGAACTCCTCTACATTAGTTGCCTTGAATACATCCTCTGGCAATTTGTGTGCTGCATGAAAAAAATACTTTCTATGATTTGTTTTTAACCTGCTGCTAATTGATTTCATGAATATCTTTATATTTTATTTATTTAACCAGATTTTTATACCATCTTATCCTTCAATCAAGGCGGTTTACATCAAAACTTACAACTTAAACTGGGTACAATGAACTATACAGAAGAGGGTTAACATGCAGGGTAGTTAACAAGATAGAACCTATATACAGTTGGCTTGACTTATTTACAATTCAAGCTGATTATTTACAGTTTGAGAGATTATTGGAAAGAGGTGTCAATGATCTTTGGGTTTGGGATGGAGCAGACCATTGTATTCACTAGACTATGTGACGTTTCTGTAATGCTCCATGAAAAGGAGGGCCTTAAGTTTCTTCCTGAAGTCTTTCATGTCTCCAGAAGCTCGCAAATCATCAGGGAGATTGCTCCATGAGCTAGGTGCAGAGCGCTATTCTGGAAGCGGACTGTTTGGTTTTCTGGTAATCCATGGGTATGGTAAGCATATGTTTGTTATTGTTTCACCTGGAGCATGTGCCTGGGTCTCTTATGAGCAGATCCTGTAACATGTCTACTGAGGAGTGGTGTAGGATTTTGAAAATGTTCAGTATCGCTTTGAACTTGGCACGGGCATGGGATGGAAGCCAGTGTAGTTGATGGAGTACAAGTGAGATGTGTTCAGTTTTAGTTGTTCCAGTGATGATGCAGGCAGTCGTGTTCTGCACTAGATGTAGAGGATGTATGGTTTACTGCGGGAGACCTTGGTAGAGTGAGTTGCCATAGTCCAGTATCAGGGTTGATGATAGCCTGGCACGGTGTATGGAAATGGTCCTGGTTTAGTAGTGGTTTTAGGCTCCTAATGAGTTTTAGTCTGTGGTATGCCTTCACAGCTGTTTTGTTTATGTGTAACTGGAGTTTGAGGTTTTTGTTCAGGGTGACTCCTAGATATCGTAGTTTGCTCTTCACAGATATTGTCTTGTTTAGTAGATGGACAGCTTGGGGAGGGTTGAGGGTGGTGTTTCTGGTGATGTAGTGTGCTTCAGTTTTGCCGTAGTTTAGTGTCAGGTTGCTGTTGCTGAACCAGGTAGTCATGTCTTCCAGGCATTGGGTTATGGCTGTTAGGTCCAGTGCAGCTAGGTCAATTGGGGTATATACCATGAGGTCGTCAACATATATGTGATATTGTATATTATGCTTCTTGATGCTACAGATAGGATGTATGTATAGGTTGAAGAGGATTGAGGAGAGTGCAGAACCATGTGGAAAACCTTGTGTTACAGAAAACAGCATTGATTTGTTTCTTCTGCATTTGACTTGTTGTAGTCTGTTGTTTAGGTAGGATGCAAACCATTTTAGTGTGTTGTTACAGATGCCAATATCCTGGAGACAATTCAACAAAGTATTGTGTGATACAGTATCAAAGGCCAAAGAGATGTCCATAAATATGAGGAGGAATCCAGTCTTGATGTTATCTATTCCCCTTATGATGTTATCGAAGAGTGAGGTTAGTAGTGTTTCAACATTATGGCATGGATTGAACCCATGTTGGTGGAGGTCCAGTGGCACTTTGTGGTCTATATGATCCTGCAGCTGTCTTTGCATGGTCTTTCTATGAATTTTGCAAGAAATGAAAGGCTGGAGATAGACAATATGCTATGGGATCATTTTTGCCAAGTTATGTGTTCTTTAATATCGGCCATATAGATGCTTGTTTGAGGGATGATGGCATATATCTTTATTTTTTATTTATTTTATTTACATTCTCTTATATACCGCGCTATTCTGCATCAGTGCAGTTTACATTGAACAAACTGAAATTACATTGAACAAGGCATTATAACTTGGAGATAACTATTTTACAGGGGACATGGGCTATGGAGGGTTAAGTGGCTTGACCAAGACCACAAGGAGCCACCTGTGGGACTAGAAACCTCAGTCCTTTCGGCCCAAGGTTGCTGTCCTCTAGTGGGATTTGAACCCCCGACCTTCCGGCCTGAAGTACCTTGCCCCAACCACTAGGCTACTCCTCCACTCCTGTTTTGTCCCTCTTTGTTGGAGGGACGTCTTTACTGTTTTGTGTATACATTGAATGAGCTGCTCCTTGGATGATTTTATCCAATGTACTGGACATGGGTCAGCTGGTGAGGTGGTTGTGTTAAGTAAGCTCACTGTCTGCTCTATGTGTTGAATAGATGGGGGGTTTATTCTGTGCTATGAATAGTGGGGATGGATGGCCCGATAGAACGTCCATCCTTGCTATTCGTGCCCTTGCCTGCCCCCAACTAACTTCCCCACTGGATGTGTTGGGAAGTTAGACGGGGGGTGGGGAAGGGGCGGTCTGGGGGCAGAGTCTGGGTGGGCAGTGGGCAATCATCGGCCGTGGATGTTCAGGGCCGATTCTAAAGTCGGCCCTGTACATCCAGGGTCGGCAAAATGTCCGGGGAAGTTATTCCACCTCAGAGGTGGAATAACTTCCCTGGATGTTTTTTTTTTGATGGCCCGGGGCGCGGATGGGGCAGGGGGGGGCCAAGGTTTATTCCCCACAGCCCGACCCTGGCCTTAGGAGGCCTGATCGGGGATTGGGCTGCAGGGAATAAACCCTTTTTTCTGGTGGCTGGCATCGCGGCTTATAAATGAAGCTGCAGTGCAAGTTTTTTTTTAGTTTTATTTTGAGCGAGGTGGTGCTGGCTCCCACGTAGTCGGTAGTGTGGCTTTCTACTTCTACATCAACGATTAGTACTATGGCAACATAGGAATACATGTTTTTGAGGTTAAAAGATAATTTCAATCAGGCTCTCATGTCATTCAGATAGGAGCCATTTCAGTAATAAAAGCACACAATATACAGCCATTATTGCCCCTGAGGAAGGTTGTCACGAAACACAGCCAGTGTCGGGTCAGTGGCTGAAGTGGATCTAATAAATAAAAGTTTCTAATTTTTACACGTCCTTTCATTTGCATTCCACATTTTTTACTGGGTTGTTCATTGCACGTGGATCTGTGCTTGGATTGTTGGACAAATAGAGTTCTATACTGCATAAGGAGATGAAATGCTGTGGCAGTTATTGAAGTAATACTGGTAGATAAATTCCTGATCACAGCAATCAGGGCCGGCCCGTCCATTCAGCAAGAATGCTTTTTGCACAGGGCCCCGCGTTTCAGGGGGCCCCGCGCAAAAAACATTCTACATTAGCACAAGTAGATTAAAAACAAACAAACCGGCTGCTACTGCCGCTGCCGCTGTGGCAGCGGCAGAATCAAATGTCCCACCGCGGGGCCCCGCCTGCCCGGCAGAGCC
The DNA here is from genome assembly GCA_033557465.1 of Ichthyophis bannanicus. Classification (NCBI taxonomy): domain Eukaryota; kingdom Metazoa; phylum Chordata; class Amphibia; order Gymnophiona; family Ichthyophiidae; genus Ichthyophis; species Ichthyophis bannanicus. The sequence goes on along the minus strand of JAWIIG010000024.1, from coordinate 10,933,200 downwards.
TCCCTGCAGCATCAGTTCCCGAGTCCCTCCCAATGCGCGGGCTTTCAGAGCCGCGAGAGTTTCCCTTTCCTCTCGCGGCTCTGTTAATCCCGCCGGGGCTGAGCCATAGCCCATTACAAGTCCCGCCGGTTAACATATTAACAGAGCCACGAGAAGAAAGGGAAACTCTTGCGTCTCTGAAAGCCCGCGCATTGGGAGGGACTCGGGAGCTGATGCTGCAGGGAGGCTCTGCCGGGCAGGCGGGGCCCCGCGGCAGGACATTTGATGCTGACGCTGCCAAGGTGGCAGCGGCAGCAGCAGCCAGTTTGTTTTTTTAAATCTATCAGGGCTGATGGGGGGAGGGGGGTTATGACTGGTAATGGGCTATGGGAGGGTTAGGACTGGTAATGGGCTATGGGGGGGCTAAGACTGGAAGTGGGTTGATGGGGGGAGGGGGGTTAGGACTGGTAATGGGCTATGGGGGGTTAGGACTACTAATGGGCTATGGGGGGGCTAAGACTGGAAGTAGGCTGATGGGGGGTTAGGATGTAATGGGCTATGGGGGGCTAAGACTGGAAATGGGCTGATGGGGGGGTTAGGACTGAAAATGGGTTATGGGGGTGCTAAGAATGGAAATGGGCTGATGGGGGGGTTAGGACTAGTAATGGGCTATGGGGGGGCTAGGACTGGAAATGGGCTATGGTGGGCTAGGACTGGAAATGGGCTAATGTGGGGTTAGGACTGGAATGGTCTGTGGGGAGGCTAAGACTGTAAATGGGCTGATTGGCGTTAGGACTGGTAATGGGCTATGGGCGGCTAAGACTGAAAATGGGGTGATGGGGGGCTTAGGACTGGAAGTGGGCTGATGGGGGGCTTAGGACTGGTAATGGACTATGGGGGCTTAGGACTGGTAATGGGCTATTGGGGGGGCTAGGACTGGTAATGGGCTGGGGGGTGGCTAGGACTGCAAATGGGCTGAGTGGAAGGAGGGCTTGAACTGCAAATAGTTGATGGGGAGGGGGGCTTGGAATGGAAATGGGCTGTGAGGGGAGGGAGCTAGGACTGGAAATGGGCTGAGTGAGGGGGGCTAGGACAGGAAATAGGCTGATGGAGGGCTAGGATAGGACTAGAAATGGGCTGTTGGGGGGGGCTTGGATTGAAATGGACTCATGGAGGGGCTAGAACTGGAAGTAGGCTCATGGAGGATTTGGATTGGAAATGGGCTGAGTGGAGGGTAGCTAGGATTTGACATGGGCTGATGGTGGGGCTAGGAAAGGACTAGAAATGGGCTGATGGGGGGCTGGGATTGGAAATGAGCTGATGGAGGGACACGGATGGGGGAGCTAGGACTTGAAATGGACTGATGGTGAGGCTAGGATAGGGCTAGAAATGGGTTTATGGGGGGCTGGGATTGGAAATGAGCTGATGGAGGGACTCGGATGGGGGAGCTAGGACTGGAAATGGGCTGATGCGGGGACTAGAAGGGAGCGGATGCTGGGTGGGGCTGGAACTAGAAAGGAGCTGATGTTGGGGGAGGATTAGAATGGGATAGAGCTGGGAGAGTGAAATGGAGAGGGAAAAAATATTTTGTGTGGGAGGGAAGACAAATCTACAATTGGACGGATATTGGGAGAGTATGTGGGGATTGAGGATGGCGGGGTAAAATTTGAGTGGATGAAATAGGAATGAGGAAAGAGCAAAAGGAGAAAGATTAGTATGTTAAAGCAGATGTAGAGAGAGAATGGAAAAAAAACTAGAAGAGTGAAGAAAGGACAAATGGACAGCAGACGATGGAGAGTTAGCAGAAGACACGAAGAAACCAGAAGAAAGTGGCTGGAGCAATTGCAACTGAAAAAAAATGCACAAAAGGTAGAAAAATATCTCTTTATTGAATTTATTAACTGAAATATGCCAGCTCTGGGAAATGCGCATCATTAACGTCTGTGCTTTGTTTAGTACAAGAGGAAATTAATTTATAGTTCTATTTCTACAGTGTTGTTGGGCTTTTGGGGTTCCCAGTTTAATTATTGTCTTCCTGTTTCTACATTGTGATTTCTTGTTTGGTGACGGTCTATGTTCTGCACGTGTAACTGAGCTGAGGTATTCTGTTTATGTAATTCCTATTTGACATTGCCACTTGTTCTCTTTCCCCAGTAGGTCATGTATTGTTGTTCTCTGAAATGTATTGGTTTTAATATTTGTAGTGTTGCCTTTTGATAGGTAGGGTCTTGTGCTTTGTGAGTCCTGGTAGTGCTATTATGATACAGCGGGTTTGCTATGGGTTCTAAATGGGCAGTGTTTGTAGTAGTTCCAAATGTGCCTGGCAGTTGGCACTGGATTATAGTAATGTAGAAATCTTTTAGTCTTTCTTCCATACACTCATTAAGAGGCATGTTTACTAAAAGTTAGTGTATGGTAACATTATGCAAATATTGATGCAAATGAGGTCCCTTATGCAAATGAGGCCCCGCACTGAGTCTCCGCACATGGCCCCGCACCCCCCTTGGGCCGCCCCTGACAGCAATGAACATAAGGAATATCACCGGTTCTTACTCCCCTGGCTGAATAATGCATAGTGGGAGAGGAGAGTGCTGCTCAAAGTGGGGAGCCTGGGCCCCGCCTCCCAAAGAAGTGAGAGGACATGGGAGATCAAACCATGATAGGTGGGAAACCTGAGCACTGCCTGCTGAACAGGAGATATCTACTGATCCCTGAAGCCCTAACTCTTGCAATCTCAAATCATTCCTCCTTACATTCATAAGTCCACCCATCCATTCAGTCATTCACTCAATCAATCCCTATGCTCCTCTTAACCCCCATCCACTCACTCATTCAGTCCCCTAATTCAGAACCCCATCCCCTCACACCAATTATAACCCCCATCCACTCAGGCCCCCTGCCACTCATAACCCTTATATCCACTCGTTCACTCAGCCCTGCCACCCATTAATGACACCCACCCACTCAATCACTCAGTTTTCCTACTCAGTGTTAACTGCTGTATCCACTCATTCACACATACCCCTGTAGAAACTGCTCGGATGTTGCTTTAAGAGCATCGGCACCATCCAGTATCCCTACTAAATATTGCACAAGATTAGAGAAGAAAGTCTAACATTTTCCAGAACAGAGGAGGTTTTTACTGCCTTTGGCACACAGACATAGCATCATAGGGGAGAAGAAAAGATTTTTGCATGCTGCTACTCATCTTACGTAGAGGTTGCAACAGGCTTACAGCATCTGCCTAGGAGGAGAGAGCAGAGGGTTGATGTCTGTACAAACCCTGCAAGAAGCCCACTGTCAGAGAAGAAAAAGTAGCTCAACCTCTGCAAGAGGTTCCAAGATCTCTACCAGCTACCCAACCTTCCAGATCATCAGAGCCAGGAGCCTTGCAGAGCAGCTCTGGAGACCTGGGAAGGAATTCAAGCAACCACCTTATACCAGTGGCGCAAGATCCAAGTGTGATATCCAGCACAGCATTGGGGAACAGTGCTTGCATCATATACAGATTAAGTTACCATGGGACAAAATACCAGAGAGGAGATAGGGATTTCCACTCAGGAAAACCAGACTAATTACTAAAGGAGCATAAGTGGCAAATAAGTAAAATTAAGTAATTGGGGTGCATGAATGATAAAGAAATAAATACATATTCAGCTTAAGATAAAGAGTAATTGAAGGAAAGGTGGTAACTTTCCAAATTGAGAGAACAGAATAACCTGCTTGTAACAATTTTTTGACTTAGAGAAAGGAGTTAACTGCTTGTAACACTGTTCTTGTTATTGCCAATTATTATTGTTTTTTCAGTGACCCTAATCTTTAAGTAAACCCTTGGCTCAGAACACAATTTCTGGCCTGGACTCAGTTATTTGAGCAGGGAGTGGTGTAAAAGTGTCAAGTCCCAAAAGCCTCCTGGCAGTCCGCACAAAAAAAGGACCCTGAAACTTAAAATCCATGAGTCCCAGAGTAAAGAGTGAGAAAAAAGCTCATAGGATTGATATGCTCCTTTCTCTGCCAAGCAGTTTGTGAGAACTGTGAGGACCACGCTGAAAGGGGTAATACGCCAGTCATGCACTCTATTAGTGAAATACCCCTTTTTGCAATGTTTACAGCAGGTAGTTTTTCAATTTCTTCGCGTTCTGTATCCTAGTATTATATTGCTATGTCTTTTACACATTACCCGATATAAACTGGTTGTGTAACTGACCTACTTGAATAAAGACTAAGCTTTTAAGTACAGTACATTGCTCCAGTGTGATAACATGCAGTAAGTATCACAGGCCCGACTGTGTAAAATACATATCACACATGAGCACATGATAACCTTGCAGTGCACGTTACTACATTAGGTTTTATGAGTGGGAACTCTCCACCACCCAAACATAAACAGCTGCCTAAGTCTGCTCAATTTTCTTTCTTTCGCAAGTCGTATATCACCGTTGATCTTTGACTTTTCTTTCAGGTCTGAAGGACCCCTCAAGCTTTCTTGGGCTGCTCCTCATTTTGTAAATTCCCTTGGATGTGGTCACTTTGTTGCAGGCCTCAGGGGCCATCTGTGGTAAATCTTCCCTACTAACTCCTCAGCAATGCCACTTGCAATAATCTCCAATAGATGCTGCCCCTGAGACATTTCGTTGATGATATCTTTTTCTTTGGTGTGAACAACATTTATTCTTTTGCTCTACTGTCCATCACAACAACCATTTTCTAAGCTATTCAATCACCATGGGGCCTACTGCTAGGCTGCTCAGTTTCTTGATCTGCCTACTATGTAGAGCAATGTCAAAAGCTTGGCCGAAATCCAAGAATACCGTATCCCTAATCTAATTCTCTGGTCACTCAATCAAATAAATTGATCTGGTGTTTTTGACATGATCTCCCTCTGGTAACACTATGCTGTCTTGACTCCTATAACTGACAGAATTTAAGATATTGCATACTATCCTTTCCTTTATTAGCAACAGCTATTGATTTACTACTGAGATCAGGCTTTTATTCTGGCAGAACTTCATTGGTTGCCAGTTGTTTGAAGAATTCAATTTAAGGTCCTCACAACTGTAATTAGGACCATTCATAGTGAGGCTCCTGTTTATTTCGAGTCTGCTATGAGCATGTATGTCTCTGCCTGGACCTTGCAATCTTCAGAGACTCATATACTTTGTGTTCCTTTAGTTAAATACTTTTGTCTCATGGAAACCTGTTCTTGGGCCTTCTATATCGTAAGCCCAATCCTGTGGAATTCTCTCCCTTTTTCACTGTGGCAGGAGACCCATTACTTATCTTTTGAAAAACATTGAAGGCTATTTGTTTTGGTCGAGCTTTTTGAGAGTTATTTTTTTATTTTTTATTCATTTTTTATGGTTGTTGCCTTTGTCATTTCTTTTTATTTCTGTTGGATGTTGCTTTGCTTATTTGTTATGCATTTTTATGGTTTTAATTGTAACCCTCCAGGAGCAAGCCATTTCAGACTAGCAGGATAGGTATTGTGAAGGTAATTTTACAAAGTCTCATGTAATTAGGCAGGGTCAGTGCTAGGGCTTCTGGTGCTCATCCCCCTCCCCTGCAACCTATAGATAAGCGCCCCCTTTCTATTAATTCACCTTAATGTGTGGCATTATTATAGTTGCACCTGTGGCTGTTTTGCCACATTGAAGAGTGGTAACCGTAGGGGAATTATCTGCTTTCTTGTAGTTAGCCTACAGTACTGTGCTGGTAATGCAGCCCACATGTGTTACGAGCACGGATCTTAGAAAACATGCCACTAAATGTACCAGACAACAAGAGGGGTTCAACATCACCAACATAGCACCTTCCATTTCCATAAAAACAACAAGAGCCACTTGGTGACTCCAACACAGCATTCTCCACCAGCAAAAAAACAATAGGGGATTTGTGATCCCAATACAACACCTCCCAGTCCAGCATAAACACCAATAGAGGCTTGGCAACCCCAATATAACTTTTCAAACTGCACATTGGACCAGCATGGTGCTAACGTAAATAAATATTCTACACAAAAACAAAGGAAATATTCTGCACAAAAATAAAGGAACTAAAAGAAAAAATGAGAACTATAACATAGTTTATAACACCAAATTATAAAGATAATTCATTTTATTTTGTTATAAATTGTGCTATGGTTCTCATTTTTCCTTTTTGAACATATATTCTGTATTCACACAAACCCCTTCCTCAACAATGGGGGCAGAGCAGAACTGGAACATTCACCCATAGAACTCAATACATGAAAAAAAAATTGGATTCTGGTCATCTCAGTAACAACAACATAAATGTTCTCTAGAAACCAGGCATATTGTGATCCAATGCAAAACCCTACAAAAGTCGCAGAGGATTTAAAGAGCAAATCTATGAGCAAACCAGCATCTACTTCCAAAACTCAAATAACAAGGAGTCTACCTAGAAAAAAGCAGCAAATATTTCAGCGGGCCTTAGAACACTCATACACGGTTGAAAAGCTGAACAAGTCAGATTACTACATTACAGATCACCATTGTACATACAAACTCTATATAAATAGAACACCTGGCCTTGGCCACACACTCAGAAAACAGACCCTCACCGAGCACAGAATAAGTGACCACAGTGACCACAATTTAAACTAAAACTAAAAATATATAGACAAAATTAAACTTAAACCCCAAGAAGCCAGATTCACCAAAGAAACAGAAAGTGATGCATTTCTCCATATTGCGCAAAATATAAAGGCAGTGCAATGTCTAATCACTTTTTTTTTTTTCCATCTCTGTTCTCTGACCATTTTATTTTCTGATCAAGCTGGTCCCAATCTGAAGTTCTTGCTTTCATCTGTCTTCTCTTATCTCCCTTAGTATAATCTCTAGTCCATCTGTCATTTCTTGTCTTCCTTTTTGCTTTCTTCACTTCCTTTCATCTTGGATATTGATCTTTTCCTTTCAACTTTCATTCATTTATTTCTTTCTCTCCACCTATATTTCATTATTCCTTTTTACTATCCAGTCCTCAGTCCTTCCATTACCCACTTCTTCTTCCCTGACCATTATTTCCCAGTCTTTCGCTCACTCTCTCTCCCCTCCATCCCTTCTCCCAACCAGTGTCTCTCTCTCTTGCCCTCTCTTTCCCTCCATCCAATATACCCATGCTCTATCTATCCTTCCATGTCCCCTCTCTCCCTTTACTATCACTCACTCCATGCCCATCATCCCTCCCTCTCCATTCCCATCCCGCTGTGTCTAGGATCTCCATACCATCTCCGCCCTAGTACTTCCATGTCCAACATCTTTCCACCTCTCTTGACCTATTTACCCCATGTTAATCTTCTCTCTCTCTCTCCCTCTTACCCTCATGTCCTTCATGTCCCCTTCCCCCTATTAACCCATGTCCAGCATCTCTCCTCTGTCTCCCACTGTTCCATCTCCATGTCCAGAATCTTACCAGTCTCCCTATAATCCCGTGCCCAGTATCACCATTCCATCTCAAAAATCTCCTCACCTTGCTTCTCCCTAAGCCCATTCTCCCTATGCCCTAAGTCCAGCATCCCTCTTTATCTCCCTAGCCCCCAGCATCTAGCATGTCCCCTCTGCCACCATATTTATCGGTACCAAACAAAATATAATAAAATCACTACCACAAACACACTCTAAATGTTTTTGCAGAATGTAACAGCCAATAAACAACTTAACATCAATAAACTTCATTTATAAATAATTAATCTTCATTATAAACTTTAATATAGAAACATTTTCAAACATTAAATATATATAGCTTCACAATATGCTCATATTTGAGAGCATTCATTTGCCTCTCTGTTTTCAGCTCCGAGTTAATATATATTCCCAGTTGTGAAGTTGTATATGTGTAATGTTTTAAAGTGTTTCTATATTAAAGTTAATAATGAAGATCAATTATTTATAAATGAATTCATTGATGTTAATTTGAAGTTGTTTATTGGCTATACATTCTGAAAAAACATTCTGTATTTATCAGCCTAGCTGCGGGGCCGCAGGAGCAGCGCGCAGAGCCAAAAAAATCAGCGGCCTCATGCAGCAAGAGCACCAGGCCCCGGGAGAGCAGAAGTTCCTAGTAGGGGAAGTGCTAACACCTCAATCCCTAACTCCTGCTGCTGGGTCCCGAAGCTCCGCCTGCAGTATAATTTGGGGGCTAGCTGCGCCTTTCCCGCTTTCTGAAAAGCTGCAATGTCCTTGGTGAGTTCCTTTCCTCGGGCCGCAGCTGCTCATGTTCTAGGACTCCTTGGCTGCAGTCTCTCAGGCCCCACGGTGCTCCGGCTCTTCCACTGGGACTCAGCCACATCATCCAGCTACAGAGTAGAAACCAGAAGCACCTGCCTACCTCGGCTAGAGCAGGCCAGAAGTGCCGAGGAAGTGAGTTGCTCTGCCTTCTGCCCGCGGAGCACATGTCCCATGGGCAGGATCCGCATGTATGGGGCATGATTGCGGCCTTGTTCTGCCTTCATTCTGCTCATGGGACGTGCTGCTCCAACGGGAAGGATCTGCATCCTACTCTGTCATACTTCTCATCCTGTAGGAGGGGAAACGGCTAGCGACAGCATCCCTCTGATACAGGTGTCCCCCCTGCCGTGCTTACAGAGTAGTGCAGCCCTGTAATTAGGAGCCTTTTAACTAAAGCATGATAAGCAGGTAACTAAAATGTCATGATTTATGCACGTAAATGGTGAGTAACTTTCCACAGCTCCTTATAAAATTAACTCCTTTTGTGTGAACACTCTGATGACGTAGATTCGTCGGGCTACAGAACAATTTTATATATTAAAGATGAGTCTCAGCAGTAAAGGGGGGAGACCCTTCTCCATGCTCCTACACATTTACCCAGCTTGTAGTTGCTCTTTTCTCACACTCTATTCATTCATAAGAGGTTGATTAGAAAAGAACTCTGCAGCGCACTCTGATGTATAAATGTAACTCCATTTTACTGAACCAACTCAAATCAAGTCAATATACAAGTGCTACTGTGAAATTGGAGCTATACAAACATTATTTTTGGCCTGCCTAAACTACACTCGCTTGAAATTTCTGCGCCCCAATCATCTCTATGTGGAAATAACAGCTTTCTAAAATTGTCATTTACATGTCTATGTAATCTACATATGTAAATGTTATTTCCACGTGTAGAAACTTTTAAAATGACCTCCTATGTATATCTGTAATACAAAATCATAGAAAGTAACACAGTGCTTTTGGTGATCTGTTGATAGAGGCATGTTCCCAGAAAGTATCAAAATTTACAAACTGGATGTCTCAGATAGCATAAAATAGGGCAAACTAATTTTAGGTTTATAGCTATTAAGTGTATCCATGCACCTCTCCCGCCATATAACCACATCATCTTACTAAATTTCAACTTTGCACCATTAAAATTATCTTCGAAAACTATATTTAATTAATAGTTCTTCAAGTGCTACACAGCTGATCCTAGTATCATATACGCATTAGAAACTCATGCAGAACAGATGTGATGTTTGTATATTATTATACCTTAAAAAGGAGGATGGAAGTCAAATGATCTCTTGGGAAAATGTCATACATTTATCTGTATCTAATCTCTCTATATATAGCTATATAATGTTTTGTACTTGCCTACGTGTGAGGTTTTAATCTGTGAGGCTGAGCATGTCCCTACCTTGGGGATGAAGCTGATCTCCCAACCATCAAAGAAAAAGAAGAAAGGCTCCCACTGCACTTCCACGGTGGTCTCTGTGATGGCTTTAAACTGCAATCCCACGGGAGATGGGAGATCTGAAAAACAGCAGTATGATATGGGTTGTCGGATATGGGGCAACTTGCAAGTCAACAAAACTCATGTACCAGAATCAACTTTGAAGTGTCACATAGGCAAACTACCTCCGGTGACAGTCCTACAGCTGATTACTCTCAGGCATGCAATAGATATGTTAAAAGAAACTGTGGATGAGACTTACGGGTGGTCACCTTAGCACTGACTGGGATGCTGATGATATCATTGATAACAGAATAAACACTGATGTTGTAGGTGAGGCCTGGTTCCAACTCCTTAATGGTAGCAGCACTCCAGTCTCCAGGCACACGTTGCTGGAGCTGGAGGATTCCTGGGATCATTGGCTGGTAGGCAATCACATATTCCGTCACTACCATGGATCCTTCCCATTCCAAATCCACTGACCGATCACCGACACCAACCATTCGCAAGTCTTTCGGTGGAGCAACTAACAGGTGGAAATGTAGCTCATATCAGTGATCGACTTACGTACCACGTAATTCTAAGTCCGAATTTTTACAACATCCCTGAATCAAGTGGCCATAATAACTACATTTTAAGGTTATAATTGGACAACTCTCTATAGAATTGCCAGGAGTGGACATCAACTTGACGGCACTTCACAACAAAAAGTTTATAATACAGTTAGCATTTGAATGGGGCACTTCAAAATTTGACATATTTGCCCAAATAAAAGTCTGAGGACTTTATAAGAGCTCTTTAATCCCTAGCCCAGCAGGATCACAGGTATTAATGAAAGCCCACAGGAAAGCAACACACTGTTCTTATCCCTCCCATAGTCATGACTCTTGAAAATGTGATAATTTTCATATTTACAAAACTCTCCTTCATTTTAACAAAACGTGAATGAAGGCTTATATTTCAATTACCATAAACCCTATCCTTTTTTTATTTTAAGATGCTATTCCCCAAGGCTGATTTGTTAGCCGATGGCTGGTAGATAAGGATCATGTTAGTAGTGCCTGCAAACAAACTGAATGCATGGATTAAGCTTGTCTTGTGGACTAAGATTTTGGACTGCCAAACTCTGTCCTGCCTCAGATTTCTTGTTACTTGGCTCGAGATTTACATGGATAAACACATATCGGGAAATGTGCGTCCTATGTCAGACAGCCAATGGCATTCTGAGAAAACATTGCATGGTCAATCTTGCATTTCTTCAATTTTCGGTGGCTTCGTTGAATGGTGCAGAACTTGCACAAATAGATGGAGAACCTATTTTACTGCTGCTACTACTATTTATCATTTATAAAGTGCTACAAGGTGTATGCAGCACTGTACCAACACATAAAACGACAGTCCCTGCTTGAAGAGCTTACAATCTAGAAAAGACAAACAATATAATACAAGAGAAATAAGCGTTCAATAGGGAGAGGAGGCCCAAGGGAAACAAGGGATTAGGTTCCAAAAGTGGCTTTGAAGAGGTAAGTCTTTAACATAGATTTGAAGAGGGAGACAGAAGAGACTTGACGTAAAGATCAAGGAAGCTTGTTCCAGGCATAAGGAGCAGCAAGGTGAAAGGAATGAAGTCTGGAGTTGGCATTAGAGGAAACGGGTATATAGAGAAGGAAACCAGAGGAGTAGGGAGAGAGAAGAGAGGAAAAATAATGAGGGGCAGTAGAGTGAATGCATTTATGGGTTAAAAGAAGTTTGAAATGGATACGGAAACGGAAGGGTAGCCAGTGAAGTGATTTCAGAAGAAGGATTATATGAGTTTATCGGGGTTGGCGGAAGATTAGCCGCGCAGATGAGTTCTGAATAGATTGAAGAGGAGAAAGGAGGAGGTTGCAGTAGTCAAGATGGGAGGTAACTAAAGAGTGGACAAGAGTTTTAGTTGTGTGTTCAGAGAAGAAGGGGCAAATTTTGCTAATGTTATAGAGAAAGAAATTACAGGTTTTAGCAATCTGTTGAATAAGAGAGGAGAAGGAGAGAGAGGAGTCAAAGATGACCCCAAGGTTACAGGCAGAGGAAACAGGAAGAAGAAGAGTATTGTCAACAGTGATGGAGAAAGGAGGAAGGTGGGAGGAGGGTTTAGGGGGGGAAGATAAGAAATTTGGTTTTAGCCATGTTCAATTTCAGACGGCAATGAGACATCCTGGCAGTGATGTCAGATAAACAGGTAGAGATACAAGCTTGAAATGCAGGAGAACATAGATAGATTTGAGAGTCATCAGCATAAAAATGCTATTGAAAGCCGTGGGAAGAGATGAGAGCACCATGGTACTGGGTGTAGAGAGAGAAAAGGAGAGGGCCTAGAGCAGACCCTTGGGGTACACCTACTGAAAGAGGGTTGGCAGCAGAGGAGGAACCTCCAGAACAAACACTGAAGAAGTGGTTAGAGAAATAGGAGGAGAACCAAGATAGCACAGAACCTTTAAAACCAAGAGAGGATAATGTGTCAAGGAGGAGAGAGTGATCAACAGTATCAAAAGCAGCAGAAAGATCAAGAAGATTAAGAACCGAGTAAAGGCCCTTGGATTTAGCCAGGAACAAGTCCCTGGAGAGTCTGGCAAGGGTCGTTTCAGTAATCAGATTGGAGGGGATCAAGGAGGGCATGAGAAGAGAACAAAAACGCTCAGCACTGCTCTTCCGTCCTTCCCTGTGCTCTCTTTCCTCTCCAGCTGCTTTTGGAATGCATTAGTTGTGACCCATTATTCCGTTTGCGCAAATTATTTATTTATTTATTTGGTTTTATATACCGCACTTTTTGTAATCAGCGCGGTTTACATAAGAACAACTCATTACAAGGAGCAGGTTAAATTGCATCGACCAGGTATAATGCACAAGTAAACAAGAGTTAACGCAATAATTGACAATGCACATACTGAAGTATGAAAATGAGATGCTTGACATGCATTTAGATTAAAAGTCTGGCAGTATCTTTTATTTTTAGGCGCGATCCGTATAAGCAATAGCACCAACTGAGGTGGATTCTTTTTTTTTGTTATCAATTTTGTCTGTCCATATGCATCTATTTGTGCGTGCACAATCATGCACGCACGCACACACACAAATACCTACACCCCGTCCCATGCCACAGGAGGATAAAGAGCCAGTGGAGTCCTGGACCCGCTGGTATTTATTTATTTAACTGTTTTTCTATACCACTTAAGAAAGCGGTTTACAAAGAACAATATAACATAAACTTTGTTACATAGAACTTGGAACTCAGTATAACTTCAAATACAAATCAGAGATGAACATAAGTGAACAATTCTGAAGTGTGTATAATTTACCATTTATGGATCTATATACAATTTGGGGCTGATCACTGGGGCAAGGAAGGGCTTGAGAATTTTTCAGTCTTTGAAGCAGTCCCTGAATAAATGGGTATGAAGAGCACAGCTTGAAGAGCCAGTCTGCAGCCTGGCCGCCTGCGGGCAGCATCTCTCCTTGCAGACTTCCACCTGCACAACCCGGTAGGTGATGTCCAGCCCATGTGTGCAAGTGGTGTAAAGAGGAAATGCACTATAGCGTTACACTCTAAGCAGGTTCGGATTTAGGCGTAAGCAGCTGCCTAGGGCAAGAGATTGTGATGGCAGAAAATAACTGAGCTAAAATTGAGCTTGATTCTCCTTGCTTTAGCACCATACTCTTCCCTAAAGTTCAAAGAAACCTTTCCTTTGGTTTTGCTTGTGGGCGCTGGCATCTTAAGTCTGGTCTTGGCTCCAAGTGTGCCTTTCTCAACTTGTTGATTATGCAGCACAGTTTCAGTCTTTAATCTGCATTTCAAAGAACCAGCAGCCTGAATGTCTTCTTTCAGAACGGCGATCTCCTCTTCCCCCCTATGCGTTGCACTGTGATTGCTAACTATGATCGCAGAGTTGATGTTGAGATTTTATAAAGAGAGGACACATGAAGCATGCATTCTCCAATTAAAAACACACAACTACTAAATAAGAAGTAATGCTGAGGATCTAGCAGAACCATCACTGTAAGATGAATATACACAAGAGCAGGCTGGCAGATTCATCGTTCATCTCGCAAGCCACCAACAGAGGCGGCCTTCTAGAAATCAGCTCACAAACTGAGCTGTACTTGAATTATCAGGTTAGAGTAACAGTATTTAATGCTTCAAGGCTCTCTTTATTAAGCTATGTAACATTTTGTAGTTATCGTGTTAACTGTCGGGAGTGTGTCCAGCAACTTCTCATAAAGTTAATTTTGAGACAACACACTTGCTGCATGTTAACTGGCTTGCAGATAATGCCACCTTTTGAGCAGTTCCCCAGTATCTGCTGCATTAACTATTAATATACCGTGCCATACTGTACATTAAGTGTAATGTATAATTCCTGCACATTCCTCACCCCATTCGGCATTTGCCTGTTAACATGAGAATTAACACATGCTAGGAAGGTAATTGCATAACAGGGTAATTGCATAACAGGGTAATTGATGCAAAATAGCGCGGTATATAAGAGAATATATAAATAAATAACAGGGTGCCTAGGTTTGAGGGCAAGAAGGCATCTCTTTTAACCCAATTTCATAAAGACACATAAATGCTGCAAAGCCCTATTTTAGGTAGACTGCATTTATGAGAAATGTGATGTCTAGATGTGAACGCGGAGACAGGGGGCAATATTTTACAAAAGGCTCCACTGAACGGGCAGACAGGGTAGGCCTTATGGTCTTTATCTGCCGTCACTTTTCTGTCTTTCTATTCCATTCTGCACATGCAAATACCACTATTTACATAAGAAGATTCTTCTAAAATAACAACCTGTGTGTCTTTATAAAATACTGTTACAAATTCAGTAGCAACTGCAGCAACAGTACAATGAGGGTGCGGACATTTACATCCGTTCCAGAGCTGGTATAACTGTTCACCTGAAGACTACACGTGTATACGCGTAGAGCAGTGGTTCTCAACCTGTTTTGCATTGGGACACACCTGACGGACGATGTTCACATATATGAAACACTGCACATGTGACTCTCACGGACCTTTGGTCTGACACAGTATAGTAGCTAAATGTAAACATGTTCTGCATCCGCAGAAACCCTACAACAGATGGAAATCAGAACTAGGATATTTCCCCCTAGAGGTAACCATACAAAAAAATATTCTGATACTCAGTCACTTGAGTAACAGCAACATAACTCGTCCCACTACCAAGAATATTGTGAAAGAACACAAAACCTGAAACAAATCCCATCACACACATGTACAGCCAATGCGCCATAACACAGCAGCATTAATTCTTATGATTCAAACAACTAGAATCCTACCAAAGAATAGGCATGACTACAAATATTACATTGGGCCGTAGAACAATAATACACCTACTTCTGGTAAAACAGAACAAGTGGGACTTCTACCGATCTCTACAGAAGCTACATACTGAGCTGCACCTTGGCCACATGCAAAACTCCAGGAAACTCTCACCAAATACAGAAAAAGGGACCACAAATTAGAAATAGAAATATGAAGACAAAAATTGAACTAGGAATCCCAAGACGTCAAACTCGGCAGATACTGGAACACTGGAAAACTAAAAATAGAAATGTATTTCATCTTGCATTGAACAAAAAACAAAAACATTTGCAATGCATATCTCCCAGAGCTACAGCTATGGTCAACATTATTGGCACCCTTGCATTTTAAGTATGTTGTGTGCAATATCTTGAGAAATAATGGGAAATATTCCAACTATATGTTATCATAATATTTTAATAGTATGTTCAAAGGTATAAGACAAAAAAAAAAGATGTCTGCGCAGCATAGACATAGTAATTTATGAGAACCCCCCCCCTCCCCCCCAAAATATGACCTGGACAGGAATAATGGCACCCTTCACTAATATTTAGTTGCACAACCCTTGGCAGTGATGACAGCCTCCAAAGTTTCTTGTAGCCATTTACAAGTTTCATACATCTGTCTGCTGGCAGTTTCTCCCACTCTTCAACTGTAATTTGTTCCAGCTCGTGAATGTTTCCAGGATTTCTTTTACCGATGGCAGATTTCAGTTCTTTCCAAAGGTTCTTGATTGGATTGAGATCAGGACTCATTGCTGGCCAGTTTAAAACAGTCCATTTGTTCCTTTTTAAACATTCTTTTGTACTTTTGAATATGTTTTGGGTCATTGTCCTGCTGGAGGACCCATGAACTTTGACTCAGACCCAGCTTTCTGACACTAGGTAGCACATTTTGCTCCAAAATACTTTGGTAGTCCTCTGACTTCATGATTCCTTTAAAATATTCCAGGCCTTCAGTTCCTGAGGAGGCAAAACTGCCCCACAACATTATGGATCCTCCACCACCATATTTAACTGTGAGAAGGGTGGTTTTTTTCCTTATAAGCTTCATTTCTTTGCCTGTAAATGTAAGTTTGATTTCATCTGTCCACAGAACACTTTCCCAAAAAGACTGTGGTTTCTCAAGGTGACTTTGGGCAAAGATCAGGCATGCCTTTTTATGTCTGTTTTTAAGTAGCGGGGTCCTCCTTGGCCTTTGCCTATGAAGTCCTCCTTGGTTTAGTGCACTACTCCATATTGCTCAGGTCAGCCTTAAGCTCTTTGGATGTTGTATGTAGTGTTTATCCAACAGTTCGCATTAACTTTCAAAGATTCCTTGGATTAATTTTCCTCTTCCCACCATGTCCTGAGAGGGTTTTTGACAGTTCCATGAGCAGAAAACTACTTAATAATATTGTGAACTGTAGATGCACCTCTTTGAGACCCTCTTTGGTTCATAATCCCCATCCTTATGTTTCAGGTCCTTATTGCCCCTTTTGTCCCTCTCCTTTCGTTATACTGTATGTCCGTCCTTTTAGAGTGTAAGCTTGACGAGCAGGGCCTGAATTTTCTTCATCTGTACAGTGCTGAATACACCTGGTAGTGCTTTATAAATGCTCATTAATGATAGACACAAGATCCCAAGGTCTTTAGAGATGGCCTTGTACCCCTTCGAAGTTTGATGTTTGGTGATAATGGCTTTTCTGACAGTCTCAGGCAGCTCTCTTGTCTTCACCATTGTGAAAATGGAACAGGAAGTGAATGTGGCCATTTAAAACATTAGAGCTATCTTTCATTGGCTGATTCAAGCCATGTGAGCACTGACAATTTTACTGCAGTGGGAATGTGGTTCTTCTGTTGAAACGTTTTTGAATTGTTTAAGGGTGCCCATAATCATTTCCTCAAAATATCCCTCAAAAAAGACCAGATAGGTTCACTGCTACAATATCCATTACATAAAGTGAAAACCCCTTCAAACAATTATATTTATTTATTTACATTCTCTTATATACCGCGCTATTCTGCATCAGTGCGGTTTACATTGAACAAACTGAAATTACATTGAACAGGGCATTATAACTTAGAGATAACTATTTTACAGGGAACATGGGCTATGGAGGGTTAAGTGGCTTGCCCAAGACCA
The DNA here is from genome assembly GCA_033557465.1 of Ichthyophis bannanicus. NCBI lineage: Eukaryota > Metazoa > Chordata > Amphibia > Gymnophiona > Ichthyophiidae > Ichthyophis > Ichthyophis bannanicus. Next base: position 10,916,048 of record JAWIIG010000024.1, on the reverse strand, counting down.
CAAGGAGCACCTGTGGGACTAGAAACCCCAGTCCTTCCAGCCCAAGGTTGCTGTCCTCTAGTGGGATTTGAACCCCTGACCTTCCGGCCTGAAGTACCTTGCCCCAACCACTAGGCCACTCCTCCACTCCATTCACTGAGACGAGATTTGTATTCTTAATTAATTCTAAATTTTTGTCGGATTACTTGCCCTTTTTTGTAGCAAGCCCTCCTTTTTATTATAAAGACACTTTGGACCGCTTTTACTAAGTCCGCTATGGATTTGCCATTAATGTGTCAATCTCACGCACATTAATGGCAAAATCTGCAGGTTTGCTTTCGGAGGCCTATTCAGCAAGTCCCCAGCAACTAACACGCGAAGGGTTTTCCTAATGTGCGCTGCAATAAGTGGGGTCCACATAACGACTCCTATAGAGGGGTTGATAGGTAAACTCTCGTTAGGAGCCATGTAGCTGCTGAGAACACAGCAATTGCGCTGGCACAAGCAGCAATGCGCTCTCAACACCCACTCTCTGCCCATTCCCTACCTCATCCTGCAAGCGCCGAATACCGTGCATTTTAGCATACGCTCACTCACTAGTGCTCCCGCCAGTTTCCATGTGTTAAAATGCACATTAATCAGTTAACGGGCTTCAGGAAAAGGGGCGCTTTGTCTCTAAAGTTTCAGTTGATGGGCTATTCAGTGAGAAATGAGTTAAAATAAATTAACATATTAAAAAATATATCAACCTGCAGCTAAACAATTACTTTCCTTTCCCTTTGCGCCTGCTAAGGACTCTGGAGAGACAAGAGCCTAATTAGGGTAAATCCTGTTCACTTCTTTCTTGCTGGGTGTGCAGGAGGGGCGCCCCCTTCCTTTCTCTGTGCTTAAATACCGTTGCAGCTGTTGTGGCTGCATTATAGACTGGGAAGATCATTAAGCAGAAGGCTGTAGTTATTATTGCTATTGTTGTCCCCGTTTCCGCTTGTCAGAGTGCCACCTCAAGGATAAGCCACTCCGTGAAATCAGCCCATTGTTCTTTGCACGGTTATCCCTGCCAACATTGCCAGGCAGTGCTCAGACTAAGGGGAAAGAGACAGAGAGAATGAGCTTGCCAGGAAAGCGTAGCTAATTCTGTCTTAAATAGTCTGATACAATAGCACAACAGTGTTATGTAAGCACCAGGACACTGCTGAGACTTCTCTGGGGTATTGGGATCAGCCCCAAGTGATACAGCCAACCGCTTTGCTGTGGCAGAATTCCACCATCTCATCAAATCTAACACGTGGAGCTATGTGATATGGGATATTTTTTCATATAATGAACTAACAGTGAGTCAAAGGAAATAACCAAAATTACATCTCAGGACCTGCAAAATTCACTTCAATTTTTTTAGTAGCTGTACCAAAATAGCATCTGGGAGGCTCTTCACTAATTGCCATAGAGCAGAGTAGACACACAGCTAAACTTGGTCTAGAATATGACAGCAGAAATTTAATGCTAAAAAATGCAGGGTAATGCTTTTAGGCTGCAAAAATCCAAAGGCGTGGTACAGTGTAGGGGGTGAGGTACATCTGTCCAAAAGAGAAGAGGGGGACCTGGGTGTAATTGTGTCTGACAATCTTAAAGTAGCTAAGCAGATAGAAAAGGTACCAGAGAAAGCCAGAAGGATGCTTGGGTGTATAGGGAGAGGAATGACCAGCAGACAAAAGAAGGTGATAGTGCCTCTATAAATTTCTGGTGCGACCTCATTTGGAGTATTGTGTGCGATTCTGGAGACCGCACCTTCAAAAGGATATAGGCAGGTTGGAGTCGGTGCAGAGGGTGGCTACTAAAATGGTTAGTGGTCTTCGTTATGAAGCATATGAGGACAGACTTAAAGATCTGAATACTGTATGTATATTTTAGAGGAAAGGCGGGATGGGGCAATATGATAGAGACATTTAAATACCTCCATGGCATAAATGCACAGGAAAGTCTCTTTCAATTGAAGGCAAGCTCTGCTATGAAGGGACATAGGATGAAAGTGAAAGGAGTAATATGAGGAAATATTTCTTTATGGAAAGAGTGGTAGATGGGTGAAATAGTCTCCCAGTGCAGGTGGTGGACACGAGGACAGTATCTGAATTCAAAAAAAGCATGGGACAAACTCAGAGGATCTCTAAAGGTAAAAAGGGGACTATTGTAGTTGATATGGACGGGCAGACTAGATAGGCCATGAGTGTTAGAAACAAACTGGGCTGTTTCTGGTGCCGATGACAAGGAATATCTTGAGCCCTTGGTCCATATCTTTTAAATATTTGAAACATGATTATGATACCCAAGGGTACCATAATTCTCCAAAACTTTTAGGCCTGCAGCAAACATTCAATGGAGGCTTAATGGTTTTGTATAAGAAAGCTGTGCCATATTCACCTGCTCTTTAGACATCATTTTTGGTACACCGAGCCTTTAGCATACGCCTCGTCTGTCTCATACCTATGGGGAATTAAGGCCACAAAGCATGCGGAGGGGAATTTTATAAGGAGGCGTCTACTTTTGTTCATAAAATACTAGCACAAGTGGCCAAAAATGTGCATAAATGTAAGGCACAATTACCTATACCAGTCCTAAGGCTGCTGCAAATTGCCTACTTCTAATTTTAGAAATTTCTAAAAAAGACACGTAAATTTTAATGTTTTATAATGTATGTGTGCAACTTTATGCCCTGCCCAAATTCCACCCTTTTGCACGCCTACATTAAAAATATGCATATAAATGATTACAATACCCCAATTTATACTTGTTCATCTTTCCTTAATGTCACCCTTTGGTATGAGCGCTGACATCCTGGCTGCCCGTACAAACCTGGATTTTATGCTTGTTTGAGACCATAAAAAATTAGGGCCCTTACTACAGTACTTTGGATTCTATATAGTTAACTGAGTATTGAAAACTCATTTCACACGTGAGCCAAAACAGCTTTAAAACCAGGTTTCCAGAGTCAAAGTTGTAATGTGCAGGGACATGAGGTAACAATCTCAGTAATGGGCTTTCTTGTTCTTGTAACTTCAGTCGCAAAAATAATCCTCTTATCCCTAGGGATGGCACAAATAGTAGGCATGGCTAGGCAGTTGCCTAGGGCAGCCGCTTCTGAGGGGTAGTAAAAAGCATCAGCAGTTAAAGCACAACAATAGATCCTGATAGCCTCACAAACTCAGAGAGCCGTTGTTGCATTATTTTACCTGCAGAGAGCGGGCACACACATAAGTACAAAATAAAGTTCAATATTTAAAAGTATGCAGCACGATTTTCAAATGGGCCAATATTTAAACAGCAGGACAGTCAGATGCAGCATTTAAATATCAGCAGGATCAGGGCCATACCGAGCATAAATCGCACCCTGTGTGACTTACACATCGGGCGCGCGCCCCCCCTGCGGTGCGAGAGAAGAGATACGCCCGATATAGCAAGTCGCCGGCGTGATAAGCAGATCTATTCCTCCCTGCTTTGATGCCACATCAGAGGAGGGAGGGAACAGACCTGCTTAGCATGCCGTGAGAAGGCTTAAGGGGCGCATTTCAGCTGTCTGCCGTTGCCTGCCGCTGCTGAGAGAAGAAAAAGTGGTGGCGGCAACGGCAGACAGCTGAAATGCGTCCCTTAAGACTTTGTGCCCTGTGCGGCTGCACCGTTCGCACAGGGCTAGGTACGATCCTGAGCGGGATAGTCAGTGGTAGTATCTGGAGAGCAGCTGCTGCTGAATAAGTGCCAAGACTTATCCGGTTGATGCGATGTTCAGCCGGCAGCGTCTCTGGATTGCCACTTAGGCTTGCTTTTCATGAGGCCTAAGTTGCCTGGATAAGTGGTGACTAAAAATGGTGTTCACCAGATAAAGTCAGAATTATCCAGATAGTACGGACACCGCCTTCACTCCACCAACAGACCGCTCCTACACTAACTGCATAGTGCCAAGACGGTCTGTAGAGATAGTCAGCGGCACGCTCCTGATACTGCTTTGAGTATCTCGATCAATAACCTCATCCAGACTCCTCTCGCTGGCTGGCTGATTAAGAGTTTTGCATATTGACCCCATGATGTCCAATTTTGCAATTTTTTTACGGGATTGTTGTGGGAGGAGCGGTGTTGGGATGATCACAATTGTTGAATTTAGTTATCAAAATCGCAGGGGGACGTAAGGCTGAAGATTTGTCCAGAGCGCTCAATACCCCTGGCACCTGCCCCGCTTATCCCATTGAAAGACTGGAAAAGCAAATAACAGAAGGCCATTATGTGCCGCACAATCAATAACCTGGTCATTTGTGAAAACATACGTCACAGAGTGTGTCCCTGCTGCTGCACAATGAGAGTTATTTTATACAGCACGTATTAACTTGTACAACAAATATTCCCTTATTTTAATGATTGAATAAAGCAATTATACTCATTTTCCTTCCCTCATCCCCCATCCCCCATCCCCTGTTCCCTTTTTCATTTCTTCCTACCTGCTGAGCAATCCCGGTCCATGTAGCCTTCTTCGCAGGAGCACACCCCCTGCTGGCAGACTCCCCGACCACTGCAGGCATTTAGGCACCTCAGCTGCCCGCAGTCCTCACCGACATAGCCTTCCAAACAGACACATGTGCCATTGGCGCACCGCCCCTTTCCTGAGCAGTCGTCGGGACACCGTAGGTCGCTGCAGTCTTCTCCCGTGTAGGCTTCTTCGCAGGCGCACTCCCCATCCACACAAAGGCCATGAGAACTGCAGTCGGTGAGACAGCGGATCTCTGAGCAGTCGTCCCCGCTGTAATCTGCATCACACACACACTCACCCTCCATGCAGATACCACGACCAGAGCAGGCCGTGGGACAGTGGGGCTCTGAGCAGTTCTTTCCACTCCAGCCTTCGCTGCAGATGCAACCGCATGTCTCCAAGCTGAAATTGCCATGCCCACTGCACTGAGAGATATAATCCAAGTGACCTGGAGACAACAACAAACTGGTCAAAAGTCAATAGAGCTTATGGCTTTATATCAAAGATGGAAAGAAAACAGAGTCGATATTCAGCGGCACTGTATAGATAGTGCTGGAAGTGTTTGTGGGTGGAGCCAGACATTAGCCATATCGTGGCAATATTCGGCACCTCTATACAGATAATGATTGGATAAGTCTGACTTAAAGCCATCCGGATAGACTAGCTGTATTAGTGGTACAGAATATCACTGCTGTACGGATAGAGGCAGGGCTGGCCACAGTATGCAGATAATTAGCATTGGTCACTATCCAGATGCTGGTGCTGAATATCTTGAATTTTTTTTAACCCCAAAGATCAGTATTTAAAAAAGAAACATTGAGAGCCATGGCTCCATATAGAGCCAAATATGCACTGTGCAACTGTATATAGAGAGAATGCAATTGTGGTCATTAGTAGGGGTGCGCAGACAGAAGATTTTAAACTTTATTTCATTTTGTTTCTTTTTGTAATAGTGTGTGCCATTTCACAGCGCATAATAGCTTGCGTTCATTTTTGAATAGCAAGCACTATTTTGTAATAGCGCACACCATGTCATGTGCAATAAGGGGGATCTTTACTAAACTGCATTATTCAGTTAATGGGTGTTTTAAGATGCTATAACCATTAGCATGATTTAAAATTAGCAGCACGGTAAAAATCACGTGTTAATTATTTAAGGCCTTGTGGGAGCAGGAACTGGTATATGGACGGAGAATGGGCGTAGAAAGCTCTGACGACGCACATTACTGCATGCTGTCATGGCGGTAAATGCACCCTTATCATCAGCAGGTAGATAGCAGGGCTGCTGTCCAAATAAAATTCCTCCAATTGCAGTCCCAGTACCCATGTCCATCCAGCCCCTCCCCCGAGGTCAGACACCCCTAAGCTCATACCACCCCCCCCCCCCCCACCGGTGCACATCTCCCCGGAAGACAGCACCTCCATAAAAAAAATACCCCTTGCCTTCAGAACACCCCTATCACAATCCACCCCCTAGACCATCACATGACTCTCCCCCCACTCCCCTGACCCCTCAGCACTTACCAGAGAATACTGGGTGGTTTGCTGCTAGGGGTCATAGCTGTAGGAACAGGATGAGAGCAGTGGGAGAACACTCCTACCCCATTCACTGGACCACCAGAGATTCCCCAGTAAGTGCCAGGGGATATGGATGGTAGGGGGAAAGGTCTTGTGATAATTTTGAGGGGATTGTGGTGGGAGGTTTCTAATATATATGGAGGGACTGTCATCGGGGGAGGGGGCATGTGTATGCAAGGGCTATCATCCAGCAGGCATGTGCTTCGGGGAGGGTCTGACATGGGAGGGCCTATGTGCTTGTAGTGTAGGGGCTGGCCTAGGGGAGCTATGTGCTTGGGGTGGAGGTTGGGTATCATGATTATGAGAGTAGGTTTTTTCCCCGTTAGTGCTGGGGCCTGTATTAAATGCATTGGCAAATAGTATGGGTACATCCATGCTATCTGCTGTGACATTTAATGTGGGTCCATGTGGCAAGTGTGTGCTCTATCTGCTAACTGTCCCCAACACAGAGTGCACAGCTTTTGCACTTACTGTTCCTAAAGCATGGTAAATACAAAACCATACTGCATTTTACTAAACAGTCCCTTGCGATTCACGAGACTTTGGCCAGGAGAGAAGAGTATCTTGGCCCCTATAAAGTGAGGCAAGCCAGCTTAATCCATGGGCCCAGCAGGGGGTGTACCCCCTTCCTGGCCAGCACCATGGGGTAGGCCGCACCCACCACCCCATCCTTGGTGTGTCACTGAACACATGCTACTTTGAAACAAGATAAAACAAAAATACACATCCCCAGACATTAGGCTGAGAAACTGATGAAGAATAAAGCTATCTGCCATGATGGTGACTCTGATTTGCTTTGTATAGTATCAGGACATCATGGAGGTAATTTTATAAGGAGCCACTTAGATTTAGGTACCACATATGTGGGTGGGTAATGTCAGTATTTAAATCTTTTTATGTATAAATGGTCACATCTTATAAAATAATGACCAACCTAAACGTATGTGCCTCGATTGCCTGGTACTTTTAAGCATGGGTATGTAGTGGTGGAGGATTGGGTGGAGTCCATACTTACGTAGGTTATAAAATGCCACAATTTACGCATATTCATGTGGAAACTGTGCTCTCGGGCTGCAGTAAGTGCTAACTCCTACATTATTCTTGCATATGCTAGCAGCTCATAAAATCAAGTATGTGCGTACTTGACCTTATAACATAGGAATAAAATAGCCACATGAGATGTTGCATTCACTAGGCGAGACTTTCTAAAATTGCTATCCTTAGGCTGTCATGATAGTACAGTTGTAACATTTTTGTCTTTAGACATTTCTGCACTCTCTGCTTAGAACTACCTGTGTTCAAATCCAACATGTCACTGAGGGCTTTATAATAAGATACTTCCAAAGAGAATGTCACCTTCAACCTGCCTTCTCTTTACCCCACGAAATCTAAGAGTTGCTACCTGTTCCTGTGCTTTCTTGGCAGCAGTTGGTGTTGCATTGGTTCCGAAGTACTGACATCTCCCTCTCCAGCATTTCGATTCTGGTCAGTAGTTCTTGGATGGTCTTGGGTAGAATGGAGCACATGCAAGCCTGCTTAGGAATGTTTATTCGGTGGGTGAAAATGACCCCACTCTTACTGTCAGAGGTTTGCGCCATGTACTCAGTCATCTTTATCTCTTCGGAACTAGTCTCCTGGCCAGGTGGAGTTTCTACTTCTGTCGAGCAGACGCTTTCTAGAGGGACGTTAATATTGTACACCTGGTTAAAGACCATGGGTTGGCCTTTGATAGGTATGCTGTAGTTGAGAAAGACGCCCTCTCCCTCCTCTGTCTGTCCCTTTACTTGCTCCATTAACACATCAACTTGACATTCTAACGGCGTGAGAACTGACCACATTAGTATCAAGTTGACTCCAATGAACATGTTCCTCAGGACCAATGTCCTGCCATCTGCTCCCATTTTCTTCTGCAGTGAAGGAGATCTCTAAGCCAGTCTTGACCAGCACAGTATGAAAGAAGCCCTGAAGAAAACAGAAAACATATATATTACCCTTTCAACAAGAGACTAAAATCCATGCTGAGGCCATTTGGAACCTTGATTTGGAAACACAACCTAGATGTTAACAGATTCAAAAGAAAACTAATTTATGCTTATATTAGAAATCAAAGAATCGCTTTTATCCATCTGAAATGTTTGGCTTTAGGAAACAAAATATTAGAATACACATTATTAGGGATGGGCACAAGCCAAAACAATTTTCTGATTGTTTTCTAAAAAGTTGGCATTTACTCCCCCATATTTGCTAATTTTTATGGCTCGCTTCATTCAACATGTTGAAAATTTTTTTAACCCACTTTAGAACTTTTTAATGTGCAGAAATCAGTCCTATGCTTGCTCATAGGTTAATGTGCATTAAATCCATGTATACGCTTAAATTTTTAAGGTGCCTTAGCGAACTGAATACACACTAATGAAAGCACATTCTTGCAAATTATTCTAAAGCTGTGTGCTATGAAAAGTTGCAACTAATAAGAGTTCAGATCTAGGGTATAATATTCAGCTGCTTTTAGGGTTGAGAAAATTGTCTTCAATAAATGTATGCAGCCTTCTTACTAAAGGGTTGTAAGCACTCGGGGGTTATTTATAGTCCTTTTCATGTTTATGTGGCCACATATATGTGCAAATGGCCTGTTATAAAATTATGACCAGTGGCATGATGGTGCATACTTTGCCAGTAGGCATAGGCAGGGGTACAGTCTGAGCAGAGCATGGACAGAGTTTGCAAGTATGCTTGTAGATTATAAAATATATTAATTTATGCACATACCCCAATAATCTATGCATGAACATTACTGCGTCTGCTTTCAGGGCATGATGTCTGCCACTTGCACTAATATTGTTTAAAGACAAATAGGCGCCTGTTTACCATTTTACCTTAGGTGCCCTGTTAAAAACTATTCTCTTAATGCAGGAGTTAACATGCACTAATATTTACGCAGTGCTTGACATGTCAAGGGTAATTCTATAAGCCCCCATATAGTTAATGTGCATTAATCGCTCCTGTTTTATAATGTAAAATCCATGTGGATTTGACTTTATAGGATACAAGTGTACAAGTCTGCTAACATGCATAATTTAAACAGTGGTCATTTACACCAGCTCTACAACATATGGGAGTATAGCCATCTTCTATACATTATGGGCCCGATTCTGCAAGGCGACGTGGGACGTGCAGCCCCGCTAGCCATCCTGCCCGAATTCAGTCACACACTCCACACACTCGCCCCGCATGGCCAGAGCCGCAGTGTGTGCAGAGCCGGAGGGGTGTGTGTGTGTGTGTGGGGGGGGGGGGTGGAGCGTGGGTGGCAAGGGTGTGGGCTGAGGCGGCGGAATGTACAGGGCCGATTGAGGTCACGGCTCTGTATGTCTTGTGGGTGGGGGAAGGACGTCCTGCTTATTCCACTGCGGAGGTGGAATAAGCAGTGGAAATGTCGGGGAATGGGCCTGGGAACCACTGTCAGAGCTGGGACTGGAAGCAGATAGGTCCCCACTGCCCGATCCAGGCCCCGGCTGCCCCGTCGAGGGTCAGGTGGCAGGGAAACGGATATCAGCACTGCAGCGGCTAGGACAACATGTGGGGAAGATGACCCCACAGGGATGCTGGAGCACTCTGGGCCTTCTCAGGGCTGAATCCTGCACCCACAGAACCTCTGGATCCCGCGGTGCAGAATCGGGTCCTAATGGGCCTGTCCTGCACGGGGGCGTCCAAACGGCCTAGACGTGCCCCTTCTGGGATTGGGCTCTCTGTGCATTACTGTATACTCATCTCAAGTGTACACCCACAGTGAAAGTATGTGTGATGTGATCCACATGTATACTTACAGAATCACAGCCATGTAATTTACATGCATAAGTGCTCACTTATACCCATGAATGACTAAGCTACTGTGATTTACATGTACAAATGGTGTGTAAATTTACATGGCTTCTTACAGAGTTACCCTCTTAGCATCTGCAGTATCTGCAATGCATTTAATGCACAGTAAGTAACTGCTGGGCAAGCCCCAAACAGTTACCTCAGAGGTTCTGCAGCTACTACGCATTGCAGTTGCCATGCATTAGATGCAAAAAGTACATTTTTACTGCATTTAAGTAAAAGGGGCCCCAAAATGTTCAGCAAGGTCTTAATATGCCTTTAAATCGCCTTCCTCCTATTTGGGCACAAATACCTAGGTATCTCTGCAATATTTCCTCGAGTTAGGTACAGAAATACAAATAGAAGGTAATATTATAAAGGCTGCCTCGCGGAGAGGGCAAAAAGGTGCCTATTTACAGCCGAGGTGCAATTATAAAATGCTAGAACGAATCCTGCTGAAATGGCAGGCAAAAAGAACCCACGCACATCTATACCGTTTTGAGAGCAGGCGTAAATAAAAATAATTGAAATAAATAAATAATATTAAATATACGTGGAAAAAAAAAGCTTATATAAAAATACCCTCATACTGTCTAAAGCATTATAGTATAATACTCGTTCCATCGAGACAGAATATTTAACTTAGCTACTGTATGAGCACCTCAAATCCTTCAAGGCTATTACCTGTTCTGACTCTTAAAATAACAAATCAATACAGTCATGATATAAATTAGAACCACAGAATATAAATATATTGGAAAGCTAGCACTTTGGATCTGGAGGTTTAAGAATTGCCTGCTCCTAGCCTGAAGGTGAAATTTTTAAAGTGTTATTGATAATTCTCTCTCTCTCTTGTCTTCCAATAGGAAACCACACATAAAAGAGAAGCTACAATGTTCTAAGCTGCAGCAACTAACCTTTCAAGGCGGCTGTGAATTCTGTGTAGTGTATAAATGCCAACTTCCATCACAAGTTGGCAGCCAAGAGTATTCTCGCTGAGAGCATATTGCATCGGTATCTGATGTGCTACAGCAGATTACCGACTCTCAGTGTTTCTAATCAACAAATGTGGACCTAGTGTCCCAAATAAACCCACGTCACTGCCATGTTAGTCCACTTCAATGGCGTTAAATATAAACAAAAAAGGAAAATAAGGGGATACCTTTTTATTGGGCTAACTTAATACATTTTTGGATTGTCTTTCGAAGGTTAAAATCTTCTTCTTCAGGTCAGGATAAATCTATGAAAATTCAGCCTCTTTTTCATTTCTTCTGGGCAATGACAGAGAAGCTACCAGCTGAACCTTTTTACCGAAAGTGATTTTAGGATTAGATGGAAAATGCAACAAACATATGCTAATCTGTCTTTACAAAGTTTTTCTTGTTGGCCTTTTTTGACAGCATGTTTGTTTTTGTAATTCTGGCATGTATTTAATTCAATGTATTTAATTTTTTTCTACAGTGTCCACTCAAAAAGCGTAGTTACTCACCTGTAACAGGTGTTCTCCAGGAGCAGCAGGAATCAGTCCTCACTTATGGGTGACGTCGGCGCCGACGGAGCCCTCGCGGAGCAATTTTCCCCAGCTTTCAAAGAAAGCCTTTGGGAATTGCAGCGCGCATGCGCGGTCGTCTTCCCGCCCGAGGGTGCCATCTTAGCCAGTCAGATGACATAGCTAAAAAAGACAGCATAAAAATTTGCAAAAAGAACATAAGCAGACGATTGCAACTCCAAGGGGAGGAGGGAGGGTAGTGAGGACTGATTCCTGCTGCTCCTGGAGAACACCTGTTACAGGTGAGTAACTACGCTTTCTCCAGGACCAAGCAGGAAGTCAGTCCTCACTTATGGGACTCCCAAGCTCAAGGCTACCGGAGACCCTAAGCACAAAAATGAGCTCCCTCTAGCTCAGCAGCACAGAAGGATAGAATCTTCGCTGAATTATCACCCACCGGTAGCCCACATCCGGGATGGAGGGTAGGAGTTGCTCAGACCTCAAAGAGATTACGGAGGACTGCCTGTCCGAAAGCACTGTCCCTACGGGACTCCCTCTCGAGACAGTAATGGACCGCAAAAGTCTGGCTCGAAGACCAAGTAGCGGCCCGGCAGATGTCTGCCAGCGGAACAGAGCGGAGGTAAGCCACTGACGTGGCCTTTGCCCGAACGCAATGAGCCGTGACTCGACTTTCTAAGGAGAGTCCGGCTGCCCCATAAGCCCAAGAGATACAGTCCGCAACCCAGATGGACAGAGTACGCTTGGAGACCGGGAGCCCCAATTTATTGGGGTCAAAAGACACAAAAAGCTGAGCAGCTTTACGGTGCTCCCGCGTACGGTCAAGGTAGAAGTTCAATGCCCTTCTACAGTCCAGGGTATGGAGGACCGTTTCAGCTCGGCTGGAGTGTGGTCTGGGAAAGAAGGTTGGAAGTACCACCTCCTGATTGATGTGAAAAGGGGAGACCACTTTAGGCAGAAATTTTGGGTGAGTCCGTAGGACTACCCTATTCTTGTAGAACCTAGTGTAAGGGGGATCAGACACGAGGGCCTGCAATTCACTTACGCGCCTAGCGGAAGTGAGGGCTATCAAGAACAGCGTTTTCCAAGACAGAAAACGGAGAGAACAGGTAGCCATAGGTTCAAAAGGCGGACAGGTGATCCGCTGCAAAACCACATTCAGGTCCCAGTCAGGCGCTGGCGGGCGCAGAGGTGGTTTAAGTAGAAGGAGACCTCGGAGAAACCTCGCTACGAGAGGGTCATTGGAGAGAGGTCTGCCGTCCACTGGCACATGATGTGCTGAAAGAGCACTGAGGTGAACTTTGACGGAGTTGGACTTAAGTCCCAGATTAGAGAGGTGCAGCAAGTACTGCAAGATCACCGACACCGGGCAGGAGAAGGGATCCTGAGACTGTTGGGTACACCAGACTGCAAAGCGACGCCATTTAAGGGCGTAGCATTTGCGGGTAGAAGGCCGTCGCGAAGCTAAGACGACCTCCTCCACCTCCGCCGGCAGGAGAAGGGGAGCAAGGACTACCCTCTCAGCAGCCAGGCCATGAGGTTGAGAGACCTGAGGTTGGGGTGCAGAAGGGACCCCTGATCCTGAGTGAGGAGATCCGGTTGTACCCCCAGAGGGATTGGATCCTCCACCGCCAGTTGCAGCAGGAGCGGAAACCACGGCTGCCTGGGCCAGCGAGGGGCCACCAGGATCATGAAGGCTTTGTCTCGGAGAACCTTGAAAAGAGTCCGAGAGACCAGCGGGATGGGAGGGAAAGCGTACAGAAGGCTCCCCGACCACGAGATCAGAAAGGCGTCCGCCGCCACCCGAAGGGGTGTGGCTGACGAGAGCAGAAGCGAGGAAGCTGCCGGTTGTGAGGACTGGCAAAGAGATCCACCGTGGGGAGACCCCACTTGAGGAAGAGCTTCTGAACTACCAAGGGATCCAGACGCCACTCGTGCGGCTGGAGGACCCTGCTGAGTTTGTCTGCAAGGCAATTTTCTTGGCCCGGGAGATAAACTGCCTTGAGGAGAATGCCGTGACTGACGGCCCAAGAGCAGAGCTTCTGTGCCTCCCGGCAGAGGAGGAAGGAGCCCGTGCCCCCTTGCTTGTTCACGTAGAACATGGCAACTTGATTGTCCGTCTGGACAAGGACGGACTGTTGGGAAGTCAGGTGGGAGAAGGCCTTGAGAGCTAGGCGGATCGCCCTGAGCTCCAGGAAGTTGATCTGCTGAGCAGACTCCCACATGGTCCAGAGGCCCTGAGTACGTGCCTCTTGGCAATGCGCTCCCCAGCCCAGGAGGGATGCATCGGTGGTCAGCACCCGGGTCGGCTGAGGTGACTGGAAAGGCATTCCGAATATCAGGTTCGGCTGCCGGAGCCACCACCGGAGAGACGAGAGCAGCGGCTCGGAGACGCGCACCAGGTCCGCCAGGCCGCCTGTGGCTTGTCGCCACTGCTGGCGGAGACACCATTGAGCAGACCGCATGTTCAGGCGGGCATTGGGGGTCACATGGACGGTGGAAGCCATATGGCCGAGCAGTCTCAGGAAGCGCCTGGCGGAGACCAGGGGCTGGCTGCGAAAGCGGTCGGCTAGGTCCATGAGCCGTTGCGCCCTGTCGAGCGGTAGGTACGCTCGTGCCCGAGGAGTGTGCAGCCTTGCGCCGATGAACTCGAGATCCTGTGAGGGGAGCAAAGTGGACTTTGCGAAGTTTATGACAAAGCCCAAGTGCTGCAGCAGAGTCACCGTGCGGCGCGTGGCGTTGGCGACCTCCTGAGCGGACGCTGCTCTGATGAGCCAGTCGTCGAGGTACGGAAAGACATAGAGGCCGGGAAGCCGGAGATGGGCCGCCACGACCGCGAGACATTTTGTGAAGACTCGCGGTGCGGAGGATAGGCCAAAGGGCAGTACTCTGTACTGGTAATGATTTCCTGCCACCACAAACCTTAGGTATTGGCGGTGGCTTGGGTGGATGAGGATGTGCGTGTAGGCATCCTTTAGATCCAAGGAGCATAGCCAATCTCCCTGCTGGAGGTAGGGCAGAAGGATTCCAAGGGTAAGCATTTTGAACTTCTCCCGCACAAGGAACTTGTTGAGGTTGCGCAAGTCCAGGATGGGTCTGAGGCCCCCTGTTCTCTTTGGTATCAGAAAATACCTTGAATAAAAGCCTTGACCTCTCAGGTGGTGGGGCACCGGTTCCACCGCCTGTTCCTGCAGAAGACCTGCTAACTCCTGAAGGAGCAACTCCCTGTGCAGAGGGGGGCGCGAAGGTTCTCCCGGAAAATAGGAGGGAGGGACCTGATGGAAGTGGAGAAGGTAGCCTTCTCGCACGACCTGAAGTACCCAGGCATCTGCGGTGATGCTGGACCACCTGTGGCCGAAGTGAACCAGCCGGCCTCCGGTGCTGGGAGGAACCAGCGGGGGGGGAGAGGCTATGCTGAGCGAGTCAAAAACCCCCACCCTGCTGAGCAGGGGCTGGTGGTGCAGGCTTGGGGGCTTGCTGCCTACGGGACCCGTTACCCCGTCCCTTGGCCTGCTGGCCCTGTTGGGGAGCTGCAGGGGCCTGATAATGGGGGTACTGTTTGTAGGCAGCCGCCTTCCTCGGGTAAAAGGACTTTTTTCCCGAGCCCTTCTTTTTCTGGGAAGGGGCGGAGGTCTTCCTAGAAAGCCTGGTCCTGGTGAGAGTCTCAGTCTCAATTTGTGCAGCCTTTTCCGCCATGGGCTTGCCAAAGAGGTTTTCGCCTCGGCAGGGGACATCGACCAACTTGTCCTGTACCCAGGGCTCAAGATCCGACGACTGAAGCCAAGCCTGTCGGCGGGCACCGATGCCGGCTGCGGCCACTCTAGCCGAGGCCTCAAAGCCATCATAGGCTGCTCGGGACATGAACTTTGAGCATTCCCGAATGCCCGTGGACAAGGCTAGGAACCTCCGCAAGGGCTCCTCGGAGAGACCAGCGGAGAATCCGGCTAGCTCTTTAGCCAGATCCCGGAGATACATGCCCATGTAGAGCTGGTAAGTCTGGACACGACATGCGAGCATAGAGCCCTGGAAGCACTTCTTGCCAAGGCCATCCAGGTTACGGGCCTCCCTTCCAGGAGGCACCGAGGAGTGCATCTTCTGGCTCTTAAGACGATGCATGGCCGATTCCACTACCATGGAATGGTGTGGCAGCTGTGCCTTCTGAAAGCCAGGGCTCTTGCGGACCCGATAGATAGAATCGACCCGCTTGCTCAGGACCGGCGAGGAGGCCGGACTCTCCCACATGCGGAAGAGTAGTCGTTCCAGCATAGGAGGAACCGGCACAGTAAAGTGCTCCCTCGCGGGAGAGTCATACTGGAGGGCGTCGAGCTCTTCGGCTCGAGGCTCCTCCTCGGGATCCGCAGGGAAGGCCAAAGCCTTGGCCATATCCCTAACGAAGTCCGAGAACCGGGCATCCTCCGGGGGGGACTGCTTCCGAGGCTCGGACCCCGGTGAGTCCGATGGGACACACCGAGTCCGGAAAGAATCAGGTGACTCTTCCTCCTCAGACTCCCAGACCGACTCCGACGAGGACTCGGTGGGGTCGGCCCGGGCAGGGTGCGGCGCCAGCCGCCCCGACGTCGAGGGAGTCGGCGTCGGCGACCTCGGTCCCGAACGGGAGGCCGAGGGTGACCTCGACCGCGGATCGACTCGAGTTCTCATTGACTCGAGGATCGGCTCGGTCTCCGGGGTCGACTTGGACGTCGACGTCCCGGCGGTCGGGGCAGCGGCGCCAGCGAGGCCAGCGAGCAGTGCCCGCTGCTGGTCCATGAAGGCAGACAGTCTGCTCTCCAAGGCCGTCAACCTGAGTCCGAGCTCAGGTGACCCAGCAGCCCCCGACTCGGGCCCCGACGGCGTCGGGCCCGACGTCGGCTGTCGCGGAGGCGAGTCCAGAAGGACTACAGGACTTACCCGGGCAGGCATCTCCGACTCCAGGCGAGGTCGCTTCGGGAGATGTTCCTTCTCCAAGGACCCGGGGCGGCTGTCGGGGCTATGCGACCTGGCCCTCGCGGAGCCAGGAGCGTCCACCGACGCCGCCCTCGCGGGTTTTTCCTTCCGACGATGGTCCCCGGAGGGAGAACCCCGGTCGGAGGAGCTCCGGCGACGGTCCGAGCTGGAGCCCTTTGACACGGAGGCCTCCGACGAGGTCCCGGTACGGCTGGGGTCAGCGAAGATTCTCTCGCGCTGATGCCGCCGACTTCTCAACGCCTTCGAGGACAGTTTGCTGCAGGGCCCACAGATCAGTTCCTCATGATCCGGGCCCAAGCAGCGGAGGCAAAAGTCGTGTGTGTCGGTTAGTGACATATTTCGGTCACACCGACCACACCGCTTAAAGCCACTGGCAGCCATCGGGGGAAAAAGGGCCCCTGCGAGGTCAAAGGACCGGGCTGCCAGGGAAAACGAAAATGAAAGCTGACTAAGTCAGAAAAACCGAAAAAACGCTAGAGGACTCGAGAGGAAAATCAACTTTTTCGCGGGGACAAGACGGGGACGTCTGCAGGGCTCCGCGGAAAAAAGAAGACTGGCTAAGATGGCACCCTCGGGCGGGAAGACGACCGCGCATGCGCGCTGCAATTCCCAAAGGCTTTCTTTGAAAGCTGGGGAAAATTGCTCCGCGAGGGCTCCGTCGGCGCCGACGTCACCCATAAGTGAGGACTGACTTCCTGCTTGGTCCTGGAGAATGTATATTTAACACTGAGATGCAGTTTAACATATGAGCTTGACATTAAAAAATTTAAAAAAAAGCCGAGCTTCTAAATTTTGGGCTCCTAAATTGGGCTCCTAATTTGAAAATTCATTTTAATTTGGGAATTTAAAAGTTATGCTCCTAAATTTAGGCCTGCCATTCATGAGCCTAATGTTTAAAATCAGCATTAAACTTGTAATTATTTTCCTTCCCTAAAGCCGCCCCTGTTACCACCCACTTTTTATGCCAAGAGTTCAGCAAAGGTTTGAGAACTCAGTCCAAGTGCATTTTCAAAAAGGCCAGTTTAGGAGCATAAACTCTCAGGAGTATGTTTACTAAAATGTGGTAGGTTTACCGGTCATTCAGCCGCAAAGTTCAGCCCAGGAGTGGTGCTGAACCTACGCTAATGACTAGACACTTCCATAGATGCCCCCATGCAGATGGTGCATGTCCAGCACACCCCTGCACTAAGCCATTTGCCGCAATTACCTCAGGTGCAGTTACCACCACCCACAGAGGTGGCAGTAAGTACACCATGCTAGCTGCAGCATTAATTTGATTTTAATTTAATTTAAAAACACTTGTATACCACCCTTATGAAACACAGAAACATAGAAATATGATGACAGAAAAAGACCACATGGCCTATCTAGTCTGTCCTTCCATATCAACAACTACAGCAGTCCCCTTTTTTCCTTTAGAGATCCTCTGTGTTTGTCCCATGCTTTTTTGAATTTCGATACTGTCCTCATCTCTACCACCTCCATTGGGAGACTATTCCATGGATCCACCATTCTTTCCGTAAAGAAATATTTCCGCGTATCACTCCTGAATCTATCCCCTTTCACCCTCATCCTATGTCCCCTCGTAGCAGTACTTGCTTTCAATCGAAAGAGGCTCTCCCCCTGTGCACTTATGCCACAGAGGTATTCAAACGTCTCAATCATATCACCTCTATCCCGCCTTTCCTCTAAGGTATACATATTAAGATCCTTAAGTCTGTCCTCATATGCTTTATAATGAAGACCACTAACCATTTTAGTAACCACCCTCTGTACTGATTCCATCCTGCTTACTATATCCTTTTGAAGGTGCGGTCTCCAGAATTGCACACAATACTCCAAATGAGGTCACACCAAAGACTTATACAGAAGCACCATCACCTCCTTTTTTCTGCTAGCCATTCCTCTCCGTATGCACCCAAGCATCCTTCTAGCTTTTGCCATCGCCTTTTCTACCTGTTTAGCTACTTTAAGATCATCAGACACAATCACGCCTAGGTCCCGCTCTTCTTTAGTGGACGAAAGTACTTCACCCCCTATACTATATTGCTCCCTTGGATTGCTGCAGCCCAAATGCATGACCTTGCATTATTTAACATTAAATCCCAGATGCAAAATTCTAGACCTTTCTTCAAGCTTAGCTAGATCCCTCCTCATGTTATCTACACCTTCCTGGGTGTCTACTCTATTGCAGATTTTGGTATCATCCACAAAGAGGCAAAACGTTCCCGACAGCTGTTCTGCTATATCACTAACAAAGATGTTAAAAAGAATTGGACCAAGGACAGATCCCTTGGGCACACCACTGGTAACGTCCTTCTCCTCAGAGTGAGCTCCATTTACCTGTACCCTTTGTCGCCTCCCACTCAACCAATTTTTAACCCAAACGGTAACTTTAGGGTCCATCCCTAAGGTGCTCAGTTTGTTTATAAGTCGCCTGTGAGGAACAGTGTCAAAGGTTTACTGAAATCTAAATACACCACATCTAGGGCTCTCCCTCGGTCCAACTCCCTGGTCACCCAGTCAAAGAAATCAATCAGATTTGTCTGACAAGACCTGCCTCTGGTGAATCCATGCTGCCTCGGATCCTGTAATCCGCTGGACTCCAGAAACTTCACTATTTTCTCTTTCAGCAGTGTTTCCAATAATTTACTCACCACCGAAGTTAAACAAACCGGCCTGTAGTTTTCAACTACATCCTTACTTCCGCTTTTGTGTAAAGGCACCACATGAGCCTCTCTCCGGTCCTTTGGCACCACTCCCGACTCCAATGAGGCATTGAAAAGGTCAGTCAGTGGAGCTGCTAGAACATCCCCAAGTTCCCTCAGTATTCTAGGCTGTATCCCATCCGGTCCCATCGCTTTGTCTACTTTAAGTTTAGCTAGTTTCTCACGAACACAGTCTTCTGAAAATTGTTCAAGACACCCCTCTCTTCTGTTCCTGTTTGTGGGTGTTTTCTGAGGTCCTGTTCCTGGTTCTTCATCTGTGAACACAGAACAGAAATATTTGTTAAGCAATTCCGCTTTATCCTCATCAGCTTCTACATATTCCTCCCCTTCACCCTTGAGTCTGACAATACTACTTTTGCCCTTCCTCTTCTCACTAACATATTCTGAAAAATGTTGTATCCCCCCATTTTATTGCATTGGCTATTTCCTCCTCTTTTTGAATCTTTGCTTTCCTGACTACTTTGCTAGCTTCTCTAAGTTTTTCCAAATATAGTTGCCTGTCTTCCTCTCTCTGTGATCTCTTGTATTTCATGAAGCCCTACCTCTTTTTCTTCACCTTTTCAGCTACTTCATTCGAAAGCCATAGCGGACTCCTTTTCCTTTTACCTTTATTTACCATTTTAACAAAAAGTTTGGTTGCCCTTAAAACATCCCCCTTTCAGTTTTTCCCACTGTTTTTCTACATCCCCCAGCTGTTCCCATCCCGCTAACGACTTCCTGAGGTATTGGCCTATCTTGGCAAAGTTAGTTTTCCTAACTTTCAGTGTAGTGCCCATTGTTAAAACAGAAAACAATGCATACCAACTCAACCCACAAACAAGTCATCCACCATCCCAATCATATAACCCAAGCTACTGCTCTTATGGTTTAGAAGAGAGAAAGGTTTTTAACTTCTGTTGAAATATTTTCCAGTCTTGTTCCTACCTTATATCTAGAGGTAGACAATTCCACAATGTAGGTGAAATAAAAGCCCGTCCTCTCAATTGCTGCACCTTCACAGAGTCTGGAATACATAACAGATGACTCTGGCTTGATCGCAATGCTTTAGCTAGCTGGCACCATTCCAACAGTCCCCCTAAGTAAACTGGTCAACCCTCCTACATCACCTTAAAAGTGAGGGACAGCAGCTTAAACATGCACCTCTCCCGTATTGGAAGCCAGTGCAAGCTTCTCAACACGTCTGTGATTGATTCCCACCTTTTTTGCCCCAACAGCCTATGTGCAACAGCATTCTGCACCACCGGCAGCTTCTCCATCAGGTAACCAGACAGCACAAAACACAGATGATTACAATAATCCAAGACTGAGGTAGCCATCACCTGAGTAGTTGTGTGCATCATGTCATCATCCACGAACATAGAACATGACGGCAGAAAAAGACCACATGGCCTATCTAGTCTGCCCTTCCATATCAACTACAATAGTCTCCTTTTTACTTTTAGAGATACTCTGTGTTTAGGCCATACTTCTTTGAATTCAGATATTGTTATCGTCACTACCATCTCCACTGGGAGACTATTCCAGGCATCTGCCACTCTTTCTGTAAATTAATATTTCTGCATATTACTCCTGAGTCTATCCCCTTTCATCCTCATCCTATGTCCCCTCATAGCAGAGCTTGCTTTTGATCGAAAGAGGCTCTCCTCTTTTGCATTTATGCCATGGAGGTATTTAAACATCTCTATCATATCTCCTCTATCCCGCCTTTCCTCTAAAGTATACACATTAAGATCCTTAAGTCTGTCCTCATATGCTTTATAACGAATACCACTAACCATTTTAGTAGTCACCTTCTGCACAGATTCTAATCTGTTCATATCCTTTTGAAGGTGTGGTCTCCAGAATTGCACACAATACTCCAAATGAGGTCATACCAGAGACTTATACAGAGGCATTATCACCTCTTTTTTTCTGCTGGCCATTCTTCTCCCTATGCACCCAAGCATCCTTCTGGCTTTTGCTGTTCCCTTTTCTACCTCTTTAGCTACTTTAAGATCGTCAGACACAATCACGCCCAAGTCCCGCTCTTCTTTCATGGACAAAAGTACTTCACCCCTTACACTATATTGCTCCCTTGGATTTTTGCAGCCCAAATGCATGAATCTGCTTTTTTTAGCATTAAATCTCAGCTGTCAAATTCTAGACCATTCTTCAAGCTTAGCGAGATCCCTCCTCATGTTATCTACTCCTTCCTGGGCTTCAATTGTCATAGCAGATGCAGCTGTCCATATGAAGATCTTGCTACCTTAGAAATTTGGGCCTGTAATGACAAATCCTCATTCAAATGCATACCCAAATCACAAATGAACTCGTACGGCATCTCCTCTGACCAGCAGTCTCAGGCCAGACATCCAAAGCCTCCCAATCGAATGGGCCACACACCTAATCTTAGACTTCAAAATGTTTACCATCCCATTCCCCCACAACCATTGAGCTATCTCATCAAAACAAGTATTTATAATTCCAATCTTAGCAACACTGACATTGACATTGATGGCGATTGCATGCTAATGACACGCACATTAAGAGCACAGTGGTAACTGCCCACACGCCACACCTAACCTCATTGTAGTTTGCCTGCTTACTTCGGTGTGCAAAGAGTAAGGAACTCATATTGACAGTGAGAGTAGGAGAATCGATTAAGCTTTAGGGCCTGCAACCTTGGGGGGGTTTACGACCCCTCCATGCCCACCCCAAACTACGCCTATGCCTAACCTGTGCAGTCCCTGGCCCCAATCTGTGCTAAATGGTTAGCACAGCCACAGTTTTAGCTCATGGTAATGGTTACCATGGTGGGGCTTGTGTGCGGTAAAACTCATGCCAACAGTTAGCATGGTTTAGTAAAGACGCTCCTCAATATTAAAAGCAGAAATCCTTTGAATGTGGGCTTTATATTTTTAATATCTGTTTTCAGTGCTCTGTATGTTATATTTGCTAATGCTTGTTTTTCTCACTGCTATTTTGCCTCTTCCCAAAGCACAAATTGTAAAAAAAGTACATCGTGCACTGGGTTGATTCAGTTATTTAATGTGGCTGTACATTAGTGGTTTATTTGCTGGAAAGGCTAAATAGGACAATCGGATTGCCTGAGTCAGGCGCTGGCCATAAATAAAGTCACACAAAGAAGCCAAGCAATATCAGGCACATGAACTATTTCAATCAAATCCTTCAGCTCAGTGCTCAAAAGCCCCAGGCAGATCTGGCTTTCAGGGTGACCAAGCTATACATATTAACTTGACTTAGATCAAATGCATGCAGATGCCTCTAATGAATATGCATTGAAGATACACTGTTTGTTGTTTTTGTTGTTTATGGCCATTGGGACTTGTATTGAAGAGTACATACGATTTTCTGGCTCTGCCCTGATAATCCCTGTCCAACGTTTGTTAATCCCTTCTGGTGGAAATGCTCTTTAGGTTCATTTCACGATGAGAAACCATGGATATGCAAAGGAAGATTCCTCTTGAGGTATATTTAGAAAGTTTATATTTTGAGGCTATGGTTTATCTGTTGAGGATAAGCACAGATAAAGCAGTGGTGGAGGTTCAAGGAAACAGCAGTATACTTCACCGACTATTCTGAAAACACACATAGGCTCATGATAATCTCCCTTGCTTTTAGCATCTTCTACTCAAATCCACATTGAAGAAAAATGCCTCTAGATTTAAGGATCTTTGCAACTTTCTTCTTTGCCACTAAGATTTTCACCATCTTCTATTGGAAAACTGTTCTGCAGCTCTTCAGTTTTGCAAAATAAACTCACTAATAATAATAATTTGTTTGTTATTATGTCTTTCTGAGGATACAGAGCACTTGTAAAACGCCTCATCGAATATACATTACACATAAAAAATGCATTCAACAATAAGATAATAAAAAATCAAACAGCACACTATACTGAAAAAAAATCAGGGAACTCTCAGTTCTCCCAATATCCACTCATAAGCTCCCAATAGTCAAAATCCAAAAGTATATAGGGCCCAGTATTCGAAAGGCATTTGCACGGCTTACAGTGAAGTAAACTGTGTAAATGCCTTTCTACGGGGATATTGAATGGCACCTACATGGTTAGTGCTGTTGAATATCCTCTACGCGTCCTGCTGCTAGCATCGGGGCATGTTGGCGGTGTTCTGGGGCAGAGACTGTGGCTAACCGTGCAGTAGCGGTATTGGATGCTGCCCTGTTAGCGACCTGTGCCTAAAAGATAGGCGTGGAAAACCCTTGTCTATCATTAAGGCATGGGAGCTAACCAGGCAGCATCCAATATCACTGATGCATGGTTAGCCTTGGCGCCCTATTGTGTCTGCAGCGCTACCCGGATAGTCAATGCCGTCACCACGGTATTGAATGTCCAGGTTAGAGGTCAGCGGGGAGGGCTATGCATAGCCCTCCCAAAATACTGATGACTGAAATTAGGGACCATAAAGTTTACCTGCTGACGACACAGGAGCCCAATTAATTTACGGAATAATTACTGACTGCGCAATATTTCTTTAACTGCCAAAGCTTGTTCCTGTATGAGGAAAGAGAGTGAAGAGTCTTTTAAGGGGTGTTATGCAATAAAACATGTTTATATGATTGGCTTGTCCATCTGTCTGTCTGTGACAATGGCATTACAGATGGGGACTGGCAGGTGATCAAACCAAATATATAATCAGAGACTCTACTACCACTTTGTCACTTTGTGATTTTACCCAGAGTCAGCCAGGAATCAGTGGCATTGTTTGTGTTTATCCCAGCCGTGGCTAGAATTAGAAGCAGGCAAGGTAGCAGTGAAGACAGACAACAATGGCGGCACCCACCTGACTTCAGGGACCTTCAATCATCCACAGCAGCAGTAGAGATCTATTGATCAGAGATGGTGTCCACCTGAAAAAGGAAGAGTGAAAATGATTGGGAAGGTTTGCCTCTTTCCAAATAATACCAAACTTTGCAACAGGGTAGACAGAATGGAAGGTATGTAAAATATGAGGAGGGATCTAGTGAAACTTGAGGAATGGTTTTGAATTTGACTGCTAAGATCTAATGTTAAATACAGGGCATGCATTTGGGCTGCAAAAATCCAAGGGAGCAATACAATATTAGAGGTGAAGTACTTCTGTGCATGAAAGAAGCGTGGGATCTGGGGTGATCATATCTGATGATTTTAAGGTGGCCAAATAGGTCAAAATTAGGATGGCAAAAGCCGGAAGCATGCCTTGGTGCATAGGGAGTGTAATGGCCGGCAGGAAAAAGGAAGTGATACTGCCTCTATCTAAGTCTGTGGTGAGACTTCATTTGGAATACTGTGTGTAATTCTGGAGACCTCATCTTCAAAAAGATATAAACAGGATGGCATCAGTCCAGGGGGTGGCTACCAATATGGTCAGTGGGTCTTTGTCATGAAACATAGAAACAAACTTAGAGGCATGTTTACTAAAGTTTAACATGCGTTACGGTGTATCCTTAAAGGATACTAGCAAAAGAATGAAGTTAGAGTATCCCGATAGAGAGGTTCTAATAAAGCTAAAACTAACCCAGATGCCTTTAAGACCAGAGCAGACAAAGCTTTAAGATTCCAAATTGCCTCTGTCAACTGATAACCAGATTGTTAATATGAACAAAATACAATCTCTGAAATGCCTGTATGCAAATGCTAAAAGTCTAAGAAATAAGATGGAAGAATTAGAATATATAGCACTAAATGAAAGGTTAGATATAATTAGCATCTCAGAGACCTGTAGGAGGAGGACAATCAATGATACCTGGGTACAAACTAAATTGCAATGGTAGGGTAGATCAAATTGGTGGAGGGGTTGCGCTCTGTCTTACAGAAGGCATTGAGTTTATTTATTTATTTATTTATTTAACATTTCTTATATATCACCTTTCAGTGGTATGAAGGCAGTTTACGAGTGTTTATATCTAAAATGAAAAACAATAGTTACATAGAACATGGGTATAACTAAGACGCTACATGCAATCTGAATCCTTAAGTATTAGAGTGGTTAAACAAAATAAAAGTTTTGCAGGAAATAAAATACACTGTAGAATCTCTATGGATAGCAAAAGGGGAAGTCCAACGAGGGAATATATCTAGTACCTACTTGTAGCATTTTGTAAACAGCTCTAATGCCTTTCAGCCTGGGCGGTATATCAAGAAATTAAATAAAGAATAAAGGCAATGGCAGTGGGGGTGGGGTGTACTACTGTCTGCCTGAACAGAATGAACAGATGGATGATGAAATGCTAAACAAAATCAGGGAGGCTAACAAAAGTTACAACACAATAATAATGGTTGATTTCAATTACCCAGGCTGAGGTATCAAATGGGTCAATGTCACAGCAGGACATGCTAAGGAGATAAAGTTTCTAGATGAAATAAATCACTGCTTCATAGAGCAGCTGGTTCATGAACCAACAAGAGGGAAAGCTATTTTAGACCTAGTCCATAGTAGAACACAGAATCTAGTGCAAGAGATAAGGGTGTTGGGGCCACCTGGCAATAATGATTAGAGCATGATCACATTTGATTTAATAAATGGAGGGAGGACAGCAAGGAAATCCACAGCACTAGCTTTTAACTTTCATAAGGGGTACTATGATAAAATGAAGAAAATAGTTAAAAAAAACTAGATGGAGCAGCTGCAAAAGTTAAAGGTTTACAAGCATGGCTGTGGTTTAAAAATACTATCTTGAAAGCCCAGACCAGATATATTCCACATAAGAAAGATGGAAGGAAAGCCAAATGACTGCAAGCATGATTTAAAGGTGAGATCAGAGATCCCGTTGTTGCCAAAAAAGCATCTTTAGGAAATAGAAAAAGGAGCCAAATGATGAAAATTGCAAACAACATAATAAGCACTGGAAAGTTAGATAGAAGACATTCATAAGACAGGCAAAGAGAGAATTTGAAGCTTGCTTTGGAAGCAAAAGCATTTAATAAAACCTTTTTCAAGTACATTTGTAGCAAAAAACCCTAAGTCATTTGGACCATTAGATGACAGAGGAGTAAAAGGGGCACTAAGGGAGGACAAGGCCATAGTGGAGAGACTGAATGAATTCTTTGCTTCAGTCTTTACTGAAGAAGGTGTAAGACATGCTCTATGTTGATATTCACTTCTTTACAATATTGTTGGGTGAGTGGGCATTGCCAGAACACATGGTTCAATGAAGTCCTCGGCTGTCTGCACTTTGGAAATCTGTCATTTCAAATCATCCCATCACATAAGCACGAACTGGCACAATATAAGCCCTGTGAACAATTTGATACTGCATATCACTCAAAGACACCCAGTTTGTAGACTTAGAAATCTTTGCAAGAAGCTTCAATAGTCCTTCACCCTTCAGAGCAACATTCAACTCAGCATTCCATTTTACAACCAAGGCATCACATGTGGTCAAGACAGTAATTCTTTCAAAAGAACCATGGACTCAAAAGACTGTAATCCGGGCTGAATCCTCAGATAGGATAAAATCTTCCATGTCCGTGCAAAAATCACTGGAAAGATTCTCTACTGCCAATTTGGTGATGTAGCTATGCAACTGAAGACACAAGACTACATCCTCAGGAGTAAGATCCTATTGAGCTCTAAGTTTTTCAAGGACAAGTAAACACCCATCTTCCATCAAGACCTGATCTAACTGGCCATGGTTCTTCCTCCCCCAACTTTGAAATACCCTAGTAGAAAGCCTGGTGAAAAATCTGCATTGTCTTGAATGGGTAGGTATATAGATTGTTCCTCTGAGTGTTACAACCTGGAATAAATCCATTTCTACGTCTGTTTGATAAGAGATATCAACACTGAATGGTGTAGATGCACTGGTAGTCTACTGATCTTAGCATGAAGGAGATATTTAAGAGACAGAGAAGCCATCAAAGCCTTCTCATAGTCTAATGGCATAAAATCATCAGAGTCAAAGAGCCAGTCTCACAGATGACACGATAGGCACACAAAGTTATAACATTTCAAATCTGGAGACCAATGCCCCCTCTCCCCCAGGAGACCATGAGAGATCAGAGGGCCAAATGAGGCTTTCTTCTGTGCCACAAAAATTGGGACAGCAACCCCTTCCTTATGTCCATACAGACACTCACAAAGGAAGAGTCTGGAGAACATAAAGCCATTGCAGGAAAAGGACCATTTGCATAAAGCAATCTGACCCCCAGAGACAAAGGCAAATCTGCCACCTGCACAGAGATGTCTCTATCTCCCTAAGCAGGGAAGGAACATTACAGAGATATAGCTTGGTAAGGTCTGCAGGAAGCACAATCCTTAAGTACTGAAAAGAGTCTGGTGTCCAGCATATCAGAAACTACCCAGATCAAGGCTCTGCAAATCATGATGCATCAGTAAGGCCTTGCTTTGCCCAAGTTCAGTTTGTATCCTGATAGCCTCGCAAAATGGGAGAACTTCTGGAGCACAGCATCAAGGGAACCCAAAGGTTCAGTAAGGTGTACCAGCGGGTCATCAGCAAAGGCCGAGATCTTTAAATAGAAGAACCCTATTTGATCTCCCTTAATAGCCCCATTAGCCCGGATATGACTCAACAAAGGTTCGAGAGTCAGCAGGTATAGCAAAGGAGAAAGGAGACAACCCCGATGCATGCCTCACCTTAAAGGAAAACTCTCCATCTGGAACCCATTGACAAGTACACGAGCATAGGGGCCATCATACAGAATGCGGACAGCCCCTAAAACAGATCCTGAAAACCAAACCACTCCAATGCAAGGAACATATACTCCCAACTGACCTTATCAAATGCTTTTTCAGCATCAAAGCTGATAAGCAAAGATGGAATATCATGGGCTGAGCAGTGGATCAGAGATGCCAAAATCCAACCCATATTAACCACTGCATACCTACCGTGCACAAATCCCACCTGAGAAAGATGAATCAAAATAGGCAGAACAGGTGGCAAACAGTCCACTAGGATTTTAGAAAAAATCCTTCTGATCCACTTTTATCAGCCTGTAAGACACTAGTAACATAGGATCCTTGCCTGACAGGAATCACAGTCCTCGTTAGTATTATATGGGAATTCCACCTGATCAATATACTGCACGAACACCACGGTCAATGGGACACTTGCTTTGTCCTGCAACAATTTAAAGAACTCACTGCTAAACCTATCTGGGCTGGGGGCTTGAGTAGTATGTAGACCCTTAATAGCAGCTTGCATCTCCAAGGCAGTTATGGGCGCATTCAGAACTGCAAGATGACCCACCAAAAGCTCAGAAAGAGCTGTATCCCACAGGTAGGCACAAGCTGACTCTCTGTCTATGACGTCAGCTCCATAAAGCCACTGTTAAAACCTGTGGAAAGCCTTCATCAAGGTAGCTTCAGTCTTCTAATGCTCCCATTAGGACCTCTGATGGCTGCAACATGCCTAGGGCCTTTCCAACTTCTAATCAAGGAGGACAGCAACTTCTCTGGCTTATAGGGAACACCTGAAATATAGCAATGATTGCTGGATTCAGGCTTGTATAAGCATATTAAGTTTGCTTTGCAGGGCCAGGTACACAGCACAATTCTCATCTGAATCATGTCTAAGTAGCCTGCCCTTCAGCGCCTGTAACTGTTTCTCCAGAATCATCATCCGTTTCGCCATCTATCACTTTTGCGACTAAAAAAAAACAATTATTACTCTACAAAGATAAACCTTAGCCATCTCCCAGAACAAGGCCAGGTTATCCTTATGTATGCCATCAGTCTCTTCAAAAATATTCCATTGGTTCCTTAGAAACTGTCTAAATCTCTCATTTCCATACAGATAACAGGAAAAATTCCAGTGGCAGGGGTGCTTCACCCCTCCTTCCAAAACCGAGTCCACCCAAATCATGGAGTGGTCAGAAATCTGGATATCATCTATGCAAGCATCTTTAACTGCTGTCAACAAATCACTGGGCGTCAGAAAATAGTTGATCTGTGACCAGGAGCCATGTGCATGAGATAGGTGGGTAAAACTCCTCTCAGCTGAATGGAGGAGTCTCCAAATGTCCTACAAATCATAACCCTCACACAGGCTTAAGAAGCGTCTCGCTGTCTCACATCACTCCCTGTTCTTTGTGACAAACAATCTACAAGCATATCAAATATACGACTGTAATCCCTGTCCAAAAGCACTTGATGGTCATCCACTGAGGACAGATGATACACCAACATATCCAAAAATACAGTCATATGCATTGGGGCCATACACACTACCCAGTACTACAGGCTTACCATATAGGCTGACATAGACCAACACAAACCTGCCCACAGGATTGCTTATAACCTTGTTTATCTGAAAACCAAATGCCTTGCAGAGTATAACCACTCATGCTTTCTTCTCACCCAATGAGGCCCCACAGAATGAATCGACCCACCACCACTGCAATTTGATATGTTCCATGGTTGTCATGCAAGTTTCCTGAAGAAAAGCTACATCAGCTTATTGATCACATCAATAAGCTTTGAGAATCTTATGTCCCAGCCCTCACTTCACAGACCCCTAATAGCCCGGGATTTTTAATGCGGTGCCCTCAGCATGCGGCAAACCCTGTGCTACCATTTAGTGCACTTTAGTAAATATGGCTTGGCTGACTGATTCACTCTAGTAAGAGGCTGCAGAACATTATCTGCTTATGGACTAAATTTTGTGGAATCAACCCCCAGGTTATTAGAATTAGACTGCATTTTCTGTGCCAAGAACTCAATTGTTAGAGCAAAGAGCAGAGGAGATAAGAGGCATCCCTGTTTACTGCCTTGATAAATACCAAGCAAATCAGTCAGCCAGCCATTAATTAAAAGCTGTGCTCTGAGTGTCTGTGTGTCTGAGTCAATGCTGACTCCTGGTGACCAAAGAGTACAAAGTCCACACCTGATTCCATCAATATAAGCAGCCCTGAGATGCATTTATTCAGGGACAGGTGAATCAAATTAAATACTCTGCAAGTTATTACTGAGTAATAAATGCCCCTTTATGAATCCTGTTTGATCCAAATCTATGAGAAAGAGCAACACTGTTTCACTATGCATTGAAGCACATTGGGCATAGTTTTTAGATCTAAATTGATCAAAGATATTGCCCAAAAAGCCTTGTTACCCAAACTATCTTGCTTCTTCTTAGGAATCAACCCTGCAGTTACCTCAATCAATTGCACCAGTTCCAGCCCAGGCCACTGTAAGTACTCAAACAGTTCTCCAAGGTTTGGTACCACTTCACCCCAAAACATCTGGTGGAGGTCTACTGGGAAGCTATTCTGAAGTAAGAGCAGCCCCAACCCCTCTGTCTACTCTGATATCAGAGTGGGGAGTCTAGTCCCCCAAAAAAAAACCCTACAACTCAGCCGGAGTGGGCAGTTGACCTCCTGCATAATTTATTTCCCCACCTCATCCTTGATAGCACAAATGGTATTCCCCATCCATTTCTTTTGAATGGATTGCACCAGCACAGACCCTGTCTTCTTGCTGTGCTCATAATATCTGTCTGAAACTTCAGTGAGCGCTCAATTTGTCTAACTTGTAGAGACATCAATTTGTCCCTAGCAGACTGAAGTTCCTTGAAAAATTTCTTTAAACTCTTAGCTTTTTGTTCTCTCTTAAGCAAATCAATGTTTTCAATAAGAGTTTGCTGAGGCAACATCTTGTTCTTCTTAATATATGAAATTATGCTGTCCTTCAGCACCAAGTTTAGGGCTTCTCATCTAAACCATAACCTACAATTCTTAAGAGGTCTAAAGATATGATACTGTCTATGAGACCCCAATACCAGATCCCTAAAAGAGCCATTCCTAAGGAAAGAAAGGTTTGGTTTCCAACTAGAATTGCATGGACAAACATCATAGTGGAGATGGATAGAATTGGACAAATTCATGGAGTAGAAGTCAATAAACTATTATTAAGGTAGTCCAAGAGAAAATCCCTTCTTATCCCTAGAACTGGCTACTTTTGGGATATGTCAGGAACTTGGAATCTAGATTCCCCACTGTTGGAAAATGGATACTGGGCTTGATAGACCTTTGGTCTGACCCAGTATAGCAAATCTTATGTTCTTTGGATTGTATTCCAAGAGAGAACCTCGAAGTAGGTCACATGCTCGACTCATTACACTGAATCCACATGAATCATGAAGAAGTTGATATGATTGTAGGAGTCATGTCTAGCCAAATAAAAAAAAATCTTTCACTCCCAGGTTTTTCTGTCTACACACATTCATAAAACAGAGGCACCAAATCATGATATCCACTCCATTATGGCCTTTAATGGCAGACGAAAGTCCTGACCTGTCCATGCCTGAGCTTTGATATACATTCCAGTCAGAACCTTTTCAAAAGCCTCTGCAGTGTGACATAGAAAGATCCCTGGTTTGCACTGGATGCATATATATATATATATTCCCCAGTGTGAGTCTAACTGTGGTTAAACTATAGTCTAAAATCTGGTACTTGCCCTCAAGGCCTTAGCAGACTTTATGTATCTGACATGGCACATCCTTTCCAATCAGTATACTTTTTCTATTAAATGCCTAAGACACCTGTTGTCTAATTTACCATAATATGAGTTTCCTATGGCATCATAATCTCGAAATGTACACCCCCCCCCCCCCCCCACTTCTTCATGTAGTGAAGGACTCTCTTGCGCTTAATCAGGGAAGAAAGTCTAACATTTAATGAGATGGTGTTGTATTGGAGTATGAACATGATGCTATTACTGAAAACTATGATAATTGTAATTTGCCCATAGTCCTGTGTTAGTTTTCATGCAAAGCCTATTACATCACTACCATTAGCATACCCAAGATGCACATTATGAACCAGATCCCCAGCTGTGCCTGACTTTTGTCTTTTTACCCCCTGAAAAACATATAAACACTGAAAAACAGCCCTGAAATACCCCCTCAACCACAGCCCTGAAATACCCCCAAGAGGAAGGGGACCAGCTCCTGCCCCAGCCTCCCTTCCTTCACCCCTATTGCAAACCTTTCCAATATGCCCAAAATCAGAACAAATTCTGTGCAGGCCAGTGATAAGTGGGGAAAAACACCAGGGCTCGATTGCTAGATTTGGGATACATGAGCTGCTTCTCATCTGATTCTCCATCCCTTCCAAAGTACACTCACTCCACCTTAACAGCCCCCTTCCCAGTCATTTGACCCACACTTACTAGTTCTTGGTCCACCATATTTAAACCCAGCAAAATGCTCCCTAAGTAGAGGGCTTTCCGGTCGTCCTGCAAGCCCCCAGGAGCACAAGGCGCATGTGGCTCTATGCAAAGGTAAAATAAATGATGCTCCAAAGCCCTCTCAAAAAGGAGCCAATCAAACATAATGGTCCATGACCTGAGTAGTCCAATAATGTCTAGCCATCGTACTAGAGATGTGTGAGCTCATTCTAATCTCTTTTCCTGATGCAGTGCATGCAGAAATCACTCAGCCTTCCACACTGTAACAAAGCTTCATATAGCTCTCATGTTGGCTAGATAGCTGGGGCATATAGAATTCCCTCTCCTTCTCAGTTCCCTTTTGACTTCCAAAATTATCATTTATGCACATTCCATATAATTTAGGCATGGGTATTTACACCTGGCCTAGAACTGGTGTAAGTAATCAGACCTTATAGTAATGTGTTTTATTCCATTTATGCCCATATTTTATAAATCATAACCATATATATGTAAAGGTAACGCAAATAAGGCGAAAAACCTCACTTTCTTTTCTACATCAGAACCTCCTTCATTGCTGCCTACAGGTTTATTTATCAGCAAAATAATTATTATCTATGGGACAATCAACAGCAGGGAATCATCTATATAGCCCATATGTGAGTCATATAGACTAACCAACAAAATTAGTCTCTGTTATTACTACTGGCATAATCAACAGGTTCATCGTTGAAGGAGAAGAAATTGAAATCGTGAACAACTTTAACCTACTTGGATCAACTATCAATAAAGAAGCAACAAGCAGTCAAGAAATCAGACGACGCATTGCTCTTGGCAGAATGGCTATGAAAGACCTAGATAAGATTCTCAAGAGCAGAGATGTCTCTCTCCATACAAAGATTCGACTTGTTCAAGCCATGGTATTTTCAATAACATCATATGGATGTGAAAGCTGGACAGTGAAAAAGACAGACAGGAAGAAAATTGATGCCTTTGAATTATGGTGCTGGCGGCGAATACTGTGTATACCATGGACTGCCCGAAGAACAAACCAGTCGGTACTAGAAGAGATCAAACCTAAGCTTTCTTTAGAAGCTCAGATGACAAGACTTCGACTTTCATACTTCGGACACATCATGCGAAGAGAGAGATCATTAGAGAAAGACATCATGCTTGGCAAGATAGAAGGTCAACGCAAAAGAGGAAGGCCAGCAATGAGATGGATTGCTACAATAACAGCAGCTACGGGTACCAGTCTGTCAACAATGAGCCGCCTGACTGAAGACCGAACACACTTTTAAAGCTATCCAGAGGGTCGCCATGAGTCGACTCCGACTCGACGGCACTTAACAACAACAACAACATTACTAACTCAGACACATAGAAATATCTAATTATAACAATGGGGAACAATCATCTCATCTCTATGGGTCCCAAACACTTATTTCAGGAAGGAAAAAGACCATGGTGCTGGCTCATCCTTTCAATGGGAATGCTCTCATGCTCCATTATGGGTCATAAAAAAACCCTTCTGTCATCAAAGAACCCCAATATCTTCCTAACTTTCTTACAATACTATTATAGAATGCGCTAAATTTGTTTGTTTTTCTTTAAATATGCAATACTTTCCTAAAATGATTTTAAATACCATAGGTAAAGTCATGGTCATGAACATCATTAACTCAATAAACATGTCTCTATTACAGTGCCCACACATTATAAATACAGACAAAACACAAGATGGAATCAACAGTTCCTTATCCTTTTATGCCCATCTTCTCTCACAATCGCTACACGCCAACAGCGTTTCGCGCTGGTTGCTTCAGTGAGTTGTTATATGACGAGTTGCTACAGGGCTCACTCATTCTGGCATCTAAATATGGCACCTTTAGAAGCAATACTAATTAGTTCTCTGAACTTATGTATTTATTTATTTATTTAATTAATGGTATTTATATACCGCCTTATCATTCAATCAAAGCGGTTTCCACGGCAAACAATCAAGGGGGCAAGTGTATTCATGCAGTGTCGAGTGTGGCGTGTGTGTGTTGGCGGGGAAGTGATTAGGGTTGGATGAAATACATAGTGCACTATAATACATCATGAGCTATTATACTTATGTACAGTCTCGGCGTGAAGGGGGGGCAGATGATCTGAATTGTATGTTGGTTCAGGGGGTATGTCCATAGTATCCGAGGAAAAGGGTTGTCTTCAGTTGTTTTCGGAAGTCTTGATAATCACTTTTAAAGCTGTTCACAATCTCTCATCCACATCCTTAACCTCCCTCATCCATGCCACATCACCAAACAGAGCAAGAAGATCCACGGCTATAAACTCCCTAACCGTACCGAAGGCACTTACTGTTTGCACTAAATTGACAGCCAACAGGGCCTTCAGTCTCAGTGCCCCAAGATACTGGAATGCATTACCCCATGATATCCGGGCTATTAAGAATCTACCACAGTTTAGGAAAGCCCTCAAAGGTCACCTCTTCAACAAGTACCTTATTGAGCCCAACTGCATCCCCTAGAGCTCCAAGACACCCCCCATACCATCCACATTCCCAGACAAACTTATAGCATACCAACAACACACCAAGTTGACACTCAAACCCATGACGTGGTTTGTGTTTTCTCCATGTAGTAAGCTTTGTAAATAGTTACCCCTGTTATCCAAGTTTTTGTTCCCTGTTATCTGTAAACTCATACATGTTATTTGTACTGAGCATTTTGTTCCATGTAAACCGCGCTGATGCCGAATAGTGCGGTATATAAGAGAATGTAAATAAATAAATAAATAAGTCCTTTATTTCTGTGTTTAGTCTCAGATCATCTGAGAGGGAGTTCCAGATGGATGGGGCAGCCAGGGAGATTGCTCGTTGTGCGGTGTCTTTGCGGGTCTTGATGAAGTCATTTGGGGTGTTAACCTGGTTGGAGGTGCCTCTTCTTCTTGGCCTTGTGCTTGTGTCGGGTTGTATGAGTGTGTGTAGGATTATGGCAGAAGAGTGTTGTCTGATATTGAATATGTTTATGATAGTCTTGTATTTGATGCGTGAGATGATTGGGAGCCAGTGAAGATCTTTCAGTATGGGCATGATGTGATCGTGTTTTGTAGTAACGGCTATAATGCGGGCAGCTGTGTTTTGGGCCAGTTGTAGTGGTCTGAGGGTTTGCTTTGGAAGCCCGGTGTATATTGGATTGCAGAAGTCTAGTAGAGGGGTTATTAGAGCCTGGCAGAAAGTGCGAAAGTGCTCTTGGTTGAGGAGGGGCTTGAGTCTTCTGATGAGTCGCGTTCTTTGCTATGCGCTTTTAGTTGTTTTGCCAATGTTCGCTTGGAGGTTCAGTTCTTTGTCCAGGGTGACTCCGAGGTATTTTACTTCTGATTTTATGGGTATGATTGCATCTTTTATCTTGATGTTGGGTGGGGGATAAAGGCCGGGTTTCACGTGATGATCATTGCCTCCGTCTTGCTGGTGCATATTTACTAAACCACACTAAGAATCGGCATTTTAGGTGTGTTTAGTGCCAAAAATTAGTACAGAAGATGAGGCCAGCCCGTGCTAACTGTTGTGAGTGTTTCTGGCACGCCCTATAGCAGTTAGCTTGGTGGAAAGCACCTCACAGCGGTAAATCTACAACTGTTAATAACACGAGTGCATATATCGCTAGTCATTGAGGTAGCGGTAAATGCACCTGCCTAACTGCAACACCGATAATAAGCATGTGCTGACACCTGCATTGATCACAATATGCAGGCAATGCCTACTTTCTGCCTCTAACTCACCCAGTCTCCACTCAATTACGTGCTAAGAGGCCAATTCTATTCTGGCAGTCCAGCTCCTGTGTGGGCCCTCAGAATCTGGGCATATAGCTTCTGATTCCGCAGGGGCTAGACATAACCGCAGGATCAGAATCGGGTCTACTGGCCTGGACATGCAGGCCGGACCCGATTCTGGTGGGCCGCATGCCCAGTAGATAGAAAAATAGAAACATGACAGCAGAAAAAGACCACATGGCCTATCTAGTCTGCCCTTCCATATCAACCACTACAACAGTCCCCTTTTTTCCTTTAGAGAGCCTCTGTGTTTGTCCCATGCTTTTTTGAATTCAGATACTGTCTTCATCTCTACAAACTCTACTGGGAGACTATTCCATGCATCTATCACTCTTTTTGTAAAGAAATATTTCCGCATATTACTTTTGAGTCTATCCCCTTTCACGCTCATTCTAGGTCCCCTCATAGCAGAGCTTGCTTTAAATCGAAAGAGGCTCTCCCCCTGTGCATCTACCACTCTATCCGTAAAGAAATATTTCCATATATTACCCCTGAGTCTATCATCTTTCACCCTCATCCTATGTCTCCTCGTAGCTCTCCTCCCATGCATTTATGCCATGGATATATTTAAATATCTCTATCATATTTCCTCTGTCCTGCCTTTCTTCTAAAGCATACATATTAAGATCCTTAAGTCTGTCCTCATATGCTTCATAACAAAAACCACTAACCATTTTAGTAGCCATCCTCTGCACAGACTCCAATCTGTTTATATCCTTTTGAAGGTGCAGTCTCCAGAACTGCACACAATACTCCAAATGAGGTCGCACCAAAGACCTATATAGAGGTATTATCACCTCCTTTTTTCTGCTGCCATTCCTCTCCATATGCACCCAGCATCCTTCTAGCATTTGCTGTCGCCTTTTCTACCTATTTAGCTACTTTAAGATCGTCAGACACAATCATGCCCAGGCCCCATTCTTCTTTTGTGGACAGAAGTACCTCACCCCTTACACTGTACAACTCCTTTGGATTTTTGCAGCGCAAATGCATGACCCTGCATTTTTTAGCATTAAATCTCAGCTGCCAAATTCTAGAGCATTCTTCAAGCTTAGCTAGATTCCCACCTCATGTTATCTACTCCTTCTTGGGTGTCTACTCTATTGCAGATTTTGGTATCATCCGCAAACCTTACCCGACAGCCCTTCTGTTATATCACTAACAAAGATGTTAAAAAGAATCGGACCAAGGATAGATCCCTGCAGCATACCACTGGCAACCTCCCTCTCCGTCAGAGTGAGCTCCATTTACGTGTACCCTTTGACGCCTCCCTCTCAACCAATTTCTAACCCAATCAGTAACTTTCATCAGAGACGTTTGGCAAAACTAAAGAGTCATGGGATAGGAGGCAGTGTACTATTGTGGATCAGGAACTGGTTAAAAGATAGAAAGCAGAGGATAGGGCTAAATGGCCAATGGAGAAAGGTGAATAGTGGTGTACCCCAGGGATCTGTGCTGGGTCCGTTGCTTTTTGACATATTCATAAATGACCTGGAAAAGGGAATAACGAGTGAGGTTATCAAATTTGCAGATGACACAAAACTATTTAAAGTTGTTAAAACCCAAGAGGATTGTGGAAAATTGCAAGAGGATCTTGATAAATTGGAAGACTGGGCATCCAAATGGCAGATGAAATTTAATGTGGACAAGTGCAAAGTTAAGCACCTAGGGAAGAATAACCCAAACTATGGTTACACGATGCAAGGCTCCACATTAGGAACCACCACCCAGGAAAAAGATTTAGGCGTCATTGTGGATAACATGTTAAAACCCTCGGCCCAGTGTGCAGCGGCGGACAAGAGAGCAAATAGAATGCTAGGTATCATAAGGAAAGGAATGGAAAATAAAACAAAGGATATTACAATGCTTCTATATCGTTCCATGGTGAGACCACACCTTGAATATTGTGTGCAATTCTGGTCACCGTATCTTAAAAAGGATATAACATTATTAGAAAAGGTTCAGAGAAGAGCCACCAAAATGGTAAAGGGGATGGAAGGATACCCCTATGAAGAAAGGCTAAAAAGGTTAGGGCTCTTTAACCTGGAAAAGAGACGGCTGAGGGGAGATATGATAGAAGTCTATAAATTAATGAATGGAGTGAAACGGGTAAACGTAGATCGATGGTTTACGTCATCAGAATATAGAAAGACAAGGGGACATGCAATGAAACTACAGGGTAAACTATTTAAGACTAATAAAAGAAAATATTTTTCACTCAACGTGTAATCAAACTCTGGAATTTGTTACCGGAGGATGTAGTAAAGGCTGTTAGTGTAGCTGGGTTTAAAAAAGGTTTGGACAAGTTCCTAGAGGAAAGGTCCATAAACCATTATTAAAAGGGATCCAGGATATCAATGTTTGACCCAATACAAGCATTGTGGAACCTGTGTCTTTTGGGGAAACTGCTAGGTATGTATGACCTAGATTGGCCACTGTTGGAAACAGGATACTGGGCTTGATGGACCTTGGTCTGACCCAGTATGGCATATCTTATGTTCTTATGTTCTTATCCATCCTTAGGGTGCTCAGTTTGTTGATAAGTCTTCTGTGCAGAACAGAGTCAAACACTTTACTGAAATCCAAGTATACTACATCTAGGGTTCTCCCTTGGTCCAACTCCCTGGCCATCCAGTCAAAGAAATCAATTAGAGTTAT
The DNA here is from genome assembly GCA_033557465.1 of Ichthyophis bannanicus. Classification (NCBI taxonomy): domain Eukaryota; kingdom Metazoa; phylum Chordata; class Amphibia; order Gymnophiona; family Ichthyophiidae; genus Ichthyophis; species Ichthyophis bannanicus. Next base: position 10,877,306 of record JAWIIG010000024.1, on the reverse strand, counting down.
CTGACAAGACCTGCCTCTGGTGAATCCATGCTGCCTCTGATTCTGTAATCCATTGGACTCCAGAAATCTCACTATTTTCTCTTTGAGCAGCATTTCCAATTATTTACTTACCACAGAGGTTAGACTAACCGGCCTGTAGTTTTCAACCACATCCTTACTTCCACTTTTGTGTAAAGGGCCCACATGTGCCTCTCTCCAGTCCTCTGGCACCACTCCTGACTCCAAAGAGTCATTGAAAAGGTCAGCCAGCGGAGCCACTAGAACATCCATAAGTTACTTCTGTATTCTTGGATGTATCCCATCCGGTCCCATCGCTTTGTCTAATTTTAGTTTAGCTAGTTCCTCCCGAACACAGTCTTCTGAAAATCGTTTGAGATCCCCGTCACTTCTGTTCTTATTAGTGGGTGTTTTCTGCGGTCCTGCTCCTGGCCCTTCATCTGTGAACACAAAACAGAAATATTTGTTAAGCAGTTTCACTATCTCCAGGAACAAGCAGGAATGTAGTCTTCACATATGGGTGATGTTGGTACTGATGGAGCCCGTGCAGGAACGCTCCCCAGCATCCAATAGGAAAGTCTTTGGGAGCATCCCACTGCACCTGCATAGCTGCCTTCCCAGATCTCCCTCCTCAGTTCTTTGTTTTTCACAGAGCCAACAAGAAGCAATTCCTGTCACTGCAGAAAATTTGATTTTTTTTCTTATTTTTTTGTGCTTGCATCTGCCTTCCCATCGAAGCTGGTACCGACCCTGTCAGTACTCACTTTCTTTCTTTCTAAAAAAAAAAAAAACTTTTCTGAGGGGAGAATCTCTTCCCTCAGGGCGCATTGATGCCATTTTAGGCTTAGGCCTCTTTTTCCAAAATGGACAAACCAGCTAATGGTTTTAAGAAGTGTTCCAAATGTGGCAGTATAATTTCAACCACAGACACCCATGACTGGTGTCTAAAATATTTGTGACCTGATCATCAACCATCTGAACGTTCTCTCTGCAGGAAGATGACAAAGAGGGGCCTGCAGAACAGAGCTGCGAAACTCAGCACCCTCTTTGCCACCGATGCAATGTCTATAGCATCAACGTCATCGAGAGCTTCATCTTTCTCTCAGAGATCTCAGGTATTGAAACCTAGGTCTTCGTTAAAGACTAGCTGGCCCTCCAAGGGTAGATCTCCTTCTAAGCATTGAGATGCCTTAGGCATTGCCCTGGAGGGGGACACACCGGCCAAGCAACCCCGGCGGGAGGTCTTTACTTCCAAAGTATTAGTAGGGTCCCAAGATGTTCCTGAGTCCTCTACCTTTGGAGAGCTCTTGGTGCCATGTTCAGGGATCATGGCCCACAACTCTGTTACTGATACCCAGGCATCAGCAAGCTCCATGGATCAATGCATCCTGGCTATTGAGCAGAGCTTAGTGACCTTGCTAGTGGCTTCCGTACCTGGAAAGCCTCTACAGTCGATTCATCAGCCACTGGTACCGACTATGGTACCGAAGGTGCCTGCATCCACATTTTTGCCGCTTACCACGCTACCATCTATGCCGGCCCTCGAGTCCATCTCCGGTACCAGCACCAAAACGTTCCGATGCCGGATTCAAGCGGTATCGAGTATGGGCAGAGTGTGAGCATCCTGCCCGTTGATACTTCGAGTCTTCGGACTCCGATTCGTTTGATGACGAATCAGCCGGTACACAGGAAATGAGAATTCTGCCGTCGGATCCATCTCCGTCCCCACAACATCACATTTGCCCTCCGGAGGACATGTCTTTTCACGATTTTATCCACGAAGTTGCTCGGGGCCTCTCTATCACAGTGACTTCAGAGAAGGAACCTAGGGCTGAGGAGCTTGAAATTCTTCAATATCCTGCAGCCCAAAGGAAGCTGCTACTCTTCCTATTCATTGAATACTTTATGACCTTATGCTTCAAATGTGAGAGACACCATTAACCATCTTTCCACATATTCGAAGGCTCAATACAATGTATCGGGTACCGGAGTGTCCCAGCTTCCAGAAGACGCAATTGCCACAACATTCCATGGTTGTGGAATCGGCAATGCGTCAAATTAAAAGTGCCAAAACACATTCCTTGAACCTACGGGCAGGGAATCGAGAACCCTCGATGCTTTTGTTCATCAATGTTTTCAGACCTCCATGTTATCAGCCAGAATCAGTTCCTACATACTCTACATAGGTATGTTTCTTAGGGAGGTGGCTAGGGATTTGGAATTGATGGCTCCTCTTCTCCCTGACGACAAGAGAGCTGATTCTGATTATCTCACCCTGGTGAAGCATGCCCAAAACATTTCCAAATTTGTTAACAGGGCAACATTTGACTATTTTATTTTATTTATTTATTTATAGTTTTTCTATACCGCACTATTTACCATCAGCGCGGTTCACAGGCAACAAAAATTGTACAATGAGGAAAGAACCACATTGAACTTACATTAAACAGGGAGAATAAATTGGTGAACAGGTAAACTATATACAGAGAGGTAAACTATTTACAGGTTGATAACCGTCGGTGCAGCGCCTACTAGGTTTTGCTCATAAAGACTACAACGTGAGAAATGACTAGTATATACATTTGCAAGTTACGGGTTAGGGGATATCAGCAGCACTTCAGCTATCTGCATTGGTGCACGCAGGATCGCTTGGCTCCAAGACTCTGATCTTGAACAGTGGGTTCAAGATAAGCTAGGCAATATACCTTGCACAGGTGAAAACCTTTTTGGCAAAGACTGGCAAGATAAGGCTTCTCAGAGTCTGAGAACACCACTCTTAATAGACTTTCTAAATCAACTGCCAACCCAGCTATGAAAAAGATATCAAAGAAACCCTTTTTCAATAAGAAAAAGAAATACTATTCTTCTTACTACCCTGCGGTGCATTATCCCATCCATGCTCCTCAAAAAGGGCAGCAACAACCAAAACAACAAAGAAAGGATCAGACTCCCAGGCCTCAGCTAACCCAACAGACCCAACCTCTTTGACTCCTTTCTGGAGAACATGGCCATCCTGCCTCTGGAGATTCCAGATTCCATCCACATTCCAGGCAGACTATGTCACTTTGCCCACAGGTGGCATCTTGTAACATCAGAACACTGGACTCTCTCCATAGTAAGGGAGGGGTACAAACTTCACTTCCGAAGTCTACCCCCCCCCCCCAATCTCTTCCAAGAGAGTTCAGTTCTCAATCCTCTCTCACCACTCTGTTATTGCAGGAGGTTACCTCCCTTCTCTCACAGGGTGCAATAGAGGAAATGCCATTCTCCCAGCAAGGTCTGGGCTTCTATTCTCCTTATTTCCTCATTCCAAAGAACACAGGGGGATACAGACCCATCCTGGACTTCAGAAAACTGAACAAGTATCTGCTCCGGGAGAAATTCAAAATGATCTCCTTAGGTACTTATATTCCCTATCTCCAGAGTCAGGATTGACTTTGTTCTCTAGATCTAAAGGACGCATATACTCACATTCTTATCCACGCAGAATACAGAAGATTTCTATGTTTCCTGTTCCAGGGGAAACATTATCAGTACAGAGTCCTGCCTTTTGGCCTTGCCTCTGCCCCAAGAGTCTTTACAAAGTGCATAGCAGTTGTAGCTGCATTCCTAAGGACTCTAGGGATATTTGTCTTCCCCTACTTGGATGACTGGTTCATTTGAGCAAGCACACCTCTAGAGCCCAATCTTTGTCTCACGCGTACCATGCAGGTGCTGCAACATTTGGGATTTATAATTAATCTTCCAAAATCCCAGCTCATTCCCTCTCAAACTCTGGAGATAATAGAAGCCCTCCTAGACACTCAACAGTAAAGGGCTTTTTTGCTTCCATGCCTGCTGTGCTTGACTCATCCAGCTTGCATCCCAAGCATGCCTCGAACCTTTCTCACTGCTTGAGAAATGCTAGAACTCCTGGGCCATATGGCATCTACTGTACATGTAGTGTGGTGGCAAGACTGTAGAAAATGGTGAAAAAACAGTCATTTTCCTCTGAGCAAGGAAATAGTTCAGGGAGTTTTAGGGTTAAAACTCCAGCTAAAGAAAAAAACTGCATTCACAGAGCTGTTGATAGTGAGCCACGCCCCAGCTCCAAGGTAACCAGGGGAGGTGATGAGGATTACCCAGGGGTGGAGCTTGAGGCTATAGGGCATTCACACTCATATAAGCTCAGGGAAGCAGGAAGGAGGGGTGCATCCACCGGGGAGGAGGTTTCCACCAGGAAGGGAGAGACCCCGGGTGAAGGAGTGATCGCCAGGGAAGGTGTATCCAAGAGAGGAGACTCTTGCAAGGAAGCAGGAAGTAAGGAAACCAGGAGGAACCCTGTGAGAAGAAGGTGTTCCAGCAACTGTCTCAGGAGGAATCCCTATTGCACGCAGCATTCAGGAAACTAGTTCTGAAGGTAGTTCAGCTTGTAAGAGAATTACAGCTGGCTGGGAGGATGGGAGAGTTTGCCCTGTGAAAAATGCTGGTTATGAGCAACGTACGGGAGTGTCCTTAGGAGAGCCGGTAAGAAGTGTGTCCTCTTCAGCAAAGTCTGGGAAGAGACTGGGTGCTAGAAGAAAGGTGAGCACATTGGAAACCTTACAAAGTTTGATAAAGGATAAGGATCTCCTCAAGCCTTCCACTGTCCCTCAGCGTAGAGAGGAATCCCAGTGGGGAAAGGTTTTAAAGTTGTTACAGAAACTAAAACCTGCAGTTCCAGACGCTGAGTCCAGCCAGGTGCCAATTGACTTAGATGATGAGTGCATGCAGATAGATGAATGTGCTTCAGATAATGTTTCCTCGGTTTCGGAAACGGACTGCTCATTCTGTGTGTGCCAGAAGTGAGAAAGCTCTAAGGTTTTAAAGTTATAGAAAAACCCAAGAAGCTTATCTAAGTGCTTAACCTGCTGGAGAATTATGCAAATGAAGTGCTAACGTTCTTGTGCTAGCCAGGAAGATTCAAAGGACTGATTTGAATGCTTGCAGCCTGGAAGCAAATGCTTAGCAGCTTGAAGGAAAGGAAGCAAATGTTTAGCAACTTGTAGAAAAGAAGTGAAGTGCTGTACAGAGCTCAGCTGAAGTAGAGGTTTGTGCTGAACCAAGCCAGGAACCTAAAGCTAAAATCTTTAATGAAGGAAAAGATTTACTGCTGTGTTAAACAAGCTGAGAAACAGTGCTGCGGTGTTTGCTATAACAGTTTGCTATGAAGTTTTTGTTTCCTTTTTCAACGGAGAAGCATCCAATTTATGTGGTTGTAATTGTGAACTGCTGAAAAGAAAAGTTCATTGGCTAAGAAGAAAAAAATAATAAATTTCCTGTTTGCCTTGAAAACCCCAGCTATTCTTTATTACACAACTACACTACCCAGCAGCCATGGCCCTGGGAACCCAACTAACAGAAAAGGGACATTAAGAGGTACGCCCACTACTCCTAGGCAACCGCCTAGCCAGTAGGAGGCGCAACAGTAGCTCTATACGCTCGTCTATATATGTGTGCAGCTCAATGGACCCTGGCTTCCCAGTGGTCTCAAGCATCCAGTCAGTTGGTAGACAGGATAACACTATCTACATGTCTCATCTCATCTCTCCAGTGGTGGCAATCCCAAGAAAACCTTCTTGTAGGGTCACCTTTTTAGAAGCCTCCACATCAATGCACCCTGATGACGGATATGTCCAAATTGGGCTGGGGGGCTCATCTGGACAATCTCTCCACTCAGGGTCTTTGGTCTCATCAGAAGTCACAATTCCACATAAATCTGCTGGAACTCAGAGCCATCCACAATGCTCTCAAGGTGCTCCACGACCACCTTCACTTCCGCACAGTTCTAGTCGAGACGGACAATCAGATAGCCATGTTCTACTTGAACAAGCAGGGAGGAACAGGCTCCTGGACACTTTGCAACAAAGCCCTACACCTATGGTCTTTCACCATACAACATCAGATTCACCTACTTGCAGTTTATATCCCAGGCAAATACAAACTCTTGGCGGACAAGCTTAGTCGGGTACTACTACCTCACGAGTGGTCTCTCCAGCAGACAAAGTGGCTCACATTTTCCAGATTTGGGGAAACCCAGACATAGACCTGTTTGCAAGCCCTTAGAATGCCAAACTTCCCTGCTTCTGTTCCAGAACCCCTACCCAGAACAGCCAAACGGTAGATGCCTTTCACCTTTACTGGGGTCAGGGCTTCCTATACACCTTCCTGCCCATTCCCCTCATCCCCAAAACTCTTTTCAAACTCCATAGGGACAAGAGATACATGATTCTTATAGCCCCGTGGTTTCCTCTGCTTCTACATGTCTCTCAAGTTCAACCAGTAGATTTGGGGTCTGCTCCAGATCTCCTCTCACAGGAGAACAGGACACTGCTGCATCCCAATCTGCAGTCCTTACACCTTACAGCATGGCTGCTGAAGGCATAGAATTCCAGGGCATTAGCCTCTCTCAACAAGTGAAAGCTATCCTTTTGTCTTCTAGGAAACCTTCTACAAGGCACTCTTACACCTTCAAGTGGCGTAGATTCTCTCTCTGGTGTTTGAAAAGGAATCTTAACCCCTTTTCAGCCCCCATGGAAGCATTACTTGAATATCTTCTACACCTCTCTTTGGACTCAAAACCAATTCAGTAAGAGTCCACCTAAGTGTCATAGTGGCTTCCCACATGCCTTTGGATGGTCAGTCCATCTCTGCTCAACAGCTGGTAGCATGCTTCATGAGAGGTCTTCTATTAGCTAAGCCTCCCATTAAACCACCCCCAGTGGCATGGGACCTTAATGTTGTTTTAGGACAGTTTATGAAGTCGCCCTTTGAACCCCTAGCCACTACTTCTCTAAAGTTTCTTACCTGGAAGGTCACCTTCCTTATTGCCCTCACTTCAGCAAGGTGCATCAGTGAGCTTCAGGCTTTGGTGGCTGATCCTCCTTATACACGTTTCCACCATGGTAAGGTAGTCCTTAGGACTCATCCTCACCTTATGCCAAAGGTGGTGTCGCCATTTCACTTAAATCAGTCGGTGTACCTCCCTGTTTTCTTCCCTGGACCTCATTCTTCTAGGGCAGAAGTAACCCGTCATACTCTGGATTGCAAAGGTGCTTTGGCCCTTTATCTACAGAGAACCTGGGAGCACAGAAAAGCTTCCCAACTTTTCATCGCTTTTGACTCCAGTCACCTAGGACTACCAGTATCCAAGCGAACTCTCTCCAAATGGATTGTATCTCCTTTGCTTACGACAGTGCAGGACTCTCTCTTGAAGGTCATGTCACTGTACATAATGTTCGGGCAATGGCTACCTCCATGGCAAATCTGCGCTCTGTAGCGATTGATGAAATATGTAAAGCAGCAACCTGGTCCTCTGTCCATACTTTTGCTGCTCACTATTGCCTGGACAAGGACTCCCACCAGGATGCCTTATTTGGCCAAGCTGTTCTCCAGCAGTTCTTTCAGATTAAATCAACTCTTACTCCCCTTCCCGGGTTTCGATACCAGACATCCTTGGAGGATATATGACCTACTACTTAGGCCTGTGTTCCACAGCTTGCTCTGAGGTCATCTCTCTGGCATCTCCAATCTAGGGAGTCCCATATGTGAAGACTACATCCCTGCTTGTTCCTGGAGATAGTGTAATTACTCACCTGTAACAGGTGATCTCCGGGAACAGCAGGAATTGAGTCTTCACAACACATCCTCCTCCCCTAGGAGTTGTACCTTTCCACTTCTTCTCTCCTTTTACCTCAGCTACAAACTCAACTGAGGAGGGAGAGCTGGAAAGGCGGAAAAGGCAGCTATGCAGGCACAGTGGGATGCTCCCAAAGGCTTTCCTATTGGACGCTAGGGAGCGTTCCTATGCGGGCTCCATTGGTACCGACGTCACCCATATGTGAAGACTCAATTCCTGCTGTTCCCGGAGATCACCTGTTACTGGTGAGTAACTACGCTTTATCCTCATCAGCTTCTACATATTCCTCCCCTTTAACGAATCTGACAATACCACTTTTGCCCTTCCTCTTCTCACTAACAAATCTGAAAAATGTACGAGGGTTGCTCAGAAAGTAATGCCCCACATGTTTTTTCTCAGTCCAGAATGAAGATAGAGGTGTGAAATTGAAAGGGTAGTAACTTGGAACTTCAAAGGACACATGTGTGTAATTTTACAGTTGTCTGACAAATAGCGAGGCAGTAGTAATCCTTCAAATGGCGTCTGTGAGTGACACATGGTACAAACAACGAGCTGTAATTGAATTCTTGGTGGAGGAGAAAGAAAGTGTGAGAAACATTCACAAATGGTTGTGTGCTGTGTATGGAGGTTCTGCGGTACATAGGAGCACCATTGGATGATGGGTGAAGAAAGTAAAGGCTTCAGGAAGTGGTAAAACGGAACTAGAAGATCGGCCGTGGTCTGGGCGTCCTGCCTCAGCCACCAGTCCAGACAAGTTGCAGCGCCCTGCGATAGCTGCCAGCGGGCATTAAAATACTGTAAGCTGTTACGGTGTGCCTTGCACACACCTTTGAATATCCCAAAGAGTCAATAATTGCCATTGCACTATCTCTACTGATGGAAAGCTGTCCGGACAATTCCTGACTCGTGATTTATTTATTAGAGTCTCTTTTATACCGCGCTATTCAGCATCAGTGCGGTTTACAATGAACAATAAAATACACATTTCCGATGGTACTTTGTGTTTACAGTTGAACAGGTAATGCAACTTGGATAACGGTAACTATTTACAATTTAAGACATAATTGGGAACTCTTTTGACTTCAGTCAAGGGGGTTCTGAAAGGCTTGTTAGGATGGTGCAGTGTCCACATTGGCTTCTGGGTAAAACTGGAGGAAGAGGTGAAGTTTTAAGGCCTTTCTGAACTGAAATAAGTCCTGGATTGATCGGATGCCGTGAGGGAGGCTGTTCCAGTACCTTGGTGCGCAGAAATTGTAGGCCCTGCCTACTGTTGCCTTGGTGCATTGTTTTATTAATTTTGGGACTACCAGAGTGTTAAGTGTTACTGACCTGATTCGCACGAATAATGCCATCAGCGTGCTGCAATTCACAGATGCCATTTGAAGGATCACTATTGCCTCGCTATTTGTCGGATGATTGTCATCAGAATATAAAAAGACTAGGGGACATGCAATGAAGCTACAGGGTAACCTATTTAAGACTAATAAGAGAAAATATTCTTTCACTCAATGTGTAATCAAACTATGGAATTTGTTACCGGAGGATGTAGTAAAAGCTGTTAGTGTAGCTGGGTTTAAAAAACAGTTTGGACAAGTTCCTAGAGGAAAGGTCCATAAACCATTAAAAAGGGACCCAGGATATCACTGCTTGACCCAATACAAGCATTGAGGAACCTGTGTCTTTTGGGGAGACTGCTAGGTACTTATGACCTAGATTGGCCATTGCTGGAAACAGGATACTGGGCTTGATGGACCTTGGTCTGATCTAGTATGGCATATCTTATGTTCTTATGGTATAATTACATCCCAGACATGGTTATCCGTGAACCATGTCTCTGTAACCGCCACTAAATCCAAGTCAGCCTGTTCCATTAAAACCTCAACATCTGGGATCTTATTTCCCATGCTACAGAAATTTTTACACACAGCTTTCCAGATGTTGCCCCTTTTACCCATGTCTATAGAGATATTTAATGTTTCACTTACCTGGGGGCTTTTTCCACTCATGCCCATTGAATCTAGTTTAAAGCCCTCTTCAGTAGGACAGCCAGTCTGCTACTGAAGACATGTCGACCCTTCTTGGATAGATGGATTCTATCTCTGCTCTGCACCCCTTTGAACGTCATCCCATGGTCCAGGAAACCAAAACGCTCTTGATGATACCATCCATGCAGCCAAGCATTTATCTCCAAGATGCGAACTTCTCTGTCTCCTCCTTTACCTTCAACAGGGAGGATTGAAGGGAGCACCACCTGTTCACCTATCTGCTTCACCCTCTGTCCAAGAGCCATAAAGTCACTTTTGTTATGCTCAGAGGGATTCCTGGCAGTATCATTAGTGCCGACATGGATGAGCAACATTGGGTAATAGTCAATAGGCTTGATGAGTCTCGGCAAACTCTCCATAATATCTCTGATTTTGGCACCTGGCAGACAGGACACCTCTCTGGACATCAAGTCTGGACAGCAGATGGACATCTATGTAACCCTCAGAAGAGAGTCACCAGCCACCACTACTACCCTGTGCTTCCTTGTGGTCACTGATTCTGCAACTTTGGGTCCTTGAGCTCTGGTTCTTCCCTTTCCTGGGATGCTTTCACCTCCTTCACTTCCAGGACTGCATAATGGTTCTTCAATTCAAGGACTGGAGGAGTGGGATTGGTGATTCTGCAGGCCCTGGTGACTTGTGTCCAGCTTTCATCATTCTGCAGGCTCCCATCTTTACCTCTGTTGTGGAGCTTGGATGTTTCAAGAAGCATCTCATCAATGTACTTCTCACTGTCTTGAATGCTCCTCAGCCTCACCACCTCTTCTCTCAACTCCTCCACGTCTTTTCTGAGAGCTTCAGCATGCAGGCATCCTGCACATGGAACCTGTCCTTCAACAGGCTTAGGGATCTCTGTCTGGACATAGGCTATAATGGGGGCAACAGCTCTGGCAATACAACTCTTCCTTGCCATGTGCCAGTTGGTGGAGCTTTGGTACCTTGCTAGCAACCAAGTTCCTGCTTGGAATGTCCCGGCTAACTCAGCCAGGCTCCATAATGGAGCCGTAGTGCCATGGCATCTCATTGCCATGGCACCGTGGCCGCATTATGGAGCCATGATTCGAGGCCACTGACCCAAGTTGCTCTTTCCCTGCAGCCTGATCCCCACTCCAGCCTCTCATGGCCAGGGTCAGGCTGCGAGGTACCCCCTGCACCCCTCATCATTTTTTTCTGGCCTGGTACGGTGGTTCCCTGGCATCCAGAGGACTTATTCCACCTCTGGGGTGGAACGAGTCCTCCGTCTACATGGCCAGCCCTGGATGTACAGGGCTGACCTCAGAATCGGCCCTGTACATCCAGGGTCGCGGCTCACCCATGTCCCGCCTTTGCTCTACCATGGTCCACCCCCTCCTGCCCCCATCTAAGGTCCCTGTAGAACAGCACTGTTCGTACGGAGAGCCATTGCACCGAGAGCAGCAGGGGAATGAATAGTGGGGATGTACATCCAGGCAAGACGTATATCCCCGCTATTCTTGGCTCAGAATGACCCCCTAACTGAATAGTGTGGGATTTTTTTTATTGTGCTGGAATTTTTTGTGTGCAGTAACAGTTATTGTGGCTCTGCGCTGTTTAGCAGGTGGTAAACCCCGCACTAACTGTTAGCGAACTTTTGTAAAAATACCCTTCAGTGTTTATAAATTATAAATTTGGATGCTTATTTTTCAGACTATTAGGTAGTTTTGGAGGCTACTAAAATAGGTGATTTTTCATGGCGCTAATGGTTTTTCCTGGCACTTTTCTTGGTTTATTGAGTTTAATAAAGCTTAATTCAGTTTTGTTTTATGTTTTGTCTTGTTTAAAAGTTAATTGCTGAATTCATATAACATTTTTTTAAAAATCTATACTCTGCCAGAGCTCTCTCCCCATCACATCACAGCCCAAGCAGATTCACTCCCTTCCAGCAAAGTCCTCTGCAGCCCAAGCATGGATCACCACTCCCTTTCTGATTTTAGAACACATACTTCAAATGTACTCTCCTTCACAGCCCCCTACACATAACCTACTGAGCTCAGCCCCCTAGAGTCTCAATACTGTTTCTCCCACATACTGAAAGCATAGTCCTTGCACTCTTTCCCCCATGCATCGCCTCATAGCCCCCACACTCATTTCCCTACAAAACCAGCAGACTATTCGAATAGAAGTTGCAGCCAGTCTGAGGCCTGATCGCAGCATCAGCAGCAACAATTCCTGAAGAGGATGCTCAGAGGTCAGTAGTATGATTAGTGCCTGAGAAAGTGTGACCTTGAGGTTCTTGAACCATAATGGATAGGGGAAGGAAGCCGAAAGCACAAGAGGCAGCCAGAAAAGGAGTATCCATCTCTCACACATAAAGACAAATTATAAATGGTTACATGGAGGTTGGAAGCGACATGTTTTCCGTGCTTTGCATCTGCTCTTGTAAGTATGCAGCAGGCCCGGCGGTTGTTACCTGCTGGGCCGAAGTCTTGCAGTGCGGCTGTTATCGCAAGACCTCTGCCCTGAAGGCAACAGCTGCTGGGCCTGTTGCAAACTTACAAGAGCAGAGGCAGTGTGGCAAACATGTTAATGTAAGTTTACCGCACTGCCTTACTGCTGCTGTGTGGGCCCCCTTCCTGACCCGCCCCCCCCTCGCATTACGGATACTGTGTTGGCAGAATTTACACCACTGCATATGAGGACTTGCAGGAGTGCACTGATACATAGAGCCAGAGCTGTCATTTTAGAAATCTACATTAGGGAAAAATCAACAGAGGAAATTTGGCAGCTTCCATGTCAGCGGGACATTTTTCAAACATATATATATAAATAAATGCCACTAATTAAATACACAGGCTGCAATTTATCTTTATTTTCAATTCGGAGAGGAAAATAAACAATGGGGGTTAAGGAGGAGAGCGCCCTGCCCTTAACCCCTCTTCTAAAGAGCTGGTTCAACTCTTTTTAAAAGCTTATCGGTTTGATGCAGAAACCCTGCGCTAGAGCCTGATACTAAAGTTCTAGCACAGGGCTTCTTAACACAGGTTTAGCTCAGATATTTTGCACATAAATGCTGTAAGCAAACAGTAAGAAAATTAGCTCTGCATAAAAAGTATGCGCAAAACCAGGAGAGCAAGCCAGGCCAATGCGCACAGGGGTCTGCATTAGTAGCACCTAGATCTTGCACCCAAAAAGGCACCTGTGTGCATGTGCTGGACTGCTATCCAGCACATGGCAATATTATTCCGAACAGAAGTTCTGTTCAGAATAATATTGCTGTTTATGCACCAGAAAGCACACCAGCACACTCGCGTAACATTATTTCAGCACACTTCCCTTTGTCGCCTTTTTTTCAGCAGTCTCTTCAGCAAAGCTATAAAAATGTTGCAAGGGCTGTACGCTAAAGAAGCAAGCATAAATTCTTCACCAGAGCTGACCGCAACCCTTGAGCTAACCCCTAATGCCTCCTTAGACCTTGTGTTAAAATCTTACATTAGTCTTCTGTGCACTTTACTGCATCTATGTAGCACAGCTAATTGTTTCATTGCCATGCGCGTCCATGGATTTAATTGTGTGGCATACCGCTGTTGGTGTAGGTATCTGTGCAGTATTTATGCGTGCGTTACATTCCTTCTTACATTCTGTGCCTACACTGGTGCAGAAAATTTGATGGAAACACTGCTCAGATGCCTTGCCTAACGGCATATGTTAGTATATGTTTCTGCATCAACCTGTATATGTGCTAGAGAGTAGCTGTAAAGCTTGACATGGAAAGTTTAGGTTCTATGCATGTATCCACCCCTCCCCTTGCAATTTCTATACATTATGGACATCTACGTGTAACCTGAGCCCTTTCTAAAACTACTGCTTACATGTGAATATGGTTTGCATGTGTAAGTGATGGAATTTCCACATGGGAATTGTGACTAAGGCTTCTAATGCATTGGCAGAAGGGCAGCTGGGCCCTCATTGTGCAGGGTCCTGGGTCAGCTGCCCCTTTTGCTCATAGGTAAAAGTGGCCCTTGGTATGTTACTATTTGCTGTCAGGCTACTGTCAATAAGGTAGCATGGTGACATAAAGCAATACTGGCCATTTCTGATACTCTCAATCAAAGTACGCCCCCCCCCCAGACGGATCCACAATGCTGTGAAATACCCTCCTCCAGAAACCCCCCTCTCAACCAGACTACAGACTGTATTTATTAATGTATTTAAAACATGTATACTCCACACTATTTCCTAGGCGGATTACAATAAAAAAAACCTAAGATAAATGAAAACAAAAGACCACAGTAAACCCCTGCAAGAAAGCTCCCTAGGTAATTCCGACCCCTCCCAAGCAAGTCCCTTCGAGCTAATGCAAAACCCCTCACAAAGGAGAATGCTGCCCTCCTCCGGCATTTACTGGGGCGTTCCCAATGAGGAGGGCAGGAACAATCCCCCTCTACTCAGCCCCACTGCTACCCAAGTTCCAAATGGTGACTGTTTATATATTATTAGTATTTAGACATTTGGCACAGTGCCAAACATTTAATTACTTTTTAAAATATTGACCCAATTATGGTATTGCATATCTGACTTTGCATTTCAACTCACACCTCTCCAGCCAAGTTACATTCAGATAGAGTAGGGATTTTCCTGCCCTTACTTTTATTTATTTATTTAGACCGATTTGTATGCCACCTTTTCCTTCAATCAAGGTGGTCACGTCACATCACAATTGGAGGGTTATATTTAACATTAGGGTACGTGTAAACATTTAGACAGTACAGTTACTTAACAGTATTTAGACAGTACAATTGAGGTAACATTTAACAAAAAACGTATTCAATAATGTGGTATGATAGGTTTGTGTGTGTGGGTTGGTTGGGTGTGTGTTTAGTTAATGGATGTAGTAGTGTTACTGTTTGGGTAGGGGATGTTGCCTGAATGTTCATAGGTTTCTATAAGTATATATAAGTCTTTCAAATAAATATCACCTTATTGGCATAATTCGTCCAAAGAGGTTACAATAATCAGGAAGGCTTGCCATCAAAGTTTATAACTGAGGCAGTGGAGGATCAAGTGATTTGTCCAAGGCCACAAGAAGTGCCAGTAGGATTTGAACCCTGGCTTCCCTGGTTCTAACCTTTTGCAGTAATCATTAGGCTACAATTTCTGGCGGTGTACCTTAGATGAGTAGGGGTAGGAATAGTCTAGTGGTTAAAGCAACAGCCTAGCACCAAAGAGATATAGGTTTGATTTCCACTATTACTCCTTGTGACCTTGGGCAAGTCACTTTACCCTCCATTGCCTCAGAAGAAAAGGCCTGGCAATCTACTTCCTGCCAAGAAAACTCAGGGGCTGCTGGGTTGCCAAAAGTCAGCATTGACTTGACAGCACTTAAAAAAACAAAACAAAACATACATGATATACAAAGATTTACTGTATCTGAATGTCACTCACCTTGAGCTACTACTGGAAAGGCGTGAGCTAAATACTGAAGTACTATTATTGATCACCACTTCTCATTTGGAATTTCTGATTCACCGCAAAGCTAATTGGCACTTGAGGGTCCTTCTGCACAGTGATATCTACCTATGCAGTTACTCCATGTTAGGGTTGATAGCTCGCTTCATGTCCTAATCAATAAGTTAAAGTAGCCAAAGAAGTGTGCTGTGCATTTGTTACTATGCCTTAAAAAAAATTAGTGCATGCTAAATTAATTGAACACATCTTAATCAATTTAATGTGCCCTAATTCATTGGTTAGTGAATGTTAAATTAAGCGTGCACAAACAAAATCCCTATTAAAACAAATGTGTGAAACTAACTGATAAAAACAGCTGAAAATCTGAAAAAAATCATAAACAATACATTGAAATGTTCTGCTCAGTGTGTGACGGAGGCCCAAAAAGCAAACAGAATATTAGGAATCATTAGGAAAGGAAGAGAGAATGAAACAAACTATATCATAATGCCTCTATATATGGTCCACGGTGCGACTGCACTTTAAATTTTGTGTGCAAGTCTGGTCACTGCATCTTAAAAATATATAAAGGCATTAAAAAGGTACAGAGATAAAGGGGATGGAACATCTCTCCTATGAGGAAAGACTTAAAAGGTTAGGATTCTTCAGCTTGGAGAAGAGATGCCCAAGGCGGGATATGATAGAGGTCTATAAAATCCTGAGTGGAGTGGAATGCGTAAACACAAATTGATTATTTACTCTTTTAAATACTATAGAAAACATCAAGAAGTTACAAAGTAGTATATTTAAAACAGAGAGATGAAAATATTTTTTCTCTCAATGTATAGTCAATCTTTGGAACTCATTACCGGCAGTTGTGGTAAAAACTGGTAATGTCGCTGGGTTTAAAAATGGTTCGGACAACTTCCTGGAAGGAAAGTCCATAAATCATTATTAAGGTAGTCCAACAAAAAAACACTGCTTATACCTGGGGATAAGTAGCATGGAATTGGCAACATTTGAGATATGTTAGACACTTGTTACCAGGGTTTGTCCTTGTTGGGAACAGGACACTGGGCTTGCTGGACCTTTGGTCTGACCCAGTATAGCAGTTCTTATATTCTTATGAAAAAAGAAAAATAACTCAATTTTTCTTGCACATCTCTATCCAGTCCTCTTACTGCATGCCATGTTTCATAGTAATTGGTTTGGCATCGGCATTTCCCAGTTACAATGGGTGCAGCTGCTCAGTCAACCAGCCACTCTGATGAGAAACCTCAATCTCTTTGTTACTTTCATGCCAATTTCAATAGACTCAAGTCAATTTTCTTATGGTTTTTGATATATATTTTCTTTCACTTGATGTCATCCTGGAAAGCCTTGCATAGGGGAAAGGGGTTGGGGGAGGGGGGGGGAGTTGGGAAGGTGTTTGGAAGTTAAGAAGTGAGAGGATTTGGGATTATTTTAGTTCTGTATAGAAAGAGGATGCTCGCGCAAATGCCCTCAAGACATCCCAATTAGCCACTAGCTGAATATTAGCAAAACCGACCAAAGACTGATTAGGAAAAAAAGTTTGATGCAATGCTGTCCCACTTCCAGACTTACAAATCACCCTTTGACATCTGATTTTTGCATTTGACCATAAATACATGCTGAGGGATGTGGGATCTCAACCAGTATTTCCAGATCCACCTCAAACCTCATCGAATAGGTGATTATGGGCTTACAGAAAACCCTTGTGCTCTAAAGACAATGCGTCCTTCTCTTCTCTGCAAGAATGGCACTGCAATCAACTTGAACTGAGGAGATCTAGCTAGGGGCACAGAAAAAATTGCTATGTACAGAGATACGGAAACAGCATAGGAAAAGACCATTACACATGGCAGACAGGGGACAGACTGGAGAGGGGACACAGAAAATGGGCAATCGGGGAGACAGGAAAAGTTACGGAGACAGGTACGATGCCTGCACTTTCAAAAAGGAAGGAAAAAGAGAGGTATGAAAGAAAAACGTGAGTAACAAGCAAAAGCAGTATTTCAGTGCAAAAAGTTCAAACCTAGCAATGACATTGCCACTTTGAGACCTTTAACTCCTCTTTAAAGGGTGCTTGTTTCACTGTATGTGAAGTATTGCAGAGATTATGCAGGATAGTTCATTGCACAGGTACACACATATATGTATCTGTATACCTTTTAACATGACATATTAAAATGTAACTGCCTACAGCCTTATTGCCTTGTCAATGTAATTATCATAACAAACCCGTGTAGCAGAGGGAAGCGCCTTGCTATAATTAAATCCTGCTGATAATCAGACCTTCTCTGATTCTGATTTAACACACTCTTAATGAGGTAGACTCTAGCTTCATGGAGTCAGCAGGATTGTGCGAGGTAGCCTAGTTTGGCTCACTTCTGGCAAGATTTCACCACTTAATGAGACGTTTGACATGCTGGCACATTCTGCTGGGGACTACTTTGAGCCCTCACCGATTCTTTTTAAGTGCAAATCTTTCAGAGTAATATACAGAAGAAGAATTGCTTGCCTGCTGTTACAGCGTGAATACATTGCAGATGGGTTTATCCATCAATAAAAAGAACGCAGCAATGTCTCTTGTAGCTTTATATATAGAAGGGGAGGATTTTATTGAACCAGCTTAAAAGACTAAAAAATTGCTATTATAAGATCACCAGCTTGTAAGATACCATGGCCATAAAGGTGTGAATTTAAAGTCCTGGCCAAATAGAAATATAGATGGTAACATTAAGGTTCAATTCAAACAATTTGTCAAGTGTATATTGTCCACGTCCCTGGACACGTCTGCTATAAAAGCCCAAATCTGTCAGGTACAATCAAGTATTTATATATAATGTTTGTGATGCGCCTTAGGGACTCAGTTATATGATGCAATGAGTATTTGGTGAGATACAGTATTAGGACTTTCTCGGAAAAGACTGAATTGACCTGATTTGGGTTGTAGGATATTAGCAAGGCAAAAGGAAACAGGGAACTAGGCAAGACTGTCCTGTAGGGTCAGTGATAGATCTAACAGATCCTCTACTGAAACACAAGTGATGCAACTCTTGCATACACCCTATTCCTAAAACCACCTCACCCAACAACACAGACCCTTCAACATACCGACCTATATCCAGCCTCCCATTCCTAGCTAAAATAACTGAAAAAATATTACAGAGACAACTCCAAGACCACATTGATGAATTTGCCCCACTAGACCCACACCAACACGGATTCCAACCAAAACATGGCATGGAGACACTCCTTATACATCTATTCAACAACATAATCAAAGGAATAGACAATATAAAGCAGGGCTACTTATTAATATTTATAGATATTTCAGCAGCCTTCGACACAGTTTCTCATCACATCTTATTGACGTGCCTAAGAGAAATTGGCCTTCAAGATATCACTATTAAATGGTTTCAATCATACCTAGAAGACAGACAGCAGAGAGTAAATACTGGGAACCTCACTTCAGCACCCTTAAAAACTACTCAAGGAGTTCTTCAAGGCTCATCACAATCAGCTCTTCTCTTCAACATTTATATTCAACCTATTTGCAAAATATTTAACAAATACAAAATACAATACGCCATATACACCGATGACATCATGGCATATACTCCCATTCAACTAGACTCACCAGACTACACTACCATATCTACCTGCATTCAAGAAACAACAACCTGGCTAGATAACAACAACCTAAACATCAACATAAAAACGTAGGCAATCATCATAACAAGAAACAACACATTCATTCACCCTACCTCTATCAACATATCCAATACACCGATTACAATAAAAGATGAAGTCAGATACCTTGGAGTGATTCTAGACAAGCAACTCACCCTCCAGCCATATATAAACAAGATATCCAAAACAGCATATTTCAAACTCGCAACACTCCGGAGACTAAAACCTCTCCTCAACAAAGAACACTTCTGCACAGTATGCCAGGCCATCGTTACACCTGTACTAGATTACTGTAATATACTATATCAAGGTCAACCCAAACAAGCCACCTGTCAACTACAAATAATACAGAAAACTGCTGCCCGCATCATTGCTAGTGCATCAAGACAAGACCATATAAACCCAATACTACATGACCTCCACTGGCTACCGATATCATCACGTGCAAAATATAAAGCAGCACTAACTATCTTCAAAATTAAAAACAACATGGCAGCAGAAATACTACATGAACTTATCGGATCCAAAACAAGCACAAGACCAGACAGAAATAGCACCAAAAACAATATACCAACACCCAGTCTATTTACAAGAACCAACAAATCCACATCCATGAGAGCCTTCTCGCTGGCTGCCCCTGCCATCTGGAATGCCCTCCCAGATAAACTAAAATCAAGAACAGATTTAAAAGAATTCAGAAAAACTACTAAAAACCACCCTATTCATTGAGCAATTCAATAAAGACTACCAATCACCCTAATCTCTTCAAGAAGAGCACTATCATGGGCCACTCCCGTGCTCTGGAAATCACTCCCCGACAACCTAAGATCAACAAAAGACCTCAAAGACATCTGGAAGACGCTAAAAACTATGCTCTTCACAGAACACTACAAGGATATCACATGAACTGTTCAACACTATCACTTTACAGAACACTACAAGGACATCACATGAACTGTTCAAACAAACTCCCTCGCTGCCAATAAAATGTAAATATGTAAATAGCTCTTGTACATAGCTCATACTGCATATAGCCTACAGCTGTAGATAACCTGCAGCAAGAAAATGTAAAAATATATATTGTTCCTGTACAGAGCTCCTACTGTATATAGTACACTACACAATCAACCTCACACCGCTCACGCACGCATTCCTCACTGTATTACTGCATGCCCACACCCACACACCCTGCCACTTGATTTGTTTGCTGTGTAAACCGTTCTGATTTTAGGATAAAGCAGTATATAAATCTGTTTAAATAAATAAATAAATATTGTTCTCAAAAACAGGCTGGTTGCAGGCTCTGGTGAATTATTATGCTCTGAACAAGGGAATTTTTTTAAAGTGCCGTCAAGTCAAAATTGACTCCTGGTAACCCAGCAGTAACTGGGTTTTCTTGGCAGGGTATGACCAGAAGTAGATTGCCATTCCTTTTCTTCCGAGACAGTAGAAGATAAAGTGACTTGCCAAAATACCTAGGCACATTTTTCATTTTTTTTTTAACAAATATAAAAATCAAATATATTCAAACCTATCTTTCATATAATACTCAGTTTTGTCAACAGCACCATTAGAAAAGAGAAAGGAATGGAAGAGTGGCCATGCTCCCACCCTCCAAATGCATGTAAATATTTCAAAATTAACAAAACTGCTGACGCAAATGATTTCATACAGACTCAGACCAAAACTGAGTGGGGAGGGGGGAGTTGGGGGGATTTTCAAAAGCCATTTACCTGTGAACCCCTTCCCCCTTAAGGTGGGTGTTTGAGAGTAGGATAAAGGTAAATGGTCACTTTATTCTGATAAAGAGGTCAGATGAGGTGGTCTTGGGCAAGCCACTTAACCCTCCATAGCCCATGTTCCCTGTAAAAAAAATAGTTATCTTCAAGTTATAAAGCCCTGTTCAATGTAATTTCAGTTTGTTCAATGTAAACTGCACTGATGCAGAATAGCGCGGTATATAAGAGAATGTAAATAAATAAATAAAAAAATATCATGTGCTTGTCTGTGTATTTGATATTAAGGGAGCAAGCTGCTGTATCGGCCACTGGGCTGGCAGAGCTGGAAAGTAAACATTTGGAGGGGATATGCAAATCACTGATAAGGACCAATGGAGCCCGCCCTAGAGGGGACTCCAGCCAGGCCAGTCCCAGACCCAGAAGCATACCCAAGGGGGTTCTACATAAAATTTTGAAGGCACCTCTGGGATTTTAAAATTAAGTTTTGTACTGTGAACAAGACTGGAAAACTGTAAAAATGGATGCTAGAACTATAGTGATGTTAAATAATTATTTATAATTATAATTAGTGCAGAGGTGAGGGGATTGATTTCTCACATGCTTTGATGTTTAATGGTGTGCCTGAAGATGTGAACAAAGTTTGGAGGAAATTGAAGTGCTAGGCCAGGTGATGGTCAGAGCGAAATCTACCCTGGACTGTGTTGAAAAGAGCAGGTAACTACTGTATCTTGAATTGTTATTGGGAGAGGGGACACCCTGCCCCAAACCACTGTCAGTTGGCAAGATAAACTGCTAGGCTGGTTAAAGAGTAAAGGAAAAACTTTGCAGGATATGGCAAACTTACTACCCCCAAGGGTACCTACAGTCTACTCTCCAGAGGCATTGGTAACACCATGGGCAAAGTGAAAAATGTCTCCAGCCTCATTATGACACTAACCCTTACAAGAGGCTGAGAGTCTTTTCAAGGATTGAGCCCATCACCCTTGGAGAGGAAGGTTTTGATTATTGGATGGTTTTAGCTCTCCATATGGCACAAGAATGGCCATGTACTGAGGGAGAGAAAACAGAAGAGGATGTTGGAAAATTTGTGGGCCCCTGCACGCGATGTGGTAATGTCATTGATCCTATTTAAACCTGATGCTACTGTCAAAGATTGTTTGGAAATTTTGGAGGGTGTGTATGGTAGCACTGAAGATAAAGAAGATTGTTTTGTCCGCTTCAAGACTACCATACAGAAGTCTGGTGAAAAGCTTTCCCAATATGTGGCCCGACTTGAGCGTGTTTTCCTTAGAGCTGTAAGGAAAGGTACTGTCCTTGTTCAGGAAATGGACAGAGTTTGAATTGAGCAAATACTTAGAAGAGCCCAGTATTCAGATTTCATTATAATTAAAGATGGTTTACCAGACATGAGAAGGGATTCCCTACCCTTTGCTGTCTTAATGAGGAAGGTTAGAGAAGAGGAGGACCGGAAGGCATCAGGGACTCTCTGCGTCATTCTAGCAGAGTAGAGCCACCCTATAGACAGGGAAGGGAGGATCACAGCCTACATTAAGACTCCTACGGAGCAGCCAAAACCCCCAGCTTGCTTGCTCTTCCGCCCCAACAAGAGAAAGGAGGGGAAGGGCCCTATGGACCAGTACAGACTAATGAGAGAGAGTACAAAGCTAAAATATCTGAATTAGAGTTCAAAGTCAAAGTGGTTGCTTTATGTAGCAAGGATGTTGCCAAAAAAGAGAACAGATCCCCACTGAGGGAGTAGGTTGAACAACCACAGCCCAGTTACCCCAGAAATAGGCCAAGAGTATCCAAAGGGCCAAATAAGTAATCTGATACTTGTTACAGATGTGGCAAATTGGGACACCATCAGAGAGAATGCGGGTTCTTTTCTAATGCCCCAGGAGGTCAGGAGATCATCAGGAACCCTGGAAAAGAGAACACCCTGGAACCATGTATGTTGGTAGTTCTCAGGCTGAGGTTAAATGTGTGGGACACATTGTCTCCAACAATGGGGTGGTTCCAGACACTGATAAGATCACTGCTCTCACCACTTGGCCACGTTCAGCCAATTTCAAAGAGCTGTGCTCTTTTCTGGGATTTGGTGGGTATTATAGGCGATTTGTAAAGAGTTGCTCAGAGACTGTAAGTCCTTTGCTTGCTCTGATGCAGGGTTACCCTCTCACAAATCAAAAACACAAGCAGAGGGCAAACGATAACAGAAAATATTATAAAGTGTAAGAGTCCTTTGGCAGCAAATGCCTCCAGAATGTGAAATTGCCTTCAGAGAAATTATGCGTTTTCTGTGTAATGATCCCCTGTTAGCCTATGAGTTGCATATTGATGCTTGTCTGAAGGGCTGAGGTCTGTAGCGTATGCAAGTCGCAGCCTGAACAAGACTGAGAGAAATTATCCAGCTCACAAACTTGAATTTTTAGCCCTTAAGTGGGCTTTGGTGGAGAGGTTCAGAGACAGTTTGGGGTGGAATTCAAGGTCAAAATGGACAATAATCCATTGACTTGTGTTTTAACCTTTGCTAATATGGGTGCGACTGGTCACCGGTGGCTAGCTGCATTGTCTCTGTATAACTTCAATTTGCAATATCGCCTAGGAAAGACAAACGGGGATGATGATGCTTTGTCCTAGTATACCTGACTGACCTATTCAATGCCTCATTGGAGTCGGGAGTGGTGCCAAAGGACTGGAGAGAGGCTCATGTGGTACCTTTACACAAAAGCGGAAGCAAGGATGTGGTTGAAAACTACAGGCCGGTTTGTTTAACTTCGGTGGTGAGTAAATTATTAGAAACGCTTCTGAAAGAGAAAATAGTGAGGCTTCTGGAGTCCAGCTGATTACAGGATCCGAGGCAGCATGGATTCACCAGAGGCAGGTCTTGTCAGACAAATCTGATTGATTTCTTTGACTGGGTGACCAGGGAGTTGGACCGAGGGAGAGCCCTAGATGTGGTGTATTTAGATTTCAGTAAAGCCTTTGACACTGTTCCTCATAGGCGACTTATAAACAAACTGAGCACCCTAGGGATGGACCCTAAAGTTACTGCTTGGGTTAGAAATTGGTTGGGTGGGAGGCGACAAAGAGTACAAGTAAATGGAGATCACTCTGAGGAGAAGGATGCTACCAGTGGTGTGCCCCAGGGATCTATCCTTGGTCCGATTTTTTTTTAACATCTTTGTTAGTGATATAGCAGAAGGGCTGTCGGGTAAGGTTTGCCTCTTTGCGGATGATACCAAAATCTGCAACAGAGTAGACACCCAGGAAAGTGTAGATAACATGAGGAGGGATCTAGCTAAGCTTGAAGAATGGTTTAGAATTTGGCAGCAGGGATTTAATTTTAAAAAATGTAAGGTCATGCATTTGGGCTGCAGCAATCCAAGGGAGCAATATAGTATAGGGGGTGAAGTACTTTTGTCCACTAAAGAAGAGCGGGACCTATGTATGGTTGTGTCTGATGATCTTAAAGTAGCTAAACAGGTAGAAAAGGTGATGGCAAAAGCTAGAAGGATGCTTGGGTGCATACGGAGAGGAATGGCTAGCAGAAAAAAGGAGGTGATAGTGCCTCTGTATAAGTCTTTGGTGCGACCTCATTTGGAGTATGGTGTGCAATTCTGGAGACCGCACCTTCAAAAGGATGTGAACAGAATGGAGTTGGTGCAAGAGGGTGTCTACTAAAATGGTTAGTGGTCTTCATTATAAAGCATCTGAGGACAGACTGAAGGATCTTAATATGTACACCTTAGAGGAAAGGTGGGATAGAGGTGATATGATTGGGATGTTTAAATACGTCTGCGGCATAAATGTTCAGGGGGAGAGTCTTTCAATTGAAAGCAAGTTCTGCTACGAGGGGACATGGGATGAGGGTGATGGGGGATAGATTCAGGAGTGATATGCGGAAATATTTCTTTACGGAAAGAGTGGTGGATCCATGGAATAGTCTCCCAGTGGAGGTGGTAGAGATGAGGACAGTAACTGAATTCAAAAAAGCATGGGACCAACACAGAGGAATTCTAAAAAGCATGGGACCAACACAGAGGAAAAAAGGGGATTGTTGTAGTTGTTGATATGGAAGGAGAGACTAGATAGGCCATGTGGTCTTTTTCTGTCGTCATATTTCTATGTTTCTACCTACCGGAGTGATAAGACAGAAGGGGACTGGTGTATGGTATCAAAGACTGGAGTAACAGCTTAATGCAATGGGCGCTACATTTGCTCTTCGTTATCCTTGTAAATGTGTTGTTGTCTTCCAGTCACATAAGTATGTTTTTTTTCAGCCCGAGGACTTGTCCTCCTTCATCAGTTCTCGTATTGTAACATCTTCTCCTCTCTAGCAGTACCCCACTATTAGTGATTCTGCTTGGTTCCCTGTGTACCTCTGGAACTTCCTAAACATTTACTTTATTTGTTATACAGTGGATTTCCTGGCCCCTGTATTAATTGTAGACTTTCTCCCCCATTTTGGGGACTATTAATAGCATTGTTTGATTTTTCTTGTTGTTATGTATTTACTATTTTTTTCTTTTCTTGCAATGTCTATCACTGTACAAGTGTATGCTTGATTCATTGTCAAAAAGCATAAATAAAAAGTTGTTGAATCATTGAATTATGCAAGTTAAGATGTTCTATGTAATAAGTTATAATGTTCAATGTTCTATGTAAACAAACTCTGCTTTGTTAACTGTTGTTAATTGTACACCGCAACTGATCGCTGGAAGATGCGGTATATAAATAAGTGTTAAATAAAATAAATAAATAAATAATAAATATAAAATAAAATAAAAAATGCAATGGTGCAGGGCATGAAATTGATAGGGATGTTGAAAATACACACCAGGCTGTAGATATTTTGGAGTTCTCCCTGAAGGTATCCCCACAGCTTATTTTAATGTGTCTCTGGCCCCAACTAACATGCCCAGATTGACTTTGCAGGAAATTTGACAAGCCCAGATGACTAACCCATTGCTTAAGGACATACTCAGAGTCAAGGAGAAGAGTTTGGGATCTCAGGTTATCCGGTCAGGAGATCCTGACACCCGACTAATATTTAGAGAGTGGAATCGGCTGTTTGTAAGACATCCATCAGGTACTGTAGAGGCAGAGAAAAGATTCTCGCTCAGGTCACCCAAAACAACTGTGCTTGCCTCGGGAATTTCACACAGTGGTGTTACAGTCTCTCCATAATGAAACGGGACATATGGAAACTGAAAGTGTATTGCAATGGTAAAAGACAAATTTTATTGACCAAGGCAAGCTCAAGATGTGGAAAGGTAATGTAAGTGCACCACCTGTATAAAAAGGAAGAGGCTGTTACAGAGGACAGCAGGACTGGTGAATATCACTAGCCAAGGGCCCATGGATCTGGTCTGTTTAGACATTTTGAGACTAGAAATGGACTCCCAGCGTAAGGAGAATATTTTGATGATAATAGACTATTTTGCAAGGTATGCTCAGGCCTATCCTCCCTGGGGTCAGAAAGCAGAGACTCTTGCAAAGATTTTATGGGAAAAATTATTTGTGAACTATTGACTCCCAGCACGCATGCACACTGACTGAGGGAGGGATTTTGAGAGCAGACTCATTAAGGAAACGCTACAGGTGACTGGTGTCAGAAAATCACATGCTTCTCCTTATCACCCTCAGGGAGATCCACAGCCTGAGAGGTTTAACAGGACATTATTGAACATGTTGGGTGCTTTGAAATGAGTACAAAAGAGAAACTGGAGTCAGTATACAAGCAAGCTACGTGGTACATGCTTACAACTGCACATATAATAATGCCACAAGGTTTTCGCCCTATTTTCTTATGTTTGGACGAGAAGCCCGATTACCCATTGATTTGTATTTTGGGGTTGTGGCTGATGGGACATTGCCTCACACTTTTCTTAGCTATGTCAGAAAGCTGAAAGAGTAATTGGGAGAGGTATGCAGGTTGGCCGCAGATTCTGCTTACAAACTGTGTCAGAGGAACAAACTCAGATATGACCAGAGGGTAAGACAGAATGAATTGATGGAAAGCAACAGATTTCTATCGGAGAACTGGGGTTTGTCAGGGAAGCATAAAATTGCTAACTGGTGGAGGTATATTCCTTATGTGGTACAGGAAAAACTGAGGAATCCAACCAGAATGGGGTGAAGGGCCAGTGAAAACTGAACACAGAAATCATCTGTTACCTATAGGGCAATTGGTATTTCCTCCAGACGAAACTCAGGAGGTCCCGGTACCCCATCAACCTAAACCATGCAGGAAGATACCAGTTAGATCCACAGTCCACCATCCCTAGACACTGAAAGTAGTACTGAAAGGGAACAGGTTAAGACCCCAGCTATCACACATAGAATGTGTCTGATAGTGTAGACTCTGAGGAATAATTTAACAGGAATGTAAGGTACAATTGGAGGCCATGGGATGGAAACCATACACTCACACCACAGGGACAGGGCTTTATAGATAGAGAGCCCCAGAGAGAAGCTTAGGAGTGGGAACCCACAGAAATTCCCCAGGACACTAAGGAAGACAGAGAAAGGGCTGACAGGGAAGCAGAATTAGTGCCCTGGGAATCAGATGAGAGCGAAGGTACTTCTGCTGAAAATGAATCACAAGGAAAGTTAGAAAGTGGACAGATTGACACTGATTCTAGTGCACCTCTTCCACTTAGAGAACCTGGAAGAATAGGGAGAACAGTGAAACCCACTTTAGAACTGACCTATGCTACCTTGGGAAACCCATCACCAATACCACTGAGGTAGCCCCTAAGCAATTGTCTGCTTATTGCACACATAAGGTTCAGAGATGCTTTGAGACCCTGGCACAAAGAAGGAGGTTGAAGTAAATAAAGAAAACCATACTGTCTTGTGGGCAACAAGAGATTTAGGAGGGGGGAGAGTGAACCTCCCCCCCAACACCCCCAAGGTGGGTGTTTGAGAGTGTGTTCAGTAACATGGGATAAAGGCAAATGGTCACTTTATTCTGCTAAAGAGGTCAGATGAAGGCCTATATCATGTGCTTGTGTGTATATGTGATATTAAGGGAGCAGCCTGCTGGACGGCCACTGGACTGGCAGATCTGGAAAGTAAACATTTGGAGGGGATATGCAAATCTCTGACAAGGACTGACGGAGCCCGCCCTAGAGAGGACTCCAGTCAGGTCGGTCCCGGACCCAGAAGCACCCAAGGGGGCACTATTTTTGGGTAGGTTGACTTGTCTGAAACTTGCCTCATTCCTGGCTTGCTAAAGGTGTGTGTGGATGTGTGTAATGTGACCGCTTTTAGTCAAACAGAAATGAGCATTCCTGAAGGTAGGGAGAGGGCATGTTAGCGAAACAGCACATGCAGATCTGATTTTAAAATGTTTACTCAGTGGGGCATATTTACTAAACTGTGGGTAACTACTGTGTGTTCTGCCCCAAAAATGAACATGGGGATGGAGCTGGACCTGTGTTACAAAATGGAGTTGTGCCCCGCATGTCCCTATGTAGCTTGCGTTGGTTTTACACCACCTCTGTACTTATTCTGTTGGCATGGTTGGCACAGTTGCACTTAACGTTACCAATTGAGGTGGCAGTAAGTGGGTCCATGCTAAATGCAATGTTGCCGGTGAGTGTTTGCCAAAACCACCAGCATTATCTGCAGTGGGCACGCACTGCTCATGAACTGCTCCCAATTTTTTTTTTATGATGGCCGCATTTTTGGCATAAGGTAAATTTTACTGCAGTGCATTTGGCACACACTGAACCCTGCACCAATCGGAAGCATGGTTTAGTAAACATGCCCCAGTGTTTTTGCATGGTAATTTGGCCCACATAAAAGGCAGGTGAAAAATCCACGGGTGCTTCTGACACCAGCCCTTGCAGACAGTTTTCAAAGGCAAGTTTGACTACAAAGTCTAGGGGTGAAAGAGTAACCCACAAGCTTTACAGCTCAACGGGACTGTTCAAAAACGATCCCCACACTTCCAATATTCCATTTAACACAGTTTGCAAAACCAATATTGTTTTCTTGGACCCATCCCCTCACTTGCAAAGATTTATTACTGAGCAACATCTCACATAGCTGTGTTTTACAGAGTGAGCTTTTGATAATAAAATCTTTTACAGCTATTTCAAACAAGTCTATCTAGCAAATCCCAAGTGTCACACATGAATACCTCCACTTCTTTTACTATCCATGCAAAAGATCATACTATTTCTATAACTTTTAAGATAGGCAGAATTGCACCATGGAAAACAGAAAAACAGCTAACTGACATTCCTTCATGAGTGGACTATATTAAGAGAAACTCGGAAAGCAGGAGGGCTATGCATGACCAAAAAAGTGCATTTCGCGCTCTTTTAAAATGAATTTTTCCTGAATTTTGTGGGCTTTTTTATGTGTTTTCCTATCCATTCATTTGAAATTCAAGCCCTTTATGCATACTAGAGCTCTTTTGCATGTGCAGATCAATTCTATGGCCATTAATTTGTAGGTGTGTGTACGCACAAGCTATTTGTACACACTGCCACTGAATATCCGGATACAGTGATCAACTGCAGCGGTATCTAGATAGTGATGATAGCCAATGCACATACCACTTAGGACAGCTGTTTTGCTGTCTGAAGTTATGTGGATTTTTATTTGCATAACACCACTGAATATTATAATTGCTATTTGCATAATATGAGTGCTGCTCCAGTTCCTCCCCCAGATCTCCCTGGGATAACTTTCTGCAGCATTATCCGGATAGTGCCGCTGAATATTAATATTGAGCTCAGTGGCACTTTTCCGTTAGCAGATGCTGCGAAGTGTCTTTGAATGCTGCTCCCAACAAAAATAAAGACCAACGTAGGCTGGAAGACAATGCGACTGATAGGGTGAGGATGGAAAATCTTACTCTTTGGCTTTCAGTCACACTCATCAGGTTGATAAATCTCCACCTTTGACATTTATGGAACAGAAAGGAGCTCATGGATGGTGAATCCAAGCTTCTCCTTCTCAAGGACATCAGTAAGGAGCTTCACAAACTGTAGGTTCAACTTGCCTAGTTTATAACACAGGTAAATGAACACCCTTTGCTGCAGCCCTTAGGAAGGCATTGCAGGGTCTGACCACATGTTGTCTGCAACTATCTACACCCAGTAGGCCAAACCGGGTACACCGTACCGGAGTTGCATGCTCTAGCTTGTCCACAGTCTGCTAGCATAACACAATCTACCTACATTCACCAGGTCCGCCCTAGACAATAGTTGCTAGATCACCAACCTGACACCCCTGAGCCGTCTCCACCTTAATGGCAGGCACATAACATTGGCAGGCGGTGCTGGGGGGGAAGCGTGGATGTCTATGTAGGCACTCCTACCCCAGAATCCACACCCTAGGCAGCCGCCTACCTGCACACTGGATGGCCTGGGACTGTGCACCACCAGCACCACCAGCATATGGGCATGTCAGCATGGGTGGGGAGGGGTGCTGGTGGTGGAGGGGGCAGTGGCACCTGCCCACAGCAGACCAAGGCCAAGCCCTGTTCAGGTGGGTGGCATGCAGTGCAACAGACAAGGACTGTCTGATGAACAGTCATGGTATCCCCAGGGATTGACCTGCCTCTGTGGCAACAGTATGGTGCAGTACACACAGCCAGCATGTCCTGGGGCAGAAGGTCACAGGTTAAAGTCCCAGCTGTGGCTCTGGCCGAGCATGTCCCTACATTTTACACTACATAGCACATGCAACATAAATATGTGCACTCCCTAGAGCATCGGCCAACAGGGGTACAAACACCCACACACAGAGGTTCCACTATCCAAAGCCTCATGCTGTTGGGCCCGGCACGGAGCAGCAGTTACCACCAAAGCACTACTACTAGCATCTGCATACCTTAGCAATGTCTGCACTGTGCTCAGCACTAGTGTGGCGGGCAGGGCTGCCAATCACCCCTATCTTTGCACAATGCTGAAATAGGAGTGGGAGTGTGTATATGTCTATCCATTGTTTTGTGGCTGCCTACTCCTCACTGGGCCCACAATGCTTACACTGTTTCCAGTGTTAGCCTGCCAATGTGCATAATGAGGAGCAAGGTATTGTGGGTATGGCCTGGACAGGGCAGACTGGGCAGGATGCATCTGCACAGGGTGTGAGACAATGGCTGGGACATTGTAGTGCCTGACCACCACCTGCATGGACAGGGTGGCCATAGCATGTCATGCTGGGAGCTCACTCTCACTCTGACTGAGCAGTGACCATGGCATGTCTAGGTTCCCACATAGTGCTATACAGTGCTTCTCTCAAGTGATATCTGTGTTTTCCCTGTTAAGGGGCCCAATCACTGAGTTACTTGCTTGGTGTCTGTGCTTAGATCACACTTCTGGGTGAACATAGTTCCTCTGGGAACATGCACTATGGACTGGCTAGTGGACTGTCTGCAGTTAGCATGTGCATGGCTGGAACACCTTGCAAGGTGCAGACTGACTGTGCCCTCTGCTGGTGAATGTCAGATTGTGGTGGGGGCAGCTGAGCTTTTCCAGGCCTACTGCCTGTCTGCCAGTGCCCTTGTAACAAGTACAGATCTGCATCAACTGCCCTGGATGGCGCCCTTTCACCAGCAGGACTGGGGTTGATGGTCCCACAGCCCTTCATCATGTCCCTCTACCATCTCCACTGCAAAGATGTAGAGTGTTGGTCTGTTGGGGGCAGATCCTGTCCACCACCTTGACCCAGAGAGGGCGGATTGGTAAGTGGTTCTACATAATCTGCATGTGAGTCCAGACACCCCCCCCTGCTCTTATAACAAGTGACCATGGCAACCACACTGGATATGCACTATTCTGGATGCGTCATGGTCCACAAGGGCTAGACGTGACCAATGTTCCCTCTAATTTTCTGTAGGCTGTGTGCGCATAAAATATCAGCTGTGCAGCTTCTGAAGGAAGGTTAAATTTTTGTGCGCCACATAACGACACTCGGAATTATATACTTTAAAATTTGACCACACGTCAGAATACAGTATGTACACCACATTGATTTTAATCAAATTAAATGAAAATAGACGATTACTAAATGAAGCAGAAAATTTCTAGTAATTACAATCACAACTTTTAAATTTTAAGACGTCTGTGTTGTTTTCTATCAGAATCAGAACCGTAATTTTTGTGCGCTCTGTTGTAAAGTATGTGCGCTCGCTCAGCGAGGTGTGTGCGCGCGCACACGCGCACAGCTTAGAGGGAACAGTGGACGTGACTGGGGAATACAGAAGGACACAGGATTATCCTAGGTGTGTCTGCAAGGAATACCTGTCACACACTGGCAGTGATGGGGTCCTGCAGCAAAGCCTATCTCAACCAACCCGGGTACTGCGGACCTGGTGCTGGGCACCCCACCACACCCTCAGGATGAGCACAGAACCCGCACAATGACATGGTCTGTAGCTACTCTGTGCCAGTATCACACACGGTCAGTTCCTGCTACCAAGCTGAGGTACTGGAGAGATGCATACCCCATCTGGTGATCAGATGTAGACTGCTGTTCTGCATGTGCATTCCATCATGGGTACTGGTGGGTTTACCCTATACTGGTAAACACAGCAGACATTTTGTGCGGTGACCTGCAGTCTTTCTGTAGCCAGCCATTTCTGAGACAGAAGCCATAGAGGTATAGCCCACTGGTTAATACAATGACATCCTAGGCAGGGGTCATGGGTTCAATCCCTCAGTGGTCTCATTTTATTAGGCCTGTCCGAGGCAAGTCCTTTTCATTCCTGTGACAGTCATATCTCTGCAGATCTGTGCTGCCAGCACATAATACCCTCATCACAGTTGCCAGCCATCCTTCTGTCCGTCTATCTGAGTCTGTCAGCTGTGTAGCATCCTGTCTTCATGTGCAGGCTGCTACCCCATGTCCTGCACTGGTACCCTTTTCTGCATTGTGGCTCTTCATGCTTGCCTCTCCTGTGTCTGCTCTGCATGGCACTACTACTCCTCTGTCCTCCTATCATTGCAAATATCTTGCCACCTCTAACTCCACTGGTGGACACGTATTCCCATCCTCTTCCACCCACTGTCATTGTAGCACTTTACATTCCCAACACCCTGTGCATCGGTACAGCTGCCTCCGATATGTTTGTCCATTTTACTGGCTGCCACATCGGCTGCACGCAGATTTGGCAGGGGGTCCATCAGCTCCCACCTCTACTTCCTTCCATCACTTGTCCATTGCCTTTCCTTGGTGCTCTGTGCAGTGTTAGAGTTACATCTGTTTTTTGGCCTTACATTTCATGCTTGTCAACTTCGGCCACCTTACTGCCCTTGGGCACCATATCTTGGGTCACCTTAACATCCTTAGGGCACCTTATACGGCACCTTAGGTTAAGGCACCTTATAAGGTGCCTTGTCAGCCTTGTAATGTGCTTTGTTCGTCAGCTTTAACGTGCAATGTCCCATTAACATGCGATAACTGGCCAAGGCGCCCTTTACCGCGCGTTAAAAGCCATTGCTACCTTGATGCTGGTACGCCCACTTCCTTATATGGCATTGCTCACGTTAACGCTGCACTTAACATTACCGCGCTTTAGTAAACATACCCCTAAATTAGAATTTGGTCTATAACTCCAAAGTAAGATTGGACCCTCACTAACTGTCTTCAATACAGAGCTCACGTTACACTCCTTCAATTTAGTAGCATAAATGCTTGATGGCAAATAAAACCTTTATTAACTCCTGCATCCATACCAAGAACTGACAAGTGCACTCCTTCAAAATAACTGCTGGGCCAGGGTCTGCTGCAAAGTAAGAGGCTCTTACCCACTTCACTAGTTGCTGTACCCTCTCCAAAGAAAGAGCTTGAAATTTATTTATTTATTTATTTATTTAACATTTCTTATAAATTCATTCAAACCCTCCTCCCTCCCATCTTTACTCAGCATTTCTCTCTCACAATAGACTCCACTCTCTCCTCCCCAAGTACTCTGAATCGAAATGCTGTTTCAACCCTTGAACCTTCAACATAAAATGATCTCTAGACTTTCAGCTGTCAATCTCTTTATCTGCTCCTGACCTCCCAATCTCCCCTCCCCCAGTAGTCCCGTCACAATCACACACATCTCTCTAGGTTTATTAACTGCTTCTCTGGCCTCCTGCAACCTTTACAAAATATTTATTGGCCTCCCTCTTCCAACGTCTCCTGGCATTTATATTTCGCACCTTCCTCCAAGCATGCTCCAGTTGGCATACTGTAGTCTTTTGCTGCCCTAACTCCTTAGAATACTATTTACTACTAGTCTCAGAACAGAACTGCACCTCTTTCAGCTGAATTACCTTATCTAAAGCATTTGCTATTTTGCCAATGACCAATCATCCACATGAACATCAATATCATAAGTTGAGGAAGCATTTTTGAAACTGACTGCCTTCTCTTCAAACACTGGAATAGCCACCTCTCCCCTAACCAACTTTACCTCTAAAAGTTGAACCCTTCTTTCCACCTTCCACTAAAGTATAACTGTAAATACATCAAGTACTGATCCATCCATGGCACCAGGGAAGTCTCACCCACTGAGGTAGCTCCCTAGATTTGAAACGCATCTGTCACAAAAAACAGATGTAAAGTGTGACCGGTCTGCTGGGTTGGGACATGCACCAGCTGTGTAAGTAACCAGCCTCACAAACCTTTTCCTCAGCATATAGATAGAAATTGCCCAATACCATCAATTCAGTATACCTTAATCATATAGATATAATAAATTCCACAATTTCACCTCAATCAGTGACAGGAAGAGGACAACAATAAATTACCCATGTTGGGGTTATCCTAAAATGGACCACCAACCTCTCACAGCCCTTAGGGTTTTCTACTGCACATTTAACTAAAGTGGAAATATCATCAAAATCACGGCCACCTCTCCCGTGTTTACCTTGTCATGCAATATATAAATGATTATAATTAGGAGGGCATACCATCTTCTTCCCACATTCACCCTCGCCTTAAATCATGTCTCGATTATAAAAACCAAAATCCAAATGCTTTTGCTAAGATACCTTGCACTATATGCCATTTATTTATAACGGGACGTGCATGGACAAGCAGGCAGGAGACCGTAGCACCATAAACAGCCCGGATGATTCAGTTGGCATTATAGGTACCAAAACTCTATCCCTAACTACTCTAGTACTGGTCATGCTAATGTAATGACCTGTACTACCATATCTCCCCCGACTCAAAATTCAGCATTTCTCCCAGGCTAGCTGCTTTCCAGTCTGCAGTTCAGACTTGCCTGCAGGATGGTAAAGCAACAAGGTCGAAGGTAGATGGCAAAAAGCAAGAAGCAGATATACGTCCTGCAGAGATATAAAGGGAAGATCTTCTTACCACAAGAGAAGGCAGGGTTAGAGGAATCTGTATGAAGAATTCAGCTTCTGTCCAACGGCAAGTGGCTGTAGTTTACCACTGCCATGGAAAGGGAGAGCTGCTGGCTGGATGATATCAGTATTGACAGTGGATGAGTAGCCTAGCAGTTAGGGCATAGACTTGGCACCCAGAGAGAACAGGATTCAAAATCCCATTGGCCTTCCTTGTGGTCTTGGGAAAGTCATTAAGCTTCAATGCCTCAGATATAAATTTAGGGCTCGATTCCTTGTAGACGAATAGAAATTAAGTGTTCATTGATTGCATTGTATTTCATTACAGTTCTTGCAAGCTTCTTCTTAATTATAAAAGCAACACCATTTATTCTTTGTCTTTCATTTCCAGCATAGACCACCATGTGATCCTTAGATGCAAAGCGCTCAGATGCCAGTCCATTTTAGTTCGCTGACACCCAACAGATCGAATTGTACACATTCCATTTCATTTTTGACCACCTCCAACTTCCCTTGGTTCATGCTTCGTACATTCCATGTCCAAATACATAAGACATCTTTGCAACTTCTGACTCTCATTTCATGTACAGCTATAACAGCAGTCAGATCTTTATCTTTATTTCTTCACTTGTTAGACCGCTTTTGTCGAAACATTAAAGCGGTTTACAATAAAATAAAAGGTCAACACCGCTAAACTATGGAAAAGGAACGCCATAATATAACAGGAAAGAAGAGAAAAGGACAGAGCAAAAACAAATAAGACCATAAACCTAGACCAAGGACTCCAGGGGGTCAAGCACAGGTAGACAAATCAAAAGGGACAGAAACAAAGGGAAAACAGGACAAAACAAACACAATAATAGCATAACAAATAGACCAACAGAAACTCAGGAAGGAACATCAGGAAGAAGGTCAAAGGCTTGTTGGAACAGATGAGTTTTCAGTAATGCCTTGAACTTGGGATAAGAGTGCTCTAAACGGAGGGAGGGTGGTAAGGCATTCCAAAGCAAGGGACTGAGAAAGAAGAAAGCTGAATGACGACTTTGTTCTAAGTGTGCCTGTGACGGAGAGGGTAAGGACAAGCGATTGGCATGCAGAGAGCGGAGCTGGCGGTATGGAGTATGAAGGGAAATAAGATCAGCTAGATAGAGAGGGTTATGTGTGTAAATGGCACTATGCGTTAGAATGAGAAATTTATAGTGAAAGCAAAAACGGAGAGGCAACCAATGCAGTCGAAAGAGAATGGGAGTGATGTGATCAAATCGATGGGCAAACGTAATGAGGCGGGCTGCAGTGTTTTGAATAAGCTGTAAACGTTGAAGCAGGTAATTTGGAAGGTTGGCTAAGAAAATATTACAATAGTCAAGTCTGCTGGTGACCAGGGCCAGAACAAGGGCGATCAGTGAACTAGAGGGGAGAAGGGAGCGGACAGCCCTAGCTTGACGTAAGACTGCAAACGAACGGTGGGTAAGAGAGGAAATGTGACTGTGGAAGGAAAGGGAGGAGTCTAAGATTACCCCCAGGTAGCGGAAGGAGGAGGTGAGAGGAATTGGAATAGGGCCAATCTTAGGCGCAAGAGTAGGGCAAGAACTGCTCAGGGAAACCCACATAGCTGTGGACTTGGAGGGATTTAGATGTAAAAAGTTCTGAGAGAGCCAAGAGGCAACATGGGAGAGACAAAGGTTAAGCTGAGAGATGTCCAGGGTCATCGGTGAGGTATGGAAAAGGAGGATAATGTCATCAGCATATATGTAGGATGATACTGGGTACTGCTGTGTTAGGAGAGGCAAGGGAGAGAGGAAAATGTTAAATAGCAGAGGTGAAAGAACAGAACCCTGGGGTACACCACAGGTGAGAGGGAAAGAAGAAGAGGACTGATCATTCGAATGGACAGTGAAGGAATGGGCTGTGAGAAAGGAGTGGAACCACTGCCAGACTGTGTTACGTAACCCGAAATCATACAGACGAGAAAGAAGAGTTCGGTGGTCGATCAAGTCAAATGCTGCCGAGAGATCAAGAGATGTCCCGAGGGCTTTGATCCAACTACATCATAAATGCTGACTTTACTCTGAAAAGTCTTCAGCTCCTCCTTCCACACAGGTAATTCTAGTGTTGTTGTCGTTGTCACAGAAATGTGATGCTCTGCTGCCAACACCATCCCATTCTGCTGCTGCCCAGATGAGTGGTTTGTCTTAGCCTAGCATCTCAGCTGAGACTTGTCCATCTTGGGAGACCCTGCCAGTAGCTAAGCTACCGATAGCTTAGCTCTCAGCATCACTGATGCACACAAGCCCTCACAGCATGACAAGCTACAAATCAAGTTCAGAAAATGAAAAAGAGAAGTTTTCTTCTCTGACCTATGATTTTTGAGAGAGACATGACACTAAGTCTGGCCTGTGAACCTCTCTAAGGTCTTTTTCCTTCTCATTACTTGAACGGTATTGATGAAATTGACACTGAAGTTCAGAATAGTTTTCTCTTATTTGGCTTTTCTTTTTTCTCTTATTTGGTTAATATACAAAATTTGATAAGAAGCCAATGCAGGTTGTACAGATGTTGTGAAATATCCTTGAACCGTTTATTGATAAGAGATGGGAGGTTAGTTCTCCCACACCATTACTGGGAACTATGTGCTATCAAGTACCTGCCAAGAAGAGCTAGAAAAAAATCATTTCACACAGTGGTTCTCAAACCTGTCCTGGGGGCTTCCCAGCTAGTCTGGTTTACGGGATATCTACAATGAATATGCATGAGGCAAATTTGCAAATAGTAGAGGCATGGGGAGTGGAGGAGTAGCCTAGTGGTTAGAACACTGGCTTGGTAACCAAGCAACCAGGGTTCAATTCCCACTAGCACTCCTTGTGGCCTTGGGCAAGTCACTTAACCCTCCATTGCCTCGGAAGAATGGCCTGGCAATCTACTTCTGGTGACACTGCCAAGAAAGCCCAGGAGCTTCTGGGTCACCAAGAGTCGAGACTGACTCGAAGGCACACATTGCATTGCAGAGGCAGCATATGCAAATCCATCTCATGAATATTCATAGTGGATATCCTGAAAACCCAACTGACTGGGGAGCCCCTAGGACAGGTTTGGGAACCACTGCTCTAACAAAGATCCTAAACTCAGAGACAGCTGAGCTCATGGAACACAGCTGTGCAATGTTAGACTGTTTTCTTCAAGAGAATTTGTGTCTAGAGGCAGGGTTCTGCAAGACCCAGTAACAGTATTTCCTTTTAATTTCATCTGGACATTGAAGACATCAGTTGCCTTTGTGGCTGCCACTGGACTGAATAAGATTTCATGTGTTTCCCTTTTCTTTTTTGGGACTGAACAGCATTGCATTTTGTACTGAAGACCATGGTCTATTACAGTTGCATTACTAGCACTTATCTCAGTGGTGGGAATGGTGCTAGAAATGCTTAGATAGAGAAGGATGGGTAGGTTTCTGAAATCCAGTGAGTTACAAGATCCAGGGCAACATGGCTTTTACCTAAGGAAGATTCTGCCAAAGCAATCTGACTGATTTCTTCAAATGGGTGACCAAAGAACTAGATGAAAGGTATGCAATTGATGTAATCTACTTCAATTTCAGTAAAGCCCTTGATACTGTTCCTCATAGGAGGCTTATGAAGAAACTGAACAGCCTGGGGATGGGTCCTAAGGTGGTGAACTAGATCAGAAATTGGTTGAGTGACAGATGAAATAAGTAAAGAAGGTGAGTAGTGTAGTGCCTCAAGGATCGTCCCTGTTTAATATGTGAATGATATTGCCGAAGGGTTAAAAGGAAAAGTTTCCTTTTTGCAGATGACACAAAGATTTGCAACAGAATGGACACCTCAAAGGGAGTAGACAACATGAGAAAAGATCTAGAAAAATGAGAAGAATGGTCTAATGCTTGGCAGTTAAGATTTAATGTGAAGACGTGCAGAGTGATGCACTTAGGATGCAGAAATCCAAAGAAGCTGTATGTGATAGGGTGTGAGAGGCAGGTGTGCATGGACCAGGAGAGGAATCTCAGGGTGTTATTGTCTGAAGATTTCAAGGTGGCAAAATAATGTGACAGGGTGGTGAGCAACACTAGAAGGCTGCTAGCTTGCATACAGAGAGGCATAATCAGCAGAAGGAAGGACTGTTAATGCCCTTATACAAGTCATTGGTGAGGTCTCACTTGGACTACTGTGTTCAAAAAGATATAAAAACACTTGAAGCAGTTCAGAGGAAGACCAAAATTATATGAGGCCTGCATCAGAAGACATATGGGAAGAGACTAAATAGGCATACCCTAGAGGAGAGGAGGGATAGGGGAGATATGATACAAATGTTTAAATTCCTAAAGGCTACAGTATAATGAATAAACAAACCTTTTTCAAAGATGTGGAAAGCTCTAGAACTAGAGGACATGAAATGAAGCTGCAAGGAGGTCAACTCAAAAGCAACATCAGAAAATACTTTTTCATGGAAAGGGTGGTGGATTCCTGGAATTCCTTCTCAATGGAGGTGGCGGGAACAAAAACAGTAATGGAATTCAAAAAGCATGGGACAGACACAGAAGGTCTCTTTATAGCAAGAGGATAGAATCAAAGCAAACTTAAATAACTTACAGTTCAAAAAATACGGAGGAGTAACCTTCACAGATTAGTAGGTACAACCATAAACAAAGACATAGAAATGGGTAACCTGCATGGAGTGGTGGGCATAACTATAACCACCTCACAGGGCAGATGAGATGGACCACGCTGGTCTTTATCTGCCATGCTTTACTATGTAACTATGTTATCTCATGTCTGGCGAGGGGTAAGTTTGTTACAGTTACCCAAGATTTCTCGTATCTGAGCTCCTCTCCTTCCAGCTCGGAAATTGCCACTCTCTTTCTCAGTTCCAGTGTCAGACTAATCAGTGAATGAAGCTACCAGAGGGGCCACTGACACTTTGTTCATTTTAAGCTGGAATATGTTGGGGGGAGGTGTGAAAAAGAGAGAGAGAGAGAGAGACAGACTGACAGAGAGGGTCTGTGACTGCCTGATGGAGATGAGTGGGAAAGTGAAAGAGAGACTGACTACCGCTAAGAACAGGAAATCAGAAAGAGAAATATAGAGTGACTGCATCATGAAGATGAATGGGAGATAGGGAGATAATGACCTCCTGCTGGACATAAGAGGGAGCTTGAGAAAGACACTGCCTGACTTCAAAAGAATTGAGGATTAAGAGAGAGAGAAAGTCTGTCTATTAGAGATGAGGGGGAGCACAAGAGATGGTTTGCTTGAGTGTCCCAATTTATAACAGCATTGCATCTCCTGAAATATTTTGGACAGAAAAATCATAAAATGCCTCTTGTATTTTATAAGGTTGCAGACTCCAGGGCAAGGAGATTTTTGTAAGCACTAATAAATTATTTCAAATGAGCAATGCTGCAACATTTTTAAGGCCAAATGATCAGTAGTAGTAGTAGTCTATCAACAATGAGCTGCTTGGCTGAAGGCCGAACAAAGTTTAGGTCAACTATCCAGAGGGTCGCCAGGAGTTGACATCGACTCGGCGGCACTTAACAACAGTAGCAGTAGTAATAAGCTTATGATAAAAGATAAAAGCTTATGATAAAAGTATAAGCTTATGATAAAAGTATAAGCTTATGATAAAAGATATGGAGAAGTGGGAGTCAGCAAGTTAAAAAAAATCTAACCAAAGACAGCAATGGATACTGGAGAAGTCGTTTATGACCATTGAATGGTATGTGCATAGTTTAGAGCAGGCATGTCCAACTTTGAACAGGTCGTGATCTACTTTTTCTGGCCAAAACTGCCGGTGATGTACCACCATGAAAATTAAGGTTCAAATTAGTTTCAAATTAAATTTTAACCCAATAAAGTTGGAGGATTCCCCCCCCACACCATTTTTAATGAACCTTCTGTCATTTACTTGGATGTGATCAGCTGTTAAGCAAATTGAGCAAAAACAAAACAGAGAGATGAAGATCCAGTAAGAACTGCGAAGGGAAATGGAAAGTACATGTT
Organism: Ichthyophis bannanicus; assembly: GCA_033557465.1. Classification (NCBI taxonomy): domain Eukaryota; kingdom Metazoa; phylum Chordata; class Amphibia; order Gymnophiona; family Ichthyophiidae; genus Ichthyophis; species Ichthyophis bannanicus. The sequence continues at coordinate 10,836,410 of JAWIIG010000024.1, read as the reverse complement.
TTCTTAAAGTTTTATTGAGTAATAACTTTAACTGTCTTAATAACTTTCTTTAACTTTTATTGAGTAATTTGTGTTAAATGTAGGTCTAGTATTGATCCAGGCTGATCTTGCACAATCTTTAATATTTCGCTCTTGCTCATTAGCGAGATGTCTGAGCCTGCATTTCATCCACCAGCTTTTTGAAGTTGGGTGAATATTGCACGAGGGCCAGTCTCAGGGAATCCTGGAGATGTTCATCTGTCATGTTAGAACGTTGTGTACTCTGTCATTTTCAGATGGGAAAACGCAGATTCACACAAATAAGTTGAACCAAAACAGGAGTGTACAGCTTCACTGCATCTTCTCAAGTTGGGAAATTTGTCTCTAGGCACTAGCTTCCAAAACGATTCTTGCTCAGCACGGGTCTTAAGAAAAATGTCATTTTTAAGGGTTAATATTTCATTTGCAAGAGATGGCTTGTTCAATGAGTAATTTTTACTGATAGCAGCTGCAGTTTCTTTAATGTCCACATCTACTTTGAATGGGTATGACAAGTACTCTACAACTGTTCCAATTTTTTGGAAGTCACAGAATCTATTTCCGAATTCCTGGATAACAGAACAGATTTCTGTCACATACTTCTCGTCCTGAAAAACAAAATTTGGATATTGTCCCAGATGGCCCTGTGTATTAGGAAAATGATCAAAAGTGTTGTTTGCAAGGTTAGTCATCATTAGCTCAAATTTGCTCTTGTAGGATGAAACTGTACTCATCATCTCGCCAATGCATTTGTTTTTACCTTGTAGTTCAAGGTTCATATCACTTAGTTCACCTGTAAAGTCAGCGAGAAATGCCAGATCACATAACCACTCCTCATCTTCCATCTCTGCTTGGTCATCTCCCCTCTCCTTCAAAATCTTCTTATTTCATTCAGCAATTCACGAAATCTTTGCAGAAATTTGTGCCTACTTAGCCACCTTACATCTGTGTGCAAAATGATTTCTGATGCCCCTTCATCAAGAGTAAGATTGAAAAGCTGTCTTTGAACTGATCCTCCATGAACTGAATTTACAATTTTGAAAGTGATGTCCATGACAGTCTTTGTATTGAGTCTCTTGCTTGTCGAAACTTGCTGGTGAATGATGCAGTGGTAAGAAAGGAAATCTGGGAAGTCGTCATGCTGTCAACAGAGGGCTATGAAACCGTTAACCTCACCTGCCATTGCTCTTGCTCCATCAGTAGTGATGGAAACAAGTCTATGCAATGGAAGATTACACTTTGTCACAAAAGAATGGAAAGAACTGAATATTTCCTGACTGGTAGTTCTCCCTTCTAAAGAAATCATTCCAAGTAGTTCTTCTTTAACACTGAAGTCTTCAAAAATCATCCGGATAAAGACTAGTAACTAGGCTATGTCTCTTATGTCTGTAGATTCATCCAGCTGGAGTGAGAAAGCAATACAATTTGAAACATCCTCCAACAATTGTTCAGTTGTGTCTCCACACATCTTTTCTATTCGCCGCACGACGGTGTTTCTTGACAATTGCACATCTTGAATAGCAGCTATGATCTCTTTCTTATTTTTAAATCCTTCAAAAAGATTGTCAGCTGCTTCAAGAAAACAATCTTTTACAAATTACCCTTCAGTGAAAGGTTTGCATTTCTTTGCGATCAGGTTGCTGACCTTGAAGGATGCTATAGTTGCATTGACCGAATGTGACCTTGGCTTCACCATCAACTGTTGCTGAGTAGCCAATTTCGATTTAAGTTCTTTGAGCTTCAGTTTACGAATTTCACTTTTGGGTGGAAAATCAGCATCAAACTTATTGCTATGCAGAGCCTTGACATTCCAGATTACCCTTTTTGGGCAAGGATACTGGGATGTTACAAATTAGACAACAACACTTGTCTTTCACCATGATGAAGAAGTAGTCCATTTCCCATTCATCATGAAAGTGGCAGGTTTTGCTCTTCTTTGGAACACTCATCTTCGTCATACTGGGATGGCTGGATGTAAGAAGGCCAAATCTGCTAAGTTAGTATAAACACTGGCTGAATCTGGTCCAAAACTGTCACTGTCCCAAAGTATTAAAGATCAACAGGAACTGAAGACCTCTGGATGATGTGCAATACAAGGACTGGAGATGCCAAAACCACACATGTAGTTCTAAAAGTAAAAATAAGAATTCATCATACTGGCACCAATAATCAAATACCACCAAACAATCATCAAAAAAACCTCAAACACTTGTCCAGCAAACCAGATAAAATCAAATACCGCCAAATAAGTTCAAATACCACCACACGTGATTTAATAAATTCAGCACACAGTGTAGAATCAACGCAAAGGCTAGGCAAAATAAAATTGCAGAGGCAAGCAAAAGTCACAGTGGTTTGAACCAATTTGAAGGCAAGGCATAGGCAAGTTAGAACAAAATTGGAAAAGCCCACCAAAATCACCAAATTCTTGACACTTTGTTGTGTCTGCCTGAAAACGTTTAATGAAAGTGAACTATAAAGCGACCAATGACCAGCACACGACACAACTAATACGGTAAGTGTATTCAGGTAAAGCCTGGGCGATTGGATATCACCCGGTATATAACACACTTCTAAGGGGTGTTGGGGCGGGGTAAGGAATGGGTGATTCTGAGAGGCAGGAGGGCCAGGTATGATGCCGAGCCTGTGGTGTCTCATCGCGGGCACAGGCAGCAGCCCCCTGGGATACCCACAAACTATTGGCACGAAAACAACAAGCGCCCCCAATACACCCACAGGCAAGATTCCCGCAGGCAGGGAAAAAAGATAGGAAAAGGATCAGCAGCAGCAGCAAGCCCTCGGCAGACAACCTGCTGGCACGAGCTCTCTCCTAGCAACGGGGCGAGCTGCTGGAGAGATGGAGTCAAGTGGGACTGGCGATCTACCTCTGACCCCTCCGCGATCTACAGTTAGATCGCGATCTGTTGGACATACCTGGTTTAGAGCATGGTAGACCTTTGGGAAGGGCAAACTGGGCAGAGGCCCAGGTTTCACGAAATGAGGGGCACCCCTCACATTACTCATTGGTTGGTTTGGGGCACCAGAGGACATAAAGAACTGGCAGACAATGCAATCCCTCAGGCCAATGAGGAGACCAGCGTTGGAGAAAATGAAGAGCCAATGGAGATCCAGGGCACCACCAGCCAAAGAAAACAAATGTTGTAAAAGAACAAAAAGTGTCAGCAGGGATTCCCAAGCCCTGCCAACAATGACCCAGAGCAGCTGTGGCTATCTATGTTGTGTGGCTTTTAATTGCTGTCTATCTTATTTGAAGCCTTTCTATGGCCACTGACTGTACTGTTTGCTATGTAGTCAGCAGTGGACTAGGAAGGAAGAGAGCATAAAGGTGGGAGTGGAGGGGGAGAGTTCATGAGGGGGCGAGTGGGGGAGAAAATGAGGAGCAACATGGGGTAGAAAGCAAACATGAATGGTAGGTGAGTGGTAGGGGGCAGGAAGAGTTTGTGGGTTAAGTGAATGGGCGGGGCTAAGTATGGGAATGAGTGTGGTGGGGGAAGCGTGACTGGAAGATGGTCAAGTAGGATATTATGAAAGTGGTGTGGGATGAGGAAGAAGAGAAAGTAAAGGGTGGGGGAATGTGGGAAGAAGAGAGCAGAAAAAGATGGTAGGGGGTGTGGAAGAGGATGGAAAAGTGGGAAATATAATTTCAGATGGAGTGGAGTAGAGAGGGTGTCTCTCTTTAGCATACAATAAAGTGCTCCTTACATACCCTCCAGCATCCCCCATTGCTCCACATATTCTACCCATCCCACAGTCACCTCTTCACATACTAAACCAAATACTATGAGCAAATGAGGAAGTACAGAGAGGAGATGCGACCTCTGCAGGTAAGTGAACATTTCTTTGGGGGGAAATCTGGTGACTTATATCATGGAGGAGAAGAGAGATTGTGGGTTAATTGATAAACTGTGGGCTGGATTTTCAAAGGTACTAATATATTTAGTGGTTGCTGCTATATGTGCAAATGTCTTATCAATGAATTTTCAGGTAATGCTGTTAAAAATTCTTAATGACCACCTTGGCACTATCCATATGAAGTGGCATTTTACAAATGATGCACAAGTGAAATCTGGGATGTCCAAGACAGAATGTCTGGAAGAAAACAAAGTAGGCACATCCAAGTTCAGGCACAATTTCACAAACTTAGATATACCCAATATGGACGTCTGCGGGAGCATCTACATAGACTTCCCTGAAATAGTTTTTCAGAAGCGGATTGTCTAGGAATAGCCTAATGGCTACAGTAATGGGCTAGGACCAGGGAAGTCCATGTTTTAATCCCACTGCTGCTATTATTGTGATTGCGCAGAGTACTGGGGATGGTGGAGTCCTATCTTCTCTACACCTTTTGGATGTTTTAAGCTAAAACAAGCACTTTCCCGGTGCCTGTGTGTGCCTGGAGCAGGTATAACCTGGACGTCCAGGGCATTTCTGAGATCAGGTGGTGATGTCCAGATTCTTGAGCATGCGCTGGCCATGTCTCCAGGACGCTCCCATTCAGACGTGAGCGTCCTTGTGCTGGGGACATCCACAGACCCAGCTTCCAAAATGCCTCTGGAAACGTCTCTGTGCTTCAGACATCCCTATGCCCATTTTCAGACATCCAAAGCATGAATAGGGCTTCTAAAATGACCCCCATAGTTCCGGGGCGAGCGAGAGAGGAACACAAGTTATTCCATCTAGCCATATAGAAAAATGATGTCCTAACTTAACCTGCCTAGCTATACCTAGAGCATCTGAATATAACCGCATCTATATAGCTCGGAGGCTATACATATGGTCAGCACCACTAATTATATGTATGGGTGCGCTAAATATACATCAATGATTTAAACATTGCAACCAGCATTTTAAAAAAAACAAAAAACAACACACACACACACTGGCTACAGGGTCTAAATATTGACCTGTCTATGTTTTAATTTCCTTAAAAGTCAAAAGAGTTAGTTATTATCTTGTTTAAGTTGCCTTTACAGGTCTAGTTTTAGGCTATTTTTGAGCTTAACAGCTTTAAAACAAAGAACTAATCTGCCTTAAGAGAAATTGTCTTATGTTAATTTTGAATCTGACTGCCTTAAAAGAATAATTAATTAGCCTTTTGAGAAATAGTCTTAGGTTCCCAGTCTCTTTTCTTAGCCTCCTTCCCTAAGCACGTTTCTTAATTTATAGTCTGTTATCCCAGTTCAAAAGGGAACTTCCTCACAACAGTTTGGTATTTAATAAAGAAGGGAGTAAGCTTAACCTAATAAAATGCCTAATTGTAGACTTCTTACAAGTCATTGACTAATATATCGAAAACATTTTGGAAGGACTTTATGTTAGTTGCTCTCTTACCATCTTTAAATGCATGGGCATAGTTTGTTTCATTCGGGAGGAGAGGGGACAGTGGGGTACTCAGACTGGGGTGGAGTTTGCATACTGGTAAATTTGTTTGCATATATACATTTCATACATATTCATTATGGTTATCTAAAAAACAACCTGGATAAGAAGCCAGTATATCAAACAGCAAAGACTTTAAATGAAATCTGCCATCACCGTGAGAAGTTTCTGTCATGGTGCCCCCACTCGGATTCACATCAGTTAAGAAGGAGAGAGCAAATTTTCCCTCTCCTACCTTCCTTAGACCTGATGCCACCATCCCAGCCCTCACTGCCTTTCTCCCCTGCAAAGCCCAGCTCTGTTCTTCTCATTGCCCTAGCGCTCAGCGGAGCAGCGTAAAGCAAGAGAGGACACGGGAGCATGGTGGTGATTATAATAGGGGGAAGCAGGACTTTGACTGGCTATCTGCTGCAGATGTAGCTGCCCCTCCGCCAGCACCATCCCTTCCCTCTCTCAGTCTTGAGATTCATCAGATACCTCGGTGTCACTTTAGACCAGAAATTAGATATGAAAGCACATATTAGTAATATTGTAAGAGCAGTATATCACAAAATACGCTCCCTTAGACACCTTCGATCCTTGCTAGAGCCAGACGATTTTAGAACCATCTATCAGGCGCTAATCATACCTCATTTTGATTATGCGAACTCAATTTTACAAGGTCTTCCACAAACCACCTTACACCCACTTCAAATGGCTATGAATGCTGCAGCTAGAGTCCTTCATGGAGCTTCCCGGAAAGACCATATCTCACCTATTCTAAAACATCTTCATTGGCTCCCAATTCAAAGTAGACTCACTTTCAAAATTTTACTAAATTACATTCAAAGCCTTCAAAGAACTCTCATCTTCATCAATATCAGACTTGATCCAAACACCACCCCTCAATAGAGACAGAAGGTCAGTAACACTCAATACTCTGTTAGTCCCTAAATCAATATCACAGTGTACCAAAACTACTTCAGACAGGGCCTTTTTATTCTGTGCACCAAGGTGTTGGAATAGCCTCCCTCAAAACATCCGAGCAATACCAGACCTTTTGCAGTTTCGCAAAGCTTTGAAACACTACCTCTTCCTTTTATCTTATCCAGTAAACAATAAAGACATCTCAACCAACCCACAGACCTTCCACTCATACACATACAATACAGATACCCCACAGACCACATACACACAAAACTGAAGCCATGATGATATTATGACTATGTTTATTAATTATATACCCTGTTATCCGAGTTATATTCTCCTGTTTTCTGTAAACACAAAGTACTGTTGAATTGTGTATCTCACTGTTTTTTGTGAACCGCGCTGATGCCTAATAGTGCGGTATATAAGAGTCTATAAATAAATAAATAAAATAAATAAATAATTCAAGAACAGCTCAAGGCGATCTGCTGCCTAAGGCGAGATAAGCTGGCGCTACCCCTCCCACCCCACCCCCTGGGCCTCCTCAGAGCAGGGGGTCACTCAGAACACTGGTCAGGTGGTTGCCCCAAGAAAAAGGAAATCAACATATTCCCAGATTATATAATTTTAAAAAAATGTGCAATGTTAATTAAACCACTACAATTTTTGCTGCATATAAACATGTAGTCTGGGAAGCTAATATAAACCATACAGCTTATGACATTGCACACCAGACCAGCATGTATCCATTTTCAAGTATCCATTCACGGCTCACTCTCAAATCTTCCAGCACAGCTCTCAGGATAACTACAGACTATCAACTCTCCTTCAGATCCCATATTTACAAAGTAGTGAAAAGCTGCTGCTTCTCTCTGAGTAGGATTAAATCTGTTAGACATTTCCTGTAAAATATCATTAAAATCATCTGTAATACCTGAAGATTGGTGAATGGCCAATGTAACACTAATTTTTAAAACGAGTTCCAGGGGTGATCTGAGAAAATACAGACCCATGAACCTGATATCAGTACCGGTAAATATGGTAGAAACCATTATAAAGAACAAAATTATTTAACATGTAGAAAATCATGGTTTAATGTGAGAAAGTCAACATGGCTTTAGCCAAGGAAGGTCTTGTCTTACTAATCTGTTATATTTTTTGAAGGGGTGAATAAACAGGTAGTCAAAGGTGAGCTGGTCAATACAGTGTATCTGGATTTTCAAAAAGCCTTTAGCAAGGTCCCTCATGAGAAACTCTTGGTAAAATTAAAAAGTCATGGGATAGGATGTACTATTGTGGATCAGGAACTGGTTAGAAGATAGAAAACAGAGGGTAGGGCTAAATGGCCATTCTTCCCAATGGAGAAAGGTGAATAGTGGAGTACCCCAGGGATCTGTGCTGGTTCTGCTGCTTTTTAACATATTTGTAAATGACCTGGAAATGGGAATAATGAGTGAGATAACCAAATTTGCAGATGACACAAAATTAATCAAAGGATTGTGAAAAATTGCAAGAGGACCGTGATAAATTGGAAGACTGGACATTCAAACAGCAAATGAAATTTAATGTGGCCAAGTACAAAGTTATGTACTTAGGAAAGAACAATCCAAAATATGGTTACACAATGCAAGGTTCACATTAGGAACCACCACCCAGGAAAAAGATTTAGGCGTCATCATGGATAACAGATTGAAACCCTCCACCCAGTGTGCAGCGGTGGCCAAGAAGGCAAAAAAAATGCTAGGAATCATAAGGAAAGGAATGGAGAATAAAACAAAGGATATTATAATGCCTCTGTATCATTCCATAGGGCAAACACACCTTGAATATTGTGTGCAATTCTGGTTGCCATATCTTAAAAAGAATATAGCAAAATTAGAAAAGTTGTAGAGAAGAGCCACCAAAATGGTAAAGGGAATGGAAGTATACCCCTATTAGGAGAGGGTTAAAAGGTTAAGGCTGTTCAACCTGGAAAAGAGATGGCTGAGGGGAGATATGATAGAGGTCTATAAATTAATGAATGGAGTGGAACGGGTAAACGTACATCGATTGTTTACGCCATCAAATAGTAGAGAGACTAGAGGACACACAATGAAGCTACTATGTAACCCATTTAAGACTAAAAAGAGACAATACTTTTTCACTCAATGCATAATCAAACTCTGGAATTTGTTACTGGAGGATGTAGTAAAGCGTAGTTACTCATCTGTAACAGGTGATCTCCGGGAACAGCAGGAATTTAGTCTTCACATATGGGTATCGTCAGTACCGATGGAGCCTGCACGGGAACGCTCCCCAGCGTCCAATAGGAACGCTTTTGGGAGCATCCTTCAGCACATGCGCGTTGCCTTCCCGCCTTTCCAACTGTCCCTCTTCAGTTAAGTTTGTAGCTGAGTGAAAGGACAGAGGGAGAGAGTAAAGAGACAAAGAGAGAGACAACTCCTAGAGGAGGTGGGTGGGTTTTGAAGACTAAATTCCTGCTGTTCCCGGAGATCACCTGTTACAGGTGAGTAACTACGCTATCTCCAGGAACAAGCAGGAATGTAGTCTTCACATATGGGGACTCCCTAGCTAAAGATGCCAGGGAGATAGCCCCAGGAAGGTGCACCCTAGAAAGGTGGGAATCCTTCCTCCCATGGCTCTCTGGCATTCCACCAGGGTTGGTGGGTAGGAATTGAATTAGGCCTGAAAGAGATTTTGAAGAACAGCTTGGCCAAAGAAGGCATCCCGATGGGAGGCTTTATCCAGGCAGTAGTGGGCTGTGAAGGTGTGTACCGAAGCCCAGGTGGCTGCTCGACAAATGTCATTGATAGACACAGAGTGGAGATTAGCCATGGAAGTTGCCATGGCTCTCACGTTATGAGCTGTGACATGGCCTTGAAGAGGAAGACCCTTACTCTCATAAGTAAAAGATATGCATTGGGCAATCCATTAAGATAAAGTTCTTTTGGAGACTGGAAGTCCCAAATGACTAGGGTCAAAAGCTATAAAAATTTGCGAGGACTTTCTATGTTGCTGTTTTCTCTGTAGGTAAAAGGCTAAGGCTCTTTTACAATCCAAAGTATGAAGGTTTCTTTCTGCATTAGAGGCGTGAGGCCTCGGAAAAAATACAGGAAGATAAATTGATTGATTTAAATGAAAAGGCGAAACCACCTTTGGCATAAAGTGTGGATGAATTCTAAGAACAACCTTATCATGATAAAACCTAGTATAAGGAGGATCAGCCACTAAAGCTTGCAGTTCACTAATGCGACGTGCAGAGGTGATTGCAATTAGGAAGATAAGAACATAAGAAATGCCATACTGGGTCAGACCAAGGTCCATCAAGCCCAGTATCCTGTTTCCAACAGTGGCCAATCTAGGTCATACGTACCTAGCAGTATCCCCAAGAGACACAGGTTCCACAATGCTTGTATTGGGTCAAGCATTGATATCCTGGGTCTCTTTTTAATAATGGTTTATGGACCTTTCCTCCAGGAACTTGTCCAAACCTTTTTTAAACCCAACTACACTAACAGCCTTTACTACATCCTCCGGTAACAAATTCCAGAGTTTGATTACACGTTGAGTGAAAAAATATTTTCTCTTATTTGTCTTAAATAGTTTACCCTGTAGCTTCATTACATGTCCCCTAGGCTTTTTATATTCTGATAGCATAAATAATCGATCTACGTTTACCCGTTCCACTCCATTCATTAATTTATAGACCTCTATCATATCTCTCCTCAGCTGTCTCTTTTCCAGGTTGAAGAGCCCTAATCTTTGTAGCCTCTCTTCATAGAAGTAGCCTTCCATTCCCTTTACCATTTTGGTGGATCTTCTCTGTAACTTTTCTAATAATGCTATATCCTTTTTAAGATACGGCAACCAGAATTGCACACAATGTTCAAGGTGCGGTCGTACCATGGAATGATACAGAGGCATTATAATATCCTTTGTTTTATTTTCCATTACTTTCCTTATGATACCTAGCATTCTATTTGCTTTCTTGGCCGCCGCTGCACACTGGGTGGAGGGTTTTAACATGTTATCCATGATGACTCCTAAGTCTTTTTCCTGGGTGGTGGTTCCCAATGTGGAACCTTGCATTGTGTAACCATAGTGTGGGTTGTTCTTTCCTAGGTGCATAACTTTGCACTTGTCCACATTAAATTTCATCTGCCATTTGGATGCCCAGTCTTCCAATTTATCCAGATCCTCCTGCAGTTTTCCACAATCATCTTGGGTTTTAACAACTTTAGACAGTTTTGTGTCATCTGCAAATTTGATAACCTCACTAGTTATTCCCTTTTCCAGGTCATTTATGAATATGTCAAAAAGTAGCTGTCCCAGTACAGATCCCTGGGGTACTCCACTATTCACCTTTTTCCATTGGGAAAATTGGCCATTTAGCCCTACCCTCTGCTTTCTACAGTTCCCGATCCACAATAGTACACTGCCTCCTATCCCATGACTTTTTAGTTTTGCCAAAAGTCTCTGATGAGGGACCTTGTCAAAGGCTTTCTGAAAGTCCAGATACACTATATCAACCGACTCACCTTTGTCTACCTGTTCATTCACACCTTCAAGAAAAAATACCAGATTAGTAAGACAAGATCTTCCTTGTCTAAAGCCATGTTGGCTGTCTCCCATTAGGCCATGACTATCTACATGCTGTGTAATTTTGTTCCTTATGATGGTTTCTACCATTTTCCCTGGTACTGACATCAGGCTCACTGGTGTGTAGTTTCCCGGATCACCCCTGGAACCCTTTTTAAAAATTGGCGTTACATTGGTGATCCTCAAATCTTCAGGTATTACAGATGATTTTAATGAAAGTTCACAGATTACTAATAAGCAGGTCTGCAATCTCATATTTCAGTTCTTTCAACACTCTTGGATGTATGCCACCCGGTCCAGGTGATTTGCTACTATTCAGTTTATCAAATAGTTGTAATACATCTTCCCGGTGTAGCGATATTTCTCTCAATTCCTGTGCAGTATCACCTTTAAATACCACTTCAGTCTTGGGTAACATTCCTACATCTTCCTCAGTAAGGACCGAAGCAAAGAATTCATTCAGTCTCTCCGCTATAGCCTTGTCTCCTCTTACTACACCTTTTACCCCTCTATCATCTAACGGTCCAATTGACTCTCTCACAGGCCTTTTGCTATGAATGTACTTGAAAAAGTCTTTATTTTGTGTTTTTGCTTCTGTAGCAAGTTCCTTCTCAAATTCTCGCTTTGCCTGCCTTATCAATGCTTTGCATTTAACTTGCTACTGCTTGTGCTGTTTCAAGTTTTCGTCGTTTGGCTCTTTTTTCCATTTCCTGAAGATGACCTTCCAGGTCAAAAACCTAAGGGTTATAGTGGCTAAAGGCTCAAAAGGTGGCTTCATGAGCTCCCCGAGAACTCGATTTAGATCCCATGCCACTGGTGGTAGCTTAATGGGAGGTTTGGTTAATAGAAGACTTCTCATAAATCTGGATATGAGTGGATGAGAGGAAATTGGTTGTCCATTCAGAGGCTTATAAGAAGCTGCAATTGCACTTAGATGGACTCTTACTGAATTGGTCTTTAGACCAGAATTTGATAAGTGAAGGAGATACTCTAGTATCAATTCCAAAGGTATGACAAGGGGGTTTAATCCCTTCTTGGAGCACCATATAGTAAAACATTTCCACTTGAAGGCATAAGATCTTCTTGTGGAAAGTTTCCTAGAAGCCTGAAGGATATCCTTAACCTGTTGGGACAGGTTGAGATCCTGGAGGTCTAAGCCTTCAGCAACCAGGCCATGAGATGCAGGGACTGGGGATTCGGGTGCCATAGCGTCCCGTTCTCTTGGGAAAAGAGATCTGGAGCATGCCCTGAGAGAGATGTAGAAGCAGGGGATACCACGCTTGGCGTGGCCATCGTGGTGCTATGAGAATCATGCGACCCCTGTCTCTCTGAAGCTTGAAGAGTGTTTTGGGGATGAGGGGAATGGGTGGGAAGGCATAAAAGAAGTCCTGACCCCAGTGAAGGAGGAAGGCATCCCTTGCCTGACAACTGTGAGCCGGAATCCTGGAACAGAACTGGGGAAGTTTGGCATTCAGTGGACTTGCAAAGAGGTCTATATCTGGAGTGCCCCAGAGATGAAATATCTTTGCCACCTGCTCTAGGTGGAGGGACCACTCGTGAGGCAACAATACTCGACTGAGTTTGTCTGCCCAAAGGTTTTGAATGCCTGGAAGATAGACCACTAGAAGGTGAATTTGATACTCTCTGGCGAGGGCCCACAGTCACAAAGCTTCGTTGCATAATGACAGAGAGCCTGTCCCGCCCTGCTTGTTCACATAGAACATGGCTACTTGATTGTCCATCTGGACTAGGACTGTCTTGTAGCTGAGCTGGGCGTGGAATACTCGAGGAGCTAAATAGATTGCTCTTAATTCCAGGAGGTTTATGTATAAGCCAACCTCCTGTGGAGTCCAGGTGCCCTGGGTAGAGAGATGATTCAGGTGTGCTCCCCAACCCACCTGTGATGCATCTGTTGTTAGGGTGGCCTGAAAGAGGGGTTGATGAAAAGGAGACCCCACTGTCAGATTTTCTAGTGATTGCCACCATTGGAGGGACAAAATTAGTCGATGAGAGTTTATTATTTTGTCTGATACATGACCTGTGGCCTGTGTCCACTGTGTGGATAGGGTCCACTGAGCTGCTCACATGTGGAGGCGAGCATATGGGACTACATGAACTGTGGATGCCATATGTCCCAGCAACTGTAGTAGCTCTCGAGCAGTTAGGGAGGATTTCCCCGCTGCTTGAGAAGCTAGTTGCATTATGCAAAGACACCGGGCCTGTGGAAGGAAAGCCTTTGCCTGTCTGGTATCTAGACAGGCCTCTATGAATTCCAGGCATTGGGAAGGAACAAGTTGGGATTTTGGGAAGTTTATTACCAACCCCAAGTATTGGAGGATTCGCATTGTGCAAGACAGTGCAGTGCTGGCCTCTGCAACTGTAGGGGCTCGAATGAGCCAGTCGTCTAAGTAAGGGAAGACAAATAGCCCCAGGGTTCGCAGAAATGCCGCTACTACTGCCATGCATTTCGTGAATACCCTTGGTGCTGAAGCCAGACCAAAGGGAAGAACCCTGCATCGTAAGAATGTCCTGTGATCTGGATGGATCAGATTGTGAGTGTATGCATCCTTTAAGTCTAGAGAGCAAAGCCAATCCTGGCTTTGAAGGTATGGCAGAAGAGTTCTTAGAGAACTCATTTTGAACTTCTCTCGAAACAGGTATTTGTTCAATTCTCTGAGGTCTAAAATGGGTCTGTGTCGTCCTGTTTTCTTTGGAATAAAAAAATAGGGGGAGTAGAACCCTGCACCCCGTTGAAGAATGGGTACCTCCTCTATTGCCCCTTGGGCAAGAAGTGTTGAGATCTTGTGATCTAGCAGATTGTCTGTGGAGGTTTGAGAATTGAATTGCTTTAGAATTGTAGGAGGGGGCATGCTGTGAAAATGAAGCTTGTACCCTTCTCGTACAATTGACAAAGTCCAGTCTTCTGCTGTTATCTGAAGCCATCTGTTGGCAAAGTGGCATAACCTGCCTGGAATATTGGGGGGTTGGGGACCCCTCAGAGGCAGGAAGGCTAAGCTCTCTAGGAAGGAGTCAAAGCCATTGAGGGGGCTGAACCTGCGGAGCTGGTTGGGCTCTCGGGCCTTTTGGCTTCTTTTGCTGTCTAGTTTGTCCCTTTTGGGCAACCTGACCCTGAGTCTGACTCTGTTGGGTATAGGAAGGATAGAATTTCCTCTTTTTGCTGAAAGAGGGGTTTTTATAAGGCTTCTTTTTGGCTGGAGTGGCTGTAGATTTTGACAATCTATCTAGAGTAGTATTGTCAGCATCTAACTCGTTAGCCTTCTCCTGCCAGTTCTTGCCAAAGAGATTCTGTCCCATGCAAGGAATGCTGCCTAACCTGTCCTGTACCCAAGTCTCCAAGTCTGATGCCTGAAGCCAGGCAATCCGTCGTGCGCCAATGGCAATAGCAGAGGTTCTGCTGATGCATTCAAAGCAGTCAAAGGCTGCACGATTTACAAACTTGGAGACATCCTGAGCATGCTTAACTAGAGCAAGAAAGTCTTGTCTCTTGCCATCTGGGAGAAATGGGCTCATAAGCTCCAAATCTCCTGTAACTTCCATGGAAGCCTGAAAAGTTTGGCGCCCAAAAGCGTCCAGAGTCCTGCATTCATGACCTGGGGGATTGTATGCATGCCTCTTTGCACTTTTCATCCTACGCATGGCTGACTCCACCACCATTGAGTGGTGAGGCAGCTGAGTCTTTTGAAATCCTGGACATGGCGGAACTCGATACATAGTATCAAGTCTCCTAGAATGAGGAGATGTAGTCAGAGGTGTCTCCCACATCCTGAGCATTAAGTTATGCAGAATTTCATGGATGGACAAAGTGGTTGCCTCCTTTGGAGCTTTAGGATATTGGAGAATTTCCGATTCCTTTGCTCTGGGTTCCTCTTCAGGAGCCACTGTGATTGAAAGGCCCTTGGCCATATCACGAATAAAATCCTGAAAGGACATGTCCTTTGGAGGTGACATTCTGCGTTGGGAAGAAGAGGGATCTTCTGGGAGAAACCCTCTAGTACCAGCAGAATTGTCAGAGTCTTCGGAATCGGAGGATTCAAAGTATTCTTGACCACGATGCTCATGGAAAGCACGGTCCCGGTATCGATCTGTCGATTCCAGCCAAAGATGGCGTGTGAAGAATTCCCACCGGGGCCAGTACCGCCAGTACCTGTGGCTGAACTGGTGCAGGTACCAGTGTAGGTACCGGCATTGGTATCGATGTTGGTACCGGTGCCCGTTGGACCAACGGTACCACAGCTGAGAGAAGAGCTGCAATGCTGCGTTTGATAGTGAGGAACCTCTGGTCTATTGACGCTGCCGATGCCTGGGTGTCGGTACCGGTGAAAATGGCCGGGACCCCTGAGCATGGCACAGGTAGTTCTTGCGAGGTCGAGGCCTCGAGAACATCCTGAAGCCCCATTGATGCTTTGGAAGCCAAAGCCTCCCATCGGGGCTGCTTTGCCGGTGTGGTTCCCTCAAGGGCAATGCCAATGGCCTCTCGATGCTTAGCAGGAAAGCTACCCTTTGAGGACCGGCTTTTATGTTTAGTTACCTGAGATACATGGGAGGAAGAGGAGACCCTTGAAGATGTCGATACAGTGGATCTGGCATCCGAAGAAAAGAGGGTACCGAGCTTTGCAGCCCGGTTCTGTCTTCCTCTTTTAGTCATCCCAATACAGGAGAGACATTCAGATGGAGAATGTTCAGGCCCTAAACATTTAAGACACCACACAAATGGTACCGCCACACTTAGTACATTTTTTAAAACCACTAAGAACATAAGAACATAAGATATGCCATACTGGGTCAGACCAAGGTCCATCAAGCCCAGTATTCTGTTTCCAACAGTGGCCAATCTAGGTCATACGTACCTAGCAGTTTATAGGTCATACGTACCTAGTTGGTTTTTCCATGTTTTAGGAATATGGGGCCTAGAGCACAAAATATGGGGCCTAGTGCCCAAAATGGCGCCTAGCACCTAAAAAGAAAAGTTTCTGAAGAGAAACAGTTCAAAGTATGAGTATTTTTTTTTTTTTTAGAAAAGAAAAGAACCGGCGGTACCAGTAAGCGTCGTACGGAGGCAAACATGAACACAAGAAAACAATTTTAAAGACGGAATTTTCTGCGGTGACAGGGTATGGATCCTGTCGGCTCCGTGGAAAATGAAGAACTGAAGAGGGACAGTTGGAAAGGCGGGAAGGCAGCGTGCATGTGCTGAGGGATGCTCTCAAAAGCGTTCCTATTGGATGCTGGGCAGCGTTCCTGTGCAGGCTCCATCAGTACCGACGATACCCATATGTGAAGACTACATTCCTGCTTGTTCCTGGAGATAAGCTGTTAGTGTAGCTGGGTTTAAAAAGGGCTTGGACAAGTTCCTGGAGGAAAGGTCCATAAACCATTGAGGACCCGGGAAATCCACTACTTGCCCCAATACAAGCATTGTAGAACCTGCGTGTCTTTTTGGGAAACTACTAGGTACTTGTGACTTGGACTGGCCACTGTTGGAAACAGGATACTAGGCTTGATGGATCTTGGTCAGACCCAGTATGGCATATCTTATGTTCTTATGTTCCTTGATAGAGTATTAAAAACAGTAATTCACTCGCTTGTAATAAACAAATTGTCAGGTGTCTCACATGTGAACTAAAAAGAATCCATCTTATTTAGAACACGGCAGTTAAACTCCTCTATAATGCAAAGAAATCGGACCACATCACACCATTACTATATAAGCATCACTGGCTCCCAGTTTCCTTTCAAATCCAATTCAAAACTCTCCTTGTCCATCACGCTTTGTACACGAGTCTACCCCGCTACCTTCATTCTCAGCTCATCCCATATTACCCTACCGTTTTCTATGATCAGCCAACCAAAATCTCCTCACCATCCCTTCCAAACCCAGTCTGCATCTTGAAACATACAGAACTATGGCATTCTGCTGCTCTGCCCCCTTCCTCTGGAACATCCTCCCCACAAATTTTTGTCTTGAGTTGCCCTACAAGGATCATAGGAAAGGACCGAAAACCTGGCTCTTTGAACATGACTTCCAGTAACGTTCTACCAGAAGACCCAGATATCTAAATATTTACATACCCCCCTCCCCTCTCTGTTTTTCATCTGGCTACTTGTTTCACCAGTCCTGGTAGCTATTGTTGTCGTATTCCACCTGCCCATATGTTTCCGTCCTGTCTTTTTTTCCTCAGTGTACACTATTCCGGTTCCTCTCCTTGATAGTAAACTGCTATGATGTTTGGATATAGCGGTATAAAAATACTACAAATAATTAATTAAATGCAAATGCATATTCTGCAGAAAACAAAGAAGATGCAAGGTGCTTGTATACCAAAGAACAATAAAAAAAAAGAGCAAGGACCATAGCGCAGTTACAAACATGAAAATAAAATTATTATAATTCATTTTATTTGGTTTTATAAACTGTGCTTTTTCCTTCAAAGAAACCCCTTTTCCAGCAATGGGTGTAGAGCAGAACTAGAGCATTTCCTCATAGACCTCAACATACCAAAAATAATTCCTAATTCTGGTGTCATTTCAGTAAGAACAATATAAACCCTCACCAGTACTAGGTATATTGTGAAGTAATACCAAATACTACAAAAAACACTCAGGACCTGTGAAGAAAATCTATCATACCATAACAGCATTAACTTCCAAAACAAACACAAGCAGCCAACAAAGAAAAGAGCACCAACATAAAAATTGCATTGGGCCAGTACATACATATACCTACTTACAAAACTGAACAAGCCGGAGTACTGCAAATACCCACATAGAAACGGCATGCTAACAGAGCACCTGCCCTCAGTCACACAGAACGCAGACAAAATTTAAAATGAAACACCAAAGAATCAGACTCTGCCAAACACCACCAGAGAAACAAAGGGAGATGTAGCTGCCTTTGTACTGTGCAAAATATTAAGATATAACATGTAAATTGTAAGGACCGACATACTCCAATCACTAAATTAAAAATACAGAGTCTCATTGGCCAAAAGAGGTGATTCGTAACCTCAGATAGTCTAAGGTAACATTCCATAATTCCCTACCATTAACAAGCATGCACTAAATAATATACAGAAAAAAATTTAACACTAGGACCACATCAGGTAGAAGACGAAGGCAGAGAAGGACTGGGAGGGGAACCAAATCCAAAAGAGCAGGCAGAAGTGAAGTCCCAGAACAGGGAATAGTTTGGGCAGTCACTGGAGCAATATCGGCATCTCACTAAGATAATTGATATGCAAAAAGGTATAAATTTAGGAGCCTTTTTACTAAAGCCCATTAGCTGGTTAATGTGCAGTTTAACGCACGGCAACCGGCAGCCAGGAACGCTAATATGAAAGTGTGCCTGCCGATGCATGCTAAAATGCACCTTAACTAGCGATCACAGGATGGAGCTGGGAATAGGTCACGTGTGGACGTGGAAAGTGCATTACCGGGACTGGTGCAAGGATTGGAGGCACCCTAGGCGGGTCCCCTCCATCCTGCCATCCCTCCGACCCTCTCTGCCCCCCCTTCTCCGGGGCCTGCGGCAGCTGCAGCAATAGCCCCCAAAACATGACGCAGCACTTAGTAACACTCCGGCACTGTATCACAGTTTCCTCCTATTCATAATGTGCCGCTTCTGCCCCCCTCCGATGCCGCTTCCAGTGTCAGAGGGAGATGGAAACGGTACATTGTAAACAGTAGGACATCGTGATGCAGCGTTAACGTTAGTAAGCACTGCATTGTGGTTTGAGGGCTATTGCAGCAGCAGCAATGGGTGCCCTTGGAGAGCTAGTGCCCTAGGTGACTATGTTGTTCACTGGCCCTGTGCATTAGCCCTAGCCCCAGCGCAATCGCCACCCATTCAGCGGCAACATGGCTCTTAATGTAAGGCCACCTAACAACACCTCTATGGGTGTCATTAAATGAATCTGCCTTAGTGGAGCGCACGTTGGAGAGGCCCATCACACATTAGCTGCTGGGGCAAACTGGTCACGCCCTTGACAACTAACGCAGAGGCTTTGCACTTAATGTGCGTTGGTAATGAATGTTAAATGAAAAACCTTATGGACTTTATTCAAAAGCCCCTTAGTGTTCATGCGCTCTCCTGAATGAATCTAGCATGCACACTAAAGAGTTTGATGCATTACTTTTCACGCACACTAATATCGCAGATCCCATTCAAGCCTTTTAACCATAAGCCAAGGAAAACACACACACTTTCAGCTGCTTCTTAAAATAACTATAATTCTTCAACAGTTTCACCTTTTTTGAAATACTATTCCATAACCGAGAGGCAGCCACTGAAAACATCTGATAAGACCACTTCTTACGAATAAGATCAACAATGAGAAGAATAAACAGATCCCGCTGAGAGGAATTAAAAGGCTAAGCAGATATATAAAGTTTCAACTTCTTTGTCAAATATGCAGCAGCTGGAGTTGTATCATTCAGAACCTTAAAAATGGAAGCCAATAAATAAAGCTTGATCTAAAATTCCACGTGTAACCAGCGTGGCATAAAGAGCAGGCCCTTCACAGAATCCCAAGGCCCTAAGACCATCGTTCAAATGGGCTGTGATATGTTGTATTAACTGTAAATGCCTCAATCCATTCTTAGGTAATCTTATCAAAAGTGGACCACAATAATTCGCCTTTTTCCATTGGGAAAATTGGCCATTTAACCCTACCCTCTGCTTTCCATCTTTTAACCAGTTCCTGATCCACAATAGTACACTGCCTCCTATTCCATGACTTTTTAGTTTTGCCAAAAGTCTCTGATGAGGGACCTTGTCAAAGGCTTTCTGAAAATCCAGATACACTATATCAACCGACTCACCTTTGTCTATCTGTTTATTCACACCTTCAAAAAACATAACAAGTTAGTAAGGCAAGATCTTCCTTGTCTAAAGCCATGTTGGCTGTCTCCCATTAAGCCTTGACTATCTACATGTTGTTATAAACACCTTTACCTGTAGCCTATTTACCTGTGGCCAACCTGGCCAATGAGACTCAGAGAGGAATATTTTGAAGCAGTATAAGAGCTCTTTAATAATATTATTATTATTATTCGTTCCTGCAGCAACAGGTGTCCAAGGAAAGACACACCCCTTTACATATTACAGTGACATTTATACCTTTGTCAAATCTACAGGCCCCTACCCCTAGTATCTTATTGGCTAACTAATACAGTGTTATTGACCTATCTATTGCACTCAGGCAGCATACGTGGGTTTCTGCTCATCCCCTTTTATTTATTCTTTTACTTTATTTAATATAATTCCTTATTCTTACATGACAGATCATATGCAAGAATGCAGTTTTCCTTGTTCTTCTGACCCTTTTATGATAGTACATACTGATGTCAGTCCTTATCTTCAGGTGGTCAATGGTTTATTTACATTTGTGCTTGCTCCATAAGATCTTTGCATTGCAAAAAGGTCAACAGAGCAAGGATCTCTTTTATTTAACATAGCTTTATAACTTAAGACCAACCCTGACCTCTACAAAATTAGTTTTTCTATCTTGCATATATTTATCTTGTCTCTTACAATATGGCAATAAATAGACACACTTCAAATACATAATCCTCTATATTTTATATGGGGTCAACTCCCTGACTTTTTAACCATTTTTGGCTCTCATGATCCACACAGTATGCCTTTTAACTTTAGGGGGCTTGTTTACAAAGCCGCGGTAGCGGTTTCCGATCGTTATCGGAGCCACGGCCCCATTGATTGATTGTAAACAAGCCCCTAGGTTTCTGTTCTGTCTGTCAGTTCTTATCATAAAGGACCACAAAGATCAGGAAGGGAGTGGGGGGGGGGGGGGAGGGGAAAAAGATGAGTATGTACTTAGTGTCTCTTAGGCTCTGGTATCTCCAGATGCAGAACAATAGAGAGAGAGAGAAGAATATGCATGATATGGCAGGCTTTTATCTCAGACATTTTTGTTTTGCAAAGTATTTCTAGAAACCTCTGTATCATGTTAAATGTTGTAAAGCACCCACATATTAAATGTAACCCCAATTGTGATGTGATGTAACCACTTTGATTGTAGGATAAGGTGGTATACAAATCTGTCTAAATAAATATAACAACATTCTTTGACTTACTTTTCTGATCATTCTGTAAAAATAACACTTTACATTCTTCTATCACCTTTGTATAGATTCTTTTGTAAAAACAACAATTTAAACCTTTCTATAAATGTTGAGTAATTTTATTCTTTATGATGGTTTCTACCATTTTCCCAGTACTGATGTCAGGCTCACCGGTCTGTAGTTTCCCGGATCACCCCTGGAACCCTTTTTAAAAATTGGTGTTACATTGGCGATCCTCCAATCTTCAGGTATTACAGATGATTTTAATGATAGTTCACAGATTACTAATAGCAGGTCTGCAATCTCATATTTCAGTTCTTTCAATACCTTTGGATGTATACCATCCGGCCAAGGTGATTTTCTACTCTTCAGTTTATCAAATAGTTGTAATACATCTTCCCGGTGTTTTGATATTTCTTTCAATTCTTCTGCAGTATCACCTTTAAATACCACTTCAGTCATGGGTAACATCCCTACATCTTCCTTAGTAAAGACCGAAACAAAGAATTCATTCATTCTCTCCGCTATAGCCTTGTCCCCTCTTACTGTCCCTTTTACCCCTCTATCATCTAATGGTCCAACTGACTCTCTCACAGGTTTTTTGCTACAAATGTACTTGAAAAAGTCTTTATTACATGTTTTTACTTCCACAGCAAGTTCTTTTTCAAATTCTCTCTTTGCCTGCCTTATCAATACCTTGCATTTAACTTGCCAGTGCTTGTGCTCTTTCCCGTTTTTGCTATTTGGCTCTTGTTTCCATTTCCTGAAAGATGCTTTTTTGGCAACAACAGCCTCTGTGACCTCACCTTTAAACCATGCTGGCAGTTTTTTAGACTTCCTTCCACTTTTCTTAAAGCATGGAATACAGCTGGTCTGGGCTTCAAAGATAGTATTTTTAAACACCCAAGCTTGGTGTAAGTCTTTAACCTTTGCAACTGCCCCTTTTAGTTTTTTCTTAACTATTTTCCTCATTTTATCATAGTCTCCCTTTTGAAAGTTAAACGGTAGTACTGTGGATTTCCTTACCATCCCTCCTCCATTAATTAAATCAACCGCGATCATGCTATGATCACTATTACCAAGTGGTCCCATCACCCTTATCTCTTGCTCCAGATCTGGTGTTCCACTAAGTCCAAAATGGCTTCCCCTCTGGTTGGTTCATGAACCGGCTGCTCCAAGAAGCAGTCATTTATTTCATCTAGAAACTTTATCTCCCTAGCATGTCCTGCTGTGACACTGACCCGGGGTAATTGAAATCACCCATTATTATTACTGTTCTGTAACGTTTGTTAGCTTCCATGATTTCTTTGAGCATTTCATCATCCATTTGTTCATTTTGGCCAGGCAGTCGATACTACAACCCCATTGCCATCTCCTTTCCCTTTTTACATGGAATTTTAATCCATAGAGATTCTACAGTGAATTTTGTTTCCTGCAAAACTTTAATCCTTCTAGCATTTGCATACAAGCATTTTAGAGACTGTATTCTATTAATATTAATCTGGTTATCAGTAGGCAGGGGTAATTTGGAATCTTTAAGCTCTGTCTGCTATGTAATCAAGAGCATTTGGGCTACTTGTCTTTATTGGAACCTCTCTGCTGATGTGCCCTAACTTCATTTTTAACTTCATATTCCTTCAAGGATATATTTTTCCGAACCATGCACTCTTGGGCGACTGTTGGCTCTCCCCTGTTATCTAGTTTAAAAGCTGCTCTATTTTCTTTTTAAAGGTTAATGCCAGTAGCCTGGTTCCATCCCAGTTAAGGTGATGCCCATCCCTTCGGAAGAGCACCTTCTCTCCCAGAATGTTCCCCAGTTCCAAAGTAATCCAAAACCCTCATCCTTGCATCATTGTCTCATCCACGCATTGAGACTCTGGAGCTCTGCCTGCCTTTTGGGTCCTCCGCGTCGAACTGGAAGCATTTCGGAGAACGCTATCCTGAAAGTTCTGGATTTCAACTTCCTACCTAAGAGCCTAAATTTAGCCTCCAGAACCTCCCTACCACATTTTCCTATGTCATTGGTACTGAGGTGTACCTAGACAGCAGACTCCTCCCCAGCACTATCTAAGACCTTGTCTAGGTGGTGCATGAGGTCCGCTACCTTCGCACCAGGCAGGCATGTTACCAGGGGATCCTCACGTCCACCAGCCACCCAGTTATCTACATGCCTAATGATCGAATCACCAACTATAACAGTTGTCCTAACCCTTCCCTCATGGGCACATGGCTCTGGAGAAAGGTCCTTGGTGCGAGAGGGTTTTACATCACCTGGAGGACAGGTCCTAGCTATAGGATCACTTCCTGCCACACCAGGGTGATGCTCTCCTGTCACGTGACCTCTCTCCTCCATAGCAAAAGGGATGCTGCCAGACTGGAGGTGGGACTTCAGGACTATATCCCTATAGGCCTCGTATATGTACCTCTCTGTCTTCCTTATGTCTTCCAAGTCTTCTACTCTTGCCTCCAGAGATCGGACTCGTTCCCTGAGAGCAAACAGCTCCTTACACCTTATGCACATATAAGACCCCTCACCAACTGGGAGAAAATCATACATGTGACACTCAATGCAAAAGACTTGAAAGCCCCCATCTCGCTGCTGGACGGCTGTCTCAATCTTTGTTTTAAGGTTGTGTTTAGATATTTAAGTTCTTTACTTACTAAGGGTTGCTGGGGATATTTATACTAATAAAACTATACCTAGTATGTTTAATGTACAGTGGTGTGCAAAAGTCTGGAATCATTTGTAAATTTGACGTTTTTTTCAACTTTGTGATCTTATATCTTAATTTCTTTTTCTTCCCAGTGGTTTTTTCTGTGTATCTCATGATAAGTGATAGATTTGGTTATTAGGGCCAACTTTTAGTAGTGGTTTGGCCCTTATTTTCTGAGTTTGTTCCCCATAGTTGTCCTATTGACAGATTTTCTGTGAAAATCGCGTAATCTATATTATTGTAAGTATGCTTTAAAATATTATGGACGCACACCAAGTTTCCTTCAAATTAATGTGACCTTGAAAAAGGACATTTTTATGTGTCAGTGATGGCTCAGTATTTGATGGGCCACCCTTTGTTCTTGATCACCTGACTGCACCTTGTTGGCATTGAATGAACCAGTCTGACAAGGTGATCGTTGGTGACAACGCGGTTCCAAGCTGCAATGAGTGACTCAATCAGCTCATGCTTTGATGTCAGATGCCTCTTGGATATTTCCAAGGCCACCTTGTGCCACAGGTTCTCGAATGGATTCAGATCTGGAGACTGGGCAGGCCAGTCCATTGACTTGATGTTGTTCCACTGCTTCCAGCTGATCACCTTGGAACAGGAACTGGTCAGGAAACAGCTGGTGTGCTGATGGCACCATGCACTTTTGCAGTATGGTGATGTACTTGGCTCCGTTGACCATTCCATCGATGATGTGAAGACGTCCAACGCCACTGGCAGCCATGCAGCTCCAGACTATGACCTTCAAAGGATGCTTCACAATGAGGTTGAGACACTCAGGTTTGAATTCCTCTCCAGGAAATCTCCTCACATAGGTGTGAGCCTGGTTACCAAACAGGCAGAAGGTGCTTTCATTGCTGAATAGCACCTTTTCCCACATTTCAGTCAACCAGGTTGAATTTTTCTCGCCCACACGATCCTATTGCATCAGTGGCTTTTCCGTGCTTTGCAGCCCCAGAGACCAAACTGCAGGCACTGGCGACAAACTGTTGATGAGCTGACATTGACCTCACTCTTGTCTAACCATTCTCGAAGTAGCTGAGGAGAGGTCAACTTGCGATTAGTCAGTGAAATGCGTCATAGTGCGCAGTCGTGGCATGATGTTGATGCACGTCAGGGCCGGCCCGTCCATTGTGCAAGAATGTTGTTTGCACAGGGCCCCGCGTTTCAGGGGCCCCGCGCAAACAACATTCTGCATCTGCCGGTAAATTAAAGAAAAAAACAAACTTGCTGCTGCTGCTGCCGCTGCTGCCATGGCAGCGGCAGAATTGAGCGTCCCGTAGGATCCCCCTGCCTGGCAGAGTCCTCCATGTGACCTCAGCTCCCTAAGTGCTGGCTTTTAGAGCTGCGAAGGGAGACAGCTTCTCCCTCGCGGCTCTGTTAAGCCGGTGGTGCTGATGGGAAACAGGATTTCCTGTTTCCCATCAGCCCCGTGGGCCTAAACAGAGCCGTGAGAAAGGGAAACTCTCCCTTCGCAGCTCTGAAAAGCACACACTGAGGGAGCTGAGGCCGCATGGAGGACTCTGCCAGGCAGGGGGGGCCCCGCGGGATGCTCGATTCTGCCGCTGCCATGGCGGCAGCAGCAGCAAGTTTTTTTTTTTTTAATCTACCAGGGCTATGGAGGGGGGCTAAAACTGGAAGTGGGCTGATGGGGGCTAGGTCTGGTAATGAGATATGGGGGGGCTAGGACTGGTAATGGGCTATGGGGGGGCTAGGACTGGAAATGGGCTGATGGCGGGGCTCGGACTGGAAATGGGCTGATGGTGGGCTAGGACATGTAATGGGCTAAGGGGGGGGCTAGGACTGGAAATGTGCTGATGGAGGGCTAGGACTGGTAATGGGCTATGGGGGGCTAGGTCTGGAAGTGGGCTGATGGGGGGTTTAGGACTGGTAATGGGTTATGGGGGTGGGGCTAGGACTGGTAATGGGCTGGGGGGTTGCTAGGACTGGAAATGGGCTGAGTGGAAGGGGAGCTTGAACTGAAAATAGCTGATGGGGAGGGGGGCTTGGAATGGAAATGGGTTGTGAGGGGAGGGAGCTAGCACTGGAAATGGGCTGAGTGGGGGGGGGGAGCTAGGACAGGAAATGGGCTGATGGAGGGGCTAGGATAGGGTTGGAAATGGGCTGTTGGGGGGGGTGCTAAGATTGGAAAAGGGCTGTGGTGGGGGCTTGGATTGAAATGGACTCATGGAGGGGCTAGAACTGGAAGTAGGCTCATGGGGTCTTGGATTGGAAATTGGCTGAGTGGAGGGGAGCTAGGATTTGACATCGGTTGATGGTGGGACTAGGAAAGGACTAGAAATGGGCTGATGGGGGCTGGGATTAGAAATGAGCTGATGGAGGGACTTGGATAGGATTGGAAATGCATGGGGGAGCTAGGACTGGAAATGGGCTGATGGTGTTGCTAGGATAGGATTGGAAATGGGCTGATGCGGGGACTAGAAGGGAGCAGATGCTGGTTGGGGCTGGAACTAGAAAGGGAGCTGATGTTGGGGGAGGATTAGAATGGGATGGAGCTGGGAGAGTGAAATGGAAGAATGGAAAATTTTTTTGTGTGGGAGGGAAGACAAATCTATAATTGCCCGGGTATTGGAAGAGTAAGTGGGGATTGAGGATGGAGGGGTAAAATTTGAGTGGATGAAAAAGGAATGAGGAAAGTGCAAAAGGAGAAAGATTAGTATGTTAAAGCAGATGTAGAGAGAGAATGGAAAAAAAAACTAGAAGAGAGAAGAGAGAACAAATGGACAGCAGACGATAGAGAGTTAGCAGAAGACAAGAAGAAACCAGAAGAAAGTGGCTGGAGCAATTGCAACTGAAAAAAAATGCACAAAAGTTAGAAAAATATCTCTTTATTTTGAATTTATTAACTGGAATATGTCAGCTCTGGGAAATGTGCATCATTAACGTCTGCGCTTTGTTTAGTACAAGAGGAAATTAATTTACAGTTTTATTTCTACAGTGTTGTTGTACATTCCAAGTTTGGCTTTTGGGGTTCCCAGTTTAATTATTGTCTTCCTGTTTCTAAATTGGGATTCCTTCTTTGGTGATGGTCTATGTTCTGCATGTGTAACTGAGCTGAGGTATTCTGTTTATGTAATTCCTATTTGACATTGCCACTTGTTCTCTTTCCCCAGTAGGTCATGTATTGTTATTCTCTGAAATGTATTGGTTTAATATTTGCAGTGTTGCCTTTTGATAGGTAATGGTGCTTTGTGAGTCCTGGTAGTGCTGTTACGATATGGCGTGTTTGCTATGGGTTCTAAATGGGCAGTGTTTGTAGTAGTTCCTAATGTGCCTGGCGGTTGGCACTGGATTATAGTAATGTAGAAATCTTTTAGTCTTTCTTTATCCATACACTCATTAAGAGGCATGTTTACTAAAAGTTAGCATATGGTAGCATTATGCAAATATTTATGCAAATGAGGCCCATTATGCAAATGAGGTCACACACCCAGTCTCCGCACATGGCCCCGCACCCCCCCTTGGGCTGACCCTGATGCATGTGGACGACGTGAACGAGGCTTGTCCACCACTGAACCCGTTTCTTTCTTCTTCTGTACAATCTTAACAGTTCTCTGACTGCAGCCAACTTTCCTGACTATCTGATGGCTTGAAAATCCTTCCTCGCTCATAAAGGACACACAAACTAACTCCTCCAACGTCAGGGTCTGAGTCTTATTCATGGTCGATCCAGAAAGCGTATGAAATTCAAAAATTCCGCATGTTTTTATAGATGCACTGTTGGCTAGATATCTGCATTGTGATTGGTTAGTGAAACCAGCCTCCTGATTGGTCAGAAATAACGTGTGCATATTGGATAATCTCGATCCAGTTTTGATGCAGGATCCACAAAAAGCACAGTAGCTATCTCCCAGTGTCTGTAAAGTATTTAAATTGGAAGCAAGGAATGCAAAAAAGTCAACGCTAATAGCCAAATGTATCCTTTTTAAAGTGGTAGAAAGATGAATATGCTGGGCTAACGCAAAATTTAAAAAAAAAGCTGTTAGAAAGTACGAAAAACGCAAAACTCACAAGTGACTCCAGACTTTTGCACACCACTGTACTTTGTTTTTATGCTGATGAGAATAAATAGCTGCACCTGAGAGTGAATATGGCACCTCCTTTCCTTTAAGAGGTTTAAGCACCTATAAAGCTATGATTATCCCAGGGTTGGGTGGGTGTCGGGGAGGGAGGGAGGGAAAGAAGACTTATTAAAAGCTGACTGCTATGCAGTACCCTGTCCTGTGCTTCTAAGGTAATCTGTGACCAATCTGCAGGGGAGTCCCACAGCCCTTGCTTGGATAGAGGGAGTCTTGGGTTCTAAATTTAACCAGAAAGCTCTCTTCTGTGTTTTAAATTTAAACCGAAAATGCTTTGCTGCTACTAGGCCGTGAATGATTTAACAAATACACTGGGTTCACAGATTAATCAGCTTTAATCTAAAGAATTCCTTTTCACCCAAGATTTAGAAAAATTCCCAAAAGTAAATACTTAGAATTGCAGATCTCTCTCCAGAAGTAGCAGTCCACTTTTGTAGTCCTTCACCATGTGCACCTTTCTGCTAGCTGCTGCTTTTATGTTTGCTGAGCTGTAACATGAGGCACAGTTTTCTGTGATCTCATATGCCCCCCTTTGATCCCAGTGATCCTTGTTCAGAGATAAGCTGTGGTGAGAGCCAACACTACACCTAATCAGTGACACAGCCACCTCTGAACAAAAGACACCAAGATTAATGGAGTGGGAAGGCTGTGGGGAGAGGCAGGACTGCCTGCATGTGGGATTAGAAAGCCCTGTGCATCTCATGTTACTGCTCAGCAGAGGTGAGTTAAAGTGTCACCCACCATCTCTATTTCTTGTGTTGCACTGCATGCAGAGGCTGATTTGCTGGAGTTTCAATTTAATTTTGTCTACATATTTCTACTTCAAATTTGTTATAATTTATTCTGGATTTGGTGAGGGTCTAACTGTGTGCTGCCTGTGTGATCAAGACCAAGTGTTCTATTAGTATTAGGATCTGTAGAAATCTGACTTGTTCATTTTTCTGAATAAGTGTAAGGATGTGCTAAGGCCCGCTATAATATTTATGGTGCTGCTTTTTTTTGGGTATGTTTCTTATTGTGTTAATTTTAGAAGTTAGTGTTATGATATGGTATATCTGCATTATAGGTCTTCAGTGACTTTTGTAGGGCTTTGTGTTAGTTCACGATCTGCCTGGTTAATGAGATGACACCGGAATCAGATTTTTTTTCTTGTATGCTGGATTCTATGCCAGAATGTTTTAGTTTTGCTCTGCATCTATTGTTGGAGGAGGGGTTTCATTGGAAATAAAATAGATGTTCAAAAAGAAAAAGAGAGAACCATAGCACAGTTTTCAATGCCAAAATATTATTAGTTATAATTTATTTTTATGTTAGAAACTGTGCTGTGGTTCTCTTTTTCTTTTTGTCTCTTGATGTGTGAGCACCTTACATATCCTTTGTTGTTTGCAGAATGTATATTTACAGATGTCAATAGTTTTTTAATCTTAGAGTGCCAGGCTAAATAATTAAACACCTATAATGTTTGCTACATTTTAATTATATAGCCTGGGAATATGTTGCTTTCCTTTATTTTCACAAAGCCACTGAATGGGAACCTCCTCTCCCTCTTTGGGTATCTTGGGGGTACCAGCTCATCCCTTGCCTGTTTGATGTGCTCGGTTTCTATCCATCTAGTGTTTTTTTTTTTAACATAATCATAATGAATATGCAAATATATTGCCTCACCCTTTGCCCTCCAGAAATGAAGCAGTCAAACTATGCCCATAGAGAGAGGCTTAATACTAGACATTGGGGGAAGGGAGGGGTTGAAGAGGTGGAGGTAGATGCTAGTTATGGGATGGGGGTATGGAGAGTAGATGCTTGCCACAGGGATGCGGAGGTGGAGGACAGCAGACATGGGAAGGGACAGAGTGCAGATGCTGGACACAGGGTGGGGCCATAGGGGGATGGAGGGCAGATGCTGGGCATGGGGAGGAAGCAGGGGAGATTATGGACCCTGGGCAATGGAGAGAGGAGAGATGCTGGACACATTGGGGAGGGGATAAAGATAGATGCTGGACCACAGGAGGGAAAGGAAGAGAAGAGGAAATACCGTATATGGAGCCTGGAGAAGGGAAGAGAATGGAAAATGCTGGACATGTAGCAAGAGAGGGGAAGAGAGTGGGAGATAAGAAACAAAGGGCAGGGAGAAGGAATATAGAGAGAAGGGGGAGTTAGTGAGAGGATGGGGAAGGAGAGAGAGAGATGGGGGAATTGCTGGGAGGGCTGGGGTGAGGGAGATGAAAACTATAGGTAGATGCAGTAGAAAGGGGGAGACTGAGGACTGATTGATGAGGAGGGGTGAAATTGGAGTGGATAAAGAAGCAGAAAAATAAATGGATGAAAGCTAAAAGATCAATGTCAGAGATGGATGTAGGGGAGAAAGTGAATACAGGAGGTGAGAAAAAAGTGACAAATGGACATATCATCCTTGTAACAGCGTTAAGAGAAGACAGCAACAAAAGAAGAAACTAGAGACTGGAAGCGGGATGAGGAGGAAAGCTGGTCAGACAGGAAAGGTAGAAAAAATAATTTTATTTTCAATTCAGTTATCAGAATATGCCAGTTTTTGGAATTTACAGCTGCTATTTTTCTATTATTTTGCATAGTAAGAGGGAAAATGCTTCACTGTTTCTATTTTTTTTGGTGATTCGTCTGCTTGGAAGTGATATTGTCATTGTGATTTATTTATATTTATTTATTTTATTTAGTGATGGGATGGATGGTGAGAAGAGAATAACTTCACTTCCCTACTCCACCCCCATTGCCAATCCTGGTACTTAGAGGGACTTTTCCACCACCCCACCCCCACGCCCAGCACTAGCTAAGTGTCCTAGATTTGCCTGCAAAAAAATCTGGTAATCTTACATTTATGCAAATACATACTGGGAGTGTTGGGGATTGTATGCATGTGTGTGTGTGTGTGTGTGTGTTTGTGTGGGGGAGTGTGCATATACATGTGTGTCAGGGATATGTAGAAGTGTATCTCAACTGTGCGTTTTTCTGTGTGTGTGTAGTGGGCAATGTCGGGAGCGGCATTCGTGCGTGTGTGTCATGACCTGCATGCATGCATGTGTGTGTCATGGGCCGCATGCATGTGTGTGTATGTATGCCATGAGATGTGTCAGGGGTTGTATGTGTATGTGTTGTCATGTATTGGGGGTTTCATGCATGTGTGTGTGTGTGTTTGTCAATCTCTCTCTCTCTCTTTCCTGATGCCCCAACCCCCCAGTCTCTGTCTCTATCATGACCCCCCCCCTCCTGTTTCTCTCATGACCACCCCCCAGGCTTCATCCAGTCTCTCTCTCTCTCTTCCTATCATATCACCCCTTCATCCAGTCGGTCTTTCACTCATCAATTCTTCTTCCTGACCACAACTCCGGAAAAGCAGCGTTTCATACTTCTCCACCTCAATTGATTGTGTGCAAGGTCGAGCTGTGCACTGAAAGAACTTTGGACTAATCAAGGATTCAAGTCCCACGATACTTGAAGCCAGATCAACTCAACCATGCACATAGCTTCACCCCCCCCCACCCCGTCCCCCACCCAAGATTTTGATGTTCATACTCAACAAGCATGATTATCAAAACATCACCCTTCCTACAACAATTTTGCAGAAATGCATAATTGTATACATACTTTTAAATATTAAACTTTGCTTTCTATGTACATGTGCTGTGCCCGCTATCCCTGGAGATAGCTTTTTGAGTTTGTGCGGCTGTCAGGATCTATTGTTTTGCTTTGACTGCTTCTGTTCTTTACTGTTCCTCAGAAACAGCTTCCCTAGGTGACTGCCTAGTCTTGGCTAATGGTTGAGGTGGCACCAAGGCTTAATTTGTAGACAGAAAAGAAGTGGAACTATGGGCAGAGCCAGGGCTGGAAGTGACCTGTGGGGGTGGGGCCAGTCCCAGATGTTTTTACATACTTGTTTGCTTCCGGTTTTTCATTTTGATGTTTTATTGCTTTATATTGCATCAGCTGAACTATATGTTGCCCCTGATGCAGACACAGTTGCTGAAACTTGGCCAACTCAGGTTTTCAATAAAGTGTATTAACAGAAGATCTGTTTGTGTGGTTGTGGTCTCTCTGCTCCTTCCTTTGGCATTTGGCAATTTAAACAGCACAATATCATTTCTATTTTTTGAAAATACACACTTAGCCTAATTATGTGTTTGCCAGTGAATGCATAATTGCCTTTGAATAGGGCATAATTAATCATTCATATGGGACATTCCCAGATTCACTAATAAAATTCACCCATCAGATGAAGAGCAGTAGAGTTTCACTTTACAACTCAACATACAAAAAGGATACCATTCAAATTCTGGTTTAATATCAGCGAAAACACCATCAACTCCCTACACTGCCAAACACTGTGCATTATAACACAAAACCCTGCAAATGTATACTCGACACCAGAATCAAGTCAAAGAACTCAACCTGCATCAACCCCACCTATGAAAAATTAGCACTGCAAATATTTTAACACACCTGCAATCTCCAGATGCAAAAACAGAACAAGGTATTTATTTATTTAATTAACTAGGCTTATATACCGCTTTCCTACCAGTGAAAATGGTGTACATTCAGGTACTATATATATATTTCTCCTGTCCCCGAAGGACTCACAATCTATGTTTTTGTACGTGAGGACTTTGACAAAAATACTATTGAATACAAAAAAGTAAGCAAATTTAAGAGAGGCAAAGAAGATTACAGAGAGGGTAATGTATACTATTGGCTTGACTCCAACTTGAAAAAGAGATAGCTGAGGGGGGATATGATAGAGGTCTATAAATTAATGAATGGAGTGGAACGGGTAAACGTAGATCGATTATTTATGCCATCAAAAAGTAGAAAGACTAGAGAACACGCAATGAAGCCACAATGACACTTTAAAACTAATAAGAGAAAATATTTTTTTATTCAACGTGTAATCAAATTCTGGAATTCATTACAGGAGGATGTAGTTAAAGCTGTTGGTGTAGCTGGGTTTAAAAAAGGTTTGGACAAGTTTCTGGAGGAAAGGTCCACAAACCATTATTAAAGAGGACCCAGGGAATCCACTGCTTACCCACCGGACAAGCAGCATGGAATCTGGATACCTTTTGGGAACCTGAGAGGTACTTTTGACCTGGATGGGCCACTGTTGTAAACAGGAAACTGAGCTTGATGGACCCTTAGTCTTAACCAGTATGGCATATCTAATGTTCTTATGATCAGTTCTATGAACAAGTACACGCTAACATTGAGAGAACATGCAAAGAAGATACACTAATAGTGATGGGTGACAGGAACACAAAAGTTAGCAACAAAGAAGGCGGCAAAGTGGTTGGAAAATATGGACTTGGCAACAGAAATTGCTGGGGAAATACTGATAGAATTCTGCAAGACCAATGATCTATTCATCTTGAACACCTTCTTCCAGAAATACAAGCAGCAGCTGTACACATGGACTTCACCCAATGGATTATACAAAATAAAATTGACAACATCTGTGGAAGACAATGATGGAAAAGCTTAATAACATCAACAAAGACAAAACCTGGTGCTGACTGTGGTACTGATCACCTGCTACTAATATGCAAATTCAAACAAAAGCTGAAAAAGAGCAAGACACTCGTGAATGTAGGAAAATATGACTTTGAGAATATACCACCCAAATCTAAATACTGCCTGCAAACTCAATTTGCTGCTTTGGATACAAATGACAGAGCACCAGAAGAGTTATGAGAAGGCAACAAGAAAGTTGTGCTTGAAGAAAGTGAGAAGTCTCTACAAAAGGTGAGAACGCAAAAACGGCCATAATGGATGTCTGAAGAAACCCTAAAAATTGCCCAGAAATTGAGAGACATTAAAGCCAGAGGAGAAAGAGAGGTAATCACAAAACTTAATAGACATTCCCAACGTGCAGGAAGACAAGACAAGACAAGGAGAACTATTCCAATGGGTGAAGAGCCTGTTGGACTTTGGAGAAGCAGTGACTATGTACCTGCTTTGTACATGTATATACCTCCACATAATCTTATAGGAGCCTACTCGAGTACATAAAATGCTGCTCTACATTCTTAAATCTCATATAAAAAATACCCCTTAGTCTGGACAATTTTATAAGAGCTATTTCTGCACATAAAACATTGGTTTACCTGCGGAAATGCCTTTCCAAATGATCCCCATAATGATTAAGGATGTATAAAAAAATGTAGTATCACAACTATTTCACAAAAATGAGATAGTATCTATAGACTTTAAGAGATAATTTTACAACAGGCACCTAGGTGGAGTGGGCAAGAAAGCACCTAGTTTAGCACTGTTTTATAAAGATACATAGGTGCCTACGTATCTTTACAAAATACTAGCTCAAATCCACGAGCAGTAGTACCTACAAGTGGACATTCCACCTGTTTGAGAGGAGTGTAAGTGGCATGTTGTTTCATAGGTACACGTGAATTTGATAAAACGTGTCTAATCGTGACAATGCTGAGACTTCGCCCCATGCAGGCTCATTGTACAAGTGCACACTGGTTTGCACTGCACGCACTTTTATAAGAGCTGCTTTATATGCAGATTAGTTTATAAAATTACCTCGAAGCAGTACTGCCAAACCTTTATCCAGTGTGACCCCCATTTTAAGTCTTAGAAAGTCATGGGACCCCAGATGATGATAAAAGCAAAATGGCAGACCACCACTTCCCTTCCCCCTCTCATCTAATTCTTCCGCCTCTCTCTTATCCAAAGCAGGAAGACAATAGTAGCAGCAGTCAGCACAAGACTCTGTGGGTCATTTAGACCCAGTACTCTGCGCAGGTTTCCAGTCTTAACAGGAAGTGAGCATGAGAGAAGAGAGCAGGGCATCTGAATGTTCACAGATCATGCTATTGCTATAAGTCACATCGGAGGTGAGTAGCTCTATTTCTGTGACTCCCATCCACTGATGATGTAACCTCATTTGGGAATCACTGCTCTAAGGGATTAATTTTATAGGTACTGTAACCTGAGTGTATAGAATGCCATTTTATAATGCTCAAATACATGCTTATAAAATGACTCCACACAAAGTAGGCATTTGGGTGTTCTCAGGAGGGGGGGGGGGGAGAGGGGGCTGAGAATTGGTGTAACAGGGGACTGCATCAGAACTTGTTTGTGCTTTATATTAATGTGGACATCAAATCTATTCATAGCACAAAACATCTCACTGCACAAAATAAACCTATTTCTCAAACGATTTTTTAGGGACCATTTTGCAGGTTATGTACCAAGGCTAAAGACAGCTCGCAGCGACGGACAGTTATGCCACGATATCATAATTAGTCCAAAGTTTTCAAGTTATACACCTTTTTTAAAAACATTTTTTGAAAAAAAAACATCCATATCATTTCAGCCCTTCATCTAAAAAGTCCATTTCATTTCTAATTAATGTACATATTGCACTCTTAAAGATCCACACAGATATCAGTTCATAAGTCCAATAAACAAGTCATAACTGCAAAACTGACAAGGCATCATGTTTTGAAAATAGCGAGGCTGCGGGCAGGGTCCCAGTGGCCGGAAGTAGCCAGGCGCGCGGCCCGGCGAGGAGACCCTGCGCGCGGCCGAGGCTGGGGCGCGTGGAGAATAATTTAAATCTATTGGCTCCCGGCGAATGCATTCGCGTGGGAGCCAATGGAGGAGCGATCGGGCAGCGTGGCTGGGGGGAGGAGTCGAGTGCCGGAGGCCTCCACATGGACATTTGCGTTGCGGAGGCCAGAGGGGTGCCGGCATTTTACCTGCGGTCCGGTTTGGGGCCTTCGGAGTGGAGCGTCTTTGGTGCAGATCTTCGGGGTGGTGTGCGGCAGAGCGGTCCGGCTTCCCTGCAGCAGATAAGTGCTGGTCGGGGTAGGAGGGGGCCGCGGCACGTGTAGGAGGCGGGGGTTATGGGTCCTTGCACCAGGGGGGGGCGTCTTTGGTGTTGGGGGGTGGGGGTACTATTAACAAAAAAAAAAAAAGGAAACAACGAAAAAGAAAGAAATAAACTTAACTGAGACACTGAGGCAGTGGTGGGGCAATTTTCTCAGGGTACCAGCGAGTGAGCAAAGGAAAAGGGGCAAGGGACAGGCCACTGAGTCTGGCAGGAAGCCTGCTTTTGCTTGGGGTCCATGATGCTGCTGCGTGGGAGCTGGTTGGGCCGCGTGGGGGGACAGGCTGGGTCAGCGGGCCGCAGGCGCATGCCGGCGGGTGCAGGGTTGGGGGGACGAGGTGCTGGGAGGGGTGGGGCTGAGATGGGTGATGCGGGGGGTCCGGCTGCAGGACTGAGGCAGTGCAGGGGTCTGTCTCTGCGGGGGGGGGGGTCTTGGGGGAAAGTAGGGGGAGCGAGGGCTGTTAGGGGGTCTAGTGTGTGGGGGTGGGGGGGCAGGGCTCGGGCGGGAGCACAGGCATCAAAGGGGGTTCGGCGGACAAAGGGTGCCAGGGGGGGTTGTGGGGTGCCTACTGGGGGGGGGGCTGGAGCTGAGGTTCCGGGAGGAGGGCAAGCGCAGGGGGGGGGCATTGCCACCGAGTTGGGGACCTGGTGGTTTGGGCTCGCCTGGAACGGCAGCTTGGCAGCCATGGCAGGGCGGTTCTGTGGCTATGGGGATGCCTTTGCCTTGGGAGCACTGGGTGAGGGGGGGGGCAGGGCACTTCGTCTGCTGAGTGGGGTGGGCCGTGGGCCCACGTATGGGCTCCAGCAGTGTCTCCCCCTGGTTTTTCTTTTCTGTCTTCACAGGTTGGAGGGATGGCGCACCCTGCATGGGGGTATGGTGTGGGGAGCCAGGAGCAGCGGCTGTCGGAGAGCGGCAGAGCAGAGGTGCGACGAGGTTCTGCAGTGGAGGGGCCCAGAGAGAGCGGTGTTGCGGCGGCACACGATGGCGGGGTCGGCGCTCTGGCGGAGCAGGTGTCCGCAGCTGTGGCGGCTCCGGATGTTCCGTGGCAGTTGAGTTCTCTGGGGTCTCGGGGGAGGGGTCATTGGTTTCGGTAGGTCATAGCAAAGCGGGCCATGGCGCAGGGAAGAAGCGGCGTCAGTATTGCCATCGGCGGCGCAGTTCTGAGTCCTCCTCATCCTCGTCCTCGGGTGGCTCGGAATCTTCGGTTGGGGGGGAGGTGGTGCAGCAGGTAGGTGACGGAAGGGGTGACGGGTCCACGTCGGGTAGGGGGGCCCCTTCGGTGGTGGCGTTCCCGGAGCTGTGGGAGGGGGTCCCGCGGAAATTGCGGCACAAAATTCGGAAGCGGCGATATATTGACATATTTTGGCTGTTGGAAGGCCGAAAATGGTCGGGTGAGAGCCGGAAAAAAGAGGAAGGAGGACGAGAAAGCGGGGCGTGTTAAAAAAGTGGCCCACAATGTGGTCAATTGGACGCGGTCCTTCCTGCGCTTAGCCAGTGTTTGGGGTCATCACGCGCCTGAGCATTATGGTATGCTACTGGCGTATGCAGATTCTATATTGGAGGCGTCTCAGACACATGATGGCTGGGCATGGTTAAATTATGACGAGAGGTTTCGGGACAAGATGGAGGAGAACAGAGCGTTGTCCTGGGGCACGCAGGACATAAACCTCTGGCTGACGCAGATATCCGCTAGGGCGGGCCTCGGGGGAGGAGATGGGGGCGGGGTGGGGCGGTAGTAGCGTCGGTGGGGGGCCGTTCCTTTCGGACGGCGGCAGGGGGCTTGCAGCAGAGGGACGGAGCGGGGGGTGGGGTTAGCGACGTTTGTTGGAGATTTAATAGGGCCACCTGCCCCTTTCGTGATTGCAAATTCAAGCAATTTTGCTCCGTTTGTGGCGGGGGGCAACCAGCCACGAAGTGCACGCGAAAAGGGGCTGGTGGTGCCGCTGGGCCCGCCACCAAGCCTCAATGAGTGGGGTGGGCGGGCGCCGACTCCGATTCGGTTGGACGCTTTGCGGAGTTGGCTGCAGCGGTATCCGCGGCGGCGGGATGGGGAGTTGCTAGGGTCTGGTTTTCAATTCGGTTTCGTTATTCCGGTGAGCGGTGTCGTGCGGGCGTCTTGTGCCCGGAATTCACCTTCGGTGAGCCATTTTGCGGCGGTGGTGTGGGATAAGTTGCTTGGGGAATTGCGGTTGGGGCGCATTGCTGGCTCGTTCACTGACCCTCCTTTTGCAGGCATGGTGATTTCGCCGCTGGGAATCGTGCCAAAGAAAGAGCCGGGTTAGTTTAGGCTCATTCATAATTTGTCTTGCCCGCTGGGCGTGTCAGTGAATGACCACATTCCACAGGAGCTGTGTTCGGTGCGGTATGCGTCCTTTGATCGGGCGGCGGAGCTGGTGAGAGGGGCGGGGAGGGCTGCGTTATTGGCTAAGGTGGATATTGAGTCGGCCTTTCGTTTACTACCGGTCCATCCGTCCTCCTTCCCCTTGCTGGGCTTTCGTTTTCAGGGGAGTTATTATTTTGACAAATGTATGCCTATGGGCTGTTCTGTGTCCTGTGCGTACTTTGAGAAGTTCAGCATGTTTCTGCAGTGGGTATTAGTGCAGATGGGGGGGTCGGCGAACGTGGTGCATTACTTGGACGATTTTCTGTTCGTCGGTGCTGCGCAGTCCACTGACTGCCAGCGGTTGTTGGCGGCTTTTGGAGAATTGTCGCGGGAGCTGGCGGTGCCATTGGCGGGGGAAAAAACGGAGGGCCCGACGACGCGACTAACGTTTTTGGGTGTGTAATTAGACTCAGTGGAGATGATCACATGGCTGCCAGTGGAGAAGGTGGCCGGCTTGCGAGCGTTGGTGGCTAATGTCTTGCGGTCCTCTAAGATTACCTTGGGCGAGATGCAGGCGTTGGTCGGCTCGCTGAACTTCGCGTGTCGAGTGATACCCATGGGAAGGGTTTTTTCAAGGCATTTGTCAGTAGCCACGGCAGGGGTGCGGAAGCCGCACCACCGGATCAGGGTCACCGAGGTGATGCGGGCGGATTTGCGGGTATGGGGTCGTTTTTTGGGGGGACTTTAATGGGACATCAGTCTTGCTGGGGGCAGAAGAGTCCAGCGATGGGTTGCACCTGTATACGGATGCCGCTGGGGGGATGGGTTTGGGAGTGTATTTTGGGGGGGCCTGGTGCGCGGAACGTTGGCCTCAGGCATGGCATGATTCAGGTTTGACCGCCAACATAACCTTTTTGGAGTTGTTTCCGATTCGGGTGGCGCTGGAGTTGTGGCCGGATAGGCTGCGGGATCGCAGAATCATGTGGTGGTGTGATAATGAGGCAGTGGTCAGTGTGGTCAATCGCTTTTCGCCCAGATGTTTGCATGTGGTGCTTGTGGTTGAATGTGTCGGTGTCGGCGCGGCATATTCCGGGCTGTATTAATGAGATTGCTGATGCCCTTTCTCGTTTCCAGTGGGAGCGGTTTCGAGCGCTGGCTCCGGGAGCAGACAGAGAAGGAGCGGTGGTCCCAGAGGCATTGTGGAGCATTGGCCTAGCGGGATGCTGAGCCTACTACAGAGTTCGGTGGCGCCAGGGACGTGGTTGGCGTACCAACGTGGCTGTGATGAGGTGGCTGCGTTCTTGGGGTCAAGGGGCTGGCATGTGGGTCCGGTGCCAGAGGGGCTCCTGGGTTGTTATATAGCTGAAGCCAGGGGCCGCGGGTTGTCCAGATCGGCGGTGCGCTCGCATTTGGCGGGGTTCAATTTTTTCGTGAGTGCGGTAGGCTGGGCTGTGCCTGCCGGAGGAGTGCTGGCTCGCCGGCTCCTTCGGGGGTGGGAACAGTTGAGGCCATTGCCGCCGGATACGCGGAGGCCCATCACGCACAAATTGCTGGTACGCCTCCTTGCGGTATTGCCTGGGGTGGCAGCGTCCCACTATGAGGAGGTGTTATTTTGTGCGTTGTTTTGCCTTGCCTTTTTCGGGGCTTTTCGGATTGGTGAACTGGTTGCGGGTTCGGGTAGGACGGGGGGGGGGGTTTACAACGGCATCATGTTCGGGCTGAGGGGGGACTGTTACGGATTCTTTTGGAGAGATCCAAAACGGATCAGCGCGGTAAGGGGTTGTGGGTAGTTTTGAGAAAGATTGGGGGCCTTGTGACGTGCCCGGTGTTGTCGGTGCGTCAATATTTGCGGGTGCGGCCCTCGCATTCCAGGGGTCTTTTTCTGCATGAGGATGCGCGTGTGGTGACCCGTTTTCAGGTAACAGCAGTGTTGAGGATGGCGCTGCGGGTATTGGGCGAGGACCCTAAGTTATTTGCGCCTCACTCCTTTCGCATCGGGGCAGCTATGAGCGCGGCGAGTGCTGGGTTGCCGGTGGGGGTCATTCAGAGTATTGGGAGATGGCGCTCTAGGGCTTTTCAGGGTTATGTACGGTTGTAATGGGTGGGGGTGTTGGGGGTGGGGGATTGCTAACTCTTCATTTATTTTGCAGATGGGGGTTTGGAGCCTCATGAATATTGGGTGACTGGTCATTCTTTCGTCCACTGGCGGGGCGGCAGAGAGGCCGCTGGGCCCAAACTTGGGATTGGATCCTGCAGTGGTGTCTGTATCATGGCTGGGTATGCGTGGTCTTCGTTGGATGGAGCTGCTGCGTTTGCTACGGCACCATGGGAGGACATCGCAGCGGGCGGCGGTGATCCTTGTACATTTGGGGGGCAACGACCTCAGCTCTTGGTCCTGCTGGCAACTGATAAGAGCGGCGCAGGACGATTTGGCTGAAGTGTTACGGATCTTTCCTGGGGTTATTTTGCTATGGTCTGACATTATCCCCCAGCCAGCTTGCTGGAGTCAGCGGCGTTGGTCGTGGGGATTGACGAAGATTAACCGTCAGATTGGGTGGTGTGTGTGTGAACGGGGGGGTTATCAGATCCTGCATTCCTGGGTGGAAGTTGGTTGTGTTGGGCTCTATAGAAGGGATGGGGTTCATTTGTCTCCTGTGGGTATGGATCTACTTCTTAATGTTGGCAGGAGGCGTTTGAGTATGTCCTGTTGAGGGATCCTCGCTGGTCGCAGCTTTGAGTTTGGGGGGGCGGCACAGGGACTATGTGGGTTCCTGTGCCGGTGGCGGGATCCCGGAGGTGTCCGGGGTCCGGAGCCTCATGGTACACTTGGGCGGGGGTGGGGTCCCCTGACCCGGATAGATCCTGGCCCGACTTTTGCTAAGGCATGGTGAAGTCGGGGAAAGGGGTTTGGAGGCTTGCCGAGG
The DNA here is from genome assembly GCA_033557465.1 of Ichthyophis bannanicus. Lineage (NCBI taxonomy): Eukaryota > Metazoa > Chordata > Amphibia > Gymnophiona > Ichthyophiidae > Ichthyophis > Ichthyophis bannanicus. Next base: position 10,795,439 of record JAWIIG010000024.1, on the reverse strand, counting down.
CAAGTTATGGCCGTAGCGGTGGGAATGCACTTTGCTAAGGTATGGCTGGTGCGGCACTGCTCTGATAAGAGTTTTGGTTAAGGTTTATGACGTTGATATAGTGTTGAATGGTTAATGTGAATAAAGCTGCGACCAGTTTTTGTCCATATCATGGTGTGTGGTCTGTTTTGTGGGAATGGGGTCGAAGGGTGGGGGGAAAGGGTATTAGGGGCCAGGAGCGCCGGGTACGCTTGCCTTGGCTAAAAGTGTAATCAACTTATTTTTCTGCATTAGGGAATTTTCATCTTTTGGTCCCGCTGCACAGCTTACTTTATTCAGTGTTCCCTGCTCTGCCATTACTTTCTGAAACACACTCAAGCACATGCACACACACAATTACACCTGCTTCAGAGCAGGTTTAACTCTGCGGGAGTTTTCAGGGAGGCTCTTTATAAAAGGCCAAAAGCCGCATATTTTGCCTATGTGCCTTGATAGCCTAGGCACCCTAAAATTACCCTGTAAGGGGACAATTTTAAATGCCAGAAGTACTTTTTAGAGATGTGCAGGCAAAACAATTGTTTTGTTTGGTTTTCCTTGTTTGTAGGGTTTTTCAAATTTTTGGTGGGACAATTTCATTAATACCTATTCTACCGAAAGGCACCTATTGAAACGATAGGTGCCTTTTGAGCTTGCATGTCTCTGCACAACACTGCATACTCCTTTCAGCACTATCTGAGGCACCATGGATTCACCAGAGGTCTTCTCAGAAATCTGATTGATTTCTTTGACTGGGTGACCAGGTGACCAGGGAGTTGGACCGAGGGAGAGCCCTAGATGTGGTGTATTTAGATTGCAGTAAAGCCTTCGACACCATTCCTCACAGGCAACTTATAAACAAACTGAGCACCCTAGGGATGGACCCTGAAGTTACTGCTTAGGTTAGAAATTGGCTGAGTGGGAGGCGACAAAGGATACAGGTAAATGGGGCTCACTCTGTGGAGGAGGTGGTTACCAGTGGTGTGCCACAGGGATCTGTCCTTGGTCCGATTCTTTTTAACATCTTTGTTAGTGATATAGCGGAAGGGCTATCGGGTAAGGTTGCCTCTTTGCGGATGATACCAAAATCTGCAGTAGAGTAGACACCCAGGAAGGTGTAGAAAACATGAGGAGGGATCTAGCTAAGCTTGAAGAATGGTCTAGAATTTGGCAGCTGGAATTTAATGTTAAAAAGTGCAAGATCATGCATTTGGGCTGCAGCAATCCAAGGGAGCAATATAGTATAGGGGGTGGAGTACTTTTGTCCACTAAAGAAGAGCGGGACCTAGGCGTGGTTGTGTCTGATGATCTTAAAGTAGCTCAACAAGTAGAAAAGGCGATGGCAAAAGCTAGAAGGATGCTTGGGTGCATACGGAGAGGAATGGCTAACAGAAAAAAAGGAGGTGATAATGCCTCTGTATAAGTCTTCGGTGCGACCTCATTTGGAGTATTGCGTGCAATTCTGGAGACCGCACCTTCAAAAGGATGTGAACAGGATGGAGTCAGTACTACTAAAATGATTAGTGGTCTTCATTATAAAGCATATGAGGACAGACTTAAGGATCTTAATATGTACACCTTAGAGGAAAGGCGGGATAGGGGTGATACGATTGAGACGTTTAAATACAAAGGATCTCTAAAGGAAAAAAGGAGACTGTTGTAGTTGTTGTTATGGAAGGACAGACTAAATAGAAACATAGAAAAATGACGACAGAAAAAGACCACATGGCCTATGTTTCTATATAAATGATTAGTAGTAGTAGCAGTAGTGAGCAAAGTTGACAGAAGAAAAAGCCTGAAATTTCAGAGTATGTCCTTTTGTTCCAGATTAAAAATATGAATTCAGGTTCTGTGTACTTTTATACTTGCAAGATAAACTTGGTAATGTACATTGTAATTAAGTTACAATGTAAACCGCTTTGACTGAAATGATAAAGAGGTATAAAAAAAACCTGTTAAATAAAGTAAAATTTCAAAGGGAAATTCCTGTAAGCTTTCCCTTTGAAAATTATGTACCTATGGCCCACATAAAAGCCTAATTACAGATGCAAAGTAGTGATATGCAGTCAAGTTTTAATTTTGTTTTGTTTTATTTAGTTTTTTTTTTGTTTGTACTTTCTTTGTTGCATTTTGTAATAGCATGATCTATTCCTTAATTGCCCTTGCTTTTCCTGAATAGTGCTCGCTATTACTAAGTAGCACATACTATTCAAATACTGCGTGCACTATTCAGTGCATATGAAATGAAATAGAACATAGTTACAAAATAAAACAAAATGACACATCTATAATGGAAAACACACAAAAGATTTAAAAATGAAATCCCTTCTGTGCTCCTCCTCTTTCTAACCATGAAATGAAACCACATTCATAGATTTAACCACTGAAGGGAGTGCAGTTTTCAGCCCAGGGAATTTACCTGCGTAAATGTTTGATTGCCCAGAAAAAGTGGTTTATAAAACTGGCATTCCAAGAAAGAATTTCAGACAAACAGTGCTAATAATAATTGATCAAATTTTCTCATTCTGAGCATTTTAGGATTTGCAGATTCAGTGAGATATTCTCTGATAGGGTGCACTAGGAGAAGCATATAGGTGGACTGTACTGCACACGCAGGTCACAGACCATACCATATTTCAGCTTATATCTTAGCAGAAATAAAGGCAATGATGGAGGGCTGGTGGGTAGGCCAGAGAGAGAAAACTGTGGTTCCTGCTTTATTTATTTAGCAATGCTTATATACTGCTTTTCACTGGGTCAAAGAGGTGTAAATTCAGCTATGGTATAAATTTCCCTTCTCCCCAAAGGACTCGCATTCTGTTTTGTACCTGAAGCAATGGAGGGTTAAGTGGCTTGCCCAAGGCCATAAGGAGCACCTGTGGGACTAGAAACCCCAGTTCCTGTAGCCGAAGGTTGCTGTCCTCCAGTGGGATTTGAACCTGGTTCTCTGGCCCTAGGCAATTTGCCCCAACCATTAGGCCACTCCTCCATCCTGCTTATTTTATAACAGAAAGCGGCAAGAATATTGTTAATACAGTGAGAACAGGGGACTGCGATGTGATCTGATGCTTTTTACACTGGCTGCCCTCCTGTTTAAGGAATCCCTGGGTTTGGGTACCAAGCAGGAAACTAGTGGGGTATTTTTACTGGAATGACCATGAGCTGTGTGAGAAGTAGGATATAGCAGAAGTACCTGGGCACTAGCTCATTCAGGATGTAGGCACCAGGTAGGGTTGCCAAATGGCCGGTTTTCAGCCGGCCTAGCAGGTTTTTATACGGCCAGGCCAGCTGCTTGCATAGACAAAATTGGCTATGAAAAAGCCAGTTTTTTTGAGGGAGTTAGAAGAGTGTGGCAGCCACCCAGGCAGCAAAAACATGTTCCAAAAACAGCCCAGCTGCAGCCGCCTCAATATACCTTGACTTGCTGCTGCTGCTGCATCCATCACTGCCACTTCTCCTGGGTCTGCATGTGGCAGCTTAAATCACATCCTCTCCCCCACCCAGCCGACAACAAGCAGCAACAGCAGTAGCTTAGTAAATGCAAAGTGTCCCGACTCCAGCGTGCTTGTAAGTTTCTGCCAGTCCCACCCACCCCCTCTGGCACGGAAGTATGCATTCGAAGGGGCAAGACCGACAGACTTACAAGCACGCTGGAATCAGACCCCACACTTTTCTAAGCCACCATTGATGCTTGTTGTCGGCTGGGGGCATGATTTATGCTGCCCACGCAGACCCGGGAAAGGCGGCGGTGATGACGACAGCAGGTCAGGGAGGAAGGAGGGCAGATGGTGCCTGCAGGGGGGAGGTGGAGAGCAGATGCTGGCCACGGGATGAGGGGGCAGTGGGCAGAAAGTTGCCATAGGAAGGATGGAGAGCAGATGCTAGGATGGGGGAGGGGGAGGGGGAGGCGCAGATAGAGGGAAAAAGGGCATATGGTGGGGGGAAAATAGGTAGATACTGGGCTTGATGGGAGCATAGGGGAGACAGGGTGGATGCAGGACATAGGGTACGGAGGGCAGATGCTGGGCATGGAGGGATGGGAGTAAGGGCAAATGGGTATATAGGGACAAGAGCAGATACTGGGCATAATGGGGGCATAAGGGAGACAGCTTGGAAGCTGGAAATGAGGGCATGGATGGCAAATGCTAGGCATGAGGGAAATAGGGGTAAAAGGGCAGATGATGGGTGAATATGGAGAAAAGGGCAGATACCGGGCATGATAGGGGGCATGGGGAGAGGGTGGATGTTGGGAATGGGGTAAAAGGGCAGATGGGGGATATAGAGGAAAAGGGCAGATACTGGGCATGATGGGGGAATAGGGGAGAAAGGGTAGATACAGAATATGGGGGTATGGAGTGCAGATGTTGGGCACGGGGGAGATGGGGGAGAAAGGGCAGGTATAGGACATAGGGGGAGACGGGGAGGCTCTATAATGAGGTGAAGTGAGGCAGCTGCCTCAGGCGGCAAAGTCTTGAGGGCGGCAAAAAATGCCCCCCAAAACAGCCGCCTCACTTCACCTTCAAAAGTTAAAAAAACAAAAACAAAAAAGAAGTGCACAAGTTGCTGCCGAGTCCGCTTCTCGGCAGCGGCAAACTCACCCTCCTTTTCCAGGCAGCCGCGGCTCCCTGCCTCTTAGAGAACCGCGGCTGTGCTGTGATCTGCAGTTTTAAATAGAAACAAAACCGGTGCAGAGCCTTCTCAACTCCGTGAAGGACCCTGTGCAGCTTTGTCCTGCCCCCAAAGGAAGTTACTTCCTTTTGGGCGGGACAAAGCTATACAGGGTCGGTCCTTCACAGACACGGGAAGGCTCTGCACCGGTTTCATTTCTATTTAAAACTGCAGATCACAGCACAGCCGCGGTTCTCTAAGAGGCAGGGAGCCGTGGCTGCCTGGAAAAGGAGGGTGAGTTTGCCGCTGCCGGCTTTAAAAAAAAACAACAAAAAAAATGTTCTGCTGCTGCGGCGGCGGCTTCAGCAGCCAGGTTCTTTTTTTTTTTTAATTTCCCAGGGGGGGTTTAGGACTTGTAATAGACTGATGGAGGGGGGGGGGGTTAGGATTGTTAATGTGCTATGGGGACATCTAGGACCGGAGGTAGGCTGATGGAGGGTGTTTAGGACGTAATGAGCTATGGGGGGCTAGGACTGGAAATGGGCTGATGGGGGGTTAGCACTGGAGGTGGGCTGATGGGGGTGTTTAGGACTGGTAATGGGCTATGGGGGGCTAGGACTGGTAATGGGCTGATGGGTGGGTTAAGACAGGTAATGGGCTATGGGGGGCTAGGACTGGAAATGGGCTGATGGGGGGTTAGGAATGGTAATGGGCTATGTGGGGGGCTAGGACTGGTAATGGGCTATGGAGGGGGCTAGGACTGGAAATGGGTTGATGGGGGGTTTAGGACTGGAAGTGGGCTGATGGGGGTGTTTAGGACTGGTAATAGGCTATGTGGGGCTAGGACTGGAATTGGGCTGATAGGGGTGTTAGGACTGGAAGTGGACTGATGGGGGGTGTTTAGGACTGGTAATGGGCTATGGGGGGGAGGGGGCTAGGACTAGAAATGTGCTGATGGGGGGGTTTAGGACTGGAAATGGGCTATGGGGGGGCTAGGACTGGAAATGGGCTGATGGGGGGGTTAGGACTGGAGGTGGGCTGATAAGGGGGATAGGACTGGAAATGGGATGGGACTGGAAATGGGCTAATGGGGGAGGGGAGGAGAGTGCTGCTGGCCCTGGAAGAAAACTAGGGGCTAGGGCTACAAATGGGCTGATACCTCTGCTATCTTTTGTTTTGTACAGTACAGGGGGAATGCATCTTTCTGGGGGGGGGGGGGGTTGTTGCTGTTGCATTGCATGCAGGGTCTGGCTTTTGAAGATTGTTTCCCCTTTTGTAAATATATTTCTATTTTCAGTTTTTGGTGACTTATGTTTTATTTGGTGAAGGTCCATTTGTGTTCTGCACATGCAACCGAGTTTGGGTATTCTGTTAGCATGCAATTTCTATTTAAGAATGTGTAGTAATTTGGCTTATTCAGCTTTCTTAATAGATTTACTGATGTTCTAGGGCCCACTGCAATATTTACAGTACCGCCTTTGCCTTATAGGGTCCTTGGCTGTGTTTTGGCAGGTAGACCACCAGTGAAATTCTGCTTATCTGATGTGGGGGAGGTTAGTGGAGCAATGGGTAGCCCTATATCAGATGTCATTAGATAGTGAGATCATTATTAAAAGCCCCTTGGGGTGTCAGGATTAGGTTAACATGACTCAGGCAATAATAGTTCTGACGTGATTCAAGAACACCATGGAGCAACTGAATTCAAGAAGGACCCTTTTGGGCATTGCTATTCTGATAGTGACTATTCCTTAGCAGAAGCTAATGGGTTTTTGGCATTAAAGGTAGGAGTGCTGGTGAACTCCTTACAGCTGAAAGTGCAAAAAAGGTGAGTATGCTTACATGCTAGTTCTCCGGTGTGATCCATGGGTGAAAGGAAGTATTGTCCTCCAGTGCGACACACAGATTTACTGGAGAGATATGTTGGTGGGTAAGCTTTAGAGCAGAGAGCACCATGGGCAGATGGGCAATAGGGATGCAGCAAAGGAAAGAGAAGATATCCTGGAAAACAACATTGGCAGCATAAACTGCACCGTGTTAGCTACCAGTTCCTCCCCACTTTTATTTGCCACTTCCTCATGGGAACCACAGAATGGGAGTTGACAACACATGTCATAGTTATGGCAGTATGCGGCAGAGACCATCCTGACCACTACAACTGAGGTCCCTGCCCAAGTTTCAATGGCATGGTGCCTTGCAGACCCCATCAAGGTCATGACCACAGACACAATGGCATAGAAAGTCCACAGTCTAGCCAAGGTCACCCAGCATTTCCTTTCCTGCCCACAGTATAGGTATTCCTAACGGCAGGAGGTATTCTAAGTCCATGTCATTCACATCATCTTCTGCCAGAGTTCTGTCAGAAGCTGATGTTCTGAAATAAAATCCTTCCCCTTTTCTTGATTTGCCGCAGTTTCCATGTGAGTGGAAGGAGCATGGAATGCATAGCTCCATTGAAGCGAAGCATATCCACGCTTTTTGAACTGTGTGTCTTGCTGTGCTTTTGCTAGTTGTCACTCCAGTTGTTGCTGTCTGGTCTCCTGATTCCAGTGGTGTCTTTAGAAGCCCAATACAAAAACATGAAAAAATAAACAAAACCTTTCTCCTTTTCTACTCTATGTTGCTGTAGTTTCTGCTGCTGCCTGCGCTATCACCCAGCCTGTCCAAGGCCTTACAGTTGCCTGACCTGCTTTTTTGCTTCCAATTGGGTCTTTAAGTCTCAAATATGAAAGAAAACAAGTGGGGAAAGCATGCAGAGCATGGTTCATGGAATTCTTTCTAACCCCTTTGTGTGTATATATGCCCGTACACACCCATTTGTATCTACATTACCTCTGTGTGTGTATCTCTTATTTTTTACGTTTTGTCTGCATGTGTATGTGTATATCTGTCTGTTTTGTATGTTTATCTGTTGTGAGTAGGGTTGCCAACTGGCCGATTTTCAGCCGGCCTGGCCGGTTTTTCCATGGCCAGGCCGGCTGCCGGCACAGATGTAAAACCGGCCATTGAAAAGTCGTTTTTTTGCTCTGGCCGCAAGATCGGGAGCGGCCAGAGCAAAAAACCGGCTTTTCTCCCGACTCCCGAAGTCTGCGACGCGAATGCGATTCCCCATGGCAGTGCAGCCGCTGCTTCTGCTTTGTACAGAGCAGTGCCTGCAATAAAATTACTTTGAAAAGTAAAGACAACCTGTGAGGAGCCCTCCGGTCATCGCAGCGCCCGAGGAAGTGATGTCATAGGGGGCAAGCTCCTTACAGGTTGTCTTTCCTTTTCAAATTAACTTTAGCTGCAATAACGTTAATTTGAAAAGGAAAGACAACCTGTGAGGAGCCCGCCCCCAATGACATCACTTCCTCGGGCGCTGCAATAACCAGAGGGCTCCTCACAAGTTGTCTTTACTTTTCAAAGTAAGTGTATTGCAGCCGCTGCTCTGTACAAAGCAGAAGCAGCGGCTTGGGGGGGGGGGGTTGGTGTGAGTGACCCAGCAGGGGAGGGGGGGTGAGGTGAGTTACCCAGCAGGGGGGGGGGTGAGTGAACAAGCAGGGAGGGGGGGTGGTGTGAGTGAACCAGCAGGGGAGGGGGTTGGTGTGAGTGACCCAGCAGGGGAGGGAGGGTGAGTGAGTGACCCAGCAGGAGGGGGTGAGTGAGTGACAGGGGGTTGGGTGAGTGAACCAGCAGGGAGGGGAGGGGGGAGTGAGTGAGGGACCCAGCAGAGGAGGGGGGGAAAGTGAGTGACCCAGCAGGGGAGGGGGGCGAGTGAACTAGCAGGGAGGAGGAGGGGGGGTGGGGTGGGGTGGGGTGGGTGAACCAGCACTGAGAGGGGTGGTGGGCGAGTGAACCAGCAGGGAGGGGGGGGGTGAGTGAACCAGCACTAAGAGTGGGGGGTGTGAGTGAATCCTTGGTAATTTTTGTGGGTGGGGCGGGGCAGCGGTGGGACTGTGGGCGGAGAATGGGTGGAGCATGGCGAGCCTCAGGTGTCGGGTTTTTCTCTGTGAAAAAGTTGGCAACCCTAGTTGTGAGTATGTTTGCATTTTTGTGGTCTGGTAAGTATATGCATGCTTATATGTTTGTGTGCCATTGCATGTATGCTTATATGTGTGTCTGTGTATGCATAGACATATTAGTATATGAGTACTTGTGCGTGTGTGCATTTATATCTGTTATTGTGAATCTGTATTTATATGTTGCACTGCTGGAACAGCTTTTCCTATAGAAATACACTGAGGCATTTTTTGGAGTGTATGTGAGGGCCTCATTTCTCTTCTATCTCTCACCACGAGCAGAAACTAAACTTGCACAGCTTAGGAACTTCCCCGAGCTCAGCTCCTCCCTTCCTGTAACTAGAGCAGCACTCTGATATTCCACCCCCACAGCCTTCCCATTGGCTGGCTCCTACCTACAGTCTCTGTGACTAGAGCAGCATTTCAATGCTCCACCCCCACAGCCTTCCTATTGGCTGGACCCTGCCCACAGTCACCTATAGTCAGGTCCGTACCGAGCCCTGTGCGAGTGGTGCGGCCGCACAGGGCGCAAAGACTTCAGGGGCACATTTCGGCTCTCTGCCGTTGCCTGCTGCAGAGCCTTCACCCCGATAGAGCCAGGCATATGTGTTTTTTTTTCTTTTTTACTTTAACCAACCGGTTACAATATGAAAACTCCCCCATCCCTCACACAAACATTGATGTTCTCGATCATTTATGCATTTTTACAAGCTCATGCTGGGAGTGATTATGAAAGTTGGTTATCAAATTTCAATGAGGAGGCCAGAGGCCTGAAAGTTAATTGAAGGGGGCACAAAGATGACGGTTTGCCAAGGGCGCCTATGCTTTCACACTGGCTCTGCTCGCATGGTTAATGCAAATAATGAAGCATCACCGTACGAATGCGGCGTGTCCATGTAAGCACAACAGACTTCCTCATTTAACTACATATTCTGATGGTGAGCAGTGCTGCAGAGCGTTAGAGGACCTGCTTTTGATCTCCAGAAATGGAGGAAAAATTCTTAACTATGTAACCAATCAGATAAGCTTTGTCTGATATTCCTGTTAATACTGCCAAAGCAGTTAAAAATGGTTTGGAAAGGATGGCACGGACAGATGATTAAAGGCGGTGACTATAGCTAAAGGATCAGAGTAAAAACTGACAGCTGACCTTTACAATAGAAATAATCTAATAATGAGAGAGGAGTCTAGTGAAACCATCAGATATATGTGCGCTGTCTAGAAGTACAGAAGTTAGAGATGAGAAAATAGCAGCCATGCCTCTGAAGCTGTAGCCTGAGAGCAGCGGGACTGTGAGAACAAGGTGAAGACTGTACCTTTATTAAAATCATTTTTATTCTCTCCATCTTTATATTCTGAGCACACTACAACAGACACAAGAAATAATAAATCTTCTTACAATCAAACTAAGACAAACCATACATAACAATTTAAAACCTACCGGACCTGATGTTCTGCAGTGCTTAGCCAGTTAACAGTTGTTGATTGTGACATTCAGGGGTCTAGTTACCACAGTGTGCTAATGTTAACACATGCTAATTCACATTAATAACATAGTATATGATGGCAGACAAAGACCAGTATGGTCCATCTAGTCTGCCCAGCAAGGCGACAGGAGTAGGTGCACCTGCCGCTCCATGCAGATTGCCCCTCCCCATGCCTTTGTTTAAGGGTGTACCCACTGCTCCGTGTAGGTCACCCCTATTTGTTGAGATATAAGAGATAGTTAAGTTTATGTTGATTTTATCCTGTTGCTATAAAGGGATCCACTGTCTGTCCCATGCCATTTTGAATTTTGTCACTGTATTTGTCCCCACCACTTCCATCGGGAGGGCATTCCAAGCATCCACCACCCTTTCTTAGTAACTAGTCCCACTGACATAGGACCAGGGCAAAAATAACATGCATTAACCATTAGCACACCTCAGTAAGTACTAGACCCTCAGAGGTACTATTTGGATAGTCCCTGTGAATATGATCATGTCTCCCCACTCTTATTGAAGAAACGCTGGTTGTCTATTCCCTTTTGTTTTAAGTTTAAAATTTTGACTTTAACTCATTGTACTTTCTACATGGACTTGCCTTCATATTTGAGCTCCTATCTTTTATTTTATTTATGTATTTAACAGAATTTTTATACTGCTTTACCCTTAAGCGTACAACAATCGTATCCCATGCTGTTCTGCCTGTGCCCTTAAGTCCTCACAGGCCAGTCTCCTGTTGGTTCCCCCTCCCTCTCCCATGAGTTACACAGGAAATAGCATTTTTATATTCCATAGATTATGTAAGACTAATGCTTGTTGCTCCATTGATACTAGGCTTGATGGATCTTTGGTCGGACCCAGTATGGCATATCTTATGTCCTTATTCCTAATACGTGAAACAAAAATTGCAAATAAATATGACTTCTTGAAGAGACAGTTTCCTTTCCCATGGCGTACGTGAAGGGTGGAGCTGTCAAACAAAACTTTCTGGTGCCATTCAATTTAACAGAAAGAACCGTAGTCATCCATTAGACAGAGAACATATGAAATAAATAATGTATGATGTGTTGAAGGTAATAATTTTCAGACTTTGTGTTCTATAGGGAATCTCTGGTCTACACACTGCATATGTATGCAGGAAGACGCTTCACCTTCTGCTTGTTATGCTGTTAACATTCAGTGTTATGTTAAAAGGTTAATCGCACTCCTGCTCAAAACGGGGAATCAAAGTGTCTTGGGGAAGATGAGTGGGATAGACGGAGGTGACAGGAGCAGTCTTCATGTCCCTGAGCCTTATAAATGAACACATAGATTAATGCAAACATCTAAGGCATCATTAAGAGCGTCTGCAAGGTAAAGTGAAGTATTCAGACCCCAAATAGAGATGCACTGAAATGCTTGAATGCTTCCAGGCAACAAACTCTGTCAAACCAGAATGTGGGGACTTTGAATTTTTAAAATAAGAGACAAAGACCCTTAAGAGGATAATTCTGCATACTCTTGTACAGGCAATGTTGGTACTGTGCATGTAATTCGGACCTACTTTTATAAAGGAAAGCACACGTGCACTTTGCTTTATAAAATAGGGGTGGATGGACATGCTGGAACCTAGGCGCAATAGTTACGTCTACCCGAGAACAGGCGTTTACTTGTCGTGTCTGGATCAGTGACCTGACGTGTGTAAGTCATATTATTGTAGAACCTATGTACATTGGGTGAGACCGTACCTACACGCCTCCCAAGCACCACTCCTGTGCATGCCCTAGGACGCTTACACATGGTGATACATACGTGTTTACGGGGATTGCTATTCTGTTAGCGCATGAGTACATGCCCAATTGCATGCATAAGTCCTACAAAATAGGGGCTGTTGTGCATTTCTCACGCATACCATTCTGCACGACTTATATACAGTAGAATCACCCCTAAATGTAGAGCAGTTACTGAAGAGACAGATCCTTAACTGTGAGACAAACTACAGTCACAGCAATCAATATAGCAGCGCCTTTTACACTGAAGAGCTGACAGTGTCAGACACAACTAAGCGCATTGTCAAAGCGATATTGGCTCCTATTGGGTCACGATTTATAGCTAAGTGTTCAGGAAGACATTGCAATGTGCTAGATTTAGAGTTGTGTTAGAGAGGGTTTATATTTAAGGGTTCACAGGAGTCACCACACTGTGGTGAGCTGTGCGAATCTTTCCCAGATCTGTTTGATGGAAATGTTTCAGACTCTTCTGAAGTTCTGATAAATCTGGCTTAGATCATTGAATTCAAACAAGGCTTGATGATTCATTGGATTTAGGCATTCAGTAAATCTGCAGGCAAAATTCATCAGCTCCAAAGAGTCAACAAAAATTGTCATCAGGTTTGTAAAGAGGTTGCGTCCAGGAAGTGTTTGTGGAGTTTTTAGGAATTTGCAGATAAAGACTGAGAAAAATATGAGAGGATTTTAAGAGATTGTTTCATATGTGTTTTTTCAGGCCTTTTACCATTTTTATCAGTATTTTAAGATAATATTGATGGGAATTAAGGGCAGATTTGGCAATAATTGTTCCTCAAGTGCTATAGTTTTGCCATCATCAGTGTCTGAGGGTAACATCATGGATTATGATTTAGCTGACATCTTTTTACTGGTAGATCAAGGGGGGTTACATTCAGGTACAGTAAATATTTCTAAGGCGAGGGAGTGCTAAGTGACTTGCTCAACATCACAAGGAGCATCTGTGGGATTTTTACCCTTGCTCTGAACCCACTTCTCTAACTACTAGGGTAGGTCTCCACTGCGGTTAGCGAAGAGAAGGTAGATCTTTGCTAAGACATCAGAGCCATACGGTGGCACTAGGAGAGAGAGAATAAACTGGGCCAGCTCATTTTTCTGTGCTCAGCTGTAGTGAAAAATTTAGGGCTGTTTCTTCTCTTTACCTCCATTGTACAGGACCCACAACTTTTTTTTGGGCTTTGCTGAAGGGGATGAGGTGCTGAGGAGGAGGTGTGCTAGAATGCTATTTTGTGCATAAACATAAATGTTAATCTGGCTATGCTTGGGTGCAGGGTCACTGCAAGGATTTGAGGCACCCTAGGCAAGCCCTTCATCCTGTTTCCACTCCACTCCCCTCCACCCCCCCCCCCCCTGCCGCTACCCTTGTCCCTCTTTGGAGCTTGCAGCAATAACAATGGCATTGAAACTGCGATGCAGTCTGAATACTGCTTACCGGAACTTTCTGGTGCAATGTCGCGGTTCCTGCCTTCTGTGATCTGCTGCTTTCACTCCCCTCTGATGCAGAACTTCCAGTTAAAAGGGAAATGTGAAGTGTGCATTGGAGGGAGGGGGCAGAAGCAGCAGATCATATTAGTCAGGAACCGCGATGTAGCGCCAGAGAGTTTAGGTAAGCACTGCATCGCAGTTTCCGTGCTATTGCTGCTGTTGCAGATCTCACAGAGGGCCCCCCCCAGGGACCCCCCTGCTCGAGCCTGTCTATCTGCACAGAAAAGATTCCATTATGTTGACAGAGCAGCATCTACCAAGGGTAGATCAAGACAATCAGCTGCCTGAGGTGAAAGATGAGTTGGTGGCACCCAAAATGGAGGGGCCTCCCTAAAGCTCTAATCAGGGAACAGGGGGTCCCTCACTCAGAATATTATTCAGGTGGTTGTCAAAAAATAGATAAAACACTCAGGGTATATATCTATTTTTTAAAAACCTACAATGCTGTTTATATGCAGCAAAAATTACAACAGTTTAATTATGTAGCCTGGAAATCTAAGATACAACATTCAGACTCCTGACACTGCACACTGGACTGGTACAGTATTACATGTACGTAAATACATATTTTGCGAGAAAGAAAGGAGATGCAACATAATCACACATCAAGGAGAAAACTAATTATAACCTAATTATACTTAATTATTAATTATAACTAATTGTATTCTGGTGCTATAAACTGCACTGTGGTTCTCACTTTTTCTTTTTTGAACATATATTCTGCATCCAAAGAAACTCCTCCCCCAACAATGGGGGCAGAGCAGAACTAGGACATTTCCCCATAGAACTCAACGTACAAAAAAATCTTTTTCATTGTGATGTCATCTGAGTAACAATATAAACCCTCTCCAGTACTGGGCATATTGTGAAGTAATATAAAACCTTACAAAACCACTTAGTCCCTATAGAGAAACTCTGCCATACCATATGAATCATCATCTTTCATAATTCACAAAAGGAGCCTACCAGAAAAGAGCAGCACTATAAACATTGCAGTGAGCCCTAGAACATTCATAAAACCAGGGTTGTTACTACCATTATTATTATTAGTGGTAACAGTATTTAGCTCATGCCTTTTCAGTGGTAATTCAAGGCGATTATATTCAGGTATATAGGTATTTCCTTGTCCCCGGAGAGTTTGTACCTGAGGCAATGAAGGGTTAAGCGACTTGCCCAAGGCCACATCATCGCTGCTACTCTCTATAGGGCCTGCAGCGGCAGCGATGGCTTGGAAACCATTGTGGCAGGTGCAGGCCTGTGACCCACGGTGTCTGAACATAAGCAGGCCAGCATGGCTAGCTTGACCTGTAAATGAGGCCTGTGGAGAGGCATATAGGATTGCACATCCCCCAATATGCTGCTATTGTAAGATAGAACTCAGTAGAAGTATTGAATTAGCTTAGGTAGGCAGAACGGCAGGGCCGAAAGATGGAAAAATACAGAAAGACATGTTTAAAAGTTACTGATAAGAAAAAGTACATCTGCAAAGAAATAATTGGGAGTGCTGACAGATGAGTTGCAGAGCCCTGCTCCTCTGCATGCACAAATTGGTTCTATGGCCTTGAGAGTGTGAAAGTAACAAGTTGATGAACTGACCATTGTAATTGGGACTAGAAGGGGGGCATGCAGGTGTCATGCCCACTGGAGGGACATAATTGGATAAACTTATCAGTACCGGGACCAATGGAAGAGGTACGGGAGGTACGGGAGGTTACCGGGACCAATGAAATGTTTTTCTATACCTAGAATGGAACAGAAGTCTATAAAAGTTGTTGTAATGCTTGAAAACTTTGCTCAGCCATTTTGAAATTGACTGGTTCGAGACTTGTGC
This sequence comes from Ichthyophis bannanicus, assembly GCA_033557465.1. Taxonomy (NCBI): domain Eukaryota; kingdom Metazoa; phylum Chordata; class Amphibia; order Gymnophiona; family Ichthyophiidae; genus Ichthyophis; species Ichthyophis bannanicus. The sequence goes on along the minus strand of JAWIIG010000024.1, from coordinate 10,780,237 downwards.
ACAAATAAATGATTTGGACCTTCTGAACAGACTCCTGGTATCATTGGTTTGTCTGCGCTTTGCTGCTACATATTCTTGGTGCGTTGGCCGGGAAGTTGTGGAATCAAAGTGTATATAGGGCAATATACCACGACTTTCCGCCTCTATAGGCTTGGTCCTGCCGGGATCGCGCCCTTCCGACGAGGGCTGCTCCCTGGCGCCACCGGTCCCTTGTATCGGAGGGAGCTGGTTGGACCTCGGCGGGTGCCGGGCCCGGTTGGAGCCAACGCCTCGAACCCGAGTGAGGGGAGTCCGAGGTCCAACTCATGCACCTGCTTGGGAAGTTTGAGGACCGGATTCGGTGAGTATAGTTTTGATTTGGTGTCTAGACAGAGATAGAAAGAGCAGTACTGCCATTGGAACTTGGAATTTGGAATTTGTAATCTCGAGATATTGGGAATTGGTAAGAGAGCATGATCACCTCTCAAGGAAGGGCCGAGTAACCCCGCATGGGAATTCGCCGGGTGAAACCCTCATCCTTTTTGTAATTGGGAAAAAGACTAGTCAGAATAGACAGAAACGAATGCATTCTGGGATACGTTGCTAGCATGATTGTGTGAACGAAGTGTGAATGAGAGGTCTGGCAGCACGGACCAAGTGAAGGCGGACCCCTGAGTAGCGCATTTCCTGACCGGGCGACTGCGTTCAGGTCGCAAAAAGGGGGAAGCGATTGTCGTCTTGTCTTGTTATTTGTACTTCTTATACGTTTCCAGGACCGTGCGGACCCCTTACCCACGGTCCGCCCTCCTTTTCCCTTCTGTCTGTTGTTGCGCGCGCACACATCGAAATGGGAGGGGCGGGGTCTACTAGAAACACTCCATTAGAATGTATGATCGCACATTTTAAAGAGGGATATTCAGGAGATTATGGTATTAAAATGACAGCAGCCCGTTTGCAGATTTTGTGTACTAGGGAGTGGCCCGATCTAGACCCCATCTGGCCCCGAGAGGGAACGTTCAATGTAGAGATTATTCAGTCAATAGACCGTAGAGTGCGGATAGCGCACCCCGATCAGTACCCCTATATAGATTCCTGGTTAAGTATTTGTGAAGATCCGCCCCCCTGGGCGCAGCGCTGTTATGAGGAACAGTGCAGAATAATGTTAGCGAAAACAGATTCTAGACAGAAAGCGGAGCAGCCCAAAATGAGAGAGCAGGATAAGAAAGCCAGAAAGAAGCCCATCCTGGTAGATCCTGATTCCCCAGAAATAATTCTCAGGCAGCCCCGAACCCCAGGTCCAATAAGAGTAGCCCGGCGTCCTGCCCCAGAACCCCAGAGACGGCCGGAGCCGGAGCGGGACCCAACCCCTGATCCACCTCCCGGAGGGGAGGAAGAGGAGGAATTAGTTGAAAGAGAAGAGGAGGACATAAAAAGTGAGCCAGAAGCGGAGGTAGAAGAAGGAGAAAAAGAAAATGCCCCAGATGAGGAGGACAGTGTACAAGCGATTGCTAGCACTAGCACGCCAGTAAAAGATAAACCCAAAGCAAAACCTGTTGAGAAAAAGAAAGTGATCCCTTCAAAGGCAATTACGACAATAACCCTTAGATCCCAAAAGACACCTACGGCAGCCAAAATGTTTCCCTTACGGCAAGTCCCGGGGGTGCCCGTAAAGAATGATAATGATGAAGTGGTAGCGGGACCCCTAACTTATGTGTATATCCCTTTCTCTACAACTGATTTATTAAATTGGAGGTCGCATTATGCCTCCTATACTAGTAAGCCCCAGGAGCTGACAGAATTAGTAACTACTATTATGGAAACTCACCAACCCACTTGGCCAGATTGCCGCCAGCTCCTGACCACCCTATTCACGAAAGAAGAACGAGCAAGAATTAGAAAAGCAGCTATTGAGTGGATGGCAGATAACCCTGTAGCTCCGGGACAGGGGCAGAATATAATAGACCGTCGGGAAGCAGCTCAGAGAGAATTCCCGAATGAAGACCCCCAATGGGATCCAAATACAGATGAAGGATCCACAGCCCTAGCCCGTTTTCGCCAAGGCTTTTTACAAGGCCTGAAAAGGGGGGGCCAAAAAGCTATGAACCTTTCCAAAGTTGCAGGAGTCATCCAAGGGATAGATGAGAGCCCAGCAGATTTTTATGAAAGATTAACTGAAGCATACAGAATGTATACTCCCTATGATCCCGAGGCACCAGGAAGTTTATGTATGGTGAATTCTGCTTTTGTAAACCAGTCTCAACCAGACATTAGACGTAAATTACAGAAATTAGAAGGGTTTGCGGGCATGAATGCAACACAGTTATTGGAAGTCGCTCATAAAGTGTATGTGAATCGTGATAATGAAAGACAGAGAGAATGTGATAGAAAGATGAAGAAGAAAGCTGATTTTTTGGCTGCGGCCATAGTGGAACAGAAAAGGGGAGGTGTCCCTAGTCGAAGGAGCAGAGGAAGAGGGCGGGGTCAAGGCGGAGGCCGGACCCAGAGGCTAGGCGTGAACCAATGCGCCTACTGCAGAGAGGAAGGACATTGGAGAGATACGTGCCCGCAACTCGAAGACGCCCAGCACGATGATGACAGCAGTCATCAGTGGCGAGAAGAAAGACGAGGCTATCCGCGAAGCCGAGGAGGAGCCAATCGAGAACAATTCCAGCGAGAGAGAGGAGGAGCCATTCAAGCATTGGCCACACCAGCCCATGATGAGAATGACGTGGATTAGGACAGACCGGGCTCCAAGTTTGCTTTAGGTCTCCAGGAGCCTATGGTCGGAATACAAATAGGAGACCAAATTATGGATTTCATGGTTGATACTGGAGCACAACATAGAAACATAGAAACATAGAAATATGACGACAGAAAAAGACCACATGGCCTATCTAGTCTGTCCTTCCATAACAACTACAACAGTCCACTTTTTGCCTTTAGAGATCCTCTGTGTTGGTCCCATGCTTTCTTGAATTCAGTTACTGTCCTCATCTCTACCACCTCCACTGGGAGACTATTCCATGGATCCACTACTCTTTCCGTAAAGAAATATTTCCGCATATCACTCCTGAATCTATCTCCCTTCACCCTCATCCCATGTCCCCTCGTAGCAGAACTTGCTTTCAATTGAAAGAGGCTCTCTCCCTGAACATTTATGCCACGGAGGTATTTAAACATCTCAATCATATCACCTCTATCCCGCCTTTCCTCTAAGGTGTACATATTAAGATCCTTAAGTCTGTCCTCATATGCTTTATAATGAAGCCCATTAATCATTTTGGTAGCAACCCTCTGCACCGACTCCATCCTGTTCACATCCTTCACATTCAGTAATAGACAAAAAGATAGCCCCATTTACTACAAAAGCAGTCACCATTATAGGAGCAACTGGTGCCAAAGCCACAAAGTCTTTTCTTCAAAATCGAATATGCAGTCTAGGAGGACAGCAAGTAACTCATCAATTTCTTTACATGCCCGAATGTCCAGTGCCATTACTGGGACGAGATATGCTAGCCAAGCTTCAAGCACAGATATCTTTCTCTGAACAAGGAGAAATGCAAATGACAGTAAATTCCCAAGCCAAACCAGCAGGAGTAATGCTGCTGACAGTGCCCCGAGAAGAAGAATGGAGGTATTACGTTGATGACTCCATCCAAGATACCTATTTTGAACAAACTTTAAAGAACATCGATGCACCACCTGGAGTATGGGCAGAAGGCAGTCCCCCAGGCCTAGCCAAGCATATAGCTCCAGTGATTGTAACCCTCAAGCCTAGTGCTACACCAGTGCACGTCAAACAGTACCCTCTCCCAAGAGCCGCAATTGAAGGCATTCATCGCCACCTACAAAGATTGCTCGAGTATGGCCTGCTAAAAGTATGTCAATCCCCATGGAACACTCCACTTTTGCCAGTAAGAAACCTGGGACAGATGATTATCACCCAGTACAAGATTTGAGAAGAGTAAATGATGCAGTTGAAACCATACATCCAGTTGTACCCAATCCTTACACTCTTCTAGGACTGATACCTGCTGAAGCTACCCATTTCACTGTACTGGATTTGAAAGATGCATTCTTTTGCATAAGATTAGCCCCTGAAAGCCAGATATTGTTTGCATTTGAATGGCAGGACCCCGTCTCTGCAAGAGGGGGCCAACTCACCTGGACAAGATTACCCCAAGGATTTAAGAATTCGCCTACCATCTTTAGTGCTGCACTGAATCAAGACCTTTCAAGCTATCCAGTAGCCCCGGGGAAGAGGGTGCTTCTCCAATACGTGGATGATCTGTTGATAGCTGCCATATCAGAAAGTGAATGTATACTAGCCACCAAAGATCTCTTGCAGTTACTAGATGAAGCTGGATACAAAGTTTCCAGAGCAAAAGCACAGCTATGCCAAAAAGAAGTGAAATACTTGGGTTTTCGTATTACCCAAGGAAGCAGAAGATTAGGCAGAGAAAGAAAAGAAGCAGTATGCAGAATTCCAACTCCAACAACCAGAAAGCAAGTCAGAGCCTTTCTGGGAGCGGCAGGATATTGCCGAATCTGGATACCTAACTTTGCCCAAATTGCCAAACCACTGTATGAAGCCACAAAAGGAGAAGAGAAGTTGCCACTGGAGTGGGGACTTGAGCAGGATACAGCCTTCAAGACGCTAAAGGAAGAATTGATGTCATCACCAGCACTTGGACTACCAGATGTCCACAAACCTTTCCACTTGTTTGTACATGAAGCACAGGGAAATGCCTTGGGCATGTTGACTCAGAAATTGGGAAATTGGGAGCGACCTGTAGCATACCTATCGAAACAATTGGACCCTGTGGCCAAAGGATGGCCACCTTGCTTGAGAGCAGTTGCAGCTACAGCGCTACTAGTGAGCGAAGCAGACAAGCTCACACTAGGACAGAACATACGAGTCACTGTGCCACATGCAGTCCTTGCCCTTATGGAACAGAAAGCAAATTATTGGCTCACCAATTCCCGAATGTTGAAGTACCAGAGCATGTTATGTGAAAATCCTCAGATACAACTTGAAGTGAGCCATGCCTTGAATCCAGCCACCTTGATACCCATCAGTGAAGAACTCCCAGAACATGACTGTATCGAAGTCATGGAAACTGTGTTCTCCAGTCGACCTGACTTGACAGATGTGCCCATAGACAATCCTGACCAAATCTATTATGTTGACGGGAGCAGTCTCATCCTTGATGGACGACGTTGTGCCGGATATGCAGTCGTCACTCAACACGAAGTAGTTGAATCATCAGCTCTAGCCTCAGGCACATCAGCCCAGAAAGCCGAATTGATAGCACTCACCAGAGCATTGTTATTAGGAGAAAAACTTGTGCTGAATGTATATACAGATTCCAAATATGCCTTCACTACCTTGCATGCCCATGGAGCTCTCTATAAAGAAAGAGGACTCATCACATCCGGAGGAAAATCAGTCAAATATGGTCCCGAGATATTGATGTTACTTGATGCTGTTTGGGCCCCAACACGTGTAGCTGTCATGCATTGCAGAGGACATCAAGCAGGAAAAGGAGAAGTTGCCCGAGGAAATAGATTTGCAGATGCCTCAGCACGACAAGCAGCTATGACAGGACAGATTGCCCCACAAGCTATGCCAATGCAAGCAGCATTGTTTCCAGTACCTTTGAATCTATGGACCCCACGATATACCACCAAAGAATTGGATTACTATTGTAACAGAGAAGATGGAATACTGAAAGATGGATGGATTGAGCTGCCACCAGAAGAGGGCAGTCAACCTCCTGGACGAATAGTAATTCCTGAACTGTTAGGACCATCCTTTGTCAAAGCTTTCCACGAAGCCACCCACTATGGGAAGAGTGCTATGGAGAAAGCACTCAGACCACATTTTTACATCCCTCTGATGACAACCATATCAGCTTCAGTAGCACGTCAATGTCTAACCTGTGCCAAAAATAATGCCAAGCAAGGCCTTATAACGGCACCCCGAGTTCAGTCAGGAGGTGTCACCCCCATGCACAACCTCCAAGTTGATTTTACCGAAATGCCAAAAGCCAATGGATACCATTACCTGTTAGTATTAGTTTGTACTTTCTCTGGGTGGGTAGAAGCATTCCCAACCAGAACTGAGAAAGCCCGAGAAGTCACCAAAGTCTTAATGAGAGAAATTGTTCCTAGATTCGGAATCCCAGCAGTAATAGGGTCAGACAATGGACCCTCATTTGTCTCCCAAGTTACTCAGCAGTTAGCAAAAGCCTTGCAGATACAATGGAAACTCCACACTGCATACAGACCCCAGAGTTCAGGGAAAGTTGAGCGAATGAATCGTACCTTGAAAGCCCAAATGTCCAAGCTTTGCCAGGAGACACACTTGAAATGGCCCCAAGTGCTCCCCATAGCCTTACTCAGAATACGCTCAGCTCCTGTAAAGTCAACAGGATTTTCCCCTTTTGAAGTTCTGTATGGTAAACCCCCACCAATAGTGCAGGGAGTCAAAGGAAGTTTAGCCCAGATTGGTTCAGAAGTAACCAGACAAGAACTCCTAGCTCTTAGTTTTGTTCTGCAGACTCTCCATACGTGGATCCAAGACCAGTTGCCTATCAACTTGATGGAACCCTTGCATCCCTACCAGCCTGGTACTTCGGTGTGGATCAAAGATTGGAAGAAGACACCGTTGGAACCCCATTGGAAGGGACCGTACACCGTCATCCTGTCTACCCCAACTGCAGTAAAGGTAGCCGAGATCGACGCCTGGATCCACCACAGCAGAGTCAAGCCCGCCGCCGATCCTGAACCAGAGCAGTGGACAGCAGAACAGCATCTTGATGCACCCTTGCGAGTTACTCTGAGACGGCAACCAGCAGCTTAGACACTTCATCACAAGTGCTTTGCAGTAGCCAAGTCTTTCGAAGAGGATTGCTGTTTTCCATGCAGCAACAGTTTTGTTTCAACGAACCCAATTTGTGTGTGATTTGACACACTACTTTGAGACTACATTGACTAAGCCAGACTTCACAAGCCAACTGAAATTGCTAAAAAGCAATGTGTACTGGACAACCTGAGGATCTTCAATCAACACTCAGCACCCGTTAAATTGCTTTATTAGCAAACGGGACGAAGAATAAAAGATCGTCGTGATCAAGATCAGCAAGCTGAGGATTCAGAAGAACTCCAATCAACATCAACATGTATCTTTGCTTTTGCTTTGCCTTGGTTGCCTTCTTTGGAGGTTTTGAACTGACTTATGCTTTACCTCCATGCACTGCTTGCATTACCTCTACTAGAACTGGACTGAAAGTAACTCAGACTTTGCTGTATCATTCTTACTATACCTGCAAGGGAACAGTAACTCGGTGTATCTATAACACCACTGAACTAAATGTTTGCACTCATGGCAAAATCAAAGCATGCTATAATCCGCATCAGAATCCATCCTATTACACGTTGGAAATAAGATGGAAGGATGCAGATGGACCTATATTAGCTGCTACACCACCACTTAAGGACATACTAAACCTGCTGTTTTGAATTTTGATGCATGTAATGCCATTAATAGAGATAGTCATTCCACCTGTGGTACATGGGGAAAAGCGTATCGAAATGACCATAAGTATATGTGTCCAGAAGGTGCCACAAATTGGTGGGAGTGTACAGGTAAAACGGGATCAGGCTATATTACTGCAACAGCGGCAGATTACTATTGCCCGTATTGGGGATGTGTATTTTATGCTACCTGGAACACTGGTATAACTGATGAGAAAATAGATAAACGGATGGCTACTCTAACCAAGCCAACCACAAATGATAAATGTCAGAAAGATGCTTGTAACCCCTTACACTTACGTATACACAATCCCCATGCATGGAAACAAGGATACAAGTTTGGTTTACGTATTGCTGGAGGAGCAATAGATCCAGGGACCATTGTGTATATCAGATTGAATACCCAAGCCCACAAATCATCTAAATATCATATTCATAATACCTTTTATGAAGCCATGCATGTAAATAAGTTTGAGATCCCTCATCCTTCACAGAATTTATTTCTAGAATTAGCCGGAGCAGTAGTAACTAGTCTTAAGATCTCAGATTGCTATTTTTGTGGCGGAACCCAAATGGGAGACCAATGGCCATGGGAAGCCCAAGAATTGAATTATTCTATGATTTACAATCAGACTGAATTACACAAGGCTACCAGTGAATGGGTGTTAGCGCACTCAATCGTTGGACGTCTTTGCTATGCCAGAACTGGACCCCAGTTCACCCAAAAGGTAGGACAGCTGGTCTGTCTTAGCCAGAAATACTATAATGCCACGACCAAAAAGACAGTATGGTGGTCAGGAATCAGACATCCTGAACCTCCTAACCCATTAGCCAGATTTCCTGAACTTGCTGGTCTATGGACTAACCTTGCCAAAGTCCAAGCCTGGCAAGCCCCACCTGGCCTATATTGGATCTGTGGAAACCGAGCATATGCACAGCTTCCGCCACACTGGGGAGGAGCATGTGTCTTAGGAACCATCAGACCTTCTTTCTTTCTTTTAAACACTGAACATGGAGAACAATTAGGATACCCTGTATACACTACCCACCGACACAAACGAGCACTAAGACAGAAAAGAGAAGCCTTACAGATAGGCAAGTGGGAGAAGTGGCAAGGTGATGATTGGCCACCAGAAAGAATCATTGAGTATTATGGGCCTGCCACTTGGAATGATGATGGTATGTATGGTTATCGTACTCCAATCTATATGATTAATCGTATTATTCGCTTACAAGCAGTAGTTGAAATAATAACCAATGAAACTAGTCATGCTCTTACGCTCTTAGCTAGACAAAGTACTCAGATGCGCACTGCTATATACCAGAACCGCTTAGCACTTGATTATTTGTTAGCAGCTGAAGGAGGAGTATGTGGTAAGCTGAATTTAACTAATTGCTGTTTGAAAATAGATGATAAGGGTCAAGTAGTTGAAGAAATTGCTAAAGATATGCAAAGACATGCTTATGTGCCAGTACAGACTTGGCACTCATTGAAATTTCCTAACTGGTTTGCTAACCTCTTTTCATGGGTGGGAGGATTTAAGACTTTCATTGTTTTAGTACTAATCCTTGTTGCTGTTATCTTCTTATTACCATGTTTAATCCCATGTTTTATGCGTTCCATTCATAAAACTATTGATAGTACAGTAGAGCGGAAGACCGCCACTAAAATAATGGCTTTATACAAAGCTAGTCCTAGTCGAAATCCTTCAATCATGATGTGATTCTTCTAAAGGTGATTTAACTCTCACACCTTATTGAGTAATAGGGTGAGATTAATCAAAGGGGGGAATGTGGCAGGTGCAGGCCTGTGACCCACGGTGTCTGAACATAAGCAGGCCAGCATGGCTAGCTTGACCTGTAAATGAGGCCTGTGGAGAGGCATATAGGATTGCACATCCCCCAATATGCTGCTATTGTAAGATAGAACTCAGTAGAAGTATTGAATTAGCTTAGGTAGGCAGAACGGCAGGGCCGAAAGATGGAAAAATACAGAAAGACATGTTTAAAAGTTACTGATAAGAAAAAGTACATCTGCAAAGAAATAATTGGGAGTGCTGACAGATGAGTTGCAGAGCCCTGCTCCTCTGCATGCACAAATTGGTTCTATGGCCTTGAGAGTGTGAAAGTAACAAGTTGATGAACTGACCATTGTAATTGGGACTAGAAGGGGGGCATGCAGGTGTCATGCCCACTGGAGGGACATAATTGGATAAACTTATCAGTACCGGGACCAATGGAAGAGGTACGGGAGGTACGGGAGAGTACCGGGACCAATGAAATGTTTTTCTATACCTAGAATGGAACAGAAGTCTATAAAAGTTGTTGTAATGCTTGAAAACTTTGCTCAGCCATTTTGAAATTGACTGGTTCGAGACTTGTGCACAAATAAATGATTTGGACCTTCTGAACAGACTCCTGGTATCATTGGTTTGTCTGCGCTTTGCTGCTACACCATGACATATCACTTACCTTAACACTCCGGCACCGTATCGCCATTTCTGCCTTCTGTTATCTGTCACTTCACAGATGACATCAAAATAGTCTTAGTAATAGATCCAGTATCCCCAGAATCTGTTTTTGCAACATTTAATATCTGCCATGGTGTCAAAGTGGCTTTTTGACCATAAATTGAAACTGAACCCAAAGAAATCATAGGCCATATGGATTGGAAAAAGATTTTCTGTTCCTAAGCCTTAAGTTGTTAAATGGTTACCGGATCACCTTTTCATTTCACTTGAAAATATTAGCTGCTAACAGACTGTAATCTCTCCTTTGATTCCCACATTTTTGTGATTATTAGATCATCCTTTTACAAACTGCGACATCTATGAGCTATCAGGTCTTTACTAGACCCTAAAGATGTGGAGGCATATTCTCTACTGGATGTCCAGCCCGTCTAGTCCCCGCAGCATCAGAATCGGGTCTACCGGCTTGTACGTGCAGGCCAGACACCAATTCTAATGGGCCACACGTCCAGCAACATCCATGTCTACCCCTGACAGGAGTCGCGATTGCCTGCCACCGCTGAGACTGTCATTTCCCCGTAGCCAGACCTGCAATCCAGCCTTCCATGGCCAGGGTCTGGCTACGGGGCTCCCCCTGCACGCCTCCATGTTTTGTCCCCGCTGGCCACCGCCGCTACTCTGCATACAGGGGGACCTATTCCACCTCTGAGGTGGAATAAATCCACTGTCTAATCGGCCTACCCCGGATGTACAGGGCCAACCTCAGAATCGGCCTTGTATGTCCAGGGTGATGACCCGCCCATGCACTGCTCTATCTCCGCCTCCTACCTGCCCCCTTCTGCCCCATCTAAGGCTCCCCATACAACTCCGCTGTTTGTACAGGGAGCCTTGCATGGGACAGCAAGGAGGATGTAAAGTGGGGATGTACATCCAGGCAGATCCTACATCCCCGCTATTCACTTATGCTCTATTGCTCAGGCTACCATTTTATTCCATTCGGACTACTGCATTTTTCTCTTTAATAGACTTAAAAGCATCTGTCATTAAATGCTTTCAAAAAATACAACACTCTACAGTCGGATTAATACATTATGCCAGAAAATTTGATCACATCACACCCCCTTTAATTGCTAAATGCTGGCCCCCTCCTACAGAATAAAGTACAAGATTTTAATTTTTTTCATTCAAAGCATTATACTCATGTCAGTCAAACTATTTATCCAGTTTAATCACACTGTATGTCCGTGCACGATCACTCGGTTCCCAACACCAAAATCAACTTGTCTCTATCCTCTATTCATTTCTTGTCAATGGATGAAACTGCCTTTTCTCAGCAAGCTCCCCTACTATCAACCTCCCTTGCATTGCACTTAAGAACTGAAAATGCTTTTAAAAGCTTCCAAAAAAGCTTAAATATTGGGGGGGGGGGGGGGGGGGGGGTTAGCAGGATCCTGATATTCAGTGTCTCTAACAAGATAATGTCGCTGAGTATCCAGAGCACAGAAAAGACACCTGGTTGAAACCGGGGTGGTCTGTGGGCAGAGCGGGACGTTATCAGTGGTATCTGGTTATCGGTGATACTTAGCCACTAACCAGATAGCTAAAACTGGATAAAATTAGGACAGGTCAAGGGCTTTCCTAACTATATCTGGTTTGTGCTGTTTGGTTAGCAGTTCAATACTGGCGCTAACCAGACAGTAAAAGAACTGCCAGGCGAAACCAAATTTTCAGTTCCGGACAGGCTCTGGCCGTGAATATCCAGATCTAATTAAAGCGGCAGCGGCCAGGCACTTTAAATGTCCTGACTGCCACTGCTGAATATTGACCCTTTACCTTTTTGAAGCAGCCCATGCAAAACACATCTAGCTCACACATTATCACTGCAACCGGGGTACAGGAGTGACCACTCGGCAGCAATACATTTTTAATTTCTACTCTTCTTTCTATTTTCTACTGTTTATTGGGTTTTAACTAATTTGTTTTTTATTGTTTTACCTTGTATTGTTAACCACTTTGATAATACTGTGAAAAATGATCAAGCAGGAGCCATAAAAATAATATGTATAACACTGGAAGAAGATATAAAAAACATTTCTGGAAGAACTTTGTTTCATATCCATTTGGCAGAGTAGAAAATACGGAGGGGACTGCAGCACCCTGGAAGTGTCATGTATGCTCAGAACTTTATACTTCATTCTGAGCTCTGGGAAAGCAATTCTGTCCGAGTGCTATTGGATGGCATCAGCCACTTGTGTGCCTTGCTCAATCCTGCTTGTTGATGAAAAATGCGTTAAACGCAAAGTAAGACACAGTTGTGTAGAAAGAGTGTGGCTTTTTGATTGCTACTTAGCAAAACCCTCTACATTATTTAGGGTGTTTGGTTTCATATCCACTGATACAAAAAAGATATTAATAAAACATGTGTAGTAAGCAGAAAATAATTCAGATAGAATGTGTGAGAGGTTTATAGAGCATTGTTTACACATAAAATAATCTGAGGTGGTATATAACAGACATACAAGATAATGCTCCAGATATTTCCATTTTAACAGACTGACCAATAAAACCATGTTATTACAGTGGCAGGTAGATGTGACGGGCTGAACCACCGCAGGGACGTACAGAACTTGTACTGAAGTGAATATCACCAACAGAGTATGAGATAGTAAACTCTGACAAACATAAAGCAAAATAAATACCAGCAGCCGTTAAACTGTTAAATTGTAAAGAGGATGAGGCCGCAGACACACAGAAAAGAATAGCAAGCGTTATTTAACAACTCTTTTATACTGCATGGACTTTCAGAGAAAGCGGTATAAAGGAGGAGTTATATAAATAAATAAAATAGAAAAAGAAGAACACATGAATCGAAGTGGACAGAACGGATCCCTCAGCCTCCTGTGAGATTCCTAAAATAGGAAAAAGGGAGTAAATCAATCTGAAGGGGAAAAAACTGCAAGAGGTCAGCCCCAGAGGAGCTGTGTGATCTATGGCGTAAATGGAGCCCGGAACGGGTACAGTGCAAGAAAAGAAAACACAGACTTTTGTAGGCCTGTGCTGATTTCTTTCTTTCCTTTTCAGCTTAATTAAAAATATATTGAATGTTAGAAACACATTTCTCAGAGGAAATATTAATATATCACAGTGCTACTCAACTGGTAAGGAAATATACATCAAAATACCCCAAATAGCATAGAATCTGTAATAATCCTTAAGCCCATGAGGAGACATGCAAGCCCACGTGTTAAGAAGAAATTAAACAGAAACATTATTGCACCACATCCCTAGGCCAAGTCATGTCCCCCAAGCTCACAGACACAATCCTGTAGTCTCCTCAGATATGAACAGAAGCTCATTATCTATAGGAATAGGTATCGAGGTTGGACATGCTCTGTTCTTCATGCACGAGCTGGGCAGAGTCTATAATCGTATAGTGACTGCCTTGCAAAGTTACTAAGGCCTTACAGGGAAATGTAACAAAACTTCTGGAGGAAGGGGTGCAGCAAGATAGCTTGAGGTTTGCACTTCAGTGTCATCAGTCAACTAATTTCCTCTGTCTTTTCCTGTGTGATAAATTAAGCGGGAAGGCAAGACCGAAGTATCTGCTGCAGACACGGATTCTGTTTTTGCTTCAAGACTGATTGACCCATTTGTTCAATGTAGAGCAGCAGCAGCAATATTTCAGACCTCTGCTATCGTGTCTTTGGGATCTCTGGCAATGGAGGAGAGCCTCCATTCTCCCCATGCACAGGGCTTCTTTGGAGCTGCCTGCAGGGATCCAGGATAACTGGAAAAACCTATTGTAGACTGGGTGAAGTAAAGCTCTGCTCTGACAGCAATTACTTCTTTCTTTGTGCTGTAGGGGTTCATATACATCCAGGAAAGGTTTCAGGTGAGGAAGCCGGGCTCCCCGGGACATGGAGAGCTTCCTAAGGTGGTAACTACAATACTTTCTCTGGACAGACCGGCTGAGTTTAGTTTGGAATCAAGCTGGGCTGGTCATGAAAGTTGTGGGTAAATCCTTTTGGGCAATTTGCCCAACTATCTTTCCAACTTCAAAGTGTTCGCCGCTTTGACCCGTTGAAAAGCGGGATATAAATACAGCTAAATAAATAAATAAATAAATTTCAGAAAAGGTTTCACCCCAAAAAGCTGGATTTGCTCATAATAATCAAAATCTGGAAAAGAAAGATTCAATTGTATTAAAGCTGTCTGGTTAGAGATAGTACTCATGGCAAAATACAAGAACCTGCTTCTAATTAATTAGACCTCCACTCAAGATCTTCCAACAACATTCAGTACAGGCTAAAGATGGGACTAGCAACTCCCTCTAACCTCCTCTGTCCCTATTCCTACTTTCTCCTCTAGTTCACTTTCCCTCTCCTTCAGTTTTTCCACTAGTGCCACTGCCCAGGCCTGATCACTCAGCAAAGATGTCCCTTCTCTTCCTCAACAGCAATATCGCCCCTAAGACGCCGATGGTGTTTGCCTAACTGCAGCAAAACTGCCATAACTGAGGAAAAAAATCAGCACCATAGCCAGCATATTTCTATCCTTTATTTTCATCAACATGCCAATAAACTAATTAAAAAAAAAAATAATACCAAAGCAAAGAGACGAGATCATCAACTCACCAAGAAGAATCCCCATGAATAAATTTTTAAAATCCTCTCTTTTACTATTTCTCTCAGGGCCTCTTTTATTAACACTTAGCTTGAGCTATGTGCCACACGGTCCATAGGAATAAAATGGGCCATGTAGCAGAAAGCCTTAGATAACAGTAAAAGGGACCCTCAGTCTTTCAAAACAAACTCCTTATAAAACACCACAGTCTCTTCAGTACTTCTATGACAAACCCACTGACCATTTTTGTTGAACTTTTAGAAATGGTGGAATTTATCTGCAGAGATACTGAATCCAGAAATCCATGAATTATTGAATATCATTTGAGCTCAATGGTCTGTGTCAGATTTGTCAGAATTTCAGAAAAATCGAGTACATTTCCATCAAAATGATTTTGCAAAGACTCATACAGCCCTAGTTATAATCTCCAGTACAGTATCTCTACAAACACTTAAAGATAAACTCTAGTGCAGGGTAGTCACGTGTATCACACTATTCTAAACTACTATTCAGTAGGCTTAAACTAAATGTGTGACGTGGGATCTGGGAAGGGACGTCTAGGAAGAATCTGAACTTCCAGAGCAAAAGATCCAAAAATCCGACAGAGTGGCAGCAGTGAAGGAAACACATATAAGTATCTTCTGAAATTGTTCTATCTCCAGCCCGAAAAGTGAACGTTCCAATAACTGGCTCTGGAGACTGGCCCTGCGCAGATGGCAAGATCAGGTACGTGCATGGGTGTAGACCATTTCACAAAGGTGCACATTCCCGAATTGAATGTCCACACGACTAGGTATTTGGATGTGCCGACAGGGGCATTTCAGAAGGGAGACAATTATGTTGTGAGACTTGCACGTGCCATTTCAGATACTCAGACATGTGGCGGCAGGCCAGTAATAGTGTATGCTTGATATATTCATTTGCATGCAGGTTTCATTGGTCAGGGGATATTAACTATGGCGATGAAAATGCATTTTGCTCTTCCCCCCTGGAAATGTTGCAGCCATGAAGCAAGCACATTTTGCCCCTTATCTGTGGTCAGGAGCTAGTATAGACATAGATGCCTCAGCAACGAGGACAGACATGCTTCTGCCATTCTGAAATCACAAGGTATCTGAAGTCAAGAAAGCATGGGTCAAGTACAGAGGATCTCTGAGGGAGAGGAAGGGATTGTAGAACTTAATAGTTCTCATGAATGGGCAGACTGGATAGGCTCTATAGTCTTTATCTGCTATAATTTTCTCTGTTTCCATTTTTAGAGTCACCAGAAACACCAGTCACGTCTGATAAAGTTTCCAAACATATTCATAAATGACCTGGAAAGTGGAATAACGAGTGAGGTTATCAAATTTGCAGATGACACAAAACTATTTAAAGTTGTTAAAACCCAAGAGGATTGTGGAAAATTGCAGGAGGATCTTGATAAATTAGAAGACTGGGCATCCAAATGGCAGATGAAATTTAATGTGGACAAGTGCAAAGCTATGCACCTAGGGAAGAACAAACCAAACTATGGTTACACAATGCAAGGTTCCACATTAGGAACCACCACCCAAGAAAAAGATTTAGGCGTCATAGTAGATAACATGTTAAAACCCTCCGCCCAGTGTGCAGCGGCGGCGGCGGCCAAGAAAGCAAATAGAATGCTAGGTATGGAGGAGTGGCCTAGTGGTTGGGGCAAGGTACTTCAGGCCAGAAGGTTGGGGGTTCAAATCCCACTAGAGGACAGCAACCTTGGGCCGGAAGGACTGGGGTTTCTAGTCCCACAGGTGCTCCTTGTGGTCTTAGCATGCCACTTAACCCTCCATAGCCCATATTCCCTGTAAAATAGTTATCTCCAAGTTATAATGCCCTGTTCAATGTAATTTCAGTTTGTTCAATGTAAACCGCACTGATGCAGAATAGCGCGGTATATAAGAGAATGTAAATAAATAAATATCTAAAATAAATAAATAGGTATCATAAGGAAAGGAATGGAAAATAAAACAAAAAATATTATAATGCCTCTATATCGTTCCATGGTGAGACCGCACCTTGAATATTGTGCGCAATTCTGGTCGCCGTATCTTAAAAAGGATATAGCGTTATTAGAAAAGGTTCAGAGAAGAGCCACCAAAATGGGAAAGGAGATGGAAGGATACTCCTATGAAGAAAGGCTAAAAAGGTTAGGGCTCTTTAACATGGAAAAGAGACAGCTGAGGGGAGATATGATAGAAGTCTATAAATTAATGAACGGAGTGGAACGGGTAAACGTAGTTCGATTGTTTATGTTATCAGAATATAGAAAGACTAGGGGACATGCAATGAAGCTACAGGGTAAACTATTTAAGACTAATAAAAGAAAACATTTTTTCACTCAACGTGTAATCAAACTCTGGAATTTGTTACCGGAGGATGTAGTAAAGGCTGTTAGTGTAGCTGGGATTAAAAAAGGTTTGGACAAGTTCAAGGAGGAAAGGTCCATAAACCATTATTAAGAAGGGACCCAGGATATCAGTGCTTGACCCAGTACAAGCATTGCGGAACCTGTGTCTTTTGGGGAAACTGCTAGGTACGTATGACCTAGATTGGCCACTGTTGGAAACAGGATACTGGGCTTGATGGACCTTGGTCTGACCCAATATGGCATATCTTATGTTCTTATGTTCTGCGGCGCTCCTGCCCCGCCTTAGGGCTAAAGACAGGAGCGGGGCCTATTGCCTCGTGAGGAAGGAGTTTAAAACCTATTCCCCTGGAATGCTGGGTACTGTAGTTTTTCTGCTCCTTTCACTCCGGAATAAAGTGTAGTTGTGCGCCAGAGACGGTAAAGCTTATTTGCAAGTATTTTTATTATGGTTAAGGTTATTCTTCCATCGCATGACAAATTCAGAAATTTGAACAAAACAGGTGCTTTAACACGAACAGAAAGAACTCAGGTATAAAGTCAACTTAAAGTAGAAATTAAGCTTTACTTCTAAGCAGTTTACTCAGCTCTGCCCCAAGAGGTCATTCACTTTAAATGCAGCCTCTTTCCTCACACTGTTACGTTCACAGTGCTGGGTCACTTCAGGTGCAGGTAATTAAAGCTTTCCTAGCATGGCAGCAAAACAGCTCCGTAGTATTCAACTCATACACGGCATAACCAGTTTTCTTCAGTTTGGTATTTCCACACAACAAATAGTACAGTCCATGCTCTCACAGTCAGGTAAGTCAGAATTATCCTGCATTAATTCCTCAGACTGTATAGAATTATTAGCTTCCTGCAATACTGTTTGCTTTTAGCTTTAAAAACTCTTTAAAATCCCGGAGAAGCAATTCAGCCTGTTGTCTGCTAGATAAGGAATTGTTATCAGTTATTAAACTTCCCTCTTGATTAAGGCTGTTTCCCTTTTCCTCTCTCAGGTTAAGTGAATCAGAGTAACTCTTAGGCTCTTTTGTTAAGGATTCAAATATAGGAGAGTTGGGTTTACCTTCACTCTGGAAACTCTTTGGCAAATCGCTTACTTGTTGCCAAGCCCCTCTTATCCTAGGTGGCTCAAACGTCCTCCAGTTGTGAGAGTTCCCGTGCCTCTCTGGGCCAAACTGTAATTCCCAGAATGAGTTCTTTTTCTCTCTTGCCTGCCGTGAAGGCTTCCTCTCCCAGGGCTCTGCCTTCCTCCAGGTGTCTATTCCAGGGCTGGGTCCACTTTCCTCAGGACTTCCATTTATTGCCTCTGAACAGATTCTTGCAGGTCTTCTTCTACTGCTTCGGCTCAGTCCTTGGCTGCTAGCCTTCTCTCTCTGACTGCTGCTCCTTCTCTTCCCCTTCTCCTTCCACTTCTTCCCCATAGCAAAGCCATACTCCGGTTTAAAACCTGGTTCTCTTCTAGACACGCCCCTTCCAAGCACTGGGTGTGCCCAATCAGGACTGCACGACTCCTCCCCTGGGCTGGTATCCATGCTCAGCTCAGCAGAACGAAGTCTCTCTTTCTTTCCAGGATTGCCAATCTGACGTAAATCCTGTTGCCCTTCAGGATTTTCATCTGTCTCCATAGCCTCAGGAGGGCGCTCTTCACCACAGTTCCTAGTGGGTTAAAAGAAACCTCTTCCTTATCTATATCCCTTGAACTTCTCCAGATTTCTTGGCTATTGGAAGATAATGTAGTTTTGTTAACATCAGCAACAGTTTTTCCAAGAATTATAGTACTTCTCACAGGTAAACATAGAAACATGACGACAGAAAAAGACCACATGGCCTATCTAGTCTGTCCTTCCATATCAACAACTACAACAGTCCACTTTTTACCTTTAGAGATCCTCTGTGTTGGTCCCATGCTTTTTTGAATTCAGTTACTGTCCTCATCTCTACCACCTCCACTGGGAGACTATTCCATGGATCCACTACTCTTTCTGTAAAGAAATATTTCTGCATATCACTCCTGAATCTATCTCCCTTCACCCTCATCCCATGTCCCCTCGTAGCAGAACTTGCTTTCAATTGAAAGAGGCTCTCTCCCTGAACATTTATGCCACGGAGGTATTTAAACATCTCAATCATATCACCTCTATCCCGCCTTTCCTCTAAGGTGTACATATTAAGATCCTTAAGTCTGTCCTCATATGCTTTATAATGAAGGCCACTAATCATTTTAGTAGCCACCCTCTGCACCGACTCCATCCTGTTCACATCCTTTTAAAGGTGCGGTCTCCAGAATTGCACACTATACTCCAAATGAGGTTGCACCAAAGACTTATACAGAGGCATTATCACCTCCTTTTTTCTACTAGCCATTCCTCTCCGTATGCACCCAAGCATCTTTCTAGCTTTTGCCGTCGCCTTTTCTACCTGTTTAGCTACTTTAAGATCATCAGACACAACCACGCCTAGGTCCCGCTCTTCTTTAGTGGACAAAAGTACTTCACCCCCTATACTGTATTGCTCCCTTGGATTGCTGCAGCCCAAATGCATGACCTTACATTTTTTAACATTAAATCCCAGCTGCCAAATTCTAGACCATTCTTCAAGCTTAGCTAGATCCCTCCTCATGTTATCTACACCTTCCTGGGTGTCTACTCTATTAAAGATTTTGGTATCATCTGCAAAGAGGCAAACCTTACCCGACAGCCCTTCCGCTATATCACTAACAAAGATGTTAAAAAGAATCGGACCAAGGACAGATCCCTGGAGCACACCACTGGTAACATTCTTCTCCTCAGAGTGAGCTCCATTTACTTGTACTCTTTGTCGCCTCCCACCCAACCAATTTCTAACCCAAGCAGTAACTTTAGGGTCCATCCCTAGGGTGCTCAGTTTGTTTATAAGTCGCCTGTGAGGAACAGTGTCAAAGGCTTTACTGAAATCTAAATACACCACATCTAGAGCTCTCCCTCGGTCCAACTCCCTGGTCACCCAGTCAAAGAAATCAATCAGATTTGTCTGACAAGATCTGCCTCTGGTGAATCCATGCTGCCTCGGATCCTGTAATCCGCTGGACTCCAGAAACCTCACTATTTTCTCTTTCAGCAGCGTTTCCAATAATTTACTCACCACCGAAGTTAATTAACTGGCCTGTAGTTTTCAACCACATCCTTACTTCCGCTTTTGTGTAAAGGCACCACATGAGCCTCTCTCCAGTCCTTTGGCACCACTCCCGACTCCAACGAGGCATTGAAAAGGTCAGTCAGTGGAGTTGCTAGAACGTCCCCAAGTTCCCTCAGTATTCTAAGGTGTATCCCATCCGGTCCCATCGCTTTGTCTACTTTAGGTTGAGCTATTTTCTCACGAACACAGTCTTCTGAAAATTGTTCAAGATGTCCCTCGCTTCTGTTCCTATTTGTGGGTGTTTTCTGAGATCCTGCTCCTGGTTCTTCATCTGTGAACACAGAACAAAAATATTTGTTAAGCAATTCCGCTTTATCCTTATCAGCTTCTACATATTCCCCCCCCCCCCTACACCCTTGAGTCTGACAATACCACTTTTGCCTTTCCTCTTCTCACTAATATATCTGAAAAATGTCTTATCCCCTCATTTTATTGCATTGGCTATTTCCTCCTCCTTTTGAATCTTTGCCTTCTTGAGTACTTTGCTAGCTTCTCTAAGTTTTTCCAAATACAGATGCCTGTCTTCCTCTCTCTGTGATCTCTTGTATTTCATGAAGGCCTCCCTCTTTTTCTTCACTTTTTCAGCTACTTCCTGAGAAAACCATAGCGGTCTCCTTTTCCTTTGCCTTTATTTACCATTTTAACAAAAAGTTTGGTTGCCCTTAAAATATCCCCTTTCAGTTTTGCCCACTGTTTTTCTACATCCCCCAGCTGTTCCCATCCCACCAACGACTCCCTGAGGTATTGGCCCATCTTCGCAAAGTTAGTCTTCCTAAAGTCTAGGATCCTCACCTTGGAATGGATTCTAACAGCCCTAGTCCTAATACTGAACCACACCATCTGGTGATCACTGGATGCAAAATGATCTCCCACTACAACATCAGAAACACTTTCACCATTGGTAAGCACCAAGTCCAGTATGGTCCCTTCACATGTGGGGTCTGTTACCAATTGCTTGAATAGTTCTCCCTGTAGAGAATCCAGGATCTCCTTACTTCTAGATGATACTGCAGCAGGAATGTACCAATCAACATCTGGCATATTGAAATCTCCTATCAGTAGCACTTCCCCTTTCCTAGCAATGCTGTGTATGTCTTCAATTAACTCTCTGTCCACCTCTTCCTCTTGTGAGGGAGGTCTGTATATCACACCAATGCAAATAGATTTCTCTTTCCCTCTTTCTAGTTTAACCCACAATACCTCCTCTCTCCCTTTTAAGCTCTGTAATTCCAAAGCTTTAATAGTAGTTTTTACATATAGTGCCACTCCTCCTCCCCTTCTTCCTACCCTGTCCATCCAAGCATTTCACAAGGAGAGACATTTAAATCCTTAAAAAGAATTAAGCAGGTGAAAATTGTCCCTCCTACTGTCATTCTCAAATGTTTCAGTTTTTATCCAAAGACCCATATTATATTGCTTAAGGGCAAGCTTTTGACTTATAATAGACCTTAATTCACTATCTAAAGTATCCCCATATTTAAGCATTAACTTTAATTAATAGCTCCTGATAAATAACTTCAGTCTCAGTTTCTCAAGAATAGGCATCCAATTCCTCTAACCACCCAGTAAGAGACAACTTTAAGTGAATCTTAGCCTTCCAGATCACTTCCAGTGTATATTCCTGAGGAATAGGCAAAACCCTCTGCTATACAGCATAGTTACTCACCTGTAACAGGTGTTCTCCAGAGACAGCAGGAATCAGACCTCACATATGGGTGATGTCGGCATTGACAGAGGCCTCGCAGAAACATCCCCCCAGCTTTCAAAGAAAGCCTTTGAGAGATGCCATCAGGCATGAGTGGTCCCTTTCCTGCCCAAGGGTGACATCTTGCTCAGCCAGATGACACAGCTAAAAGACGGCAAAAATAAAAGATGATAAAGGAGCAACTCCAAGGGGAGGAGGAAGGGTTGTGAGGACTGATTCCTGCTGTCCCCAGAGAACACCTGTTACAGGTGAGTAACTACGCTTTCTCAAGGAACAAGCAGGAAGTCAGTCTTCACATATGGGGCTCCCCAGCTACAGGCTACCAAAAGTCCATAGCAAAAATAGGGGCCCCCTCACAGGGAGCTGCAAGTAGCAGCAATTTAGTCCTTGTGCACAGACCACAGTAGGACCCCTGTGTCTGATGAACCAGCACTTTGGTAGCCTGAACATACAAGGGTCGGAGGGTAGGAGTTGCCTATATGTCAAAAAGGTTACAGAGCACAGCCTGGCCAAAGGCACTTTTCTGTCGGGACTCCCTTTCCAGGCAGTAATGTGCTGCGAAGATATGGACTGAAGACCAGGTGGCGGCCTGGCAGATGCCACCATCAGGATGGAGCGCAGGTTTGCCACCAAAGCCGCCATAGCCCTGACACTGTGCACCGTGATGAGGCCTTCCAGAGGGAGCCTCGTCTGCTCATAAGCGAGGGCGATACAGTCCGCCACCCAGGTGGACATCATACATTTGGTCACCGCCTCCCCCAGCCTACTGGGGTCTTAGGAGATGAAAAGCTGAGAAGCTTTGCGGTTCTCTGAGTGCATTGGATATAGAAGGACAAGGCCCTCTTACAGTCCAAGGTGTGAAGGACCGTCTCCGCCCGACTGGAGTGAGGTCTTGGAAAGAAGATAGGAAGCACCACTTCCTGGTTGAGATGGAAGGGCGACACTACCTTTGGCAGGAATTTGGGGTGCGTGCGAAGCACCACTCTGTTTCTTGTAGAACCTGGTATAAGGTACCTCCGCCACAAGGGTCTGAAGCTCGCTAACTCTGCGAGTGGAGGTGAGTGCAACCAAGAAAGCCACCTTCCAAGAGAGGTATCAAAGTTGGCAGGTAGCCAGAGGCTTGAAGGGTGGGTGAGTGAGCTGCCCCAACACTACATTAAGGTCCCATTCAGTTGCCAGAGGGCGAACTGGGGGCTTCGATAAGAGCAGGCCCTGAAGGAAATGGTTCACCAACGATTGGACTGAGAGGGGCTTACCATCCAGGGCACTAAGGTGCACTTGGATGGAGTTAGATGAGCCCGGACTGAGACAGATGGAGAAGATAATGTAACACCAGAGCCACTGGGCAGGAGAAAGGATCAGTCCCATGTTCAGCGCACCAAACAGAGAACCTGCGCCATTTGAGGGCATAAGCCTTCCTAGTAGAGGCCTTGTGAGAGGCCAGCAGAATGCCTTCCCCCTCAACCGGAAGGTTGAAAGGGGCCAGAGTCAATCTCTCAGCAGCCATGCTATTAGCAACAGGGACCCCAGGTTGGGGTGCAGGAGAGAGACCCCCTCCTGAGATAGGAGTCCCGAGGAGGTCCCCAAGGGGATGTGGGCCTCCACCGTCAACTGTAAAAGTAGCGGGAACCACAGTTGCCTGGGCCACCGAGGACCTATCAGGATGAGTGAGGCCATGTTACAGAGGGTCCTGAAAAAAGTCTTGGCAATCAGTGGCGTCAGAGGGAAGGCATACATGAAACCTGGCCATGAGACCAGGAACGCACCTGCTGCCACCCTGGATTGGTGGGCCTGCCGGGGAGCAGAAGCTCGGCAACTGAAAGTTGTCCGGGCTGGCAAGCAGGTCCATCACGGGTTCCCCCACAGAGCTGGAAAAGCTAACTGGCTACCCTGGGGTCCAGCTGCCACTCGTGCGGCTGGAGAACTCTGCTGAGTGTCGGCCAGCAGGTTGTCCTGGCCTGGCAGGTACACTGCCCGCAGGAGGATACCCTGTTGGATTGCGTACAAGCAGAGGACCAGTGCCTCCTGACAAAGGGTATGAGACCCGTGCCCCCCTGTTTCTTCATGTAGAACATTGGCACCTGGTTGTCCATCTGGAATAGCACAGGCTTGTGACGGAGGTGGTGACAGAAGACCCTCAGGGCTAGGTGTATGGCTCAGAGCTCCAGGAGGTTGATCTGCTGGGTGCTCTCGTCTGGTGACCAATTGCCCTGAGTGCAGAGATTTATTTATTTATTTATTTATTACAGTTTCTTATATACCGCGCTATTTAGCATCAGTGCGGTTTACATTATAACTTAACGACCATAACAACAAGCTGTCAGGTTTACATCGAACAGGAGTATAAACATGGAAAACAGGGTCAACTATATACATAATCTATTTACATTGGAAGGATAGATAAAAGTCAGATAATGCATGTAGGTCTTTTCTAACTAAATTGGGTCAATTCCTGGAGGGTATATCTAGGATCAATTGCTGTCAGGTAAGTGTTGGAGGAACAAGTGGGTTTTGAGGGCCTTCCTGAACTGATATAGGCTGGCTATGGCCCTAATGTCAGGGGGTAGAGCATTCCAGCATTTGGGTACGTAACAGCTGAAAGACCTGTTGGTGGTTGAATAGTTTGTACTTTGTCGAAGCCTTTGGTATTGCAAGCAAGTTTACAGCTGTTGATCTTCTGGATCTGTTGGGAGGGACAAAGTGGATAAGATGAGTGAGTGAGGAGGCTGAAATACCTTTGATTGCTTTGAAAGCTAATAGAAGGGTTTTGAAGGTGATTCTCCCATTGATTGGTAGCCAGTGCAGCTGTTTGAGAATGGGGGTCACGTGGTCATATCTGGATGCTCCGTAAAGGATCCTAGCTGCGGTGTTCATGGCCAACTGTAAGGGGGTTAATGTGGATTGGGGGAGACCTTGTAAGATGGAATTTGCAAAATCAAAGTGCGGCAGTATCAGCGCTTGATATATGGTTCGGAAGTCATCTGGGTCCAATAGGGAGCGTAGGTGCTTGAGAGAGCGTATTTTGAAGTAGACGGCTTTGACTATGTTGCTTATGTGGCTTTTCAAGTTAAGATGTTGATCCAAAGTAACTCCCAAATATTTTATTGCATCTTTGGTTCTCAAATCAGCTTCATTGACACTGACATGGGATGGGGGGGTAAAGTAGGTGTCTCTGGTGATGAATAGCACCTCCGTTTTTTTATGTTGGATGCGAAGGTTCTGTGTTTGGAGCCAAGTTGAAACTGCGTTGAAGCAGTCTGTGAGGGGGGTCAGGTCCATGTGAGTTGTGGAGAAGGGCATGTATAATAGGATATCATCTGCATATATCAAACAATTCACGTTGAATGATCTTATGATATTGCAGATGGGCTGCATGTAGATATTGAAAAGTAATGAGGATAACGATGAGCCCTGGGGTACTCCTTGCTTTTGATGGAAATGTGTTGACTCCTCTGATCCTGATTTCACATATTGCCATCTGTCGTCAAGGTAAGATTTGCACCATTCTAGTGCACTGTTGCAGACTCCCTTCTCCTTCAGTCTTCCGAGGAGAATTTCGTGACTCACGGAGTCGAACGCCGCGGCAATGTCTAGAAATATGAGCACAAAACCTTGACGGATGTTGTCAATTCCAGTGATGATTTCATTGAAAAGACCAGTGAGTAGTGTCTCTACCCCATGATATTCTCTGAATCCGTGTTGGCAGCTATCTAAGGGGGAGGCAGCATCGATGTGGTCTTGAATTTGCCGTTGTGCTTCTTTCTCAATTATTTTGGCCAAGAGGGGGATGCTGGCTATTGGTCGGTAAGAGTCAGTTCTTTGTGGATCAAGCTTGGGGTTCTTCAATAGTGGTCTAATGGAAGTCTGCTTAAGTGAAGTGGGGAAATATGATGTAGTGAAGGATAGTTTCATTATTTTTGCAATGACAGGGCTGAACACATCACGTAGCTCCTTGATCCAAAAAGCTGGACATGGGTCAGTTTGTGCGGTGGAGGTGTTGAGAGATGCTATGGTGTCCTCGATACATTTAGTGGATGGTGTAGAAAATATGTTAAGTGGTGATAGGCCCATTGGTTCTTGATATGGGGCTGCTATCACTTTATTGGTTTGCACGATCTTGGATTGTAGATAATCCGCAAATTCCTGCGGGTGAATTTCGCTGTGCTGTATCGGGGAAGGTTCTCCGCAGTGGGCTCCCCAGCTGAGTAGGGAGGCATCCATGGTAAGGACCCTTGAGGGGCTTGGGGCCTGAAAAGGTATGCCCACTTTGAGATGCTGGGGTGACTGCCATCAGACCAGAGAGTCTGCCAATTGGTGGGTCAAAGAAACTCTGTCACGGAGGCAGCCTGTGGCCTGAGGCCACTGGTCCCAGGGACATCACTGTGCTGCCTTCATGTGGAGGCGAGCGTCTGGAGTGAAGTGGACCGTGGAGGCCATGTGCTCAAGGAGGTGCAGGAGAAGCTGGGCAGGCACTGAGGGACGGTACTGTACGTCCCGTTCTAGAGACCTGAGATGATCGGCTCGGTCCCTGGGCAAGAAAACCTTTGACTGGAGAGTGTCGATCTTTGCCCAATGAACTCCTGATATTGTGTCGGGAGGAGGTGAGACTTGGGGTAGTTTATGACAAAGCCCAAGTGTTGCAGAACCTGGATGGTTTGTGCAGTGAACCACTGAACCTCTGAAGCTGTGCCTCCTTTTAAGAGCGAGTCGTCCAGGTAGGGAAAGACGAAGACCCCTTGGAGCCACAACTGTCAGGCATTTTGTGAAGACTCTTGGGGCAGAGGCTAGGCTGAAGGGGAGCACCCTGTATTGAAAGTGCCTGCCCCCCCACTATGAACTGCAGGTACTGCCTGTGGTTGGGGTGGATGAGGATGTGGATATAAGCATCCTTGAGGTCTATGGAGCATAGCCAGTCTCCCTGCTGGAGATATGGCAGCAATGTTCCAAGGGAGAGCATCTTGAACTTCTCCCTCACCAGGAATTTGTTGAGGTTGCACAGGTTGAGGATGTGCCTTAGGCCTCCTGTCCTCTTTGGCACGAGGAATTACCTGGAGTAGAACCCCTTGCCCTTGAGATGGT
Source organism: Ichthyophis bannanicus (assembly GCA_033557465.1). Taxonomy (NCBI): domain Eukaryota; kingdom Metazoa; phylum Chordata; class Amphibia; order Gymnophiona; family Ichthyophiidae; genus Ichthyophis; species Ichthyophis bannanicus. Next base: position 10,753,284 of record JAWIIG010000024.1, on the reverse strand, counting down.
GGGGCACCGGTTCCACCGCTTTGTCCTCGAGAGGACCTGCCAACTCCTTCAGAAGAAGGTCCCGGTGGAGGGGAGACCTGAGGGGCTCTCCCAGGAAATGAGGGGGGAGGTAACTCTCCATGACCACCCTTAGTACCCAGGAATCATTGGTGATGGTCACCCACCTCTGGGTATAGAGGGCTAGACCTCCTCCTGTGGGATGATGATCTCCTTGGGGTAGAAAGGCTATGCTCAAGGAGTCGAAAGCTCCCCCTGGCTGGGCCAGAGCTGGTGCCTGGAGCTTTGGAGCCTTCTGCTTTCGTGGGCCATGCCCATGTCTCTTGACCTGCTGACCCTGTTGGGGAGCTGGGGAGTCCTTAAAGATGGGTAGTTTCTGTAAGCAGCTCCCTTCCTCGGGTAGAAGGGCTTTTTACCCGAGCTCCTCCATCGGGGGGGGGGGGGCATCGGTCTTTTTAGAGAGCCTGGTCTTCATCATGAACTTGGTCTTCATCTCAGCAGCCTTGTCGGCCATGGGTTTGCCAAAGAGATTCTCTCCTTGGCAGGGGACATTGACCAATTTGTCCTGAACCCACTGCTCGAGGTTGGACGACTGTAGCCAAGCTTAGTGGAGTGCATCAATGCCAGCCACCGCTCCTCGAGCCACTGACTCAAACCTGTCATAGGCCACCCAAGACATGAATTTGGAGTGTTCACGAACCACTTTGGCCAGGTTTTTGAACCGCTGCAAAGGTTCCTCGGAGAGACCAGCCGAGAACCTAGGGAGTTCCTTCACCGGGTCTCTCAGGTACATGCCCATGTATAGCTGGTAGGCCTGGATGCGGCCAATGAGCATTGAGCCCTGGTAGCACTTTCTGCCAAGGGGAATCCAGGGTGTGGGCCTCCCTGCCGGGAGGGCAATGAGGAGTGTGTCTTCGGGTTTTTCAGCCGACGCATGGCCAACTCCACCACCATGGAGTTATGCGGCAGCTGTGACTTTTGAAAGTCCGGGTTCCAATGGACTCGATACATCGAGTTGAGCCGCTTGCTCACCACTGGCACCGAAGCCTGTCTCTCCCACATTCGGAGCATCAGCCATTCCAGGATGGGAGGGATGGGCACTGTGAGCAATTCCTGTGGCGGGGCCTCATACTGGAGGATTTCCAACTCATCCGCCCGAGGGTCCTCCTCTGACTTGGTCGGGAATGCCAGGGTCTTAGACATGTCCTTGACAAAATCAAGGAAACCCATATCCTCGGGCGGGGACCGCTGTGGAGGCTCTGAGATGGGACAGTAAGATGGGATGTTGTGGTGGTGACGGGTATCGGGGGACTCCTCATCCTCCTTCTCCGACTCGGAATAATAGGACTGCTGCTCTGCAAGCCTCAGGGCCCCCGATACCCTGCAGCCAGTGCCCAGTAAACTTGCCTCAGTATGATGACACAGCTCAATGAAACAGAAAAAAGAAAAAAACAACTCCATGCGGAGGAGGAAGGGTTGTGAGGACTGATTCCTGCTGTCCCTGGAGAACACCTGTTACAGGTGACTAACTATGTTTTCTCCAGGAATAAGCAGGAAGTCCGTTCTCACATATGGGACTCCCAAGCTACAGACTACTGAAAAACCTTTTGGAGCCACGGGCGACCCAAAAGGCGAACTGTGAAGGGCAGCAAGTAGCATGGAATGGCTTTAAGTCTAGTGATACAGCCCCGATATTGATGATGGAATCACCTCTCCAGTAGCCTGGACACAAAGGGCTGGAGGGAAGAAGTTGCATTATTCCCCAAAGAGGTGATGAAGTATTGCCTGGCCGAAGGCACTATCGTGCTGTGAGCTCTCCTCCAAGCAGTAATGCGCTGCAAAGGTATGGACTGAAAACCAGGTGCAGCCCAGCAGATGTTCTGCAGGGGGACAGAGCGCAGGTGAGCCACTGAGGCTGCCATAGCGTGTATATTATGCTCAGTGACATGATGCTCCAGAAAGAGTCCAGCCTGCTCATAGGCGAAGGAGATGCAGTCTGCCACTCAGGTAGACAGGGTATGTTTAGAGACCGCAACCCCGAGCCTGTTAATGTCACAGAAGATGAACAGTTGTGACAAACGGTGATGGGCCTGTGTCCTCTGCAGGTAGAAGGAAAGTGACCTCTTCCAATCCAAGGTTTGTAATGAGTCCTCTGCTCAGAATGTGTGAGACCTGGGGAAGATGGTGGGGAGGACCACCTCCTGGTTTATGTGAAAAGTAGACACCACCTTAGGCAAGAATTTCATGAGAGTCCAGATAATGACCCTGTTCTTGTGGAACTTGATGTAGTCGGTGTGGACCACCAATGCCTGCAGCTCTCTAACCATCCTAGCTGAAGTGAGCACTACCAGAAACATTACTTTCCATGACAAGAACTTGAGATGACTCGTAGCCAGAGGCTCAAAACGGGAACCATCAGCTTCCCGAGGGCAACGTTCAGGTCCCATGTCACTGGAGGCGGGCGGATGGGGGCCCATGAGAGGAGAAGCCCCCTCATAAAACAGCCCACAAGGGGATGCACAGATACTAGCTGGCCGACCATGAGGTGGTGATGTGCTGCCAGTATGCTGGGGTGCACCCTGCCTGAGATGGACTTCAGACCACCCTGCCTGAGATGGATTTCAGGGTGCAGAAGGTATTGCAGGATGTCCTGCACCGAGCAAGAGAAAGGATTGAGATTATTGTCTGCGCTCCAGACTGAGAATCTACGCCATTTGAAGGCATATGTACGCCGTATTAAGTCTTTGCGTAATGCCAGTAGGATGTCCTCCACATCCTTGGAGAGGCAGAGGTGCACTAGGGCCAGCCGTTCAGCAGCCAAACCGTCAGGGCAAAGGACTGGAGGTTGAGATGGAGAAGGTCCCATCCTCCTTTGAGAGCAAGTCCAGGGCCTGGCCCAGGAGTATCGGGGCTGCTCGGGACAGCTGCAGGAGCAGAGGGAACCACGGCTGCCTAGACCACCAAGGAGCAAAGAGGTTCAACTGAACCTTGAACAAGATTTTGGGAACCAGGGAAGTAGGTGGGTATGCATACAGCAGGCTTCCAGACTAGGACAGGAGAAATGCGTCTGCCGCTACCCGTTCAAGGGGTAACCTCCGGGAGCAGAAGCATGGCAGCTGCGTGTTTTTGGGGCTGGCAAAGAGGTCCAACGTTGGGATCCCACAACATCAAAAGATTGAGGTGGCCACCACTGGGTTGAGGCACCACTCGTGGGGCTGAAGGACTCTGCTGAGTCAATCTGCATGCAGATTGTCCTGATTGACACACCGAGCTAGTCAGGTTTTCAGGATAACCACAATAAAGATGCATAAGAGGGATTTATATGCACTGCCTCCATTTTATGCAGATCTCTCTCATGCATATTCATTATGGATATCCTGAAAACCTGACTGGCTAGGTGTATCCTGAGGACTGGGTTGAGAACCCATGCATTAGGTCCTTCTCTTGCCACTGGACATTTCTGCAGTGTTTGTCAATGGTGCTAAAAATTAGTTGTGTCAGAAGAGAAAGACATGGGTCAGGATCAGTATTGGAAGTTGGGATATGATTCATTCTAAATGTATTCTAGTTCACTATGAACAGCAGACAGTGTACCTCAATAAGATAAGTACCTTTAGAGATGAGGATGGGGCCGGCCCAAGCATTAGGAAAGCAGCAGGGCATTCAAAGCTAAACAACAGGTTCTGACCACCAGGAGATGGGGCATAAGGGTTAAGGTTTTCCTAGAGAGCCAAAACCTTGAACCAACTCTGGGGCCAGTCCCTAATGAAGGGGAATTTCTCTTATAACATCCTGAATCATACTAGACCAATAAAGGATGAGGTGAACTACTTGGGCATCACCCTAGACAGGAATTTAAACCTTCACACACACATAAGCAAAACCGCTGCAAAAGCATACCAACGATTAAAACTCATCAGGAGACTCAAACCAATACTCAGCCAAGACCATTTCCAAACCGTATGCCAGGGAGTCATCACACCAATACTGGACTACGTAAACTCAATATATCAAGGACTTCCTAAGCAGGGTACTCAACCACTCCAACTAGTGCAGAACACTGCAGCCCGCATCATAACTGGCACAGCCAAGAACGAAGACATTACACCTATACTTTGGAAAATGCACTGGCTACCAATAGTTGTGCGAGCAAGGTTCAAATCCATTATAAACATATTCAAGATCATGTACCAATGCACAGCAGATGCCCTTCAAGGAATGATAACCAAAGATACAATCAACTGACCCAGACGAACTAGCAGCAACAATAAACTATGAACACCAGCTGGATACCATAAAACAAAACAAACCACCTCTAGCAGAGCCATATCACTATCAGCGCCAGCCCTCTGGAACTCCCTCTCAGATGAACTGCGGGCCATAAAAGACCTAAAGGATTTCCGCAAATCCCTTAACACCTACTTATTTATGGAATACTATGACCAAGCAGCCTAAGAACTCCATTAACTAGGCATGAATGTATAGATAAGCACAACCACACATCAATGTAATGATAAGCTCTTCCACTTTACCCCTTTGTAAGTTATGTCTTCCCTTATTCAATGTAAACCCATTTTGTGTAACCCACCACTTTGATTGAAGGAGAAAGTGGTATACAAATCTGGATAAATAAATAAATCTGACAAAATGAGATAAGTGGTTCCTAGTGGATATGATTATACTGGCGATTTAGGCTTGAAAGATATTTATACCATACCACTACAGATATGAATGGCTCATATTAGCAAACAGCCTTGTAGCAATAACATGTAACAAGCAACAGTTATTCAGACATCTAGTTGTTCTGCTTTTTCTCATGGTCATTGAAAGACACAAACCTATCTCTAATAACCGCCTTCAGCCCATCTCATACCCCTCCTCCCCCCCCCCCCCCCGTGCCGTAAAGTCAATGCTGACTCCTGGGGTTTCTTGGCAAGATGTGACCAGAAGTAGATTGTCAGGCCTTTTCTTCCAAGGCAATGGAGGGTAAAGTGACTTGCCCAAGGTCACAAGGATTGCCATTGGGACTTGAACCCTGATCTCTTGGCTGTTGCTGTAACCACTAGGCTACTCTTCCACTCCACCAGTGTCATTAATTTCTAGGTATTCTTGGATAGCTTTTTCAGTTCTAATTTGTTTTCTAACAAAGACTCATTGAGTCTCCAAAATTGAATCCTCTCCCTCCTCTTCGCAAATTCTAATTCAGGATGGACTGACAGCATGATCAGACCATGTTATTGGAAATATCTGCACTTCTTCACAGTCAAGCAATATCATATCAATCCAACTTTATGAGTCATGAGGATGAGAAAGGAATGTGTATTCTCATTGATTACAATTGTATTTCCTCCGCAAATCTAATAAATTCAGCTGGCCCATTAATGCCAGTTTTTCCCTATGACCTGTACCTCCCATATCTCCATCCCTAGAATTATCAGTTTTAATTCAGAAACATAGAAATATGATGACAGAAAAAGACCACATGGCCTATCTAGTCTGTCCTTCCATATCAACAACTACAACAGTCCCCTTTTACCTTTAGAGATCCTCTGTGTTTGTCCCATGCTTTTTTGAATTCAGTTACTGTCCTCATCTCTACCACCTCCACTGGGAGACTATTCCACGGATCCACTACTCTTTCCGTAAAGAAATATTTCCGCATATCACTCCTGAATCTATCTCCCTTCACCCTCATCCCATGTCCCCTCGTAGCAGAACTTGCTTTCAATTGAAAGAGGCTCTCTCCCTGAACATTTATGCCACGGAGGTATTTAAACATCTCAATCATATCACCTCTATCCCGCCTTTCCTCTAAGGTGTACATATTAAGATCCTTCAGTCTGTCCTCATATGCTTTATAATGAAGACCACTAACCATTTTAGTAGCCACCCTCTGCACCGACTCCATCCTGTTCACATCCTTTTGAAGGTGCAGTCTCCAGAATTGCACACACTACTCCAAATTAAGTCGCACCAAAGACTTATACAGTGGCATTATCACCTCCTTTTTTCTGCTAGCATTCCTCTCCGTATGCACCCAAGCATCCTTCTAGCTTTTGCCATTGCCTTTTCTACCTGTTGCATTCCAGGTTTGCACAGCACAATAGCAAAAAACCTGTGTGCATGTTGATTTAAAAGAATAATGCTTCAAATGCAAAAATGAAAACATTAATTCTAGAGGATCGCATAGGTTGATCCACACGGTTTAAAGTTCTAAAAAAGGCAAATAACCAGGCAAAGTTCCACATAGGATTTTTAAGACCAGGCAAGGCAATTTTAATCTTATTCTAGCATGAATCAGGAATCAATGAAGAGCAACAATGAATGGACTGGCATGTTCACCCAATGTGCCTTTCAAGAGTATCTTAGCAGCAGTATGCTGCAATATTCTAATCTTCTTGTTAATTCATCTGAAATCCCTAAAAATATAATATTGCTATAGTCAAACGGATATAATACAAGATCTCAAACAAGCACAATCAAATACTCCTTGAATAATTTCACAAATAAATGTCAAGTAAAATACTTCACATACAACTTGTGCAACCTGCAGTTCAAAGATAAAGCAAATCTGAAATCACACCTAAACCTTCACAGAAGATGAGAAAGGGATCAAAAATACAGCAATATTTGCATGCAAGTCTGACACTACATCTTTTTGCCCTCCCACCCATAATAAATTTATTTTACTCGGATTCAATAATTGATGAATGGTCATCCAACTTTCTATCTTACCATAACGAGTACTGGTGAAATTATTATGCCTAGAACTCAAAAAATACAACACTTATAACCCATCAAAACTGGAACAAATTCACTCAAAATTTATTAAAATAGAATAAACAATAGTGGTGAATCTGTGGAATACCACAGGTTAAGGTCCAATCTTTAGATCATTTTTTCTTCCAGTGAACAACATGTCTTCTGTTTCTTAAAAATTCAGAGAACCAATTTAAAGCAAAACCTGATATCCCATGGGAGCCTAACCTCTTCAGCAGTGGATCATGATTAATAAAATCAAATACTGCTGAGAGATCGAACTGCATTAGAATCATCTGGTGGCCTTTATCCAGGGCCATTTTTATCTCATACAAAATAACAACCAAGACAGTTTCTATACTTTATTACATTCGAAAAGCTGAAAGCTGATTGAGTGTTATTAAGTACATCAAAGTTATCCACATAGTCCTGAAGTAGATTAATCATCAAGTTAATGTTTACTGCTTTTCGATACAAGATGCTCATTACCAGCCTCAACAATTTATTTATTTAACTGATATTATATAACACCTTATCAAGATGTCAAGGCAGTTTACATGCAACATTTATAACTTAATTTAACTTTACGTGGTATAACTTGAATAGCTGGATTAGACTAAGCTAGCCTACAAAGAACAGAAAAGATTAAAGAACAGTATTTACATTCTGTAATAACTTGTAAGAAACAGTTTAACTGTTAAACAACACCATTAAAGCTTTTGAGTTGCCATTTTGGTGTGTAGGGAAGATGAAGGATAGAGGAGAGGGAGAGGGTGGTGTGGTTGGGTGATTATGAGGTTATCCAGGGCCATCTAGAAGGGAACACTCACAGAACACCCTTGCAATCCCTCCCACCTACCGCAAAACAAAACAAAACAAACTACAAGTAACTGAGCCTTCTCTCTTCTGCACCCATGTTATAGAATGACCACCAGGACTTCCTATGCACCATTAAAGATATACAAACATTTAGGAAAGAATTAAATCCTTCCTGTTTACTCAACATTTTGAAGAAAATAATGGAGGTAATGCTTCATACCTCGAACCACTCCAAACTCATCCCACACCATGATACTCACCTCTGCTCCAAATGTAAATAGTTCAGTTACTACCCCTTATACATAGTTCCGACTGTTAGAATTTTAGAATGTTAAAATTGTTCTATGTAATAATGTTGTTCATTGTACACCACCCCTGATCTCAGGAAGGAGCGGTATAAAAGTAACGCTAAATAAATAAATGTAGTGTTTTCACCACAGTGTTCCTTAAATAGGTGTGTCTTTAGTTTTTTTCTGAAGTAGGTCTCTTGTGGAGCGGATATCAGGTGGTAGAGCATTCCAGATGGAGCGTACAGTATGAATGCTGTGCTTGAAGTTTTTTGGCTACTTTTTCTGCATGTTGTAGGGATGATTAGCATAGGCTGTGTATTGGTTCTCCTTGGTCTGTCATCTGGTCTTTTGAGGATTAGAGAACATAAATATTCTGAGGAGAGGTTGAAGTATGCCTTGAAGGTTGTGATGATGGCCTTGTATTTGGCGCGTGATGTGATAGGCAGCCTGTGTAGATCCTGTATTATGGGCGTTATATGGAGACACCATGTAAGACTTGGGCAGTAGTGGTCCTGAGCCACCTGCAAGGGGTGCATTATGGATGCTGATAGGTCTTGAAGAATTATGTTGCAGTAATCCAGGTGTGGTAATACCAGCATCTGGAAAACAGTGCGGAAATCATGTCTGCCAAGAATTGGTTTGAGCCCACGGGCTGTCTTTATTTTGTGGTAAGTTTGCTTGAGAATTGCATTGATGTGTGGTTGTAATGTTAGGCCTTTGTCTAATGTGATTCCCATGTGCATGGGTGGTGTGAAGCTCGTATCCTTAGAGATATATAGGACTTCAGTTTTTTGGAGGTTTACAGACAGGTTGTGATTTGTTTGAATTACAATGAAGCAGTTGGTCAGAGGCGAGTAGTCAGGATTTAGTGTATTAAATGGGATGTATATCATGCCTCTGCATATAAATGGCAAAGAACTTTGTATGATTGAAAGATAGTACAGAGGGGTTGTATGAATAGATTGAGCAGTAGAGAGAATAGTGCAGATCTTTGTGGTATACCTTTTTGCAATTCGAATGGTACAGATGTAGTGCCAGCTCATCGCACTTGTTATTGTCTTTCAGTTAGGTAAGATTTGAACCATTTGACTGTTGTGCCAGGGTCCTATTTCTTGTAATCAGTGTAGTAATGCCTCATGGGATACAGAGTCAAATGCCACAGTAATGTTGAGGAAGATGATTGTGAAGCCTTGATGGGGTTGCTGGATGCCTTGGGTTAACCTGTTCATGAGTGCTGTTAGTAACGTTTTGACCCCATGATTGGGCCTTAAGCCGTGATGTTGTATGTTGAGAGGTGCATGGATACCGACATAATTTTGAAGATGTAGTTGTACCTCCTTCTAGATGACTTTTATGAGGAATAGGAGGCTTGAGAGATAGAGTGGTAGGAGCTTGGTAAGGTAAGGTCTTGGTTATCCTTTTTGAGTATAGTGCGGCTGGAGGCTTGCTTGAGGATGGGCGGTATGTATCCCTGTGTCAGGGATAGCTGAATGATCCTTAACAGTGTGGGTGCGATTTCTATGTGAGTTATTTTGATCCAGCTCACTGGACAGGGATACAATGGGGAAGTTGTGGCATTTATGCTAGTGATGATGTTCTCCAGGAGGTCTAGTCTGATTTGGTGGAAGGAGTGTCATGCATGGGGTTTGGGGTTGATAGGTGGTGGTGGTGGTGGTATGGCATTGGTTAGTGCTGTTCCCTTGTTGTTCAATTTGTCTTTGAGGTAGCTAGCTATGTGTTGTGGGGACAGAGATTCTAGTTTGGTGTTTTGGGCACTGATTTGGTTATGTTGAATAATTCTCTTGGTTGATTCAAGGCACTTAGGAGCAGTTTGGTGTGGTATTCTTTCTTGTTTTTATTGATGGTGTTTTGGTATGACTCTAATATTATCAGGTAGTTGTGTCAGTCTGTTTTGTTTTTGAGCATCTCCACTTTCTTTCCAGATGCTGAAGTGTGCATTTGATGTTTCTTAATCCCAACTTAATTTTAAAAAAGCACCTGATTAAAATTGGGATCATACAGACCAGCGGTTCTCAACGCAAGCACCTGGGAAGTGTGTCACGGAGCTGTCACACAAAGGGATAGCAGCAGGTGCAGTCAATGTTCAGGAAATGTGCCGCAAAACCAGCAGCAGGGGCAAGAGAAGTGACTGCACAGGTCCCGGCAATTCTTGCTTAATAAGCGGTATAAGAGAGCTGCTAAATACATACATAAATAATATAGATTCAGCTGTGCTCCTCCTCTGCACCTGGGGCTCTCCTTATGATTTCAGTTCCGGTGAAATCATTTAAGCGCCGCTCGCTGCGGCAGCCAGAAGGAAGGCGCACAGCTGAACCTACACTAGAGAAGAAATGCCAGGGTCAGGGCGGTCACGTCTCCTGTCCCTGCCAATGCTTGTGCCCGGCTCCGCAGTACAAGTTGAAGCAGCACTGTTGGGGGTGAGAAGGGGAAAAGGGAAGCGTTAAGAATGACGATGCTTCACTGTTTGGGGAGGGGGGAAGAAGAGGAGAGACGATAGGGGAATATGGGGGCTACAAAGGTGGGGTAGAGGAGGAAATGTCTGGCTACATGGAGGGAGGAGGGAGAGAGGGAGACGATGTAAGGCTACAAGGGTGGATGGGGAAAGAAAGAGAGGGAAGATACAGGGCTACATAGGTTGATGGGTGGGGAGGAAAGAAAGACAGAGAGAGAGGGGAGTTGGGAGGGGCGAGTGAGAAAGAGAGCGGAAAGTTGTTGGGCTATGTAGGTGGGTGGGTGGAGAAAGGGGATTCAGTGGGGAAATGCTGGACTACATAAGTAGATGGGAAACAGAGAAAGTGGGGTGATGCAGGGCTATTTGGGTAGATAGATGGGCGGGTGGTAGAAAGGAGGGGATATGATGGGCTACAAGGGTGGGTGGATACAGAAAAGAGGGCAGAAATGCTGGGCTTAAGGGTGAGTAGTTGGAGGAGAGAAAGAGACTGGAGATGCTGGGCTACAAGGGTGGATGGGTGGGTGGGGAAGAGAGAGACTGGAGATGCTGGGCTACAAGGGTGGATGGGTGGGTGGGGAAGAGAGAGACTGGAGATACCGGGCTACATGGGTGGATAGAGGAGGGAGAGACTGGAGATGCTGGGCTACAAGGGTGGGTGGAGAGAGAGGGAAAAGGTAGATGCTGGGCATGGAGTAGAACCTTGTGGAGGAGACACAAGTAACAGGAGACTGATGAGTACAGAGAGTAGAAATGTGGTAATGGGTTAAAGATAGAAGGGAACAAGAGACCAGGGAGGGAGTGAGATGGGGAAATGGCAGAACTTAGGGCAATGGGCTAGGTAGGAGATGGAAAGTAGATAGATACATGAAAATTAATAAGGTGGAGATTGAGAACTAGCAGGTGAAAAACAGTGAAATTTGAATGGACAGAGAAGCAGGAAAGAAAGAAAGGGAGGAGAGAGGAGAAAGACTAAATGGACAGCAAACATTGGAAAAAGTTGAAGAAGATAGGCGAAGAAAGCAGAAAAGAGAAATTGGGACTGATGTGATCGGAAAAATAAAATAACCAGACAACAAAGGTAGAAAAAGCATTTTATTTTGAATTTACTAACTGGAATGTGTTAGCTCTGGGAGATATGCATTACAAATGTTTTTGTTTTTTGGTCAGAACAAGATGAAATACATTTCTATTTTTAGTTTACAATGTTGCAGTATCTGCCGAGTTTGACTTCTTGGGATTCCTAGTTCAATTTTTGTCTTCATATTTCTATTTCTAATTTGTGGTCCCTTGTTCTGTATTTTGCGAGAGTTTGCAGGAGTTTTGCATGTGACCAAGGTGCGGTGGCATTAGTGTGTAGTTTCTGTAGAGATCGGTAGTAGTCCCACTTGTTTTGTTTTACCAGAAGTAGGTGTATTATTGTTCTACGGCCCAATGCATTTGTAGTCCTGCCTATCCTTTGGTAGGGTTCTAGCTGCTTGAATCATAGGAATTAGTGCTGCTTTGGTATGGCACATTGGCTGTATAGGTGAGTGGTGGGACTTTTTCAGGTTTTGTGTTCATTCACAATATGCCTGTTAGTGGGAAGAGTTATGTTGCTATAACTCAAATGATGCATGTATCAGAATATTTTTTGTAAGGTTACTTCCACGGAGAAATATCCTGGTTCTGATCTGCACCCACTGTAGGGATTTTGCAGATGCAAAATGTGTTTACATTTACCTACTATACTGGTCAGACCAAAGGTCCGCGAGGGTCACATGTGCAGTGTGTCACATATGAGCATCATCAGTCGTGTCCCGACAGAAAAAAAAAGGTTGAGAGCCACTGATACAGACTGACCAGGACTAGTTCAGTCCCAGCAATAACCACATTTAAGATAACATACCTTCATTTGCAATCTCTGCCAGTACATTTAAAACATCAGTCACATGGTTCCTCCAATTAAGAACCCCCCCTCCTTTTTTTTGGGCTCCTTCTCATTATCCGCTCAGTACACATAAGGATTTTCCCTCTTGCACAATGAATATTCTTGTGATTTTTTAAAATGCATTTCCAGTTTTCATTCCCTTACCTTCTTTATCAAAAAACTCCTCTTATGCCATGAATTCAATCCTTTAACATTAACTGTTCAAATTCCATGATGAATCCCATTATTCTTCCTTCCCATCGAAGAAACAATTTATGCACAAACAGTTCCAGCATCTGTTTGCAAGCCTTGTAGCGTTATACAAATGATAAGTTATAGTTGTACTCCCCTCCTTTTTGCTCCCAATCCCACCATCCCATCACCTCACCATTCCCTCTGTCACCGATCCCCCTCTTGTACCCCAAGCCAGATACCCATTGCGGTCTTACCCACAGGAGTAGGGACCCCCTCCACCAGACCCAGCTTCCCCTCCAAACATGAATTCACACCCCAGCTGCGACTTGAGTGAAAAATCTTCACTCTCACCTACCATTTGACATTTGCTCACCTCCCCTCTCAATGAATCCGCACACCTTCCTGGTCTTAGCATACATAATACTACACTCATCCACTCATATCACACTCCTGAACATCATCTTGCTCTTACCCAAGAGGATTGTAAAAAAATTGCAGGAGGATCTTGATAAACTGGAAGACTGGAGGTTCAAATGGCAAAGGAAATTTAATGTGGTGTCCCCCGCAGCCCCCTCTGGTGGCGGCGTAGTGTTTCCACCGGGGCTGGGGAGCGCATAAGATTAGGGGTATCAGGGTTGGCCGGTTGCGAGGGTCATAAGGTAGCGGACCTCTGTGCCGACCTCGTTGCCAACTTCCCAATAAAGTGACCTCACAGCCAAGTGTAGGGAAAAAGGAAAAAGGCTTTTATTTCTCCTTTACGCAATATGGTTCAAAATATGCGGTTCAGAAAGTAACAGGGCTGTATCAGTCTTTATAACAGTTTCAACTCATATAAAACGGTCAAAGTAACAACTGTTTATCTCCACAGTAACTTAAAGCATAAGGCATCCTGTATTCATTTCATACATTCTTTAACTCAAAACAGATTATGGTTTTCCTACTGTACAATAAACGCATTTCATGGGTTCTCCTGCCTCCTCATCCCCAGATTCCACTAGCAGCCATTCCATGTCCGAGAGCTCTGAATCTGGATCTTCAATGGGGCTGAGTTCTGGCTTTTTGAAAGCGTGCCAAACCGTGTTCCAATGCTTGTTTGTCAGCTTGGGGTGTCGGTTCTTGGCTATAGGATAGAACCCTGGCTGTTCATCTGCTATGGTTTTAAAAGCTCTCTGGTCCCAACCTTTAGCACTAACAGTTTTCTTCTTAGGGAAATCATCTGTTACTTTCTGCTTAAAAGTGTCATTATTATACAGATAAAATCCTTTCTTAGGCTTTTCTCCTATGCTGGGTTTAGGCAAACAATCACAGGAAATAACTGTTTTACCTTTGAGCTTTCTGTAGTCTCTTCTAGGAAAGGCTTGAGGCCCAGCCTGATTATCTTCTAATTCTTGCTGGCTCAAGTATTCCCACCGTGTCTCTCTTTCTCTAGAGTGTGGAGAAACTTCTTTGAGGCAGGGCTGCCGCTGAAGCCCTCGGCCTTTGCTTCTACTCCCGTGGCAGTTGGCTAGTGGCCGCGCCCTCTCAGCTTTTCCCTGTTCACCAGGCCTCTGAGTTTTCCACCCTTCTCTCTGGTTATTTCTATAGAAATCTTTAAGAGTACCTTTTTCTTCTTGGGTATCCTTTTCAGCTGGATATCTTTCTCTCCGATTGTGTCTTAGCCCTTCTCCCTGGATAGGGCTTCCTCTCAAGCTGGATGGGAGAGCACCTCCTTTCTTGACTGCTCTCTGCAGTGCTGCTCCTTCAAGTTGTCTCTGGCCTACTCTCTGGCCTGCTCTTTGGCCTGCTCCTTGGCCTGTTCTCTGGCTTGTTCCGCGGCCTGCTCTCTGGCCTGCTCCTTGGCCTGCTCTCTGGCTTGTTCCGCGGCCTGCTCTCTGGCCTTCTCCTCAGCCTGCTCTCCAAGTTGCTTCTTGGCTTGCTCTCCAGCTTACTCTCCTTGATTCAGGCCTGTCCCTGCTTAAATCGGGACTGACTGATTCTAAGTCCTGCCCATAGAGGCGTGGTTCCTCTGAATCCAGACTGGCTCTCCAGCTCCCTCTATGTGGACCTTTAGGATATTGCATCTGAAATTTGTTTTTTTCAAAATTTAAAACTTTTTTCCTTTCTGCAAGAGGGTCCGCTGCATCACACAGGACATGTGCAAAGTTATGCACCTAGGAAAGAACAACCCAAACTATGGTTACACAATGTAAGGTTCCACATTAGGAACCACCGCCCAAGAAAAAGATTTAAGCGTCATCATGGATAACACATCGAAACCCTCCGCCCAGTGTGCAGCAGCGGTCAAGAAAGTAAATAGAATGCTAGGAATCATAAGGAAAGGAATGGAGAATAAAACAAAGGATATTATAATGCCTCTGTATCGTTCCATGGCGCAACCGCTCTTTGAATATCGTGTGCAATTCTGGTCGCCATATCTTAAAGATATAGCAGAATTAGAAAAGGTACAGAGAAGAGCCACCAAAATGGTAAAGGGGATGAAAGATTACCCTTATGAGGAAAGGTTTAAAAGGTTAGAGCTCTTCAACCTGGAAAAGAGACGGTTGGGGGGAGATATGCTAGAGCTGTATAAATTAATGAATGGAGTGGAACGGGTAAATGTAGATCGATTGTTTATGCCATCAAAAAGTAGAAAGACTAGGGGACACACAATGAAGCTACAATGTAACCCGTTTAAGACTAAAAAGAGAAAATATTTTTTCACTCAACGTGTAATCAAACTCTGGAATTCATTACCGAAGGATATATTAAAAGCTGTTAGTGTAGCTGGGTTTAAAAAAGGTTTGGCAAGTTCCTGGAGGAAAGGTCCATAAACCATTATTAAAGAGGACCTGGGAAATCCACTGCTTGCTCCAGGACAAGCATTATGGAACCTGTGTGCCTTTTTTGGGAACCTGCTAGGTACTTGTGACCTGGATTGGCCACTGTTGGAAACAGGATACTGGGCTTGATGGACCTTGGTCTGACCCAGAATGACATATCTTATGCTCTTATGTACCAAGGACAGCCCAGCACTTTTCAAAAGCTACCAGCATCCCCTCTCAACATTCAAACACCACCCATCCACTCTTGAATCTCAGCACTATCAATCCCTTGAAGCCTTAAACTTCCACCTCCCATATACAAAAGAACCCCCTAGCAGATAGTCAGCTAAAGAAAGTAAGGCCCGATATTGAAAGGGATTAACGTGGTTAGCAGACCTGCTAACCGTGTTAATCACCAGCTAGTGCCGCTGAATATCCACAGGTGCCTCCGCTGCATTCTCCAGTGCTAATCGGTTAGTACTGGGGCATTCCAGGGGCAGAATCCTGCGAAAGCCAGGCGCAGCAAAGGGTAGCCTAATCTTTGCCACTGAAGCTAACCGGGCAGTGGCTGAATATTGTCCCTGCCTGGTTAGTTTCATGGCAATCCAGGCAACCCAGATATTCAGTGCCTGGGCCCGAATATTTCCTCGGCATTGAATATCTGGGTCGAACTTTCAGCGGTGGCTTTAGCAGCGTTAGGCACCGCCGCTGAATACCGGGCCCATAAAATCGATGCCATTAGCTCACAAAAAGAGAAACTGAAATAAAGGAGACATCAGTGCAATTATGCAGCGCTCTTCAATTCAAGCTTCATGTTGCAGCATCCTTTTTCCCAGCCTTCTGCTTTTTGTGCTTATCACCCTTGTTCACCAGTATGCCACTTCTCCCATTTTTGACGTAGAGCCTGGTGATTCGCCAGCAGTAGTTCCAAGTCACAGATGCCTGCCTCTTTCAGCTCTCTCACCGCCTCACGCAAATTAGCGCTCTCCGTGTCACCCCATTGACTGAACATAAGAGGCCAAAAAAGGAGAAGCTACAGATTCTTAATAGTGCCATATTTAGTCTGCTATTAATGATCCTGAAATTGTGCCTTCTCTGCAATATGACTGGGGAGAGATCCGCATAAATTGCCACTTGATTACCCTCCCTTCAAAATCTATTAACCAGTCTCATTTTTAAGGCAATTTTTTATTTAATAGCAAAGTCATGCACACATATAATTATGTGTCTCGGCAGATCTCATCTAGGTGCTCCCAGGGAGTGATGTGCTCTGTCCAATTTAATATCTACCTCCATCTCCTCTTACTCTCCTTTCTGTAACAAAGCCTGACATATCGCAGCTGCTATCTTTTTATAGTCTGAGTGCTCCGGGAACTCTGGCATCCCTCGAATGCGCAAAGTATTATCTCTCTGCCAATTTTCTAAATCCTCAAGCTTCTGCGCCATCTGCTTTTGGGCCTCCTCCAGTTTGGCCACTCTCCAACAGACCTAGGTCATCGTCTTGCTGAACTCAACCATGTGGACGTCACACTCCTCAATGTGCTGCCTGAGGTTGGCCAAGGTTAGCTCACAAGCCCTCTTCTCACCTCCGCAAACTCCTTTTTCTTCGCAAGGAATAAACTGTGCATCTCCTCCAGAATCACTTGTCTATTAATCACTTCTGCCTCTGCCACTTTTTTGCTAGTGTTGTCCGTCCTGGGGCTTCTATGTGATGCAGCATCTACCATGCTGCTCTCTTTTTGGGCCTCCACTTTGCTGCTCATAAATTCTTTTAAATCTGATGTTTTCCTCCTCATGGTTATTTCAATGAGCGGTCCTCATTCACTGGCACACTTTGAGTGAGTTCTCCTCACTTAGCCATCCCGATTGCACTGGATTATTGCTAAAACAAACGCTGGAAGGACAGAATTCAGATGCCCATTAAGTCAGCTGATATCAATTTCTCCCAGCCTCGTCATTTTTTACATTTCTCTTAGAGCCATGATCCCACTGCTTTTCTGGTACATTGATGCTATAGTGCTTATATAGTTTCTAGCAGATGAGATGTGGCACCTTACCTTAACTTTCTGTGCACAGATTTTCTTCCATCAGAAGGTTGTGGCCCGAAACGAGTTGAGTAACCATTTCCATTTCTGCTTTACAGAATCTGCATTTGTCTGCTCTGCTCATCTTCCTGTTTGTGGCCCTGTCCCTGTTCCCAAGTCTTGTGTTAGGCCTCTGTGTAGATGTGGAGCGGCCAACAGTTTGCACAACTCTAAAGATGGCCCTAGGACTGGGAATCATAGCTAGGTGTTTGGGAGGCTGGTGCACTGCATTGTGATTTAGAACTGTGTGTGAAGTTCTTCTCTCTATAACGGAGTATCAGGAAAGGTTACTATACAGTTCCTGGATTTAACATTAAATAAAAGGAAAGCTATTGCAGCTCACTGAGGATTATGATGGAATGTTAAGAGAGATTACTATGCATCACAGAGGCTTATAGATACTATGCAGAGAAACTGTTCACTTAAAATGGGGTGCACTGAAGACTGTGAAGGAGGTTACTGAAATGTACTGAGGGTTATGAGAATTGGTGAAGTTGCTGTACAGTGTTTCTGTCAGAGATTACTGCATATTGTTGGGTGTTAAAATGAGCATCTGAGATTAAACTATTGCTCGGGGTGGTATGATTATCAGTAATTATTGATCAGTACTGAAGGTGTCTGCAACTGAGGAACAGAAAATACTGCTTAATATTTGAGGAAGGAGGGAGACTATAACAGTGATAGAAATTACTACACACAATGCTGGACTTGGTGGGGGGAGGTATGATGTCAGAAATTACCCCTTTGTGGTTGATGGTGGGGTTTATAGTTAATCAGCTGCAATTACTGCATAGCATCTGGGAAGATCTATATCGGAGAGGTTAGAGATTACAGATCAGTTCTGAAGATTCTTCAACTGAACATGATACTAACATAAGATATGGACTGGTCCATCCACTAGACAAACTAGGTGGTCACCTAGAGTGGCAGACCCTGGTGGGCGGCATGGCTACTTCCCCTGTGAAGCAGCAGCGGAACTGCCGCTTTGGTGTTATGGTGGGCCTTAAAATGCCCACACATGTGCACACAGTTACAGCCTGCCGCTCCTGCCCCCACCAATAGGAAGCTACATCGGAGGGGGCAAGAGTGGCAGGCCATGAGTGCACATATATGCGGGCACTTTCAGGCCTGCCTCTGCTTCAGCATAAGAAGGGATTGCCGTGCCACCCCCTCCCCCAGGTGAGATGATGGATACTGGGGCGGCATGGTGGGCGAGGCGGCGTGGCATGGAGGGTGGCATGGAGGTCCCGCCTAGGGCAGCAGAAATCAAGCCCAGTATCATGATTCAACAGAACCAATCCAGGTTACAAGTACATGACAAGTTCCCAAAAAGTAGACAGATTCCACACTGCTTATCCTAGGTGTAATCAGTGGATTTCCCCAGTCAACTCTAATAATGGTTTATGGACTTTTCCTCCTGGAACTTGTCCAAATCTCTCTTAAATCCAACTACACTAACAGCTTTTACTACATCCTCCTGCAATAAATTCTGTTTGCTGTCTATTTTTATAATTACATAGAAATGGGGGAATTCAGAGGGCAATCTTGATATTGCCTATGGTGCAGGCCCACTGGTACCAAGCAAGCTCATTTTGAAAGGGGGCTTTTCTTTTGACACTGAATGTGGCATGCATGCCAGGGGTACTCTGGTACCAGCACTGAAGCAGGTGCAAAATAGGCACCTGAAAATGCACGTTGATTTGAAAATTCAGTCACTTCAAGTGCTTTCCCTGAAACAGCATGTGTACTTTAATCTGCATATGCAGGGAAAGATGGAGGGGGTGAAATAATTTTCTACAAGGGGGTAAAACATATGCTTCCCACATAAAACTTTTGTTTTCAATTTCATAACTTTATACATGAATACATACAAAAGAAAGTGGTAATTGAAACATAAAAATACAAAAGAACATTGAACCTCCCCCCACAAACGCCTACATTAAAGAATATCACATAGCGGAAACAGAGACCATCCCAACAAAAAGAATTACTAGACCCCAATTCATATCCCAGCCAGCCCATACCGCCCAACTTCAATTTAAGAGGATTTACCCAAAAGAAACTGTTCCAACTGAGAAACCTCAGTAAAGCAATACCCATTGCCAACATAAGTTATACATTTACATAGGAATTTTAAATAAAATGTTCTATCGATCTCCAGATTTCCAACGTAGCTGTGTCGCCTTAGTGACATCAGGAAACAGAGTCAATTTTTGACCACAAAAAAGGACTTCTTTTTTAGAGAAATACAAACGCATTATGGAGATTTTCTCCTGCTCAGAACTGAATGTTACCTACAAAGTGGCTCGATTAGTGACCAATTCTAAAGAGGTCTGTAAGAATTGTTATATCAACATCATCTAAATTCACCGGTTGATCGTTACCCTCCTCAGGAGCACTAACAATTGCAGACCGAGGCATATGATATACAGAGGAAATTAATGAATCATCAAAGAAGTACAGTACATAATAATCTCTCTTTTACATGTTTTTTTAAGAAGCTCCAGAGGGGACAACAACTGAACCACCAGGAAGTTCAAAATCCTAAAGTTGCGTGTGATCGCAAACGATTTTCCAGCATTTCAAGTTTGTTATAAAGTAATAAGTGATCTTTATCTAAGGCATTCACACCCTGGGTATTACCCACAGACTCCTCTAACCTCTGGGTCCATTCTCCCAAAACCAATATGAGACCACCAGGACCGTGCAAAACTGCAGTAGTATCATGAGTGAAGTCACACAGCTGGGAGAGAGGGCCCAGAAGAAATCTTTCCACCCACTGCACAGCCATTAAAACATCCTTCAAAGAAATATCTGGAGAGTCCATATCCAACTCAACTGACATTACAAAAGTTGGCGGACACAACACAGGTACCGGATAGGGTAGTTCTACTCCATCTGGCAATTCAAACAACTGTTGGGCCATGCTAAATACGGATGTAGAGGGGGAAGCACCTCTTCCATCCCCAACTGAGGAGGCAAGTGGGATTAACACAGGAGAAAATAAGATTGGTTGGGGGGGAGGGGTACAAACCCCCAAATCTAAGGCGATATCAGACGGAGAACAGACACCACCAATACCTATAGATGACACTCCAGGCAAGGGTTTACTTACAAGATAGTAATCCATTGAGCTCCTAACCACCAGTTGAGGCTCCAAACCTTTCTTTTTCACTTTCTGCTTGCCCATCTTACCAGAACTGGAGGTGGCAGGCGTCTTCTGGTACACCTCGAGTGCTCCAAAGAGGCTACCAAGGGGCAGACCATGCTCATTTAGGACACGCCCCTTTGGATGCATACCCGTGGCTGCGAAACCACAGTAAACACTGGGTTAAATGCCCCAAAGCTGAGGGAAAAGCAGCTCTGATCCAATCATAGAAACATAGAAACATGATGACAGAAAAAGACCACATGGCCTATCTAGTCTGTCCTTCCATATCAACAACTACAACAATCCACTTTTTACCTTTAGAGATCCTCTGTGTTGGTCCCATGCTTTTTTGAATTCAGTTACTGTCCTCATCTCTACCACCTCCACTGAGAGACTATTCCATGGATCCACTACTCTTTCCATAAAGAAATATTTCCACATATCACTCCTGAATCTATCTCCCTTCACCCTCATCCCATGTCCCCTCGTAGCAGAACTTGCTTTCAATTGTACAGAAGATGGTCTCAACAGCTCGAACAACTCCAGATACGACCAACAGGTCCTGCTGGTATCTCCAAAGAGAGGACACAATGCACAGAATTTTAAATGCCCCAACGCTGAGGGAGGGGCAACTCTGATCCATTCACAGTGCAGAAGATGGTCTCCACACTTGAGCATCTCCCGACACGAGCAACAGGTCCCGCTGGTATCTCCCCACATAAAACCTTTTGAACGTCACTTAAATAAGAACATAAGAAATGCCTTACTGGGTCAGATGAAGGTCCATCAAGCCCAGTAATCTGTTTCCAACAGTGGCCAATCCAAGTCACAAGTACCTGGCAGGTTCCCAAAGAGGCACATAGCTTCCACAATTCTTGTCCCAGGGCAGCAGTGAATTTCCTGGGTCCACTTTAATAATGGTTTATGAATCTTTCCTCCAGGAACTTGTCCAAACTTTTTTTAAACCCAGCTATACTGACAGCTTTTACTACATCCTCCCGTAATGAATTTCAGAGTTTGATTACACGTTGAGTGAAAAAATATGTTTTCTTATTAGTCTTAAATGGGTTACATTGTAATTTCATTGCATGTCCCCTAGTCGTTCTACTTTTTGATGGCATAAACAATCAATCTACATTTACCCATTCCACTCCATTCATTAATTTATATACTTCTATCATATCTCACCTCAGCCTTCTCTTTTCCAAGTTGAAGAGCTCTAACCTTTTAAGCCTTTCCTCATAGGAGTATTCTGCCACCCTTGTACCATTTTTGCGTCTCTTCGTGCTTTTCTAATTCCGCAATATCCTTTTTAAGATATGGTGGCCAGAATTGCACACAATATTCAAGGTGCAGTCACACCATGGAATGATACAGAGGCATTATAATATCCTTTGTTTTATTTTCCATTCCTTTCCTTATGATTCCTAGCATTCTATTTGCATTCTTGGCCACCGCTGCACACTGGGCAGAGGGTTTCAACGTGTTAGCCATGATGACACATCAAAAACAAGTGGGAAGATGTGGGCAGAATAAAATCAATGCAAAATACACACAAGCCAGGTAAATGCTGGAAAGCAATGAGCACAAATGCTTGAAGCTTAGCCAACAAAGTTCTGGACCTGGAAGCCCTAATGGTGGAAATGCATTTGGACATTGTGCCATTACAGAAACATGGTTTAATGAATCACATGATTGGGATATAGCCATAGCTGGCTATAATCTATTCAGAAGAGACAGGGAAAATGGAAAAGGAGGATTAGTAGCCTTGTACGTCAAAAGCAATATTAAAGCTACTGAAATGCAGGGGACATGGGGAAAAGAAGAAGCACTCTGGATTGCATTGGAAAGAGGAGATGGCACTGTCATCCATACTGCTGTAGTCTACAGACCTCCGACTCAAATTGAAGAGATAGATAATAAATTGATTATAGATATTGCCAAGATAGCCACAAAGGGGGAAGCAATCATTTTGGATGACTTTAATCTACCTGATGTGGATTGGATTACTCCTTCTGCACATCTGGAAAGAAGCAAAAAAATTGTAGATGCTCTCCAAGATGCATCACTTAGACAAATGGTCATGGAACCAACCAGGGAAAGCTCAACCCTGGATTTAGTGCTCACCAACGGTGATAGCATGTCAAATGTTTGCGTGAGTGCCCCTGTGAGCAACAGCGATCATCACACGGTGTGGTATGAGATAAAAGCCAAGGTACAGGCCAAACATAGCAAGCTCAAAGTCCTAAACTTCAAAAACACTGACTTCAATAAAATAGCCGAGTACCTAAAGGAGGAGATGACGGGGTGGAAGGAGATAGTGGAATTGCAATGGGCTAAACTAAAGCTGGCAATAAAAGGGGCAACACATAAATATGTAAGAAAAGTAAATAAAAACAAGAGGAGAAGGAAACCTATTTAGTTTTCTAAAGAAGTGGCTGCTCAAATAAAGGCAAAAAACACAGCTTTTGCAAAATTCAAAAGCTTGCAAACAGAAGAACACAGAAATGAATACAGGATCAAACTCAAAGAATCAAAAAGAGAAATAAGGATAGCAAAATCAAAGGCAGAGGAAAAGATGGCTAAAGATGTTAAGGGTGGCAACAAAACTTTCTTCATGTATATTCGGGAAAGGAAGAAGATCAGAGGTGGAATTGCAGGACTCAGAAGTGCTGGGAAAGGACTCGTGGAAAGTGACATAGAAAAAGGGAAATTGCTAAACAAATACTTCTGCTCTGTTTTTACTAAAGAAAATCCTGGAGATGGACCACCTGTGACTCCCAAATATAAAAATGGGAATGAAGTAGATACCAAACCATTCACAGAAGATGAGGTGTTGGAATAACTTGCTAAACTGAAAGTGGACAAAGCCATGGGACCAGATGGGATACATCCTAGGAAACTGAAAGAGCTCAGAGAGGTTCTTGCAGGGCCGTTAAAGGATGTATTTAACAGATCCTTGGAAACAGGAGAGGTTCCTCAGGACTGGAGAATGGCTGATGTCGTATCTCTACACAAAAGTGGTGACAGGGAAGAAGTGTCAAACTACAGACCCATGAGTCTTACCTCGGTGGCGGGAAAAGTAATGGAAGTGCTCCTGAAAGAGCGAATAGTGAACTTTCTCAAAACCAAAAGTTTGCAAGATCCGAGGCAATATAGTTTTACTGAAGGACGGTCTTGCCAAACAAATCTGATTGAGTTCTTTGACTGGGTGACCAAGGAACTAGATCAGGGGCATGCGATGGATGTCATCTACCTGGATTTCAGCAAAGCCTTTGATACTGTTCCTCATAGGAGGCTTGTCAATAAACTCAGTAGCTTGGGGATGGGTCCCAATATGGTAAACTGGATTAGGAATTGGTTGACTGACAGACGACAGAAGGTGATGGTACATGGAGCTCACTCGGATGAAAGGAAGGTGATTAGCGGGGTGTCCCAGGGTTCGGTCCTGGGCCCAGCACTGTTCAATGTATTTGTGAGTGATATTGCTGAAGGACTGAATGGAAAAGTCTGTCTTTTTTCAGATGACACAAAAATTTGCAACAGAGTGGACTCCCCCGAGGGAGTGGATAACATGAGGAAAGAACTACAAAAGCTGGAAGAATGGTCTATGCTTGGCAATTATGATTTAATGAGAAAACGTGCAGCGTCATGCATTTAGGTAGCAGAAATCCAAGGGAAATGTACGCAACAGGGGGCGAGAGGTTGGTGTGCATGGTTCAGGAGAAAGACCTTGGTGTGATTATCTCTGAAGATCTCAAGGTGGCAAAACAGTACGACAAGGCGGTGGCAAAAGCCAGGAGGATGTTGGGCTGCATAGAAAGAGGGATTACCAGCAGAAAGGAAGAGGTACTTATGCCACTGTACAGGTCGCTGGTGAGGCCTCACTTGGAATACTGTGTTCAGCTTTGGAGACCATATCTTGCAAAAGATGCAAAAAGACTGGAAACTGTTCAGAGGAAGGCGACCAAAATGATTTGGAGCCTGCGTAAGAGACCTTATGAGAAGAGACTTGAAGACCTAAATATGTAGACTTTGGAGGAGAGGAGGGATAGGGGAGATATGATTCAGACCTTTAAATACTTAAAGAGGAACGATGAACAAACAAACCTCTTCCAAAGACAGGGAAGCTGCAAAACTAGAGGGCATAACATGAAGCTGCAAGGTGGAAAATTGAAAGGCAATGTCAGGAACTATTTTTTCACTGAAAGGGTGGCGGATGCTTGGAATGCTCTCCCGTTGGAAGTGGTGGGGGCAAACATGATGACGGAATTCAAAACATCATGGGACAAGCACAGCGGATCCCTTTACAGCAACAGGATAAAAACAAAATAAACTGAACCATCTAACTTCTCAACAAATAGGGGTGTCCTACATGGAGTGGTGGGTCCACCCCTAAAGAAAGAGATGGGGAGGGGTGGCCTGCACAGAGCGACAGGTGCACCTACTCTTGCCGTATTGCTGGGCAGACTGGACGGACCATGCTGGTCTTTATCTGCTGTCATTTACTTTGTTACTATGTTACTATGACACCTAAATCTTTTTCCTGGGTGATGGCTCCTAATGTGGTACCTTGCATCGTGTAACCATAGTTTGGGCTATTCGTTCCTAGGTGCATAACTTTGCAGTTGTCCACATTAAATTTCATCTGCCATTTGAACGTCCAGTCTTCCAATTTATCAAGATACTCTTGGAATTTTTCACAATCCTCTTGTGTTTTAACAACTTTGAATAATTTTGCCTCATCTGCAAATTTGATCACCTCACTCATTATTTCTATTTCCAGATAAAAGCAGCGGGCCCAGCACAGATCCCTGCTTTTTACCACTGCCTAAAATCTTGCATGGTATCTAAGTATTGCTGGATGAGCTGGAGTTCTTTTGATTCTAATCCTGAAGAGCAAAAACACAGTCTGTTCTCTTTATATCTTTTTAGGTCACTCTCATCCTTTAATTACTTTCTCTTTGAAATAAAGCAAAACAGCAACAAACTCTCGGGACTGGAACTCTTTTTGCTCCTTTGCATAGCTGCTGGGAATGTGCATGGCCAAAACAAAGTCATTGTTTTAAACAAAGTTTCTGCAATTATTTAATTTTTTTTTCATGTTTAGCACAGATTTGTCTGAATTGCACACCTTATAAGCATGCTACTGCTGTTTTGCACATGCAAGTTCATTGCACATGTATTAATTCATAGGTATATGTACACATGAGCAATTGGACACACAAAAGTTTTATAGGTGCCCAAATGGTCTGAATAAATTGCAATGAATGCATATCAGAAATGGGGGGCGTTATTTGAAAACAACATATACATACTGACAGAATTGCTAAAAAAAGCAACAAAGGGTCTCTTTTATTAAAGCCCGGTAACCGGTTAACTTGCGCTTTAACG
Organism: Ichthyophis bannanicus; assembly: GCA_033557465.1. Lineage (NCBI taxonomy): Eukaryota > Metazoa > Chordata > Amphibia > Gymnophiona > Ichthyophiidae > Ichthyophis > Ichthyophis bannanicus. The sequence goes on along the minus strand of JAWIIG010000024.1, from coordinate 10,727,415 downwards.
TGCAGCAGCTGACAGCAGGGAATGCTATTGTGAGGTTATTTATTTATTTTGCTATTTTTCTATACCACTGTATCTAAGAGTCACAGCGGTTTACATGGAACAATATAACTCAACAGGGCTTTACAGAGAACTGATTAAACAATTTAACAATGTGCAATGGGGATATGGCAGCGATTGTGCGTTAAAGCTCACAGTAACTGGCGCTCAGTGGTAATTAGCATAAATGTACCTAGTGACACCACTGTGGGTGACATTAGATGCATCTATGTTAAGTTTGCCATGCGGTAACATTCAGAATCATGCGCTGATGGGAACTTGCCAAGCATGCCCCTTACAGCACACAAAGGGTGCACTTACCTCACAATGGGATTGCTGCTATTGTCATGGAAGTGCACAACTTTAATAACAGGGCCCCCGACATCTTTTGTTTCTTTTTTTGTCATTTTTAGCATGGACCAAAACAAATGAAATGAAAGCAAAATGGAAGGAAACAAAAATTTTCACAGACAGATCCTGCTGTATAAATATTCAGATAATGGGAGGAATTTCAGTATCATGATCGCAAATCATGACCTGTTTGTCCATCTCTATGATTAGCTGCTAATTAAGTCACTGAGCGACAGAGAAGATAGGACTTGAAGCAGAATGTACTAGCAAAAGAAATCAAAATAAATTAGCAGTTAAACAGCAGTCATTAATGTCCCATATTTTTGTTCTAATCTTTATTTTTTTCTTAAGGCAACATCAATGCCCAGTCAGCATCGTAAATGAGAGTGTCCAGGCATTGCTGTAATGATCCTTACCAAAAGCTCCAGGGGTCTATGCAAGTCTCATCCTAGGGTCTCCCAAATCTGTCCTGGTGAGCCCCCATCTAGTCAGATTTTCAGAATGTCCACATGAATATGCATTTCAAGCATTTACATACATTGCAGACTCCGGATATGCATATTTATCTCATGTGTATTCATTGCATATATGCTGAAACCCTGACTGGCTGTGGGTTACCAGGACAAGTTTGGCAAATTCTGCTCCACACTCATAGATATAAAGTCAATTAGCTGAAGAGTGGACTCAAGGCTGGGTGTTTTATATTTAAAAATAGTAAGCATGACCATAATAAATAGCACACACACATTCTATTCCTAAAAGTAGAGATAAAGAAATAGGATAGACCTACATATAAAAGAAAATAAAGGATACCCAAAAAGCAGGCATGGAAGACAGAAACAAGACCTAGCATCAGACTGGTTTGAGGAATAGGGTACCACTTGACCCAAGTCAACTTGCAGAGGACAACCCAATTCTGTTTTTTATCATATTGGAGGTAATTTTATAAAGTATCTTCCATAGATAAAGCCCTACTTATACACGTACTGTACGCAGACATTCAATATGTATAATTTTATAAACTACGTGTGCACGAAGTGCGATCAAAATGTATTGAGTCTTGTACACAAACAAAATAAGTATAACATTGACAGTTATCATACTCAGTCTCATTCAAAGTAGTCCCCTTCCAATAAAACATACTTCCTCCAGCATTCTTGCCATTGCTGAAAACAATTTTGAACTGCTTCTTTCATTTTGCTAAGAAGCTGCTGTGTCGAACTTTGCTTAATGGTTTCCAAGTCGTTGAATCTCCTTCCTTTCAGTGGTATTTCAGTTTTGTAAACAAGACAAAGTCAGAGGGTACGAGGTCAGGTGTGTAAGGAGGCTGACAGACTTGCTGGATTTGGTGTTTGGCCAAGAATTGCTGGACAAGATGTGATGCGTGAGCTGGGGCGTTATCGTGTTGAAGCAACCATTCACCATTCTGGTGCAACTCTGGCCTCTTACGACGAACTGCATCTCTCATATGAGTCAGAACTTGGATGTAGTACTCCTTATTGATGTTTTGGCCTTTTGGAGCATATTCATGATGAACAATACCCTGGTAATCAAAGAAAATGGTAAACAGGACCTTGACATTGCTTCTCACCTGATGGTCTTTCATGAGTCTGGGAGAGTCTGGAGTCTTCCATTATGAGGACTGAGCCTTAGTTTTCAGATCATAACCATAAACCCATGATTCAGCACCAGTAATAATCTTTTTGATGAAATCTGAGTCATATTCAAGGCATTCCAACAACTCCCTGGCTGCAGACGGTCGATCTTCTTTTTGGTCAGGGGACAGGAGTTTTGGCATGACTTTTGCAGACACATGTCTCATCCCCAAATTGACAGTACGAATGGACTGTACAGACTAGAAACTGATATCCATGTCCTCAGCAAGCTCTCTGATAGTCAATCGACGATTCGAGCGTATTGCGGCACCAACTGTGTCTTCATTCCTGCTCGTGGATGACCTTCTGGAATGTTCATCCCTGTCAACACTTTGGCGGCCCTCTTGGAAAAGTTTATACCAATCATAAACTCCAGCATGACTCATGCATTCATCGCCATACACTTGGCTGTAACTTGTCTTAAGTCTCTTTGCACAAAACTCCAAGTTTCTGGCAGAATTTAATGCAAATTTGCTGTTCAATTTTTTCACTCATCATAAATCTGATAAGCTGCTTTTACATGATACCAAACATCATGTAATTTAAAAAAGTACAGGTGTGATGCAGCCATGCTACTGCATGCTTAATAACATTGTGGTGCTATTAAGCTACACAACAAGTCTTGATACTTTTTGATCGCATCTCAAATGTGCATACTTAGATTTCCATGTGCGTTTATATGTAAATCATGGTATTTTAGTGATTTATGCAGAGTTCAGTTGGGCACTATTCTGAAAGTATGTGCCATGGACCAATGGTGCGTACTTTCACTGTGGGTGTGCATAAGAATAGAATTTGGGTGGAACATGGGTAGAGTGCAAATTTGCAGACGTACATGATAGAATCTGGCATAATGTGTTTAAGATACATGCAGTCCTTTACATCTGCTGTACAGCAAGTGTACAGTGGTGTGTAAAAGTCTGGAATCACTTATGAGTTTTGCGTTTTTCGTACTTTCTAACATTTTTTTTAAATTTTGCGTTAGCCCAGCATATTCATCTTTCTACCACGTTAAAAGGGATACATTTGGCTATTAGAGTTGACTTTTTTGCATTCCTTGCTTCCAATTTAAATACTTTACAGACACTGGGAGATAGCTACTGCGATTTTTGTGGATTCTATGTCAAAACTGGATCGAGATTATCCAATATGCACACGTTATTTCTGATCAATCAGGTGGCTGGTTTCACTAACCAATCACAATGCAGATATCTAGCCAACAGGGCAGCTATAAAAACACGCAGAATTTTGGAATTTCATACGCTTTCTGGATCGACCATGAAGATGACTCGGACCCTGACATTGGAGGAACGTGTTTGTGTGTCCTTTATGAGCGAGGAAGGATTTTCAAGCCATCAGATAGCCAGGAAAGTTGGCTGCAGTCAGAGTGCTGTTGTTAAGATTGTACAGAAGAAAGAAAGAAACGGGTTCAGTGGTGGACAAGCCTCATTCACGTCGTCCACATGCATCAACATCACACCAGGACTGCGCACTATGACGCATTTCACTGACTAATCGCAAGTTGACCTCTCCTCAACTACTTCGAGAGTGGTCAGACATAAGAACATAAGATATGCCATACTGGGTCAGACCAAGGTCCATCAAGCCCAGTATCCTGTTTCCAACAGTGGCCAATCTAGGTCATACGTACCTAGCAGTTTCCCCAAAAGACACAGGTTCCACAATGCTTGTACTGGGTCAAGCATTGATATCCTGGGTCCCTTCTTAATAATGGTTTATGGACCTTTCCTCCAGGAACTTGTCCAAACCTTTTTTAAACCCAGCTACACTAACAGCCTTTACTACATCCTCCGGTAGCAAATTCCAGAGTTTGATTACACGTTGCGTGAAAAAATATTTTATTTTATTAGTCTTAAATAGTTTACCCTGTAGCTTCATTGCATGCCCCCTAGTCTTTCTATATTCTGATAACGTAAACAATCAATCTACTTTTACCCGTTCCACTCCGTTCATTAATTTATAGACTTCTATCATATCTCCCCTCAGCCGTTTCTTTTCCAGGTTAAAGAGCCCTAACCTTTTTAGCCTTTCTTCATAGGAGTATCCTTCCATCCACTTTACCATTTTGTTGGCTCTTCTCTGAACCTTTTCTAATAACACTATATCCTTTTTAAGATACGACGACCAGAATTGCACACCATATTGAAGGTGTGGTCTCACCATGGAACGATATAGAGGCATTATAATATCTTTTGTTTTATTTTCCATTCCTTTCCTTATAATACCTAGCATTCTATTTGCTCTCTTGGCCACTGCTGCACACTGAGCCGAGGATTTTAACATGTTATCCACAAGAGTAAGGTCAGTGTCAGCTCATCAACAGTTTGTTGCCAGTGCCTGCAGTTTGGTCTCCGGGGCTGCAAAGCACAGAATAAGCCACTGATGACTGACATACAAAGGCGCAATCAGATCGTGTGGGCGAGAAAGCACTCAACCTGGTTGACTGAAATGTGGGAAAAGGTGCTATTCAGCAATGAAAGCACCTTCTGCCTGTTTGGTAACCAGGCCCACACCTATGTGAGGAGATTTCCTGGAGAGGAATTCAAGCCTGAGTGTCTCAACCTCACTGTGAAGCATCCTTTGAAGGTCATGGTCTGGGGCTGCATGGCTGCCAGTGGCATTGGACGTCTTCACATCGTCGATGGAATGGTCAACGGGGCCAAGTACATCACCATACTGCAAAAGCGCATGGTGCCATCAGCACACTAGCTGTTTCCTGGCCAGTTCCTGTTCCAAGATGACAATGCACCCTGCCATCACTTCAGACAGGTGATCAGCTGGAAGCAGCGGAACAACATCAAGTCAATGGACTGGCCTGCCCAGTTTCCAGATCTGAATCCAATCGAGAACCTGTGGCACAAGGTGGCCTTGGAAATATCCAAGAGGCATCCGAAATCAAAGCGTGAGCTGATTGAGTCACTCATTGCAGCTTGAAACTGCATTGTCACCAACGATCACCTTGTCAGACTGGTTCATTCAATGCCAACAAGGTGCAGTCAGGTGATCAAGAACAAAGGGTGGTCCATCAAATACTGAGCTATCATTGACACACAAAAACGGCCTTTTTCAAGGCCACATACATTAATTTGAAGGAAACCTGGCGTGTGTCAATAATATTTTAAAGCATACTTACAATAATATATTGTTGGCCAACGATGTACATTACGCTATTTTCCCAGAAAATCTATCAACAGGACAACTATGGGAAACAAACTCAGAAAATAAGGGTACTATATTCACTCCATATTATATGAAGTTTGATCTGCATGCTCTTCTTTTGTTGGTTTTAATGCATTTTCTTTTTTTTAACTATTTGTATATATTTATTAGATATATACAAATAGTAAAAAAAAAGTAGCCTAGTGGTTAGAGCAACTGCCTAGTACCTAGAAGATCAAGGGCTCAATTCCCACGGGCACTCCTTGTGACCTTGGGCAAGTCACTTTACCCTCCATTGCCTCGGAAGAAAAGGTTGGCAATCTACTTCCAGTGATACATTGCCAAGAAAACCCAGAGGCAGATGGGTCATTAGGAGTCAGCACTGACTTGACAGCACTAAAAAAAAATATATATATATATATATTTATATGGTATTTATTGGAATTTTATGGATGCCTTATAATAATCTGCATCTTTTATTTATGTATAGGTTTCTCTTGTATTTGCATCATGTTTTGTAATTTAATGCAACTCGCCTTGGGCCATCATGGGGAAGGATTATCAAAATTTGAATAAATAAATGAATGAAACTGAAAGACAAATTGTATTCAGCACCCTTGTCAGACTTTCCTGAAACCTTATCTATCTTATCAGTGAACAGTGACAAGCAGAGCTTGTACTTGAACTAAAGTAGGATTGCTTTCATTTACGGACACCCACCTCCTCTCCCTTCTGTGCACGCTTTCTCTCCTGCTGACTGACTTCCAGATGATTTGTATTCACAGAGTTTTCTCGAGTGAACTGCACTCCTTTTTATACTCCGCAGGAGGAGGTCAACTCTACAAGAAGCTGCTGGTGAAATATTTATTAGCCTTCCGCAGGGGGTTGAACACCTGAGATGTCTATAGCCTTAATCTCACTAAACGATTCAAAATGCACACTGTCAAAGTATATACAGTGAACAGAGGGTCTTGCAAAGTACGTACTTGCTTTGTAATTTGCTGGCAAAGTCAAGTGCTGTTTATTCAGCTGGAACCAAGCACCCCGGTCAGCAGGGGAACTGAGCACATAAGAACTACTACTGTCTTGGAAGTGCAAAATTATTAACATGTAAATGTCACCATGCACAACATTCATTGAAACAGAATTTTTTCTTCAGTATCTTTTTATTCTTAGTTTGACACCTACTGTATAAGAGCTCTCTGTTCGTTTAGTTTCATCTTTTGCTTTCATGAAATTCTGCTCCCCAAGGAAGTGTTCCCAAGTATAATCTTCAGCTAGTCAACAATGTTTATTCCCCTCCTCCCCCCCCCCCCCCAAAAAAAAATTCTAGATGTTATCTTTATCTTCTTAGCTCATCCTCTAAGCAGGGTTGGGCCTGGCTAGTACTTGAATGGACGAACACCTTGGAATACTAGGTGCTGTAGACTTATTGCATGGAAGAAAGTACTGACAATCTACTTCCAGTCACATCTTGCCAGGAAAACCCAAGGGCTGGGTTGCCAGGAGTCAGCATTGACTTCACAGCAGAAACTCCCACTTTTTCAATTCATCCTCATTTTCTTAAAACTTTCTGTTTGTAGTTGTAGAAACCTCTAGTGGTCCTCCAACTGTATAGTGAGGGGGTCTGTTTATGCCCTGGTAATTTTCCAGCACAGGGAAGGCTTCTTCCCACAGTGACATAATGCTGGAGGAGACTTCCCTAGAAGGGAAAATTGTACCAATATAAAAATCTAGCGCAAAGGCTCTAGCTGACTAAGCTTAGGGGTACTGGGACTGGAAGGTGACAAAGGTTGCTTAGACCTCTGTACATATTATCCTTAGTGTCTTGATAATAAATCATGTATTACTAAAAGTTCAATCATACGAGATAGGGAAATTAAATACGCATATGAAAACCTCACCCCTTCAGAACTATATCTTAGTAGTTGTTTTTTGTCAGACTCTTTAGAATGAGGGCTCAATAGTAAATTCTAGTGGCCCTTTTATTATGATAGTATGATATCCATTAATGGTCAGTTTTAGTGAACCCTCAGGTAGATTTTCTTTTTAAAAAATCATACTATATTTTATAAAAGTTAATATCAGCCTTAAAGACTTAGAACTATGGGCCTGATATTCAGCAGAGGCGTCTAGCACGATTTACAGCACCTAGATGCCCAGTTAGCTCCTGTGGGTAAAGACAGGCCAGTTTTCCCACATCTATCTTTACCTGTAGGTCACTAACTGGACAGTGGCTCCATATTGCTGACGACTGGTTAGAGATAGGTATCGCCCCCGCTACTGACTGGTTAGCATCGGAGCGTAGTGGCAGTACCCAGAGATATTCAGCAGTCTTGACCATGTTAGTGCTGCTGAATGTCTTGCTTAGAGGCATTTATGCAGTTTACAGGTCTGTAAACAGTGTAAATACCTTTGAATAGGATGAGAGTAAAAGAGGATAGAATCAGGAGTAATAGAAACAGAGAAATATGACGACAGACAAAGACCACATGGCCTATCTAGTCTGTCCTTCCATATCAACCATTACAACAGTCCCCTTTTTTCCTTTAGAGATCCTCTTGTGTTTGTACCATGCTTCTTTGAATTCAGATACTGTCCTCATCTCTACCATCTCCACTGGGAGACTATTCCACGGATCCACCACTCTTTCCGTAAAGAAATATTTCCGCATATCACTCCTGAATCTATCCCCTTTCACCCTCATCCCATGTCCCCTCATAGCAGAGCTTGCTTTCAATCAAAAGAGGCTCTCCTCCTGTGCATTTATGCCATGGAGATATTTAAACATCTCAATCATATCACCTCTATCCTGTCTTTCCTCTAAGGTGTACATATTAAGATCCTTAAGTCCATCCTCATATGCTTTATAATTATTATTTAGCACTTGTAAAGCACCACGCATGCAGCGCTGCACAGCTAACCTACAAGAGATAGCTAACATACAAGAGACAATCCCTGCTTGTCAGAGTCATGCTCATCGGAGCTTACAATCTAGTTAGAACAGTACAGAGCATTAGTCAGTTCTGCAGAAGGTACAGTGTGGCACAGTTTGGTAAAGTTTGGTCTATAGTTTGGTCATAAACGTTAATGGGGGTTAGGGTAAGATGAAGATGGAAGTCAGGATCTGAATGCAATGGTGAAGAGATGGGTCTTCAACCTGGATTTGAAGAGGGCCAGGGTGGACACCTGGCGCACAGACGCAGGTAGGCTGTTCCAGGCGTGTGGTGCAGCAAGGTGAAAGGAGCGCAGTCGGGAGTTAACGGTGTGGGTGAAAGGCAATGAAAGAAGCAATTTGCTAGCAGAGCGCAAATTTCGGGAGGGGACGTAGAGAGAGATAAGAGATAGGAGGTATTGAGGGGCCATAGAGTGAATGCATTTATAGGTCAGCAGGAGGAGCTTGAATTGGATGCAGAATTGGACAGGGAGCCAGTGAAGTGACTTGAGAAGAGGAGTAATGTGGGCATGGCGAGGCTGGCAGAAGATTAGTCGAGCAGCGTGATTTTGTATAGACTGAAGGGAAGGAGATGGCTCGCGGGAAGACCAGCGAGGAGTAGGTTGCAGTAATTGAGGTGAGAGGAGATTTATGAGTGAATAAGTGTTTTGGTAGTGTGTTCAGAGAGGAGGGGGCGGATCTTGCTGATGTTGTAGAGGAAGAAGCGGCAGGTCTTAGCTACACGCTGGATATGGAGTGGAGAAGGAGAGAGAGGTGTCGAAGATGACCCCTAGATTGCGGGCCGAGGGAACAGGAAGGATAGTAGACCCATCCACATGGACTGAGAGAGGGGGAAGTGGGGGGGAGGAGTTAGGTGGAAAGACAAGGAGTTCAGTCTTGGTCATGTTCAGTTTCAATCGGCGATGAGACATCCAGGCAGCGATGTCCGAAAGACAGGCAGAGATCTTGGACTGGGTAGCCAGAGAGATATCGGGTGTAGAGAGGTAGATTTGGAAGTCATCAGCATAGAGATGGTACTGAAAGCCATGGGAAGAGATAAGCCTGCCAAGGCCTTGGGTATAGAGAGAGAAATGGAGGGGGCCCAAGACAGATCCCTGGGGTACACCTACATGGAGCAGAGTAGGGGAGGAGGAGAAGCCACCAGAGTATACACTGAATGAGCGTTGGGAGAGGTAGGATGAGAACCAGGATAGTACGGAGTCCCTGAAGCCAAGCGAGGAGAGGGTGGTGAGGAGAAGGTCATGGTCAACAGTGTCAAAGGCAGCAGAAAGGTCAAGAAGGATGAGGATAGAATAGAGGCCCTTAGATATAGCCAGGAACAGGTCATTGATGACTTTTGTGAATGCCGTTTCAGTGGAGTGTAGGGGACGGAAGCCGGATTGTAGTGGGTCTAGGAGGGCCTGGGAGGTGAGGAAGTCGAGGCAGCGACGGTGGACTGCTCGTTCTAATAGTTTGGATATGAAGGGAAGGAGGGAGATGGGTCGATAGTTAGAAGGGCATGTGGGATCAAGTGAGGGTTTCTTGAGGAGGGGTGTGACAACAGCATATTTGAAGTCAACAGGGACAGTTGCAGTGGAGAGTGAAAGGTTGAGGATATGAGTGATGGAGGGGACAATAGTGAGGGAATTGGAATGTAGGAGATGGGTGGGGATAGGGTCTGATGAACAGGTGATGGGTTTGGAGGAGGAAAGAAGAAGTGTGGTTTCTTCTTCAAAGATTGGAGGGAAGGAGGAGAGGGTGGCAGGGGGAGTAAGGATGGGGGAGGAGAATTGGGGAGGAGGGGAGGTAGATGAGGGGGTAGGGAATTGGAGGGTAATTTTGTGGATTTTGTCGTGGAAGTAATCGGCTAGGGTTTGGGCAGAAAGGGAGGGCGGGATTGGGGGCAGGGGTACCTTGAGGAGGGAATTGAGGGTGATAAAGAGACGGCGAGGATCAGAGGCAAGGGAATTAGTCAGATGGATGTAGTAGTCTTGTATGGTGAGTGCTAAGGCTGACTGGAAAGAGCCAAGCATGAATTTGAAGTGTAGAAGGTCTTCCGGGGAGAGGGATTTGGACCAGGCTCGTCCGGCAGAAAGGGCGCAGATGCATAGGTAACGGATTGTGGGTGAAAGCCAGGGTTGGGGAGTAGATCGTTTAACAGGACGTGGGGTGGGAGAGGCAAGGGTGTCAAGGGCTGAGGAAAGTGTAGCATTGTATGAGGATAATGCCTCGTCGATGGACTCGGAGGATAACATGGAGGAAAGAGATGGAGAAATGGTGAAGGAGAGAGTCAGGGGATCAATATTATGAAGGTTTCTAAATAGGATGGAGGAGACAGGACAAGGTAGGGACGGTGGGAGCTGAAGAGTAAATGTTAAGAGGTGATGGTCAGATGAGGGAAGGATTGAATTGCGGAAGTTTGAGGGAGAGGAATTGGAGAAAAGTATAAGGTCAAGGCAGTGGCCGTGTAGGTGTGTGTGGGCAGTGGAGCAAGTTTGGAGGTCGAATGAGGAGGCAAGAGTGAGGAACTTTGAGGCACGGGGGTCGGAGGGGTTGTCGATTTGAATGTTGAAATCGTCAAGAATAAGAGTGGGGGAGGAGAGATCCATAAAGGCAGAAAGCCAGGAGTTGAAGTCAGAGAGGAAGGTTGATTTGGAGTTGTCGGGTGGGCGATAAATAACAGCTACTCGGAGGGGAAGTGGTGTGAGGAGGCGAATGGAGTGGACTTCGAAGGAAAGGGTGGAGTGTGATTGGGGTGGCAGGAGGGGTTGGAATTGGCAGGAGGGAGAGAGTAGGAGGCCAACGCCACCACCGCGACCAGTAGATCAAGGTGTATGGGAGAAATGGTAGCCCCCATAGCAGAGAGAGGTGATGGATGCGGTGTCGTCTGAGGGGAGCCAGGTCTCGGTCAAGGCAAGAAGGTGTAGGGCATTAGATATGAAAAGATCGTGAATAAAAGGTTTTTTTAAAATGACTGAGCATGCGTTCCATAGGGCGCAAGTAAACGGGAGAGCGGAGGGGGGAGGAGAGGGATATGGATAAGGTTGGATAAGTTACGTGTGGATTTCTTATCAGAGTAGCGTGGGGGTCTATTTCTAGGGTAGTACCGAGAGTTAGAGGGAGCAGAGTGTGAGTGGGTATGTCTGGGTGTATGTGCTCTCCAAGAGGGACATGAGGGAGGGAAAATGAGGGATAAATTGATAGTATCAGGTAGGTTATGTGAGGGATTATTGTTGGGGGTAGGGTTGGAGTTGATATCTATGGATGAGTGATTGTGGGATGAATGGGGGAGGGCGGAAGGAGGGAGGAGTGGGATGTAGATGAGATTAGATGGGGTACATGAGGAACTTTCTTTAGTGTGAGAAAGAAATCAGGGGGGGGGGCAGGGTTGGGGTTGATATTACCTGATGAGAGAAGGAGAATAAGTATTAGAGAGCGAGGTAAGGTGGAGATAGTACAGCGGAAGTGAGGGTGGGGTTACCTTAAAAAAGAGGGGGGCTGGTTGAATGCGGGGGATGGTGTGAAGAAGCTCGAGAGCAGGTGCTAGGCTAGGGGGCAGAATGGAGGGAGAAGTGAGGAAGGTAGGAGGGGGAGAGGAGGGGGGTGTTGATAGGAGGGGAGGCAGTTGGGGAGGATGAGGAAGACCACTGGGGGGTGTTGATAGGAGGGGGGGAAGTTGGGGAGGATAATGAAGACCACTAACCATTTTAGTAGCCACCCTCTATACTGACTCCAGCCTGTTTATATCCTTTTGAAGATACGGTCTCCAGAATTGCCACACAATACTCCAAATGAAGTTGCACCAAAGACTTATAGAAAGGCACTTTCACCTCCTTTCTTCTGCTGGCCATTCCTCTCCCTATGCACCCAAGCATCCTTCTAGCTTTTGCTGTTGCCTTTTCTACCTGTTTAGCTACTTTAAGATCAGATCACACAATCACACCTAGGCCCTGGTCTTCTTTAGTGGACAAAAGTACTTCAACCCTATACTATATCGCTCCCTTGGATTGCTGCAACCCAAACGCATGACCTTGCATTTTTTAACATTAAATCTCAGCTGCCAAATTCTAGACCATTCTTCAAGCTTAGCTAGATCCCTCATGTTATCTACACCTTCCTGGGTGTCTACTCTATTGCAGATTTTGGTATCATCTGCAAAGAGGCAAACCTTACCCAACAGACCTTTCGCTATATCACTAACAAAGATGTTAAAAAGAATCAGACCAAGGACAGATCCCTGAGGCACACTACTGGTAACCTCCTTCTCCTCATAGCGAGCTCCATTTACCTGTACCCTTTGTTGCCTCCCACTCAACCAATTTTCAACCCAAGCAGAAACTTTAGGGTCCATCCCTAGGGTGCTCAGTTTGTTTATAAGTCGCCTGTGAGGAACAGTGTCAAAGACTTTACTGAAATCTAAATACACCGCATCTAGGGCTCTCCCTCGGTCCAACTCCCTGGTCACCCAGTCAAAGAAATCAATCAAATTTGTCTGAAAAGACCTGCCTCTGGTGAATCCATGCTGCCTCAGATCCTGTAATCTGCTGGACTCCAGAAACCTTACTATTTTCTCTTTCAACAGCGTTTCCAATCATTTTCTCACCACCGAAGTTAAACTAACAGGCTTGTAGTTTTCATCCTTATTTCTGCTTTTGTGTAAAGGGCTCACATGAGCCTCTCTCCAGTCCTTTGGCACCACTCCCGACTCCAACGAGGCATTGAAAAAGTCAGTCAGTGGAGCTGCTAGAACGTCCCCAAGTTCCCTCAATGTATTCTAGGGTGTATCCCATCCAGTCCCATCGCTTTGTTTACTTTAAGTTTAGCTAGTTTCTCACGAACACAGTCTTCTGAAAATTGTTCAAGATGCCCCTTGCTTCTGTTCCTGTTTGTGGGTGTTTTCTGAGGTCCTGTTCCTGGTTCTTAATCTGTGAACACAGAACAGAAATATTTGTTAAGCAATTCCGCTTTATCCTCATCAGCTTCTACATATTCCTCCCCTTCACCCTTGAGTCTGACAATACCACTTTTGCCCATCCTCTTCTCACTAACATATCTGAAAAATGTCTTATCCCCCCCCCCCCCCCCCATTTTATTGCATTGGCTATTTCCTCCTCTTTTTGAATCTTTGCTTTCCTGACTACTTTGCTAGCTTCTCTAAGTTTTTCCAAATACAGATGCCTGTCTTCCTCTCTCTCTGATCTCTTGTATTTCATGAAGACCTTCATCTTTTTCTTCACCTTTTCAGCTACTTCTTTTGAAAACCATAGCAGTCTCCTTTTCCTTTTACCTTTATTTACCATTTTAACAAAAAGATTGGTTACCCTTAAAATATCCCCTTTCAGTTTTGCCCACGGAAAGAGCGGTAGATGCGTAGAATTGTCTCCCAGTGGAGGTAGTGGACACGAGGACAATATTTTAATTCAAAAAAGCATGTGACAAACAAAGAGGATCTCTAAAGATAAAAAGGGGACTATTGTAGCTGATATGGAAGGGCAGACTAGACAGGACATGTGGTCTTTTTCTGCAATCATGTTTCTATATCTCTGTGAATATCAGGCCCAATATGTTTAAATTATTTGATTATATTGAAGTTCCGTTTATTGGTTCAATATTGTGCATAAATAAGTATTTAGATAGTGGAGGGGGTTGTTTCCATGTATGCTTTAGTTATATTCAACAATCATTGATCCAACACTCTTAAATAAAACATAGTACGGCATAAAGATGGGAAGTGACATCATCATTCTATCGCATCGGTTGGAGTCTAACGGTATGTTTACTAAACTGAGAGACCAGTTTACCTGGGCCATCTGCAACTAGGTCCCATTGAATAACATGGAACTTAGCTGCAGATAGCCCTGGTTAACTGTTAGCCCAGCTTAGTAAATATGCCCCTTAATGATTGGAAATTATGTGAAAGGGGATGACAAATTTTAAGTTAAAATGAGATTCAGAGGGAAGATCAAGATACTGCTGTTAAATAGAACATCTGAAGCATCTGTCTCCCAAGAAATAGGTAGACAAAATGTGGAGGCAGTTGGAGCGCAGTAATCAGATATACTCAGCAATACCATAAAGTATTTAAAATGACAAGATAGAAGATGAGGTATAATGATAATAAATATATGTTGCCTGGACTGTTGAGATGATTTATTATCTCTAAATTGTTATAAAAAAGTAAAAGGACTTTTAGCAAAAGGAGCACTAGAATTTACTATTGAGTTCTTAGTGTAACGAGTCTGACAAAAAATAATAAGTAAGATATAGTTTTGGAGGGATGAAGTTTTCTTGTGTGTGCTGGTAATAAAACCAGTACAACTCCACTCAAGAGAAGAGGAGGCAACAAGAGGAAGAAGAGCATTATGGTATCCCAAAGGAGCATCTGGGAACCACTGATCCAAGAAAGACAACGAAGATCCAGAAGTCAACAGACACATAGGACCAGAAGCTACCAAGGTACTGCATCTACATCAGACTTCATTCAGCTCATAGTTATTCTAGAAGAAGGTAGTGTAAGAAACAGGTCTTCCAACTCTGGGATAGCCATGGTGTAAGGAGAAAGGCTATAATGTCTTATAGTATATTGTTTCGTTCTGCTACAACTATTATTTTGTTAATGTTCATGATTTCCCATTAAGTTTCAGTAAAAACCTTTGGTTCAAAGAACAACGTCTGGATTATTGCAGTGAGTGAAAGGTGAAGAGAATGGAGCTAAGGTTTCTATAGGCTTCCCAATGAACACTGTTCCCTTTCAGGAACCCAAACATTTCCCAAGAGCTCAGCCTGCAAGGACAGTATTGACTCTCTGAATTTGTCTCTCTAAAAGCTGCCTTATGGGACTCCCAGACTGGCAGGGTTATACAATTAAGGAACTTATAAGTAAGGACAGGCAATTCAGTATTCACCATTTTGTATTAGGACCCTCTTCCTCTCACAGGTCCTTTAATAGGATATGTGGAGCTCCTTTAAATCTCCCTTTCTATGGGTGTTTCCTTTAGATTATCGCCTATTAACACTTGTTTTGGGTCATGTGGAATCTGTTACAGCTCAGTAAGCCTTACCTCGGTGGCGGGAAAAGTAATGGAGGCGCTCCCGGAAGAGCGAATAGTGGACTTCCTCGAAACAACAGGTTTCATGAGCCAAGACAACATGGTTTTACCAAAGGATGATCTTGCCAAACAAATCTGATTGAGTTCTTTGACTGGGTGACCTGAGAACTAGATCAAGGGCATACGATGGATGTGATTTACCTAGATTTCAGCAAAGCCTTTGATACTGTTCTTCATAGGAGGCTTATCAATAAACAACAGCTTGGGGATGGGTCCCAAGGTGGTGAACTAAATCAGAAATTGGTTGACTGATAGGCAACAGAAGGTGACGGTAAATGGAACTTGCTCGGATGAAAGGAAGGTGATAAGGTGGAGTGCCCCATGGTTCGGTCCTGGGTCCGGTACTGTTCAATATATTTGTGAGTGATATTGTTGAAAGACTGAATGGAAAAGTCTGGCCTTTTGTAGATGACACGAAAATTTGTAACAGAGTGGACTCCCCTGAGGGAGTGAAGAACATGAGGAAAGATTAACAAAAGCTGGAAGAATGGTCTAATGCTTGGTAGTTAAGATTTAATGTGAAGTGCAGTGTCATCAACTTGGGAAGTAGAAATCCAAGGGAATCGTATGCGATAGGGGCAAGAGTTTGGTGTGTATGGATCAGGAAAAGGATCTCAGAGTGATTGTTTCCGAAGATCTCAAAGTGGCGAAACAGTGTGACAAGGCAGTGGCAAAAGCCAGAAGGATGCTGGGTTGCATACAGAGAGGAATTGCCAGCAGAAAGGAAGAGGTACTAATGCCACTGTACAAGTTGCTGGTGAGGCCATACTTGGAATATTGTGTTCAGTTTTGGAGACCGTATCTTGCAAAGGATATAAAAAGGCTGGAAGCAGTTTAGAGGAAGGCAACCAAAATGATTTGGAGCCTGCGTCAGAAGACTTACGAAAAGAGATTTGAAGACCTAAATATGTACACTCTGGAGGAGATGAGGGACAGGAAAAACCCTTCCAAAGACAAGGAAGCCGTAAAACTAGAAGGCAGAACATGAAGCTGCAAGGGGATAAAATGAAAGGCAATGTCAGGAAATACTTTTTCACTGAAAGGGTGGTCAATGCTTGGAATGCCCTCCCGATGGAAGTGGTGGGGACAAATATAGTGACAGAATTCACAATGGCATAGGACATAGTGGATCCCTTTATAGCAACAGAATAAAATCAAGATAAACGTAACTATCTCTTATATCTGAACAAATAGGGGTGGACCTACACAGAACAGTGGGTACACCACTAAACAAAGTCATGGGGAGGGGTGACCTGCACGGAGCGACAGGTGCACTTACTCTTGCCGCCTTGCTGGGCAGACTAGATGGACCATACTAGTCTTTATCTGCTGTCATATACTATGTTACTATGTTACTCACTACCATGTTTTAAAGGCAGTAATTATGTGTGAGGGTGCCTATGTATGCAGCCTTAGCATGCACATTAAGATTCTTGCATGCATGCTAAAAAATAGCAAGCTATACAGTGACAGTGAGCTGATTCAAACAAAGATAATCAAAGCAGCACTTTCTAATAGAAAATCAGTATCTCTACTGAGCTATTTATTTTGTTTAATAACATTTTATGTTCTCTTGACACCTAGTTTCTCATTTAAATTGGTTCAATGTACATCAATGGGAAAAGAGGATTCTAAACAGTGGCAGTGCCAAATAAAACGAAACACGATATTATAGAAGGAAAACAAAAACATAATTGCCATACTGGGTCAAATCAAAGGTCCATCATCCTGCTTCTGACAGTGGCCAATCCAAGTCACAAGTACCTGGCAAGATCCCAAATAGTAGTTAGACTTCATACTGCCTACCCCTAGGGGTAAGTAGTGGCTATCCCCAGGTCTGCTTTAATAACAGTTTAAAGATTTTTCTTTCAGAAACGTGCCAAACCTTTTTTAAACCCAGCTACACTAACATCTTTAACTGCATACTCCAGCAACGGACAAAGCCGGTATAGAAAAACTGTTAAATAAATAAAATAAATAAATAAAAAGAAATCAAATAAAAAGGTATAGTAGGTATTTCCCTGTTCCCAGAGGGCTTAAAAACCTAAATATGTACTTCAGACAGTGGTGGGTTAAGTGACTTGCCCAAAGTCATAAGGGGTGTCAGTGGGATTTGAATCTTGGTCTCAGGCCACTATTTATTTATTTTATTTATTTAACTCACATTGAACTACTACTGGAAAGGCGTGAGATAAATAGCTATAGATTAAATTATAAAATATTTTCTCTTATTTGTTTTAATCGTACTATTAAGCAACTTCATGGCATGCCCCCTAGTCTTTTTACTTTTTGAAAGACAAAACAATCAATTTGCTCTTACCCATTCCATTCCACTTGGGATTTTATAGCGTTCTAACATATTTCCCCACCACTAACTTCTCCAAGTTGAAGAGCCCTAACCCCTGTAGTTTTCTTCGTAGGTGAGATGTTCCATCCCCGTGATCTTTTTGGTAGTCCTCTGAACCTTTTCTAATTCCACTATATCTTTTTTGAGATATGGTGACTAGAATTGCACATCATACTCAAGATTCTGTCTTGCCATAGAGAGATACAGAGGCATTATGATATTCTTTGTTTTATTCTCTATTCATTTCCTAGTAATTTCTAACATTCTGTTTGCTTTTTTGGCTGCAACCACCCACACAGCAGAAGATTTCAAGCTATTTTCCGTGATGACGTCTAGGATCTTGGGTGGTGACTCCTAATGTGGGACATTATGCAGCAATAATTTAGGTTATTCTTCCTTAAGTGCATCACTGCACACTTATCCACATGAAATTTTATTTACCATTTGTGTGCCTGTTTTCCCATTCTGACAAGATCCTCATGCAACGTCTCACAATCCGCCTCCCATTTCACAAAATGAATAGGACTTTTTTTGCAGTCTGCCAGTTTGGTCATTTCACTCGTTACCATTTCCAGATCAATTTATAAATACGTGAAAAAGTAACTGTCTAAGGACAGAGCCCTTGGGAACTCTACTATTTTAATTGAAGTAGTAAAAAAAAACCTAGATAAACTCCAGACTATTCTTACATTTAAATATAATGCAACACACTCCCACATTTAACAAACAAGGCTACAATGTATCATTTCTAAAGGGAGAAAAAGACCTCAGGATGGCTATATTCCCTCTATGTGGCAAAATCAATTGCCACAGGCAAATGCAGATCTCTCACATCACAGGTCTCAAAAAACTCCTTTCAAAATTAAAGCCCAACTCGGTTTTAATTGCTTTATTATTTTATCTCAAGAAAGTACTTTTTTAAGAATTACAACATTTTCTTTATAACTTTTCTTAATAATTCAAGTCATTTAAAAGGTCTTGCGTATCTTGAGTTCAATCAATAGAACACCATTCTCCTTTACAAGTACTGCAACAAAGTTTCATTCGGGTCAAACCACCTCAAAACAGCCACCTGTAACAGAACAAGTAACCAGTTTCCTCCTGCTTCCATGTCATTCACTGTTACCATTTCACGTGGTCCTCTGCTTTCTATTCCTGTGCCCCTCATCACTGGAACAACCTGCCTCCCGACTTAAGTCTAGATCCCGCTTACCAACATTTCAGGTCTCCCTTAAAAACTCACCTTTCAACATGCATTCAACTCTCCTGATTAGTACCACAGGATAGTCCTGTGGGTCTTCCCCATTCCCCTCCCCTCCCTTTCCCCTGTTCTATAATACCCCTCCTCTCCCCTTCTTACCTCTGTCCTGTGCTCCTCTCTCTCTTCCCTTTACTGTCAGATTGTATTTCTTTTCTCCGCTTTTAGTTGTTTTGCTTTTATTGTGAACCACTTTGATTTGCCTGAAAGTCATTAAGGGTCAAATAAACCATCAACCATAAAGAGGGTAACTGTATAACTGATATCTACTTATAGCCATTCAGAAAGCACCTAACATAAGCCTATTTATAAAGGAAAGTAGGAGCCTACTTTTCTTTATAAAATAGGGGCTAAATGGCCAAAAGCATTAAATCTAGGCACAATCCCTTATATGGCTGGTGTAATTGCCACATCTAGATTTGTAAAGACACACTTAAATTATTGTATTTTAGAATTGATAGATGTAATTTTGCTCTCTGCCCATGTTTTACCCAAACTCCATCCCTGTACACACCCACAATAAAAGTATGTGTGATCGGCCTGATGAACGTACTTTCCGAATAGTGATTGACTAAAATGCACATTTACATATGTAAACCACTAAAGTACTGTGATTTACATGCGTAAATGGCACGTCACTTTCCATGGTCCCTTATAAAATCACCCCCAAAATGTTAAGAGACAGGATTTTTATAAGAGCATCTTTAAAATGTAAGCAAGTAGAATGCCCTTTGGGGACAGGGAAAAAAACTACTGTACCTGACTGTAACTCGCCTTGAATGTTTACTAGAAAAGGGTGAGCTATTAATAAATAAATAAAATAATGTTATGCTTTCTAAAATTCTCTCTTATGAAGGTATTATCTTTCCTCTGTGAAGAAGAATAAATTATATGTGCTGATTGATTCGTTTATCTGTTCAGTCTTAGAAAAAACAATGCTTTAGATCTGACCACCAACAGAGACACACTATCCATATAATATTGAGTTGCCAGTAGAAAGTCCATCTACAAAAGAATGCAGATGGAATTCAGAACTCAACCAACTGTTATTTTGGTTGGAGCATGACTTTCAAGGAAGACCGAGAAGCTGCCGTGAGCTCAACACAGGGCAGCAAGAGTGCTATGAAAATATAGAATAAGCAGGTATTCAACATGTATGATTGTAGAAAATAAGCCAGTGTTACAAATTTATGAAATACAAGTTGGAAAATTTGTGCTAATAATATTGACTTCTGTGGTAACCACCAAACTCAATTGAATCCACTAAATTCCATGAGACCTATTCATTTCTTTATTGCCTGTTGATTTCATCCATTTCTACAGGGACCATAAATTTTGTTGAAGTCTACTCCTTCCTGCGAGTCCATTAATTTCAATTGAACCCACGGAATGCCATTAAGTTGAAGTATTCTTATGAAGTCTATTAATGTCAGTGTAACTTATTGATGCCTATTCTGTGTGAATAAATATTGAGTATAATGGACTCTTTAAGGCAGTGTTCCCCGGTCTGCTCCTGGTGTAGTCCCTAGCCAGTCTAGTTTTTAAGATAGCCACAATGAATATGCATGAAACAGATTTGCATATAATGGAGGCAGTGAATACAAATCTCTCATATGCATATTCATTCTGGGCATCCCGAAAACCAGACTGACTAGGGAGTACATCAGGACTGACTTGAGAAACACTACTTTAAGGAAGTTTTATAAATACATAATTCAGAGAGATGCGTGATTTCTGTAAGTTGCACGTGGTCTTGCTGATACCTGTGTTTCAGCCATCTTGTGGTTTAGACAGTGCATGATCCCTTTTATCTTATAGAACCTAACAGACCTGTGAGATTCAAACTGCATGATGACTGGAATATGTCCAGCAGTTAGACAAATGTCCTTAGCCACCTACACAATTTATTTTTTGGATTTAACACACCAGTAGCTCAAGGCACATTTCATTGGGCTAATAACTTCAGCTGTTCTGAATGAACCTGCTCTTAGCTGATTTCAGAAGCTAAGCAGGGTCAGGCCTGGCTAGTACTTGGATGGGTGGGTGACCACCTTGGAATACCAGAGGCTATAAATTCCCTATGCAGAAGAAAGGTCTGGCAATATACTTCCAGTCACATCTTGCCAAGAAAAATCAGGGTCTGGGCTGCCAGAGGTTAGTGCTTGTAAAAACATTTATAGGCAATATTGCAGGAATAATGCTGATTGAGGGATGACCATGAAACGGACACTAGGCAGCTGTGGATTGCAGCCTAGGAGAAGGGATCTTGCAAGTAGAACCCAGGAGGTCAAACATTACATGCAAAGCTGGTGGTAGGGGAAGGGCTTTCAGCTGGCCTCTCCTGGATGCCAGCAGATAACCAAAATCTGCCATGTAAAAGCCATTTTTTTGAGTGCGCGACCAGCCATGCAGCAAAAAAATGCCCTAAAAACAGCCCAGCCGCAGTAACCTCACTCTGCCTTGACCTGCTACTGCCTCTGGTGTCGTCATCGCCACTTCTCCCAGGTCTGTTGTCATCCCCCAGCTGACAACAAGCAGCAGCAGCAGCTTAGTAAAAGTGCAGAGTCCCATTCCAGTGTGCTTGTAAGTCTCCATCAGTTCCGCCTCTTCTGACGCAGGACAGCGGCAGTGGCGGCAGCAGCTCATGTCTGGGGCAGATGCTGGATGTGAGGGGGTCTGGGAGCAGTTGCTAGACAGGAGGAAGGAGGGAAAATGCCAGCCATGGGATGAGGGGGCAGCAGGCAGAAGGGTGCACAAGAAGGATGGAGAGCAGATGCTTGGCATGGGGGGGGGGAGGGGGAAAGAAAGGGGAAAAGGGGCAGATAGTGGGGAGAGATAGGGGGAAAGAGCAGATACTGGGCATAATGAGGGCATAGGGGAAACAGGGTGGATGCTGGGTATGGGGGAATGGGGGTAAAAGGGACAGATATGGGGGAAAAGCAGATAATGGGCATGATGGAGGCATGGGGCGAAAGGGTAGATATTGGGCTTGGGAGAATAGGGGTAAAAGGGCAGATGGGGAGATATAGGGGAAAAGGGCAGGTACTAGGAATGATAGGGAGCATGGGGGAGAAAGGGCAGATGCAGAACATGGGGTCATGAAGGGAAGATAATGGGCATGTGGGGAATAGGGGAGAAAGGGCAGATGCTGGGTATGGGGGTGCTGGTAAGGATAGCGACAGGAAACAGAGAGGAGATGATGGACACGGGGAGGATAGGGACAGGGAAATGCAGAGATGCTGGGTATGGGGCGAGAGAGGAGGAAGTTAGAGGCTAGGGAAGGAAAGAAGAGGGAATGAGAGAGTTGGGGTGAGGGCAAGACATAGAAAACTGCAGCTAAACACAGAAAAATATAAAATTGAGAAGTGGTTTGTAAGAAGGAAGAGTGAAATTTGGAAGAGAAGCAAAAAAAATAATCAGAGGAAAACTGAAAAGAAGAAATCAGTGTTAGAGACTGACCTAAGGGAGGAAATGAAGACAGGAGTAGAGAGAAGATATAGCAAATGAATAGGAGACCATGAAAGGAGAGGTAAGAGAAGACAAAGGAAAACAGATACCAGAGATTGGGACCAAAAACAATTTAAAAAAATAAAATGACCTGACATCAAAGGTAGAAAAAAAAGAATTATATTCTATTTAGTAACCGGAATACAGTTGTGGTCAACATTATTGGCACCCTTACATTTTAGATATATTGTGCACAATATTTTGAGAAATAATTGGAAATATTCCAACTATATGTCATCATAATATTTTAATAGTATTGGTGTTAGACATGGCTGGGGCCCAGCCCAGGCAAAAATTTGGAGGGGATCCTAAAACCCTACTAGTAAGCTGCCCCTTCTTCATCATCAGACTGGTTTGGGGGCCTTCTCTGTCTTGGGTGTCCAAAGCGATTGTCCTGGTTGAATTCCTCTTAAATTCCAGTCCTAACATCTACTATTTTTTGTTTTGTAAGGTACAGGTGGAATGCATCTCTTTCTGTTTCTCTCCTGTTGCCAAGGTCTGGCTTTTTGAAGTTTCAGTTTCTCTTTTGTGTATTTCTCTTTTCACTTTTTGTTAACTTACTTTTGTATTTGAGGAAGGTCCATCTGTGTTCTGCATGTACAACCAAGGCTGGGTATTCTATTATCATGTAATTTCTACTAATCTGGCTTATTCAGCTTTCCTAATAGATTTACTGATGTTCTAGTGCCCACTGCAATATTTATGGTGCTGCCTTTTCCTTATAGTATTCTTGGGTATGTTCTGGCAGTTAGTGCTGGCATGGTAGATTTGCTCTTGGCTCTGAAGGATTTGTTTTGTATTCATTTCCAATAGACCTGGTACTTGGAGAGTTTGTAGTGCCGTCACTGAGATCTTTGTTTTATAGGGTTAGTTGTAAGGGAAAATGGCCTAGCTCTACTCTACACAGATTGCTGGGAAAGTGGTGGGGGTGGGGGAGTCTGTGGATGCAGAATATACATTTGGATTTAACACTATATTGGAGAGCATATATGTATTGGGGGGTCTGAGGAGAGGACCGTGGCAGAATGGATGTGGAAGAATGCAACCTCTTGTACTCCCTCCAGACACTAAAGCCTGCACTGCTACCCTCTCTGCAATTATTTGTTGGGGGCGGGGTAAGGCAGGGGGGTGGAACATGGGCACGCCAGAGCAGAAGGTGGGAGGGGTGCAAGTAGCCACAGGTGGTGGGTTTTTCTCTTTCAAAAAGTTGGCAACCCCACGTAGGGGGGACTTCCAACTTTGATATCATGGTTTTCTCATGGCATGGCTGACTTCTCAAGATGTAACTGCAGGGAGTGCTTTGTATGAACTTTTTTCCAGCACTGCTGTGGTGACAGCAGCATTGTCATAACCCCAAAGTCTGAGGCTGTGTGCATTGGAGAGTTCCATGTGGCTGCAGTAGCTGCCCCTGTACATCACACCTTACATTGGCAGGCGATGAGTTGAAATAACCCACATAGCTGAAGTGAAAATACAGTAGGAAATGGCATTTGCCCTCACTGACTCCGGAAGAGGAACCTAATCTACTACTACTATTCATCATTTATATAGCGCTACAAGGCATACACAGCACTGTACAGACACATAAACCTTGGGATAAACCAACTGAGAGTGGTAAAGCAGTAGAGAAGGAACCACCAGAACAAATACTGAAAGAACAATGGGAGAGATAAGAAAAGAACAGTACAGCACAGAACCCCTAAAACCAAGTGAGCACAAAGTGTCAAGGAGAAGGTGATGGTCAACAGTGATAAAAGCAGCAGAAAGGTGAAGAAGATTGAGGAATGATTTATCCAGGAAGAAATCTTGAGCTTTTGCAAGAACCATCTCAGTAGAATGAAAGGGACGAAAGCCTGATTGAAGTGGATCTAGTAGGTCTTGAAAGGAGAGAAATTCAATGCAGTAATGGAGAACTACGTTCAAGAAGTTTGGAAATGAAGGGAAGAAAGGAGATGGTCAATAATTAGAAATACAAGTAGAGTCAGGTGAAGGTTTCTTGAGGAGAGATGTGACCAAAGCATGCTTGAAGGCTGTAGGGACAGTTGCAGTGGAGAGTGATAGGTTGAGAATATGAAAGATGGAAGGGACGATAGAGGAGGAGATGGGGTTAAGGAGACAGGCGGGGACAGGATCAGAGAAATAGGTAGTGAGTTTAGAGGAGGCGAGAAGATGAGAGTTTCCTCTTCAGAGACATTAGAAAAGGATGAAAGAGTAGTAGAGATTGAGGGGAAGATTTGGCATTGAAGAGGGGGAAGAGGGGATGAAGCTGATCTAGTGGGGAAATGGAATGTAATCTTGTGGATTTTATCATGGAAATAGTTGGTTAGGGTTTGGGCAGAAAGAGAAGGAGGGGTCAGAGACAGGGGCACCTTGAGGACAGAGCTGAGAAGAGGCAGTGGGGATCAGAGGCAAGAGAGTTAGAAGGACATAGTAGTTTTGTCTGGTGAGTGCTATGGCTGACTGGAAAGAGGTGAGCATGAATCTGAAATGAAGAAAGTCAGAAAGGGTGCAAAATTTGAGCCACAAATGCTCAGCTGAGCGGTTACAAGAGCGTAGATAATGGGAAGTTGAAGACAATCAGGGCTGAGGCATAGTACGCCTCACAAGACATGGCAGGGGCAGAGCTAGGGTATCCAGAGCAGAGGAGAGAGCAGTATTATAGGAAGCTACATCCTCGTCAACAGACTTAGAAGACAAAGTGGAGGAAAGAGATGATGAAACAATAGTAGAGAGAGACGATGATCGATAGCATGCACATTCACCCTTGGCCTCAACCCCCCATAGAGAAAGGCTTTTGGAAATTAAAAAAGCAGACAGAGACACCAATAAGTTAACCCGCTCTGGGACAGCTGGAAGTCAGCTACAGGTCCAAGTCTGAGGCTGAAATAGATGCTAACCAGCAGAGAGTACTGGAAGAGACTTTGGGGCTTGTTTACAAAGCCACGGTAGTGGCTTCCGCCCGATATCGGAGCTGCAGCCCCATTGTAAACAAGTCCCTTTGGCTCTAGTACTCAGGCAAGAAGGGTGTTCACAAGATCCTCCTGAGGGACCTTATGACATTACCTAAGGGAGTATCAAGATTCAGTGAGAGGACAATCCTTCTTAATACTATGGAAAAAATTATAGTTCTTTAGAGATAGGGGTTGCTTCAAGTGGCCTCAGGACAGAGGCCTGAGTGAATAACATTAATCCTATCCTGAGCCTGAAAAAAAGAACCCCAAATCTATTGAGAGGTCTTGCGCTTCTCAGCAATGCCGACTATACACAGGTTTTAGGCCTGATTATGTTCTGTGATGTGTAAGACTTTATCAGTTTCATTACAAAAGACTTGAATTTTATTTGAGTGCTTTGGTTTATAGAGTATCAAGAAATGACTGCTTATAATTAAATGCTAGGAGATGAATGTCTGTGAAGCAGTTTAGAATGGTTTTGAAATAAATAATTATTTAATGGCTTTCATAAACGGTTTTAAACTTTATTTGGTTCAAAAATATATACATTATGGGGGTTATTCTTAGCCACGAATAGCGGGGATGGACGGCCTGATGGGACATCCATTCCCGCTATTCGTGGCTTCACCTACCCCTGAATAACTTCCCCAGTTGTGCGGGGAAGTTAGACGGGGGCGGGGAGTGGGCGGACAGTGGGCAGTCACCGGCCTCTGGACATACAGGGCCAATTCTAATGTCGGCCCTGTACGTCCAGGGCGGGGAAATGTCCGTGGAAGTTATTCCACCTCTGAGATGGAATAACTTCCCTGGACATTTCGTTTTGGAAGACCCGGGGCATGGATGGGGTGGGGGGGGGGGCCCAGGGCTTATTCCCCGCAGCCCGACCATGGCCTTAGGAGGCCAGATTGGGGGTCGGACAGCGGGAAATAAACTCTTGTTCTTGGTGGCTGGCATCGCGGCTTTTAAATTGAGCCGCAGTGCCATGGCAACAGGACGCCATGGCGCCGTGACTCCATTTAAATGCCCTGACTGAGTTAGCCTGGTGAAGTCCTGCATGTGCAGGCTGGACGGAATCACTGTCCCTGCCTGCACACACAGGACTGTTTGAGATTCTGATCCTGCAGGGCTAGACGTGCCCGCGGGAACAGAATTACGATCTCCTCTGTGCGTCCGGTACAGACCAGATGCACAGAGGGGATCTACATCCGGGACAGAATCAGGTCCTATGTGGATGTTTATTTCCTGCAATATTTCCTTCACTGGTGCTACCAATCTTCTCTTTGGGTTTATAAGAGAATGTTGGGAGAGGACTATACAGCGCTGGGGTTTATAGTGAGAGTGTTGGGAGGTATTTGCCCATCACCGAGGACCAAGGTAGGTGATTGTACAATGTAGTAACAGATGCATGGTAAGAGCTGCAATTGGGCCACCTCAGTTGCTTCTATATAGAACTCCATCTGTAAGTATATCTCTGTGTATAGAAGAGGAGTGCTGACTAGGGGATAGAGAGGGTTATTAAGCCTAGTTGGAGCTACTGGAGGATCGATGATTGATGTCAAGGGAAGGGATTTCCAGGAGAAATGGGATATAGATTCAGACCAAATGACAGGTTACTAAGGGGTGTGCAGAGATTTATAGCCCAGACATACCAATGGATAAATCTGATTCAGTCTCACTAATTGGGTGCTAAATCTCACTCTTTGGTTATTACTCTAAGCCCTGAGAATTAGTGTTGTTATGGTATGGCAAGTTTGCAATATAGATTTTGAATGATTTTCTTTTACCTTATGGATTTGCCTGGTGGTAGAGGGAGACTGAACTGTTTCTATGTATGCAGTGTATGTTTACAGAACTCAATGTGCAGGTTTAAGAAGAGGTTGAAATGATATTTATTCCCTAAAACAGACTGCTGGCATGGGGGGGGGGGGGGGAGAGAGTGTTCCGGGTGAAGGGTAAGCTTATGCTTTTAAATATAGATTTGTATTGTATCTTATCCTGCATAGATCCAAGACTTTGTTTTCGTGTTGTCCATGTTCCCTGAAGGGGAAGGGGTGAAAGCACCAGTACCTTCAAGGGGTGGTGGAAACCTATCTTTGTCACTGGTGGAGGGGGAAAGGGTTAGGGGCAGGATTGTGAGGGTGGGGGAGGAAGATCCTTGCACAGGGGAGCTTAAGGAAAATTGATATTTTAACCAAGAGAGGGGAGCACCAATGGGTACCATTTAACCTAAAACTGGTCCTGCAGGGACTTTCTTATTTATTTAACCAGTTTTCTATACTGCCTTATCCTTCAATCAAAGCTGTTTATATTATGTAATTACTACAAACAGGTACTGGATATATTCTCTCATCCCCAAAGGGCTCACAATCTATGTGTATCTGAGGCAACAGAGCGTTAAGTGGCTTGCCCAAGGCTGCAAGGAGTGTCTATAGGACTAGAAAGCCCAGTCCCTCCTGCCTGAGATTACTGTCCCCAGGTGGGGCTTGAACCCCTGGCCCTCCAGCCTGAGGTACTGTGTCCTAACCACTAGGCTACTCCTCCCTTCTGTCAGATGTTGTTTTTTTTAAACAATGGAAAACGTAAAAGTTTTGGGGCAGGTATTCTTACTTTTCAAAATCTCTGATACCTGTTGGTCGGCATAGTCACTTATTTGCTACAATTTTGCCTGCAGATAGAGGAACAGTGGTTTATTCCACGCTGACCTGGGCCATCATTTGCAACATCTCCATGTGACACATCCTTGCCATCGCCAACCATTATTGACTCTTACCTCTGTAAATGATCCTCCTTCCCGGGCAGTCGCCCTTCTCTCCAGCAGAATATTATCTGCATCATTACTTCTGCAATGGCCATTATTAGTCCCTTAGTTCCACAGGAAGCACAGCACCACCATCTCTTCTTACGCTAACTGCATATCACTGTCAATACTGCAGCCACACAGCCTCATTATTTCTTGCAAGGGGCTTCTTCTGCCGTCTTATTCCAGGGACACCTCTTTGAAATATGGTGACCTTGGAGCATAATACTCAAAGGATGGGCAGGCAGGCATACTTTACAGGAATTTTAACATTTTCTTCCCTTTTTAAATTTCAAAAATAAATTCTGCTTCTTTATGCTGCAGTGTGGATGTTTGTGCCAGTGTCTAGTTAAAGAAGATGCTTTGGAAATATGCAAAGAAGTGATTGCATACGAGCTTCCAGATCCCTTCTTCAGATGTCTTGATGTAGTACCAGGGATGTAGATTTTATGCTCCAGGAAGCATGTGCTCAGGATGAATTCCGTTTTGTTCGGATGTTAATGTACTTTTCCACATTAGACACGTGATTGCGGCGTCTTTCTAAATTACAGAATATAGAATTTTACAGAAAAATTGTAATTTACAAAAATACTCTTAAGTCATACCCTATGAATTAATCTTAAAAATTAGCTATGCCAGATTGTTTGCAATACTGTCTGTCAGAGGTTTGAATGAGAGAACGGCTTGGTGTGTATTCCCCAGACAACTAACTCCCTTCTATAGGGTCTTCTCCCTGTATTGGTTTTGGTTATGGTTTTAGGAATTTGATATACCGCCCTTTACTTACGCATCAGAGCGGTTTACATGTATACTAACAGGTACTTTTTATTCCCTTCTCCCTGCAGAGCTCACAATCTAAGTGTACCTGAGGCAATGGAGGGTTAAGTGGCTTGCCCAAGGCCATAAGGAGTGGCCATGGACTAGAGATCCCAGTCCCTCCGGCCTGAGGTTGCTTGTCCCCATGTGGGAATTGAACCCCTGGCCCTCCGGCCTGAGGTAACCTGTCCCAACCACTGAGCCACTCCTCCCTCCTTGATCATTGTCCCACCTTAGCCCCAGAAAAGGCTTCTTCCAATGAGGGACGCTGTGCTCTTAGGCCCAAGGGAATCAGTTCTCAGTCACACAAAGGATATTTGTTCCAAAAAAAAATAAAATTTACTAGCACAAAAATAAATAAGAGCAATAGCACAAAATCTTCATCTTTTCAGGTCCTCAGGGTTTCAATAGACAACATAAAAGTTTCTTCAAGATACATGAATAGATTGGCAGGGGCTTAGACACGCACTGATTCCTATAGGTTTTCTTTCTCCTTAAAAGCCTCATCAGAACACCACGAATCTGGTGTTTCCAATCTGAATTGGTCACACCAGGGCCATTGTTAGATATGCTGTGGCCCAGGGAAGAAATTAAAGAGGAAGCCCTTCTAATCCCCTCTCCTGTTTTCACTTGAATCTATCCCCCTCCCCTCTGATTTCCCCAAGACTATCTTGCTAATAATTATTTAGAAGACTTTTCTTTCAGGAACTTATCTAAACTTCTTTCAAGTCCAGCTTTGCAAGATGACTTAACTCTTTTTACAGGGTCTCCATTTGCCATAGGCCCCAGAACATTCATATACCAATTGCCATTTGCCGTATACCTATTAGGAAAACTGAACAAGCCATTCAGTGCAAACAGAATACCAGCCATTAGTCACACATGTAGAATACAAATAGATCTTCACCAAGCAAGAATAAGTGACCACAAACTAAAAAACAGATATACGTAGACAAAAATTAAACTGAAGCCCCAAGAAGCCAGACTCTGCAGCAACATCAGAAACATAGAAAGATATGCATTTCACGTGTACATCACTAAATATAAAGCAAGAATATGTAAATTCCAAAAATTAACATATTCGCTTCATTGAACTGAAAATTAAAATTATTTTTTCTAGCTTTGTTTTTGGCCATGTTATTTTTCTAATCGTGTTGATACCAGACTCTGGTCTCTGGTTTCTGCTTTCCTCTATCTTCTCTTAACTCTTTTTCCAGGGTCTCCTAGTCATTTTCCATGTCTCCTCTCTCCTCTTGTCTTCTTCACTTCCAATCCTATATCCATCTCTTAGCTTTTCTTTTCAACTTGCATTGAGAGACAATAGTTAAAACTAAAACTTCACTAAGAATGATTACGGTGGATTTCTTTTGTAACAGCCTTATTAACTTGAAAGCTGTTAAGGTCATTACAAAACTTGATAAGAAAAGAACGAGGTATTGGTTTGGGTTTTAACCACTGTCTTTCCACGTAAGTCACCCCATTCTTCTTGGAAGTCCAAAGCTGTTGTATCACTACTGTTTAGGGTTCGAACACAAGAATATAAAAAATCTCATACTGAGTCAGACTAAAGGCCCATCAAGTCTAGGATTTTTTTCTGACAATAGCCAAGCAAGGTCACAATACCTGGCAGAATCCAAAAGAATAGCACCAATCTTTCTTGCTCATACTCGGGGATAAGCAGTGGATTTCCTAAATCTACCTGGCTAATAATGGTTTATGGAATTTTGCTTCAGGAACTTGCCCAAATACTTTCTAGACTTCCTATCCCTTCCCTTTTCCCTCAACCTGAGACCCTCCTGAAGGTAGCCTATCTAGGATGGCATGAGCATTCTTGTCAGAGTTTACAGCCATTGGGGTTTCATTTGATAAAAGTACTGAACTCTCTCAATGTCACTTTCGAAAGAGAGACTATGATAAAATGAAAAAAATAGTTAAGAAAAAACTAAAAGGAGCAGTTGCAAAGGTTAAAGACTTACATCAAGCTTGGATGTTGTTGAAAAATACTATCTTGGAAGCCCAAACCAGCTGTATTCCAAGCTTTAAGAAAAGTGGAAGGAAGTCCAAAAACTGCCAGCATGGTTTAAAGGTGAGGTCAGAGAGGCTGTTGTTGCCAAAAATGCATCTTTCAGGAAATGGAAAAAAGAGCCAAACAACAAAAACTGGAAACAGCACAAGCACTGGCAAGTTAAATGCAAGGCATTGATAAGGCAGGCAAAGGGAGAATTTGAGAAGAAGCTTGCTGCGGAAGCAAAAACGCGTAATAAAGACTTTTTCAAGTACATTTGTAGCAAAAAAACCTGTGAGAGAGTCAGTTGGTCCATTAGATGATAGAGGGGTTATAGGGGCACTAAGAGGTGACAAGGCAATAGCGGAGAGACTGAATGAATTCTTTGCTTCGGTCTTTACTGAGGAAGATGTAGGAATGTTACCCATGACTGAAGTGGTATTTAAAGGTGTGGAAGAATTGAAGGAAATATCAATACATTGGGAAGATGTATTACAACTATTTGATAAACTGAAGATTAGCAAATCACCTGGACTGGATGACATACATCCAAGGGTGTTGAAAGAACTGAAATATGAGACGGTAGACCTGCTATTAGTAATCTGTAAACTATCATTAAAATCATCTGAAATACCCGGAGGATGGCGAATGTAATGGCAAGTTTTAAAAAGGGTTCCAGGGGTGATCCGGGAAACTACAGACTGGTGAGCCTGACGTCAGTACCGGGAAAAATGGTAGAAACCATCATAAAGAACAAAATTGCTGAACATGTAGACAGTCAATAGGCTTAATGGGAGACAGCCAACATGGCTTTAGACAAGGAAGATCTCGTCTTACTAATCTGTTACGTTTTTTTGAAGGTGTGAATAAACAGGTATACGAAGGTGAGTCAGTTGATATAGTGTATTTGGACTTTCAGAAAGCCTTTGACAAGGTCCCTCATCAGAGACTTTTGGCAAAACTAAAGAGTCATGGGATAAGAGGCAGTGTACTATTGTAGATCAGGAACTGGTTAAAAGATTATTATTATTTGTTGTTATTAATTGCCCCGGTTACCCAAGTTATTGTTCCTGTTCGATGTAAAAACAGATAACTGTATTTTGTCTGATGTTTTTTTTGTTCTATGTAAACCGCGCTGATTATGAATAGTGCGGTATATAAAAAATGTTAAATAAATAAATAAATAAAATAAATAAGATAGAAAGCAGAGGGTGGGGCTAAATGCCTAAATTTCCCAATGGAGAAAGGTGAATAGTGGTGTACCCCAGGGATCTGTGCCGGTCCACTGCTTTTTGAGATATTCATAAATGACCTGGAAAAGGGAATGAGTGAGGTTATCAAATTTGCAGATGACACAAAACTATTTAAAGTTGTTAAAAGCCATGAGGATTGTGGAAAATTGCAAGAGGATCTTGATAAATTGGAAGACTGGGCATCAAAATGGCAGATGAAATTTAATGTAGACAAGTGCAAAGTTATGCACCTAGGGAAGAACAACCCAAACTATGGTTACACGATACAAGGTTCCACATTAGGAACCACCACCCAGGAAAAAGATTTAGGCGTCATTGTGGATAACATGTTAAAACCCTCCACCCAGTGTGCAGCGGCGGCCAAGAGAGAAAATAGAATGCTAGGTATCATAAGGAAAGGAATGGAAAATAAAACAAAGGATATTATAATGCCTCTGTATCGTTCCATGTTGCGACCGCACCTTGAAGTTTTGTGCAAGTCTGGTCGTTGTATCTTAAAAAGGATATAGCGTAATTAGGAAAGGTTCAGAGAAGAGCCACCAAAATGGTAAAGGGGATGGAAGGATACCCCTATGAAGAAAGGCTAAAAAGGTTAGGGCTCTTTAACCTTGTAAAGAGACGGCTGAGGGGAGATATGATAGAAGGCTATAAATTGATGAATGGAGTGGAACGGGTAAACGCAGATCGATTGTTTAAGTTATCAGAATATAGAAAGACTAGGGGACATGCAGTGAAGCTACAGGGTAAACTATTTAACACTAATAAGAGAATCCTCCGGAACTCTGGAATTTGTTACCGGAGGATGTAGTAAAAGCTGTTAGTGTAGCTGGGTTTAAAAAAGGTTTGGACAAGTTCCTAGAGGAAAGGTCCATAAACCATTATTAAAAAGGGACCCAGGATATCAATGCTTGACCCAATACAAACATTGTGGAACCTGTGTCTTTTGGGGAAACTCCTAGGTACGTATGACCTAGATTGGCCACGGTTGGAAACAGGATACTGGGCTTAATGGACCTTGGTCTGACCCAGTATGGCATATTCTTATGTTCTTATGCCAATTTACTCATAGTCCTTACCATTTCTACCCTGTGGTTTGAAATTTTCTTCAACCATAATGTTTAGTCATCATCTACCTTTCTCTTCAGAATATCTTGCGCTTCACTTGAGAGCTCAAGTAAGAAATTCAAGGTCAGCCTGACGATAAGGCTCTTCACCCAGGTCTTCCCATAGCCACATACAAATTCTCTGTCTCACAGCCACATCTACTAGGACTTCTGTGACCCTCCTGGTTTCCTAGGATCCCCCTTTTTCTCATACTGTGTCCCATACTTGCTAGTCTGAGGTTTGTCTGAATGTCTTGTTATTTATTCTGAATAATCAATGCCTTGTTTTTATTTTTTTTCTTGGATAGTGGCATCTAATATGGAACCCAGCATTGTGTACCTATAGTTTGAGTTGTTTTCCCCTACAATGTTTGAGAAACATTGATTGGAATAAGGTAACAGTTAGATCAATAATAATTGACACTCCTCTTGCCATGAAAGACAATGTCAGATCCCTAAGGGTTTGTTTGAGCAGTGATGGGATGAAAGAGGTCCAGATTGTTAATGTGATGCAGAATATATATTATAAACCAGCTTGTGAAACAGTTGCAACTGTTTCTGGATGGCAAGGCATTGCAGTCAGCGGTGATGGGCATTCTGGATTACTATAGTGCACTGTACAATGGGCTTCCAGAAATATAGCCCAAGAAATGGTAGGCAATATAGATTATGGCTGCCAGAATTTTGACAAAAATGGGGAAGAATAAGAGAGTGTAACTATCATTGGCCCAGCTATACAGGCTTCCTTTGGAGGAGAGGGGTAAATTTAAAATCGTGGTGATAATGTATAAGGCCCAAATACATCAAAACCATATTGTCTGAGAGCAAAGCTTGTAAACCATGCTCCAGGAAGACATCTTCAATCTTCTCAGGAGATGCTATAAAGTGTTCATAAATTAAAATGTACAGGACAGTAAAATGGTGCAGCAGAATATAAAAAGCACTCCTGCCATATTTGCAGTTGATAGGCACATTATTTTAGTTCCTTGGTGTGCAAACAGGACCGTACCTAGCCCTGTGCAAGCGGTGCAGCCACACAGGGCGCAAAGGTTTGGGGGGCGCATTTCAGCTGTCTGCTGTTGCCCTGCCGCCGTTGGCAGGACAATAGCAGGCAGCCAAAATGTGCCCCCAAGCCTTTTCACAGCACTTTAAGCAGGTCTGGTCCCTCCCTCCTCCGACGCGATGTCAGAGCAGGGAGGGACAGATCTGCTTAGAGTGCCGGCGCCTTTCAGATTGGGTGCATGCCCCCTCCTCCTCCCCATACCTTCGTTCAGCGCTGCCTGCTCTTTCCCTGCTGCTGGCGCCACCTTGAAAAAACAGAGGGAGGCAGCAGCAGGGAAAGAGCAGGCAGCGCTGGATGGAGGTATGGGGGGAGAAGGGGGGACGTGCGCCCGAGCTGCAAGTCGCACAGGGCGCAATTGCAGCTTGTTACGGCCCTGTGTGCAAACATCTTGTATTTCCTCCATATAATCTAATTGGCTTTTTGATTTGGCTCAGTCTCTGATTGGATTTCTGAAAAAGCCCCGCCCCCTCTAAGGTGGGGGAGGGGGGGGCGCCATCTCATTCTTCGCCTCAGGCAGCAGATTGCCTTGAGCCACCCCTGTGAGGACAGTAACTGAATTCAAAAAAGCATGGGACAAACATAGAGGATCTCTAAAGGAAAAAGGGGGGCTGTTGTAGTTGTTGATATGGAAGGACAGACTAGATAGGCCAGCGATGGCGAACCTATGGCACGCGTGCCAGCTGTGGCACGCGAAGGCCTTGCAGCTGGCACGCGGGAAGGTCCGCAATCGAAAAAAAAAACAACAACCCTGTCTGCTGCCGTTGTCGGGGCCGCCGCGGCAGAATCGAGCGTGCCGCGGGGCCCCCCTGTACCCGGCAGAGCCTGCCCTCCCCGTAGCAGCTCTCTCTTTGGAGCTACAGTCAGACGCCGGCTTGCAGAGCGCGAAGGGAAGAGTTTCCCTTTCGCGACGCTGTCAAGCCCGCGGGGGATGATGGGAACTGCCCACCCCCCCCCGCGGGCTTAACAGAGCAGCGAGGGAACTCTTCCCTCGCGCTCTGCAAGCCGGCGCGTCTGACTGCAGCTCCAAAGAGAGAGCTGCTACGGGGAGGGCAGGCTCTGCCGGGTGGGTACAGGGGGGCCCCGCGGCACGCGCGATTCTGCCGCGGCGGCCCCGACAACGGCAGCAGACAGGGTTGTTTTTTTTTTAATTTTCCCTGGGCTGGGCTGGGCTGGGGGGGGTGGGGGTTAGGAGTGGTGATGGGCTGGGCTGGGCTGGGCTGGGGGGGGGTTAGGAGTGGTGATGGGCTGGGCTGGGCTGGGGGGGTTAGGAGTGGTGATGGGCTGGAGGGGGGGTTAGGAGTGGTGATGGGCTGGGCTGGGCTGGGGAGGGGGGGTTAGGAGTGGTGATGGGCTGGGCTGGGCGGGGGGGGTAAGGAGTGGTGATGGGCTGGGCTGGGCTGGGCTGGGGGGGGTTAGGAGTGGTGATTGGCTGGGCTGGGCTGGGGGGGGTTAGGAGTAGTGATGGGCTGGGCTGGGCTGGGCTGGGGGGTGTTAGGAGTAGTGATGGGCTGGGGTGGGGGGGTTAGGAGTGGTGATGGGCACTGGGCTGGGGGGGTTAGGAGTGGTGATGGGCACTGGGCTGGCTGGGGGGGGTAGGAGTGGTGATGGGCGCTGGGCGGGGGGGGGTAGGATTGGTGATGGACGAGGGGGGGGTGAGGAGGGGTGATGTGCTGGTCTGGGCTGGGGGGGGGTTAGGAGTAGTGATGGGCTGGGCTGGGCTGGGGGGTGTTAGGAGTAGTGATGGGCTGGGGTGGGGGGGGTTAGGAGTGGTGATGGGCACTGGGCTGGGGGGGTTAGGAGTGGTGATGGACACTGGGCTGGCTGGGGGGGGTTAGGAGTGGTGATGGGCACTGGGCTGGCTGGGGGGGTTAGGAGTGGTGATGGGCGCTGGGCTGGGGGGGGTAGGAGTGGTGATGGGCGCTGGGGGGGTTAGGAGTGGTGATAGGCGCTGGGGGGGCTTAAACTAAAAATTGAGTGATGGGGGATTAGGACTGGGAGTGGGCTGATGGGGAGGTTAGGACTGGAAATGGGCTGGTGGGATTAGGACTGGGAGTGGGCTATGGGGGGCTAGGACTGGTAATGGGTTGGGGGGGTTGCTAGGACTGGAAATGGGCTGAGTGGACGGGGGCTTGAACTGCAAATAGCTGTTGGGGATGGGGCTTGGAATGGAAATGGGCTGAGGGGAAGTGGGGGGCTTGAACTGCAAATAGCTGATGGGGCCGGGGCTTGGAATGGAAATGGGCTGAGGGGAAGTGGGGGGCTTGAAGAAGGGAATGGATGCTGGGTGAGACTGGAACTAGAAGGGAGCTGATGTTGGGGGAGGATTAGAATGGGATGGGGCTGGGAGAGTAAAATGGAGAGGGGAAAAATATTTTGTGTAGGAGGGATGAAAAATCTACAATTGGCCAGGTATTGGGAGAGTAATTGGGGATTGAGGATGGAGGGGTAAAATTTGTGTGGATGAAATAGGAATGAGGAAAGAGCAAAAGGAGAAAGATTAGTATGTTAAAGCAGATGTAGAGAGAGAGAGAATGGAAAAAAAACTAGAAGAGAGAAGAAAGGACAAATGGACAGCAGACGATGGAGAGTTAGCAGAAAACATGAAGAAACCAGAAGAAAATGGCTGGACCAATTGCAACTGAAAAAAAATGCACAAAAGGTAGAAAGATATCTCTTTATTTTGAATTTATTAACTGGAATATGTCAGCTCTGGGAAATGTGCATCATTAACATCTGCGCTTTGTTTGGTACAAGAGGAAATTCCTATTTGACGTTGCCACTTGTTCTCTTTCCCCAGTATTCACTGAAATGTATTGGTTTAATATTTGCAGTGTTGCCTTTTGATAGGTAGGGTATC
The DNA here is from genome assembly GCA_033557465.1 of Ichthyophis bannanicus. Lineage (NCBI taxonomy): Eukaryota > Metazoa > Chordata > Amphibia > Gymnophiona > Ichthyophiidae > Ichthyophis > Ichthyophis bannanicus. Next base: position 10,690,192 of record JAWIIG010000024.1, on the reverse strand, counting down.
GTGCTTTGTGAGTCCTGGTAATGCTGTCAGGATACGGCGGGTTTGCTATGGGTTCTAAATGGGCAGCGTTTGTAGTAGTTCCTAATGTGCCTGGCGGTTGGCACTGGATTATAGTAATGTAGAAATCTTTTAGTCTTTCTTTATCCATACACTCATTAAGAGACATGTTTACTAAAAGTTAGTGTATGGTAACATTATGCAAATATTTATGCAAATAAGACCACTTATGCAAATGACGTGCTGGCACTTTGAGGAAATTCTTTGGTTTTGTGCGGCAGTTTGGGCACTCGGGCTCAAAAAGGTTAGCCATCACTGAGATAGGCCATGTGGTCTTTTTCTGTCGTCATATTTCTATGTTTCTATTGGTTCCCCTGATTTTTCTCATGTGTAGATCTGTAAACTGGCTCCTCTGGCTTAGATGTCAGAAAATATCTGTTCACTCCTGCATGTCCTTATGTGTATTTTAGGAAAGGCTCCACATTTGATAGAGCCTTTTCTAAAATACTGCTGGAATTGTATGTGTCTACATCAACGTCTCAATTCTGACTTCTATGCGCTAAAGTTGTCTCTTCATTATTAGTGCTCTGCAGATATGATTGTAAGGCTTGGACACTTGTATTTGGTAGAAAGAAATGAGTATTCTAATTATGTGTTGTGATATATTTTTTTAGTTTTATATGCTGTCAAGGTTTTACCTGAAATCCGCTAACAACGATGCGATTGGTAGAATCTACGTGTTTAAAAATAAATAAACAAGCGTATCATACTTCAGCTTTTTGAAAGGCTGGCAGAAAAACATGGCCTAATATTAAAGCTTTTGAATTTTTCAGTAAAACAAAATTTACAATACCTCATTAATTAAAAAAAAAGGTATGAGTGCAGTTTAAGAAGCATGCATCTTGCCACCAATGTTCAGTTTCGTCTTAGAAAACTTTCAGGGTGTATAACTGGGTAATTTGAATCGTAGGTGGTTATTTCCTTAACCTTTCATCATAATTTTTGTATTTTCAGCTTCCAGCAGGGGCAGCAGAATGCCTATCTGTTTGGGGGGGGACGACCCCCAAGCTCCACCCCAACTCTGCCTTAACTCCACCTCTAGCCTTTACCCTCTCTCTTTTGGCTTTAGCCACTGGGTCTGCACAGCTGTGAAATCAGAGCACAAGCACTTCCTGTATCGTGAACAGGAAGTAATTGCTCTCTGATTTCACAGCTATGTGGTGCTGGCTGCCATAGCTGATAAAGGACAGGCAGAGCCAGGCCCATGTGGCCCACCCTGTTCCAAAGCCTATGGCTTTCAGGAATCTGTGTCCTGGCTGCTCCTCTTCTTGTGTATGAGCAGCAAGGCCAGATGATGCTGCTTCCCTGACTGCCGCTTTGTTGCCGTTTCTCTGCTTCTCAAAAGTTATCATCACGTCTATCATTTTAATTAGCTAGTAGCTACTTTGTACGATTCTCCTGAGCAGTCTGTACATATTGTCTTTTATGTTGAGTGTGAAGTGTTTCTATATTCAGACAGTGCAGAGTGAATCTCATGTGCATTGAAAAGCGAGGCATTTTTTGAGGTATTCCTATACAAGGATAAAGGCAGAATGCATGTTGTCTGAAAAAGAAAAAGTAAATAATACAAAATTTTTAAAAACTACTTAAAAATTTTACTAAAGGCCACTAGGGTGCTGTACTGAATGCGCCAAAACTGCTGAAACTATGGCACGATAGGTGCAATACCACCGTGTTAACTCTCAGAGGCATAGAAAGCATTTCCCTGGCAGCTAATGCAGAGTCCTGCCCCTTAGGGCATGGCACATTAGCGTGGGTGCTCTTAACTCCACCTATTGAGGCGGCGTAAGGTGATCCAGTGCTAATGCAGTTAGCGCCCTGTGTGAACCTGGCGCTAACCACATGGCTCACACCAAGACCACTTTCCACCCCTACTCCGCCCACTTGCGACCTAATGTGGGAAACACCCCACCCTAACTGTCATGGACTGTGTCCCAATGTGCATTCAGCGCACGCCAGAACACCCGTTGTCAGCTAGCGCCCTTTAGTAAAGGGCCCCTAAATGTGGCTGGCTAAAAGAGATGGATTCTTGATTTTTGCAGGTTCCACTTACTAAGCCATAGCATGAGCTGGAAAACTGCCAAGATCATGATACTAGTCACAGAAGTGTGAGATGGATTCTTTTATCTCATAATACTTTTCTAGGCTGTAATGGTATTAAAAGAATCTCCTTATGTCCTCTCAGAAATAAGGATGATGGTGGAGGAATGGGAAAACATGCAAAGAGACAGGGAAAGAACATGAGACACTGCTAAGGATCTATGGAAATATTTAAAAAAATGTTAAAATCTGTAAAACTGTTTTGTCAGATGCTCCTATTTATTAAACTGCATTAAGTATTTAATATGGGTTTTAATGCGCATTAACAGTCTGATACCATAAAGTAAACTCAGGGCTAGATTTATCCTTATCCATTCTCTAATTACCTCCCATCTAGACTATGAGTCGCAGCCTCCTCCTTGTTGGTCTTCCTCTGAATCATTTCTCCCACTTCAATCTGTTCAGATCTCAGCTGCACGGCTGATCTTCCGCCAGTGTCACCGTATCTAATTCAAACGGCTCCTACAGACCTCTAAGTGCATTCATTCGACTGCTCCTCCCTACCTCTCCTTTCCAATCTCTCCCATCTCTGGCTCTTGTCAAATCCAGGCTAAAAAGGTACCTCTTTGAGACTGTTTATGGATTCTAATCCTCTTAGTCTCCTGTTCACCTCCTATGTGTTTCTTTACCGTTTCCCTAGACACATCCTAGTCCCCGCTGTTGTGTCGTCTGTTTTAACCAGACTGTCTCTTACGTACGTGTCTCTGTACAGCACTGTGTATACCTCGTAGCCCTATAGAAATGATAAGTAGTACAGGTTAGTAAATCTAGCCCCCAGTCAGCGCACAATAACCGCTGTGTAAAACACCTAGGGGCATGTTTACTAAAGCACGCTGTTAGTGAGCGGCCCAACAATGTAACGCCCATGCTAACCGGTTAGCACGCAAGTGGGTGGGAACTGGTTGGGTTAGGGGCATAAAGTGGCTGTTGATGGTGTGGTGCAGCTAGCATGGTTAGTACGAGTGCATACCGACTGTGAATGTTCCCAATAACGCAGGTGCACTTAAAGCCATCTCAAGTGGTGGCAATAAGGGCACTTGGGTACCAGTTCGTGCGGTGCAGCATGCTGCCAGTACACTGATGGCAGAGGATTGGGCACCCATGCCCCTGTGCTAGTTTTGATGCTCAAAACGCCCGCTAACGGTGCCCCCTTTAGTAAACATGTCCCCCAATGTGGAAATTCCAATTATGGCATCTGGGCTGGATGAGGAATAGCCGGCTGCCTAATAGTTACTGCAGATAATCTAGAGATGTAACTGACTGCATTCAGCGTTAGCGAATTAATGCAGAGTAGTAACCTCTACTCCAAGATAGCAGCATGGTTGGGTTCCCCAAAGTGCTGGGTACACCCCCAAATGTTACCACAAAGATTTTGTACTTAAAGCATCATAACATTGGCTGTTGGGAGTAATTTTATAAGGAGCCGCTTATTTCTAGGCCAGCAACATGCCTAAATGTTGCTAGTTTAGTTATTTACATGCATAAGAGACCACTTATGCGCTTATGTGACTGCTTATAAAACCCAAACTAGCGTATAAGTACTGTGACGTAGAAGCCTCTCAAGAAGCTATAGAAACAGGTAGTGGTCCGGTGGAGAGAACCGGTACTGCAAGAGAATGCAGGATTTTCTCTTCAGAGAGAAAAAAACACAGAGCTAATCAGGAACCACACCTCACCTCAGGGGAGGAGAGAAGCCAAGTCCCTGATTGGGCACGCCCAAGCAGGAGGCGGGCAGTGCAGTACACAGGCAGCTTGTTAAGCACTCAGAAACAGAGAGAGTCAGATTTTGATTCGGATTTGAAAGACGAGGAGGAGGAGGAAGAGTTGGAGAGAGAGCAATTAGGCAGCTGTGTTCCACTAAGGAGAAGATTGGACTCAGGAAGCAAGTACCTGGGAGACTCAGGGGCAGGGAGAATCTTCTTTGACCAGAAGGATTCAGGAGCACTGAGAGATCCAAGGCTACAGCACAGGCTTCGAGAGGACCAAGCAGAACCTTGGAACCGAAGGCAGAGGGACAGTGAAATACCCTGGAGAAAGCCACAGCACAAGGTACACAGTGGGTTTGAAGCAGCTAGCAAGTTTAACATTGGGAAGCCAGAAAGAGTAAAGGCTAACGTTAAAAGCCAAGACAAAGTCAGACAACCTGGTAGCAATTGGTTGCAGTCTGAAAAGCATGTAAGCAGCCTAGGCTATTCTCACAAGCCAGCAGAAACCTATAGTAAGGGAACAGCTGAGTCTTATTACAGAGATGTGTGCCAAGAGAAGCCTGACCGTTCTACTTTTAACACTCTGTTGAGAAACTCTCCACTCACAGCTGAAGTTTTAAACCCAGCACTTACGTTTAGTGATAAGTGGGGGAAGGATAATTCAAACACGCAGAACTGTTGTCCTAGTAAAAGCAGCATTGCTAATTATCAAGAGATAAGCAGTTTAAACAAACAGTTTCCTGAAGGAGGAAGACATTATCAGCTTAGCCCAGGAAGAACGCAGGCTGAATTGCTTCTTAAAGATTTCAGAGAGTTCCTTGAAAGCAGGGCAGTTTCTTTCTCTAATGTAGCACAGCCCACAAACAGCTGTGAAGAGGAAATGCCTTTAGTTTCTTCTCTACCGTTCACAGAGCCAGACATGCCAATGGACTGTTCAGTTTGTGTCATTGAGAAGGACATTTAATTGAAATGCTGTACAAAGTTATATGAAGAAATATAACAGAAGTTGCTGTATTGATTCCTATGCTGAGAAACTTATCAGAAGGGAATAAGTTAAAGCATAATTGTCTGCATACCAGGAGCACTGCTGTTTGCCAAAGTTTGTTTCTTCCGTTAGTAAAAAGGGTCACATGACAACTGAATGTGATCACAGAAGATAATGGACATTTAGCCTAGCAGTGCAATACCTTGTTTTGGTTTCTCACTCTTGTTTTGTGCTATTATACTTTATTTGCGTCTGTTTGCACTTGAACTGCAATGCGGAAATAAACCTCATCAAAGAAATTTTCTTTGCCTGCCTTACTACTTGAGCACACACAACTACAATTCTCAACCCTGAAGGGCATCAAAGGCCACCCCCTCCTGAAACCCTCAAGGTCCAGGGAGCGGGTGGGTGGCAGTACATGTGCTGTTTGCATCACACACACTTTCATTGTGAGCATGAACATGGCAGACTTTCGGTAGAGCATAAAGGGGATGTGCAAGTGCATTGATTACAAAATACTCTCATTTAAGTGTGCTTGCAAAAAGTAGGCACAGTAATTTACATCTGCTCTAGGGCCTTAACAAGGCACACTCTCTGCTAGTAATTTATAGTCAAGTATGTACATATTTGACTTTATAAAATGGGCATAAAATATACACATGAAACGCGTTATCTGGGCATAACTTTATATAATTACCCTCTAAATGTGCATTAGGTACAAAATGTTGCTACAAGTTTGTAAATAGGTCCCACAGATTTTAATGTAAAATTTTTCACACAAAAAGGGGAAATAGTGAAACTGATTAGCCCTAAATGGTTCTATTGGGTATTCATTTTTATTAGAAAGGAGAGGTTGTGAATACGGTAAAAAGCGGAAATTTTATTATTTGTCAACTGTTTCATCAAACATATCCCATGAAATTCTTCTTACTTCATCTCAAAGAAGCATGCCTTGTTTCCACATATGAAAAAACACTGGCGGAATTCTGTGCAAAAAATTTAAAATTCTGTGCAAAAAATTTAAAATTCTGTGCAAAATTTTTGAAAATTCTGAACACAGTATTTTAAAATTCTGCGTGTTTTATTAGTGCATTTTTGTGCAGGATTCCCCCATCATAAAGCCTAGCTCCTCCTCTAGACCAGAAATTCCCTCTGCCTTTTCCCTCCTCAGCTCTCTTTCTTTCTCAAATCACAGCTCTCTTGCCAACGCCCTAGCCTTCCCTGCTCCCCCATTCTCTCTCCCTCCAACTTCTAGAAAGATCCCTATCGCTGGCTGTCCCTAAGGCCTACCCTCATGTATATATCCCACCTTATCTCCTCTCACCCCTCCCCATGCACTCTTACCCTTATCTCTCCCTTAGCTCTCCTTTCTCTGACGCATACTTCCACCTTTCTTTCTCCCAACCCCCTAAGCATACACTCATCTCCAGCTCCCAGCCACCCCACTACACTCATCATCAGTTGCTCTCCAGCCCCTGATCACCCCACCCCCGACACTTACCATAAGTCTTCTCCAGTTCTCAGTCATCTCCAACTCACCATCAGAACTCTCCAGCCCCTGGTCATCCGCCCTCCGACTCACCATCAGTCCTCTACAGTTCCCAGTCACCTCCCACTCATCAGACCATCTCCAGCCCCTAACCACTCACCTCCTCTGACCGATCGTGGCATTTTAAACACAGCTGTGGGAGCGTTTCCCTTCACTCCTGCGGTTGTGCTACACTTCAACACCTTTATCAAGCAGGGCACCATGCAGGAATATACACATAACCATGTTTTTAAACAATACCCAGCACAAACATGAAATAATATTTTTTTTGTTGGCGCTACAGGTACTACTGATGATAAATTATATATTCAATATTGCTCCCGCAGGTTTAATTTCACCCTTATACCTAGTGGGGGTAATCGTGAGGCAAAATGAAACTTGCAAGAGTAATATTGGATATATAATTTATCGTCAGTAGTACCTGATAGATTGAATCAACAAATTGATTGGTATACCTTGATCTGAGAGGGGAATGTTCCTTTAAGTAATGATGTCATAGGGAGCATAAGAACACCATAGCCATATTGTTCAAAAAGCCACTTGAAAGTGAAAGCTGATGACGTTACAAGAAATGTTACATGAAGTGGACCGTTTCAGATAAGTGGTTAGAGTTGAACCCTGAAACAGAATTGTAAAAAGTTTTTTTAGTTCAAAACATGATCTGTTGGTTGAAGGTTTTCAATAAAGTTTGGCAAGGAGAATGAATTACAGTGTTTAAGATTAAAAAATGAAAAAGAACCAATAGGAATAGTTCTAAACTAGTTAGTGATACTGGTTTGGCCTTGTAGGTCCAACAAAAAAAAAATTATTTCCCATTTCCGACGCTGTCATCACCACATTTCAAAAAGGTAAACAGAAATGCTTCCTGTTTCATGCTAGGGACAGGAAGTACTTCTGTTGACCCTCTTAAACCATAGCAATGCTAACTTCGGAAGTGTAGCACAGCTGCAGGAGTAAAGGGAACCGCTGCAGCGAACAGTGAGGCAGACTTGAGCGCTCTTAAAGCTTGTGCGCTCTGAGCCTGCCTTACTGCTCGCTGATGCTGATGTCAGTGCCTAAGCAGAATTCTGCATAGCAAATGCTGGATTCTGTGCAGATGGGGGATTCTGCACAAATTTTGCACTGCACTATTGCGCAGAATTCCCCCAGGAGTAACTATCTTATTTTTCTTTATGTATGTGTAAAAAAAGAATTTTCCCAAGTGGGAAGGGTCGCTGTATTGTGAGGTAACGGAGAGTGAGGTCTGTCCATTCCCAAGGGAGGAGTATATAAGGGGACTCAGATTCCTTGAAAGGTCATTGAACAAGAAACAGTATTCTAGTGCTCCAGGGAAGTTTGAGAATTGGATTATCAGTGGATTTTGTTTTCTACTTCAAAAGTGAATAATTGCTGAGGATCTAGTACTGTGGAAATCACAGATTGATGATGCATGACAAGGGTAAAGGAAAAAAAATAATAATGACTAGAGGCCTATTTTAGAAAAGTGAGACATTGGTTTTCTTTGGCTGCCAAAGTTGACTTTGAGAATCTCACAACCTCCTGGCCTTATACAAAGCTTTCAACTATATGGCCATTTTAAACAAATCCAATGCTTTGAGAAATCACATGAACCCTTAGGGGTATGTTTACTAAACTGCGGTAATCGTGAATAACGCACGTTATGTAACGTTAACGATCGTAAGCACATCATAATGCACTTTATGATGCACTTACGATCGTTAACGTTACATAACGCACGTTAATCATAGTTAACGATTGTAAACTCCCGCGGCGCGGTAAAACACCGCAGAAGGTGGAGAGAGGGCGGAGAGAAGGGGTCAATGGGCGGAGAGTGGGCGGGGAGAGGCTCCCTCCACACTAACGCGCTGATCTGAAGAGCTCAATTCCAACGCGAATGAAAACCTGCCGTTAAATGCACATTACAGGGGAGAGAAACCATTTCAGTGTCAGCAATGTACAGTTCAGGCAGGGAAACCTAAAAAAAGTGATAAGTATGATACATGTGCACAGAACAAAAGGGCACATAAACACTGAAAATGACCCCAACAAACTGGAAAAAAACCATAACCAAGCTGGCCAATAGTGGTATCAATGAGAAACATCAACCCCTCCCCCCCCCCCCCGAGTAAGCTCCATAGAACAGATATAAATCATGGAAGGGTCTATAATCCGTCCCCATATAAGGTGAATGAGCCCACAGTGAAATAGCGCTGCTCAGGGTTTTCCCCACCATCGGACAGGGTTCCTATGGCGTGCACATGTCCCGCAACATCAGGGCGGGCATGACGGAAGGGCAACTGGACAGATGCCAGAGAAGGGGATACAGAGGGCCGCAGGCGGCACATGCTGTGGTGCAGCTGGGCCACAGTGCGGACTAGGGCGATGCCTAGGTGGCCCATACGAATGCTGAAGCAGAGCAGCCAGACAGCAACTGCTGAAGGCCCAACATGGGCACGACTGTGTTTCCCACAGTGTCACAGGGGATAGTACCCAGCAGCTACCCCCAAGGGCATGGTACATTGGCAGGCGGTGCTGGGAGGAAGTGTGTACACCTATGCAGGCACCCCTACCCCAGAACCCGCACCATAGGCAGCCGCATACCTGCACACTGGATGGCCTGAGACTGCGCACCACCAGCACCACCAGCAGAAGGGCATATCAGTATGGTGGCTTAGGGATACTGGTGGTGGAGGGGGCAGTGGCAGCTGCCCAGAGCAGACCGTGGCCTAGCCCTGTGTAGGTGGGTGCCGTGTACTGCAACAGATCAGTCACCAAGGAATGTACTGACTCTGTGACAACAAGGTGGTGCAGTGCACAAAACCAGTGTATTCAGAAGCAGAGGGTCACAGATTCAAGTCCCAGCTGTGGTTCCCGCCAACCCAGTCCCCATATTTTACCCACTACTACAACGTGCTAATACAGACAGCACCTTTATTGCAGATGACGTAAACATGCCCAAGACACCTACATTTTACCCTACAGAGCACAGACACCATAAACATGCACATTACCTAGAGCAGAGCCTCCCAAATGCAGTCCTGGAGGGCCAAACACCATTCCGGTTCCATGCTGCCTCTGATAAAGATGCCTGTGCTGCATTTCTATGCGCCACCCCATGGTATGCAGATGTATCTCATGCATATTCATGAGGGACAGCATGAAAACCCGAACAGTGTTTTGCACCGCAGGACTGGAGTTGGGAACCTCTGCCATAAAGCAGCAGCCAACAGGGGCAGACACACCCGCACCCACAGGCCCCATTATCCAAAGCCTCCTGGGGAGGCAGGACTTTGGGCTCTGCGTGCATCTCCCAATACTAGCACTTGCATACCTTAGTAATGCCACCCTAAACCTGGGAATATGGTACACATCTATCAAAAGGTTGCTATGAGTACTGGCAGATAGCAATTCCTAGGTTAAGTACACTTTTCTGAGTGAGCTGCATCATAGCAACCTTTCTGATGTCTGTGGAGTGTGCTACAGGTCTTGTGTCTGACAGTGTTTACCAACCTGGGGAGTGACTCCTACATTATTGCGTACCATAGCCATGCCTGCACTGTGCCCAGGACTTGTGTGGTGGCCTGGGCTGCCCAACACCTCTATAGTTGCACAATGCTGGCATAGGTGTGGGGAGTGTGTGTCTGTCTATCCAGTGTGTGGTGGCTGCCAACACTCTCCACAGCCCACACTGCTAGCCCTGTTGCCAGTATTGGCCTGCCAATGTGCATAATGAGGAGCAAGGTACCGTGTGAATAGCCTGGTTAGGGTGGCCTGGCCTGGACGCATCTGCACATGGCATAGGGCAATGGCTCGGACATTGTAGTGCCTGGCCACCACCTGCATGGACAGGGTGGCCATAGCATGTCCTGCTGGGAGGTCACTCTCACCCTGACTGAGCAGTGACCATGGCATGGCTATGTTCCCCCATAGTGCTCTATAGCATTTCTCTCATGTGGTATTTATGGGTTTCATTTTGGGGCCCAATCAATGACTTATCTGCTTGGTGTGTATGCTGACATCCTCGTTCTGGGTACATGCATCTCCTCCAGGACCATGCACTATGGACTAGCTGGTGGACTGTCTGCAGCTAGTATGTGTCTTGCTGGAACACCTTGCAGGGTGCAGCGGCTGGAGGCTTGCTGCTGGAGAATGTCAGATAATGGTGGGGGGTAGCAGAGCATTTCCAGGCCTGCCGTCTGTCTGCTATTGCGTTATGGATGTGTACCGCTCTGTCTGTTCCCCAGCAGGACTGGGGTTGCTGGTCCCCTCTACTGCTGCCATTGCAGGGAGGTAGACTGTGGATCTATTGGTGGGTGATCCATACACCCCCACCCCCCTTCACCTACAGCAGGTAACGATGGCACCAACACAGGATATGCACTATTCTGGGTGCAGCATCGCCCATAGGGACTAGACATGACCGAGACATACGGCAGGACACAGATGTCTCCTAGGTGTGTCTAACTGAACTACCTATCACACACTGATGGGGACCTGCAGAATGGTGTATTTCAGCCATGAAAGGTGCTGTGGACCTGGTGCTTGGCACCCCACCTCAACCTCAGGGTGGGCACTGTACCCGCACAATGTGACTGTCTGTGGCTAATCTGTGGCAGTGCCACACACAGTCTGTTCCCCCTACAAGGCCGAGGTGCTGTGGGGGTGCATACCCAATCTTGTGCCCATCTCTTGACTGCTTATTTGCATGTGCAGTGCATCATGGGTACGGGTGGGTTACCCCTATCCTGGTAACCACAGCAAACAGTTTGTGTGGTGACGTGCAGTCCTGCAGCCAGCCAGGGCTTTGTTCACATCCTTATAAGGTGTCCTATAGGGGACATTATAGGGTGCCTTGGCGGACAGTACACTTTATAATGTGCCCTATGGAATGCGTTATGGGGTGCCTTATGCGGCACCTTAGGTTATGCCACCGTGAGGGTGTATTTGCTGGCAGCACTAATTAAAATACACGTCACATGCCTCAACAATTGCTACTTAAATGTAAAGGGTGCTGCCTCAGCCAGCCTTATACATTAGGCCCACTGGGGAATCGAACCCATGACCCCTGTACCATCAGTCAGTGTTGTAACCATTGTGCTACAGCTCTGTTACTGTGCTTGTATGCCTGCGCGCCTTCTAAGAGATTAACACACAGTAATGTGCCCTGTAGCGCTCGTTCATTTATGGCGCCTTATAACGCGCGTTCTCGGAAACGATGTACCGCCCATGTCCTTATTTGGGGTTTCTTTCTCTAACGCGCCTCCTAACGCGAATCGCACTAACGCAGTTTAGTAAACATACCCCTTAGTTTCAGATGGAGGAAACCTCTCTCCGCTGCTGGCAAAAATCGATAATCATCCATAGTGACAGCTTACAGGAATTCAATCAAACTAAAATACATTTTTGTCAAGATATTCATGTTGCAATAAGCCAGCAAAGAACTTTATTCTAGAGTGAAACCATTTCTATTTTTCAAGCGACAAGTCTAAAATTACTCTTGCCTATCAAGATTTAACTAATATTTTTTAATGTTAAAATTGTGAAATTACATGAGCCGCTGGAAGAGGAGAACATAGTTATCACTTACATGTTCATACAATTAAACTGTTGAAAAATGTGACAAATTTCAACTTTGTTGAGAAAAATGATACAGTAAACCTACTTACTCATTTAAGAAATGTGTCCTGTGCTGTGAACCCTTGTTCTACTAGGCTATTAAATGTTACTGGCAATTCTACAGGTGAAATTTTGACATGAATTATCATTAACAAATAGCTTGTCTTCTCCACTTCTTAAAAATGTAGTTGCTTGTCCAATGTCAAAAAGTTCATCTTTAAATCCAATTGATTTGAAGAGCTGTCATCCCATTTTGAATCTCCTTTTGTGAGGAAAGCTGATAAAACAGTCTATCCTCATTCAGCCTCAAGATTTTGTTGATTATCATAGTTGTTTTGGATGTTATTTCTGTAGGGATTTCATAGGCATTATAACACCAAGACTCCCTGGCATTGTAACTCTTGCCTAGGCAGGCGGTCCGGGCTGCAGGACTCTTCTTCTCGCGTCAACAGTGGCAGAGTTTCTGCTTGGGACTCTGGCCCCTTCCTGCTGGATGAGATACAGCAATAACGCCACCCCTCCTTGAGGATACAGTAGACACTCACAATAGGTTGCCCCAGAGGTAGGGGCAAGGGGCTGGCGCTAAAAGGTAATGTTGTTATTTAAGCGTAAAAAAAACAAAATGACAGTGGAAGGACACCGAACCTGAATGGAAAATGTTTAACCAAATTTATTTGAAGGTAAAAATAAATTAGAAGAATAAGGGATAAGGATTTAGTAATAAATAAAAAAAATGACAAATTGGCTTAATATGAACCACCAATGTGGGTAAATGCAATGTGGGACTTTCAACAATACAGATATGATAACATCAATATAAAGAACTGTGTCTGCTCGCAGTGAAGCATCAACATTCATAACTATAATTCCAGTACCCCACCCTGAGAGAGTATATGTGTCTGCCTCTGCACGTTTTGCCAATCTGTAAACCAGAACTTGACTTTAGCAGGTATTTTTGTATTCCCTAGGTTGCAGTGTCTCACCTCCACTTTTCTCTTACCGATTTTTAGACTAATTGAGCTCAATTAGGTTAAGTGTTCTGGCCAGGGTATGTCTTGGTGCACATTAAATTATAATTCTGGGTGTCTTCTTTGAGATCCACGCTGCCACCAGCCAAAAGGATCATGGTCTCATGGTTTTGTGTTGCTCACACGTTGCAGGTAGTCACAAATTTGAGCCCAATGCAGCACCTAACTATAAAGTTAATCAAAAAGCTTTCTAGGCCTTGAATAAACGTAGGCTTGACCTTTATGTAAGCACTGCCTCTAGACTGTGATCCAGCTAAACTAAAAAATAAAATCTTCTTAAGTATCCTGTTTGACTAGCGCTACAACACTTTCAGTCCCTAAAAGGCATAAGGATTTGCATTCTTCATGACTTCTATCCTTCGCAAGTGCAAGAGACTCCCATGATCACAAACTGCTTCAGTGGCACTCCCGCAACAGCAGGCACGCATGCTAGTCCAAACCCTGTGTCAGTAGGCAGACTCTGAAGGCAGGTCCAGCTCTAGCTGCAGTCTTTATACAAGACCTAATGCTGCTGTCTGGCCTTCTCAACACCCCCCCCCCCCCCCAGTGTATCAGGGTGGGACACTCTTCATTAAGAGCCTGCCCTGTCTGACTCAATGGATTTGCTAGTCCGTCTCCTAGAATCCTGCTGTTGCCTTTCAAAACTGTCTGTTACCTATAGACCGTCAGCACTCAGGGCTCACCTCCAGGTTGTAAGTTCTGTTCTCTCTTTCTTGGCTGTCTCTTCCTGTTTTCCTGCTTAGCTGTCTGAAGTCCAGCTTCTGTTCCTCATACTTTAAAAACCCTCTTTTCCTCTTTGTACTGTTTACAGTATCAACCCTACACTCTCAGATAGATGAACATGATGCAATTTTGATGGTGTTTTTAGAAATCTCTGCTGCTTTTGGCACCATCAATCATCCCATCATGATTAATCAACTAAGAAATAGAGGCTTTGGCACCTCAGTTCTAAATTGTCTTTAATCTTTAACTGGTCAGATTCCAGCAGGTGAGGCTGAGCAAGATTACCTCTCATGTCAGGAGTTCCATAAGACTCTGCACTTTCATCTGTTTTATTTAATATCTACCTACACAGTCCATTTGTACCATCCTGGAATCATGCAACTCCACATGGATGACATTCAGTTTTCCGTGCCTACAAACTAACATGCATGCTGGCCTTGGCACTGCTTTTGATTGCATCGTACACAGCTGATTAATAGGATAAGTATTTTGGATTGAATTCTTATCACTGAACACAGAGTCCTCAATCTCGGTCATGTTTTGAAGCAGCTAGTGTGTTTATGTTTGGACTCCTCTGGGTCTTTTTTTAGTGTGGAATTGGACTGTATTCAAGTTTATTTGCAATATTAAAAAACAGGACAGGGGGGGGCTTACCTGGGAGTGGGGTTTATAGGGGAATGTTATTGAGCTCTGTCCATATGCCTTTACTTGCTGGTTAATGTGTTTGCATGGTGCGCTTGTTGCGTGCCCAATGTGGTTTGTTGGTGAATTTTCTTCAATGCTGTGTATGTTCTTATTGGACTGTTCAATGTTGTACTTATATTGAAAACTTTAATAAACAGAAATTTCAAAAAAACAAAAAACAGGATAAAAAGTGTGTGACAGTGTACAAGGTGTGATCAAAAAGTATCGAGACTTGTTGTGTAGCTATCTAACAATATGTCATACCACGATGCTATCAGGCATGCAGTGATGTAGTTATGTGGTCTGCATGTGTGGAGTATAGGGTGGCTGCAGCACTCCTGTACTTTTTTTTAATCACATGATGTTTGGAAACATGTAAAAGCAGTTTGTCAGATTTATCATGAGTGAAAAAATTGAACAGCGTATTTGCATTAAATTCTGCCAGAAACTTGGAGATTTGTGCGAAGAGACTTATGGCAAGTTACAGTAAGTGTATGGCAATGAATGCATGACTCGTGCTTGAGTTTATGACTTGTACAAACGTTTCCAAGAGGGCCGCCAAAGTATTGACAGTGAAGAATGTTCTGGAAGGTCATTCACAATTAGGAATGAAGACAAAGTTGAAGCAGTGCATGCCACAATATCCTCAAATTATTGACTAACAGAGAGCTTGCTGAGGACCCCTGACCAAAAAGAAGATCGATTGCAGACAGGGAGTTGTTGGAATGCATTGAAAATGACTCAGATTTCATCAAAAATATTATTACTGGTGATGAATCATGGGTTTATGGTTATGACCTGGAAACTAAGACTCAATTCTCACAATGGAACACTCCAGACTCTCCCAGACCCAAGAAAGCACATCAGGTGAGGAGCAATATCAAGGTCATGCTCACAGTTTTCTTTGATTACCAGCGTATTGTTCATCTTGAACATGCTCCAAAAGGCCAAACCATCAATAAGGAATAGTAAGTCCGAGTTCAGACTCATTTGAGAGATGCAGTTCGCCGTAAGAGGCCAGAGTTGCACAGGAATGGTGACTGGTTGCTTCAACATGATAATGCCCCAACTCACGCATCACATCTTGTCCAGCAATTCTTGGCCAAACACCAAATCAAGCCAGTCTGCCAGCCTCGCACCCTGTGACTTTTTCTTGTTTCCAAAACTGAAATTACCACTGAAAGGAAGGAGATGTGACAACCTGGAGACCATTAAGCAAAATTTGACACAGCAGCATCACAGCATAACAAAACAGATATTTCAAAATTGTTTCCAGCAGTGGCAGGAACGCTAGAGGAAGCGTGTTTTATCGGAAGGGGACTACTTTGAAGGAGACTGAGTGCAGTAACTGCCAGTGTTATACTTCTTGTATTAGTGTACAAGTCTCGATACTTTTTGATTGCATCTCGAGTCAGAAGCTGTAAAGATGTCTTACATATTGGGACATGGAACATATGAAGCATGAACCAAGGGAAGTAGGAGGTTGTCAAGATTGAAATGCAACGTGTACAACTTGAACTGTTGGGGTTCAGTGAACTGAAATGGACTGGCATCGGGCACTTTGCATCAGATGATCACATGGTCTACTATGCTGGAAATGAAAGACAAAGAAGAAATGGTGTTGCATTTATAATGAAGAAGAAACTTGCAAGAACTGTAATGAAATACAATGCAGTCAGTGAACGCGTAATCTCTATTCGTCTACAAGGAATGCCAATCAACACAACTCTAATTCAAGTATGTACCCCAACAACAGCTGCAGAAGAGGATGAAATTGAAGAGTTCTATGCACAAGTACAAGCTGAAATTGACAGAACATGCAAACAGGATATCCTGATAGTCATGAATGACAGGAACGCAAAAGTTGGCAACAAAGAAAGCAGCAAAATGGTTGGGAAATATGGACTTGGCAACAGAAATGAAGCTGGAGAAAGACTGATAGAATTCTGCAATACCAACAATCCATTCATCTCAAACACCTTCTTCCAGCAACACAAGCAGCGACTATACACATGGACCTCACCCAATGGTTTGTACAAAATCAAATTGACTACATCTGTGGAAAAGCTCTATAACATCAACAAAGATAAAACCTGGAGCAGACTGTGGTACAGATTACCAACTACTAGTGTGCAAACTCAAACTAAAGTTGAAAAAGAGCAAGCCACTCATGAATGTAGCAAAATATGACCTTGAGAATATAACACTGGAATTTAAAGACTGCCTGCAAAATCAATTTGCTGCTTTAGATACAAATGACAGAGCTCCAGAAGAGTTATGGAATGACATCAAGAAGATTGTGTTGTAAGAAAGCAAGAAGTCTCTGCAAAAGGTGAAAAAGCAAAAACGGCCAAAACGGATGATGGAAGAAACTCTGAAAATTGCCCAGACACACAGAAAAGCTAAAGCCAGAGGAGCAAGAAAGATAATCGCAGAACTCGAGATTTCCAACGTACAGCAAGACAGGACAAGAAAAAGTACTACAATGACTCATGCAAGAAAATAGAAACAGAAACTATTAGAGGAAGAATGAGATCGGCTTTCCTAAAGCTACAAGAGTTAAAGAAAAAATTCCAGCCTCGAATTGGAATGTTACAAGATGCTCAAGGTTCTATGATGTTGAATGATGCTGAGAAGATCAAGAAAAGGTGGAAAGAATATACAGAGATTTAATATGATAAAGATCAAGTGGACTAGCAGCAGTTTCAACCTATACCTTATGATCCAGAACAATTGGTGATGAAAGAAGAAGTCAAAGCAGCATTGAAAACCTTATCAAAGAACAAAGCACCAGGCATTGATGGCATTCCCAAAGAAGTATTACAGCAATCTGATGCAGCTGTTACCATACTTATAAGGCTCTGCCAGGAAATTTGGAAGACATCATCATGGCCAACTGACTGGAAAATATCTGTGTTTATACCAATACTAAAGAAAGGTGATCCCACTGACTGTGGAAAGTATCACACAATCGCTCTGATCCCACATGCCAGCAAGGTTCTACCGAAGATTATTCAACAAAGACTGCAACCATACCTGGAACAAGAACTATCTGAAGTGCAAGCAGGGTTCAGGAAAGGACGAGGAACGAGAGACATCATCGTGGATGTGAGATGTATCCTGAAAAGACTAAAGAATACCAAAAGGATATCTATTTGTGCTTTATTGACTACAGCAAGGCTTTTGACTGTGTAAACCATGAGAACCTCTGGGCCACATTAAGAAGCATGGGTATACCAGAACACCTGATCGTTCTCTTGCACAATCTATTCATTGATCAAGAAGCAACAGTTCGAACGGAACAAGAAGAAATAGAATGGTTTAAAATAAGCAAAGGTGAAAGACAAGGCTGCATACTTTCCCCCTACCTGTCTAATTTATGTATAAGCAGCACATCCCAGCAGGCCCGGCAGCAAGTACAGGGCTGTGATCTGAATCAGCCCTGTATGTGCTGCCGTGCGGCCCGCACCGTGTGGTCTTCTCCCTGCCGGCTCTCCCCATCCTGAAGCACAGGACGAATAGGAAAAGCCAATGGGGGAATAGGGTCTAGGCGGATTGCGGTGCTGGGACAGAACATGTAGCCCCACAATCCATGTTTGAGAATGAGAGCCTTTATATAGTATGCCTTTACATTGCAAATCTGCTCCAGTTGTTTCCAAATTATGGTCCTGGGAATACCTATGTATAGTCCGCATAAAAGCATGCATGCTGTTGTTGGCATTCATACTTCTACACATGCATGCATCCATGCAAGTTTAGAAGAGGCACCCTGACTCTCCCTGCATGGGTTTCCCATTACCTTGAAACCCATTCAGCGGAAGGAGGTAGGGCACCACTGGCCTGTCGAACACAAGGCAAGAAAGTCCCACACTCATGTTTTACTTTCAACTTGCAACTGCCACCAGGGAAGCCATGGAAAAGTCAAGGCAGGCCTGGATGGAGCTATATGTAGTGGCAATGTTCCTGTGCCTATCAAAGTTTAGCACTAGAGGAAGTTGCCTATGCCTAAATCCAGGCCTGGGTGCCAATACTTTTCAAGGTTTTAAATACCACTGACAAAATTCAAACTTTTAACTGGAAGCCAGTGTAACACAATAAGCAAGAGAGTGGCCCTGTCCCATCATTTGCTGTCTATCACTAATTTAGTGGCTGTATTTCAAATTAAATGAAAACAAGACAAAACTCTGAAGCAAACCCAGATAAACAATATTGCTGTAATCCACATGAGACCAAATGACAGCTTGCATCACTTTCTGTAAATCTTGGTAAACTCAATAAGAATTGATTGTGATCGCTAGACTGCGTACCTTAGTAGATAGGGAGAGAACCCCATATGCAGACTTTTGGACACTCAGTGAAGGACCATTCTTAGGGTTCCCACCCACAAAATAACAGTATTTGTGGGGTTAATTCTAAGTATATTAACAGTTATCCACTGAATAATGTTTGCAAAGCAAACAGCAGTGACTACCTAAGTCTGTAATAAAAAGTCTGTCTTGGGAATAAAGATCTAAATGCCATTAGCATAGCAGAAATAAGTTAACCCTTGATTTCTAAAAGCATACTCAAAGATTGTAAATATGCATTAAATATAGGTAACAGCAGAGATCCTTGGAGAACAATTCCCATCTTCACCTTCTGTACTCTGGCTATTGAATGAACTAAACTACCCCATGGCTTGCCCATTACTGCCCAATGCTCTCAATCCAGTTGGTCAACTAGGTCAAATGCCACTGATAAGTCCAGTTGTATCCAAAGCCCCTCATTATTCCTTTCTAATCTATATTTTAAGCAGCACCATCTCAGCACTGTATCCTTTTCTAATGCCTAACTGAAAAGGATCTAAAAGGTTATTGACTGCTAAGAACGCCTGCAATTGATTATCAATATAACTCTCTACCACTTTTCAAAGAAACAAAAGGTTAGCTATAGGTCGATATTTACAAGAGACATCAATACTCACTGTTGGGTGTTTTATTATCGGAGACAAAATAGCTAGCTTAAGTGAAATGGGATACTGACCCTTTCATAACACTACATTAACAAAGTGAAGCAGCCAGTCAATCAAATCCACTGAAATAAATTCAGGGGACATGGACAGGCATTATCATCCCTGTACAATATGTAATCATCATTTCTATCAGCTCTACTAATACAGCCTCCCTAAACTCATCTCAAAAAGGCATAACGTAGTCATTTTTCATCTGCCCTGCATTTTCCACCAAAGGAACCGCTAAGCATTCAGGTATTTTTGCATTACTACAGGCCTTTTCTGAAATAAGGGCACCTCTAGGGATACCGAATATTCCTTAAACTATATTGCGAACTTTCCCATTGAACCTTTAGTGCATGAAGCTGTCTTCTCACTATTTGGAGCAACTCTGAAGTTCCATTTTTAGCATTTGCAGTCTGGTTTGTACAAAACAGTTTCTTAGCCAAAATACATTTTTTCCTTGTAACATCTGAATTTACCTTTCTATCGTTCCTTATTTTCCTTGGCTCTATCTTTTTCCACACTCTCACTAAAACTCCATGTTCTTGTTTCAAAACTTTTAGGGAATCAACATGCCAAAGGGAAGTTTTTTGAACTGGTGAATGCCATCATTTCAATGGGCCAACCTCATTCAGGCCTTCATTGGATACCAGTTATCCACTAGTAAATCTAAAGCCTTCATTGGATACCAGTTATCTACTAGTAAATCTAAATGTGCCTGGCTCTTTTGATAAAGGCCCAGTATTAATAGAATCCAAAAAACCCTCTTTATCAATTTTATCTCTCCTCAAAATTAATAAAGGTTTCTGAAGGAACTTACCTGGTATACAGCCAATCAGAATAGAAAAGTCCAACTGACAGTGGTTTGACCAGATTACCAGTAGGGTAGTATAACCAAATTGAATCACCACCTGTATAAAGAATGGAGGAGTAACTTAGTGGTTAGACCAGTGGACTGAGAACCATGGAGGCTAGGATTCTAATCCTATAGATGCTTCTTTGATCTTGGGCAAGTTACTTGACCCTCCATTACCTCAGGTACAAACTTACAGCCTCTTTTCTAACATAGGAATAAAATGGACAAGCAGCAGATTGCTCAAGATAAGCGTTTGTAAAAGAGGCTCTCAGATTGTAAACCCTCTGGGGACAGGAAAACATCTACTGGTTCCAAAGGTTAAAGACTTACAGCAAGCTTGGGTGTTATTTAAAAATACTATCCTCGAAGCCCAGACCAGCTGTATTCCACGCATTAAGAAAAGTGGAAGAAAGTCCAAAAAACTGCCAGCATGGTTTAAAGGTGAGGTCAGAGAGGCTGTTGCTGCCAAAAAAGCAACCTGCAGGAAATGGAAAAAAGAGCCAAACGATGAAAACTGGAAACAGCACAAGCACTGGCAAGTTAAATGCAAAGCATTGATAAGGCAGGCAAAGCGGGAATTTGAGAAGAAACTTGCTACGGAAGCAAAAACATGAAATAAAGACTTTTTCAAGTACATTCGTAGCAAAAGGCCTGTGAGAGAGTCAATTGGACCATTAGATGATAGAGGGGTAAAAGGGGCAGTAAGAGGAAACAAGGCTATAGCAGAGAGACTGAATGAATTCTTTGCTTCGGTCTTTACTTTACTGAGGAAGACTGAATGAATTCTTTGCTTCGGTCTTTACTTTACTGAGGAAGATGTAGGGATGTTACCCAAGACTGAAGTGGTATTTAAAGGCGATACTGCAGAGGAATTGAGAGAAATATCGCTACACCGGGAAGATATATTGCAACTATTTGATAAACTGAATAGTAGCAAATCACCTAGACCAGATGGTATACATCCCAGAGTGTTGAAAGAACTGAAATATGAGATTGCAGACCTACTATTGGTAATCTGTGAACTTTCATTAAAATCATCTGTAATACCTGAAGATTGGAGGGTCACCAACGTAACACCAATTTTTAAAAAGGGTTCCAGGGGTGACCCAGGAAATTACAGACCGGTGAGCCTGATGTCAGTACCAGGGAAAATGGTAGAAACCATCATAAAGAACAAAATTACACAGCATGTAGATAGTCATGGTCTAATGGGAGACAGCCAACATGGCTTTAGACAAGGAAGATCTTGTCTTACTAATCTGATATGTTTTTTTGAAGGTGTGCATAAACAGGTAGACAAAGGTGAGTCGGTTGATATAGTGTATCTGGACTTTCAGAAAGCTTTTGACAAAGTCCCCCATCAGAGACTTTTGGCGAAGCTAAAAAGTCATGGGATAGGAGGCAGTGTACTATTGTGGATCGGGAACTGGTTAAAAGATAGAAAGCAGAGGGTAGGGCTAAATGGCCAATATTCCCAATGGAAAAAGGTGAATAGTGGAGTACCCCAGGGATCTGTACTGGGTCCGCTGCTTTTTGACATATTCATAAATGACCTGGAAAAGGGAATAACTAGTGAGATTATCAAATTTGCAGATGACACAAAACTGTTTAAAGTTGTTAAAACCCAAGAGGATTGTGGAAAACTGCAGGAGGATCTGGATAAATTGGAAGACTGGGCATCCAAATGGCAGATGAAATTTAATGTGGACAAGTGCAAAGTTATGCACTTAGGAAAGAACAACCCACACTATAGTTACACGATGCAAGGCTCCACATTAGAAACCACCACCCTGGAAAAAGATTTAGGAGTCATTGTGGATAACATGTTAAAACCCTCCGCCCAGTGTGCAGCGGCGGCCAAGAAAGCAAATAGAATGCTAGGTATCATAAGGAAAGGGATGGAGAACAAAACAAAGGATATTATAATGCCTCTGTATCGCTCCATGGTACGACCGCACCTTCAATATTGTGTGCAATTCTGGTCACCGTATCTTAAAAAGGACATAGCGTTATTAGAAAAAGTACAGAGAAGTGCCACCAAATTGGTGAAGGGGATGGAAGGCTACTCCTATGAAGAGAGGCTAAGAAGGTTAGGGCTCTTTAGCCTGGAGAAGAGACGGCTGAGGGGAGATATGATAGAGGTTTATAAATTAATGAATGGAGTGGAACGGATAAACGTGGATCAATTGTTTACGCTATCAGAGTATAGAAAGACTAGGGGACATGTAATGAAGCTACAGGGTAAACTATTTAAGACAAATAAGAGAAAATATTTTTTCACTCAACGTGTAATCTAACTCTGGAATCTGTTACCGGAGGATGTAGTAAGGGCTGTTAGTATAGCTGGGTTTAAAAAAGGTTTGGACAAGTTCCTGGAGGAAAGGTCCATAAACCTCTATTAAAAAGGGACCCAGGATATCAATGCTTGACCCAGTACAAGCATTGTGGAACCTGTGTCTTTGGGGATATTGCTAGGTACGTATAACCTAGATTGGCCACTGTTGGAAACAGGATACTGGGCTTGATGGACCTCGGTCTGACCCAGTATGGCATGTCTTATGTTCTTATGTTCTTATGAATGTAACTCGCCTTGAACAACTACTGGAAAAGCGTGAGCTAAAATCTAAACAAGATGAAAAATCAACACAATGACGCATTTCCCCCACTGGCAGAATCCGGCATGTGGGGGGTTGATAGTGTGTCTCATAGATATGTTAGGATGTCCTTGCGAGTGTGTATACATGTGTATCAGGCAATGCATGATGCATATGTTTGTGTGTTGAGGGTGCGCACATGCGCACGTGTGTGTGTGTGTGTGAGGGATGCATGCATCTGTGTTCTGTCATGGCAGTATTGGGGCTGAATGCATGCATGAGTGTTTCATGGAGGGTGTTGGTGGCTACATTCATATGCGTCTCTGTTGTGGGGAGTGTTGGTGGCTACATGCGTGAGTGTCTCACTCACAACCCCTCCAGCCTCTCTCATTCCTCCCTCTACCAGTCTTATCCCAGTCTCTCTCTCTCTCATGACACCACCCACCCAGGCTTCACCCAGTCTCTCTGTCTCTCTCATACACACCCCTTCTTTCAGTTACTCTCACTTACTTGCCTACAAGCTCCTGAAGTACAAGTTTGAGCTGAGACCTTGATCAGCCCAAACGTTCTCCGCAGTGTGGCTGAAGCATGTACACAGCTGATCAGAATGGTGAAAGTATTCAAGACTACGTTTCAGCAGCTGCAGACAAATTGGTGCCAAATCAGACAGACATTTCAGCAGCCGCTTGAACCCGCAACAATAGGTGCTATGCCTAAGCAAAAAATGCCTAAAAATATATGGGAAATACTTGATAAAAATACCCCTTATTGTCTGGCTGTCAACAGGCTAACCTATTGAAGTGCTAAATCTTAAATTGATACAAGTTTTTATAGACAGCGCCATATCTTGCAAGGGGATCTGGCAATGTACAACAATAAAATACATATCATAATCATTTCATTTCATAAAAATCATCCTAAGATCTAAAGCAATCAAAACTAACCAAAGAGACAAGTATTAAAATAACTATAAAAATATTTTTCCCCATAAGTTATTACTTTCATGATCTTTAGATAATGGAAACAATTTTGATAAGCTACTCCCATTCAGTAATACTCTTATGGTGATCATGTTTTACCTTTCTCAGCCATGGTGCAAAACCTAGGCAATATTATTGTCAATTTGACTCTGCAAAAACAGGTTAGAAAAGTTACGTGGAATGCCTTTTAGCAGTTGACATTAATATATAGGTTGAAATCTTTACTTTAAACTGATGATCTTAGGCAGGGTCATACCAAGGGCTATGTGAACAGTGCAGCCACAAAAGGTGCAAGCACAGAAAGGGTCCCAATATAACCAGAGGGCTTCCAGGAAGCTCATAAAAAGTACATTACTACAAATGACTAGGGCAGAGGGGGGCACCAGATTCATTAGTCGTGTAGGACTCATTTCTATTTTGGTATGGTCCTGATCTTAGATCTAGGCTTTGGTTCTTTCTAGAGAGTTGATTACTGTAATTCTCTAGAATTACTAGCATATGCTACTGCATTACTGCAAGCTATTGCCATTGACATGCTTTATTAAAGGCACATATTAAAAAGGCCATTTAGGTGCAATCCATGTCCATGTCAAAATGCCCAAAATTCCATGAGAGGGGGCAGCACAGAGAGTGGGCATATGTAAGTGCTATCTAAAATCGACCTGTCCTTACCCTAAAAAATAGATGCCTCTATGAAGAGAAAAATAAAGGGGGCATGAAGAATAATGGGTCAGACATGTTCAGGTTTTTGACTGATTTTAGAAACATGCATGTGTTAGATATGGATGGTGGTGGGTCCAGGAATATAGACGTGTCCATCATGCTATTTCAGAATGCACATATCTATCTCTTGCCACATAAATGTCCTGACCTGTCATTTTGCAAACTGAGAAGTACAGAGCTGTAGCATCTAGGAAAAACATCCTTTCTATTTATTGGCATGCCTCTGCCACACCTCCATGTAATAGACATCATCACATTGAACACGTGTAAATTCAGGACTTTCTAAAATGGTTCTTGGGACAAGACTGCAATTGGCAAGTCTGAATAGGCATAACCCGAGGCATGCCAGATTGACTTTGGGCCCCTTCTGCTCCCCCGTCCCCTTTTCCACATGCACAAAAAAATGGCCTGATCCATCGTTTTGCAACTTGCTTTATTGGTGGATCTTGAAGGCCACAACTTGTGGATACAACAATAATTGCCATGCTAACATACATAATCTTAACAATATTAATGTCTGTGAACAATAACAATAGGTAAATAGAAACAACAGGTTAATATGGTTAAATAGAGGGGTTCCACCCTCCCTGTTGTCGAGTTCGGTGGCCTTGGGCCCATACTGTGGCCAAGGCCTCACCCCTTGTACCCCCGTCACCAACCGCTCTGTGCTGGTGCCCAGGTGTTCCCATTTTGTTCTATGCTCCTGGTGACCAAGGCCAGGCATCCCTGGCCCCCGGATCGATACTAAGGCCCCCCTTTTTTCTATTAGTGGTATCCCTCCCCAGTAGATATAGGAATGCCCTACAATCCAGACTGAAATCGCTCTGTGAACGAATGGGCAAGAGGAAAATAAAATTAGCTAATTTCGTTACTGCCTGATGTACAGCTTGTACCTGTTTGAAGCCTATCTCCAGATGGCCTGAATCTGATCTGCCCCCAGGCTCAAGCTGTGCGCTTTGGTCGCTGCCCCTATTCTAAAGGAGTGTAGTGTCAGCCCAGTAAGCTTAAACCCCACCTCCTCTACTACCCTCAGCCACAGGGTCCTGAACCGATATTGAGATAGGCAGGACCCATCCAAATGCTGCAGCAGGGGGCCTCCCACTGGTGGGTGCACCCACAGATACTCACATGGGACTGCGACCGGGCAAAAATCCCATACTATTGTAGCATTCAGCCATACAGTTCTACCCTTCCTGAGCCGATCCGTCTTTGACTAAGACAGGAACAAGTGCGCCTTGTCCCCCACTACTGCAGCATTCTCCTCCAGCATGGCGGTGCCCACAAAGAACATAAGCAGTATAGTTAGCCTGAACAGTTTTTCTTCAAATCTGTCTCTGGTAATAGCCGCTGCCCATAGCATGACCCCCCTTAGCATGGGCAGGGTGACCATCCGATGACCATCCGACCTCTGAGTGGCTTCCCTGGCCCAGCCATCCATTGCCTTCTTGACTATGAACTTCTTTGTCACATCTGAGTCCCTCCCCCCAGTTTTAGGAAGAAGGCCACCCTCATCAGCATCAGCCTGGCTTGTCTGATTAAGGCTCCGCCTGCCTGAGCACATCAAGAACCTGAGAAAGATCCCAGTTGTCACTCCTTGCACGAGGCTGGCTCCCCTCTGTTCGGCGAAACTCTGCAACCTGCCCCAGGCTCTCTAGTAGGCCTTCCAGGTACTGGTTGACAGCGAAGCCATCAGCATTCTGCTGGTGGTCAGCCTCCAAGGGTCCACATCTCCTGGGGTGCGGCATTGGGGGAGAGCTGTCTGAAGCACTGGAGCTGGAAACAAGAAAGAGCATCAGCTAGTTCACTGCCCAGGACATGGCTGGCCATGATAAACACATTTGATTCCAGGTTCAACATCACTCTCCCCACCCTTGCCGTTTGCTTATTAATGGAGAACACCACCGCTCGTTGTCCAAATGAAAAACTATCCTCCTGTCAGAAAACTGGGGCTTCCAGATGACCTTGGCTGCCATGATTAGGAACATCTCAAGGAATGTTATATTCTTGGTTACCCCATTTTGATGCCATTCCACCGGCCACCTCTCTTGACACCACTGACCCCTGAAATAAATCCCGAAGCCAACCTCCCCCTGCCGCATACATAACCAGTTCCAGGTCCCTGCAGCAAATGAGGGGTGCCCTCCATATATTCCTCCCATTATAGTGTAGCTGGAACTGCTGCCCTATCCTCAGGTCCTCCCTTATGGAGGCCTTGACCCTAATGAAGTGGTGTCCCCTAAAAACACCCTTTGTGGTATCTGCTAGCCGCCGGATAAAAGCCCTACCCATGGGCATCACCCGACAGGCAAAGTTCAAGTGCCCAATCAAAGACTGCATTTGTATCAGTGTGATCTTCTTTGCAGCGACAGTCATCTGGACTGCAGCCCTCAAGGCTGCCATTTTACTCGCCAGAAGGTGCATCACCATTTCTGTACTGTCAATTTCTGTCCACAGGAAGGACAACAGCTGTGCCAGCCTTACAGTCTTATTTACCACCAGCGGAACCCCAAGCTTGGTGGCCTTCCTTTGAAATGTCCTCAGGTTGCATTGACAAACCCGCCTGTCACCCACCATGATCAGGAAATCGTCCAGGTAATGTATAATTCTTTTCTGGCGCATCTCCTTCTCGACCACCCATTGGATGGTGGGGCTGAACTCCTCAAAATAGGCACAGGATATGGAGCACTCCGAGCGTAGACATTTGTCCACATAGTGCTGCCCACCAAAGCGGAGCCCAAGCAGGTGGAAGCTGTCTGGATGTATTGGCAGCAGCCGAAAGGCGGACTCAACATCTGTCTTTGCTAGCCATGCCCCTCCCCCCAGGTCCGAGAGCAACTAAAGGATCTGGTGTACAGAGGCCTACTTCATCGAGCATGCCACCGGGTCCAGATGTTCATTCATGGATGCGCCATCAGGATATGACAAATGGTATATGAGCCAGTACTCCCCCACTCCTAATTTGGGACTAGGCCCAACAGGGAAATTATCAGATTGGGGTTGGGCTTCTGCTCCTTTTTGAGCTTCCTTTGGACCATCTCCCTCGTCTTTAGAGCAGATTGTAAGTTACTTGCCACCTGCGGGCCAGGTGACTTGTTGTAAGGAATACTGAATCCCTGTGTAAAACCACTGATTAACCATTGCGCCTTTAGCTGATCATATCCTGCAAATTCTGCCGCAGCACCCTGAAGCTAATAGGTATTGAGGCCAGTGTGCCAGTCTCATTGCAGGTGCTGTGGGTCTCCCTCTTGCCTCTTCCCCATTTGAGCTGAGGGTGTGCCTCTCTGCATGTGGCTCAGGCATGTCTGTACTTGCAGGAATTATTAAATTGGCATGCTCCTCTGTTGTACAGCCTGCACAAGCCTCGTCGCGGGGAGGGAATGGGTGGGACAGGGAGGGTACAACCTTCCCCAGTGCTGGGGCTGCTGCTGCAACCCTGTGTACTTCCCAGGCCAACCTCTTGCTGGAACCCCACTTGCTCTGTTACTCCACTGACCCTGTGTTATCAGCCGGATCCACAAGTCAATTGTCCTTCCTGTCTCAGCTGAGTCCCTTTGTGCCTGCCATGTTCCAATGAAACCATTCATCGTACTCCAGCCAGGTGGTGCTGCCATATACCCTGTAGGTCCCGCAAATACTATCCTGGTATTTGAAGAGCCCTCAGCATTGCTCTGGGTGTTTCTCTCTGACCATGCAGGCCAGCACCCAAAAGGCTATGCACCAGTTCGCAATCATCTGGGGGATGGCATCGGCCTTCTTAGAGACCAGATTGCACTTGTTGCAGCAGCCTGAATAGTCACAGTGCACATTGTTCTGCCTAATAAGTAGGGAGAATATCCACGTACTTGCCTTTTTAAAAAAATTTTCCTTCTGGGCTGCGGGCATGTGGCTATCCAATGCTCTCGTGATGCATCTCCAATATAAACTCCACCTCCCCACTCTGGGCTTCCGCCGGTAGACCCCGGTGCTCGTGGGAGGAGGGATGCTGGAAAGGTTGACACCGGGGGGGTCCCTGTACCAACTGCCCCCCACTGGACCCTGTGCCACCTGAATCATGCCCGCTGCAGAGCCTACGAACTGCAGCAAAATCTGCAGCAGTCAAGCAATACCCTGACAGTCACCCCCGGCTGCCCCCCTGACACCTCAGATTTGGGATACAGCCACAATCGCCTTGGCAGCTCCCCCCAAAGGGGTCCCCTTGAATTAGACCTTTCCCCCCTGCCTTCCCCCAACACATACTGCTATTCACATCCACCAGTAGCTGCCCTGCCCCCCATCCCCCCACCTCCCTGTGTCCTGCCCCATCATGCAATAAAGAAGTGAATTGTTCATACGCACCCTTCTAGCCTGATTTTCCTTGTGCGGCCGCCCAGCTTGCACCCACCTCTTCATGGAATGTCCTACCCATGGCTGGTGCTCCGTCAAGTGAACTCAGTAGAGCCTGGACACGTCCTGCTCCGTGAACTACGGTCAGGGCTCTAACCTGTTCACGAGGTTGTACATACCCGGGATCTCCTGCCCATCACTGCCGCATGGCAGGGGCTGGTCACCGGTCCGTTCTGTGCCCAGGTTTGGGCTCCATGTGCCATTGTGCGCCACGGTGTCCAGTCCCGGTCCCTCCACTGTTCTTCTTCGCACTGACCAAAAGCTTGTTTCGCTTCGCTCTTGCAGCCGTCTTCGACCGTCTATCACTCTGTCTTGCTTTCTTCTTTGCCTGCGTGCTGTCCCACCACGAGAGCTCAAATACTTGCCTCACTGCTGCCTGGCCATAGCTCTGCTCTGTGCCGCTGCTGCCACCTGGGACTCCTGTCCTCCACATGCTGTCTCCCCAATTCAGTTCTGAAGCTCCTGCTTCTGCTTGTCCAGTCCTTCCAAACAGACAATGAAGGGGTTAATCCACTCCCCGGCCATCTTAATGGCTCCTCCCCTGATCTCACTCCTCTCCCTACTGCCTCCTGATGCATAGGGGGTTATTGGGTGGGAGGGTCAGCTCAGAGCGGGGATAGCTCTTACCTCGCAGTCTCGCTGCTGGCCCTGGCCTGCTGCTGGCTCCCTCTTTCTGTTGGTCTAGGTGCGGGCTCCTGAGAGCAAGCTCATGGCCATATGGCCCAGCCAAGCCATGTGGCCCGACCATGAATGGCCACTGCCTCCACCGACTTCTTCGCTATGCAGGAGTTCCCTGGAAGCGCTACTCCATCTCCGATGCTGCCGGCAAGGGAGCTCCTGCGGCCTCCGTAATATTCCTCCAGAGCTCCAAGAGTGATGGTGCGTTGCATTGGGTCATGCTGCTGGCCAAAAAGGATGGAGTGGCTCTTTGTCCCCTTGCTTTATCCCGATGGGACTTCCACCACCCCACCCTCCACCTATTGGGGGCTGCCCCTTGGAGGCCCTTCTCCCCCTGGCAGCCTTGTTATGCGGCCTGTGCCCTTTCGATGCCGGCTCATTTTCAGGTGTGAAAGTCACAAATAGGGCTTCTAAAATTACTTTCTTAGTAACTAGGTCTCATTGCATAAAATGAGACCTGTGGTAAAATCATGCACATTTTTTATTTATTTAACAGATTTATATTTTTTATACCTCCTTTAATCCAAGGCGGTTTACATAGAACAACATTAACAAACTCAAGTGAGTTAAGTTACATAGAACATGGGAGATGCGAACTTGAAGTTAAAAATGAGGATTTACAGAATCAGCAGTAACTGAATGAAATTATAATGTGTATATAGTTAATTGATATCATTGGGACCAAAGTGATCCATGAAAAGATGTGTTTTTAATGGTTAACATATGCTATCATTGTTAGAACAGTCTAGACCATAGAAGATATGAGAAAGAAGCAGGACTCCCCTATTCATTGAATACTATGAGACCGATTTTATCAAGTAACAACTAACCTCTAAGTATGCCACAACTAAACATTCTCAGAACAAATTCTACCCCCCCCCCATCGTTTACTCCCAGTTTACATGATCTCCCCCCCCCCCAAGGTCTTTGTAAAACTCTGTTATTGTTCTCTGTAAACTGCTTTGATTCTAGAAAAGCGGTATATAAAACTTGTTAAATAAATCAGTCAATCATAGCACTAGTTAGTAAATCTAGCTGTATATCTTCTTCTTACTTTGTCTCTTCTGAATACCTTTCAGTTGATACAGACCACTGACTGTAAGTATCGAGAGCTCATCATTCTGGAAGTTTATGATTTGCATAACTACCTATCATTTGGAGAGAAAATCAAAGTAATAATCCTCATTTTTAAAGCACTGAGGAAGGCTATCACACACTCTCAAATCTATTCTGATTGAGTATATGCTTACTTGAACCATTCATTCCTTAGATAAATCTTTATCTAGTCCTTCAATAAAGTTGTTGCATTTAGCTGAGATACGAGCAAGGGCCGTTTTGATTGCAGCACCAATTCATTGGAACTCGCTGTCACTTGAGATTTTTCAAAAAGAACATTTTCTGAGGTCTCAAAAGGAAGTTAAGGCATCTTTTCTTCACAAGCCTTTGGTTTACTCTTGTAAGTAATTGCTGGGTTATTTCACAGATTTGATTATCATGGTCTGGTGTTATTTCATGTCATATATTTTGTTGTTGATTGCCTTTGGAAAATTGTAGATTATTAAATGCCATCCACCAAGGACAAGACTTTCAGATAGAATATAAATAAATTTCAAACAAATAAAGGAAATAATCTCAACAAAAAAAGGGGCTATAGGTGTGTAGAACCAAATTTGTGGAATCTACTGCATTTGGAGATTTGGGTCCTTTTTGATTATCTTCTTTCCTTTAAAAAAGTAAAACTTCTCCATTTTCAGCTGCTTTCCATTGATGATTTTAATTGAGTGGCTTTATTAAGACTATGCTAATATTTATTTGTTAATAGTTGATTGATTTTTAATGTATGTGACCCAAGTCACGAAACACCCTTGTGAATAATGTATTTGCCTCAGTATTAGTGGCTGAGTGCTTAATGTACTGTTATGTACAAAATCTATACGTCAGTATCCTCAGTGCTTTCTGTACTTGCTGTGGATCATCTCAAACATAATATAAAAGCGATGATGTTTCATTCAAAAAAGTGAGGGCTTTATACTTCTGGAAAACTTTGTTAAGATGAGAGAATACCTCAAGGAATCATATAAATGGGAGTGTCTAAGGAAAGTTAAAAGACAGTGAGCAAACTAAGAGAAGATATGGTAAACGCAACAAACCTATTTGTTAAGAAAG
The DNA here is from genome assembly GCA_033557465.1 of Ichthyophis bannanicus. NCBI lineage: Eukaryota > Metazoa > Chordata > Amphibia > Gymnophiona > Ichthyophiidae > Ichthyophis > Ichthyophis bannanicus. Next base: position 10,658,371 of record JAWIIG010000024.1, on the reverse strand, counting down.
TACATATAAGTAAGAGGAAAAGGAGACCTCTATGGTTTTTGAAAGAGGTACTTAAAAAGGTAAGAGAAAAAAGGTTGGCATTCAGAAACTAAAAAAGATCTAAGAAAGAGAACAACAGGCAACAATATCTGGAATGAATAAGAAAATCTGAGAAAGTAGTCAGGAAATGAAGAAGCAAATGGGAAAAAATATAGCTAATACAGTGAAATGGGAGGACAAGGGTTTTTTTGATATGCTAGTAACAAGAGAAAGTGCAAAAGTTGCATTCTGATGCTCAAATGCGACGAGAAGGAAAGTGGGCAGACTAATGAGGATGAAATGAAATTGCTTAACAAATATTTTTGTTTGCTATGTACTGAGGAAGGGACAGAAGTAGAACCTCAGAAGACAGAAACAAATAGAAATGAAAGTGAAGTAAACTTATTCAGTTTCTAGAAGATTGTGTTTGCAAGGAGTTATCTAAACTAAAAGCCAAAGCAGTGGGGCCAGATGGAATACATCCAAAAGTAATAAAATAACTTTGAAAAGGTCAGACAGCGAGACCACCAGTGCTTCCCTAAGTGTGATCCTGGAGGATTGGAGACAAGTGGATATGCCTCCTTTTCAAAAAAGCAGAAGTAAGGAGATTAGTCTGATCTCGGTGGTGAGCAAATCAATGGTGAAATTAGACCTTACCTGCTAATTGGCTTTCCTTGAAGACCTCCAGTGCAGTCCCAACATATGAGTTATCAACTGTCAACAGCAGTTTAGAGACTGAGCATGTCATTTTTTATGACATCAGTGCTCTTAGGCAGCTGGTACCACCCACCAGCCCCAGTAAACTATTGACAAAGCAAACTCATAGTAGCAACAAAGAAGATAAAAGAAAACTGAATTTTTTTTTTAAAGTTTTAAATGTACCATATCCCCAGTCCAGGGCAAAGCCCCTCTCCCCAATGGGAAAGGAGGCCTGCACCTTATTATTCTGGGTATACTGATAAAACATGAAAAGGCCCTCCCCGACTAACACCGAACCGCTAGTCCTCCACGCTCTGGCTGCTACACCTCATCTGCACCCTCCGCTCCTGCTTCCCAGGAGGACGCCCTTGCCAAACACAAACCACGAACCTACACAATTAAGGATGTCCTTCTTCTAGTCTGGGATCGCTACTACCAAAACATGGGTGGGTCTGGGACTGCACTGGAGGTCCTCAAGGAAAGTCAATTAGCAGGTAAGGTCTAATTTCACCTTCCTTATCGTCCTTCCAGCACAGTCCCGACATATGGGATTACCATAGCAGTACTACCTATGGGAGGAACCTGCAAGCCCGGCCTTAATGACTTCCACACTGAAACTCGCATTTCCCCTCGCCTGTACATTTAGATTGTAGTGCTTCACAAAGGTATGCAGAGGCACCCAGGTGGCCACCCTGCAAATATCCACTGTGGGGACCAGGCTAAAACTCCACCCACAATGCCCCCTGCGCCCTGGTCAAATGTGCCGCAGGCCACTTGGCAATTGCCAACCTCCCAAGAGGTAAGCCGATGAAATGGCCTCCCAAATCCATCGTGAAATGGAGGCCTTGTACTCCATTTCTCCCTTGCGCGGCCCCCCCCCCCCAAATAGAACAAACAATCAATCTGACTTGCAGAAAGGTTCTGTCCTCTTCAGATAGCACCATAACGCCCGCTGCACCTCCAACAGGCATAATCCTGGTTCTTGCTGAGCCTCATCTGTTCCTGCGAACACCGGAAATGTAACTGGCTGATTCAAATTGAACAAGGAGAATACCTTGGGTAGAAATGACGGAACCGGCCTCAACTCTACTTTTTCCCACGAAATGGACAAGAAAGGTTCCCAACACAAGAGTGCTTGCAACTCTGAAATCCATCTTGCCAAACATATAGCCACCTGAAAAACAGTCTTCACCGTCAAATCCTTCACTGCACACGCTCCAATCAGCTCAAAGGGTTCCTTCATCAGTGCCGACAAAACCAAGTTAAGATCCCACTGAGGAACAACCATGCATACTGGAGGACATAACACTTGACTGCCCGAAGGAAACGGACAACATCTGGATGGACTGCCAAGGAGATTCCTTGGACTTTACCACGATAACAGGAGATCGCCGCCACTTGTACCCATAGAAAACTGCAGGCTAGACCCTTCTCTAGCCCAGCCTGCAGAAAGACCACTGGTACCACTGCAAACAGAGGACAGCAGCCACTGTCTGTGTACCAAATATCCTCCACACATGCACATATGAGAGCGAAGTGGATCTTTTTTGGGCTTCAACATTGTGGAAATCACTTATGTTGAATAGCCTCTCCTTCACAACTGTGCCCACTCAAGAGCCATGCTATAAGCGAGAATAAATCCACTTGTAGCATCAGCACCAGCCCCTGTGACAGAAGGTTGGGCCAAGTCGGTAGGTGCCATGGGTGATCCACCGTAAGTCTGAGGAGATCCGCATACCACAGTCTGTGGGGCCAGTCTGGGGCTATGAGAACCACCAGGCCCCAATGACTCTCTGTCCTTTGAACTAGTCATCCTATACGTGCCCATGGTGGAAACATGTACAGCAGCATCTCCGTGGGCCAACGTTGAACTACGGCATCCAGACCTTCTGCATTGAACCTGACTGAGATAGTCGGTTGTGACATTTTTGGTTCTGGCCACATGCACTGCCGAAATTGTCCGCAGATGATCCTATGCCCAACTTAACAACGGGCTGATCTCGTTCTTGAGCTGCATGCTGCTGGTGCCCCCTTGTTGATTTATATAAGCTGCCGTGGTGGCATTTTCCGAGAATACCCACACTGCTTTCCCTTGAAAGCTTGTGCGAAACTCCTGCAGCACCAAGAATACTGCTCTCAACTCCGGCCGATTGATGGGCCATGCAATCTGTGCATCAGTTCAAACTCCCTGCACTACTTTCCCCTGACAGTGGGCCCCCCAACCCGACAGACTTGTATCCATTGTCAACAATATATAGACGGGAGCCTCAAGCGGCATGCCGACCAACAACTTCTCCAGCCTTAGCCACCACCGGAGCGCTACCCGCACTTCCTTTGGGCATGGGAATGGATGCATCAGCAACTGCCACTGTGGCAACCATCTGCACAACACTGTCTTTTGCAACGGTTGCATGGGCGCTCACACCCACGGCACCAACTCAATGATTGCTGCCATGGTCCCTAGGAGCTGCAAGTAATGCCATGCCATAGGCACCCATAACAGAAGGAATTGCAGGACCTGCTTCTGCAGAGACTGTACTCTTTCCCATGGCAGGGATACCTTGCCTTGCCCTTGCCTGGCTCCCAGATATATGAGATCTTCGGAGGGCAACAATCGGCTCTTTGCGAAATTCACTTCCCAGCTGAGGTCCTGTAAGATCTCTATGATCCGTGCTGTGGCCCATTTGCTCTCCTCTGTGGATTTTGCCCTGATGAACCAATTGCTTAAGTAAGGGCGCAAAAGTATGTCCTCTTTGTGAAGCGCCACCGCTACCATGACCTTTATCTTTGCAAATGTTCATGGTGTGGTTGCCAGACCAAATGGCAAAGCCCGTAACTGGAGGTGTCTCATTGGAACCATGAAGTGCAGATATTGCTGATATCCTGGGTGAATCGGAATGTGCAAGTAAGCTTCCATGAGATCCAGAGACGTCAGGAACTCTCCTTCTCTTACCACCATGATGACTGACCTGAGGGTCTCCATGCAGAAGCAGGTGACATGGCGACACTGATTCACACGCTTGAGGTCTAAGATGGGCCGGAATGTGCCCTCTTTTTTGGGAACTACAAAATAAATGGAGTATCGACCATAGCTGCATTAGTTGCTGGGTACCCTTTCCACGGCCTGTAATTGCAGAAGCAAGGTTCCACATTGGGAACCATCACCCAGGAAAAAGATTTAGGCGTCATTGTGGATAACATGTTAAAACCCTCCGCCCAGTGTGCAACAGCGGCCAAGAGAGCAAATTGAATGCTAGGTATCATAAGGAAAGGAATGGAAAATAAAACAAAGGATATTACAATGCCTCTATATCGTTCTATGGTGAGACCGCACCTTGAATATTGTGTGCAATTCTGGTCGCCGTATCTTAAAAAAGATATAGCGTTATTAGAAAAGGTACAGAGAAGAGCCACCAAAAACAGCACAAAAGCTGAGGACAAGGATATATCTAGGGGAATGGTAAGAAAACACATAGGAGACTAGGTGGATCAGGATACAAAAGTGGCCTTGAAGAGGTGAGTTTTCAGCCTGGATTTGAAAAGGGCAAGAGATGAATCCTGCCGTACAGACTCAGGTAGTTTGTTACAGGCATAAGGAGCCGCAAGGTGAAAGTAGCAAAGTCTGGAGATGGCAGTAGAAGAGAAGGGAACAGATAAAAGTGATCCACCAGAAAAGCAGAGTTCCCAAGGATGGTTGTAGGGAGGGATACGAGAGGAAAGGAAGTGAGGAGCAGCAGAATGTGTGCACTTATAAATCAGTAGGAGAAGTTTGAATTGGATATGGAAGCAAATAGGGGAGCCAATGAAGCTACTTGAGAAGAGGGGTTATATGAGCATATCGAGGCTGGTGGAAGATTAGCCACGCTGCCGAGTTTTGAACAGATTGAAGGGGAGAGAGATGATTCAGAGGAAGACCAGCAAGGAGGAAGTTGCAATAGTCTAGACGGGAGGGGACTAAAGAGTGGATGAGTGTCTTAGTAGTGTGTTCAGAGAGGAAGGGGCGAATTTTGCTAATGTTATAAAGAAAAGTAACAGGCTTTAGGTATCAGTAGGATGTGGAGAAGGAGAGGAATGAGTTAAAGATGACCCCAAGGTTGCGGGCTGAGGAAACAGGGAGTAGTAGAGCATTATCCACAGAGATTGAGAAAGGGGGGGGAAGGGGAGAGGTGGGTTTTGGGTGAAAAATAAGCAGCTCGGTTTTGGCCATGTTCAATTTCAAATGGCGGCGAGACATCCAGGCAGCATTCAGAAATGGTTCCTTGTAATAGTGAGGACTGATGTGCGGAGGTTCATTTCCCCTGTGGTCAGTGAACTTTATGTCAACAAATCTTTTCATGTATACAATGGAGTTATCCTCACTCGAATAAAATGTATAAATGACATAATCAGACTACCTGATCCACACAATTCGTGATATATGATTTTTTGCCCTTGTCCATGTTGTATGTGGGAAGAACATTGCATAAAATCAAAATCAGACTCACAAAACATCACAGCTGTTTGACTTCTAGTACCATCCAGCCCCACTGGTTGCTCATTGTTTACAGCAAACACATTCATTTGAGCAGCTACAATGGTTTGTGACTGATCATGCGCCCATCCCATATTGAGGTGGAAACAGAATGACTAAATTCACATTCAGGGAGCAGTATTGGATATATGAACTGGGCACTGTGAGACCTCATGGACTTAATGATGACATAGAATGGAACATCATGGGGAATGTCTACTAAGGGCATAAGCTGCTACTACAGGGCTAAGACAGATTTATCACCCTGCAGTAGCAAACGTGCGAGAAAAGCAGATATCACAGGCACTTTTATGTGATATCTGTTTTTTGTGCAGTGCAGGGCTGCATGGGGGTGGGGGAGGGAGGGGTACCAACTGACTATGCGGCGCTGTTTTGAGAGGACTGGGAGGGTAGGGAGGGAGGGGGTTTCCACAGCTGACTAACCGGGACGATTTCTTGCGGGAGGTGTGCATCAATCCCATCTGGGCAGCTCCCAGCAGGGATCAGGTGGTGTCCAGGAGGGATCAGTGCTGCAGGGGGGCCAGATCTTTTTTTTTCATATTGTCTTTGCCATGGACCGCAACACTGTGGCACTGACAATATGACTGAGAGGGAGAGACTCGGTTGCACCTTTAGAGGGAGATATGGAGCAGTCAGGCCATAGAGCTACTGATTGTCACAGGTCAGTGCAACTGATCGCTACCATCCCTCTCCCAGGATTTACCATAGGATCCGCAGAACCTGCATCAGAAGGCATCGCAGGACTTTTATTCTCATCAGCACTGCATATTTTAAACATGTATTCTGATGATTTAATTAATGGTTTTGGCTATTGATCATATTCATGTCTCGGCATTTGATTCAATAATGTTTCAAGTGAGTAACATTACTACGACCTGACACTAAATTTTTGTGCAGATACAATGCATCCTTCATGGTGATGGGATAAAACAACAGTTGGTTCAATCCCATAGAGAGCACCAGAGTTAAGCACAGGAAAACCGCCAGTTCCTGATGCAGGGCTTCCTGGAACAAGTTTTGGCAGTTCATAGCCCTCTCATTGATGGTATATATTGGCAATAAACGGATATTATGCTGTGTTTAATATTTGCATAACAGCTGCATTACATATTCTCTTTCAAGGTACTCTTGCAATTTTTCACAATCTTTTTGTGTTTTAACAATTTTGAATAATTTTGTGCCATCTGCACATTTGATCGTCTCACTCATTATTCCCATTTCTAGGTCATTTATGAAAAGCAGCCGACCCAGCACAGATCCCTGGGGTGCTCCACCATTCACCTTTTTCATTGATAAAATTGTCCATTTATGAGCCCTACGCTTCCTTTTCTATCTTTTAACCAGTTCCTAATCCACAATAGTACACTGCCTCCTATCCCAAGACTTTTTAATTTCCGCAAGAGTATCACTTATCTGGATAGCATCAGTACTGCTCTCGCTTGGCCCACAGAGTGCTTTTGTGCTAACCAAATAGTGCTGGGGCAGTCTGTGGAGATAGCAGCACTATCCGGATAGTTCCACTGATTATCTCACTTAGCACCTTTACTCAGAGAGCCTTCCATTGACCATCCTGAAAAGGGTTTTAAATATAGGCCCGAAAAATAATTAAAAATAGAAATGATACAAGATCCATTGCTGAATGATGAAAAGCATTCTCGAGGTCTGCTGTATCCTGAACTGTAGCGTTCCAGTGCCATTAGCTGAATCTGGCATTGCGAAATAAAGAAAATCAATGTATAGAGCACAAGCAAAGTATCTATAGCATTTCCTTCTATTTTGTTCTGAAGACTAAAGGATCTTCCTCAAAGGCAAAGGAAGTATTTGAACATCCTATAAAAATTGATCGAAATGTTTCTGCAACAATATCAAAGGTTACAGGTGGGCAAGTAGAAAGATGGCCTTTTACAAGACAGAATCAATATTTTATGATGGCCTTGCCCGCTGTGAATATTCACAAACGTTGCCAAACTTTCACCAAGTGTATAAAACTAGACTTAAGGATTACTTGATGGTATACATAGAAATTCCTGTCCTGAATATTATATCCCCTCTCCAGAGCACTGTAATGAGTTAACTTAACTTCTAAGGCACGTACACTGTTAAGCCTTTCTGCCATAGAGCTTATTGGGCTGGTAGTTGCTACTCCCTGGTATAGATAAGTACCATTGAGGGGATATTCAAAGGCAGGTCTGCAAACGCCGCTCACCGGGATATTCAGTGGCACTCTAGTGCTGCTGAATATGCCCCGTTCGAGCCACTAAATGCCCCGATGTTAGCCTGCTTGCGTTGAGGCATTCTGAGGGCGGTTAGAAGTGATATACAGTTGCTAACCAGTTAACCTAAACCAGCCAAAGTTAGGCACTTTAAAGACTAGCCTAACTTTAGCTGGTTTAGCTAACTGGCCAGCGGCTGAATATCAACACTGACCAGTTAGCTAAATCGCTATCCAGCCGACCTGGATATTTAGTACCAGTAGCTGGATATCACCCAGCATTGCATATCCGGTTTTAATCTGGTGCGGCTATGGCCGGCCGCTGCCATTGCTGAATATTCCCCCTCCCATGTATTCAGGTCAAGGCATGTCTGTATTAGCATCACTCTGTTTTCAAGCCCATGTGGAGAGTAATTTTATAATAGGGTGCCATGGGTATAAGGTTGCCAGACATCCTCTCTTTTACTAAAGCCCATTGGCTGGTTAGTGGGCATTTTAAGGTGCGGCTACAGACAGCTGGGAACACAAATGCACAATAGTGTCTTTGCTTGCATACTAAAATGCATATTAATCGGTAATCGTACCTACTGTACATATATGTCATTCACCTGAAAAAAGGCTTGAGCTAAATCCAAAATCCTTTCCCTTTCCAGTCCTGTACATAGTGCTCAAGGTGTGGTTGCATTATGGACATACATGGAGCTATAATAAATATTCATTTTTTCTATCCTTTTTGAATAATCCCTAAGTTTCTAGTTGCGTTTTTATTTTTTATTTTTATTTTTTTAGCAGCCGCATAACACTGGTCTGAAAATTTCAAATTTCAACATATCACACACAATGGCTCCAACATCTTTTTATTGGGTGGCAACTCCTAACTCAGAACCCAACATTATGTACCTGATCACATATGCATTAACGGCAAAGGCCGCATATTAGCTGTCGGGGCGTGTTCAGTATGTCCCCGAGAGCTATTGCACGAAGAGTTTTCCTAATGTGTGATCTACTATGTCGGGTTCACTTAATGACTCCTATAGAGAAGTTGTTAGATGAACCCTCTTTAAGAGCTGTGATGCCGCTGAGTGCACGGCACTTGCCCTGGCTCTAGCGGTATTGTGCTCGCGACGCTCACTCTTCTCCCATTCCCTGCCCCATCCCATGATTGCCAATTAACAGGCATTCTAGTGTATGAAGGAAGACACTATCACATGTTAGTGTGCCCGACCATCTGTAGCTGCGCGTTAAGCAGCTCATGGGCTTTCGTAAAAGAGGTCCTAAATTTCTTCTGCCATATAGATGCCAGTCTCCTAGTCTCACAAGATTCTTCTTCAAATCCTCACAATCCTCTGCTCTTTTAACAATATGGAGTCTTTTTTGTTATCTACAAATCTGATCTCATTCACTGCTCCTTTCTGAACATATTAAACAGTAGAGGTCCCAGACAGATCCTTGAGGCACTCCACTAGTGACCCTTTTCCATTTGGAAAAATGACCATTTAGCCCTGCTCTCTATTTCCTGTCTTTTAACTTTCTATGGATATTTTATCAATATAAAGCGATACGTATTATTTGTGCTGGAACACTTTTATGTATAACTTATAAGGATAGTGTCTGAATATTGCCATTATCTGGATAAGTTTTCCCTCTGCACCAGGACACACCAAATCCAGCTCAGTTTAAACCAGGTAACTTAGAGTATTCAGCCAACAATTATTCATTACCTGGCACATGAAAGTGATCAATACCTGCTGCCAACCAAATATCTGCTTTTGAGTACTGGCCTCTTTGTCTTTTTATTACTGCTGCTCACTATCAATTTTTCTTAAAGTTATTCACGATTCCTCAAAGTTTATCCTTAGTGACTATGGCAAGAATGAATGAAATTCTTTCCAAGCCCGAATATTTCTTTCTGCTAAATAAAAAACATGAATGGATGGCAGACAAATTAAAGTAGCATGAAAAAAAGGGACATTACCTGCTGAAGACAGATATTCTCCTATTCCTTGCACGGAGTTTGATGCTTTATGAACCGATTCTTAAGAGGCGCCCCCTGTAGACAAGAGAGGGAAAGGTGAAAAGGGTTGGTTTTTAGACTGCAAAAGAAGACTGAACAGGTTTGAGACATATTCAGAACAATTCTTTCTATATATATTAGAGTCTCAAAAGTATCTTTAAAGAAACCCTCCATTATTCTCCAAAGTCATTGCTACTTCAAGGCAGATAAGATACAGTCATGATTTCAAAAAAAAAAGGCGTAAGTGCTCAAAATAACACTTCTGGTCAATGCTACTGGTACTCAAAAGGCAAAAATTCCCAGCTGAAAAGAAATGAAGCATTGTTGATTCTGGCACCCACCAACCTATTAATCTAAATGTTTGGCACTTGAGCTGAAAAAATAGTGAGAAAAACTATTAGTGATGTCACAGAACAATTCATTGTGCTGGTCTGCAGAGTTCTAGTGGCCTTATTTGTCAAGGAGAAAACTGGAGTGTTGCAGGTGTGATACCTTATTAGAACAATGTAAGACATATCCAGGTCCTTCTACTGGCCCAACGAATAGCATAGCAAGCTGCAAAAACATTTACTTTACAGCACAGCCATGACAAAATAATCCACCTATTCAGCAGCAGAGATGCCATGATAAAACGGTCTACTGGAATTGTGATGGAACAACCTCTTTTACTATGCTAAAGCACATAATACCATGAGAAATAACAGAATAACTCACTCTCTTAATGTACATCCTGGACACGAGACCCACATTAACCTGAACGTGATTGAACAGTCCACCCTTCTGTTCCATTACATTAACCCGTTTTGGACCAGCGTATGTTTTACATACATAAGGCTTCCATATTTACTACTCAACTGTTTACTAATTAATGGTTATAAATTTAATGGAACTATGTTTAGCTATTATCGTTATGTCAAAAAGAGTTATATACAGATTTTTTTATCTGAGATCTAGTTAGTTTAATAGGTATTCAAAGTTTGCTGATTTTGACGGTACTGGCGGCTCAACATAAAAAGATCACAAAAAATAGTAAGTAGCTTATAATGCTGTAATAGCTACTATTTTGCAAATAAAAGTATTTGTAGACGTTAGAAAATAGGTTTAGATAACTGTAAGTTACTTAGGGGTATGTTTACTAAGCAGTCTTAACGTGCGCCCGACGTTAGTGTGCAGGATGCCATAAAAGGAGTGGGCGTATCGGTCTTAACGTAGCAGTTCTGGTTACCATGCGATAAGGTACCTTTTCGTGCGATAGAGGGAGCCAGGGCATATCAATGTGCCTTAGCCTTAAGTAGGCGCGCTGACCTGCAAACACAAGAGAGGTGTAGCACAATGGTTAATGCAATGACTGCTGAAGCAGGGGTCATGAGTTCAATTCCCCAGTGGGGTTAATGAGTAAGGCTGTCTGAGACATAACTCTTTATTCTAAAGCAGTGCTGCAGGAGGAAACTTCCTTTTTACATTAAACCAGTGCTCTAGGAAGACTGTTCCTTCTGTACTTTAAACCAGTGCTGCAGGAGGAATGTTCCTTTGTACTTTAAATCAGTGCTGCCAGCAAAAACACCCTCACAGTGCTGTAATCCTCATGTGCAGTGCAGCATGGGTACGAGTGCATTAACCCTATCCTGGTGACCACAGCAGTCTGTGTGGTGACCTGCAGTCCCTCTGTAGCCAGCCAGGGGTTTGTATGCAGCTATAGAGCTGTAGCCCACTGGTTACTTCACTGCCTGTGGAACCAGAGGTTGTGGGTTTGAGTCCACAGTGGGGACTGTCTGGGGCAGTTTTGTTTTTTAATTTAAATCAGTACTGACAGCAAACAAACCCTCACAGTGCTGTAATCTTCAGGTGCCCCATAAGGCGCCTTATAAGGCACCTGAGGATTACAGCACTGTGAGTTTTCCTGGCAGTCCTGATTTAAATTAAAAAGGAAACTGCCCCAGACAGCCCTAATAAATAACCCCACTGTGGAATCAAACCCACAACCTCTGGCTCCACAGGCAGTGAAGTAACCAGTGGGCCACAGCTCTATAGCTGCAAACAAACCCCTGGCTGGCTACAGAAGGACTGCAGGTCACCACACAGACTGCTGTGGTTACCAGGATAGGGTTAATCCACTCGTACCCATGATGCACTGCACATGCAAAGCAGCCATCTACAGATGATCACAAGATGGGGTATGCACCCCCACAGCACCTAGGCCTGGTAGGGGGTACTGACCGTGTGTGTTACTGGCACAGAGTAGCTACAGGCCGTCACAGTGTGCGGGTCCTGTGCTCACCCTGAGGGTGAGGTGGGGCGCCCAGCACCATGTCCACAGCACCTGTCTTAGCTGAGATAGGCTATGCTGCAGGTCCCCATTAGTGCCAGTGTGTGATAGGTAGTCCCTTCAGATACACCTGTGTCCATCTGTATATCCCAGTCACGTCTAGGCCTTGTGGACTATGATGCCCCTGGAATAGTGCATATCCTGTGTGGGTGCCATGGCCACATGATATATGTATCGGGGGGGGGGGGAGGGGGTGTTTGGACCCATAGGCGGATTATGTAGTACCACCCAACCCGCCCTCTGGAGCTCAGTATCTCCCAACAACAGATCCACATTCTACATCCCTGCAATGGTGGCAGTAGAGAGGACCATCAACCTCAGTCCGGCTGGGGTACAGACAACCTACAGGGCAGTCCAATACACATCCATAAGGCAATAGCAGACAGACAGTAGGGCTTGAAATGCCCAGCTGCCCCCACCACTATCTGACATTTTCCAGCAGCAAGCACAGTGAGTCTCCAGCCGCTGCACCCTGCAAGGTGTTCCAGCCATACACATACTAACTACAGACAGTCTGCTAGCTAGTCTATAGTGCATGTTGCATGTTACCGGAGGAGATGTGTGCACCCAAAACTGGGATGTGAGCACACCCACCAAGCAGATATGTCAGTGATTGGGCCCCAGAAAAAGAACCCATATATATCACTGGACAGAAATACTATATAGCACTATGGGGGATCCTAGCCATGCCGTGGTCACTGCTCAGTCAGAGTGAGAGTGACCTCCCAGCAGGACATGCTGTGGCCACCCTGTCTGTGCAGGTGGTGGCCGGGCACTACAATGTCCCAGCCAGTGCCCTATGCCCTGTGCAGATGCATCCTGCCCAGGCCGCCCTGTCCGGCCTATACACACAGTACCTTGCTCCTCATTATGCACATTGGCAGGCCAATACTGGCAACAGTGCTAGCAGTGTGGGCTGAGGAGGGTGTTGGCAGCCACCACACACTGGATAGATAGACACACACTCCCCACACCGATGCCAGCATTATGCAACTATAGAGGTGTTTGGCAGCCCTGGCCACCGCACCAGTCCTGGGCACAGTGCAGGCATGGCTATGGTACGCAATACTGTAGGAGTCACTCCCCAGGGTGGTGAACACTGTCAGACACAAGACCTGTAGCACACTCCACAGACATCAGAAAGGTTGTTATGATGCAGCTCACTCAGCAAATTGTGCTTAACTTAGGAATTGCTATCTGCCAGTAATCATGGCAACCTTTTGATAGATGTGTACCGTATTCCCAGGTGTAGGGTGGCATTGCTAAGGTATGCAAGTGCTAGTATTGGGAGATGCACACAGGGCCCAAACTCCTGCCTCTCCAGGTGGCTTTGGATAATGGAGCCTGTGGGTGCGGGTGTTTCTGCCCCTGTTGGCCTCTGCTCTAGGGCAGAGGTTCCCAACTCCAGTCCTGGTGGGCCAAACACTGTTCGGGTTTTCATGCTGTCCCTACTGAATATGCATGAGATACATCTGCATACCATGGGGGTGGCACAGGGAAATGCAGCACAGGCATCTTTATTAGAGACAGCATGGAACCTGAATGGTGTTGTGCCCTCCAGGACTGCATTTGGGAGACTCTGCTCTAGGTAATGCGCATGTTTATGGTGTCTGTGCTCTGTTTGGTAAAATATAGGTGTTTGAAGCATGTTTATGTTCTTTGCAATAAAGGTTCTGTCTTTACTACCACGGTTTAGTAGTGGGTAAAATATGGGGACTGGGTTGGCAGGAGTCACAGCTGGGACTTGAACCTGTGACCTTCTGCTTCTGAACACACTGGCTGTGTGCACTGCACCACCGTGCTGCCACAGACATGGTGCATTCCCTGGGGATTTCATGACTGTTCGTCAGACAGGGCCTGTCTGTTGCAGTGCACGGCACCCACCTACACAGGGCTAGGCCATGGTCTGCTGTGGGCAGCTGCCACTGCCCCCTCCACCACCAGTACCCCTCTGCCACCATGCTGACATGCCCTTCTGCTTGTGGTACTGGTGGTGCACCATCTCAGGCCATCCAGTGTGCAGGTAGGCTGCTGCCTATGGTGTGGGTTCTGGGGTAGGGGTGCCTGCATAGCTATCCACGCATCCCCTCAGCACCGCCGGCCAATGTTCTGTGCTCTTGGGGGTACCTGCTGGGTACTATCCCCTGTGACACTGTGGGAAACACACTCGTGCCCGTGTTGGGCCCTCATCAGTTGCTGTCTGGCTGCTCTACTGTTTCAGCATTCGTATGGGCCAGCTAGGCATCACCCTAGTCTGCACTGTGGCCCAGCAGCACCACAGCATGTGTCGCCTGTAGCCCTCTGTGTCCCCTTTTCCAGCATCTTTCCAGTTGCCCGTTCCAACATGCCCACCCTGCTGTTGCGGGACATGTGCATGCCATAGGAAACCTGTCCAATAGAAAGGGAGAACCCTGATCAGCGTTATTTCACTGTGGGATTATTCAACTTGTATGGGGACAGAGCATAGCCCCTTCCAAAATTGATATCTTTTTTTTGGAGCTTTCTCGGTAGTGTTTTTTGATGTTTCCCATTGATGTTTCACTATTGCCCAGCTAGGTTATGTTTTTTTTTCCAGTTTGTTCAGATCATTTTCAATGTTTATCTGCCCTTTTGTTCTGTGCACATGTATCACACTTATCACCTTTTGTAGGTTTTCCTGGCTTTGCTGTACATTGCTGACGGAAATGGTTTCTCTTCCCTTTAAATCTACTCTAACGCCAGGGTTTCACTGGCGTTAGTTTTCAGCCCCGAAATCCACAGAGTTAGTGTGCAGGGAGCCTCTCCCCTCCCACTCTCCACTCCCACTCTCCACCTATTGACCCCTTCTCTCCGCCCCTGGGGAGCCTTCCTCCGCCCTCAGGTAGCCTTTACTCCACCTTCAGTGCTCGTTTGCGCCGCTGAGCGCGTTAGCACGCAATAAGGCACCTTATCGCACGGTAAAGCACCATTATCGTGCAATAAGGCGCCTTATCGTGTGCTAACATGTCAGAGCGCACATTAAGACGGTTTAGTAAACATACCCCTTAGTGTCAGAGTTATTGGTGCGTATATCGGCCTTGTATGTTTTTCATATGCTGGGTTAATATGTTGTCGAAACTAATTGCTGTCAAGCATTCTGTTCTAGGTGTTTCAATGGTGCAATATTGACGCACTGCAACAGAAGTGTTTTCATGTGTATCATATTCCGCCGTCAGAATGGACTCTTGACAAACTATATTATATCATAATAAAGTGTTTTAAATGAAAACTGCAGTTTCAATAGTATCATACAGTATGTTTATGTCAATGAATATTGGAACTGAATCCTATCTTTTCTGAAGACGGACAATATACTATATTGGACCAGTGTATGAAAAACATACACTATGTGAAACTTCTATTTTCTGCAAAGTTTTAATATTTTTTATTATTGCCGGTATTTCATAGTTGTTTGAGTGTAACAAATCTAATGAATCATCCAGAACAGAGAAAGAATATGCGAGCTGTCCAAAACGGTACCTAGAGACCCACAAGGACCTTTTCTGTGATTAGCAGCACACCCAATGGAACAACCACAGGTGACAGATAAAGTATGGGATACTTGGTAAACCAATGCCTGATAATATTTATTATAAACAAGCTTTTTATTATGGACTTTTACTCATTCCATGCTGTCATGCCATACTTTTTTCCCCAAATGACTGCTGCTTTAAAAAAAAATCAATTTCAAATTATTTGTATTGGACTCAGTTCAAATCCAGTGATTTGGACGTTGAGAAAATACCCAGTGGCTCAATGAGAAGAGCAGGGCATTAAATACATAAGCTGAACTGAATTAAAATGAATATCAGGTTTTCCTGAATATCTGCTGTGATAATAAGCAGCCTGCCATTCTGCATGTGATAATTAGGGTTGCCAACTTTTTGAAAGAGAAAAACCCACCACCTGTGGCTAGTCATGTTCTGCCTATGCCCACTCCTGCCCCGCCCTTCCCCGCCCTGCCCCCATCCCACCCTTTCCCCACCCCCTACCCCACAAAAATAATTGCAGAGTGGGCAATGTACAAACTGAACAAGCAAGATTATTACATATTCTTAAACAGAAATTCCATACTAACAGAATTCCCGGCATTGATTGTGCGCACACACACAATACAGGCAGGTGTTCATCAATAAATGAGCACAAAATGAAAAGAAATATATAGACACAAATTAAACTGCAACCTCAGAAAGCCAGACACTGCATGTAGTGCAACACAAAAGAAATAGAAGTTCATTTCCCCGTACCATACAAAATAAGAGACAGCAGATGTCAGGATTGGCATTAGGAGGGATGCAATCTGGCAAATGCCCTGGACCCACAAGCCAAAGAGGGCCTCAGATCTCTCAGAGACAGAAAAAGGCACAGCTTGCTAGTGGGCTTTAGGCAATACAATGTGCGACTTTGAGTCAATGCCCACTTCTGGCGACCCATCAGCTCCTAAGTTTTCTTGGCAGTGTGACTGGAAGTAGATTGCCAGGCTTTTCTTCCGAGGCAATGGAGGGTGTAGTGACTTGCCCAAGGTCACAAGGAGAGCTAATGGGAATTGAATGCTGGTCTCTTGGTTACCAAGCCAGTGCTCTAACCACTAGGCTACTCCTCTAGCTCCAGCCCTTCCCAGCATCAGCTTCCTTCCATGGTGCTTGTGGCTACTCTAGAGTGCTGGACTGCTGTGAGGATTGCAGCGGCAGTGTCCAGGAGTAGCCACAACCACCACATGTCTTAAACAGGAGCAACCATGGTAATCACAGCACTCACTGACACCTGCATGACCCCATATGCTGCCTGAGCCCAGCTCTGCGGCTTCACTATTCTTTTTCAATTCTGCTGCTGCTGCCCAGGGCCGACTCGGGCCCATCATGGTTGCTGACAGCCCCAATTGCAGACCGAAGCTGTCCTGTTGCATGCGCATGGCCGGCTCTTGGCAGGGCCATCTGGTGCTCCCCTGCAACCTATAAATGTGGAGTGGAGGAGTGGCCTAGTGTTTGGGGCAAGGTACTTCAGGCCAGAGGGTCAGGGGATCAAATCCCACTAGAGGACAGCAACCTTGGGCCAGAAGGACTGGGGTTTCTAGTCCCACAGGTGCTCCTTGTGGTCTTGGGCAAGCCACTTAACCCTCCATAGCCCATGTTCCGGGTAAATGGCTATCTCCAAGTTATAATGCCCTGTTCAATGTAATTTCAGTTTGTTCAATGTAAACCGCCTTGTTATCATGAAAGGCGGTATATAAGAAATGTTAAATAATAAATAAATATAAAAATAAATAAATCAGTGCCCTTCCCTCATTATTATTAATGTTGGCTACACCCCACCTCCTTTTTCCCCAAACTCCTTTGTGAACTCTTTTCATATGATGCTAGCATTTCTCTTTCAAATCCAATGTTGTAAAGAAATTGCAGTGAAAGGGCAAATGCATAGCCAGAATAAAAATAATTACTTGGCAGTAAATACTTAGAATCATTCAAATGGGCTGTGAAAGTCCAAGAAAAATCTGATTCTGGTCATCTCACCCAACAACAACATAAACATTCTCCAATACAAGGCATACAGGTGAACTAATATAAAACCCTACAAAAGTCACCGAAGATCTACAAGGCCATATCACCATACCATACCAGCATAATCTTCCAAAACTCATACAAGAGGCTTACCCAGATAAAGGCAGCACTATAAATACTGCAACAGGCCCTAGAATATCCATACACCTATTTGAAAAGCTGAACAAATTACTACAGTACAATATAGATCCCTACGTACAAACTCCATGTTCACAGAACACCTGGCCTCAGTCATACACTCAGAACACAGACCCTCACCAAGTACAGAATAAGTGACCACAACCTAAAGTTAAAATACAAATGTATAGATAAAAATTTAACTGAAACCCCAAGAAACCAGACTCCGCATGCAGTGCAACATCAGATAAATAAGAGGTGCAGTTCCCCGTAATGTGTAAAATATAAAGATAGCACAAAGTCCAATTACTAAATTAAAGACTGCCAGTGGTGTCCGTTCCCTTCCAGTCCCTTCTAGTCCAAATACCATCCCAGGTATTAGCTCACTTCCAGTCCCAGTGCCACCCCCCCATAACAGCTCCCTTCCAGTCAATCTACCCTCTGTCCATCCCCCTTCCAGTGCCATCCCCATGTACCCCCTTCACTTCTAGCCCCCCCCCATTACCCAGCCACTACCAGTCCCATCTCCAAGTGTCAGCTCCCTCCAGTCCCACCCCCCCAGGTGTCAGCTCCTTTCCATTACCTCTCCAGTACCATCCCAGGTGTCAGCTCCCTCTAGCCCCACCTTTCCCCTATGTCAGTTCCCTTCCAGCCCCCACCTTCCCTCCTCTGTCAGCTTCCTTCCAGCTACCACCTTCCCCCCTCTGTCAGCCCCCTTCCACCCCCCACCTTCCCCCATATTAGCACTCTTCCATCCACTCCCTTCACCCCTTCTGTCAGCTCCTTTCCAGCCCCCAGCTTCCCCCATGTCAACTCCCATCCAGCTCCCACCTTTCCCCCATGTCAGCTCCCTTCCAGCCACCTCCTTTCCCCTCTGTCAGCCCCCTTCCAGCCCCCACCTTCCCTCACGTTAGCACCCTTCCATCCACCTCCTTCACCCCCTCTGTCAGCTCCCTTCTAGTCCTCACCTTCCTCCCTATGTCAGCTCCATTCAGCTCCCACCTTCCTCCGTGTCAGCTCCCTTACATCCCCCGCCTTCCCCCATGTCAGCTAACTTCCAGCCACCTCCTTCACCCCTCTGACAGCACCTTTCTAGCCCTCACCTTTCCCCCTCTGTCAGCTCCCTTCCAGTCCCCACCTTCCCTCATGTCAGCTCTCTTCTAGCCCCCACCTTCACCCCTATTTCATCTCCCTTCCAGACCCCCTCCAGTGTCAGTCCCTTCCTGCCACCTCCTTCCGTTGGCAGCTGTGGCTCCTGTGTCTTACAGAGCCATGGCTGCAATAGCGTTAATAATTTAAAATAAAAACAAAATGGTGTGGAGCCTTCCGTTCCTATGGGACCCCTGCTGCTGCGTCCTGCCCCCCTCTAGCATAACTTCCTTTTGAGGGCGGGACACAGCAGTAGGGGTTCTATAGGGCCAGAAGGCTCCACACCGGTTTGCTTTTATTTTAATTATTAGCACTACTGCAGCCGCGGCTCTGTAAGAAGCAGGAGTCGCAGCTGGAGCGGAGGAGAGGTGAGGCTATGTTGGGGAGGAGGGGATAAGGAATCCAGGAGAGAGATGAAAAGCCAGTTTTCTGCTCTGGCCACTCCCAGTCCCGCGGCCAAAGCAAAAAGAAAAAATACGGCTTTTCAACGGCCGGTCTTAGATCTCTGGCAGCAGCCAGCCTGGCCATGTAAAAACCAGCCAGGTCAGCTGAAAACCAGCCAGTGATAATGGAGAGCACTGACAGGATCCCCCTCTTCTACTTCACAAATATCTTCTTGAATAACTGTTTGAGAGTTTGAAAACAGACTCCATTGCTGCTTCCACCCACAAATATCTGATAAATAACTAATAATCTCCAGGAACAATAGGAACACTTTTGGGAGCATCCCTCAGCACATGCGCGCTGCCTTCCCGCCTTTCCAACTGTCCCTCTTCAGTTTTTCATTTTCCGCGGAGCCGACAGGACACATATCCTGTCACTGCAGAAAATTTCTTCTTTAAACTTGTTTTCTTGTGGCCGCGTCTGCCTCTGCTCGATAGCTACCGGTACCGCCGGTTCTCTTTTCTTCTTTTCAAAAAAATATATATATACTTTCTGAACTGTTTCTCTTCAGAAACTTTTTCTTTTAGTGCTAGGCACCATTTTGGGCATTAGGCCCCATTTTCCTAAAAAATGGAAAAACCAGTTAGTGGTTTTAAAAAATGTACTAAGTGCGGCGGTACCATTTCCGTCACCGACACTCATGACTGGTGTCTCAAATGTTTAGGCCCTGACCATTCTCCATCGGAGTGTCTCTCTTGTATGGGGATGACTAAAAGAGGAAGACAGAACCGGGCTGCAAAGCTCGGTACCCTCTTTTCTTCAGATGCGAAGTCCATTGTATCAATGTCTTCCAGAGCCTCATCTTCCTCCCATGGATCTCAGGTAACTAAACATAAGAGCCAGTCCTCAAAGGGTAGATCTCCTCCAAGCATCGAGAAGCCATTGGCATTGCCCTTGAGGAAACTACACCGGCAAAACAGCCCCGGCGGGAGGCTTCGGCCTCCAAAACTCCAACGGGGCTCCAGGATATTCTCGAGGCCTCGACCTCGGCAGAACTACTGGTGCCATGCTCAGGGGTTCTGGCCGCTTATACCGGTACCGACACCCAGGCATCGGCAGCATCAATAGACCAGACGTTCCTCGCTATTGAACGCAGTCTTGCAGCTCTCCTTACAGCTGCGGTACTGCTGACACCGCTACCGACAGTTCAATGGGCACTGGTACCGACACCGATGCCAATGCCGGTACCAGCACCGACAGTACCGGCCCCGGTGGGAATTCTTCCCATGCCGACTTTTTCTGGCATCAACAGATCGGTACCAGACCAACTCAATACCGACTTTGATCGATACATCAGGATCAGAGATACTTCGAATCCTTCGATTCCAATGACTGATAATTCTGCCGGTACCAGAGTGCTTCTCCCGGAAGACTCCTCTTCTCCTCAATGCAGAATGTCTTCTCCGGAGGACATGTCTTTTCAGGATTTTATTCGTGATGTGGCCTGAGGCCTTTCAATCACAGTAGCTCCTGAAAAGGAACCTAGAGCAAAGGAATTGGAAATTCTCCAATATCCTAAGGCTCCCAAAGAGGCAGCCACTTTGCCCATTCATGAAATTCTTCATGATTTGATGCTCAGAATGTGGAAAACATCTTTGACCACATCTCCTCATTCTAGGAGACTCGATGCCATGTATCCACCATGTCCTGGCTTTCAAAAGACTCAGCTGCCACACCATTCAATAGTAGTGGAGTCAGCCATGCGTAGGATGAAAAGTGCAAAAAGACATGCATCCAATCCTCCAGGTTGTGAATGCAGGACTCTTGATGCCTTTAGGCGTCGACCTTTTCAGGCCTCCATGCTTTCAGCTAGGATCAGCTCATATATTTTATATATGGGAATGTTCCTCAAAGAAGTCACAGGAGATTTGGAGATTATGAGCCCCCTTCGCCATGATGACAAATGACAAGACTTCCTTACTCTTCTCAAGCATGCTCAAGACGTTTCCAAGTTTGTAAATCGTGCAGCCTTTGACTGCTTTGAATGCATCAGCAGAACTTCTGCTTTTGCCATTGGTGCACGTCGGATTGCCTGGCTTCAGGCATCAGACCTGGAGATTTGGGTACAGGATAAATTACGATCCCTTGCACAGGAGAAAACCTACAGCCACTCCAGCCAAAAAGAAACCCTATAAAAAACCCTTTTTCAGCAAAAAGAGGATGTTTTATCCGTCCTATACCCAGCAAGGACAAGGTCAGGGTCAAGTTGCCCAAAGGGGACAACAACAACAATCCAGACAACAAAAGAAGCCAAAAGGCCCGAGAGCTCAACCAGCTCCACAGCCTCAGCCCCCTCAAGGGCTTTGACTCCTTCCTAGAGAGCTTGGGCTTCCTGCCTCTGAAGGGTCCAGAACCCCTAAACATTCCAGGCAGGTTGTGTCATTTTGCCAACAGATGGCACCAAGTAACAGCAGAAAATTGGACTCCGTCCATTGTAGGAGAGAGGTACAAGCTTCATTTTCACAGCATGCCCTCTCCTACAGTCATAAGACAGTTCAATTCCCAAACCTCTGCAGACAATCTACTGGATCAAGAAGTCTCAACACTCCATGCCCAAGAAGCAATAGAGGAAGTACCCATTCTCCAACAGGGTACATGATTCTACTCCCCCTATTTTCTTATTCCAAAGAAAACAGGAGGACACAGACTCATTCTAGACCTCAGAGAACTGAACAAATATCTGTTCCGAGAGAAATTCAAAATGATCTCTCTAGGAACTCTTCTGCCATACCTTCAAAGTCAGGATTGGCTTTGCTTTCTAGATCTAAAGGATGCATATACTCACATTCTGATCCATCCAGATCACAGGAAATTCTTACGATTCCTTTTCAAGGGAAAACACTTCCAATACAGGGAACTTCTCTTTGGTCTGGCTTCGGCACCAAGAGTATTCACGAAATGCATGGCATTAGTAGCTGCATTCCTGCGAACCCTAGGGATATTCGTCTTCCCTTACTTGGACTGGCTCATTCAAGCCCCCACAGTTGCAGAAGCCAGCTCTGCACTATCTCGCACAATGCGAATCCTCCAATACTTGGAATTGGTAATAAACTTCCCAAAATCCCAACTTGTTCCTTCCCAGTCCCTGGAGTTCATAGGAGCTTGTTTAGATACCAGACAGTCAAGGGCTTTCCTCCCACAGCCCCGATGTCTTCGCATAGTGCAACTAGCTTCTCAAGCAGCGGGAAAATCCTCCCTAACTGCTCAAACTGCTACAGTTACTGGGACATATGGTATCCACAGTTCATGTAGTTCCCTATGCTCGCCTCCACATATGAGCAGCCCAGTGGACCCTATCCACACAGTGGACACAGGCCACAGGACGTCTGTCAGACAAGATATCTTTGGGCAGACAGACTCAGCCAAGTACTGCTGCCTCACGAGTGGTCTCTCCACCTAGACCAGGTGACAAAGATATTTCAGATCTGGGGGACCCCAGACATAGACCTCTTTGCAAGTCCACTGAATGCCAAACTTCCCCGGTTCTGTTCCAGAATTCCGGCTCACAATTGTCAGGCAAGGGACGCCTTCCTCCTTCACTGGGGTCAAGACTTCCTCTATGCCTTCCCACCCATTCCCCTCATCCCCAAAACACTCTTCAAGCTTCAGAGAGAAAGTGGTTGTATGATCCTCATAGCACCACGGTGGCCACGACAAACGTGGTATCCCCTGCTCCTTCATCTCTCTCAAGCTGCACCTCTGGAGTTAGGGTGTGCTCCAGACCTTCTCTCCCAAGAGAACGGGATGCTATGGCACCCGAATCCCCAGTCCCTGCATCTCAGGGCCTGGTTGCTGAAAGCCTAGTCCTGCAGGATCTTAACCTTTCCCAACAGGTAAAAGAGATCCTTCAAGCTTCTAGAAAACCTTCCACAAGACATTCTTATGCCTTTAAGTGGAAATGTTTTACTATATGGTGTTCTCAAAAGGGCTTAAACCCCCTTGTGATACCTTTGGAATCGGTACTAGAGTACCTACTTCATTTATCAAATTCTGGTCTAAAGACCAATTCAGTAAGAGTCCATCTTAGTGCAATTGCAGCTTCCTATAAGCCTCTAAATGGACAGCCAATTTCCTCTCATCCACTCATAGCGAGATTCATGAGAGGTCTTCTATTAACAAAGCCTCCCATCAGGCCACCACCGGTGGCATGGGATTTAAATCTAGTTCTCAGACAGCTCATGAAACCGCCCTTTGAACCTTTAGCCACTACAACCCTAAAGCTTTTATCCTGGAAGGTCATCTTCCTGATTGCAATCACCTCCGCACGTCACATTAGTGAAATGCAAGCTTTAGTGGCTGATCCTCCTTATATAAGGTTTCACCACGATAAGGTTGTTCTCAGAACTCATCCACATTTTATGCCAAAGGTGGTTTTGCCTTTTCATTTAAATCAATCAATTTACCTTCCTGTATTCTTTCCGAGGCCTCATGCCTCTAATGCAGAAAGGAACCTTCATACTTTGGACTGTAAAAGAGCCTTGGCTTTTTACTTACAAAGAACACAGCAACATAGAAAGTCTTCTCAACTTTTTATTGCTTTTGATTCTAGTTATTTGGGACTTCCAGTCTCCAAAAGAACTCTGTCTAAATGGATTGCACAATGCATATCCTTTGCTTATGGGAGTAAGAGTCTTTCTCTCCAAGGCCATGTCACAGTGCATAATGTGAGAGCCACGGCAGTGTCTATGGCTAACCTTCACTCTGTGTCTATCGATGACATCTGTCGAGCAGCCACCTGGGCTTCAGTGCACACCTTTACAGCCCACTACTGCCTAGATAAAGCCTCCCGTCGGGATGCCTTCTTTGGCCAGGCTGTTCTTCAACATCTCTTTCAGAATTAATCCAACTCCTACCCACCAACCCTGGGGGGATGCCAGAGATCCATGGGGGGAAGCATGGCCCACCTTACTTGGGTGGCAGCTTCCTGGGGCTATCTCCCTGGCATCTTCAGCTAGGGAGTCCCCATATGTGAAGACTACATTCCTGCTTATTCCTGGAGATAGCATGGTTACTTACCTGTAACAGGTGATCTCCGGGAACAGCAGGAATTTAGTCTTCACAACCCACCCACCTCCCCTGGGAGTTGTCTCTCTATCTCTCTATCTCTCTGTCTCTTTCCTCTCTCCCTCTAGCCTTTCTCTCAGCTACAAACTTAACTGAAGAGGGACAATTGGAAAGGCGGGAAGGCAGCGTGCATGTGCTGAGGGATGCTCCCAAAAGTGTTCCTATTGGACGCTGGGGAGCATTCCTGCACAGGCTCTGTCAGTGCCGATGATACCCCATATGTAAAGACTAAGGGGTATGTTTACTAAACCGGGCTAACGGTTAACCCGGGCTATCTGCCACTAGATCCCATATTATTCAATGGGACCTAGTTGCAGATAGCCCGGGTTAACCGTTAGCCCGGTTTAGTAAACATACCCCTAAATTCTTGCTGTTCTTGGAGATCACCTGTTACAGGTGAGTAGCTAAGCTTTCACCGTCATGAGGCTTTTACCTGGATAGACATACTCACTTAGGAGCAGGAGGAAATCCATTTGGTCTGTCTTTGGTTTGTATAACTTGCGTTATCTTGGGGCAATTTTTCTAAATGAGTACGTTTTACACATTTTGCTGTTAAGTAGAGTTGAATCGAGTCAATGCTGACTTCTAGCAACCCTGTGGATCGTAGTTCATGCTGTAACTCTCCCCTGGGTTTTCTTGGCAAAGTGTAACCAGAAGTAGATTGCCAGACCTTTCATCCATGTGGTGAGCCTACAGCATCTAATATTCCAACATAGTCTCTCATCAAAATGCCAACCAGGCCTGACGCTGCTTAGCTTCCAAAATCATATAAGAATGGACACGCTTAGGGTGGCATGGCATAGTCTTCGTCTGCATATACCATGACAGGAGTGAACTATGTGACATATGACTTCAGTCTCTCAAATTTACTGTTAATGCTCGCCATACTACTTGCATTGTGTGCTGAAGAGAGCTTTCTTATGAATTTCATAGGATATAATATGTATAGGCAACTTATCCAGATGTGATTGGAAATTCTTCTTAATCAGGCTTGTGGCTCCCAATACATTGGGAAATATTTCGCCTTTTTCTGCTACATTTTCATGGTCTCTAATTACATTTCTTGGTACTTGAGGATCTTCTTCCTCTCCACAGAATAATCACTTGGAACTCACAACTCTATTATCAGTGCCTTTTTGATGTTTTTCTCGTTTACCTCTATGTCTGGTTTCCTTACATCCAGCTTCTTCTGTCGGAATGGGAATGTGTCAGATGATCACAACCTTTTCATTCTCTATAATTCTCTTAGGGTCATGATCTTAGTGCTTTTTCAATATGCCAAAATTGTAGTGCTTACAAACTTTCCTATGAGAAGAAAAACATCATTTTAATTTTATTTTCATCCCACAGAAAATCATGAAAGTTAGACCCATGTCATGCTGTTTCCTTTTCCTTTTTCCATTTCCAATGTAAGAAAATCAGAGCATTATGCCACTCATCTGTTGAAAAGCCACACTGGCAGACTGTGATCACCAGAGAAGTATTTCAACACATTGTCCACACATTTCTCCCACACCCCTCCTGGACCGGCCCAACCACCAGGCAAACCAGGCAGTTGCCAGGATGGCAACTTCAGGGGACAGCACAGAGCAGGGCCTTTAAAGCTAAACAATAGGTTTTGACAGTCAGAGGGGCTGCAAAAGTTAAGGTTTGCTTAGGGCGCCAAAGTCCTTGAACCAACTATGGGGCCGGCATTGGGCACCTCCAATGCTTCTTTCTCACATCACTATCACATTATTGGGACCAACCTTGTAATCATATTCTTCCACTTACATTTATCGTTCTATTAAGTCTGCGAGAAACCACAAATGATGCATAGAGGATAATTTTATATACCCCTGTGCAATTTCTGTGCATTCCATATTTGTTTTGGGGGCTTATTTTATAAAGTGACATACATGTGTACTGTATAAAATAGGGGCGTAAAGATATGCCTCAATCTAGTCACGGCAGTTAATGACTGCTGTAGAACAGGTATAAGTGCCCACACCCAGATTATTTAGAAACGCGCATAAGTCATACTATTTGATAACTAACGTGCATAAATTTATGCTCTGCCTAAGCTCCGTCCCTAAGCATGCCCACCATGAAAGTACTCACAATTGGACTCACGTGCGTGCTTATAGAATAGTGACTACCTAACGCACATACATGTAACTGCCCATTTCCATGCGCAAATCCTTTAAAATAGGGACTTATAAAGAGCATGTAGTTTTTAATGCATTCATTATAAAATCAGCTCCCAAATATCCATAAACAGAGAGGAAAATGTATTTACCATACACATATTTTAGAATTTCGTCCCCCTTTTCCTGGGGCCAGATGGAAATAAGAGTAAATTTCCTGAGCCTCTGAGCCTCCCTGCATCTCCAGGGGGCCTCCTCCTTTTGTTAATTACATTTATTTATTATGAGAATTTTTTTTACTGCCCTTCGGGATACAGCATGGTGGTTTACAATTACAATAGAAAGGGGAAAAAAAAGATAAAAACAATCTTTTCCTCCCACTGCTTACAGAGTTGGAAAATTAATATGTCCTAGGCATGCTTGAACAGCAAATAAAGGGGAAACACTCAGGAAACCTCCTGGATAAATCAGAAAGTAGCATCTGCAAAGGAGAAAAGGTGGTAGAATGTACAGAAGTGTCTCTAATAGGTGCAACAGAACAAACCGCATGTTCAGTAGCGGCATGTCTAGTCTGCAGGACACTGGCCCTGTGAAGAGGATGCTGCATGCTCTGGAGGACCCATATTAAAGAAATGTGAACAAGGCACTTGCAGTTACACTAGAAAGCATGAACAAAGAATGCAAACGCAGGATGCAAAAAAGAGGAGCCGTCGAGAAAGGCTTTCTATGTGTCACATGTAGAAAGCTAG
Organism: Ichthyophis bannanicus; assembly: GCA_033557465.1. NCBI lineage: Eukaryota > Metazoa > Chordata > Amphibia > Gymnophiona > Ichthyophiidae > Ichthyophis > Ichthyophis bannanicus. The sequence continues at coordinate 10,631,346 of JAWIIG010000024.1, read as the reverse complement.
TCAAAATTTGTCACCATACATTCATATAAAGGTATATGCAGGGAGTGATGCTATGTATAAAGTCGGCATTTTGGGGAAGGAGTGGCAAAGTTGGGCAGGGTTTCGGGTTTGCACATAGGTAGGAGTGGCTCAGTGGTTGGGACAGGTTACCTCAGGCTGGAGGGCCAGGGGTTAAATTCCCACGTAGGGACAAGTGACCTCAGGCCGGAGGGACTAGGATCTCTAGTCCCATGGCCACTCCTTGTGGCCTTGGGCAAGCCACTTAACCCTCCATTGCGTCATAAGAACATAAGATATGCCATACTGGGTCAGACCAAGCAGGCATGCTTAGATTGTGAGCCCTTCGGGGACAAGGGAATAAAAAGTGCCTGTTAGCATATATCTGTAAACCGCTTTGACCTGGTAAAAAGCGGTATATAAGCACATCTAAATAAATAAATAAAATATTAAGCATATGTGCATAACCTGGCAGACACACACACACATGTGTATTTATCTCTGCTCCAGAGCAGGTGCAAATATACACGTGTGCCTGCCGCTGGGTACACATACAAGCAGTGACCGCAGAAGGGAAAGCATACCTATACTTTCCCTTTCTAAATTCACCACTTTTTACATGTATATTGACTGTATCTAATTACACGGCCCATTCTAAAATTGCCACCACTAACATTCTTGCCAAGTTGCATGGGAGCCCTCTGTCATAAAAGTGCGATATCACAGCACCTCCCTCTACTGGCAGCAATATGGGCAGAAGACTCCTACACAGCTTGGTGGAAATTTTGGCCTTTACAACGTAACCAAGAAAGACAAAGACGAGCAACATGAAAGGCACTATTCAATATTTGCCTTTCCAGTGTAACAGAGGACCAGAGCCGGTGCAAGGATTGGAGGCGCCCTAGGTGAGTCTCTCCATCCTGCCGCCCCTCTCCAGGGCCTACAACGACAGCAATGGCTCAGTAAATATGGGGAAGCATGCCCCCGTGGTTCCCGTGCTTTACAATAGCTCTTCCACTCCCCTCTGATACTACTTCCTGTGATGTCTGTGTCAGAGGGGAGCAGAAGAGGCATTGGTAAAGCACAGAAACCACGGGGGCAGCATTGGTGACCTCAGGCAAGCATTGTCCAGTGTTTACTGAGCCATTGCCACTCCCGCAGGCCCCAGAGAGGGGCGACAGAGGTGGCAGTGGCACCACTACAGGTCCAGCACTCTAGGTGACTGCCATCTGCCTAATGGTAGTGCCGGCCCTGCAGAGGACTGCACACACACATGCACATGGAGGTAAACAAGAGAGGAAGAGAAGGGGAGCACAGATATTGTGTTACAGCTGATCAATTGACATAAAGAAGACAGAAGAGCACAGCACATGAAACAGCAGCGTGCCAGACACAAACCACAGGAAAATACATTTGCAGACACTCAAATTAGATAACAGATAATTAGAGAAAAATACTCCTAAGATGCATAAACCTTACAAGCTACAACTGGTTCTCAGGGCCTTCTTATCCCTGAGGATTCTCTATCAGCCATGGGGCACCCTTTACAACTCCACTTTTGCCTGCTGGTACTCAGCTAACAGGACACTCTGCTCATTAATGAAATGAGTCCAGGAAGTGCAAAGCTAAGGAATATTCTAGATAATACACTTGTACTCTAGTAGAACACGTTGGACCCATAAACTATGTGTATATTCTACTCTTCTCATACAGAATGGCAACAAGACTTACCAAAGTTGGAAGTAGGGTAGCCTTCCTAATACAGTTTTGGTCCTGGTGGACTGGCGGCAGGAATCTAGGGGTCACAGGGAAATTGCTGCCCCTGTCTGTCATCCTCTCTCTCAGACAATGAGCATGAGCAATTGAGTCACAGAATACCCTGAAGTTGGGCTTGGACAGTGCTAGGGTAAGGTGGCATTTTGGACATGAAAGAGAACCCATTTCAAAAGAGAACTCTCAGAAGATGACCGAGAAAAAGTAAAGAAAATGAGATATGTCATTTTAAAATATGGTATAAAGAAATGATTGCTGCATTTGGATTTCACCATTTCTGAATTTAGATAAAGCCAAATATTTTGTCCCTCAGATAATAAGAGAAAATCTAACATTATTTGCACAGATAGATTGATTATGCGGGAACTCAATTTTCCTTTGCTCAGGCTTCTTACTTTTGATGTCAGTTCTTCTATCAAGGAAAATAGTGGGCATGTGCTTTTAATGCTACATGCAGTACAGGTATATGGCTCAGTGTTCAAGTGACCAAGGAGTAAGATTTCCCAGTTGCCTCTTAAGGTCCCCAATATATGTGCCCATTTGCTCACTTCAAGGGGGCAACTACTCCAGATAAAGCTGTTCTAAATAATACTTTGATGTACATATAGTATATAAAACTATGACTGATGCACTGAAGGAAATTAAAAATCCAGTCACCATAGGGCAGATCCTCAACTAGCTTTTCTGAGTCCCAGGGATGCTCCCTGTTGTGGTCATTCCCCAGCTGGAAAGCATTCCTACGGAAATGTAAACCCTACCACAAAGTAAATAATTATCCTAACACAGGGAATGTATTCATCCAGTTTTATCCCTGTAGTAAAACTAGGAGCGAGTTAGCCTAGACCAACACCAGTCATAAATGACACCCAAGACCTACAAACTAATGCTACTCCCAAGTTAATCTCCCCGTTCGATCTATAACGTTCTGTTGCAATGTAAACCACTTTGACTGTAGGATAAAGCGGTGCAGAAAAATGGTTAAATAAATAAATGATGCTAAAGCATTAGAGCAGAGGTTACAAATCTTTTTGTCTGTATGGACCCCTTTTATTGCTTTTGTCTCCCAGTTCATCTCCACTACTCTTCCTGGGCCACCTCCCATTAGCACCAAGTCTATCCCCCTACCTGTTTTTATTGCCCATCCCATTCTTGCCTCCACGAGTCTCTCCCTCCGTCCCTCAGAGAGAATGCTTCATATACTTCTCAATCCAGGATTCTCTGCCTGAATGATTCCATGAGCAGCAGGACCAGCAAAGGAAGAGGTTATCCGAAGAGACACAAAATTGTCAACTAAGTTGTTTTGCGAAGGGATATACTGTAGACACAGTGAGTAGACAGCACCTTGACTAGCCTTGCCAAATTACCATTGATGATTATACTTGTAGAGCCTCTTTGGGTGCGCTTCTGGGTCTGGGACCGGCCTGGCTGGAGTCCCCTTGAGGGCGGGCTCCATCGGTCCTTGTCAGTTTGGCGTCTGGTGCCTCAAGCTGAGGAAGAAAGGTGTTAGCAGGCAGAAATTCCCTCCTTTCACCCCAGAAAACCGCTCAAAAATACTGTTGTGAACAAGGCTGACTTCAATAGTATTAACAATTTATTTACAAACTCTATACACCAAATATTGTGATAAAATAATGCAGCATGTACAACCCATATTATGATAAGTGGTTCAAGCAGGTAAGGTGAAATAGCAATACAGGATAAGAGATTAGGTAGTTCAAACAATGAACTATGACCTTATATGTAGTGGCTTCAGTAAACCTTTAAAGATTATGGATCTAACCTTATTAACCTGTCTCATAACTCCCCTCCCTTTCCCTTTGCCCACCAGCCCCAAGTCTTATCCACTGCTGAAGCTCTGGACCGGTGGCTGCTTGTGAAGAAATAGGCTTTGTAGTTCTGTCTAATCACTGAGGCTGTACGCTTTGTTCAGTCTCCTGCAAGCTCTCCTCCAATCAGGAGAGTGTTTTGTACTGTCCAATTAGGAACAAATGTTGCAGCTCTTCTTTGAGCTGATCTACTGCTGGACCCCCCCCCCCCCCTGGGTCTTGTACGTCCTCGTCCGGAATGGACTCTCTGCCGCTGCAGCTCCCAATGAGCTTATCTGCTGCTGAGCCCTTCCTGGGGCTCCTGGAATCTCTGCCGCTGCAGCTCTCCCAATGAGCTTATCTGCTGCTGAGCCCTTCCTGGGGCTCCTGGAATCTCTGCCGCTGCAGCTCTCCCATGAGCTGATCTGCTGCTGCTGCTGCTGCTGCTCTCCCTGGAGTTGATCTACCACTGCAGCTCCTCATTGAGCTGATCCACTGCTGCTGCTCCCCAATAAGCTGATCTACTGCTGCAGCTCTCCATGGAGATGATCTGCTGCTGGACTCCCAAGCCTGGATGAGGCTCTCCAGAGTCTCTCAGCTGCCATCTCCACTCCCTCGGTTGGGAGGAGACCATACATTCCTATCTTCACTCCTACCACCAGCTGTGTCTGTAGGAGGCTCTCTACTAGTATCTTTACTCTGAGACTGGCTAGGCTCCCAGGAGACTTTCTAATGCCATCTTTAGGAGGAGGGCCTGCAGAGCAGGAGGAATTCCCTCCTCCCCTCACAGATGAGGGTTGAGCTCTTTTTAAAGAGGCCTGATGCCTCTAAATCTCAAGTAACTCTTCTCCAAGCTCGTTTCTGCACAGGGCTGCTGGTGCCAGTGCCAAATGATACCATTTCTCTTAGGGTGAGCAATTTCCATCAGCCCAAGTATTTACTTCTCCACCCTCTGTCTAGTGTGTGCACTTTATTCCCATACACTATTCCCTATGGCGGTCATCCAGAACTGTGAATAGAGAGGATGTATATGACCAGTTTGGATGTACATCCCTCACTATTTGCTGGGGACCTATTCAGCCCCCAAAGCTCCCTGCACATACAGTGCCGATGTATGGGGAGCTCTGGACAGGGGCAGGTGGGGGCAGAGGGTGGACAGCGGGTGGGTCAGAGGCTGGCCTACGACCCTGGACATACATGGCCTATCCAGGTCATGGTCCTGTATGTCTGGAGAGTGAAGGACGGCCAGAGAACTTATTCCATCTTAAAGGTGGAATAAGTGTCCGTGACGTTGGTGCCCTGCAATGGAGGACCCACCCCCCCAAACAGATGAGCCAACACAGGAGATGCCCTGCTGCCCAATCCTGGCCTTAAAAGGCCGCTCTGGAGGTCGGATAACAAGGAAAGGACTTGGATGTGCAGAGCAGGGAATCACGGCTCCTGCATGGCTTCCTGGTGCCATGGTAATGGGTTGCCATGGCATCAGGGGTCCGGCAGGAGCATGAGGAGGGTTAGCCGGAGTAGGCACAGTACTTCTGGGCCTGCAGAATCAGGACCTCTCTGGCTCACTCAAGTGCCCCAATTCTGCTCCCACTGGAACGTCTAGCTCCTAAGGGTGCAGAATCAAGTGTAAATCCAGCACATCCAGATTTTGGATGTCCAGACGTCTCCTGATCGGAATTGGCCTCCACAGATTTAAAGTTAAATCTTAATAATAGATATAAATGTGAGCAGATATTACCCTTGCTCCTTCAGCACAGTCAGTGATTTGCATATCCACCCAGTAACTGGTAGTGCAGGCTGCTCTTTTAATGTTGTCCCTCATCTGACCTCCCCAGCAGCCACCTCGTCAGCAGCATACAGTGACCATTTACCTTTAATTCTACATTATTCAGCACACTCTCAAATACCCACCTTTGGGGGAGGGGGGATGTTCATACTGTTTGTGCAGAAAGAGTAGTAGTCCAAAATTACTGGTATGGTGACCTGAAAGTAAAAGATTTCCACAGGGTGGAAAGAGATGGAAGCTTTGTTGTTATGGTTGCATTGGGAGATTAGCTTCACCAATAACAAAGAGTATCAAAAGACATTTCCCCTTTACCACAAGAAACAGGAATTTACCCCTAAGTAAATCACAAGTGGAGCTTTGGATCTGTGCTTTGCTTAGGTTAAAAAGGAGGTGTAAACGGGACCCATTTACCTGTTCCAGGTACTGTAAATATTTTTTTTGCAAATATTAGATACAGGAACTTTGAATTTGTTATTAATTACTTCAATAAATGCTAGTGGCTTGGGAATCCCAACTTGATATGTGGATTGCTGTCTGTATGCTGTATTCCCTTCCATTGAGGATCCATTTCACCCTCTTCATGTCCCCATTAGAGGGACTCATGCCCTAACTCCCTCTATAAATGGAAACGAGGAAGTTGCAGAATTACTTCAGATCTGGCACTAAGAAGCCTAATTTCTAATGGCAGTGGTTCTCCTTATACTGCAGATTCTAAGTTCTGGTCCTAGATGCCTGGGAGGATGTAGTAAAAGCTGTTTAAAAAAGGTTTGGACAAGTTCCTGGAGGAAAAGTCCATAAACCATTATTAAAGTGGACTGTGGAAATCCACTGCTTCCTCCTGGGATAAACAGCATGGAATCCGTCTACCTTTTGAGAACCTGACAGGTACTTGTGACCTGGATTGCCCACTGTTAGAAACAGGATACTGAGCTTGATAGACCTTTGGTTTGACCCAGTATGGCATAACTTATGTTCTTATATGTTAAAAAGGGTGCTGAATGAAACAGGATACAACTTTTGCAGGAAACAAAATACACTGTAGAATCTTTATGGATAGAAATTCCATGTGAGAAGGAGAAGGGAACAGCACTGAGGGTGTACTACTGTTCGTCTGACCAGAATGAACAGACAGATCTCCAGGTTTTAAGTCTCCCAGTCATCCTGACCTCCCTGCATCATGTAACCCCATCATTCAGATAGCCAATCATGGTGAAGGAAGCCTGAACAGAGACATTGGCTCACATGTGCAAACATTCATATGGGCAGACAATATCCCTGCTACCTGAACCTTTGACAATAGGTGCTACGCCTAAGCGAAACATGCCTGGAAAGGTCTTGGAGGAAAAGTCCATAAACTGTTATTAAAGTGGACTGGGAAAATTCACTGCTTACCCCTGGGATAAGCAGCATGGAATCTGTCTACCTTTTGGGATCCTGCCAGGTACTTGTGCGGATTGGCTACTGTTGGGAACAGGATCCTGGGCTTGAGGGGTCTTTGGTCTGACCCAGTAAGGCAAATCTTATGTTCTAAAGAAGTCTGGATTTTAGGATATCCAAGTGAATGATCATCAGATATATCTGAATATGTGCTTTAAACAAGACTGTTTTACATAGATTGTCATCTTGAAAGCCAAACATGTTTGTGACGCTCCAGAACTGGAGCTGAAAACCCCTGCTTTATTCCATTCCTCTAAGGAAAATCATTCAAACCCACAAAGGGAGCCCATTGGTTCCTTGGTATATGGACTATAATGACTTCTCCCAAATTTAGAGTCATCCCTTTATTTTGAGATGAATATGGAGTGTTCAAGAGTGCATAAAGACCATTCCAGAGATGTGCAGGAGAAGCTGCATATTCATTTAGTTAATAGTATTTAACTCATGCCTTTGCAGTCGTAATTCAAGGCAAGTTACAATCAGGTACAGTAGGTATTTCCCTGTCCCTGGAGCGCTTATAATCTAAAAGTGTACCTGAGGCAATGGAGGGTTGAGTGACTTGCCCAAGGCCACAAAGAGTACCAGTGGGATCTGAACCGTGGTCTTTTCAGTCACTGCTCTAACTACTCGGCTAATCCCAAAGAGATCTCCATGGCAGACCTTACATTGAAGGGGTGTGAGCAGGAGCTCTCCTCCATGAGAAACAGAACTCTAGCTCCACAGAAGAAACATGGAGAAACCCTATCACCACAGATATAGGATCTGTATCAGTTTTCTGGAAGCACATATAGCATCCTTCTGTATACCAAGAGGAGAAGGGAGAAAGGAGCGAGGGATTGTGGGTTCTGCTCTTGCCTTTTCAGTAGTAGCTCAAGACGAGTGAAAAGAGTATATATGTTATATCCCTAAAAGTGCCCATCCGGTCCAACAGTGAACAGGAGAGGAGTATTGCCTGCGCCTATAGTGTGGAAATCGTATTTTAACCATGATCTCCAAATATTGGGGTCTGGTAGAAGGAGTGACAGGAAACCAAACTATTGAGATACTTACCCAGATCAGAGGAAATATTGTGAGGATAGCGAGATGCTCAGTAAGTAAAGCAATATCTCCAGTCCAATTGGCAGTAAATGCAGTCCTTTGGAGAAGCTGTCATTAGGCGAGATCAGATCTAACAAGATCACTTTCCACAAAAATATTGTTTAGAACTATATTGGATATTTTGAATTTCATGAAACGTTAAGTGTACTGTATGTAAAGTCCTTAACATAGAGGTTTATCCATGAGGTTTTCTTCCTTTGAAACATTTCCCATGCGGCATCTGTTTGATTGTGTCTTTCCTGTTAGCTAACCAACTGTTGAATCACTCCTTGGGGAAGAATCCCCCAAAAGACCCTTTTCCAGCAGGGACGGTGAAAAGCTTGCTACACCCACTTCATAACACTTCCCATTATTTCTTCATTTCAAAACTACGACCTTGATTATATTTTAACTGTGGAATGGTGGATTATCAGCGTGTGGTATTAGAATGCTTTTCCATTTTATAACACCTTTATGGAATAACTGCAAAGCATTGTGGAGTCCTGTCAAACCAAATATGAGCTACTGTTTGCATGGATGAGAGTCTGTCATGTCTAATCAGAATTCTATTTCCTGCATTTTGACTGTAACGCACTCCTTCTATTATTAATGAGCATCAGGTGCAAGGCAGTTAAGTGATAGTAAACTCTGAAGTGTGAACATTGTATAAAGGGGGTACCTCAGAGAGTACTTATATTTAGTGTAATTGCATTAGCTGTACATCAATCAAGAAGCTAATTTACCGGCTTCAGACACGAGCCATATTCATTCAGAGGAGCCAAAAGTGGAGCTACACTTCGCCAGTTTTGTGCTTGTTCTTTGCGTAATACTATATAAATTCTCTCAGGAAGGTAATATGCACATTTCAAACAGTACATGGCTTAGAATTTTTTCAGCAGTACTACCCCTCCCCCACCCCTAGAGTCAGGATGGCGAGCTGGGGTATTCTCTTTTGAAGTGCATGGTTTCAATGTTTGAGGTCACTGTATCTGCTTGGTTTCAATAAAAAAGACTTATTTATTATTTGTTTAGCAATGCTTATATACCTCTTTTCACCAGGTCAAAGTGGTGTACATTGGAGTGGAGGAGTGGCCTAGTGGTTGGGGCAAGGTACTTCAGGCCGGAAGGTCGGGGGTTCAAATCCCACTGGAGGACAGCAACCTTGGGCCGGAAGGACTGGGGTTTCTAGTCCCACAGGTGCTCCTTGTGGTCTTGGGCAAGCCACTTAACCCTCCATAGCCCATATTCCCTGTAAAATAGTTATCTCCAAGTTATAATGCCCTGTTCAATGTAAACCACACTGATGCAGAATAGCGCGGTATATAAGAGAATGTAAATAAATAAATAAATTCAGGTACTGTATATATATTTCCCTTGTCCTCGAAGGGCTCACAATCTATGTTTTGTACCTGAGGCAACAGAGGGTTAAGTGGCTTGTCTAAGGCCACAAGGCATGCCTGTGGGACTAGATACCCCAGTCCCTCCAGCCTGAGGTTGCTGTCCTCCAGTGGGATGCGGGATTTGAACCCCTGGCCCTCTGGTCCGAGGCAACTTGCCACAAGCACTAGGCCACTCCTACTTAAAAAAAAAATTCAGCAGTAAAAGGGTAATTTTATAAAGGAATTTTCATGAGTCTATTGCCTGTTTGAGTATGTAAAATTATCCTGTGCACACAAGTATTTGCAATGACATGAACGCATGTACTTTGGTATAGGCATATTATTGTCATGGTTTGGGCAGAATAGGTGGGAGAGTTGCAATTCATCTGTGTATTTTATAAAATATATGCCCTTGTGCATATTGTACACAGTACATGTACAGCTATTCTCAAGCTGGATATCACTGCTTTGAGCATCAGAGACTCCCAGTGGGACTACTAAATTACTACATTATAACCTGGAGATCCTGACAACTGGCAAAATCAATAAGTTCATCATTGATGGAGAAGAAATTGAAATAGTGGACAACGTTAACCTACTTGGATCAACAAACAAAAAAGAAAGGACAAGCAGACAAGAAATCAGACGATGCATAGCTCTTGGCAGAATGGCTATGAAGGCCCTAGACAAGATTCTCAAGAGCAGAGATGTCTCTCTCCATACAAAGATTTGACTTGTTCAAGCCCATAGTATTATCAATAATGTCATATAAATGCAAAAGTTGGACAGTGAAAAAGATATACAGGAAGAAAATTGATGTCTTTAAATTATGGTGCTGGCGACAAATAAACCCTGACTCTCTCTCTCCAGCAGCTCCTCCGATCGGGGGTGAGCAGGCCCACACGTGCCTTGCCGGCCAGCTCCAGCCCAATCAGAGGCAACCCTCCAACGTTAAAAAGGAGCAACATCGGGCGTGATCAGCCGCCGAACCCAGACTCTCTCTCTCCAGCAGCTCCTCCGATCGGGGGTGAGCAGGCCCACACGTGCCTTGCCGGCCGGCTCCAGACCAATCAGAGGCAACCCTCCAACTTTAAAAAGGAGCGCCATCGAGTGCGATCAGCCGCCGAACCCAGACTCTCTCTCTCCAGTAGCTCCTCCGATCGAAGGTGAGTAGACTCGCACGTGCCTTGCCGGCCGGCTCCAGCCCAATCAGAGGCAACCCTCCAACTTTAAAAAGGAGCGCCATCAGGTGCAATCAGCCGCTGAACCCAGACTCTCTCTCTCCAGCAGCTCCTCCAATCGGGGGTGAGCAGGCCCGCACATTCCTTGCCAGCCGGCTCCAGTCCAGAGGCAATCCTCCAACTTTAAAAAGGAGCCCCATCGGGCGCGACTGCACCTGGCAGGCCCATGCCTGAGGGCCTCGCCAGAGGGCCCTCTGGCGTGGGCCTTAGGCGGAGGTTGAAACACAAGGCCCCATCCACCGGACAGATGCCAGAACAAGCCAGGAATGAAGAAACAAGGACACAACCAAAGTAAGCAACAAACGCTACAGCACCCAAGACTGTAATTTAGATAAATCTGACACTAAACCCTGCTCTGCTCTTTACCTACTAGAAATACCATCCTTGTATTAACTGCTAGAGATACTATCCTTATATGCACTGCTAGACTATACCTAGAGATTGTATTAAGCTGCTAGAGATACTATCCTTGTATTGAACTGCTAGAGTTACTATCCTTGTATTGAACTGCTAGAACCACTGCTAGACTGTACCTACTAGAAATACTAGCCTTGAAGTCTGCCCTGTACCATGAAGCAGACACCCAAAATGGCACCAGCCTTTCTAGCCCTAATCAGCGGTTACCTCCTCAGTGGTCTATTCCACTGCACCCTAGCCCTCACTACCAACCACAATCCCATACCTGTCCTACAAAGCTCAGGATACCTCCTACCAACCAGCAATGGAAGCTAAGCACACCTTATACACACACCTACTCTACGTCTCACTTCAACACACTAAAAACACCCAGCTAGAGAAGCATCCATGCCCCCACAATCTGAAATGTGCCCTTATAAATGCACGCTCAGTCCACAAGAAATGGCCAGCTATTTCCTACCTGATATCCAAACATGACTTGGACATCCTAATGGTCACCGAGACGTGGCTGTCCAACTCGGATACGATCCTACTCAACCAGCTCATCCCCCTCCCAACTTCTCAATTCACACCAGCCACAGAACTGACCATAGGGGTGGAGGAGCACTCATTCTTACCACAACAGAACTCTAGTTTCAGATGATCATTGCCACTAGCACAATGCACCTCGACTCAATCACCATAGCCAACAAGTACAGCTCCATCAACCTGATCTACAGATCCCCGTCTCCCTCCCCTGGTGACCTCTCAATGATAATTGAACTCGCCTGCAACGTCAACAACCCGCGCACACCATACTGAATAATGGGCGATTTCAACTTGCCTGCTCTACAAGACACCCACTCCAAAGCCTTCCTTGAGGCACTTAACGAGTTGGGCTACAAACAAGTAATAAATGCTCCCACTCACTTAAGAGGAAACAAGCTAGACCTGGTCTTCGCCCCAAGATCAGCCGTAGACCTGAACCACAACCTCGTCATATCACCCCAGTACCATGGTCCGACCACAGTCTGATCAGATTTCAAATGCCCTCGCACCCTGATAACAAAAGTTCCCATACTTCAGATGAGGCCTCCATAGCACCAACAGGACATTTCTGACCCTTCGACAAAGAAGAGATCCTTAACAAAACCCTCCACTCTTCAACCTGTCAGCCCCTAGCCTCGAGGAAATGATCTCCACCTGGAACAATAGCCTGGGATCCATTGCTCACCTATCAGCCCCAAATAAACCAAATTTATTTTATTTATTTATTTAACTGTATTTATATCCCGCTTTTCACCGTGTCAAATAAACCACCAAGGAAAAGAAAGACCACTCCATGGTACTCCACTGAGCTACGAATGTCACTCCTCCACCTAAGGAAGCTTGAAAGGCGATGGCATCGCTCACGCTCCACTGACGACCAGAGAGCAAACACCTCCTACCTAAAAAAACACTGCGAAGCAGTCACGGAGAAAATGAGGAAATATCATGCAGAGCTCCTGCAGCGCTCCTTAAACAAACCACATGACCTATTTAACCTAGTGAAGACCCTAACAAAAGAACCTTCCCCTACCCAACCAAGCATGATACAACCACAGGAATTCGCAGACTACCTACAATCCAAAACAAGCCAGACCTACTTAACCACAAACCCCATTCATTTACACGAGTCACACCATCCAACACCACTGACTGCCTCCTCAACCCTATCAGAGAAAGGCACCGAGGATATCATCACCACCATCAACACCACCACAGCGCCAAATGACCCTTGCCCAGCTTTCTGGATAAAGACACTGCGCGTGGAATTCAGCCCATTTCTATCTAAACTCATGGACCTTTCCTTCTCAACAGGGACATTCCCACGAAGTCTGAAACAAACATCCATCAGGCCACTTCTAAAGAATCACAAACTAGACCCCCAGAAGGTGGAATCATACAGACCAATCTCAAGCATTCCACTACTGGCCAAAATAATTGAAAAGGTTGTCCAATGCCAAATCCAACACCACATCGAGACCACCGCTCCTCTCGACCCATGTCAACACGGATTCAGAGAATCATATGGCGTCGAGACTCTCCTGATCACCCTCTTCAGTACCCTAATAACCGGAATGGACAACATCAGACAAGGATTTGCTCTAATTTTCTTGGCTACTGCCGCAGCATTTGACTCTGTCAATCATGATCTGCTTATGGGGTGCCTCAAGGAAAAGGGAATCCATGCCGCAGCTCTAAACTGGTGTAAGTCATACCTTTCAGACAGATGGCTCCACGACCTCCGAACCTTTCCAACAAAAACAAGGTGTACCACAGGGATCCTCGCTCTCGGCCCTGCTGTTCAATATATACAGTACATGCAACCCATCTGCTCACTCATCCGCTCCTTCAATGTTGCCTGCCTGGTATACGCCGATAATGTACTGCTCTACATGCCGTTCTCAACCGACCAGCCAGACTTTTCACCGCTAACAACCTGCTTCGATGCTGTTACTGACTGGCTCCACACCCAAAACCTCAGAATAAACTTCAAAAAAACGGACGCCCTATTCATGATCAGGAACCAAACATTTACACCCCCCCACCTCATTGAAAATAAGAGATGCCAAGCTCCTAAGCAAACCCACGATCCGCTTTCTAGGGGTCACAATAGACCAATATCTAGACATGAAAGCCAATATAAATAACATGTTCAAGGCAGTCTACCACAAGATACAGACAATCCGGCACCTACGTCCCCTGCTGGAGCCGGACGACTTCAGGATAATTTATCAAGCACTCATAATCCCCCACTTCGACTACGCCAACTCAATTCTACATGGACTCTGAAGAACATGCTGAACCCACTTCAGCTGGCAATGAACGCCACCACCAGAATACTACACGGAGCCTCAAAGAGGGATCTCATAACCCCAATCTTGAAACACCTCCACTGGCTGCCTGTCCACTGCCGACTCTCCTTCAAAATACTACTACTAACCTTCAAAGCCAATCAACAATTGCCTCACTCACGGACCTCGTCCACCCCACTCCCCCCAACAGATCCAGAAGGTCATTCGCTGCCAACACACTGATAATCTCAAATGCAATCACGAAATGCTCGCAAGCAACAAGGAACAGAGCCTTTATGTTCTATGCTCCCACAAGCTGGAACGCCCTCCCAACCACCATCCGGTCCATTACGGACCTTGCCCAGTTTAGGAAGGCACTGAAATACCATCTCTTCCTCCTACATTACTCCCAGGCTAGTGATAAACCACAATCAGACATACCCAACCACCAGAACAGCGCCCCTTGCACACCCACGTCACACTGATGCAACGCCACTAGAACAACTGTATAACCTGTAAATAGCAACATGTATATAGCTATCTACTCTTGTAAATAGTTGATAAGCAACGCTGTTCACTACTGTATCTGTGACCCGTGGGCCCAGCCTGTATATAGTTACCCACGTTAGTCCCCAAGTTACACCACTTGTTCATTGTAATGTACAGTGCAGGTTTCCACTGCACTGTACAGGCTACTGTTTGCCTGTAAACCGCACAAATGATAAAGAGCGCGGTATAGAAAAGATATTAAATAAAATAAATAAAATATCATGGACTGCCCGAAGAACAAACCAGTCAGTACTAGAGGAAATCAAACCTAAGCTTTCCTTAGAAGCTCAGATGACAAGACTTCGACTTTCATAGTTTGGACATATCATGCGAAGAGAGAGGTCATTAAAGAAAGGCATCATGCTTGGCAAGATAGAAGGTCAACGCAAAAGAGGAAGGCTGGCAATGAGATGGATCGATCAGGGCCGGCCCATCCATTGAACAAGAATGTTTTTTGCACAGGGCCCCGCATTTCAGGGGGCCCCGCGCAAAAAACATTCTCCATCATCCCAAGTAGATAAAAAAAAAAAACAAATCGGCTGCTGCTGCCGCTTCTGCCGTGGCAACAGCAGAATCAAGCGTTCCTCTGCGGGGCCCCCCTGCCCGGCAGAAGCCTCCCTGCAGCATCAGCTAGCTCCGGAGTCCCAAAGCGCGGGCTTCTTTCAGAGTCGCGAAGAGAGAGCTTCTCTGATCTCTCGCGGCTCTGTTAAGCCCGCCAAGGGTGATGGGAAATCCCATCAGCCCCAGCGGGATTAACAGAGCCGCGAGAAAGAGAAACTCTCGCGGCTCTGAAAGCCCGCGCTTTGGGACTCCGGAGCTAGCTGATGCTGCAGGGAGGCTTCTGCCGGGCAGGGGGGCCCCGCGAAAGAACACTTGATTCTGCTGCTGCGACGGCAGAAGCGGCAGCAGCAGCCGGTTTGTTTTTTTTTAATCTACTTGGGATGATGGGTGGAGGGGGGTTAGGACTGGTAATGGACTATGGGAGGGGCTAAGACTGGAAGTGGACTGATGGGGGGGTTAGGACTAGTAATGGGCTATGGGGAGGCTAAGACTGGAAGTGGGCTGATGGGGGAGGGTTAGGACTAGTAATGGGCTATGGGAGGGCTAGGACTGGAAGTGGGCTGATGGGGGGTTAGGACTAGTAATGGGCTATGGGGAGGCTAAGACTGGAAGTGTGGAGGTTTAGGACTGGTAATGGGTTATGGGGGGATAGGACTGGAAATGGGCTGATGGGGGGGTTCGGACTGGAAATAGGATATGGGGGGGCTAAGACTGGAAATGGGCTGATGGGAGGTTAGGACTGGAAATGGGCTATGGGGGGGCTAAGACTGGAAATGGGCTGATGGGGGGTTAGGAATGGTAATGGGCAAAGGAGGGGGCTAAGACTGGAAATGTGCTATGGGGGGGCTAAGACTGGAAATGGGCTGATGGGGGGGTTAGGACTGGAAATGGGCTATGGGGGGGCTAAGACTGGAAATGGACTGATGGGGGATTAGGCCTGGTAATGGGCTATGGAGGGGGCTAAAACTGGAAATGGGCTGATGGGGGGGTTAGGACTGGTAATGGGCTATGGGGGGGGCTAATACTAGAAATGGGCTGATGGGGGGTTAGGACTGGTAATGGGCTATGGAGGGGGCTAAGACTGGAAATGGGCTGATGGGGGGCTAGGATTGGAAATGGGTGATGGGGAGGTTAGGAAGTAATGGGCTATGGGGAGGCTAAGATTGGAAATGGGCTGATGGGGGGGTTAGGACTAGTAATGGCCTATGGGGGGGCTAGGACTGGAAATGGGCTGAGTGGAAGGGGGGCTTGAACTGCAAATAGCTGATGGGGACGGGGCTTGGAATGGAGATGGGCTGAGTGGAAGAGGGGCTTGAACTGCAAATAGCTGATGGGGAGGGGGGCTTGAAATGGAAATGGGCTGTGAGGGGAGGGAGCTAGGACTGGAAATGGGCTGAGTGGGGGGGGGCTAGGACAGGAAATGGGATGATGGAGGGGCTAGAATAGGACTGGAAATGGGCTGTTGGGGGGTGCTAAGATTGGAAATGGGCTGTGGTGGGGGCTTGGATTGAAATGGACTCATGGAGGGGCTAGAACTGGAAGTAGGCTCATGGGGGGCTTGGATTGGAAATGGGCTGAGTGGAGGGGAGCTAGGATTTGACATGGGCTGATGGTGGGGCTAGGAAAGGACTAGAAATGGGCTGCTGGGCTGGGATTGGAAATGAGCTGATGGAGGGACTTGGATAGGAATGGAAATGGATGGGGGAGCTAGGACTGGAAATGGGCTGATGGTAGTGCTAGGATAGGATTGGAAATGGGCTTACAGGGGGCTAGGACTGGAAATGGGCTGATGTGGGGACTAGAAGGGAGTGGATGCTGGGCGGGGCTGGAACTAGAATGGAGCTGATGTTGGGGGAGGATTAGAATGGGATGGAGCTGGGAGAGTGAAATGGAGACGGAAAAAATATTTTGTGTGGGAGGGAAGACAAATCTACAATTGGCCAGATATTGGGAGAGTAAGTGGGGATTGAGGATGGAGGGGTAAAATTTGAGTGGACGAAATAGGAATGAGGAAAGAGCAAAAGGAGATTATGTATGTTAAAGCAGATGTAGAGAGAGAATGGAAAAAAACTACAAGAGAGAAGAAAGGACAAATGGACAGCAGATGATGGAGAGTTAGCATAAGACACGAAGAAACCAGAAGAAAGTGGCTGGAGCAATTGCTGCTAAAAAAAATGCACAAAAGGTAGAAAAATATCTCTTTATTTTGAATTTATTAATTGGAATATGTCAGCTCTGGGAAATGTGCATCATTAACGTCTGCGCTTTGTTTAGTACAAGAGCAAATTAATGTATAGTTTTATTTCTACAGTGTTGTACATTCCAAGTTTGGCTTTTGGGATTCCCAGTTTAATTATTGTCTTCCTGTTTCTAAATTGTGATTCCTTGTTTGGTGATGGTCTATGTTCTGCATGTGTAACTGAGCTGAGGTATTCTGTTTATGTAATTCCTATTTGACATTGCTACTTGTTCTCTTTCCCCAGTAGGTCATGTATTGTTATTCTCTGAAATGTATTGGTTTAATATTTGCAGTGTTGCCTTTTGATAAGTAGGGTCTGGTGCTTTGTGAGTCCTGGTAGTTCTGTTATAATACGGCAGGTTTGCTATGGGTTCTAAATGGGCAGTGTTTGTTGTAGTTCCTAATGTGTCTGGCGGTTGGCACTGGATTACAGTAATGTAGAAATCTTTTAGTCTTTCTTTATCCATACACTCATTAAGAGGCATGTTTACTAAAAGTTAGTGTATGGTAACATCATGCAAATATTTATGCAAATGAGGTCCCTTATGCAAATGAGGCCCCGCACCGAGTCTCCGCACATGGCCCCGCACCCCCCTTGGGCCGCCCCTGGGATCGATACAATAACAGCAGCTGTGGGTGCCACTCTATGAACAATGAGCCGCCTGACTGAAGACCAAACACAGTTTAGATCAACTATCTAGAGGATTGCCATGAATCAACACCAACTTGATAGCACTTAACAACAACAACAACCACCTGGAGATGACCTGGTAATTTTCCAGAACGGGGGATGCTACCTTCTGCCCAGTTACATCAAGCTGGGAGGAGACTCCTCTGGGAGGGACAATATAAACCATTTCCAAAGGCAGTACTGTTTTTGGCAGCATGCCAGTGCACCATAGAGAAGTAGTGGAGTCTGTCTCAGAGGGGCAGGAGGTTGTGGCTATCCCCAAGCCCTCATTCCATTTATAGGAGCCACAAGGCCAAAGATGCAGGAGGAGAGAGCAATAGGATTGGAAGATGTTTTGAGATCAATCTACACTAACATTCATCTGTGAAGATGCAAACCCTGAAGTATCTCCACTAGCTCGAGAGCAGTACAGCTGGTGGTGAAGAGAAGGAGTGAAGCAACTACCTTGGGGAGCCACCTACTTCCAGGAGCAGAGGAACCACAGGAATCCATCAGCAACTAGTTAAACCAGAATGCGTTGTTACTAACCTGTAACAGATGATCTCTGGGAACAGCAGGAATCAGTCTTCACATATGGGTGATGTCGGTATCAACGAAGCCCATGCGGGAACACTCCCCAGCATCCAATTGAAAAGCCTATGTATGCACCCCACTATGCCTGCATATCTGCCTTCCTGTTTTCCCAACTCCTCTCCTCAGTTGAGTTTGTAGCTGCGCGATAGAGGAAAAATAAAAAATATCCTACAACTCTTAGGGGAGGATGGTAGGTTGTGAAGATTGATTCCTGCTGTTCACGGAGATCACCTGTTACAGGTGAGAAACAGTGCTATCTCCAGGAACAAGCAGGAATGCAATCTTCACATATGGGACTCACTAGCTCCCAGGCACCAGACTAAACAGACAACCATGAGGCTAGAGTATGGAGCCAGAGGGTATAGATACAGAGTGGTCCCATTGGACTCGATTACAGCTTGCAAGAGGATGGCTAGAGGAGTCTGGTGTCATAAAAGTCCAGGACGGAGGGTAGGAGTTGAGATTAAGTCCCAAAAAGATGCTGAAGGACAGTCTAGCCACAGACAGCATCCCGATGAGAGTCCTTGTCTAGGAGGTAGTGAGCAGCGAAGGCTTGAATGGAGGACTAGGTAGTTGCTCAAGAGATCTCTTTGATAGAGACAGAACAAAGATTGGCAACAGAGGTTGCCATGGCCTGCACATTGTGTGCAGTGATGTGACCATCAAGGGAGAGTCCTGCCTGAGAATAGGCAAAAGAAATACAGACCGTAATCCAGTTGGATAGGGTATATTTCAACACTGGACATCCAAGGTGACTTAGATCAAAGGAGACAAATTGAGAGGTTTTCCTGAAATTTTTGGTTCTGTCCAAGTAGAAAGCCAGAGCACATTTGCAATCTAGCGTGTGTAGTGCTGCTTCAGCTTTGGAGGCATGAAGTCTGGGAAAGAAGACCGGGAGCATTACAGACCGATTAATATGAAAAATTGAGAACACCTTTGAGAGGAAGTGTGGATGGGTCCAGAGAACCACTGTATCATGGTGGAAGCAAGTGTATGGACGATCCAATACTAAGGCCTGTAGCTCACTGATACAGTGAGCAGAGGTGAGGGCAATGAGGAAGATGACTTTCCAGGACAGGAATTTCAAAGAAGTGGTAGCTAAAGGCTCAAAGGGAGGCTTTAGAAGCTGAGCTAGGACCACATTAAGGTCCCATGCTACTGGCGGAGGTCTGATTGGTGGCTTGGATAGTAGTAGTCCCCGCATGAAGCATTGTACCAAGGGGTGCAAGGAACAGCTGCAGTCATGCATTCTCCTGTGTGGCAAACAGATCTATTTTGGGGGTTCCCCATAGGTGGAAGATCTAGGAGGCTGTCTCCTGATTTAGAGTCCACTCATGTGGATGCAAGATGTGGCTGTGCCTGTCTGTCAGGAGGTTGAGTTCACCAGGGACATACACCACCCTGAGATGGATGTGGTGTGCAATGGAGAAGAACCAGAGATGAAGGGCTTCTTGGCAGAGGGGATAAGAGTCCATTCCCCACTGCTTGTTCATATAGAACACAGCTACCTGGTTATCCATCTGGACTAAAACTTGTTTGCCTGAAAGTTGGGACTGAAAAACCCAAAGGGCATTTGTGAAAGCACGAGCTTGAGGAGATTGAACTGCATCTGAGGTTCCTGTTCTGTCCACTGCCCTTGTGTATTTAGACTGTCCAGATGTGCATCCCACTCGAATTTGGAAGCATCCATCATTAGGGTGCATTGAGGTGGAGGCATCTGAAAAGGTGACTTTCCGAGTAGGTTTTGAGGGATGCACCACCACTGAAGGGAGTTGACCAGAGGAGGTGTGATGCAAATCTTGTCGGAGACCCGCCCGGTTGCTTGGGTCCACTGAGACGATAACGTCCATTGAGCCTGTCGCATATATAGCCAGGCATATGGGATGACATGGACTATGAAGGCCATGTGATTCAGAAGGCACAGCATGTCTCGAGTGGTGACCACTGGGTAGCTTCTTATAGCGTGGGCCAGCTCAATGAGACGGGCAAAGCGATCCTCTGGGAGGAAAGCTTGAACCTGATGAGTGTCTAGAAGTGCTCCGATGAATTTGAGCTGCTGGGATTGCACCAGGTTGGATTTGGGAACGTTTAGAACAAAACAAAGAATTTGGAGTACCATGATGGTTTGATGAAGAGTTAGTTTTACCTCTTCTGGAGATTCTCCCCTTATTAACCAACCGTCTAAGTAGGGGAAGACAAAGATCTCCAAAGTATGAAGGTAGCCTGCAACCACCGCCATGCACTTTGTGAATACTCAGGATGTGGATGCTAGCTTGAAGGGAAACACCCGATACTGGCAGTGGGTTTGCTGAACCCAGAACTAAAGAAAATGTCTGTGTAGAGGGTGGATCAGGAAATGAGTGTATGCCTCCTTGAGGTCTAGAGAACATACCCAATCATTTCTCTGAAGATAAGGCAGAAGTGTTCTGAGGGAAATCATCTTGAATTTTTCTCAAACAAAGAACTTGTTGAGATCTCAAAGATCTAGAATGGGCTTGAACCCTCCTGTCTTCTTGGGAATGAGGAAGTAAGGAGAGTAGAAGCCCTTGCCCTCTTGGGTGGCAGGAACTATTTTGACAGCACCCTGTGTTAACAGGGCAGCAACTTCCATTGAAAGGAGATTGGCCTGAAAGGTATTGGCTGGATAATTCTTCATGAAGGTATTGGGGAGAAAGTTTTGGAAATGCAGCAGTTAACCCCTTTGAACAATGTTAAGAGTCCATTGCTCTGATGTGCTGAGTTGCCACCTGTGGGTGTAAGAACAAAGTGTGCCTGCTATGTGAAGGGGCTGAGGACCCTGTAGAGGCAGAGTGGCTTTGCTCTCTAGAAAGGAGTAAAAAACCAGGTGCTGACTGAGGTGGAGCAGTTGGTTGTGGCTTAGGTGCCCTAGGTTTCTTAGGCTGACAAGGGCCCTGTTGCTTCTGTTGTTGCTGCTGGGATTGGTAAGCAGCCTGAGGTGGAAAAGAATGGAAATATCTCTTCTTTTTAGAATAGAAAGATTTCTTGGAATTGGCCTTCTTTCTGGAGTGGTCAGAAGTCTTTCGGGAGAGCCTTTTGAGGGTGAGATCATCCTCCTCAAGCTCCCAGCTTTCTCTCTCCAACCCTTTCCAAAGATGTTTTCTCCAGAGCAGGGAATATTGGCTAATTTATCTTAAACCCATTGCTTGAGGTCCAATGCCTGGAGCCAGGCCATCCTGCGAGCACCAAACAGTTGAGGCTCTGCTGGAAGACTCAAAGGCATCAAAAGATGCCCTTGGATGTATTCTGATTTTGCTTGACTAAGGCCAGGAATATATCTTGTTTGTCATCAGGAAGGAGAGGAGCAAGATTCTCCAAATCTCTGGAGATATCTTTATGATACATGCCCATGTAGATCATGTACAAAGTGATCTTGGACATGAGCATGCATGCCTGAAAATAGTGACGCCCAAAGGCATCGGAAGCTCTAGCATCTTTGCCTGACAGCATGGAAAAATGAGTCTTTGAACTGTTGATGTGGCGCATGGCTGATTCCACTACCATGGAATGGTATGGTAACTCGGGCTTTTGAAAGCTCAGAGATGGCAGAACTCAGTACATGGTTTCAAGCTATTTGCTGATATGTCAGGAGGCCCTGTTAACAGTTCCGCCTATGTACCATTAAATCCTGTAGGATTCAATGCACCAGTAATGTGGCCACCTCATTGGGTGTCAAGGAGTATTCGAGGATTTCTAATTCCTCTGCCCTTGGTTCTGTCTCCGATGTTACAGTTATCTGGAGACCTGCTGCCATATCCCTAATGAATTCCTGAAAGGACATGTCCTCTGGCAGGGATTAACACCGCTCATGAAGAGGAGAATGGTCAGAAGGGATGTCCCAGGTGGCCCTGGAATCCTCATGTGTCTTCCAAATTGAAAGATTAAGAGTCTGGTTCCAAAAGAAAGTCAAAGTGTTGATGCTCATGCAGAGCTGTATCAGTAGTGGGAACCAGACCAATGATGCTGGTCAGTTCCAATGTTGGCATTGGAGGGTGAGGATCTCTGGAAATAGGCTAAAGGGCTGGCATGGGATTGGGAGGTATGGGTCTCGAGGTGAGAACCGATGCTTGTGTTCCTGGAGCTGTCGATACCACTGGTACCAAGGCTGCCAGGAGTGCTGCCAAACTCCTCTCGATAGTGAGGATAAACTGATCGAGGGAGGAAACCGATGCTTGAGTGGAATCACATATGGGGCTTCGAGCCACAGTCCCTGAGCATGGTACCAGTAGCTCTCTGAAGGTCGAAGCCTTGGGAGCATCCTGGAGCTCCTGTGGTGCTTTGGAGGGTTGGTCCTCCCGCCAGGGCTGTTTGGCAGGCCGGTCAGCATCAATGCACCTGTTGGTGAATCTCAATGATGATTTAGAAACTTACCTCGATGATCAGTATCAGACTTCGATGCAGATGCTTTAGTTTTAGACTTAAGTTTGGACTTTGAAGAGGCTTGAGAACCAAAAGAGGAGACAGACATCCTCGACGATGCAGAAGCAATGGAAATAGAGTCTGGGGTGAGCAGAGAATCATACTTATTGGCTCTGTTCTTTAGGCCTCGTTTCATCATTTGTAGGCACAAAAGACATTCTTATAGCAGATGGTCTGGGCCCAAACATTTTAAACAACCGTCATGTGTATCAGTGAGTGAGATAGTACCAGAACATTTGGTACGTTTTTAAAAGCACTGGAGTGTTTTTCATTGTGGCAAGAAAAATAGGCAGAAGCCTAAATTGGCGGTGAAACCACCAACTAGAAAAGGAAAAGAAAAAGAAAAGATTAGAAAAAAGTAAGAAAGATGATGGGGCCAGTATCAGGGAAGGTACCGGCGCTGACGGAAAGGCAGAGCACAGATAAAACACTAAAAAAGATTGTTTTCTTCTTGTCACCAACGAAAAACTATCTGCTGGCTCTTCAAAAAATGAAGAACTCCGTCAGTACTGACATCACCCATATGTGAAGACTGCATTCCTGCTTGTTCCTGGAGATCCAACAGTGACCACAGAGCAATACGTATTGGGGACCTGTACCTGCACAACTATTAGCTCAAGGTACACTAGGAAAGACTACTAGAGCAGGAGGAGAGTTCCCACTTAGGGTAACCACAATGAGTAATAAAAGTGAAGGAGTGGAGAACTTGGAGTAAAATTCCAGTACTAGGAAAGAAGTACTAAGATTGAATCATTGTAATATAACAGAGTGAGAATAGAAAGAATGAATTTGCTTGTAAAATATTTTGAGAGAAAGGAAATGAAATAAACTGTTAAATAGATACGGAGGTAGTACCAGGGGTGAGGGCCTGAGTAGGTGAAGGAAGAGCATCTGGAAATTTCCAGATGAAGGGAGGAAGACGGGAGAGCTAACAAGCTCGGAGGAGCACGGGGAAGCCTATAGGGAAAGATGAGTGTGGCAAGATAAGGATAATTTCAATAGCAAGCCATCTCTCCTGGTGTAATTCAGCTGTACCAGTTGGGATGGGGTTTCTTCACTGATGTGCAGTACCTTCTGGAAAGCGTAGTTACTCACCTGTAACAGGTGTTCTCCAGGAGCAGCAGGAATCAGTCCTCACTTATGGGTGACGTCGGCGCCGACGGAGCCCTCGCGGAGCAATTTTCCCCAGCTTTCAAAGAAAGCCTTTGGGAATTGCAGCGCGCATGCGCGGTCCTCTTCCCGCCCGAGGGTGCCATCTTAGCCAGTCAGATGACATAGCTAAAAAAGACAGCATAAAATTATTTGCAAGAACATAAGCAGACGATTGCAACTCCAAGGGGAGGAGGGAGGGTAGTGAGGACTGATTCCTGCTGCTCCTGGAGAACACCTGTTACAGGTGAGTAACTACGCTTTCTCCAGGACCAAGCAGGAAGTCAGTCCTCACTTATGGGACTCCCAAGCTCAAGGCTACCGGAGACCCTAAGCACAAAATGAGCTCCCTCTAGCTCAGCAGCACAGAAGGAAAGAATCTTCGCTGAATTATCACCCACCGGTAGCCCACATCCGGGATGGAGGGTAGGAGTTGCTCAGACCTCAAAGAGATTACGGAGGACTGCCTGTCCGAAAGCACTGTCCCTGCGGGACTCCCTCTCGAGACAGTAATGGACCGCAAAAGTCTGGCTCGAAGACCAAGTAGCGGCCCGGCAGATGTCTGCCAGCGGAACAGAGCGGAGGTAAGCCACTGACGTAGCCTTTGCCCGAACGCAATGAGCCGTGACTCGACCTTCCAAGGAGAGTCCGGCAGCCCCATAAGTCCAAGAGATACAGTCCGCAACCCAGATGGACAGAGTACGCTTGGAGACCGGGAGCCCCAATTTATTGGGGTCAAAAGACACAAAAAGCTGAGCAGCTTTACGGTGCTCCCGCGTACGGTCAAGGTAGAAGTTCAATGCCCTTCTACAGTCCAGGGTATGGAGGACCGTTTCAGCTCGGCTGGAGTGCGGTCTGGGAAAGAAGGTTGGAAGTACCACCTCCTGATTGATGTGAAAAGGGGAGACCACTTTTGGAAGAAATTTTGGATGAGTCCGTAGGACTACCCTATTTTTGTAGAACCGAGTGTAAGGGGGATCAGACACGAGGGCCTGCAATTCACTTACGCGTCTAGCGGAAGTGAGGGCTATCAAGAACAATGTTTTCCAAGAAAGAAAACGGAGAGAACAGGTAGCCATAGGTTCAAAAGGCGGACAGGTGATCCGCTGTAAAACCACATTCAGGTCCCAGTCAGGCGCTGGCGGGCGCAGAGGTGGTTTAAGTAGGAGGAGACCTCGGAGAAACCTCGCTACGAGAGGGTCGCTGGAAAGAGGTCTACCGTCCACCGGTACATGATGTGCCGAGAGAGCACTGAGGTGAACTTTGACGGAGTTGGACTTAAGTCCCAGATTAGAGAGGTGTAGCAAGTACTGCAAGATCACCGACACCGGGCAGGAGAAGGGATCCTGAGACTGTTGGGTACACCAGACGGCAAAGCGACGCCATTTAAGGGCGTAGCATTTGCGGGTAGAAGGCCGTCGCGAAGCCAAGACGACCTCCTCCACCTCTGCCGGCAGGAGAAGGGGAGCAAGGACTACCCTCTCAGCAGCCAGGCCATGAGGTTGAGAGACCTGAGGTTGGGGTGTAGTAGCGACCCCTGATCCTGAGTGAGGAGATCCGGTTGTACCCCCAGAGGGAATGGATCCTCCACCGCTAATTGCAGTAGGAGCGGAAACCACGGCTGTCTGGGCCAGCGAGGGGCCACCAGGATCATGAAGGCTTTGTCTCGGAGAACCTTGAAAAGAGTCCGAGAGACTAGCGGGATGGGAGGGAAAGCGTACAGAAGGCTCCCCGACCATGAAATTAGAAAAGCATCCGCCGCAACCCGAAGGGGGTGTGGCTGACGAGAGCAGAAGCGAGGAAGCTGCCGGTTGTGAGGACTGGCAAAGAGATCCACCGTGGGGAGGCCCCACTTTAGGAAGAGCTTCTGAACTACCAAGGGATCCAGCCGCCACTCGTGCGGCTGGAGGAGCCTGCTGAGTTTGTCCGCCAGGCAATTTTCTTGGCCCGGGAGATAAACTGCCTTGAGGAGAATGCCGTGACTGACGGCCCAAGAGCAGAGCTTCTGTGCCTCCCGGCAGAGGAGGAAGGAGCCCGTGCCCCCCTGCTTGTTCACGTAGAACATGGCAACTTGATTGTCCGTCTGGACAAGGACGGACTGGTGGGAAGTCAGGTGGGAGAAGGCCTTGAGAGCCAGGCGGATCGCCCTGAGCTCCAGGAAGTTGATCTGCTGAGCAGACTCCCACGTGGTCCAGAGGCCCTGAGTACATGCCCCTTGGCAATGTGCTCCCCAGCCCAGGAGGGATGCATCCGTGGTCAGCACCCGGGTCGGCTGGGGTGACTGGAAAGGCATACCGAATATCAGGTTCGGCTGCCGAAGCCACCACCGGAGAGACGAGATCAGCGGCTCGGAGACGCGCACTAGGACTGCTAGGCCGCCTGTGGCTTGGCGCCACTGCTGGCGGAGACACCATTGAGCAGGCCGCATATTCAGGCGGGCATTGGGGGTCACATGGACGGTGGAAGCCATATGACCGAGTAGTCTCAGGAAGCGCCTGGCGGAGACCAGAGGCTGGCTGCGAAAACGGCCGGCTAGGTCCATGAGCCGTTGAGCCCTGTCGAGCGGTAGGTACGCTCGTGCCTGAGGAGTGTGTAGCCTTGCGCCGATGAACTCGAGATCCTGTGAGGGGAGCAAAGTGGACTTTGCGAAATTTATAACAAAGCCCAAGTACTGCAGGAGAGTCACCGTGCGGTGCGTGGCGCTGGTGACCTCCGGAGCTGACGCCGCTCTGATGAGCCAGTCGTCGAGGTATGGAAAGACATAGAGGCCGTGAAGCCGGAGATGGGCCGCCACCACCGCGAGACATTTTGTGAAGACTCGCGGTGCGGAGGACAGGCCAAAGGGCAGTACTCTGTACTGGTAATGATTTCCTGCCACCACAAACCTTAGGTATTGGCGGTGGCTTGGGTGGATGAGGATGTGCGTGTAGGCATCCTTTAGATCCAAGGAGCATAGCCAATCTCCCTGCTGGAGTTAGGGCAGAAGGATTCCAAGGGTAAGCATCTTGAACTTCTCCCGCACAAGGAACTTGTTGAGGTTGCGCAAGTCCAGGATGGGTCTGAGGCCCCCTGTTCTCTTTGGTATTAAAAAATACCTGGAATAAAAGCCTTGACCTCTCAGGTGGTGTGGCACCGGTTCCACCGCCTGTTCCTGCAGAAGACCTGCTAACTCCTGAAGGAGTAATTCCCTGTGCAGAGGGGGTCGTGGAGGTTCTCCCGGAAAATAGGAGGGAGGGACCTGGTGGAAGTGGAGAAGATAGCCTTCTCACACAACTTGAAGCACCCAGGCATCTGTGGTGATGCTGGACCACCTGTGGGCGAAGTGGACCAGCCGGCCTCCGGTGCTGGGAGGAATCTGCGGGGGGGGAGAGGCTATGCTTTGCGAGTCAAAAACCCCCACCCTGCTGAGCAGGGGCTGGTGGCGCAGGCTTGGGGGCTTGCTGCCTACGGGACCCGTTACCCCGTCCCTTGGCCTGCTGGCCCTGTTGGGGAGCTGCAGGGGCCTGATAATGGGGGTATTGTTTGTAGGCAGCCGCCTTCCTCGGGTAAAAGGACTTTTTCCCCGAGCCCTTCTTTTTCTGGGAAGGGGCGGAGGTCTTCCTAGAAAGCCTGGTCCTGGTGAGAGTCTCAGTCTCAATTTGCGCAGCCTTTTCCGCCATGGGCTTGCCAAAGAGGTTTTCGCCTCGGCAGGGGACATCGACCAACTTGTCCTGCACCCAGGGCTCAAGGTTGGACGACTGAAGCCAAGCCTGTCGGCGGGCACCGATGCCGGCTGCGGCCACTCGAGCCGATGCTTCAAAGCCATCATAGGCTGCCCGGGACATGAACTTTGAGCATTCCCGAATGCCAGTGGACAAGGCCAGGAACCTCCGCAAGGGTTCCTCGGACAAACCAGCGGAGAATCCGGATAGCTCTTTAGCCAGATCCCGGAGATACATGCCCATGTATAGCTGGTAAGTCTGGACACGACATGCGAGCATAGAGCCCTGGAAACACTTCTTACCAAGGCCATCCAGGTTACGGGCCTCCCTGCCAGGAGGCACCGAGGAGTGCATCTTCTGGCTCTTAAGACGATGCATGGCCGATTCCACTACCATGGAATGGTGTGGTAGCTGTGCCTTTTGAAAGCCAGGGCTCTTGCGGACTCGATAGATAGAATCGACCCGCTTGCTCAGGACCGGCGAGGAGGCCGGACTCTCCCACATGCGGAAGAGTAGCCGTTCCAGCATAGGAGGAACCGGTACAGTAAAGTGTTCCCTCGCGGGAGAGTCATACTGGAGGGCGTCGAGCTCTTCGGCTCGAGGCTCCTCCTCGGGATCCGCAGGGAAGGCCAAAGCCTTGGCCATATCCCTAACGAAGTCCGAGAACCGGGCATCCTCCGGGGGGGACTGCTTCCGAGGCTCGGACTCCGGTGAGTCCGAGGGGACACACCGAGTCCGGAAAGAATCAGGCGACTCTTCCTCTTCAGACTCCCAGACCGACTCCGACGAGGACTCGGTGGGGTCGGCCCGGGCAGGGCGTGGCGCCTGCCGCCCCGACGCCGAGGGAGTCGGCGTCGGCGACCTCGGTCCCGAACGGGAGGCCGAGGGTGACCTCGACCGAGGATCGACTCGAGTTCTCATCGACTCGAGGATCGGCTCGGTCTCCGGGGTCGACTTGGACGTCGACGTCCCGGCGGTCGGGGCAGCGGCGCCAGCGAGGCCAGCGAGCAGTGCCCGCTGCTGGTCCATGAAGGCAGACAGTCTGCTCTCCAGGGCCATCAACCTGAGTCCGAGCTCAGGTGACCCAGCAGCCCCCGACTCGGGCCCCGACGGCGTCGGGCCCGACGTCGGCTGTCGCGGAGGTGAGTCCAGAAGGACCACAGGACTTACCCGAGCAGGCATCTCCGACTCCAGGCGAGGTCGCTTCGTGAGGTGTTCCTTCTCCAAGGACCCGGGGCGGCTGTCGGTGCTATGCGACCTGGCCCTCGCGGAACCAGGAGCGTCCACCGACGCCGCCCTCGCGGGTTTCACCGTCCGACGATGGTCCCCGGAGGGAGAACCACGGTCGGAGGAACTCCGGCGA
The DNA here is from genome assembly GCA_033557465.1 of Ichthyophis bannanicus. Classification (NCBI taxonomy): domain Eukaryota; kingdom Metazoa; phylum Chordata; class Amphibia; order Gymnophiona; family Ichthyophiidae; genus Ichthyophis; species Ichthyophis bannanicus. The sequence goes on along the minus strand of JAWIIG010000024.1, from coordinate 10,602,352 downwards.
CGGTCCGAGCTGGAGCCTTTGGACACGGAGGCCTCCGACGAGGTCCGGGTACGGCTGGGGTCAGCGAAGATTCTATCACGCTGATGCCGCCGACTTCTCAACGCTTTTGAGGACATTTTGCCGCAGGGCCCACAGATCAGTTCCTCATGATCCGGGCCCAGGCAGCGGAGGCAAAAGTCGTGTGTGTCAGTTAGTGACATATTTCGGTCACACTGACCACACCGCTTAAACCCACTGGCAGCCATCGGGGGAAAAAGGGCCCCTGCGAGGTCAAAGGACCGGGCTGCCAGGGAAAAATCGAAAACGAAAGCTGACAAAGTCAGAAAAACCGAAAAAAGTAAGAGGACTCGTGACCGGCGTCGCGAGTCCGGGCGGGAAAAAGACCGGCGTCGAACCGAAGGAAAAAGAATAAAATAATGAAGAAATATCGACTTTTTCGCGGGGACAAGACGGGGACGTCTGTAGGGCTCCGCGGAAAAAAGAAGACTGGCTAAGATGGCACCCTCGGGCGGGAAGAGGACCGCGCATGCGCGCTGCAATTCCCAAAGGCTTTCTTTGAAAGCTGGGGAAAATTGCTCCGCGAGGGCTCCGTCGGCGCCAACGTCACCCATAAGTGAGGACTGACTTCCTGCTTGGTCCTGGAGAAACACTCTTTTTACCCGATACATTTTGATGGGACCTTCCTTGGAGGTGATTAAGATGCTATTTTTCTGGGTGCCTTGCCCATAGTACCATTGAGAATATGAGATTCGGGGCCTCCTGTATCAGAGGATGACCTTGTTTATATCTATAGTAGATAAAGCCAGGCAGATATAGCACCCATGGTTTTCATCAAGGGGAGTCCAGTTTTGGGATCTTGGTTGGGCGCATAAGATTGGAACTTGCCGTGGAAAAACTGAGCACTGCAAATGCAGAGTCACCACTTGGAACTTCCCAGGTCTTAATTGTATCTTTCCAAATTAGCAAATTACACAAAATTATTCAAAGTTATTAAATCACAAGTGGATTGGAAGAAATTGCAGGAGGACGGTGCAAGACTGAGAGATCAGGTATCCAGGTGGCAGCTTAAATATAATATGGACACGTATAGTGATGCATATAGGGAAACAAATCCATCTACAAGATGCTAAGTTCTCCAAGAAAAGAATCTAGGGGCCATCATGAACACCACATTGAAATTCTTGTCTCTATGTGCAACAATGCCCAAAAAAGTAATTAAAATATTAGGAATGATTAGGAAAGGAATGGAAGATAAAAGAGAAACTGCACCTTGAATACTGTATGCAATTCTGGTTGCCACATCTCAAAAAAAGACAGCAGAAGTAGAAAAGGTACAGAGAAATGTAATTAAAATAATAAATGGGGAGGAACAGCTCTCCTTTGACAATAAGCTAAAGAGGCTACAGCTGTTCACCTTGAAAGGAGAAGACTGAGGGAGAGACATGGTAAATGTCTATAAAATCATTGTTGGAGGATGATGTAAATGCAGTTAGCATGTTGTTCAGTGCCGCTGAGTCAATGTCGACTCATGGTGAACCCCGTGGATAGCTGTCCTAAACTTTGTTCAGTCTTCAGTCAGGCGGTTAATTGTTGATAGATTGGTATCCATAGCTGCTAATATTGTATCAAACCATCGCATTGCTAGTCTTCCTCTTTTTTGTTACTAATACTTATCATTTGTATAGCACCACAAAGCATATGCAGCGCTGTACAGACACATATAAAAGATGGTCCCTGCTCATCAGAGCTTACACTCTAGTCAAATAACAAAAAAACCTATGAAGTGATTAACATAAATACCACAAGAAAAAATCACTTAATATGCGGAAACTCCCAAAATCTATATGTGACAAATTTTTGTCGGATGGATCAGCAGGAGAAAAGACTTATCCCTCCCGAATGCTGATGACATCCATTTTTTTCAAAAGAAATTCAAACTACCACACTTATTTTATGGGAAGCAAATGCTTTTTACAGGAAAGCATTCCAGTGAAAGCCCAGACTCAAATCAGAAAGACAAATCCCCAAAATCACGATGTGCACATTTCAAGTCCAAGCATGGACTCTGTATCAAGTGCTGCTGGGAAGTATCTCATTAGAGGGCTTCTTTCAAACTGCCATAAAACGTCAAAGTCTTCATATTTCAGAAGTCCGCATGTTATATGATTGGTCACTAGATATGACGTACATCCATTTGAGCCACCAATCCAAATGAAGGAATTACCTCATGTCATAGGGGAAACCCTATATTGATTGGTCCATCCTGCATCAAACTAAGCCAATCGATCTCCCTATTGAGACCATGGGGATGAACCATGTTGAGCCGATATATCAAACGCTGTGCCAACCACTGAAGTTTAAACATCTGATTGCCACCCCAGGGTCAATAGGAACATTATCAATAACAGTCCATGAAAAATCTTCAAATTTATGTGACAGCTCCAATGTTCCACCATCGGAGCAGTACGAGTCTGTAACTGAATATGTGAAGCATGCTCCCCTAAATGGATTTTTACTGGTCGAATTGTGTGGCCAATGTAGAATAACCCCGCTTTAATCCAGCTTCAAGCCAAAAAGCCAAACTTCCACACATCCCAGGCTCTCTATACCTCCTTCCAGCCTTTAAAAACTTTCCTCAATGATAACATTCCATTTAATAACAATCAGTGCACAAAAGGAGCAATGCTGAAAATGCTATTGTCTTTGCTGTTTTGTTTGGTTGGTGTGGTGGAAGCTGTTGAACATGCTGCTGGTTAAGATAATGACTTGTGCACAGTTTGGAGGGACTTTCCCTGACGAAGCTTTTGAACAGCGAAACGCTTAAGGCTGCCTTTATGTGGCGTTGGGTGTGCTTCCCTAATAGCATTGCTTAATTGTACTGTAGGTGGGGCGTGTTTCCCTATCTTCTGTGGGAGGGGGGGTCCCTACTTGTTCAATTTGTATCAGCACTGCTTAATTTGTGTGTGGGGCATGTTTCCCCAATAGCATTAACAGCATTGTTCCTTTTGTGCACTGATTGTTATTAAATGGAATGTTATCATTGAGGAAAGTTTTTAAAGGCTAGAAGGAGGTATAGAGAGCCTGTGATGTGTGGAAGGTTGGCTTTTTGGCTTGAAGATGGATTGAAGCTGGATTTATTACCTTGTGTTCTGATGCTTTTTGTGTCTTCCTTCCTGCTTTCAAAACTTTGTGTAAATGTTTTGTTGAGTACGTGAAATGAGGTTTTGTTAATCTAGTGGAGTGATTATTTTATTGATTTTGTCAGTGTTTTGTTCACTCTGATATAGACCGACTGTTGTTTGTAATGTAGAATAACTGACACGGACAAACCAAAAGATAAACCACAAACTCAGAATTACATGTGGTATGCCATGATCGTCTGAAAGAAAATTCCCGCATGAAAAATTCAAGACATGTGTCTGATAATATACAAGTACAGTAATTACATTGACCGCATGATGCATGACAAAAAGATTCCCCTAAAAATCGTGGGGGACGGTCTGTCATTGAAGCAGAATTCACTATAATGTCCCTTAAATTCAAACCCCTTAAATAGGCAGTAGTCAATGGTTTAGCAAAACAGGGATGAAGGCTCAATATTCCCACCTCAATATCATCCAATAAGGCCATTTGGTGTCTAAAGGAATTCAATTGCTCTTCAGTGAATGCAAAAATATCAGTGGCCATCTTCAAAATAAAGTAACAAATAAAGCACAGTTACTTACCTGTAACAGGTGATCTCTGGGAACAGCAGGAATTAGTCCTCACATATGGGTACGTCGGAACCGACGGAGCCTGCGCGGGAAAGCTCCCCAGCTTCCCAGAAAGGAAGCTTTTGGGGCCTCCCACTGCACATGCGCGCTGCCTTCCCGCCTTCCTGACCAGCTCTCCTCAGTTCGAGTTTATAGCTGAGACAATAGAGAGAGGAAAGGAAGATAGATAGAAGATACAACTCCTAGGGGAGGTGGGTGGGTTGTGAGGACTAATTCCTGCTGTTCCAAGAGATCACCTGTTACAGGTAAGTAACTGTGCTATCTCCAGGAACAAGCAGGAATAAGTCCTCACATATGGGGACTCCCTAGCTAAGATGCCTGGGAGATCCCCTTCCAAGGGTTCGCCATCTTCGTATGGATCTCAGGCATCCATCCTGGGAAGGTGGGCAGGAGTTGTTCAAGTATGGAACAGGTGTTTGAGGACAGCCTGACCAAACAAGGCATCCCGGCGGGAGTCCTTGTCCAAACAGTAATGGGCTGTGAAGGTATGAACCGAGGCCCAGGTGGCGGCTCGACAGATCTGATCTATGGATACAGAGTGAAGATGAGCCATAGAAGTGGCCATGGCTCTCACATTGTGAGCTGTGACATGGCCTTCCAGAGAAATGTTTTTACTCTGGTAAGCAAAGGAAATACACTGAGCAATCCAATTGGAAAGTGTACGTTTGGAGACTGGAAGTCCCAAATGAGAAGGATCAAAAGTCACAAAAAGTTGGGAAGACTTTCGATGTGGCTGAGTCCTGTTGAGGTAAAAGGCAAGAGCTCTTTTACAATCTAAAGTATGAAGGTTCCTCTCTGCACTGGATGCATGAGGAGCCGGAAAAAAGACAGGTAGATATACCTCTTGATTAAGATGAAAAGGCGAGACCACTTTGGGCATAAAGTGGGGATTCGTCCTGAGGACCACCTTATCATGATGAAACCTAGTATAAGGTGGATGAGCCACTAAGGCCTGTAGTTCACTGATGCGGCGAGCCGAAGTGACTGCAATAAGGAAAAGGACCTTCCAGGAAAGAAATTTCAAGGAGGTAGAAACCAACGGTTCAAAAGGTGGCTTCATAAGCTGACCTAGAACTAGGTTCAAATCCCATGCTACCGGAGGAGGTCGGATGGGAGGCTTAGTTAGAGTCAGGCCTCTCATGAACCTTGCAATAAGAGGATGAGAGGAGACAGGTTGTCCATTTATAGGTTTTAAGGATGCTGCAATAGCACTTAAATGGACTCTGACTGAATTCGTCTTAAGGCCTGCATTAGAAAGATGCAGGAGATAGTCTAGTAGAGAATTCAAGGGAAGTGCTAGAGGGTCAAGACCCTGTTGAGCACACCAAATGGAAAAGCGTTTCCATTTGAAAGCATAGGAATGCCTCGTGGAGGGTTTCCTAGAGGCATGAAGGATATCTTGCACTGGTTGAGAAAGATTGAAGTCATGAAGGCTTAGGCCTTCAGTAGCCAAGCTCTGAGGTGTAGGGACTTGGGGTTTGGGTGCCACAAAGTCCCCTCCTCCTGAGACAGAAGGTCTGGTGCAGCTCCCAGGTCCAGGGAGGGTCCCTGGGAAAGATGCAGAAGTAGAGGGAACCACACTTGGCGTGGCCAGTGTGGAGCTATGAGGATCATCGATCCGTGATCCCTCTGGAGTTTGAACAGAGTCTTGGGAATCAAAGGAATGGGTGGAAAGGCATATAGGAAGTCCTGACCCCAATGCAGGAGAAAGGCGTCGTAGGCCTGAGCTCCCTGACACGGAGTCCTGGAACAGAACCGGGGAAGTTTGGCATTGCACGGACTTGCAAAGAGGTCTATGTCCGGGGTTCCCCATTCCTGAAAGATTCTGCGTATCTGGTCCATATGTAGGGACCATTCGTGTGGAAGCAGAACTCGACTGAGTCTGTCTGCCCGAGAGTTTTGAACCCCTGGAAGATACACTGCTAGAAGATGAATTTGATGCTCTCTGGTGAAGGCCCATAATCTGAGAGCTTCGTTGCAAAGCGACAGAGAGCCTGTCCCTCCTTGTTTGTTTACGTAGAACATGGCCACCTGATTGTCCATTTGAACTAGGACGGTCAGGTTGACAAGGAGGGTATGGAAGACTTTGAGGGCAAAGAAGATTGCTCGCAGTTCCAGGAGGTTGATGTGAAGGGTGGTCTCCTGTGGAGACCAAGTACCCTGAGTGGAGAGGTGTTGTAGATGGGCTCCCCACCCTGTTTGGGAGGCATCTGTTGTGAGGGTTGCTTGGGGCAACAAAGGTTGGAAGGGGGCCCCCAACAACAGATTCTTGGTGGATATCCACCATTGGAGGGACCAAAACAGACGCTTTGAGGTGAGTATTTGGTCAGAGAGCGCTCCTGATGCTTGAGTCCACTGGGTGGCCAAGGTCCATTGAGCTGCTCTCATATGAAGACAAGCATAGGGCACCACGTGTACCGTGGAGGCCATGTGGCCCAGAAGTCGCAGCATTTCTCTGGCTGTCAAGTGACTGCTGGATTGAGCTTGGGAGGCCAAGCACACCAGACGTTGGCCCCGGACTTGAGGTAGGTAGGCCCTTGCAGTGGTGGTATCCAACTGGGCCCCTATGAATTCCAGAGACTGAGTAGGGATGAGTTGAGACTTGGGAAGGTTTACCACCAGTCCCAGATACTGCAGAATGTGCCTTGTGCGGTACAGGGAAATCTGGGCCTCTGACTGAGATGGAGCTCGGATGAGCCAGTCGTCCAGATATGGGAATACAAAAATTCCCAGACCTCTTAGAAATGCGGCTACAACTGCCATGCATTTGGTGAATACTCTTGGAGCAGAGGCTAGACCGAAGGGAAGTACTCTGTACTGGAAATGTTTTCCCTGGTACAGAAATCGTAGATATTTTCTGTGAGATGGGTGGATGAGTATATGTGTGTACGCATCCTTGAGATCTAGAGAACAAAGCCAATCCTGACTCTGAAGGTATGGAAGGAGAATGCCCAGAGAAAGCATTTTGAATTTCTCCTTGTATAGAAATTTGTTCAATTCTCTCAGATCTAGGATAGGTCTGAAACCCCCTGTCTTCTTTGGTATGAGAAAATAAGGGGAGTAGAAACCTGTCCCTTGTTGGAGAAGAGGAACCTCTTCTATTGCCCTTTGGGCAAGGAGGGAAGAGACTTCCTGACCCAACAGGGCCAGGAGAGATGGGGGAGAATTGAAGTGCCTCACCATGGTATGTGGAGGAAGGTTGGAAAAATGAAGTTTGTAGCCCTCTCTGATGATAGAGAGGGTCCAGTGCTCTGATGTAATTTGCCCCCATCTGGGAGCAAAGTGAGCTAACCTTCCGGGAATGGTGAGGGGCTCTGGTTGTTCTAGAGCCAGAAATGTTAAGTTCTCTAGGGGCAAGTCAAAACCCCTGAGGGGGTTGAGCCTGCTGAGGAGTGGCAGACGCTGCAGGCTTTGACCTTGCCTGTTTAGGTTGCTGACGTTTAGCAGCAAAGCGAGGCTGAGAAGATTGTTGGCCAGTATTTGTGGAAAATCTGGCCTTCTTGTAGTAAGGCCTCTTGAAAGACTTTTTCTTGGCAGGAGTAGAGGTAGACTTAGAAAGTCTATCTAATGTAGCATTTTCTGTGTCCATTTGAGTGGCTTTAATTTGCCAGTCTTTACCAAATAAGTTCTCACCTGTACAGGGCAGATTCCGTAAGCCATCCAGGACCCAGGGTTCTAGGTCAGAGGCCTGGAGCCAAGCAAGTCGTCGTGCTGCAATAGCAATGCCCGAAGCTCTACCGGCACCCTCAAAGGAATCAAAAGCTGCTCTGTTGGAGAACTTAGAAACATCTAAAAGCTGTTTCACCAGAGAAATTAACTCCTCCTTTCTATCCTCAGGGATAAAGGAGGCAAAATGCCGTACCTTTAGGGCAAGTTCCCTTAGAAACATGCCCATATACAGACTGTATGAATTAATCCTGGTTATAAGCATACTAGCCTGGAAGATTTTCCTACCAAAAGAGTCTAGGGTCTTACATTCCCGCCCTGGAGGGGTAGAAGAGTGCCTTTTGGTACTCTTAATCTTTTTCAGGGCAGACTTCACCACAATGGAATGGTGAGGCAGCTGAGTTTTTTGAAAACCAGGAGGAGGAGGGACCCGGTACATGGTGTCCAACCTACGGGAATGAGGAGACAACGTTAGAGGAGCCTCCCATAAGTCCATGAAGTGTTCTTGAAGGATTTCATGGATAGGCAGGGTGACTGCCTCTTTAGGAACCTTAGGGTATCCTAAAATATCCAATTTCTTTGATCTAGGTTCTTTTTCAGAGGATGTGGTAATAGAAAGTCCTTTAGCTACTTCTATAATGAAGTCTTGAAAGGACAAATCCTCTGGTGGAGACATTCTCCTCTTTGGGGAAGAAGGCTCTTCAGGAAGAACTAGAGACAGCTCATCAGAGTCATCAGAGGAGTCAAAATCCTCAGAAGAATCAGAGTATCCTCTATTTGCTTCCAACGCACGATACGCATACCGATCGGTATCGACATCGGGCGTACCGGGTATGGGATCAGTATCGGGTGAAAACCCGGATCCGGCATGCGGAACCGATCTGCGTTTGGAAGACGATGGTCTCGGTTCCGGTATGGAAGACAGTACCGGAACCGGACCCGGAACCGCTAGATGCGGTACCGAGGGCGTCGCAGCTTTAATGAAAGCCAGAACGGCCTGCTGCATGGTCTGGACAGTATTGCCCATAGACGCCACTGCTGCCTGGATGTCGGTACCGGCATGGGCCGGTACCCCAGAGCAGTCTAACAGGTGATCAGTCGAGGCCGTGCCATCGATGTCAACCTGTAACCCCATAGATGGTGCTTTGGAAGCCAGAGCTTCCCGCCAGGGTTGTTTGGCTGGGGCAGGGTCCTCTGACTCAAAATGGAGGGCCTCTCGATACTTTGAAGGAGATTTGCCTTTTGAGGACCTGCCCGAAGAAGGTTTGGTTACCTGAGATCCATCCGGAGAGGAAGACCTGGATGACTGTGATGCTGGATTATCTGAAGCAAACAGCACATGGAATTTGTTGGCCCGGTTCTGCAAACCACGTTTAGACATCTGGGAGCAGGATGGGCAGTCCGGAATGGAGTGGTCAGGCCCCAAACATTTAAGACACCAGTCATGGGTGTCTGTAACAGAAATAACAGCACTACAATTGGTACACTTCTTGAAACCAGGGGCTGGTTTCTCCATGAGGAGAATTTGTGTAGGCCTGAGGCCTAACCGAAGTCACCAAGTTGTGCTAAATAAAAGTTGGTTTTTTTTTTTTTGAAAGAAAAGAAAAGAGAGACCGGCGGTACCGGTTTCGGTATGGGGAAGGCAGGTACGCGGTCTAAAGAAACAAACTAAAATAAGAATTTCTTCAGCGGTGACAGGAACACGACCTGCTGGCTCCGCGGAAAAATAGAAACTGAGGAGAGCTGGTCAGGAAGGCGGGAAGGCAGCGCGCATGTGCAGTGGGAGGCCACAAAAGCTTCCTTTCTGGGAAGCTGGGGAGCTTTCCCGCGCAGGCTCCGTCGGTTCCGACGTACCCATATGTGAGGACTTATTCCTGCTTGTTCCTGGAGATATCAAATAACAAAAAAAACCTATGAACTGATTAACAATCAATGTAGGGTTTTCCCTATGACATGGGGTAATTCCTTCATTTGGATTGGTGGCTCAAATGGATGTACGTCATATCTAGTGACCAATCATATAACATGTGGACTTCTGAAATATCAAGACTTTGGTGTTTTGTGGCAGTTTGAAAGAAGCCCTCTAATGAGATACTTCCTAGCAGCACTTGATTCAGAGTCCATGCTTGGACTCAAAACATGCACGTCCTTCTGATTTGAGTCTGGGCTTTCACTGGAATGCTTTCCTGTAAAAAGCATTTGCTTCCCATAAGATAAGTGTGGTAGTCTGAGCTTCTATTGAAAGAAATGGATGACATCAGCATTTGAGAGGGATAAGGAAGGAGGAAGGAGGAGTGGCCTAGTGGTTGGGGCAAGGTACTACAGGCCGGAAGGTTGGTGGTTCAAATCCCACTAGAGGACAGCAACCTTGGGCCGGAAGGACTGGGGTTTCTAGTCCCACAGGTGCTCCTTGTGGTCTTGGGCAAGCCACTTAACCCTCCATTGCCCATGTTCCCTGTAAGTATTAGTGTATGTGTCTCATATCCCCTCGTGTTAAATGTATCCCCCAACCACTTTGACCCGGTGAAAAGCAGGATATAAATGCAGATAAAAAAATAAATAAATAAATAAAGTCTTTTCTCCTGCTGATCCATCCGACAAAAATTTGTCACATATAGATTTTGGGAGTTTCCGCATATTAAATGATTTTTTCTTGTGGTACAATCTAGTTAAGACAGACAACACAACAGCTGAGGACAAGAATATATCTAGGAGAATGGTAAGGATCCAAAAGCGACCCCAAAGAGAGTTTTCAGCCTGGATTTGAAAAGGGCCAGAGATGAAGCCTGCTGTACAGACTCAGGTAGTTTGTTCCAGACATAAGGAGCAGCAAGGTGGAAGGATCAAAGTCTGGAGTTGGCAGTAGAAGAGAAGGGCAAAGATAGAAGGGATCTGCTAGTTCCCGAGGAGGGGTGTAGGGAGAGGTAAGAGAAGAAAGGTAGTGAGAAGCAGCGAAATGAGTGCACTTATAGGTCAATAGGAGAAGTTTGAACTGGATATGGAAATGAATAGGGAGCCAGTGAAGTGACCTGAGAAGAGGAGCTATATGAACATATCGAGTGTGATAAAAGATTAGCATCGCAGCTGAGTTTTGAACAAATTGAGGTAGTGGGTTGTCAAGGACAGCCAGGGCTGAGGTACGGTACATCTCATAGGGCGTGTAATGGGAGGAGCAAGTGCATCCAGAGCAGAGGAGAGTTTAGTGTTATAGGAGGATACTGCTCCATCAATGGACTTAGATGACATAATGGAGGAAAGAGGTGATAAGACAGCAGTGAAGAAAGCTGAAGGGTCGACAGTGTGAAGATTGCTAAACATGTTGGTAGCGATCAGGCGAGACCAAGATGGGGCATGGTTAAGGGTGAAGGTTAGCAAGTGATGGTCAGATAAGGACAGAACTTTGGTGGAGAGGTTTGAGGGTGAGCAGTTGGAAGAGAAGAAAAGGTCACGGCAGTGGCCATGCTTGTGAGTAGGAGCGATAGAGAATAAATGGAGGATGAATGAGAAGGTTAGAAAAAGGGGCTTTAAGGCATAAAGGTCATCAACGTGAATGTTAAAATTCCTAAGAATAAGGGAAGGGGAAGATGCATCCAGAAAGGAGGAGAGCCAGGAGTCAAAGTCAGTGAGAAAGATAGAGGTGGACTTGTTAGGGGATTGATAAATGACAGCTACCCAGAGAGGTAGTGGAGAAAATAGGCAGATGGCATGGACTTCAAAGGAAGCAAAGAAATTAGACGGAGGCAGGAGGGGTTGGAATTGGCAGGAATGATAGAGTAGGAACCCAACACCACCACCATGGCCAATGGGCCGAGGCGTATGGGAAAATAAATAGCCTCTGTGACAGAGGGCAATGTCTTAAGCTAAATCTTTAGGGAGAAGCCAAGTTTCAGTAACGGCCAGGAGATGTAGAGTATTAGAGATAACAAAGTCATGAATGAAGGCAAGTTTATTGGATACAGAATGTGCATTCTATGATGCACATGAAAAAGGGAGAGAAGAGGGAGACCTGTACCTGCAGGTTGACCTCAACCTTGCTAAGCATGTCATCTTTCTCTTCCCATGATGTGTCCAAAGTATGAAAGTTGAAGTCTTGTCATTTGAACTTCTAAAGAAAGCTTAGGTTTGAACTCCTCTTGTACCGATTGATTTGTTCTTCAGGGAGTCTGTTGAGGTTTTATTCTTAATGTTAATTTGTTTAGTTGTAATTTTATGTCATTTTGGATATCTTATACCCATAGGTTCTGATTGTTTTATTTATGTATGTATGTTTTATTGTAATCCATCTAGACCTCTGAATAGTATGGATTAGAAATACTTTTAAATAGAAACATAGAAATATGATGACAGAAAAAGACTATATGGCCTATCTAGTCTGTCCTTCCATATCAACAACTACAACAGTCCCCTTTTTACCTTTAGAGATCCTCTGTGTTTGTCCCATGCTTTTTTGAATTCAGTTACTGTCCTCATCTCTTCCACTTCCACTGGGAGACTATTCCATGGATCCACTGCTCTTTCAGTAAAGAAATATTTCCGCATATCACTCCTGAATCTATCTCCCTTCACCCTCATCCCATGTCCCCTCGTAGCAGAACTTGCTTTCAATTGAAAGAGACTCTCTCCCTGAACATTTATGCCATGGAGGTATTTAAACATCTCAATCATATCACCTCTATCCCACCTTTCTTCTAAGGTGTACATATTATATAATTTATGTATTTATTAAATAATAAAGTATATGCAGTATTCTTCACCAGCACCATAATTTGAAGACATCAATTTCCTTCTTGACTTTCTCTACTATGCAACTTTTGCATCCATATGACATTATTGAACATACAATAGCATGGACTAGTCAAATCTTTGTATGCAGAAATATATCTCTACACTTGTAAATCTTAACTAGGTCCTTCATAGCCATTTTGCCAAGAGCAATGCATCATTGGATTTCTTGATCGTTTGTCCTTTCATCATTGATCCAAGCATATTAAAGTTGTCTACTACTTATATTTCTTCTCCATCAAAGATGAAATTATTGATTTTGCCAGATGTCAGGATCTTTGGGGCTCTTTTACTAAAGAGCGCTGTAGCGTTGCATCAAACATGCTGATAACACGCAAATCCATGGTATATTAGGAGAACACCACAGTGTTAACTGCCAGGAGCATGGAAAGCATGTTCCCAACAGTTACTGAGGTGCACATAGTCCTACTGCGGCACAATAATAGTGCAGTTGCACTCAATGCCACCAATGGATGTGGCAGCAAGTGTGCCTGTGCTACTTGTCCACTGTGCAGGTAGCATGGGTCTGCTCCCTGTGAGGCACTCACCCTCCCTCTGCCCCTAACCATTCCACCATGCACCATGAACAGTTAGCACCAAAATCCAGTTTCCACGGTGCTCGCTGTCATAACCCTGTGCTAGCTGTCAACGTGTGTCCAACGCACCTTTAGCATATGCCAGACCTGCACTGACCTCTAGCACCCTTTAGTAAAAGGTCCTGTTTGTCTTCTTCATGATGATGCTCTTGATCTTGCAGAATTCTATCAGCTTTTCTCCAGCTTCGTTTCCCTTACCAAGCCTATACTTTCCAACCATTTTGTCTTCTTTTCTGATTCCAATATCCCATTATTTTCAGGTATATTTTCTCTGCATGTTCTGTCGATTTCAGCTTGTAGTTATCCATAGAACTGATCAACCTTGTCCTCTTCTGCATTTATTATTTGTACATATTCCTGAAAAATAGTTGTGTTAATGAGCCTTTCTCGTAGATGGATAGAAATGGAGATAACTATTTTACAGGGAACATGGGCTATGGAGGGTTAAGTGGCTTGCCCAAGACCACAAGGAGCACCTGTGGGACTAGAAACCCCAGTCCTTCCGGCCTGAGGTTGCTGTCCTCTAGTGGGATTTGAACCCCTGACCTTCCAGCCTGAAGTACCTTGCCCCAAACACTAGGCCACTCCTCCACTCATGAGGAAATGAATATGCATGTGTTGACTCCACATATTGGGTGTCCAAGATATGTGAAGTTATCCTATGCATTTTTAAGTGCCTTCAAGTCCATGCTGACTCCTGGCAACTCAGCAGTCCCTGGGCTTTCTTGGCAAGGCATTGCCAGATCTTTTCTTCTGAGGCAATGGAGGATAAAGTGACTTGCCCAAGGCCACAAGGAGTGCCAGTGAAAATTGAACACTGGGTAGTAGGCTATTCCTCTAACCACTAGGCTACTCCTCCACTTGTCCTATGCCTATTCACTGTGAATAACCTGAAAACACAACTGACTGTGAGGCCACTAGGACAAGTATGTGACTGCTTCTCTGTTTGGATTGTACAGAATTATACATATGATTTATTTTATGTCCTCATTCAACATTGCTAGCTGGTTAAATTGCATGTACTTGCATACTTTATTTTGCTAGGCAACTCAGATAACCAATTAGGGAGATTGTACTTTTCACTATCCCTCAAACTAGTTTGAAATGCATTCCATTTTAGTGTCAAATGCATTTACTGAAATATTTGAAACGGAAATGGAATAGATTTCAAATTTACGTGAAGAAAAGTTAAATGAGGAGAGTGCTGCACTAGATATAGAAAAATAATAATGACAGGAATATTAGAGAGCACCAGAACATCACTCCTCCATTCTGTCGGTCCCTTGTTGAACATGTTATAGCAGAGTTGAACTATTTGCAACTTGTAATAGTCTAAATATTATCCTGACTGCTGCTTAGATGTTAATGGCCCAAGGCCAATGTACTAAAGTGTTTTCCCATTTTGTGTTTATGTGAAAAAGTGCTTACTACATCTGGCTCCTAGAATGCTACAGTAGTCCTGGACTCCTCTGGGGGCTTACTTTTCCAAATTCCAGACTACAACCTGGACAACTGCATAATTCTGACACTAAAGGATTTGAATTGGACAATCAATCACTAATTATAATTTATTTTCAAATTAAGCTGGCTTTAAAAGCATTTGGTCGATATTATTTCAAAGATCTGAGTTTTGCTAAAATCTAGTAAGAGCATGTTTAAAGAGAGTTATTAGCTTTCATCTACATACACAAATGTAGAATGCATGGTTTTGGAAACAGGGACTTTAGATTTTAATGTGATATTGTTAATGGTGGAATCTTGGCTTCTAATGCTGCAGCGACATCAGTGTAGTTCTGTTTATGGGCAAGCTGTCAGGGCGGCATTAGGGGTGGCAAGCAGGGAAATGCCCTGGGCCCCCTAAGTCTGCCTCAAGCTGAAGGAGGCATAGCCTGCAGGTGAGCTTTGGGGGCCACATCACCAGTTTCTGCCCTGGGCCCCTACATGTCTAATGCTTGCCCTGTATGCTGTCCAGTACAAATATCAGAAGCCTGTTCTCCCTACTGCATATAGTAGGAGGAGGATTTATTTTTTAAAATATTTATTTATTTATTTATTTATTAACAATTCTTATATACCGCACTATTAGACATCAGCGCGGTTTACATTGAACAGAAAACATCCGACAGTTTACATATGTCTGGTCATTACATTTAACAGGAAGAATAACTTGGCGAAATAGGGAAACTAAATACAATGCAGGGTTATCTGATAAAGGATATCCTGGTTAACTATTTACAATAGTGGTACAATAGTATATGGAACAACTAGTTATTTACATTGTGAAGTTGGTCTGTTGCGGGAGTCTATCTGGTTTGACCACTTCTGCTATTCACCTGGGGGTTATGTTCGGAGCTGTCATTGAGATATTTAAGGAAGAGGAAATGCTTTAAAGCCTTTCTGAACTGACTTAGATTAGGTATTGCTCTGATTTGTGCTGGTAAGGTGTTCCATAGAGAAGGGGCGCAGAATTGGAAGGCTCTGTTGGCTGTTGATCTAGTGCATCTGGTGGTGTCATTTGGGATAACTAGTGTGTTTAATTCTGCTGTTCTTCGTGGCCTGTTTGGTGCAAGTGGTTGTATGAGGTTGGAGAGAGAGGAAGAGGTGAGCCCCTTAGCCGCTTTGAATGTTAGCAATAAGGTCTTGAAACTGATCCTTGCTTGAATGGGGAGCCAGTGTAGCTGTTTTAGGAGGGGTGTTACGTGATCTCTCCTGGATGCCCCGAGGAGTACCCTCGCTGCACTATTCATGGCTAATTGCAGGGGGTTCAGGGTAGACTGGGGGAGTCCTTGTAGTATGGAGTTTGAGAAGTCGAAATGGGGGAGTATAAGGGCTTGAATAGGTGTCATTTCCAAAATCATGGTCTCCATTGATGAGTTATTACAGTAATATGCTTCACCAACTATGCAGGCTCTTCTAAAGAGAAATAATAGTGAGAGAAAGTAGATTTCTTACTGGGGCTTCATTTTTTTTATTACTATTAACACATAATTTTAGAACCACAGACAAATTCAATGGAGACATGATAAGTTCAGTGACAATGCAAAACACTCTGAAGTAATCGGATCCTGCACAAAAATCAGACCATATGTGCACAGACTCAAGAGATTGTCATGAAAAAATAGCTGATTATTAGAAGGTGAAATAAAATCATAGTCATGTTGGTCATCAATAAATACAACTAAATACTGAAACACTAGCTGATACCCATGCAAAAGATGAGGTGCAGATGCACATTGATGCAAATGTTTGCACCCCACTGATTTGCACCACAGGGGGAATCCTGCCGATCTCTGCCTAAAATAGAGCATTTCCACACACATCCACACACCCACCAAGCTATGCTCCCCCTGGAGTCCAGCTGATCTGTACCAGACACTACTGCCAGCTAAGTGCATGATATATATACAGTATATATATATATATATAGAGAGAGAGAGAGATACATACATAGTGTAAATGACTCTGGAGATGGACTGTGGAGAGAAGCATTAGGCAGTCTTAAAGGAGATACTCTGTCGTGTCATCACTTAACGTGATTGAAGAGATGTAATAACAGATTCGTTTACATATTGCTTTTCTGGACACACAAGGACAGAGAGCACAGAAATGCGGCAGGAGATTCAGATAAAAACAGCTACACCATGCTCTCAGCTACAATACGGAATTTCAAAGAATTTAAGGAATGATTTTTGATTTCTTATAATTATTTTATGTGACTTGATAAACTAAATAAAACAAACTAGATAAAACATCCCCCACATCATATAGACCCATCTCAAGCATACCATTCTTGGCCAAAATAATTGAAAAAGTAGTTCAGTTACAGACACAAGATTTTCTAGACTCATCTTACCCTCTTGATGAGCAACAGTATGGATTTCGGCCCCGCCATGGAGTGGAAACACTTCTCACAGTTTTAATAGATGCGCTCCTAAGAGGGATTGACAATCCTAAACAGGCATTCATTCTACTTTTCATCGACATATCAGCAGCGTTTGATAGCGTACACCACACAATAATGCTCAATAACCTAAAACAAATAGGTTTAAACTCTACAGTACATAAATGGTTCTCATCCTACCTAAATGATAGAACGCAAAATGTAAGAATTGGAAATCAAAACTCAACCACATACAAGCAAGAAATTGGATTGCCACAAGGTTCAGCGCTGTCAGCTCTACTTTTCAATATTTACATAAAACCAGTCTGCAACATTTTCAAAAGTTTTGGAGTTCGATATCATCTATACGCAGATGATATTATGATGTATATTCCATTTACAATTCCCAACCTACCGCTCCAACTCCTATCGGACTGCTATAATGAAATCACAACTTGGCTAAAAGCACAAAACCTCCACATCAATCACACTAAAACGGAAGTTTTAATTGTAACCAAGAACATATCCTATATCCCTCCATCACACATAAGACTTCAAAACCAAGAAATCAAAATAAAAAAGGAAATAAGATATCTAGGTGTTATACTAGATACACACCTTACAATGGAAACACACATCAGCAATACCATAAAGAAAATCTATTTCAAACTCAAAACCCTCAAACAACTTCGTCCACTAGTTTTTACACAAGACTTTATCAACATAATCCAAGCCACCATAACCCCACATTTTGACTTTGCCAATCTAATACTAATAGGCATAGCAAAACAAAGCATTAAACGATTGCAATTAGCACAAAATGCAGCAGCCAGAATCACATTGAAAATTAACTCCCTCCAACACATATCACCAATACTAGCCTCCCTCCATTGGCTACCAATCCAAAGTAGAATAATCTACAAAACAATAATAACATCATTCAAGGCCTTACATGACCTGGCCCCATCCATGATATGTAACTTAATACACAAAGAACCACCTAAGTCTACACACAGAAAAGGACAATTAAACAGATTAAAAATCCCGAAAGATTTTACAAAAGCCCATAAATCAACAAACAATAGAGCCTTTTCTCATATAGCTCCTACAATCTGGAATTCCCTCCCAGAGGAGCTACGAAAGCTAACAGAAATTATGGAACTCCGCAAGAATTTGAAAACCTATCTGTTTACCAAACACTATAATATAGATAATTCATTATCTACATTAGACAAAGGTTAAAGAGATAATCAGATTGCTCCATGCAAAAGCCCTCTAACCCACACAGTTAGCACTCACCCATGATGATCTTTGAATTATGTCCCCTCCCTTCCATGTATTCCATGTATATATATTCATATATAAACTTGTATATAGTTTTCACACTGTTTGGTATTATATCACATTGTTTATTCGATATTTAATATGATGTTCCTTGTAAATATGTTTTGTTATATTCGACGTTCCATGTAAAACAAACATACTTGCTTTGTTGATTGTTGTTAACTGTAAACCGCAACTGAACTTTGGAAGTTGCGGTATATAAATGTGATTAAAAATAAAATAAATAAATAAATGTTATTATATTCCGCTTTGCATATCTTAGGATTGTAAAGGCAGATTATAAGCGATGTTATTAAATGAAATGAAATTAAATACACTTGACAAAGGATGTGCATTCATTCTGAAACAAATTGGAAAATGTAACTATACATGCACTACTAATGAACTGCGTGTGTTATTTGCAAAGAGCATATGCTGAAATCATAAATGAAATGACATAAGAAAGGAAACTTATCCCTCTCCAAATAAAAACGGCATATACACCCCGACATTTGACTGACACTCAATTGGACCTAACATTTATATGAATGCATAACTCAGTTGTTGATTTCTGTTCTTCTTGCAACCCTAACAAATTTCATAACAAGGCACCTATGTGAGATGTCCAAAAAGACGCTTGTCTTATTAATGCAACATAGCTGAATATGTGCCTGTATAAAATAGGATTGTACAATGGCCCTTGGTAGTGTACAAATTCTCTCGTACAAATTTATACCTGCTCTAAAGAAGGTCTAAATGTATGCATGTACAGATGTAGTTTATCAAATATATGTGGACATCACAGCTCTGCCCCAGCTATACCCAAACTATGTCTCCAGGAATGCCTACGAGTGTGCATGGAAAAGGGGATGCAATCCTGAGGTGCGCCTTCTTTTTCCATGTGTATTCCCTTAGCCAATTTTATAAGAACTATTTTCCATATCTAAAATATGTTTTACACTGGAAATGCTTTATAAAATTATCTCTAAAGAGGCCAGAGGAAAGCAACCAATATGGTGTGGGGTCTGTAGCAGCAGACGTATGAGATGAGACTTGAGGACTTGAGATAGAATTCAAAAGGCCTTGGGCTATACTCAGAGGATCCCGAAATGGCAAGTGGATGATAACCAAACACTGAACATTTCAGCTCAAAACAGCAGTGAAATGACTTTTTACACTTCTAAAAGAATATGAGATAGAGAAGTTACCTTCACAGAGCAGTGGTTACAACCCTAAAAACAGGGTCAACATAACCATCAAGTGAACTAGGCAGCTGTCTAGGGCAATGACTTCTGAGAGGCAGCAAAGAACAGCAACAGTCAAAGCAAAACAATTCACACACACATTTATATATATATATATACATACACAAACCAAAGTTTAATATATTTTGTGAGGGATGGTTTTGGGATGATCATGATTGTTTAAATCAATTATCAAACTCTTGGGGGTGTGAAGAGGTGCTAGGGGCCTGAAAGTTAATTAAAGAGTTGTTGTAAGGTTGAAAGTTCCCTAGAGTACCCCGTACCCTTGTATTGGCCCTATCTAAAGAAAGGCATGCGGGGATAACCTGTATTAGCAGCACATGAACAATAGACAGCAGCAAGTCAAAGACAGATGGAACAAATCTACACCATGGCATACCACAAGGTTCATCCATATCCTCACTACTCTTCAGACTTTACATACAGCCAATCTATAGCATCATTAAGAAACAGAACATCCAATATTGACTGTATGCCGAAGACGTAGTGTAATTACTCACCTGTAACAGGTGTTCTCCGAGGACAGCAGGAATCAATCCTCACATATGTCGGTGCCGACGTCACCTCATATGTGAGGCCTGACTTCCTGCTTGTTTCCAGAGAACATGATATTCACCCCAATCAACACAGACAATCCAGATTACTCAATCATAATTGAATGTTTAGACGACATGATCACAGATTGAATATAAACTACAACAAATTGAATATAAACTACAAGAAAAGAGCAGCTCTCCAAATCACAAGAAACACATCATTTATTCCCCCCTCTCACAATAAAACCACCACACAGAAGTATGACAGTAAAGAATGAAGTAAAATATCTGGGAGTCTTGCTGGATCAAACCTTAACCTATAATCTCATATAAGACATCAAATAACGCTTATTACAAAATGAAAATCATTCAAAAATTGAAGCCACTACTTAACCAGGACAACGTCCAGTCCATTTGACAAGCCATCATTACACCAATCCTGGATTACTGCAACTCACTGTACCAAGGCCTCCCAAAACACACCATCCAACAACTGCAATTGGTGCAAAACACAGCAGCCCACATCATCACCGGATCAGCAGGATACAACCACATAACCCCCCGCCTGAACCAACTGCAATGGCTCCCAATACACTCATGCACCAAGTTCAAGACAACATGCAACATCTTCAAATTATTACAGAACACCGCAGTGGACATATAAGAGATAAAGAATAGTTAGTTACTCACCTGTAACAGGTGTTCTCCGGGGACAGCAGGAATCAGTCCTCACATATGGGCGATGTCGGCACCAACGGAGCCCGCACGGATCATTTCCCCAGCTTTCAAAGAAAGCCTTTGGGAATGCTACCATGCATGCATGGTCCCCTTCCTACCCAAGGGTGTCATCTTGCTCAGTCAGATGACATAGCTAAAAGATGGCAAAAATAAAAGATGGTAAAGGAGCAACTCAAAAGGGCGGAGGGAGGGTTGTGAGGACTGATTCCTGCTGTCCCCGGAGAACACCTGTTACAGGTGAATAACTACACTTTCTCCGGAAACAAGCAGGAAGTCAGTCCTCACATATGGGACTCCCCCAGCTACAGACTATCGAAAGCCCATAGCAAAAATAGGAGCTCCCTCACGGGGAGCCGCAAGCAGCAGCATATGAGTCCATGTCCACAGACCACAGTAGGACCCCTGTGTCCAATGAAACCAACACTTCGGTAGCCTGAACACAGAAGGGTCGGAGGGTAGGAGTTGCCTGAACCCCAAAAAGGTTACAGAGCACAGTCTGGCCAGCCAAAGGCACTGTCCCGTTGGGACTCTCTTTCCAGGCAGTAATGGGCTGCAAAGGTATGGACTGAAGACCAGGTGGTGGTCTGGCAGAATTCTACCATCGGGACAGAGTGCAGGTTTGCCACCAAGGCCGCCATGGCCCTGACACAGTGCGCCGTGGCGTGGCCTTCCAGCAAGAGTCTCGCCTGCTTATAAGTGAGGGCGATATAGTCCGCCACCCATGTGGACAGCGTATGCTTGATCACCGCCTCCCTCAGCCTACTAGGGCTGTAGGAGATGAAAAGCCAAGAAGCTTTGCGGTGGCCCTGAGTGCATTGGATATAGAAGGACAAGGCCCTCTTACAGTCCAAGGTGTGAAGGATCATCTCCGCCCGACTGGAGTGAGGTCTTGGAAAGAAGATAGGAAGCACCACTTCCTGGTAGAGATGGAAGGGAAACACTACCTTTGGCAGGAATTTGGGGTGCGTGCAAAACACCACTCTGTTCTTGTAGAACCTGGTATAAGGCACCTCCGCCATAAGGGCCTGGAGCTCCCTAACTCTGCGAATGGAGGTGAGCACAACCAGGAAAGCCACCTTTCAAGAGAGGTAGTGAAGGTGGCAGGTAGCTAGAGGCTTGAAGGGTGGTCAAGTGAACTGCCCCAATACAACGCTGAGGTCCCATTCGGTTGCTGGCGGGCGAACCAGGGGCTTCAATAAGAGCAGGCCCTGAAGCAATGGCTGGACCGAGAGAGCCTTACCATCCACTGGATGGTGGTGCACTGCCAAGGCACTGAAGTGCACCCGGACGGAGTTAGACCTGAGCCCAGACAGAGAGGTGGAGAGGTACTGTAACACCAGAGCCACCAGGGAGGAGAAAAGGTCAGCCCTATGATCAACACACCAAACAGAGAACCTGCACCATTTGAGGGCATAAGCCTTCCTAGTAGAGGCCTTTCAAGAGGCCAGCAGGATGTTGTCCACTTCAACTGGGAGGTTGAAGGGGGCCAGAGTCACCCTCTCAGCAGCCACGCTGTCAGTGACAGGGACCCCAGATTGGGGTGCAGGAGAGAGCCTCCTTCCTGAGATAGGAGTCCCCGGGGCAGTCCTCAAGGGGATGGGGGTGTCCACCGTCAATTGTAGCAGCAGCGGGAACCATGGTTGCCTGGGCCAATGAGGAGCTACCAGGATGAGAGAGGCCTTGTCGTAGAGGGTCCTGAACAAGGTCTTGGTGATCAATGGGGTAGGAAGGAAGGAGTACATGAGGCCTCCCGACCATGAGACCAGGAACACGTCCGCTACTACCCTGGAGGAAAGTTATCCAGGGTGGCGAACAGGTCCATCATGAGTTCTCCCCAGAGCCGGAAGAGCAAACTGACTACTCTGCTGAGCCTGTCGGCCAGCTGGTTGTCCTGATCAAGCAGGTACACTGTCCGCAGGAGGATGCCCTGTCGGACTGCGTACGAGCAGAGGGCTAGAGCCTTCTGACAAAGGGTATGAGAACCCGTGCCCCCTTGTTTGTTCATGTAGAATATCACCACCTGGTTGTCCATCTGTACCAGAACTGGATTGTGATGCAGGTGGTGATGGAAGACCCTCAGGACTAGGTATATGGCTTGGAGTTCCAGGAGGTTGATCTGCTAAGTGCTCTCGTCTGGTGACCAGTTGCCCTGGGTGCGGAGATCTCCACAGTGGGCTCTCCAGCCGAGCAGGAAGGCGTCCGTGGATGACCCTCAAGGGGCTTGGGGCCTGAAAAGGTATGCCCGCCTCGAGATGCTGGGACGACTGCCACCAGATTAGGGAGTCCGCCAATAGGTGGGTCACAGAAACTCAGAGGCGGTGTAAGGCCTAGGACCAGTGGTCCTGGAGACACCAGTGCGCCACCCTCATGTGGAGGCGAGCGTCTGGGGTGACCGTGGACCATGAAGGCTATGAGTCGAGGAGGCACAGGAGAAGCCGGGTGGGCACTGAGGGACGGTACTGCACATCCCAAGCCAGAGATGTGAGATGATCGGCTCAGTCTCTCGGCAAGAAAGCCTTCGACTGGAAAGTGTCAAACTTTGCCCCAATGAACTCCAGACACTGTGTGGGGAGGAGGTGAGACTTGGGGTAGTTTATGACAAAGCCCAGGTGTTGTAGAATCTGGATGGTGCGCGCAGTGGTCAGCTATGCCTCCCTTTATGAGCCAGTCATCCAGGTAGGGAAAGATGAAGATCCCCTAGAGCCAGAGGAAGGCAGCCACAACTGCCAGGCATTTTGTGAAGACTCTTGGGGCAGAGGCTAGGCCGAAGGGGAGCACCCTGTACTGAAAATGCCCACTACGAACTGCAGAAACTGCCTGTGGTTGGGATGGATGAGGATGTGTGTATAAGCATCCTTGAGGTGTAAGGAGCATAGCCAGTCTCCCTGCTGGAGGTATGGCAGCAAGGTTCCAAGGAAGAACATCTTGAACTCCTCCCTCACCAGGAATTTGTTGAGGTTGCACAGGTCGAGGATGGGCCTTAGGCCCCCTGTCCTCTTTGGCACTAGGAAGTACCTGGAGAAGAACCCCTTGCTCTTGAGGTGGTGGAGCACCAGTCCCACCACTTTGTCCTTGAAGACCTGCCAGCTCCTTCAGAAGGTGGTCCCGGTGAAGGGGAGGCCATGAGGGGCTCTCCCGAGAAATAAGGGGGAGGTGTCTGAGTCAGATGGAGGAGGAAACCCTCCCTGACCACCCAAAGTGCTCAGGAATCGGTGGTGTTGGACATCCACTTCTGAGCATAGAGGGCCAGACGTCCCCCTGTGGGCTGCTGATCTCCTTGGGGCAGATAGGCTATGTTCAAGGAGTTAAAAATTCCCCCCTGGCTGGGCCGGAGCCGGTGCCTGGGACTTTGGAGCCTTCCGCTTACGTGGGCCATGCCCATGTCCCTTGGCCTGCTAACCCTGTTGGGGAGCTGGGGAGGCCTGAAAAGGTGGGTAGTTTCTGTAAGCAGCTCCCTTCCTCAGGTAGAAGGGCTTTTTAGAGAACCTGGTCCTCAACAGGAGCTCAGTCTCCAGCTTGGCCGCCTTTTCGGTCATGGGTTTGTCAAAGAGGTTCTCTCCTTGTCAGAGGACATCGACCAATTTGTCCTAAACTCACTGTTCGAGGTCGGACGACTGTAGCCAAGCTTGGCGGTATGCACCGATGCCAACCGCCGCTACTAGAGCCGCTGACTTGAACCCGTCATAGGTTGCCCAAGTCATGAATTTGGAACATTCACGGACTGTTTTGGCAGATTCTTGAATTGCTGCAAAGGTTCCTCGGAGAGACCAGCCGAGAACCCGGTGAGTTCCTTCGCCAGGTCTCTCAGGTACATGCCCATGTACCGCTGGTAGGCCTTGATGTGGCAGATGAGCATTGAGCCCTGGTAGCACTTTCTGCTGAGGGCATCCAAGATGTGAGTCTCCCTGCCGAGGGGCACCGAGGAGTGCGTCTTCTGGCTTTTCAGCCGACGCATGACCGACTCCACCACCATGGAGTTATGCAGCAGCTGTGACTTCTGGAAGCCCGGGCTCCAGCGGACTCGATACATCGAGTCAAGCCATTTGCTCACCGAAGCCGGTGTCTCCCACATTCGAAACATAAGCCGTTCCAGGATGGGAGGAATGGATACCAGGAGAAATGGGTACCTGGAGCGATTCCCGCAGAGGGGCCTCGTACTGGAGGATTTCCAACTCATCCGCTCGAGGGTCCTCCTCTGACTCGGTCGGGAATGCTAGGGCCTTAAACATGTCCTTGACAAAGTCCAGGAAGCCCATGTCCTTGGGCGAGGACCGCCATCAAGGCTCCGAGACCAGAAAATCAGAAGAGACACTGTAGTGGCGATGGGTATCGGGGGACTCCTCATCCTCCATCTCCCATTCGGAGTAGTCCATCGAGTACTCATAGGATGGCTGCTCTGGGGCATCGAGGTTCCCGATGACTTGCGGCCGGTGTCTGGCAAACTCACCGGGGATGATCGTGGTCCCTTCGAACGGGACTCAGAGCGCAACCTCAGCCGAGGATCAACTCGAGGTCAAAGGACCTCAAGGATTGGCTCAGCCTCCGGGGACATCTTGGACGTTGAGGGTTCGGTGGTCGGGGTGGACAACAGTGCCCACTGCTGGTCCATGAAGGCAGACAAACTGCGCTCCAGGGTTGCCATTCTGGACTTCAGACCAGAAGGCTCCACAGCCTTCGGCGTGGGCACCAAGGGACTCGGGCCCGACGCTAGCTCCTTCGAAGGATGGTGTCTGGGGTCCGAGGCTGGTCCACAGATGGATCCTTCTGGGGTACCTTAGTAGGCCGCTCCATCTCAGACATCTCGGATAAGCATCTTGGACTGCGGGACTGGGCCCAGGGGACCCCCAGCCGGTTGGACCTTTCCAGAGACACCGTCTTCGAGGGTTTCTTCTTCTTCCTGGGTTCCCTTGAGGAAGACCCCCATTCCGAGGATCCACAATGAGGCTCGGGTTCGGAGGGTTCCGCCTGAGATGTCGGAGCCTCAAACAAGGGCCTTGCTGGACATCCTCTTGCAGAGGCCGCAGGCTGCCGGGTTGTGATCTGGCCCAAGCCAGTGGAGACAGCAGTCGTGTGTGTTGGTGAAAGACATTTTAGAGCACCAATCACACTTCTTAAAGCCACTGGTAGCCATGGGGGAAAAAAGTACCCCTGCGAGGTCGAAGACTTTCTGGGCTGCCAGCGGGAGAAAAAGGCGCAAAGACGCCTGAAAAGAGAAGAACAAGAACTAAGGAAAAATAAATCGAGCCCAAGGCCGAGACACCGAGGTCGGTAGGCAGGAAGAGTACCAGTGCGATACCGGAGGTGAGCATGAAACTTGGAGAGAGAAAAAATCAACTTTTTCTTGAGACAAGCCAGACAATATCTGAAGGGCTCCGCGGAAAAAAGGAGACTGAGCAAGATGCCACCCTTGGGAGGGAAGGGGACCACACATGCGTGGTAGCATTCCCAAAGGCTTTCTTTGAAAGCTGGGGAAATGCTCTGCGCGGGCTCCGTTGGTGCCGATATCACCCATATGTGAGGACTGATTCCTGCTGTACCTGGAGAACACCTGTTACAGGCGAGTTACCAGAGAATCACAAGAAATCTGGACAATTGACCAAGATGAACCAATACCAAGAACATGATTATCACACCCAACGCTCACATAAAGGCTAATCAAAGTACATGCAAGAGAGCTTTCTCACTTGCTGCACCTGCCATATGGAACTCACTCCCAGAACACATCCAAACCACTAAGGACAGGAAAGACTTCAGAAAGAAACTGAAAATCTTCCTTTAAATAGAACACTTTGGAACTATCACATAGCCCAACATAAATGGACCACCTCCATTCAACAAGCAACTTTGGCCCCTGACCACCACATGTTATGATAACCATGTATATAAGTCTTCACGTATATACATATTTATTTATTTATTTATAGAGGCTCTTGATATACCATTAGGGCTGAAGTATAAAAGCGGTTTACAATAAAATAAAGGACTGCTGGAAATAGAAAAAGAGCGGAATGCCAATAATTGATAGGACAGACAGAAAAGGACAGTAGAGAAGGCAATAGAGGAGAGGTACAACAGTCATTCAACATGCAAATATTTAGTCAACACCGAGTCATGGTTGTGAGTGGAGAGAAAGATTAAAGGCACATCTTCAGAGCAGCCTTGAACCTGGGGAACGAAAGTTCAGAATGGAGGGAAGGAGAGAGAGAGAGTTCCAGAGTGCAGGGCCTATAAAGAAAAAAGCAACACCTCGGGTACGCTTGAGGAAAGCATGACTGACTGAGGGAAAGGCAAGGTGGTGAGTATGAGCAGAATGGAGGAGCTGATGGGGATGATGGAAGTGGAGAATATCAGCCAAGTAGCAGAGGGTGGAAGAGTGAATGGCCCTGTGTGTCATAATGAATAACTTGTATTGAATCCGGTTACGAACAGGCAGCCAGTGCAAGTGAGCAAGAAGTGGGGAGACATGGTCAAAACGAGAGGAGTGTGTAAGGATACAAGCTGCAGTTACCATGTATATTATGTTGTCCTATACTTCATTCCCACACTTTATTGTTATAACTTTATAATGTAAACCGCTTTGACTTTAGGATAAAGTAGTATAAAAAACACAGTTAAATAAATAAAATAAATAAAAAAATTTATGACCCTAACCATCTTACTGGACAGACTGAATGGGCCATTTCAGCCTTTAACCAACATCATCTACAGTAGTATGGTACTAGTACATAACAAAATCTAGGAGTCCTTCTTCACCTTAATGATCTAATCATTTGACCGCATCTCTCTATAGAGACTACTTGAATGCCATTGCTTTGAGCAGCAGCACCATCCGGATTGTATTCTCTACTAAATTACAACAATATAGTTGGGCAATGGTCTAGTATTTTTCAGAACAGTTACTCTGGGATGGAAAATTCAAGTCATAAATATACTACTCCCAAAGGTAGAGATCTGCCCTTTAGCAGCCAGCCACTGTACATGAAGATGGAGTGAGCAGTCTGGCTTTAAGGGGCAGCTGTTGGTGGCCAGTCCTAGCTTCTCATACCATCCAGGGGAGCCACAGGCATAGGAGGAGGAGAGAACATGGGAAAATTAGGGTGTCTTGTCTACACCTCCTGAGTGACTGTGCAAAATCTGCCAGCACACCCTGGCTCAGTAAGAGAGAAACTCTGCCTGTGTAATGAATAGGGGAGAAAGAGAGAAGTTTCCAAGTAGTACATCAACATTCCATAAACATAACTTCAACAGAGCCAGGAGCACCTGCAGTGCAGTATTGGGGATCTGCATCTACAGTAGCCACCAGTTCTTTTCACCAATCACTGAGGAGGACAGAAAATGATCTAACCAGCAGGAGGAAGTAGCTATTGTCATGTGTCTCAGCAACACTGTCCACACGTTGAGAAGATGCAGTGAGGGGTCCTTTCGAAGATCCTCCTTTGAGAAAGAAGGCAGAACAAAAGTCTGATCAAGATGAAAAAACAAGGCAGCACCCTTGAAAGAAGAATGGTATAGATCTCAAAGTGAAAGAAGCCATTTAAAAGACCAGGATTGTTCTTTGCAAGACAAGGCCTGTAGCATGGAAACCACCTGGATGACACTAGAGTCCTCAAGAAGTCATTGTGAGGAACCAACCGTCTAGGGAAGCCTTACACATGGGTCCAAGTAAGGGCCCCTTCAGTGCCCTCAACCTCAGAAAGACCTATTGAGACACAACAGGATAAACAGGCAGACAGAACTGCTTCACACCTGAAGAAGGAGGCAACACCAAGGTGAACTGCCAAGGAATGCTCTTGGATGTAACTTCTGTAGCACAACAGGACCACTACCTGAACCTTGAGAGTTCAGGTCGGACTGCCAAAAGAGCTCTAACATAAGCTAAGGGACATACAGGCCCACCGAGCCATAAGCAGAGTGGGTTACTACCGCTTCTGAGAAGCCCTTAATGGAAAGCTTATGCCCACAAGGGCCACATCATAAGCAAGAAGGGACCAGGAATGAACCATCATTACCAGGAGCCCCCACCATGTTTTTTTTATAGTAGGCACATCTCTTGAGGTAGCAAGACAAAGGCCACATCCCCTGGATCAAGAATCCATGTCTGAGAGGGCAATCTGGAACCTCTAGGAAAACCAAGGCCAGATAGTGCAAAGGATGGCTCATCAAGAGCCAGGGAGGAAAACATAGAGCATCCCTTCCCAAGGCCATTCTTGAAGTAGGACAGCCCAAGCCTTCCATCTGCAGAACCTTACTGCAGATGAAATAGTTCCTCACATTGGCATCTTGAGTAGCCATCAAGTGAAGAACTGGAAGGCCCCATCTTCACACTATGAGGTCATGTGCAAGAGAGCTGAGGTCTCACTTCACAAAGACCTATGGCGTGCCAACACAGGTGGTCAGTCTGCATGCTATCAAAGTTTGTGATATGCACAGAAGACAGAGCAATGAGATTGGCAGCTTAACTCAAATGGATTTTTGTTTTATGCCAGAGGCTGGACTTGAACCAATGACCTTTGCGATAGAAGGCAAGCATCTTGCAGAAAGAATTATTACACCTTCAAGGGGGCTAACTCTTTGTCCACTAGAAGAGGCCTGAACCACTCAGGGACCAAACAAATCACTCTGGTCTCCAGACAGAGGATCACCCAGGAGAGCCCCGAGGAGCTGGAGTCCCTAGACCAACTAGCTTGGAAATCGCATACCCAGCACTTCAGGCTGCCATCTGAGAAGACAAACATTCCATTCGATGGATGCTTTCAATGGCACCCAGCCATCAGATGGCGGAACCTCCACCACCACCTCAACTGCTTCTTGATCTCCTGGGGAAAGAAAAAGCCTGGTCAAATGACGGGGAACATGGAGACCAGAAGGTCAGTAGCTGCCTCTGCAGTGAGTGCATATATACCCTGATTCAAGGAACAGACTCAGATGTCACAAATCTGAGGGCCTGAGGAGTCCCAGTCCCATGGAACTGACCAAGAATCAGACGTTCTGAGCCAGCTGAGGTTTGAGTGGCCTCTCCATTGTGAGGAAGCTTGGCTCAGGAGAGTATGGAACTGATACCCAGATATTCAAAACAATGGGAGAGAATCAGGCTGTTCCAAGGACAGGCAATCACCAACCCCAGTATTCCCAGCCAAAGCTTACCAGACTTGTGTCATCTCTGGCCTTTACCAAAGACACTTACCGGCCTAGCCAGACATCCAGGTATGGGCACAACCCAGGCTCTCTGCATGCAGAAACGTCTTGCTACCACAACTACTACTTTGGAAAAGGTATGGAGAGCCACGTCTGAGCCAAAGGCAGGGCCCAGAACTGGAGAAGCAGTCTAGAATATAGAAGTGGAGAAAACAGCCAAAGCCGTTCACAGTAGTGAGGAGCACCTCCTATCTGACTATTGCAATGACGGACCTCATATGAAAACGAGAGACCTGGAGTCTGAAAACAACTGGCTCTAGATCCAAGATATGCTGGAAGGAACCTCTCTTCCTGGCTATCCATATATCAGGGATAACGCCCCTGGCCGTGCAGCAGAGGGCATGGGAAAAATAACCTGCCATTTCAGGAAGCACTGAAGGGTTTTCTCAACCATAACCCACATGAGCGGAGAGCCACAGGGAGACTTTACCAGCGACACCCTTGTAAGCACTGCTGTAATTCAAATATTGTGCATTAGAATTCCCAGTCTGGCATGGACCAGAGACTTTAAATGCAGAAGTCAGGCAACTTGTAGAAGGAGCTACTACATCTCTGACCTTGACTAAGGACCCCAAAGTCCCACTAGTCTAATGCATTATGGCTCCCCCCCCCCCAAAGAAAATAGCCTGAGTAATACCCCAACTGGATGCACCTTGGGAGGGGCCACCAGAACTCATCAAGGGGGGATTACAGACTCCCAAAGGAGCCATGGAGATTACTCAAGCATGCCAAAGGATCTGAAAGGATTGTCCATACTGCAACTGAGGGTCTGAAGGACTCACAGTACTCTGAGGGCATCTCTAAGCTCTATGCATGGCCTTACAAGGCCTTGGGCCCCTCTAAGCCTGTCTTCCAGGAGTCTCTGTGGAGAGCTTCTCCTCTGGAAGAGAAAGCAACTTCTAGAGGAAACTACTCTGCTACAAATGGGAGCCAACATCTGGTAAATAATGATAGTGCCAACACTGTCATGGACTTGGGAAAGACTATGAACTAGTCTTAACCAGCAGCAGCCACCTAGGCAGTCCACTACAAGCATCATAAGTATCCAGAAGGGCTTGATGACCATTTGGCACAGCCAATGTTAGGTGTTTCAGAGAACAAACCTGCAACTTGGAGCCACAAGGCTATTATTTGTTTATTTGCATCCATACTTGATATACCGCTCAGGCCAGAGCATAAAGCAGTTTACAATAAAAAACCACAGCTGCAAAGAAAGAAAAGAAAAGGAATGCCATTTCAATAAAGGACAGAGACAGCAAAGGAAAGAGGGGTAGAACAGAGAGAACTTACACAACAAGAGCTAAACAATCACAATATACCAGGGTGGGAACCAGAGATTCAAGGACCAACTAATTTAAAGAGAGGGATGTATGAGAGGACATATAAAAGGCCAAATGATAGAAATGTGTTTTTAAAGCTGTCTTGAATCTGGGGAGAGAAAGTTCTGAGTGTAAAGAAAGGGGGAGGGAATTCCAAAGGGCGGGGGGGGGGGGGGGGGCCAGGAAAAAAAAAGCAGCATGATGAGTGCTCTCCAAGTGAGCCTGAGAGACAGAGGGAAGGGCAAGTTGGTGAGTGTGCATGGAACGAGGGGGGTGTCGAAAGTGAATGAGGACAACAGGGTAGTGGGGAGTGGAGGTGTGTATAGCTCTATGAGTTAATATGAGAACCTTGTATTGAATCCGATAGTGGACAGGGAGCCAATGTAGATGAGCCAAGAGTGGAGAAACATGGTCAAAATGGGATGAGTGTGTGAGAATATGTGTTACAGTGTTCTGCAATAACTATAGTCTATGTATCTGATATTGAGGAAGGCCGGCAAGGACTATATTAAAATAGTCAATACGGGAGACCACTAAGGATAAGAGAAGGGTGGAGAGTGCCTCAGGAGAAAGAAAAGGATGTACCGAACGGATCTGACAGAGGTGGAAGAAACAACAGTGGGACTTGGAGGAAATGTGCTCAGAAAAAGTCATGGAAGAATCCAAGATTACTCCCAAATAATGAAAAGAGGGTACCATGGGAATAACAGTAGAAGCCAGGGCCGGAGCCAAAGAGGGGAAGGGGGCACCAAAAGTAACCCAGGTGGCTGAGGATTTCAGAGGGTTGAGGTGTAAATACTTATTTGCCAGCCAGGAGTGGACCTGGCCTAGGCAGGTATTCAGGACGGAGAGATCAGGGGCTGAGGGAGGTGTGCGATGCAAGAAGAGAATATTGTCCGCATAATAGTAGGCTGAAATGCCTAGCTGCTGAATGAGAAGGCAGAGAGGGGCTAGGAATGCGTTGAACAGAAGGGTGACAGAACCGAATCCTGGGACACAGCACACAGGAGGGTCATCTTGGGGGAAGTGGATATATCGGAGTGAACAGAGAAGGAACGTGTGGTAAGAAAAGAGTGGAACCATTTGAGGGGGGTACCTGCAACACCAAAGTCAGAAAGGCGGGAGAGAAGAGTCCAATGATCGACAAGGTCAAAGGCAGAGGTTAGGTCCAAGGAAACCACGATAGTGAGATCACCCTGCTCGTGTGCAACGTGGAGTTTGTTTAACAGTGAGAGGAGAACAGACTCAACACTATGACTTCCCAAGAACCTGACTGGCGTCGATGAAGTGCATTAATGGCAGTAAGGTGGGAGGACAGTTGGGAAAACACAAACCGCTCCAGAACTTTGGACAGAAAGGGGAGATTGGGCACTGGATGCCAGTTTCCAGGAAGTGAAGGATCCAGAGAGTGCTTTTTGAGGGTGGGGCGAACAAGTGCATGCTTCCATAAGGCAGGGAAACAGCCAGAAGACAGGCTAGCATTGAGCATGGACAGGAGGGGGAGAGGAGGCAAAGAGAGGGCTCAAGGAGCCAAGCTGAGGGAATGGGATCAAGAGAGCAGGTAGTCTTTTGCACAGCTGAGAGGGACAAGAGTAACTCTGGTGCCATGATTAAGCTGAAGGGCGACCAAGAATGCATACAGGAGAAGGGCACAGAAGACAAGGGAGGGATAGGGGAGACAGGGGAGGGAGAAAGGGGACCTGGGCAGGAGGGGAAAGAGGAGCGGAGAAAATGGATCTTGTTTGAGAAAAAACAGGCTAGCATGGCAGAATCAGGGACTGCCAATGCAAGAGGAGCAGAGGAGGAGGGGAGGGACGAAAGATCTCAACACCACATAGAGGCAACGAGGAGATTGTGAGGCTGAGGAGATGATAGAAGAATAGTGGTCACACTTAGCTCGGTTGAGTGAAGTACAATACTCCTGATGGCATTGACGGAATACCACCTGAGTGGTTGAGGATGGATGAGAGCATTAAGTGCACTCAGCATGACACAAATAGGAAGGGAGAAGGCTGAGCCCCAGATGAAACTATGGGTAGTGGCTGGGAGGAGAAATAGCATGGGGAGGATGGGGGGGGGGGCACGAGAAAATCCAGTGCAGAAGAGAGTGTACTGTTCCATGAGGAAGCCTGGGAGTCTGGGGACAAAGAGGAGACGTCAGAGGGAAGGAGGAGATCCACAGATGGAAAAAGCTGTAGAGTAGAAGGGGGAATGCATCGCCAACCCCAGTAAGGTGGAGGAGGAGGACAGAGGGCGTGAGGGCAGAAAGCAGATTTCAAGGAGAAAAATAAGCAAGAATGATTGGTCCGGGGGAGAGAGTGGGCTGACAGAGTTAAAAGAGGAAAACAAAAGGTAGAGGGGTAATGATGAGGTCCAACGTGTGACCTGCTATATGCAAGGGAAGACGGACATGTTGTACAAGGGAGAGATCCTCAAGAAGGGAGAAAAATGCCCTATCACGCAGCCGGGAGGGAGCATCGAAATGGACATTAAAGTCACCCAGAAACATAACGTGGGTAAAGAGAGAAGAGACTTCAGAGATAGTTAGGAGTAGATTATCCCAGGATTGAGAGGAGACAGAGGACGGGACATAAAAAAGAAGAAAATGTATTGGAGGAGAGGAGTCAAGCCTGAGGAAGAGAGCCTCTGGATAGCGAATAGCTGGGGAGGTAATCTCACGAAGAGGAAGAGTGGAGCGGGTGTATGATAGCCAGACCTCCCCCGTCAGGGAACCGACAGGGCAGAAAAACCTGGTGGCAGGCAGCGAGTCAGGAGTCCTACCTCCCATCGCGGAGCCAGGTCTCTGAGGCAAAGAGGATGTCCACGGATTGGCCCTGAATCCGATGGTGGGCCAGAACTGACTTTGCCTGGAGAGAGCGGCAATTGATAAATGCAAGAATGAGGAGGAGGTGGGTTGCCGCAGAAGGAACAGAAGCACAATCCAGAGGGACCACAGGACATGGCAACAGATTAGACATAGAGTGAGATAGTGTGGATGGAACTGCATGGGGAAAGGAGGGAGGACCTGGGTGCCAGCACCAGTGAACAGGATGGAGGCCATAATTTCAATGGAGGACAACAGGGAATCGGAAGAAAGGACAAAGAAGCACAGCAAGTAGCAAAGAAAATGGGAACTACATAGTGTGAGAGAAAATTAGACCAGAGGTGACCTTAAGCGTGGAAGCTGCGAGGACCAAAGGAACTGATCCCCGAGTCGCCCCAAGGAGCCTGCAAGTGGGAAGAGGGACTTGATCCAATTTACCTACCCCCCCCCCCCCAGGGTCCTGTAGGGTCCTCTTACTCCTCCTTCTGGCCCATGAAGCACTGCTCCATGGGAACGTGTTGACAAAGGGTAGTTGTTCATTCCAGGAGACATGGGCATACCCACGCTCCAAGCATCAGTCCTCACCAAACGATATACCCGAGTGAAGACATCACTGAAAGCTGCTGAAGTCTACAGTTCCTCCACCTACTGGCAAAGGAGCATAACCCACTTGTCCGGACTGGTCCAGCAGGATAAGGAAGCTACATTTTTCAAAATATTTTCAGTGACAAATCATTCCTACACTATTCTTTTTCAATGTCTAATTCCATCAAAACATTTTTATGTCACATGCCATTAAGCCAGCATTTGCAAACTCCTTTTGATTTTACAACTTGTTGCACAGAGCCCCGTAATATGTAGTAAACTCTTCAGCAAGCAGTTTGCAATTCATTGCCAGCATACTACATAAGAGCAGATGGATTAATTACTCTCTAATGAGGGCGTACATTTTAATTTTGCCCCTGGTAATATTCTTAATCACCTTAGATTTTATGGGCTGCACATCTGTTTGCAAGCGAGTTCGGCTAGCACTGGTCAGATAGGACTGGTTGGAGTGGAGCAGCAGTCTAATGGTTAAAACATCAGCCTGGTCATCAAAGAAACCAGCCTTTGAATCTCACTGGCACTCCTAGTGGCCTTGGGCAAGAAATTTAACCTTCCATTGCCTCAGGTACAAACTTAGATTGTGAGCTCTCTGTGGACAGGGAAACACCCGATAGTAATTCACCTTGAACTACTACTGAAAAGGTGCGAGCTAAATATTAAATTAAAAAAAAGATAGTTTACTGATGTTCATGCCACAAAATTTGGATTGCTTTCATGCTCTCTGTAGCTGCTCCTCTCCTGCACTTTTAAGAAAGCAGCAAGTTATAACAGGATAAAATTCTGACCTTTCCAGCAAACACACAGCAGGTCACCTTAGTTGAAATTTTCTTTGTGCAGGTTATACTTTGCCTAAGGCATATATGTCATTAATCTAAATGCTGAATAAAGGCATAAAGAAGAACTGTGGTTTTGTCTTTTATTCCACCTTCCTACTAGCTGATCTCCGTTTCTGCCTCTCCTGCAGTGTGCAGTTAGTGAAAGCTCCTTCAAAGCCGCTCCTTCACTGAACCCCATAGCACAGCACAGAGGCTCAGAGTGCAGAAGGAATATAACATCAGAGAAGGAGATTTCTTTCATTTCACAGCAGGGCTGTGCCAAGGGCCGTGTGAGTGGCGTGGTCGCACAGGGGGCAAGTACAGAAAGGGCGCTGATATCATTATTGGGCTTCTAGGAAGCTCAAAAAGAGTGCATTGCCACATGTGTCGGGAGCGGTGGGCGGCACCAGATTCGTTAATCACACAGGGCACATTTCTAGCTTGGTACGGTCCTGTTTCACAGTACTGTTAGCATAGTGCTACGCAAGCCTCTGGGCATCCTCTGAACAGCAAGCAGTCAGCTCACTTTGTCATCAGTGACATTCTGGAGAAAGCAAACTACTGCTTTACAGTAACAATTTAAGTGAACTTTTGGGAAAACAACAATTCTGAGTTTAGGTACAACTAAATGAACAACAAAAGAAAGCTTGGAAAGACGACAGTAGCTTGGAACCCTACATCATTAAAATATATCTTCACAGACCTCTCACTCTTGCAGAGCTCCACTATAACTTATCTATAGGTCAGAGAATAGCTGAAGGGGAAGGGAAGTGAACGGAGAAGAAAGCCCTCTCAAAAGTTCAGTCTCAGAGTATCATAGCCTCTGGACTCCGACGTGATAAGTGACAAAAGCAAAATTAAAATTCTGGGGTTGATCTGCCCATTTTGAGGCTGGGGAGAACAGCTTTTTGGGAGAGCTTGGCAGAAAGTGAAAATAGGACTCAGAGTCTGCGAAAAGGCTGTATGAATGGCCAAAAGTGGCAGTTTTGCTGATAATGAGCATATAATGAGGTGGGGTTGGAGGCTTGGAATGCTGTAGCAATTTTGGAAGATAAAGGTGTCAGAAGCCTTATGAGAAGAGACTTGAAAACCTAAATATGTACACTTTGGAGGAAAGGAGGGACAGGGGAGATATGATTCAGACCTTTAAATACTTAAAGAGAAATATTGAGCAAACAAACCTCTTCCAAAGCTGTAAAACTAGAGGGCATAACATGAAGCTGCAAGAGGGTAAATTGAAAGGCAAGGTCAGGAAATACTTTTTCACTGAAAGGGTGGTGGATGCTTGGAATGCCCTCCCGATGGAAGTGGTGGGGCAAACACGGTGACAGAATTCAAAATGGCATGGGGCAGACACAGTGGATCCCTTTACAGCAACAGGATAAAATCAAAATAAACGTAACTAACTAATTTCTCAACATACAGGGGTGTCCTACACAGAGCAGTGGGTTCACCTCTTAAACAAAGACATGGGGAGGGGTGGCCTGCACGGAGCGGCAGGTGCACCTACTCTTGCCATCTTACTGGGCCGACTAGATGG
Source organism: Ichthyophis bannanicus (assembly GCA_033557465.1). Taxonomy (NCBI): domain Eukaryota; kingdom Metazoa; phylum Chordata; class Amphibia; order Gymnophiona; family Ichthyophiidae; genus Ichthyophis; species Ichthyophis bannanicus. The sequence continues at coordinate 10,565,494 of JAWIIG010000024.1, read as the reverse complement.
ACCATACTGGTCTTTATCTGCCGTCATTTCATTTACTATATTTGCGGGTGCTGGTGGATTATCACTTAATTGTATCTCTTGCAAAAAAGAAACATTTCAAGAAATATTTCAACTTGCAATTAACTCATTCTTTAAATCAGCCTAAGGTTTTGTTTACCGAGCTTCTTGTTTTTCCCCCTAAACCCACTTCCGCTCTTCCTCCCTTTTCAGTCTCTGTTGATAACATGCTTTTACTCCCTCAGTCCACAACCTTGGGGTTGTCTTTGACTCTTCCCTCTCCTTCTCCACACACATCCAACTGGAGTGGAGGAGTGGCCTAGTGGTTGGGGCAAGGTACTTCAGGCTGGAAGGTCAAGGGTTCAAATCCCACTAGAGGACAGCAACCTTGGGCCGGAAGGACTGGGGTTTCTAGTCCCACAGGTGCTCCTTGTGGTCTTGGGCAAGCCACTTAACCCTCCATAGCCCATGTTCCCTGTAAAATAGTTATCTCCAAGTTATAATGCCCTGTTCAATGTAATTTCAGTTTGTTCAATGTAAACCGCACTGATGAAGAATAGCACGGTATATAAGAGAATGTAAATAAATAAATAAATAGCTAAAACCTGTTGTTTTTTTCTCTACAACATTAACAAAATTTGCCCCTTCCTATCTGAACACACTACTAAGATACTTATTCACTCTTTAGTCATCTCCCGACTATTGCAATCTCCTCCTTGCGGGTCGCCCCCTGAATCATCTCTCTCCCCTTCAAACTGTTCAAAACTCAACTGCGTGGCTAATCTTCCGCCAGCCCCGCTATAGGAGGGGGAGCTGATAAGTCTCCGGCCTTGTAATGAAACTGCAGAGAGATCATTCGGACCACCGGAACTGAAGTGTGCCTGTATCTTTCTGTTTCGTTGCAAGGCCAGAGACTTATCAGTCTCCCCTCGTACTCATATAACCTTTCTTCTCAAATCACTTCATTGGCTCCCCTTCTGTTTCCATATCCAATTCAAATGACTCCTCCTTACGTATAAATGCATTCATGCTGGTGCTCCTCACTACCTTTTCTCTCTCTTCTCTCCCTACACCCCTCCTCATGAACTCTGCTCCTCTGGTAGATCACTTCTCTGTGTCCCCTTTCCTTCTACTGCCAACTTCAAACTCCTATCATTTCACCTTGCTGCTCCTTAAGCCTGGTACAAATTACCTGAGTCTATGTGTCAGGCTTTACCCCTTTTCAAATCCTTGCTAAAGGTTCACCTCTTTGAGGCTGCTTTTGGATCCTGTTCCGCTTAGTCTCCTATAAGTCTCCTTACCTTCCCTAGTTGTATCCTTGCCCTCACATATTGTATTGCCAACTAGATTGTAAGCTCTGATGAGCAGGAACTGTCTTTTATATATCTTTCTGTACAGCACTACGTATGCCTTGTAGCACTATATAAATGCTCAAGAGTAATCATAGTAGTAGTGGTGAGAAAATTGACAGCCAAAGGAAGATTAAGGACTCATTCTCTCTGCAGAAAGGTTTGTGGAGCTTTTCAATGTGAAAGTTTCAGACCTTTGCGAACAGTGCAAAAAGACTTTGCCTCCGAAGATAGTTTTGTCTTCTAACTCTCCTAGATGGGATTCCTTTTCCGTAATATCTAATGATATGGTGGATAAGGTTTAATCTGGCATACCTAGTAAGGGTGGAGCCCTGGATTCATGTCCATTTTGGTTAATTAAATTATTAAAAACAGTTGTGGAACCAGCTCTTACAGAACTGGTTAATAATTTGATGGTGTCTGGTATCTATCCCATTGCTCTGAAACAGGAAATACTTTACCCGCTTTTAAAAATAGGGCAGATTGATGAAACAGAGTTTGCAATTTATCAGCCAGCATCTACTTTCCCCATCTTGTCCAAAGTGGTTGAGATAGTGGTAGTAAGTTTTATGACTGATTGTTTGTGGGGCAGTAATATGTTGGACATCTTTCAGGGAGGTTTTCAAAGAGGACATAGTACCCATAGTATCCATGTTTGAACAATCCAGAACTATTTTACATGGATCTAGAAACGTGATGGTGGTGTTTCTTCAGCTAGATATTTCCTCTGCTTTCAACACAGTGAACCATCCGTTTTTACTGGCCTGATGGGATGGGTATTGGGGTATGGTGAAGAAATGGTTTAGCAGTTTTTTGTTGGGAAGGCAACAAAAGAAACTGTGGAAAGGAATAGGTTCCAGTGAGATCTGTTGGCTCTCAAGCATCTAGTCTCTCTGCTAGACTATTTATTCATTTAAAATAACTTTTATTCCACAATAAAAATCTAGGCTAATTATAATAAAAGCATACATAAACAGAGGTGGATCTGCAAGACTCAAAGGTACTGACGACCAATGTGTGATTAGTGACAAGGAAAAAGTGGAAATGCTAAACAAATATGTCTGTTCTGTGTTCACAAACAACATCCTGGAGAAGGATCGCATGTGATTGGCAAAGGTACTAACAGGAATGGAGAAGATATCGCACCATTCATGGAAGAAAGTGTTTATGAACAGCTTGCAAAACTGCAAGTGGACAGAGCCAATGGACCAGAGATACATCCCAGGATACCGAGAGAGAGGTTCTGGTGGGACCTTTAAAGCAGGGCTGGCTAAAGGGTTTCTGCCGCCCTACGCAGAAACCCCAGCCTTGCCGACCCCCCCCCAGCTGTCACCAATTCCGTCTCGAGAGGGGGAGGCGGACAGCGCAATGGCAGTATTTCTAAAAGTGGCAGCTTTTTGCCACCACTTTCTTGCCCGTAGTGTCCAAGTGCATCTCCCAGTTCATGTGCCAGCAGCAGCCACAGGCAAGAAAGCCACCGCTTTTAGAAATATTGCCGCTGACCACCTCCCCCTCTGGAAACAGAATCGGCAGCAGCTGGGGGAGGGCGGTGGTGGCAGCTGGGGGGAGGCTGGCATAGCTGGTCATGTGTGCTGCTACCGCCGCCTGCATTAGGCAACTGCCTAGCTCTCCTAGTGGACCGGCTGGCCCTGCTTTAAAGGATTTTTTAAAATAGATCTTTGGAGATGGGGGGGGGGGGCGGATTCTGCAGGATTGGAGATGGGCTGATGTAGCCCCTCTTCACAAAAGTGGTAACAGAGAAGAGGTAGGTAATCCTTAACCTCAGTGATGGGAAAAGTAATGAAGATGCTGCGGAACTTTCTAGGATCCAATGGGTTGCAAGATTTGAGGCAACATGGTTTTTCTAAAAGATGATCATGGCAACAAATCTGGTTAATTTATTTGATTGGGTGACCAGAGCACATGCCCTTAGTCTTAACTAGGTTGAGAGCATGTGCCGGACATGATCTACTTTGGTTTCAGCAAAGCCTTTGATGCTGTTCCTCCTAGGAGGATTACGAATAAACTAAGCAGCCTGGAGTTGGGTGTCCAGGTGGTGAACTGGATTAGAAATTGATTGACTGACAGAAGACTGAGGGTGATGGTAAATGGAATGCACTCAGATGAAAGAAATGTAATTAGTGGAGTGCTTCAGGGATCCGTCCTAGAACCACTTCTGTTCAATTTCTTGGTGAGTGATATTGCCCTTGGGTTAAAAGGAAAAGTTTGCCTTTTTGCAGATGCCAGAAAGATTTGATGTGCACAGATCAGGAAAAGGACTTCGGGGTAACGGTGTCTGAGGATCTCATGGTGGTGAAAATATTAGCATCATTCCAGAAGTGAAAATATTAGGATCATTCCAGAAGCCAAATAGACTATTTGCACATGCACAGGATATGTGTATGTGGCAAAAAGTCTATGAATGTATTTGTATTCATGACACCCACAGATGTTTATCTTGCTTGCGCAGGGATGTCTGCATGCGCCCGGGAAGGGGGGTGTGCCGTGCCCTGGAGACATGTAAACCATATTTCAAAAGGTCCTATGCATGTTTCCAGCCTTTGATGCAGAAGTGGCTGTTATCCCTGTCAGATACGTGGAACAAGGCCAGGACTTACCCAATTTTCTGCTGTCTTCTAGGATTCATCCCTGCAAATGAGAATATGTATGTGCAAGGTAAGATCGGAGGACTGCACAGGAGGAACTGGTGTTGGGATCCGCAAAGCGTGGAGGAAATGAATGTCTAGTTTGCAGAGGCCATGCTGCATGAGGCCGATAGAGAAAGGAGGGGGGCAGCAAGGAGGTTACCCTATCAGAGGTGACGTAGGCTGAGAAGCCAGTGCATGGACCTTAGTGATGAACTCAGCATCATCAGATTCCGCTTTGATAGGGCAGCCATACATCAGCTGTGCCAGGAGCTGAAGCCCCATCTCAGTACAATAACACACAGGGGCCTTGCCTGGGCATCTAAAGGTGACAACAGCACTCACCTTTCTAGCAGCAGATGCCTTTCAATCGGTGCTGGCAGCCACTGCAGGTCTAAGCCAAGCAGCAGTGTCCAAGTGCATCCCCCAGTTTCTGAGTGCTTTCCTGATGCGTGCCCCGGATTATATTGCATTCCCCCACCCAGCACAGCAGAGGCAACAGTCACTGCTTCAATGTCATGAGATGGCTGTGTTCCCTTCTGTGTTGGGGTTGATTGATTGTACGTATGTGGCCATGAAGCCCCCTCGATAGAGGGAGGCCACATCCCATAGCCGAAAAGCATTCCATTCTCTCAATATGCTAGTAGTGTGCAACGCACTGGGATGATGTTGCAAGATTGCCCAGATTGTGCAATGATGTGTGTATCCTTACCCAGTCTGGGATTTGCACAAGCTTTAAAAGTGGTGAAATCTACAGAGGCTGGTTACTAGGTAAGCTGACACAGAGACCCCCCTCCCATGCCCACACAGGCCTGACCAGGGTAGAATTGCCACAAGCCAACTGTGAGAAGGCAGGCAGGGTTGCCCCACAGATAATAGATGTATACAGGCTGAAGTAAGGACCAAAGGAGAGCACAAACACCCATAGGTGATTTACAGAATAGCAAGGAACAGGTGCACCAAACAGTGGTGGGTTTGAACAACTTTATTAGAAAACCCCAACGCATTTCGGTTGAACGCCTTCTTCAGGGAATGTTAACTATAATACTGCAAATATCAGAACTGAGATCGCAAACTAGAAGCCCTGCACTGTGGACCGCAAACACGTTCAGACATCAATCTGGCAGATATTTAGCATCCCCTAAAGAAGGCTTTCAGCCGAAATGCACTGGGGTTTTCTAATAAAATGGAATCTGTCTTTATGTGACAAGGTGGTGGCCAAAGCCAAATGGATGCAAGACTGCATACAGAGACGTATAACTAGCAGAAGAAAGGAGGTAGTAATGCCCCTGTAAAAGTTCTTGGTGACACTTCACTTGGAGTATTGTGTTTGGTTTTGGAGACAATACCTCATAAAGGATAAAAAAAAAAGAAAAGACAAAGCAGTTCAGAGGAAAGTAACCGAAATGATATGGTGTCTGTGCCAGAAGATGTATGAGAAGAGACTTGAAGATCTAAATATGTATATTCTAGAGGAGAGAAGGGACAGGTGAGATACGATACAGATATTTCAATATTTAACAGTTCTTAACAAACAAACAAACCTTTTTTAAAGATGGGAATTCATAGAACCAGAGGACATGAAGCTACAAGGGGGTAAACTCAAAAGAAACATCAGGAAATACTTTTGATGGTGGATACCTGGAATGTCTGGGTGCAAAAGCAGTGATGGAATTCAAAAAGGCATGGGACAAATTCAAAGGATCCTTATATAGCAAGAAGATGGAATCACTTTTACAATTCAAAAATAGAGGGGGTAACCTGCATGGAGTGGCAGCTTCAACCCTGAACAAAGGCATAGAGAGGGTAACCTGCACAGAGCAGCCGGTACATCTCCAGCCACTTTACTAGGTTGCAGATGGACCATGCTGATCTTTATCTAGTTTTGCGGAAATACATGTTTCAGGCTCATCAAAGGTACAGGATGCTGTGGCAAGATCGGTCGCTATTTGCCTTTTTAGAGAGTAACTGCGTCCTTATTTAATGCAATTGTATTGGCTTCCAGTGTCTTAATTGGTCAAGTTTAAACTAGGGATATTGACTTAAGTTGCTTTTCAGCAAGGGTCCAGAGTATCTCTATAAAGTTGTATCATTCTGCCGTGACACTGCACTTGTCAGGCACTCATTGATTGATGGCTCTTCCTGTGCCCGAGATATGATTGAGCAGAGTGCATGCTTCCTGTTTTTCGGTGCCAACACTACTATTTTGGGGGAAGGCAATGGCAGTGGGGGTGTACTATCGAGCACCTGGCCAGAATGACCAAATGGATGATGAAATGCTCAAAGAAATCAAGGAAGCTAACAAAAGTTACAGCACAGTAATAATAATGGGTGATTTCAATTACCCCGGTATCGACTGGGTCAGTGTCACGTCAGGACATGCTGGGGAGATAAAGTTCCTAGATGAAATAAATGACTGCTTCTTGGAGCAGCTGGTTCATGAACCGACCAGAGGGGAAGCCATATTAGACCTAGTCCTTAGTGGAACACCAGATCTAGTGCAAGAGATAAGGGTGTTGGGGCCACTTGGCAATAGTGATCATAGCATGATCGCCTTTGATTTAATTAGTGGAGGAGGGATAGTAAGGAAATCCACAGTACTACCTTTTAACTTTCGAAAGGGAGACTATGATAAAATGAGGAAAACAGTTAAGAAAAAACTAAAAGGAGCAGTTGAAAAGGTTAAAGACGTACATCAAGCTTGGGTGTTGTTGAAAAATACTATCTTGGAAGCCCAGACCAGCTATATTCCACGCTTTAAGAAAAGTGGAAGGAAGTCCAAAAAACTGCCAGCATGGTTTAAAGGTGAGGTCAGAGAGGCTGTTGTTGCCAAAAAAGCATCTTTCAGGAAATTGAAAAAAGAGACAAACGACGAAACCTGGAAACAGCACAAGCACTGGCAAGTCAAATGCAAGGCATTGATAAGACAGGCAAAGAGAGAATTTGAGAAGAAGCTTGCTGCGGAAGCAAAAACGCGAAATAAAGACCTTTTCAAGTACATTCGTAGCAAAAAACCTGTGAGAGAGTCAGTTGGTCCATTAGATGATAAAGGGGTTAAAGGAGCACTAAGAGGCGACAAGGCGATAGCGGAGAGACTGAATGAATTCTTTGCTTCGGTCTTTACTGAGGAAGATGTAGGGATGTTACCCATGACTGAAGTGGTATTTAAAGGTGCGGAAGAATTGAAGGAAATATCGGTACATCGGGAAGATGTCTTACAACTATTAGATAAACTGAAGAGTAGCAAATCACCTGGGCTGGATGGTATACATCCAAGGGTGTTGAAAGAACTGAAATATGAGATTGCAGACCTGCTATCAGTAATCTGTGAACTATCATTAAAATCATCTCTAATACCTGAAGATTGGAGGATCGCCAATGTAACACCAATTTTTAAAAAGGGTTCCAGGGGTGATCCGGGAAACTACAGACCGGTGAGCCCGATGTCAGTACCGGGAAAAATGGTAGAAACCATCATAAAGAATAAAATTACTCAGCATGTAGATAGTCACAACCTAATGGGAGACAGCCAACATGGCTTTAGACAAAGAAGATCTTGTCTTACTAATCTGTTATGTTTTTTTGAAGGTGTGAATAAACAGGTAGACAAAGGTGAGTCGGTTGATATTGTGTATCTGGACTTTCAGAAAACCTTTGACAAGGTCCCTCATCAGAGACTTTTGGCAAAACTAAAGAGTCATGGGATAGGAGGCAGTGTACTTTTGTGGATCAGGAACTGGTTAAAAGATAGAAAGCAGAGGGTAGGGCTAAATGGCCAAATTTCCCAATGGAGAAAGGTGAATAGTGGTGTACCCCAGGGATCTGTGCTGGGTTTGCTGCTTTTTGACATATTCATAAATGACCTGGAAAGTGGAATAACGAGTGAGGTTATCAAATTTGCAGATGACACAAAACTATTTAAAGTTGTTAAAACCCAAGAGGATTGTGAAAAATTGCAAGAGGATCTTGATAAATTGGAAGACTGGGCATCAAAATGGCAGATGAAATTTAATGTGGACAAGTGCAAGGTTATGCACCTAGGGAAGAACAACCCAAACTATGGTTACACGATACAAGGTTCCACATTAGGAACCACCACCCAGGAAAAAGATTTAGGCGTCATTGGGGATACCATGTTAAAACCCTCGGCCCAGTTTGCAGCGGCGGCCAAGAGAGCAAATAGAATGCTAGGTATGATAAGGAAAGGAATAGAAAATAAAACAAAAGATATTATAATGCCTCTATATCGTTCCATGGTGAGACCGCACCTTGAATATTGTGTGCAATTCTGGTCGCTGTATCTTAAAAAGGATATAGCGATTTTAGAAAAGGTTCAGAGAAGAGCCACAAAAATGGTAAAGGGGAAGGAAGGATACTCCTATGAAGAAAGGCTAAAAAGGTTAGGGCTCTTTAACCTGGAAAAGAGACGGCTGAGGGGAGATATGATAGAAGTCTATAAATTAATGAACGGAGTGGAACGGTTAAACATAGATCGATTGTTTACGTTATCAGAATATAGAAAGACTAGGGGACATGCAATGAAACTACAGGGTAAACTATTTAAGACTAATAAAAGAAAATATTTTTTCACTCAACGTGTAATCAAACTCTGGAATTTGTTACCGGAGGATGTAGTAAAGGCTGTTAGTGTAGCTGGGTTTAAAAAAGGTTTGGACAAGTTCCTGGAGGAAATGTCCATAAACCATTATTAAGAAGTGACCGAAGATATCAATGCTTGACCCAGTACAAGCATTGTGGAACTTGTGTCTCTTGGGGAAACTGCTAGGTACATATGACCTAGATTGGCCACTGTTGGAAACAGAATACTGGGCTTGATGGACCTTGGTCTGACCCAGTATGGCATATCTTATGTTCTTGTAGAGTGAATTTTATTGTGTGAAAGACTTCCAACTTCAAAAGCAGTTTAAGGGTTTTCTTGTTCCTAAAAGCTTTTGGTTCTACTGTTATGGAATTTCTGATTAGGGTATGTGAATTTGACTGTTATTTCATTCCATGGTAACCTAACAGTGGAATCTGAATCTTGAGCATTCAATTTTCTATATGCATATTTTTGATTACGTGTTGTCTCTTTGTATGCCTTGCACCAGGGCTGGGGCTACCCATTAAGTGAACTAGGTAGTCATCTAGAACACCAACCTTTCGAGGGTGGCCCATTACCTCGCCATTCGAGGACCTGCGCCAGCGGCAATGATGTTAAAATAATAACAACACAGAGCTTACCCAAAGCTTCCAATGCTGCATGATGATGATGTTGGTTCCCCTCTTTGACCAGTCGCTTCTTCCCCCATGCAAACGGGACGTCTGAGTTGAGGGGGGGCAGAAGCAGCTGGTCAAAGGCAGCTCCAACAGCGCACAGCGTGAGTACCATATTGCTGTTTTAATGTCTTTGCCGCTGCTGTAGGTCCTGGAGAGGGGCAGCAGCAATGAGGGCTTGCCTAGGCACCTCATACCCTTGCGATGTCCCTGCCTTATACATTACCACCTGTAAATTTTAATAAATGAAATGAAATACACACTTGGACTCACTATAATATGCATGAACATCATTATTCCTTTGTGAAAATGCAAACTTGTTCCAAAAATGATGTTGGTCCCCTATAGGAAAAGGCTGAAAAACAGCAGTGAATAGGAGTGGGCGATGACATCACTGCAAAGGCAGAATCCAAAAGGCACAAACTGATTATGATTTGTCTGCTGATGATATTGCTCTTCTGATTCTGTTTTTGGAACAAATCTTTCTTAGTTATTACAGATTGGTTGGATAGGAACCATTGAAAATTAAATGCTAATAAAACTAAATTACTCTGGATAGGTCAACTTGATCAATCCCAAAGGTTAATTCAAAGTTGACTGGAAATGTGGTCCCTTTACAGTCAGCCCTGAAGTTGTTAGGAGTTGTGTGAGCCTCTGCTTTAACAATGGAAACCCAGGTTAATGGATTGTTAAGAAAGGTTTTTCTGCAAATGAGGAAACTGAGGTAAATAAAGGTGCATTTACCACCACAAGCTATTCAGATGTTAGTTTAAGTTTTTATTTTATTGTAGATTGATTTATTGCACTACCCTCTATCTAGGAATTTCTGTGAAACTACAATCAAAGCTACAATTTCTACAGAATCAGGCTGCCAGACTGATATTAAGAGCTAAATCCGGGATAGAGCAACTCCGCTCTTAATTCAATTGCATTGGTTACCAACTAAAGTTAGGACCATATTTAAATCTGTCTGCTTGACTCAAAATATTTAACGGAAATTCCCCATTTCATATGATAACATTACCAAAAAATAGATGCTCCCCAGAGGATCTTCCAAATAGTGAATAACATGTATTGAGAAATTCCTTATTTTTTTTTTAAATATTGTTCAAAACGTACTATGGAGAAATTATTTAATTTTCAGGCTGCAGCAGAATGGAATTCTCTATCAGATGGTTTCAGAACGGAAAGCAATTTTAAGAAACAACTTGAAGCTTAATTTTCAAGATGTATTCTGTGGAGCTAAGTAATCAAAATTAGATTAAATTTCTATCATGAATATAATTGCTGCATGTTGCTAAAGGAATCAAGGAAATGGTATATACTAGCGTCCTCACAATTGTTTTGACGTATATTTGTAGGTAATCTTTTAGAATTATTCTTAAAATCATAATGATGTATTTGTTTCTTTTTTGTGTTTGGTTTCATATGATTGTAATCAGCCTTCAACCATCTTTTTTTGGTAAAATGAAGAATAGAAATTAAAATACATGATTTAATGATTTTTTTCTGGCATCCTGTTCAATCTGACTACTGGAACTATTTTAGAAACTCTATTTGCGATTTTGTGCAGTGTGGCCATTTTAGAAATGGGTCGATTTACATATTTATTTATTTACATTCTCTTATATACCGCGCTATTCTGCATCAGTGCGGTTTACATTGAACAAACTGAAATTACATTGAACAGGGCTTTATAACTTGGAGATAACTGGGCTGTGGAGGGTTAAGTGGCTTGCCCAAGACCACAAGGAGTCCCTACATTCTAATACTTGATTCACCATTAATTTCTAACCTGTAAATCTGTAAATAGTTCACAATAACTCTGTTATTGGCATGTTAGTTATCTCTTACCACATTCAGTCCAAGTTTATTTTCCTGTTACAATGTAAGCATTGATATCATTGTTCTGATGTAATGCAAATGTTATTGTTGTATGTAAACCGCACTGACCCTGAATAGCGCGGTATATAAGAATGAATAAATAAATAAATAAATAACAACAAAAATCCCCCTTGGATTTTGTATAATTGTCTAATTTATGTGCAGAGAGTCACTCAACCATTGCTTGAAAGCACTCATCCAAGGTCCCAAAATGGCAACCATGAGGTAGATAAATCATCAAATCATCTGCATATAGATGAAAATCGACAATAAAAGACCAGATTACAAACACAAAGGAGCTGCAAGTACAAATTAAACAAAAGCACTGATACCTTCAAACCCTGCTGCACTCTCTGGGAAATTTAATATGCTAACATGGTATTGTTGGGTTTGCTGTCTTCTACCTTATCAACATTGCTGTTGGCACAGAATGCTGCAACAAGGGTAGTTTTGGGCAAATCATGGTTCAACCATATTATACTCTCTTTGCATTCTTTATATTGGCTGCCTATTCAGCAGCAGATGTTTAAGGTTCTTTGTATGATATTGAAAATATAATTGGGTTTATCTGCACCCTATTTGGGTGAACTGTTGCTGTGGTACTCTTGCCCTTTGTGATACTCTTATCTTGTCATCTGCATTCTGGAATAGTCAGATAACCATACCATGTCGAAAATGCAAGGGGGCATGCTGGGAGCATGGCCTGGGTGGAAAAAAACTTTACATGTGTATCCCTTATTTCATATACAGGGTGTACATGTAAGACTGATATGTCCAGATTTAAACCTGATCCCTGGTACAAATAGCAATTGGAAAAATTATTGTTTTGGCCATCCCATTACAGGGGACATTAAGGGTGATATCTCCCCCTTAATCCACTAGTATTAATATCTCATGCTAACCAATCACCATACTGTGACTGTTTCACCAAAACGAATTATCACCTTTTGAAATAATGACAGGTAGGGACATGGTTTTGCCCCTCCATCTTCTTTATAAGACCAATGATGTAAACCTCACATGTGTTGCAATGACCCATGAATATGTTGCCCATTTAGAACAACACTTGCAAAGTGCCTTTGCCCAAAAGAATTTGGAAAGTTCTGCTAGAGGTAGGAAAGCCTACTATCATTTGAAGACTACCTCTATAGAATACCAGATTGGCAACAAGGTATTCTATTTCAGCAGATGGGGCCTACCCATGTTAGTGGAATCTGACCAAGGTTCCCATTTCACAGGACAAGTCATCAAGCACCTGTGGAAGTTTTTGGGAGTGAAGGCCAAAATCTAAAGAATGATCACCTGACAACAACTACCTGATTCACTGAAGATATCTCACAGTATCAGAGAACAGGAATAGCCTAACGGTTAGAGAATCAATGGTTGGGAATCAAGAGACCAAGGTTCAATTCCCACTAGCACTCCTTGTGACTTTGGGCAAGTCACTTTACCCTCCATTGCCCCAGAAAAATCCAAGTTATCAATGTCCCTGTTTAATGTACATTACTAAGTTTAAGTTACAATGTAAATGGCTTTAACTGAAATGATAAAGCGATATAAAAAATCTGTTAAATAAGTAAATAAAATTTATTTCCACCTCCATCTTGACACGAGATAAGAATAGAGGTGTCTGCAGATGACTAAGAGAGGCTGCAGGTCTCCATTGTAAAATGGGTATGTGCACATTTTGAAATGCAGGCACATACCCATATATATTCTAGGCTTTCCTCAATATTTTCCACAGGTAAATTTGGGAAATGGCGCATCCCACTACATGTGGATATGGAAGAAGCATGTGCTTGCACTTCCTCCTTTCCCTGGTTTGCTGTTAAACAGCGCACTCCAAATAAGCTACTTCATTTTAAGAATTCCCATTGTTGTTACAGGTCCATGATCTCTTTCGCAAAGAAGGATTATTATTCCAACATCATATCGTCCTTCAATAATCATTCAAAAATTCTTTACCGGGTTCTCTCCTTGCTGTCCCGCCCCTTCACTACAAACCCTCACTAATCAATGTACTTTCTCCTGATTGTTTTGCTTGCTTTATTCACGACAAGATTAGCAAGCTCCAGCTAAATTTCATGAAGACTCATCTGTCTCTTCTTCTGTTTCATCAGATCAAACCCCTCTCCCCCTCCAGTCTTTGCCACACACATGGAACACCTGCAATCCGATTTTGTCTTCTGCATTATCCAAACTTATCTCATCCTCTCGTAAAATCACATGTTCCTCTGACCCTATTCCTTATGCTTGAATCTTAGTCAGCTCACTTGCCCTCCTTCTTCTCATCTTCTCATTATTAACAATAGTTTTCCTACAGGCCCCTTTCATTCTATCTGAAAGAATGCCCTAATTCAACTAATTCTTAAGAATCCTACCCTGGACATGTCTCATCTGCCTTTCCTATCCAAGATTCTTGAGAAACTGTTTTTTTCACAACTTGTCACACATCTCAATAGCACTGATATCCTCCACCCCCATCAGTCTGGCTTTCACCTGGGCCACAATACAGAAACTGTTCTCTCTCTCCTTAGCAAAGTTCACGAATCCCTTGAGAAAGGTAATATCTCTCTCGCCATTTCTCTTGGCTGCTTTCGACCTGGTCGACCACACTATTCTACTTTCCTGTCTGCATGAAATGGGTCTGTCTGGTACTGTTCACTGGTTCCGCTCTTTCCTGACCTACCCACTCCTTCATTGTAACATCAAATTCATTTTCTTCTACTTCCTGTCCCTTCATGTGCAGTGTGCCACAGGGTTCAGTGCTGGACCCACTTTTTGTTCAACCTCTTTCTTCCCCCACTGGCTCTTCTTGTACAGCAGTATGGAATGTTGGTGTATTATTGCTGTCTATGACATTATACTGATCTTTCACACTAATCCACTATTGCCTGATCTTACCCCTCTTAACAGCTGCCTTACCGAAGTAGCTGACTGGTTACACGCAAACTATCTTATTCTCAATCCTGATAAGACCTCAGCAATTGGTTAACTAGTTCCATGACTTGCCCTGCTCTTTCCCATACACTCTAGGGTGCTTCTATTTCACTTGTACCTTTGCTCTTTGGCATTTAGGTGTCATTCTCGATTCATCCCCAACTTTCCATGACCACATTAGTTCCATTGTCTGTCGCTCCTTCTCTTCCCGCCATCAAATCAGAACATTTTGTTCATTCCTTTCAAGCTCATCTCTAACTACCTTGCTCTCATCTTTTGTCATGATGCGCCTAGATTACTGTAACGTTGTACTGGCTGGCCTCCCTCACTCTGAGCTTCAACATCTACAAATCATACAAAATACTGCTGTAAGAATCCTTGCACATGCCTTTCGGTTTGATCGTGTTACCCCACTTCTAATTCATTTTCATTAGCTCCCTGTGTCCTATCGTATCCAATACAAAATACTCACCCTGGTTCATAAAACATTCCATCCAGGTACTCCACATTCCCCAGCTTAGAAGTGAGGTTCATTACTCTCATGGTGTGTGCAAAACTAACTTAGTAAATATTCATCACTAATAGTTTCCAACTACTTTCTAAATAAATTCTTAAACATACCATCTTAACTATACAAAACTTTCACTAGGCATTAATGACCTCAGGATGGCCTTACCCCTACATGTGGCGAAACTAATCACCATAAGGTTAAAAGCAGACGCTCACATCATAGGTCACTGGCCTCTATATTCTTTTTATAATTGTATATTGCACAACTTCCAAAATTACTAAGATTAATTAAAACACCCAACACCCCAAAAAGTACTTTTTAAGGATTCTTTACAAAGTTAAACACTCAGTGAATAAAAAGCGCCTGCACTTCCACATAGCACTGGAACCCAGGGATCTTCAGTTCATTCTCCTATAATGAAAATAAAGGAACTCAGCATTCAACTGCCCACGCGCACACCGGAGAGGAGGAGGGGTTTTGATCATCGCAAAGAACAGCTTAAAGTTCAAGTCACGAAACGCTGCTAACACAGACCAATGCAACACCATCACTGTGGAGAACAAACGGATGGCCCTATGCCTCATCTACAGAGCGCCTCATGCACCACCAGATAAACTAGCCGCCACACTAGAAGCAGTCTGTGCAGTCAACACAAATCACAAACCACTGCTATTATTAGGAGACTTCAACCTCAAATCTACCACCACCAAGGACGCAGAAGCTTTCCTTCTCGCAATGGATCCTTACAATACACTCAACTGGTTAATACCCCGACACACAAACACAGATCATCACTACACCTCATATTTGCACCAAACTACCTACTTGACAGAGGTAACATATCAACACCCTCTGTCACACCTGTGCCATGGTCAGACCATCACATAATTAGAATAAATATCGTGCAACAAGGGGAAAAGCACGATGAGAACCGGGATAACCCACCCACACAAAGAAGATTCAAGAGCTTCTACAGGGACCAATTTCTACAGGACACTCCACCCCACCTGAACTCTGAAACAGACGATCTTGATGAGCAAATCAGAAAATGGAACAGGATCATCAATGCAGCCGCCAAAGCCACAGAATAGAGACACAAGAAAACTCGAAGCACCAAATCACACCACAAACCCTGGTACTCAAAAGTCATACGAAACGAAAAGAGGGAACTTAGGAAGCTAGAACGGCGATGGAGATATAAGTCGCCCGACACCCAGGACCTATACCTATCAAAGCTAAGAGACTACAACGAACTCATCAGCCAAGCGAAAAAAGAATATCACACAAACATTATGCTAAAATCCAACAACAAACCGAGAGAGCTCTTCGAGATTGTGAAAACCCTCACCAAGGAACAGAAGACAGAAAGCGAAGTGCAAATTGACCCGCAAGCATTTACAGACCACATCCAAGAAAAATTTCATACCTCGTCATGACCAACAACAAGCATAACCACCAAACCAACCTCCTCCTCAAAACCTGGGACAAATTCAGCACCCCATCCACAGAGCAGCTCTCTCACATCATCACAGCACTGAATACAAGCACAGCGCCAACAGACCCATGCCCAGTGACATGGATTAAGGCAACAAAGACAAACTTCATCCACATCATACACAACATGGTGCACAGTTCACTAACCCAAGGAATCATGCCAAACCAGCTAAAACTTGCTACAATAAGACCAATCCCGAAGAAATCAACACTCGACAAGAACAACCCAGTCGCTTACAGACCTATCTCAAGCATATCAATTCATACTTTATTAATGCTATATTTATGCTCTGCCATCCTGGTTTTCAAAGGACATGAGGTTTTGCCAATATATATCGTAAAGCAAGGACACCATAAGGCATATATTACAAACAAAGTATTACAGGTTGTATTATAGTTACGTGAATAGCTCTTATTCGCATATTTAGTGCAGATCTTGTCCTCCATAATACTGCAATATGAACAATGTCCACATTGTTTATGTCCATGAATCTCAACAGAATTTTCGTATCGGGGAACAGCTGAACAGAGTTGATCTCTTAGGTTCCTACCTCTACTATATGCCATATGTTGGAATATCTTTAAAAATTAAACTGTATGGAACCCCTGAAGAAGCCTATATGGTGAAACAGAAGCTTTTGTTGGGTGCTTATTCTAATCGCCGCAACGGTGGATGCCGATGGTTGTGCAGCATTTGCAGTTAAGCAGGAACGGGCGTTTTCAGTTACCGACATATGCTGGCTCCATGGATCAATTCAGATAAGTGATAGTAAATTTCTGTAATAGCATATTGATATTCGTGATTCAGAAAAGTTCCTTTATTTTCATTATAGGAGAATGAACTGAAGATCCCTGGGTTCCAGTGCTATGTGGAAGTGCAGGCGCTTTTTATTCACTGAGTGTTTAACTTTGTAAAGAATCCTTAAAAAGTACTTTTTGAGGTGTTGGGTGTTTTAATTAATCTTAGTAATTTTGGAAGTTGTGCAATATACAATTATAAAAAGAATATAGAGGCCAGTGACCTATGATGTGAGCGTCTGCTTTTAACCCTATGGTGATTAGTTTCGCCACATGTAGGGGTAAGGCCATCCTGAGGTCATTAATGCCTAGTGAAAGTTTTGTATAGTTAAGATGGTATGTTTAAGAATTTATTTAGAAAGTAGTTGAAAACTATTAGTGATGAATATTTACTAAGGGCATTTTTTGTATAGTGGTTTGGTTAGCCCTTAGGCAGTTGGTCTTACTGGTGCGCAAAACTAACCCATTTGGAGAAACTGCCCTGAGTATACCTCAGTATCTCTTCTCTTCCATCATTCTGCATATCCTACATCGAGTGCTCCATCCAATTCATGGGAATCATCTTCATCTCTCCTCTGCTTTGCAAGCCAGATGATTCCACATGCCAGTCCACTTCTTATTTTCTTGGTCCCAGCCTTTGGAATGCCCTGCCTGCCACTCTTCAACTGGAATCCTCATAAGCCAAATTCAAGTCCCAACTCAAAACTCTGTTATTTCAAAGAGCCTATGATTTACCTTCACCTAACTGCTGTCAGCTTCCCCAGGAACATTTTCTCTATCACTAGCCCGACGTTCCCCATCCCCTCTTGTTACCTATCCTGTCCAGGCTTTAGGTATGAATGTCGATGCCTTTTCTATTAGCTCATTGGAGTTCCTTTCCTTTTTCCTTTAACTTGATTATAATGTAAACTGCCCTGCTGCAATAGCAAAGGGTGGCATATCAAATTTTAATAAACATAAGCACATGCATCTTGACAGGCTTTTATATCAACCTTACACATGCACACCCTCTCTTCTAAGGTTGATATGGATTTAGAGAAATTTTTGCTTGCTCATCTCTCCCACCAGATAAATAGCCTTTTTAGGATGTGCCTCATGCCAAAAGCAAACTTTGCTGAGGTAAGGACCTTGTATGGTGACAAACAAAGCACAACATATTGTACCTCTCTGCAACCAGGTAGGCAGACAGTGGGACATTCTTCTCTTAGGAAAAGCACTGCAAAAAATTACTACAAAATAAAAATATTAAAATTGTTCTTTTTTTAAAAACAAAATAGACCCTTCTAGTTTCCATAGCAATCCCGGTAACAAGAGATGCACTTAACTTTGATTCTGATCACCATGACAATCGGATGGGCTACCTGAGGAAATGTTATCCTTTTCTCCTTTGTTCTCCTTTCATGTCCAGGAAGGTTACAATTCTGCTTTCAACCTAAGTTCCTGAAAATTGTGGTTGTAACACTCAGATTGCAAAGTAAGAGATCTGATGCAGTGGAATTTGTCCCCCGTCTGCATTAGGCCAGTTGCTGCTTTCTCTTTGAGAGTGGAGGAATATCCTTAATGGTTAGAACAGCAAGCTGAGAACCAGGGCGTGCAAGGTTCAAATACCACTCATGCTTCTTGTGATCTTAGGCAAGTCATTTAATCCTCCATTGTCAAAGTTTATTAGTAGTAGCTTCAGTAGTAGCTTCTGCTGAATATATGGTTTCAGTGGCGACTGCCACATGCCATCAGGATAGTGCAATATTTAATAATTACCTGGATAACAAAACCACATAAAACTTAGGCCTGCTTTTACTGGCCTAGCATTATGCAGTTTATCATCTGGTTAGGGAACTGAAAATCATCGCTAACCAGATAATGTCTTAGACTGCCTTTACCCAGCTCATGGACTGCCTTGGCGCTCTTTGAACAGCGCCGCTGTGATCAGAAGAGATTGTGCTGCTCAATATCCCTCACACTGGCACTTATTCCTTTAGCAAGTGCTGCTTATGAAATAAGTGCCTTTGAATACCTTGCCCTTAGATTAAGCCCTCTGGGAACAGAAAAATACCTACTGTACCTGAGGGTAGCAAAATCCAAAATTCCACCCCTTCCCTTTCTTATCGCCAGTGGTAAATTGGGAAGGCAAAGGAGCCCTGCAAATTTTTAGGAAAGTGACCTATGTTGCCCATCTGATAGTGACCTTAAATTTCCATATTTCATTAATAGCAGCTCCCTCGCCCCCTTTCCACAATCTTAGTAATTCTGTAATTTGCTAAGTGAGGGAAAGCACACAGAGGCATAGGGGCTTCTGGAGTTTTTTCCAACACACCTGTGTTTATCCTGACCTCTTCTGGGGCAATTTTGCCAAATGGTTTAGTTTCGCACATACAATGGCAGTCATGAAGTAACTGGAGCTTATCTGAATTTCAAAAACTGTAGTTAGCAACACTGGAGTTGATTGTACACCATCGGTCAAGCTGGTAAATATTAGTATGCCCTGGTCTTGCACCCGGTCATACACCCGACATGGCCCCATTTCACTATAAGGCTGCTTCAGGAGTGTGGCCAGATGACTGACTATAAACTCTTTCAGTTAAATTCAATTGTGGTTGGAGCTATTGCTTTAACAACCACAATTGAATTGAACTAAAAGAGTAAAAGAGTTTATAGTCAGTCATCTGGCCACACCCCTGAAGCAGACTTATGGCGAAATGGGGCCACTTTTGGGACAGGGTCGGCACTTCTATTAGGCGAACTAGGCAGTCACCTAGAGCATAAACGTTCTGGGAGTGGCATATGGGCAATGGCATGGTTGCAGCTCAGCCCTTGGCTCCAAGGCTAGCAGCAGGAAAGGTGCTTAAGAACGCTTCAATTTCCTCTGCAGCTTCCTCCTCCATGCTAAAGGTAAGACTCAAGATATTGCTATCACATTGCTTCACTTTTGCAACCACCAAAAACGGACACCATCAGCGCACTAGAATCTCACTTTTTCAATCAAAGTTCTTAACAGGTTTTCCTGTATAAAGCAGGCTCCTAATCCAGTACCACAGAGCCAAAAGAATTCTGCAAAATGAATTATGGCGTTCCCTGTATGCTCTAGCTATTGCTCTTTTGGGGAATTTTCTTGCATGTTTTCTATGCCTTAAAGGCCTTTTATAAAACTGTGTGGTTGCATTGCACACACTTTTATTTGGCTCATGCACACAGAGCTGCCAATTTACTCATTTCCAGAAGGGAGACTTTAGCCAGTCGTGTTTTTGAACTTAGATCCTAAATCATTGTCGGTTTTGTAGTCTGATTCTATGCATTGAAATCAGTGCCGTTGGTCCCATAATGCACCATAATAATGATGCAAAAATCCAGAAATGGCCTGAAGATATAAATTGGCAGGATATTGGATCTGGTTCTGGTATATAGGCGTCAAGGTTGCCTTTATAAAAAAGTTATATTGGCACATGACTAAGAAGTGAATTGAAATATATTTAAGTTTTGTTTTGTTTAAAATTAAAAATATTGAAAGCAAGCTGAATTTTATATTGGAGGTTTTTGGATTTATGATGTTATGGGTTTACCTAGTAACTATATGTTGCCGGGTGTATAATGTGCCTGGAAGATACCCAATATCCTTTTCCTCCTTTTATATTATACTCCATACATTTTGTGTGTATGATTTTTCATATTTTTTTCCTGAATTGCAGCTGCACCTGTTTTTGATTGGGTGGTGGTGTTTTTATAAAATAGGCGCTTTTTTTGGACTTTTCACTTGGGGGCAGTCTATAAAACCACTTCCCGTCTTTGGATCAATAGAGCTAACCTGTTGTTTCCAAAAAAACCATATTTAGTTGAAATCCTGCAAGGCCTCCTAGGGTTACTAGCCACTCCCAAAGAAATTAGCAAGAAGAAATTTATTTCATAGTATCATAGTAAATGACAGCCGAGAAAGACCAGCATGGTCTATCTAATCTACTCAGCAAGGTGGCTAGAGATGTAGAGCTGCGCCTGCCACTCTGTGTAGATTACTTCCCCCTGTGCCTTTGCTTAAGGTTGTACGTGCCACTTCAGGCAGGTTACTCCTCCCTATTTATAGCGTTACTTACATTTGCTTTGATTCCATCCTCTTGCTATGCATTGATCCTCTGGGTCTGTCCCATACCTTTTTTAATTCCGTCAGTTTTTGTTCCCACCACCTCCTTCAGGAGGGCATTCCATGCACCCACCTCCCTTTCTGTTAAGAAGTATTTCCTGATATTGCTTTTAAGTTTACCTCCTTGCAGCTTCATTTCATGCCCTCTAGTTCTATAGCTTTCTCGTCTTTGAAAATGTTATGTTCATGAATACCTTTCAAGTATTTAGAGGTCTGTATAATATCTCCCCTGTCTTAAAGTCTTTTCTCATATGCCATCTGGCACAGGCCCCAAATCATCTTGGTCACCTTCCTCTGAACCATTTCAAGTCTTTTTATATGCTTTTAATCTTCCTTATCTATTGCCACAGGAAAGGCCCCTTATGACCATGTTCATGATATATCTAATTTTCTGTAGAAGGCCCTGAAAGATGTGATAATTTGCAAGGCAGGTCTCCTTTATTTATTTGCATTTACCTCACGCCTTTTCAGTAGTAGATTAAGGCAAGTTACATCCAGGTATGCTAAGCATTTATTCACATATATCTATACTCCACAAAAGCTTCAGATAATGGTCTATAAATTCTTCTTTTATTTGTATGCTTATGATCATGTTTCTGGAATGTCCTTCCTAAGACGTTTACATCTAGATATGTATTACCAGTGATTCTAGACCAGATAATTTAGTAATCTAGTATAGAGATCAATTTATTTCTCCTAACATATCAATTTATGCTGACTTTATTTATCATTGTAATAGAAACATAGAAATATGATGACAGAAAAAGACCACATGGCCTATCTAGTCTGTCCTTCCATATCAACAACTACAACAGTCCCCTTTTTACCTTTAGAGATCCTCTGTGTTTGTCCCATGCTTTTCTGAATTCAGTTACTGTCCTCATCTCTACCACCTGCACTGAGAGACTATTCCACGGATCCACTACTCTTTCCGTAAAAAAATATTTCCGCATATCACTCCTGAATCTATCTCCCTTCACCCTCATCCCATGTCCCCTCGTAGCAGAACTTGCTTTCAATTGAAAGAGGCTCTCTCCCTGAACATTTATGCCACGGAGGTATTTAAACATCTCAATCATATCACCTCTATCCTGCCTTTCCTCTAAGGTGTACATATTAAGATCCTTCAGTCTGTCCTCATATGCTTTATAATGAAGACCACTAATCATTTTAGTAGCCACCCTCTGCACCGACTCCATCCTGTTCACATCCTTTTGAAGGTGCGGTCTCCAGAATTGCACACCATGCTCCAAATGAGGTCGCACCAAAGACTTATACAGAGGCATTATCACCTCCTTTTTTCTGCTAGCCATTCCTCTCCGTATGCACCCAACCATCCTTCTAGCTTTTGCCATCAGACACAACCACGCCTAGGTACCGCTCTTCTTTAGTGGACAAAAGTACTTCACCCCCTATACTATATTGCTCCCTTGGATTGCTGCAGCCCAAATGCATGACCTTACATTTTTTAACATTAAATTTATTTAACATGTATGTCAGTGAGCTGCTGCTCCTTGCGCAATATGAAAGATCCCTTTTCAAATGAGATGATGTAGCTAAATAAAGCAACTTGAAATGTATCAGATCCCCTGCCATGATCACACATTCCATTGATGTAAAATGCTGCAAGGCTGCTTCCTGTCAAATGTCACCATACAGTATAAGGTGGCATTTTACTTACCAGTTAATGTTCTTTCCTTGAGTCCTGCTAGACCAGTCTAGACAAGTGGGTTGTGTTCCCTACCAGCAGACTGGTGGAGACAAAGACTAATAAAAAGCCCATGTTTCAATGATGTCACTCCATGCCTCTATCAGCCTCAGTAACCAGAGATCTCTCTTCAGTATTCATCCCAAAGCATATGGGAGATACAGAACAAGCCTCACACAATCTTAAATGTGGGCAACAATGAGTACTCAACAATAGCAAACTATGTACAAGAAAGCAGAAACATAAGGCTGTCTGTAGAAGATGAGCCTGCAGAGTCAAGTATAAAACCTGTGGTGGACCCACGGGTTCTGCAGCAGAAAACAAAGCAAAACAGTTTCGGGGGCAAGCCCTGGACTGGTCTAGCAGGATTCAAGGAAAGGACATTAACTGGTAAGTAAAATGTCACCTTCCATATTGTCCTGTTAGATCAATCCAGACAAGCGAGAAGACGACACAGCAGCTCACAAAACTCTTGAGCCAAGGTCATGTCTGCCCACATGTGGACATTCAAGTGGTAATGCTTGACAAAAGTCGAAAGTGATGTACATATTGCTGCCCGACAATGTCTGCAGGGGCTACCAACTCTGCTCCCAACACGAGGACACTTGTGCTCGGGTAGAATGGGCATGCAAACCCTCTGGAACTAGCCGGTTCCATATCAGAAATGCTGAGGCAATAGTATCCTTAAACCAGCACCCCAAAGTCAATTTGGCTGCCATGTCACCCTTGGGAGGCCCAGCAAACAGCACAAAGATTGTCTGATTTACAAAAGGACTTCGTAACCTACAGATGTACTTCAGCCTGGGCGGTATATCAAGAGACTGCATAAACATAAACAAGTACCAGAGAAGCACTCTCTGGTCATCTACAGACAAAACTCCTTATCTTTGCCTCGACACTGCTTCTTAGAGAAGAAGGGCAGGCAAGCCACCTGGTTCACGTGAAAAGGAGAGCACACTTTAGGCAAGAAGGAAGGCACAGGCCGACTGGAAATGGCCTCAGTTGAAAAGGACAGATAAGGATCCCGACAAGACAGAGCCTGCAGCTCGGAGATCCACCTTGTAGACCAAATTGTGACCAAGAAGACAGCCTTAAGCATCAATCCATCAAAGTCGTGCCCTCAATGGCTTAAGGAGGGCCATCATCAGGATCCTGAGCAACAGAGACAGATGCCAGGAAAGGATCACAGACCTCGTGGAGAAAACATGAAGTGCAAGTTCAAGGACTTGCCTGCCACCGGACCACAGATCAGGCCAAAGCTGCCACCTGAACCTTCAGGGAGATAAGTGAGGGGCCTTTCTCTAGGCCTTCCTGCAAGAAAATCAACAGGGAAGACAGCTTGGCTGCCTCAGGAGCCAAGTGCCGTGCACCGCACCAGTGCTCGAAAAGGCACCACATCTGTACGTATGCTAGCTTGGTAGACCTCCTCTGGGCACCAAGTATAGTAGAGATTACTGCTGGAGAGTAGCCCTTATGCGCTAGCAGTCTCCTTCCATGAGTCATGTTGTAAGCAAGATGGGGGCCTGGCCCTCCAGGATGATCGGTCTTTGCCACAAGAGCTTCAGAAATGGAGGCAGCCGAAGAAGAGATGCTTGAAGGATTCACATCAGGTCTCCGAACCACGCTCTGCAGCCATTCCGGCGCTACCAGAACAATCTGGGCGGCATTTTATACATCAAAACACATGCCCCACCAGGGGCTATGGAGGAAACACATAGTACCAACTGACTAGGCCAAGGCTGGGTTAGGGCATCAGTGCCCTTGGATCCCATCTCTGCGCAGTGACTGAAGAAGTGGCACACTTTGGAACTGGAGCAGGCACCGTCAGATCCATTTCGGGGAGACCCCAATGGTATACAATCAACTGAAAGGCTTCTTAACTCAACTCCCATTTGCTGGAATTCAGGGAGTGCCGGCTGAGGCATTCCATTTCCACGTTGTCCACTCCAGCAATGTGTTGAGCCGACAAGGCTAGGAGGTTCCTCTCCACCCAAGCAAACAGAAGATCTATCTCCAGGGCCACTCCACTGCTTCTTGTGCCACCATGCTGATTGATATAAGCCACCGCCATGGCATTGTTGGAAAAAACTTGAACTGCCCAGCCTCAACCAGGGGCTGGAAATGCAGAAGAGCCAGCCTAGGTGGAATAGTCTCCCAGTGGAGGTGGTAGAGATGAGGACGGTATCTGAATTCAAAAAAGCATGGGACAAACACAGAGTATCTCTAAAGAAAAAAAGGGGACTGTTGTAGTTGTTGATATGGAAGGACAGACTAGATAGGCCATGTGGTCTTTTTCTGTCATCATTTTTCTATGTTTCTATGATGCATTCACCTTGAGGCGGTTGATGGACTACACACCGCTTCCCTGCGGTTCCAAGAGCCCTGGGTGATGTAGTCTCAGCAAAGGTTCCCCAGCCTGAGAGACTGGCATCCATTGTAAGGATTCATGAGAAATCATCTAGCAGAACACCCCTTCCTCAGATGACAAGGCTGCCGCCACCACTGCAGAATGGACTTCACCATCAATTGGAGCAGGAGCCTGCACTCAAACTCCTGAGAACCTGAGAACCACCAAGTCAACAAGGACCACTGGAACATCTGCATGTGAGCATTTGCCCATGGGACCGTCTCTATGTTCGCCACCGTCAATTTGAGGAGCTGAAGATAATCCCAGACTCTGGGGGCCTGCTACACTCAGAACAGCGCCAGACAATTCAACAGCATTTTGCATTTGTTCTCTAGCAGAAAAACTCCGCCCACTTGAGTGCTGAAATGTGCTCCCAGAAACTCCAATGAATGGGAAGCCAAAAGCTGGCTCTTTTCCTCATTGATCACCCAGCAGAGGCTTTCCAAGAAGGACACCACTCAGGACATTACCCGAGATGCTTCTGACCGAGAATGGGCCCGGATGAGCCAGTCATCCAGATAGGGTGCTGCAACCACCACCACTATGACCTTTGAGAATGTCCTTGTAGCAGTGGAGAGTCCAAAGGGAAGGGTGGTGAACTGATAGTGAGAGCCAAGCATGGCAAAATGCAAATACTTCTGCTGATACACCGCATGCTTTTTTGAATGTAGATACTGTACTCATCTCTACTACTTCTACCTGGAGACTGTTCCACACATCTACCACGCTTTCCATAAAGAAATATTTCCGCATATTACTCCTGAGTCTATCCCCTTTCACCTTCACCTTATTTCCCCTCGTGGCTGAGCTTGCTTTCAATCGAAAGAGAATCTGCTCTTGTGCATTTATGCCATAAATATGCACAAGTGCTTGTTGACCCCTTTGAGGTCCAGGATGGGCCAGAAGAAATCATCCTTCTTTGGCCCTGCAAAGTAGATGGAATATCTGCCCTTACTCCACTCACTTGGGTGGACGGGCACCACTGCCTTCAGGCAAAGCAACTTGTTCAAGGTTGTCCACATCGCAGCATCTTTGATCTTAGATGCACAGGGGGAGATGATGAAGGCATCGGTAATTGGCTCTTTGTATTCCTGGACATACCAAAATTGAATGGTGTCTAGCACCTAGCGATCCTTGGTAACCTGGGCCCTTTCTGGAAAGAAAATGTGAAGCCTGCTGCCCAATGGTGGTACCAGGGTAGGGGCCCCCAAACCTTCACTGTGTGGCCTGGGAGGGGCCTCCTCTGGAGGAGGTTGTGTCCCTGGGTCCACATGCTCCATGAAAGGACTGAGAACAAGCCCGAGGCCCTGAAGCAGAGGGGAAGAAAGGCTTCCAGGTCAATAGCGACGATAGTCCCAAGATCCCTGGATATTCGGCCAGTGCGCCCTTGGCTGCTGGGTGGAGGCTGACGAGAAAGGGACACTTGACCGCTTCACAGTCCCCCTGGACCTTTCTTCCAGGTGGCATTAAGATTTGGTCTTTCCAAGGTCCTGCAGAAGTTCCTCCAAATCTATTCCAAATTGGAGCCTCCCCTTAAAAGGCCAATTGAACCAACCAGGCTTTGGAAGATGTGTCCAATACGCAGTGAGAGTCTCAAATCCACTGCCATGACACAGTAGCAAAGGCACCACCCCTGGCTGCCGGATGCACCAGGTCATACATGGCATCAGAAGGAAGGCCATAGCTGACTCCAAGAGAGAGGTAGTATTATCAGGTGGAAGAGAATGAATCTACTGAAGAAAAGCTGATGCAAACCCCTAGCTGCAGAATAGCCACCGAAACGACAAATTGACTCTTCAGCAAGGAATTGACCTTGCGGTCCAGGACATCCTTTAAGGCCGATCTGCCTTCCATAGAAATGGTGGTCCGGCTGGTAACCGCCGTGACTTATCCATTCACCTTGGGAATGTTAAACTGCTCATTGCGTTCCTCCTCAGGGATAGCGTAGATCTTCTGATAAACCCTTAACCTCTTAGGCAGGGAGTTGGGTGAGCCCCACTTGGACTGGATCATCACCTCCAGGAACGGGAAGACAATAATTGATTTTCGCACACCTTGAAGAAGCAGATTTACTTTTGGTTCCTGCCCTTGCCGGAAGTATCTGCCAAGTTCAAGGTGGATGAGACCCAGGAAATCAATGCCACCAGCTCCTCCTACTGGAACAGATAGATCATGCTGGCCTCTTCATAATCTTATGATGGTGATAGCGGCTCACAGCACAATCATCAGAGCCTCCGGCTGGCTGAGCATCCTTACCCACAGCACCATCCTGCCCTGAGGCAGGAAAGGACAGACTGTGTTACTCGGTTGAGAGGGGAAAGACATGCCCTACGGGGTGATTCAGAAGCTGCCATACAGGAAAGGCAAAGTCCAAAATCCAAGGACGAGGCTCCTCATTTTAAGTCACAGGCCTAACAATGTTTCCTAGAAGTAGTCATAGAGTTAGGGTAAGTATCAAAGAGCACATGTTAAGACTGCACTGATCCGAAAGTGGAGATTAACTGTGCTTTTACAGAATGTACGTTAAAGGCGCTAGGGAAGGAATGCGTATTGGAGCCGCTTGGGTGGAACACGCATTAGGACAGCGCAATCCGCAGGTGCACAATAGGCAAAAACGTTACTAATGCATGCAGAAAATGACAGGAAGCCCTCAACCAATGCCAACAGTCGCTAGCAGTCCACCCTGAATTGCATCCCTCAGAGACGGAGCTGGGAGCCCCCAACAAGGACAATGACAAGATCAAGCCTTGGTACTCACTCCCTGAGAGCCCTGTGCAAAGGATCAGTGCCAGGCTCAGTTTCCCTGTGGCTGTTTGGTTTAGATTTCAGCAGCACTGTATGAAAGGTGGCTGGCTGGCAGATCCCTCTTACAACCTTCTGCAATCTTCAGGAGACGGGTTGGGGGGGGGAGGAGGAGGGAGGGGGCGCTGAGTTTGTGTGAGGCTCCTGCAGACTTCCAGATCCTTCCAAACCCTTCCAATTGTGGCTGCTCAACAAGTCCTTATCATGATAAGAGAGTGGAGCTGAACCAATTTTCCCTCCTCCTATGGCTACCAAAAAGAACGCAATCTAGTGGAGCCTACCACGTCACACTCAAATGAGAGTGTCACTCCTTTAGGGCTTGAGGTGGTCATTCATGAACTTTTAATCAATCAATCTCTTTTCCTTTCAATTTTCAGATTTTCTGCAGAGAGGAGAAAATCCATCCACCATCTGCTGGAAACAAAGAAATACTGAAGAGAAGCCTCTGGCAGCTGAGGCTGACAGAGGCATGGAGTGACGTCATTGTGAGGTGGAATCCAGACAGGGCTGAGAGCTGAAGGGGTTAATGAGAACTGAAGGGGTTACTGAAACATCTTTGCTCTCCCCCTGCTTCGCTGTGTGAAAAGGATACACCCCCTTGGTGACGACACACGCATGCTCCTTTCCTACTTCTTTGTTCCTCGTCTCTCTTTCTTTGCTGGAGATAACTTCTCTCTCTCTGCTTTGCTGGAGATAACACTGCGGTAAAGTGTCTCCAATTGGAATTGCACTGTGGTAAAAAGTGACCAATCATGAAGAAATGCTGTGATGAACTGATAAAATGTCTTGTCGCGCATCCCCCTGGTGGCCAGTGGTCGTAAGGGTAGGTGGGACACAAAATTAATTTATTATGAGAGGAGGGTCTTTTAAGAGCCAGGTGTAACCTGGTCTTAGCAGTTCAGCTCCTGTCTAAGAAAAATATGAATGCAGAGTAGAGGGATAACAAGGCATTTATTTCCCTTTACGCAAAGATTCAGCTGGGTTACAACATAAAGAAAAAGTCCTTTACTTCAGGTATGAAATTAACTCAGGATAAAGGAAAAACTGTTAGGCTTCACAGTTGTACCAATGCTTAGTTAAGCTTTCCAGAGTAAAGCAAATGTTTCATCACTCTTCTTCCATTTAGCAAATGAATAACATTCTGAAGATAACATATATCATTCACAGGTTTAACAGTGACTCTGCACTGCTTGAAATACACAAAGAACAGTCCATCTCTTCCTGAGACAAAAGACTTGGCTCTACAAGTTCCACTTGCATCAGCTCTGAGTCTGAATTATCTCTGTCTGTATCAACAGTTTCATTGGCTACAATTTCTGGCCAGTCCCTATTCCTGTTCTTTAGATGTTTAAAGAGCTCCTCTAGTGTTTGCCAATGAGCATGGCCTACCTTTGGGTGTTGGCTACCTGGCTTATGAGAGGTAGCTTTGCTTTCCTTTCTCACAAGCTTAGCATTACTTTTAAAAGGCTTTTTATAAGGTAAGGTTTTCTTCATAGAAACAGAGTCGGCATACCTTGGCTTCCAGCAGCATATAGAATTGGGATTTCCTTCTTCCAGCAATTCTTCAGGAACACAATCCCTGTGCCAATCTCCTCTCTGAAAGCTTTTGTTACCTTTCGGTTTGGTCACAGGTTCCTGGGGTAATAGCAAGCCTCTTTCCAAGCCCAGCTTCTGGCTTCTTTCTTTCACTCTGCTTTGCCTCCAAAGGTGATTGTTCCTTTGCCCAGCACTAGTTTCCCAAGTGCTTCTTTCTGCTTGGCCCTTGCTTGTGGTGCTTCTCTCTCGTAAACCTTCAGCTTTACTTCCAGCTCCACACCTGCAAACACTGCTCTGCCTTCTCCAGTCTCCAGTCTTCCGTTTATAAAGCTCTCCCGTGTTTGAGCTTTCTGGGCTGACTATCAGGTGCTCTCGATTAACTAAGTATGTCCACTCAGGTTCTGTGAGTGCACGCCTGCTCCCTCTAGCTGTTCTGTGCAGATATTGCATCTTGTGCACATCTTTTCCCTCATGAAAAACAGCTTCTTCTCCTGCATTTTTGCTTCCATCAGCCTCTGCTGCATGACAGTCTATAAAGTTTGGATGAGCCCTCTGAATGGGGCTCAGACTTTGAAAGTGATTTCTCTGAGCCTGTGCTGCACATTAAACAAGGCTTGTTTCCTAAACAGACTCCTGGGTATTTTTTCCTTGCTCGTTTTGCTGTTACAATTGAATCTTGGGCTTTTCATTGGTCTTTGTCTCCACCAATCTGCTGGTAGGAGAACACAACCCACTTGTTTCGACTGGTCTAACAGGACGATATGGAATGTGCAATTAACATTTGGTGCAAATTTCATCTATATCAGCACAAACAGGACATTTTAGAGCTGATCGTGGATACTAGGAGCTCTACATGTCTTTTACTCTGGGGGGGGGGGGGGTCTTTCACCAGGCCTGACACTAGCAGAGTGCAGTGCCCAGAACAAATCAGCCTGTCTGGTTCCCTCTCCCTACTCCCATTAATGCTTTTTTTTAATGCTTTCTCTCCTACTCTCCTAGCACAGTCCTCTTCTCATTCCTCCCATGAGGAGGAGAGCATAAGTTTCACTTGTGACTGTGCCTCCTCCACTGATTTCATATGAACTACTGGGGGCCAATGGGTCCTGCAAGACTACAGGTCCCTATATAGGTCAGACCTAAGAGCAAAGCCAATGGAGGACAAGGAAAAGCAAGTAACAAATCCTACTGCCTCCTGCTGGAGGAAGGGGGAGAGACAGGCTGCCTCTGCCATGACCTTTCTTATGGGCTGCACACTGACTGGTTTGCCAGAAACTGTCTACATATGCAGCGGTCTTCCCCCTCCCTCCTAGTATATGGCCCTAAGTGGACTAAGCCAACTGGCAAAGTGTGTGTGTTGTCTAGCTACATGGGACAACAGTAACCTACAAAAAGCCAGATAAAATGAGATCTATAAATACCAGACTATGCTGCTGTCTGTTCTTACCCAAAAGACACAAAACACTGGGCAGAAAGAAAATTATTTATATTAACTTGTGAAGACAAAAAGGGTGGCATGCAATTAACTCAAAAGAAAAGATAAGAATACAAATCAGGGCAAGAGCGAATCCTGCTTTCACCAAAATATAGCCAGTATGTAGAACAAGCTGCCAAGGAAAACTGTGATGGTAAACAACAGAAGGGACTTTAAAGCAGAGCTGGATCAATCGCTACAAGAAAAAAAGATGTGCATCTGGCTGCACAAATTTAGAGGAAAATCAGGCTTAGTGGATCCTATAGTATGTGAAAAATAAAAGCCGATATGTAGGAAAGGATGGATCAAGAGAGTGTGCCGATGAAAGGAACTGTGCTGAAAAGCGATCTTTAGATATCCTTCTCTGGATTGTGACTTTAAAGTTCACGTGCGCTTCGTTCCTTCTGCTAAGATCTAGGCAGTTAAATCATTTTTAATGCTGTCAGTCATTGCACAGTAGAAATGGCTCATGAATCTCCAGCCCTGTCCTCTCATGTCCTGATATCATTGAACAGTAACTGAGAGTCTGCTAATCATTATGCAAAGAAGGAGACAGTAGGATAAATCGTATGACATTTGCCTTGTGCGCTGACTGTGCAAAAAATATTTTTTTAATGATTAATCTGAGTAGAGCTGTCCTTAAAGTCATAAAGTAGCATCTGCAAGTTAAATGGCGGCACTCCCATTCAGTGGGGCCACTGCCATGCCTTGATAGGCTGGAGGGTATACGTCTGCAGGGGACATCACAAGAGACTGCTTTAAAAGTTAGAGGTTTAATAGGTTAAGCATGATGATGGGGTTTTTGTAGGGCGCTGGTATTCACTTCCAGACCTCCAGGATCACAAATGGGTTGGATTTTCAGCAATGGCCTATGAATGTGCATGAAAGGGATTTGCATACAAATCTCTAATGCATATTCATTAGAGATAACCTGAAAGTCTGACCTCTCTAGGACTGTCAATAAAAGCTATATTTGTAGAGCAAAGGTCAGGCCTGGCTGGTACTTGGATGGGAGACCATCTTTGGATACCAGGTGCTGTAGACTTACTGCACAGAAGAAACAACCAGTCATCTACTTCTGGTCACATCTTGCCAACCCCCCCCCCCCCCCCAAAAACAAAGGAGTCAGCATTGACTCAATGGCATACAAACCACGATGGGAACCCCTAAATTACATACACCCAGTGCCTGAAAACTCCTATCAAATGGCAAAGAGAGAAACTTTA
Source organism: Ichthyophis bannanicus (assembly GCA_033557465.1). Taxonomy (NCBI): domain Eukaryota; kingdom Metazoa; phylum Chordata; class Amphibia; order Gymnophiona; family Ichthyophiidae; genus Ichthyophis; species Ichthyophis bannanicus. The sequence continues at coordinate 10,533,323 of JAWIIG010000024.1, read as the reverse complement.
AGGCGTCGAGGAATTTTTAGAGAAAGACAGTAAGTCATATTATTGAGAGTCCTTTCTAGACATTGAGAACTGGGAACTTTGAGATTGCCTCACACAAGATTTTCCCCTTTTTGATTTTCAGATCTATTGCCAGAGGATATTGGAATAACAGGGAACAAGACTAGATCCAAATAAATTGATGAAATCTATATTGGGGTTGATATTCAAAAGGACTGCAGTGCCAACTGCATTAGTAATTTACTTTAAAATTATGGGCATGCCAACTGCGTAACGTTTGACTCCAAAATCTAATGTCTGGCCAAAAGAGGGTGTTCTGGAGGGGCCAAAATGTATCCAGAGAGTGACAATATTCGGCCACTAGGGGAGCCACAAGAGGAGCAACCTCTCGCAATCACCAGAAGAAACACACCAATAGCGAGGGGAATTAGGTGGTCACCAATGCTTTATTAATTAAAACGCCCCAACGCGTTTCGGCAAAGCCTTCATCAGGGGGCTGAGAACTGCAAAACCAACAAATAATAATACGTAAACATATATAAGATATGAAAAATATAAAATAAATCATATAGATAATAAAAGAAGAATTATTATCTATATGATTTATTTTATATTTTTCATATCTTATATATGTTTATGTATTATTATTTGTTGGTTTTGCAGTTCTCAGCCCCTTGATGAAGGCTTTGCCAAAACGCGTTGGGGCGTTTTAATTAATAAAGCATTGGTGACCACCTAATTCCCCTCGCTATTTGTGTATTTCTAATATTCGGCCACTATCCAGACAAATGTATCTATTCATGGGGACTGCACAAGTTATCAATTTAAGGGGCATGTTTACTAAGCTTAGCTACCTGTTGACACGGCTGATAATGCAGCTGGATAGCGCATGCAAACAAATAGCACAGTGATTTTCTGCATTATCTTCAGAAACCACATTAATGGCTAGAATGGGTGAGATATGGGTAGAGAGTGGGTATGTCTGCAACCCGCAGTTACTGCAGGCATCACCAGTGCATGGTAACCATCAAAGTTGCAGATGGCATGGTGCAGATAACACCACCTTGATGAGTGGCATTTTGTGCATCCACGGTGGTGCCGGGCCAGGTCCTCCGTACTTTCCGTGTTATATGCGGGGGAAATGCTGTGCACATCCCCAACAGATGGTGCATGGCTTTTGCAGCTAACACCATGCTGTTTGCACAAAAATGCTATCTTAGCTGCAAAAGCCTAACGCGCTTTAGTAAACATACCCCTAAGTTTAGAACCGCGGGCTTTTCTTTGCAAGGTATTGGTGGTTATTTTAGAAGCCATATTCACAGTTTCCACATAGAAAATCTGGCATTTACGCATGGAAATAGCATCCAAGTACATAGAAAGGGCTAAACTTACACATGGATGTCCATAATATGTAGAAATTGCAAGAGGATGTGTCAGGGGCAGGGGTAATGGGTGGCCTGGATGGATCCAAAATCTGTATGTGTATTCCCCTGTTTCATATTTACAGCTGTTCCTTGCACATGTAAGTTTTTAAACAGTGCTCATTTCAGCCATCCCTTTGCAGGAGGGATTAAAGGGGTTATCCCTCCTTGTTTCTTTTTCCCCTCCAAAATGAAATGAATTAAAGATAGTGGACTCCATAACTTATTGACAGCCGCTAAACGTATAAGCTGGCAAAATACCAACTTACAACTGTTAAGTTGCCGAGTTGCCTCCATAGATTTTACCCACGTGTAGATCTGTAAAATAGTTAACCCAGCCGTAGGAGGCAGCAAATTCCATTCACTCCTGCATCTCCATGTTTGGCAGAGTCTTTTCTAAACTACCACTAGAAGCAGGGTCAGTGTAACCATTAGGTAAACTAGGCAACTGCCTAGAATGTCAATGCTCCAAGGGTGGTCCATTGTCGCTGCTGCTGCTCCTTTCCAGGACCTGCAGCAGTGGCCTCAAAGAGCCCTGCGGTGCTTGCCTCTGGTGCTGTGAGGCTGTTTGGCATCCACCCTCTTCGATTGTATGCAAACTGAGATATTTTTTTTCCCATCGCACCTTGTCTTACAGCAGCAGGAGGCACTGAATCTATTATTTGAAGCATTCATGATTGGGAGATTTTGATTGTGGGTTAGAGTGATAGTAAACATGTACAATTGTAAGTGAATGATTATGGGTATAGAGTAAATCTGTTAATAAGCAGGGTTTCCCCTTACAAGTGGATTAGTAAGGCACCTCTGTATTGAGTTTTGTGTAGGAGAAGATATGTTGCAAATTTATTGATGAATGAGCACATATAACATGGGGACTTTCTTTGTTTAAAGGGTTGGTTTTGCCATTGTGAGGTTTTTTTTAAAATTAGACATGTCCTTAAGTACATCAATGTAGTCACACGAGTTGATGGTTAGATGCTTAAGACACAGTCATCTGTTTTCTTCACCTTAGCAGTATAATAATTCCCTGAAGAAGCCAGCGTGAAACACTTTCGGCGTTGGAAGGCATGTGAGAGAAGATGGGCATTAACAAAAATAAGAAATTGTTGATTCTATCCTGGCATCTTTTCTGTATGTAAAGTATACTGTGTGAGCACTGTAACAGAGACAGGTTTATTCAGTTAATGATGTCTATGACAATGGTTTGGTATATAGTATTGAATAAAGAAAAGTATAAAACTTTAGCATAATTTATAAATATTGTGAGAAAGTTAGGTAGATAGTGGGGTCCTTTGGTAATGGAAGGCTTTTTATGACTCATGATGAAACATGAGAGCGTTCCCATTAAAGAGTTGAGCCAGCACTGAGGTCTTTTTCCTTCCTAAAACAAGTTTTTGGGACAGTCATAGGTGACAATTTTTGTTCCCCATTATTATAATTAGGTAAATCATGGGTTTGAGATAGTATGATCACAGATTGATTTTGCTGATATAATCATTATTGGCATTTTGCCATTTTACAGTATGGGAAGCAGCAAAGTGCTCTCAGTTTGCAGACATGCAGATAGCATAGTTACTCACCTGTAGCAGGTGTTCTCTGTGAACAGCAGAAATAAGTCCTCACATATGGGTGATGTCCCCCAATGGAGCCCTGTGCAGTAACGCTTCCCAGCTTCCCATTGGAAGCTTTTGGGAGCCTCCATCACACACGTGCATCCGCCATGGTGCCACCTTATCCTCAGTAGAATATAAAAGCTAGTAACCAAAAACAATTCCACAGGGAGGTAGGAGGTTTGTGAGGACTTATTTCTGCTATTCACGGAGAACACCTGCTGCAAGTGAATAACTACGCTTTCTCCGTGAACAAGCAAGAAGTCATCCTCATGTATGGGACTCCCAAGCTACAGGCTACTGAACATGAAAAACAGCCCAACTGGGGCAACAAGAACCAGGATAAACAGCATATGTAGTCTGGGACTCGCCCGATTCAACGGCCGCATCACACCTCTACATCAGGACACTCTTTCCATAGCCTGGATGGGCAGAACGGCCGGTGGGAAGGAGTTGACCTAAGTCCCAAACAGATGCCAGAGTACGGCTTGGCCAAAGTTACTGTCACCAGAATAGGGCAGGGAAGACACAACCACACCTCTTAAAAACAAAGAAACCTTTTATTTCATAAAACCTGCAAAGGTACAGACACGACTTGGCCAAGTTTCGGCTGTCAGCAATACCAATTAAGATTTAATTGCATATATATTCCAACGGCAGTCAGAACATTGTAACAAGAGCCAGTAGCTGAAAGCTCAATAAGTGCTTCTCAGGCATACCACCATCTGTCAAAGCGCTTATTGAGCTTTCACCTACTGGCTCTTGTTACAATGTCCTGACTGCCATTAGAATATATATGTGCCCATTTACAATACAATGTTTGCTGCTGGTCCTTCACCAGGTTGGTGTGAGGCCTAGGAAAAAAGGTAAGCAGCACTATCAATTGGTTGAGGTGGAAAGCTGAGATCAACTTGGGAAACAAACGTGGGTGGGTGCATAGCACCACCCAGTTATAGTGGATCCTCGTGTAAGGAGGATGAGCCACCAGGGCTTGAAGCTCACTGACCCAGGCAAGCCGAGGAGAGAGTCACAAGAAAGATGACCTTCCAGGTCAGAAATTTTAGGGGGCAAGTAGCCAGCATCTCGAAAGCTGTCGTCAACAGCTGTCCCAACACCACTTTTAGATCCCATGCAACTGGCAGGGGCTTAATTGAAGGTTTGACAGGAGCAGGTTCCGCATGAAATGGGTCACCAGTGGCTGAGCAGAGATGGGCTTCCCCTCCAAGCCATAGTCGTAGGCCCCGATAGTACTCAGGTGGACTCTGATGGAATTGGACTTGAGGCCCAAGTTAGAGAGATGCAGGAAGTACTCCAACAAGCTTTCCACCAAGCAAAAGAAGGGGTCCAGTGCCTTGTCAGCACACCAGAGCAAGAACCTGTGCCACATGAAGACGTAGGAGCAGCATGTCAAATCCCTGTGGGAGGCCAGGAGAATATCTGTCATCTCCCCCGGCAAGCTGAACTCTGCCAGGACTACCCGCTCAGCATCCAAGCTGTGAGGGCCAGGGACTTGATATTGGGATGTAGTAGGGTCCCACCCTCCTGAGAGATGAGGTCAGGGTCGCAACCCAGCTGAAGAGACTCCTGATGGGAGAGTTCTTTAACCTGGAAAAGAGACTGCTGAGGGGAGATATGATAGAAGTCTATAAATTAATGAACGGAGTGGAACGGGTAAACGTAGATTGATTGTTTACATTATCAGAATATAGAAAGACTAGGGGACATGCAATGAAGCTACAGGGTAAACTATTTAAGCCTAATAAAAGAAAATATTTTTTCACCCAACGTGTAATCAAACTCTGGAATTTGTTACCGGAGGATGTAGTAAAGACTGTTAGTGTAGCTGGGTTTAAAAAAGGTTTGGACAAGCTCCTGGAGGAAAGGTCCATAAACCATTATTAAGAAGGGACCCAGGATATCAATGCTTGACCCAGTACAAGCATTGCAGAACCTGTGTCTTTTGGGGAAACTGCTAGGTACGTATGACCTAGATTGGCCACTGTTGGAAACAGGATACTGGGCTTGATGGACCTTGGTCTGACCCAGTATGGCATATCTTATGTTCTTATGAGCTGAAGCAGCAGGGAGAACCATGATTGCCTGGGCCATATGGGGTGATGAAAATCATGGTCCCCTTGTCTGGCTGGAGCTTGATTCGTGTCTTTGCCACCAACAAACTCGGGGGGGGGGGGGGGCATGTGTACAGCAGGCCCACACCCCAGTCCAGAAGGAAGGGATTGGAAGCCAACCTGCCCCTGGAGGCTCTGTGAGAGCATAAGCGATCCACCTGAACGTTGTGTGATGTGGCAAAGAGATCAACTATCGGAGTGCCCCACTGCTGAAAGATGCACTCCACCACCCACCTGTGGAGGGTCCACTCGTGGGGCTGAAGGACCCAGGAGTGTTAGCCACCAGAATGTTGAACTCTCCATGCAGGTAGTTCACCCTCAGCTCCATGCCATGGGCGACTGCAAACTTGCAGAGGTGCACTGCCTCCCAGCACAGGAGGTATGAATCCATGCCCCACTGCTTGTGAACATAGGGCATCGCCACTCGACTGTCTGTCTGAATCAGGACTACCTGATTGGCTAGGTGGGCGGAAAAGCCCTGAGAATGTTCGTGTTTGCCCACAGCTCCAGGAAGTTGATCTGGTGCCAACTCTCTTGCTCTGATCAGAGGCCCTGCATCCATAGGCCATTCAAGTGCGTGTACCAGCCCATCTTTGATGCATTGATGGTGAGCATCTGGAGCGGCATTAACTGAAAGGGGAGGCTCTGAAGCACATGCTGTGGATCTAGCCATCACTTGAGAGATTCCATGAGGGGTGTGGTAACCGCCACCCAGTCTCGAAGGCAGCCGGTGGTCTGTTGCCACTGAGTGCTCATTCCACTGAATCTGGTGCGTTCTGAGCTGGGCCAATGGGGCACATACACCATGGAGGCCATGTGGCTCAACATGCGCAGTATCCCTCTCGCCATGGTGTGCCGCCTTTGACAGATGGTGGAGACCACCTTCATGAACTGCTGCAGGCAGTCCATTGGGAGAAAGGCTTAAGCCTGTGTGGTGTCCAGAAGGGCCCTTCTGAATATTAGCTGCTACAACGGCTGTAGATGAGACTTAGGTTAGTTGACCACAAATCAGAGTCACTCAAGCACCTGAATCGATAGATGGGCTGAGTGCTGCACACTTCCCGGCCTGGAGGCCTTTATCAGTCAGTCATCTAAGTAGGGGAAGACAAAGACCCCCAGGGTCCGGAGGTAAGCGGCGATGACCATTAAGCACTTTGTGAAGACCCTGGAAGCCGATGCCAGCCCGAAGGGCTGCACCCAATACTAAAACTGCTGGCTGCCAGCACAAACCGCAGGTACTTCCTGTGTAGGGGATAGATCAGGATGTGTGCATATGTATCCTTTAGATCCAGGGAGCATAGCCAATTGCCCTTGAGGAGATATAGGAGCAAGGTACCCAAGAGAGACCATCTTGAACTTTTTTTGAAGCAGAAAGCTGTTCAGTCCTTGAGGTCCAAGATGGACCAGAACCCCCATGTCTTCTAGGGCATGAGAAGGTAGCAGGAGTAGAATCCCTGCCTTATCTGAGCCGGGGACACTGGCTCGATGGCCAGTTCAGCCAGCAGGGCGGCGACTGCTGCTTGGAAGAGACCATGATGATGCGGATCTAGAGGGTACTCCCCTGGGAAAGATGGAGATGAGAGCTGGGCAAAATGTAGCAGATACCTGTCCCATACTATCTGTAGTACCCAGGTGTCCATGGTGATGAGGGGCCACCTGTGTGCGAAATGGACAAGGTAACCACCCACCTGGGAGGGCATTCCCTAGGTGAGTGAGCAACTGGCAATGCTCCAAGTGAAGGAGTTAAAGCCCTGCCCCCCTGCTGTGTCTGAGACACAGGCTGGGCCTTCTGCAGCTTGGCCTGGCATGACTGGCGCTGGACCTGAGCCTTGGCTGAGCCACCTGTGGGCTCAGTACAGTGCTTCAGCCTGTAGAAAGGCTTCTTGCCTTGCTGCTTCTTATTGGTAGGGTCAGCCATCTTGCGTGAGAGGCGAGAGATAGTTTCCTGCTCTGTCTATCTCGGCCACCCTTTCCTGCATGGGCTTGCCGAAGAGGTTCTCACCTGTGCATGGCACATCCAACAGCTGGTCCTGGACCCATTGCTCCAAGTCAGAGGTCTAAAGACAGGCCCACTGGCATGCTCTGATGCCCACTACCACCATCTTGTCCATCGACTCAAAGGTGTAGCAGGTGGCTCGCACCATGTACTTGGACACGTTCTTCCCATGGCCCACCAGGGCACAAAAGGCCTCCAAGCACTCCAGCAGGATGAAGGAGCCAAACTTCCCCATGATGTCCTTTAAGAACATCCCCATGTAAAGCTGGTAGGAGAAGATGTGGGCAACCAGCATGGAGCCCTGGAAACAGCGCTGTCCAAAGCCATCGAGTGTCCTCTGCTCCCTGCTAGAGGGGCAGAGATGAATGGATTTTAGAACTTTTGATGCACCACATCATGAACTCCATGACTCCAGTTGGGGCTTCTAGAACCTAGGGACCTTCTGCACCCAGTACATCGAGTTGAGTCAATAGCTGATGGCTGGCACAGACATTGGGTTCTCCCACATATGGAGCAGGAGGAACTAATATATGTGCAATGGCACTATAATGGCCTCTTTGGGAGCCGAGGGGTACTGAAGAATCTTCAGTTCCTCAGCCCATCCTCCGCTTTCAGGGAAAAGAGAATCATCTTTGCCATATCCCAGACAAAGTCCTGGAAGGACATGTCATCTTGGGGTGACTTCTGCCTCATATACAGCAGTGATGGCTCTGAGGGGATGTCTGGGGACTCCCTCTTGATGACTGGTGACTCCTCCTCCATCTCCCATCCATCAGAGGCCGACTCCTAGAGGAAGTCAAAGTATCTCCTGGTCTCCTCTTGGTGCCAACTTTGCTCTGGAGGAGGCACTAGACACGGGTGAGACCAAAGGCAGTCCTTCCCTGGGTGCCCATGCACAGGGGCAAAGGAGCCCAAGACACTTGAGAGGGATATCGCGGTCAGACCTGGGGTAGATTCCAACTGCTGACCTAAAGTTCCCAACTCAGAGTGGAGGGCATGCGTCTCGAGGATGAACTACATGGCTGAAGGCGGGGCCACCAAGACTTCTGCAGCTAGGAGAGTTGGCATGTGCACCTCGATGACTCTCAGCCACTCAGTCAGCACTGCAGTCTCCAAGGGCATCGGGGCTGGGGCAACCCCCTTGGCTGCCAACTCTGGCACTTGGTTCCAGGGACTCCACAATGGTAAGAGCATCAGGAGATTGCCTGTGGCTCTTCAGGGCCCTGGGATACCTCTGGGACACCTGTGCAGGCTGTTCTTGGCCATCACCCTCAGCTCTGTGCCAAGAAGAGCTCCAGTGTCGTTGCCTGTATTTGGCACGGTCTCCGGCCACCTGCTTTGATGCGGGCAAGACAGACGAAGAGACCTTCTGAGGCTCTGACAAAACATCAATGGAGAGCCTCTGATCCATGCTGCTGTGGGCCCTCAGCTTCAAAAGAGCACAGGCGCTGTATGATGCCTTGGCATAGCCCCTCAATGGCATTGATGCCAATATCAATGGCAATACAGAGGATGCCAAATCAGACAGTCCAAAGAGGGACTCATGCTGCTTATTCCGACCCTTGAGGCCCTTCTTGGTCATCGGGAGACACAGAAAGCAAGTGGAAGGTTCATGGTCAGGGCCGAGGTACTGGATGCACCATTTGTGACGGTCCATCACCAAAATGGTGTGTGTCCAGTGGATACACTTTTTTAAAGCCGCAGGCTGGTTTTGACATGATTGGAAAAACGGCTGCGCAAGGTCAAATGGCTCAATACTGACCAGCAAAAAAGGAGGCCCGGAAAAAAGTTATAACAACCTCCTGAGGCAGGAAAGGAAAAAAGAGAAGAAAAAAAAGAAAATCCCTGAGCGATGGCTGGCATAGGAGGAACTAGCAGAAAACAAGAAAGTGGCCTCCTTTTCCTTTTATATTTTATTTACCTTTCTAACAAAAAGTTTGTTGCCCTTAAAATATCCCCTTTCAGTTTTGCCCATTGCTTTGGTACATCCCCAACTGTTCCCATCCCGTTAACAACTTCTTGAGGTATTGTCCCATCTTGGTAAAGTTAGTTTTCCTAAAGTCTAAGACCCTAGCTTTTGAATGGATCTTATCAGATCTAGTCCTAATATTGAACCACATCACATCGGCAGGAATAAGGGTTTGCCTAGAGTACAGTGGCATACCAAGGGTGTGGCGGTGGGTGCGGCCCACCCCTGGTGCTGTCCAGTAGTAGGGTACACTCTTGCTAGGCCCACTGAAGCAGTGCGGCAAACAAGCTTACCCTAAAGCTGGCTTGCTGAGTGCTGTCTCTGTGGACCCATTGTCACCTCTCCTGGCCGAAGTCTTGTGACTCATGAGACTTCAGCCAGGAAAGGAAAGTGTTGGGCCGACAGAGACAGTGTGGCAATCCAACTTTAGGGTAAGTTTGTTTGCTGTGCTGTTTCAGGGGAGGTGGTTGAATCGTAGCAAGCAGCGCCACAGTGCGGCATGAGGGGAGGAGGGACACCATGGTGTGCAGGGATATGCCCTGGGTGACAAGGGGGCCAGGAACACCACTGCTAAGGTGCTTCAGATCTTTGTACCAATCCTGCTGAAAAATCACCTGTTGCAATATTGCCAGTCTTAAATTTCATCAGAAAGAAGGGTCAAACAAACAAGTTACAGGTGAGGCCTTTTAATTAGACTCGGTACATTAATGTGTCAATAAAAAGCTTCACTGGCAACCTGTTTGTTAATCTTTCATTCTGTGAGTCTCAGAAGGTTAATGCAGAAATCACAATAATTTATTCAGTGCTGCTTTCAAAAAGATAATGTGGTGAGCATTGTTTTACATTTTACTGCCTGTTTAAATGATCTGCCTTTGTGCATGCTAATTCTGTTCCATTAAGAAAAACTAAAAGAAACTAATACAGTATGATGATTGATGCATCCAAAATGCATTCTTTAGATAGCAAAGAAACCGCCACACAATCAAAACTAAATAAATGTTGTTGTATTTACCATATACAAGTTGGATCTCCTGTCATCATATGTCTTTTGTTCATAGTTTCTCACTTATCAAATAAAATGTTGGCTGCACTGCAATCTCCAGGAACGTATGAAACCAGTAAAACTCTGATAACAAGTAAAATATGAATCATCAGTCAGTAATTTTCTCTTGAGAATTCCTAACGCATTTTCTGGATGATTTCTTGCAGCAATGGCAGGCCGGCACTGATAGGTGTTGGCCCTATAACAGGGCAGCCAGATGGAGAGGGCACAGAGGAGGCAGTTGGGCTGAGGAAGAAATGGGGGGGGGGGGCTGAGCCAGTAATAAAAGGAAGGGGGTAGGAGCCACCACTCCTTCCTTTTCCACCGGGCATAGTGACTGGCAGTGAATTGCAGCTGCAGCAGGCTGATAGCAGCAGAGTGGAGCAGCACGGGCGGATGTCCTGAGGCAGAGCAGCTCATTGTGGAGGAGTGGGAGATGAGCGAGAGCAGCTGAAGAAAGCGTTTGCAAAGCGCCGAAGCAGCAGGGGAAATGGCTGGAAGCATGCAGCACCCAGAAGAGCTCCGGGGATTTACAGCGTCCCTCCTATCTGATGGGGACAGGTAGGAAAGAGGAGTGTTTCCCTGCTGGAGCAACTTCAGGGCCCGGCACAAGTGGCTGGAGAGGCGAACGCTGGCTGGAAGGCGAAGTCCGGGAGAGGAGATCGCTGGCTGGAATGAAGCACTGGAGACAAGGGTGCCACCTGGTGGAGACTGGAGGGGTAGCAGCAGATTCAACAGTCCTCCCAGCCTACAATAGCTTGGATGCGCCACCTAATGGTGGCTGAGTGTTAAGGTGCAGACTTAACAGCACCATCCCAAAGGCACTGGAATAAACTGATGGGGACTCTGGTGGGTGCCTGTTGGCAAGTGTGGAGCAGCAGCAATACAGTGGAGCGGAATTCCCCAGTGAAGAGTCACTCAGAGAGTGGACGGCATGGCCAAGCGGCAGCATGCCAACACCAGGGGCAGTGAACCAGTAGGGAAGAAAGTGAGGAAGAACAATGGACCAACACGGATGGCGGCAAAGGAAAAGAACAACCAACGGAAATTCGGTACTGGCAAGGTCCTGGTGGGATGCCGTGGCACTCAGCAGCACACATATCTGGCAGCAGGGTCAGATCAGGCGGTGGTGGTACTGACAACCAGCACCTTGCCCCCGCTGTGTGGTGGTGAAGGGCAGGTGAATGACCCCCCCGGTATGCGTGAACTCGTGAACCAGGTACGAGCCACTGCCTCAGTCCACATAGCGGAACACATGTAGGCTCTCCTGAGTTCGCTAGATGGGACGCCCAACAGGGGAGAGATGATCACAGAGGAGAAGGGTGTGAACTATGCAGCTACATTTGGGGTAGCGGAACCAAGGGGTGAGTATGAGCATTCCATTTTGCTATCTAGGGGGTGGGGGGCTGGCGGGAGGCCAGGATTGGGGGGGGGAGGGGGTGTTGGGGCATCAAGGGGCAGGGGGAAGCAAGAGGCAGGGGACAACAGAAGTACGGGGGTCAGGGGGATGGGTTATATGCACAAAGGGGGGTAAGTTAGGTGGTTATGGCAGCAACACAGATGTGGGGAGTGGGGTGTTGGATGGGGGTGACTGCCAGGGCATTGAGGGACTGCTGTAGGCTTTATTGCAGATCGTATCTGCTTCGGGCCCGGCTGCAGGCAGAACATGAGTGGTGCAGAGCACAGCAGAGGCAGTCAGTGCAGGGACCCCCAGCAACCCTCTGGGGGGCCCCATCTCGGGGTACACCATGAGTCCTGTGGGAGTGGCAGTACCTAGGGAGGGGGGGACTGCTATCTGACCTCAAGTCAGTGGAATATGTGTGCATTACCAGTGCGTTAAACAGCCACATCCTGCCCGCTTAGAAGGAAAAACTTTTGAGGGGTGAGTACAAGGACATTTTCTCTCTCCTCATTTGAAAGGGGAACAAGAATTGCAAATGCTCGGGCTGCCACAAAAAGTGCAAGCTGGTCTCTAGGAAGCCTGACAGCATCCCACGGATGATCGCAAACTGGTGCACGGCCTTTAGGGTACTGACGAGAGTGGTGGACGAAAGGCACCCGGAGCAGTGCAGGGGGCTTTTAAAGTATCAAGACAGTATCTGCAAGGCCTATAGGGTATATGGGGGGAATGCCTGGATAGAGTACAATGAGTAATTTCATTGGAACATGGTAGGCAACCAGGGACTTGACTGAGATAAGAAAGATATCGACCTGTGTATTTGGTTGATGACACAAGGTCAGCGGGGAAGCCAACTGAGAGGGATCACGGGGGGGTTGGCCCAACAGAGAACTGGGGCCTTTTCAGCTCTTTCGAGGGGGACAATAGGCCAGGCACAGGGGAGAGCAGCCCCCTCCCCTTGCCTCCCGGGGCAGTATGTTTATGTTTATATTTATGTTTATTTAAAACTTGTTATACCGCCCATAACAAACGCTTCTGAGTGGTTTACAATCAAAAACTAAAAGCTGCATATATATAGAAAAGAACGTCATTTAAAAATCAAAGCAGGACAGAGAGACAAGAAGCATAAGGAGAAAGGAAGTAACTTGTGCATCAGTGAGGAGGAGGGGAAAGGGGCGAGGAGGGAGGAGGAAGATTGAATGCTAGACAGAAGAGGTGGGGTTTTAATTTAGCCTTGAAAGATTTAAATGATAGTTCTAGGCGGAGGGCGGAGGGGAGCAAGTTCCAGAGTCTTGGGCCCAGGAAGAAAAAAGCAGATGAACGGATAGATTCCAAGTGTGCTATTGAGGGGGGGAGGGGAGGAGGGACATACGGTTAATATGTATAGACCTAAGTGAACGATGGGACGTGTGCAGATGAACCTTATCAGCAAGGTAAAGGGGAGTGCCTGTGTGAATTGATCTGTGAACAAAGATAAGGAATTTATACTGGATACAATAGGCGATAGGGAGCCAGTGTAGACGAAGAAGTAGGGGAGTGATATGATCAAACCGGGAAGCGTGTGTCAGGATACGTGCAGCAGTATTTTGGACACGTTGGAGAAGAGTGAGCTGGGACTAGAGGAAGCCGGTCAAGGAGACATTACAATAATCAAGACGAGACATGACAAGAAAAAGAAGCAAGGTAGTCAGAGCGGAGGGGGAAAGGAAAGGACGAACAGCACGCAATTGTTTTAAAGAGAAGAAGGAACACTGAACAACCGAAGAAATGTGCTCCTTAAAAGAGAGAGAAGAATTGAGAGTGACACCCAAATACCAAAGAGAAGAGACGAGAGGAATGGACTGGGAAGACAGTAGTGGGGTAGAAGTGGGGGAGGGGCTCCCAAAAGTAAACCAAATAGCAAAAGACTTGGAAGGGTTGACATGTAAGAAATTAGATGAAAACCAAGAGGCTACAGCAGAGAGACAGGTGTTCAATGGAATAATATCAGGGGTGTGAGAATCCGTGTGATGAAGGAGAAATATATCATCTGCGTAATAATACGTAGAGATACCATGCAGTTGAACCAAAAGTGCAAGGGGGGCAGGAAAACATTAAATAGGAGGGGAGCGAGTACAGATCCCTGTGGGACACCGCAGGGAAGAGGTGTGGAGGAAGAGGAAGAAAACCCCGAGATAACTGAGAAAGACTGACAAGAAAGAAAGGAATGAAACCATTGAAGTGCCGTGCCAGAGAGACCAGCATCCCGAAGACGTGCTAAGAGTGCGATGGTCAACCAGATCGAAGGCAGCAGAAAGATCAAGAGAAACAGCGAGAGTGAAAAGGCCATGATCGTGAGCAAAGTGTTGTTAAGAACATAAGAACATAAGATATGCCATACTGGGTCAGGCCAAGGTCCATCAAGCCCAGTATTCTGTTTCCAACAGTGGCCAATCTAGGTCATATGTACCTAGCAGTTTCCCCCAGGGACACAGGTTCCACAATGCTTGTATTGGTTCAAGCATTGATATCCTGGGTCGCTTCTTAATAATGGTTTATGGACCTTTCCTCCAGGAACTTATCCAAACCTTTTTTAAACCCAACTACACTAACAGCCTTTACTACATCCTCCGGTAACAAATTCCAGAGTTTGATTACACGTTGAGTGAAAAAATATTTTCTTTTATTAGTCTTAAATAGTTTACCCTGTAGCTTCATTGCATGTCCCCTAGTCTTTCTATATTCTGATAAGGTAAACAATCGATCTACGTTTACCCGTTCCACTCCGTTCATTAATTTATAGACTTCTATCATATCTCCCCTCAGCCGTCTCTTTTCCAGGTTAAAGAGCCCTTTTAGCCTTTCTTCATAGGAGTATCCTTCCATCCCCTTTATCATTTTGGTGGCTCTTCTCTGAACCTTTTCTAAAAAGCGTAGTTACTCACCTGTAACAGGTGTTCTCCAGGAGCAGCAGGAATCAGTCCTCACTTATGGGTGACGTCGGCGCCGACGGAGCCCTCGCGGAGCAATTTTCCCCAGCTTTCAAAGAAAGCCTTTGGGAATTGCAGCGCGCATGCGCGGTCGTCTTCCCGCGCCGAAGGTGCCATCTTAGCCAGTCAGATGACATAGCTAAAAAAGACAGCATAAAAATTTGCAAAAAGAACATAAGCAGACGATTGCAACTCCAAGGGGAGGAGGGAGGGTAGTGAGGACTGATTCCTGCTGCTCCTGGAGAACACCTGTTACAGGTGAGTAACTACGCTTTCTCCAGGACCAAGCAGGAAGTCAGTCCTCACTTATGGGACTCCCAAGCTCAAGGCTACCGGAGACCCTAAGTACAAAAATGAGCTCCCTCTAGCTCAGCAGCACAGAAGGATAGAATCTTCGCTGAATTATCACCCACCGGTAGCCCACATCCGGGATGGAGGGTAGGAGTTGCTCAGACCTCAAAGAGATTACGGAGGACTGCCTGTCCGAAAGCACTGTCCCTACGGGACTCCCTCTCGAGACAGTAATGGACCGCAAAAGTCTGGCTCGAAGACCAAGTAGCGGCCCGGCAGATGTCTGCCAGCGGAACAGAGCGGAGGTAAGCCACTGACGTGGCCTTTGCCCGAACGCAATGAGCCGTGACTCGACTTTCTAAGGCGAGTCCGGCTGCCCCATAAGCCCAAGAGATACAGTCCGCAACCCAGATGGACAGAGTACGCTTGGAGACCGGGAGCCCCAATTTATTGGGGTCAAAAGACACAAAAAGCTGAGCAGCTTTACGGTGCTCCCGCGTACGGTCAAGGTAGAAGTTCAATGCCCTTCTACAGTCCAGGGTATGGAGGACCGTCTCAGCTCGGCTGGAGTGTGGTCTGGGAAAGAAGGTTGTTGGAAGTACCACCTCCTGATTCATGTGAAAAAGGGGAGACCACTTTAGGCAGAAACTTTGGGTGAGTCCGTAGGACTACCCTATTCTTGTAGAATCGAGTGTAGGGGGGATCAGACACGAGGGCCTGCAATTCACTTACGCGCCTAGCGGAAGTGAGGGCTATCAAGAACAGTGTTTTCCAAGACAGAAAACGGAGAGAACAGGTAGCCATAGGTTCAAAAGGCGGACAGGTGATCCGCTGCAAAACCACATTCAGGTCCCAGTCCGGCGCTGGCGGGCGCAGAGGTGGTTTAAGTAGAAGGAGACCTCGGAGAAACCTCGCTACGAGAGGGTCGTTGGAGAGAGGTCTGCCGTCCACCGGCACATGATGTGCTGAAAGAGCACTGAGGTGAACTTTGACGGAGTTGGACTTAAGTCCCAGATTAGAGAGGTGTAGCAAGTATTGTAGGATCACCGACACCGGGCAGGAGAAGGGATCCTGAGACTGTTGGGAACACCAGATTGCAAAGCGACGCCATTTAAGGGGCGTAGCATTTGCGGGTAGAAGGGCGTCGCGAAGCCAAGACGACCTCCTCCACCTCCGTCGGCAAGAGAAGAGGAGCAAGGACTACCCTTTCAGCAGCCAGGCCATGAGGCTGAGAGACCTGAGGTTGGGGTGCAGTAGGGACCCCTGATCCTGAGTGAGGAGATCCGGTTGTACCCCCAGAGGGATTGGATCCTCCACCGCCAGTTGCAGCAGGAGCGGAAACCACGGCTGCCTGGGCCAGCGAGGGGCCACCAGGATCATGAAGGCTTTGTCTCGGAGAACCTTGAAAAGAGTCCGAGAGACTAACGGAATGGGAGGGAAAGCGTACAGAAGGCTCCCCGACCATGAGATCAGAAAGGCGTCCGCCGCAACCCGAAGGGGGTGTGGCTGACGAGAGCAGAAGCGAGGAAGCTGCCGGTTGTGAGGACTGGCAAAGAGATCCACCGTGGGGAGGCCCCACCTGAGGAAGAGCTTCTGAACGATCAAGGGATCCAGACGCCACTCGTGCGGCTGGAGTACCCTGCTGAGTTTGTCCGCCAGGCAATTTTCTTGGCCCGGGAGATAAACTGCCTTGAGGAGAATGCCGTGACTGACGGCCCAAGAGCAGAGCCTCTGTGCCTCCCGGCAGAGGAGGAAGGAGCCCGTGCCCCCCTGCTTGTTCACGTAGAACATGGCAACTTGATTGTCCGTCTGGACAAGGACGGACTGTTGGGAGGTTAGGTGGGAGAAGGCCTTGAGAGCTAGGCGGATCGCCCTGAGCTCCAGGAAGTTGATCTGCTGAGCAGACTCCCACTTGGTCCAGAGGCCCTGAGTACGTGCCTCTTGGCAATGTGCTCCCCAACCCAGGAGGGATGCATCGGTGGTCAGCAGCACCCGGGTCGGCTGAGGTGACTGGAAAGGCATTCCTAATATCAGGTTCGGCTGCCGGAGCCACCACCGGATAGACGAGACCAGCGGCTCGGAGACGCGCACTAGGTCTGCTAGGCCGCCTGTGGCTTGTCGCCACTGCCGGCGGAGACACCATTGAGCAGACCGCATATTCAGGCGGGCATTGGGGGTCACATGGACGGTGGAAGCCATATGGCCGAGCAGTCTCAGGAAGCGCCTGGCGGAGACCAGGGGCTGGCTGCGAAAGCGGTCGGCTAGGTCCATGAGCCGCTGAGCCCTGTCGAGCGGTAGGTACGTTCGCGCCTGAGGAGTGCGCAGCCTTGCGCCGATGAACTCGAGATCCTGTGAGGGGAGCAAAGTGGACTTTGCGAAGTTTATGACAAAGCCCAAGTGCTGCAGCAGAGTCACCGTGCGGCACGTGGCGTTGGTGACCTCCTGAGCGGACGCTGCTCTGATGAGCCAGTCGTCGAGGTACGGAAAGACATAGAGGCCGTGAAGCCGGAGATGGGCCGCCACGACCGCGAGACATTTTGTGAAGACTCGCGGTGCGGAGGACAGGCCAAAGGGGAGTACTCTGTACTGGTAATGATTTCCTGCCACCACAAACCTGAGGTATTGGCGGTGGCTTGGGTGGATGAGGATGTGCGTGTAGGCATCCTTTAGATCCAAGGAGCATAGCCAATCTCCCTGCCGGAGGTAGGGCAGAAGGATTCCAAGGGTAAGCATTTTGAACTTCTCCCGCACAAGGAACTTGTTGAGGTTGCGCAAGTCCAGGATGGGTCTGAGGCCTCCTGTTCTCTTTGGTATCAGAAAATACCTTGAATAGAAGCCTTGACCTCTCAGGTGGTGTGGCACCGGTTCCACCGCCTGTTCCTGCAGGAGACCTGCTAACTCCTGAAGGAGCAACTCCCTGTGCAGAGGGGGGCGCGGAGGCTCTCCCGGAAAATAGGAGGGAGGGACCTGATGGAAGTGGAGAAGGTAGCCCTCTCGCACGACCTGAAGCACCCAGGCATCTGCGGTGATGCTGGACCACCTGTGGGCGAAGTGAACCAGCCGGCCTCCGGTGCTGGGGGGGACCAGCGGGGGGGGAGAGGCTATGCTGAGCGAGTCAAAAACCCCCACCCTGCTGAGCAGGGGCTGGTGGTGCAGGCTTGGGGGCTTGCTGCCTACGGGACCCGTTACCCCGTCCCTTGGCCTGCTGGCCCTGTTGGGGAGCTGCAGGGGCCTGATAATGGGGGTATTGTTTGTAGGCAGCTGCCTTCCTCGGGTAAAAGGACTTTTTTCCCCGGGCCCTTCTTTTTCTGGGAAGGGGCGGAGGTCTTCCTAGAAAGCCTGGTCCTGGTGAGAGTCTCAGTCTCAATTTGTGCAGCCTTTTCCGCCATGGGCTTGCCAAAGAGGATTTCACCTCGGCAGGGGACATCGACCAACTTGTCCTGTACCCAGGGCTCAAGGTCGGACGACTGAAGCCAAGCCTGTCGGCGGGCACCGATGCCGGCTGCGGCTACTCGAGCCGAGGCTTCGAAGCCATCATAGGCTGCTCGGGACATGAACTTTGAGCATTCCCGAATACCCGTGGACAAGGCAAGGAACCTCCGCAAGGGCTCCTCGGAGAGACCAGCGGAGAATCCGGCTAGCTCTTTAGCCAGATCCCTGAGATACATGCCCATGTATAGCTGGTAAGTCTGGACACGACAGGCGAGCATAGAGCCCTGGAAGCACTTCTTGCCAAGGCCATCCAGGTTACGGGCCTCCCTTCCAGGAGGCACCGAGGAGTGCATCTTCTGGCTCTTAAGACGATGCATGGCCGATTCCACTACCATGGAATGGTGTGGCAGCTGTGCCTTTTGAAAGCCAGGGCTCTTGCGGACTCGATAGATAGAATCGACCCGCTTGCTCAGGACCGGCGAGGAGGCCGGACTCTCCCACATGCGGAAGAGTAGTCGTTCCAGCATAGGAGGAACCGGCACAGTAAAGTTTTCCCTCGCGGGAGAGTCATACTGGAGGGCGTCGAGCTCTTCGGCTCGAGGCTCCTCCTCGGGATCCGCAGGGAAGGCCAAAGCCTTGGCCATATCCCTAACGAAGTCCGAGAACCGGGCATCCTCCGGGGGGGACTGCTTCCGAGGCTCGGACTCCGGAGAGTCCGATGGGACACACCGAGTCCGGAAAGAATCAGGTGACTCTTCCTCCTCAGACTCCCAGACCGACTCCGACGAGGATTCGGTGGGGTCGGCCCGGGCAGGGTGCGGCGCCAGCCGCCCCGACGCCGAGGGAGTCGGCGTCGGCGACCTCGGTCCCGAACGGGAGGCCGAGGGCGACCTCGACCGAGGATCGACTCGAGTTCTCATCGACTCGAGGATCGGCTCGGTCTCCGGGGTCGACTTGGACGTCGACGTCCCGGCGGTCGGGGCAGCGACGCCAGCGAAGCCAGCGAGCAGTGCCCGCTGCTGGTCCATGAAGGCAGACAGTCTGCTCTCCAAGGCCGTCAACCTGAGTCCGAGCTCAGGTGACCCAGCAGCCCCCGACTCGGGCCCCGACGGCGTCGTGCCCGACGTCGGCTGTCGCGGAGGCGAGTCCAGAAGGACTACAGGACTTACCCGGGCAGGCATCTCCGACTCCAGGCGAGGTCGCTTCGGGAGGTGTTCCTTCTCCAAGGACCCGGGGCGGCTGTTGGGGCTATGCGACCTGGCCCTCGCGGAGCCAGGAGCGTCCACCGACGCCGCCCTCGCGGGTTTTTTCCTTCCGACGATGGTCCCCGGAGGGAGAACCCCGGTCGGAGGAGCTCCGGCGACGGTCCGAGCTGGAGCCTTTCGACACGGAGGCCTCCGACGAGGTCCGGGTACGGCTGGGGTCAGCGAAGATTCTCTCACGCTGATGCCGCCGACTTCTCAACGCCTTCGAGGACAGTTTGCTGCAGGGCCCACAGATCAGTTCCTCATGATCCGGGCCCAGGCAGCGGAGGCAAAAGTCGTGTGTGTCGGTTAGTGACATATTTCGGTCACACCGACCACACCGCTTAAAGCCACTGGCAGCCATCGGGGGAAAAAGGGCCCCTGCGAGGTCAAAGGACCGGGCTGCCAGGGAAAACGAAAACGAAAGCTAAGTCAGAAAAACCGAAAAAAGTAAGAGGACTCGAGACCGGCGTCGCGAGTCCGGGCGGGAAAACGATCGGCGTCGAACCGAAAGAAAAAAGTATAAAATAAAGAGGAAAAGCAACTTTTTCGCGGGGACGTCTGTAGGGCTCCGCGGAAAAAAGAAGACTGGCTAAGATGGCACCTTCGGGCGGGAAGACGACCGCGCATGCGCGCTGCAATTCCCAAAGGCTTTCTTTGAAAGCTGGGGAAAATTGCTCCGCGAGGGCTCCGTCGGCGCCGACGTCACCCATAAGTGAGGACTGACTTCCTGCTTGGTCCTGGAGAATCGCTATATCCTTTTTAAGATACGGCGACCAGAATTGCACACAATATTCATGGTGCGGTCTCACCATGGAACGATATAGAGGCATTATAATATCTTTTGTTTTATTTTCCATTCCTTTCCTTATCATACCTAGCATTCTATTTGCTCTCTTGGCCGCTGCTGCACACTGGGCCGAGGGTTTTAACATGGTATCCACAATGACGCCTAAATCTTTTTCCTGGGTGGTAGTTCTTAATGTGGAACCTTGCATCGTGTAACCATAGTTTGGGTTGTTCTTCCCTAGGTGCATAACCTTGCACTTGTCCACATTAAATTTCATCTGCCATTTTGATGCCCAGTCTTCCAATTTATCAAGATCCTCTTGCAATTTTCCACAATCCTCTTGGGTTTTAGCAACTTTAAATAGTTTTGTGTCATCTGCAAGTTTGATAACCTCACTCGTTATTCCACTTTCCAGGTCATTTATGAATATGTCAAAAAGCAGCGGACCCAGCACAGATCCCTGGGGTACACCCCTATTCACCTTTCTCCATTGGGAAAATTGGCCATTTAGCCCTACCCTCTGCTTTCTATCTTTTAACCAGTTCCTGATCCACAATAGTACACTGCCTCCTATCCCATGACTCTTTAGTTTTGCCAAAAGTCTCTGATGAGGGACCTTGTCAAAGGCTTTCTGAAAGTCCAGATACACAATATCAACCGACTCACCTTTGTCCACCTGATTATTCACTCCTTCAAAAAAACATAACAGATTAGTAAGACAAGATCTTCCTTGTCTAAAGCCATGTTGGCTGTCTCCCATTAGGTCATGACTATCTACATGCTGAGTAATTTTATTCTTTATGATGGTTTCTACCATTTTTCCCGGTACTGACGTCAGGCTCACTGGTCTGTAGTTTCCCGGATCACCCCTGGAACCCTTTTTAAAAATTGGTATTACATTGGCGATCCTCCAATCTTCAGGTATTAGAGATGATTTTAATGATAGTTCACAGATTACTAATAGCAGGTCTGCAATCTCATATTTCAGTTCTTTCAACATCCTTGGATGTATACCATCCGGCTCAGGTGATTTGCTACTCTTCAGTTTATCTAATAGTTGTAATACATCTTCCCGATGTATCGATATTTCCTTCAATTCTTCCGCACCTTTAAATACCACTTCAGTCATGGGTAACATCCCTACATCTTCCTCAGTAAAGACTGAAGCAAAGAATTCATTCAGTCTCTCCGCTATCGCCTTGTCGCCTCTTAGTGCTCCTTTAACCCCTTTATCATCTAATGGACCAACTGACTCTCTCACAGGTTTTTTGCTACGAATGTACTTGAAAAGGTCTTTACTTCACGTTTTTGCTTCCGCAGCAAGCTTCTTCTCAAATTCTCCCTTTGCCTGCCTTATCAATGCCTTGCATTTGACTTGCCAGTGCTTGTGCTGTTTCCAGGTTTCGTCGTTTGGCTCTTTTTTCCATTTCCTGAAAGATGCTTTTTTGGCAGCAACAGCCTCTCTGACCTCACCTTTAAACCATGCTGGCAGTTTTTTGGACTTCCTTCCACTTTTCTTAAAGCGTGGAATACAGCTGGTCTGGGCTTCCAAGATAGTATTTTTCAACAACAGCCAAGCCTGATGTACGTCTTTAACCTTTGCAACTGCTCCTTTTAGTTTTTTCTTAACTGTTTTCCTCTTTTTATCATAGTCTCCCTTTCGAAAGTTAAAAGGTAGTACTGTGGATTTCCTTACTATCCCTCCTCCACTAATTAAATCAAAGGCAATCATGCTATGATCACTATTGCCAAGTGGCCCCAACAACCTTATCTCTTGCACTAGATCTGGTGTTCCACTAAGGACTAGGTCTAATATGGCTTCTCCTCTGGTCGGTTCATGAACCAGCTGCTCCAAGAAGCAGTCATTTATTTCATCTAGGAACTTTATCTCCCTAGCATGTCCTGACATTAAGAAGAGAGAGGAGAACAGATTTAGTGCTCTGAACAGGACGGAAACTAGATTGACTTGGATGAAGAGTGAGGGAGGCTTCAACGTGGGAGGAAAGTTGTGAGAAGACCAATTTTTCGAGAAGCTTAGACAGAAAAGGGAGATTAGAAATGGGATGCCAATTAGAAAGAGAGGTGGGGTCAGAAGAACTATTTTTCAGGATCGGACAAACAAAGGCGTGTTTCCAGGGAGTAGGAAAAAGACACCTGAGGAGAGACTAGAATTAAAGAGAGAAACACTAAAAGGAGAAAGAACGAGAGAGGGTTCCAAGAGCCACCGGGAAGGGATGGGGTCTGCTGGAGAGGTTGTTTTCCGGGTGGAGGAGAAAGTGTTAGACAGAGCTGTGGGGGAGATGGGTTCAAAGGTAGACCATAGGTGGGAAAGTGAGGGAACTGACAGGGAAGGGGAAGAGGGAAGAGAGAGGGGGGAGGTAGATGAGAAGTGGGGGGGGGGGGAAAGGGGAGGAGGACAGAAAGGAAAGGAGAGGCGCAGGGAAAGAACCTTGGAAGCAAAATGGGAGGCTAGAGAGGAGGGATTGGGGGAAGAGAGAGGAGGAGGGCGAGATGAAGGTGAGAAGCAGAGAGGGTGCGGAGGACAGAGTAAAGTTGACGAGACGAATGTGAGTAGGAGGAGATAAGCTTAGTGTAATAGTCATGTTTAGCTGAGTATAGAATGGAACGATAGTGATGATGACAGAGGCGTAATTGTTGCATGTTAGAGGAAGAAGGATGTTTACGCCAAAGATGCTCTTTACGACGGAGATATCTACGATGAAGGAACAGACCAGGATGGAACCAGGGTGCCGGGGGTGACGATGTGGTGAAGGGCGGGACTGAAGAGGACCAACATTATCAAGGGCAGCAGAGAGAGAAGAACTTCAAAGGTGAGCCTGGACATCGACAGTTAGTGAATGGAAATCAGTTGGGAACAAAGAGTCGGAAGAGGGAAACTGAAGGAGAGTGTTAGCAGTAATGTGGCGCATCAGAGTTGAGGGATCAGAACTAGTAAAAAGAGTATTCGGGGATCCTAGCGAGGAGGTAGAAGAGAGGGAGGGAAAAGGAAGGGAAAAGAGGAGACAGAAATGATCAGACCAGGGAAGGGTAAGAGGGGGAAGGGAAGAGGGAGGGAAAAGAGAAGAAACCGTTAAAAAACCTGCATATCACCCCCCCCCCCAGCGCACTTTCTATGTGTGCTGGTGGGGATATGCAGGTTTTTTAATGGCGGGTCCTGCAGATTTAATAATACCTGCAAATACCGACATGCCTGGTATCCCCAGGTCTGATGAGGGAAAAAGCAGGGCGGCTACCTCCAGTGCCTGTGCTAAGGTCCCCAGTCAGGATTTGGCCTCTCCATCCATCAGGTTTGGGATGCTGGGAAAAATTGACCATTTAGCCCTACCCTCTGCTTTCTATCTTTTAACCAGTTCCTGATCCACAATGGTACGCTGCCTCCTATCCCATGACTTTTTAATTTTGCCAAACGTCTCTCATGAGGGACCTTGTCAAAGACTTTCTGAAAGTCCAGATACACTATATTAACTGACTCACCTTTGTCTACCTGTTTATTCACACCTTCAAAAAAACATAACAAATTAGTAAGACAAGACCTTCTTTGGCTAAAGCCTTGTTAGCTGTCTCCCATTAAGCCATGACTATCTACATGTTCAGTAATTTTGTTCTTTATGATGGTTTCCACCATTTTTCCCGGTATTGACATTAGGCTCACCGGTCTGTAGTTTTTCCGGATCATCCCTGGATCCCTTTTTAAAAATTGGTGTTACATTGGCCATCCTGGTCCCAAAGAAGGAGCCGGGGGAGTTCCGGCTCATCCATCACTTCTCCTATCCCAATATCACTTGGACCCGGCGTCCTGCTCAGTGAAGTATGCTTCAATAGACCAGGCTCTGGAGTTGCTCAGAAGCATGGGTGCAGGACCATGGCTCACCAAGATGGACATAGAGTTCGCCTTTCGGTTGCTCCCTATACAACCTGATAGCTTTCACCTTCTGGGGATGCGTGTCGGGGGCCAGTACTATATAGACAAATGCCTCCCTATGGGGTGCTCAATTTCTTGGCTTATTTTGAGGAGTTCAGCTCCGCCCTCCAATCTAATTCTGGACAATCCATTGGAGGGCAGAGCTGAACTCCCCAAAATAGGCCAAGAAATAGAGCACCCCATGAACAAGGGCCGAATCATACATTACCCGGATGATTCTTTGCCCATGGTGGGGGACAAGCAGAGCTGCCAGCATTTTTATTTATTTAGACAGTTTTGTATACCACCTTATCCTTCAATCAAAGTGGTCACAACAGAATTGGGGGATACATTGCATATCCTGCAAGCATTCTGGAGGAAGACCTCTGAGCTTGGGGTTCTGTTGGAGGAGAAAAAGATGGAGGGGCCAGCACAGTATGTGTCATTCATGGGGATAGAAATTGACACCATGGAAATGGTGATGTGCCTCCCGGCGGGCAAAGTATCAGCTTTGAGGGCCGCAGTACAAATGGTGGTGGCCACAAGGAAGATCACACTGTGACAAATGCAGTTGCTCATAGGACACCTGAACTTTGCCTGCCAGGTGATGCCCATTGGTTGGGCGCTCATTCACCGGCTGGTGGACGCCACGAGAGGTGTCCACAGAGGACACTACTTCATTAGGGTCAATGCACCCATGCGGGAGGACCTGGTGGTGTGGCAATGGTTCCTGTCCCATTACAACAGCAGGAAAATATGGAGGGCACCAGACATTTGTAACAGGGACCTATAACTCTTCATGGACGCTGTGGAGGAGGGGAGGGGTTCAGAATTTATTTCAAGGGGCAATGGTTCTAGGAGCAGTGGCCAACCAAGTGGCACCAAATCGGCATTACCAAGGATATTACATTCCTGGAGATGTTCCCGATAGTGATGGCCATAGTAATATAGCAGCACCAGTTTGCGAATAGGAGGATAATTTTCCATTCGGATAACACGGCGGTGGTGTTTGCTATTAACAAACAGACAATAATAATAAAAAAATCCCTAATTTTACAAGGTGTGGCCAGCAAAATCAAACTCAAGAAAAGCATACAAACACATATAAATCCCAAGGAATCATATAAATATACAACATTTAATAATAATTTAATTCCAATTTTTATCAATATTTAAAAATCACGCATATAAGAACATTACACATGAACAAACATATTTAAATTCAGTCCATTGCATCTGATTACAAATTAAACAAGCAAATTTGAATTCAATTTATAGCATCTTCATAACAAATTCCATTAAATCCAAAAGAAATATTAGAGTGGTTAATCGTCTCAAACAAATAGGAGAAATCACAATCAAGTCAGTAACTCCTGGTCTTCTTCTCAAGTCTATAATTCCTGATCTTCTTCACCTTCTGCCAACTATTAATCCATTTCCAAATCTGATCGCAGGCTTTCCTGTAAGCTCCAATGCATACACAGGTGCCAAGGAGCGTTTCACCCAACCACAGGTTTCATCAGGGAATAGCTGGCCTTCATTTCATGTTTTCCAAACACTACTGAACTGCCCAAGTCTTTTATCACAGCAGAACGAAAGCAACAAGTGCTATCACAGTAGCACATCTTTCACAGCACATCATTCATCACAAGTTACAAAATCGCAATGCAAACCTCTCCAGGAATTAACTAACAGGCAGCAAGGGCAGAGTGATTGATGCAATTGGTTAGGAAATTGGTATTACTAAGCCTGGAGCTGAATGCTTTTAATTACAGTCAGGCACGTCTCAGGGGAGAGAAACGAGATAGCTGATGATCTTTCTCATTTTCAGCTCCAGCGCTTCTGGCTCCTTGCCCCGAATTCGGTGCCTGTAGCAGCTTGCATGCCCCAGGAGATGTGGTCCTTTGGATGCGGAGCGCCGGCAGACTGCTGATGGCTTCTTTGTCAGCAAGCACTTGGAAGGCCTACGGGAGAACCTCTCCAGTCAGCAAGAATCCTATCTCGGTCAAGGGGTGGCAACGGGCCTCCTGTGCGACTTCCTGATGCACATAGAGGCAGAGGGAGCTTCGGTTAGGTAAACCAGGCTAATGTTGGCAGGAGTGGCCTTCTTCCTCAAAATAGGGGGATTCACGAATGTAACAAAGGAGTTTGTCATACAGAAGGCGGTGAATGACTGGGCCCGGGAGGTCGTCCCTTGACCAGATAGTCGCAGGTCAGTTACTCTACCCAGGCTTAACAGGGTCATGCGACAGGCAGCAGTGGTCACCAGAGATAGGTTTGAGGACAAGCTGTTTCAGGTGGCCACTCTACTTATGTTCTGAGGTGCCTTCTGCATGGGCAAGATCCTGCCCAAATCCACTAGGGACATGGCAGGCTCCACCATGCGAGTGTGCAATGCCTCGGTGGTAGGGGATAGGGTGTCCTTGTTCCTGGTCTGGTCAAAGACAGACCGGCTCAGGAACAGAAGGGTGGTGTGGCTGAATGCCACAGCAGTGCGGGAGCTTTGCCCGGATGCGGCTTTGTGGTCTTACGTGCAGGTGCAGCCAATGGTGGGAGGCCCTCTGCTATGGCATGTGGACCATTCCTGTCTCTCCCAGTACCAGTTTTGGACCCTGTGGCTGAGGTCAGTAAAGGAGTGGGCTTCGGGACCTCCAGGCTGCCCCTACATTCATTCAGGATAGGGGCAGCGACTGCAGCCCATGGATTGAACCTGGAGGCGGGGCAGATCCAGGCTATTGGAAGGTGTGTTTCAGAACAGTTTAAGTTGTACATCAGGCCAAAGAGCCTCTCGCTGATGCTGCTTTCCCTCTTGCCCGACAGGTGCCAAAGCGCTGTCGGTATGGATTATAGGGCATTCCTATGTTCATTGGGTGGGAAGATGGGCAGCAGGTAGACACTTTGGTAAGCAGCTTGGTTTCCACCCCGACAGAATATGCATATTTTCCACCCCGACAAAATATGCATACAATGGATGGGACAAAGAGATATGCAGTGGGACCAGTTGAGTCCTGCCCTCATGGGCCAGGGACGGACAGGTGTCTCACTGGACTGGGTAATCCTGCATCTTAGGGGGTAACGATCTAGTGTCCACAAAAGGCATAGATCTCAACATCAAGTAGACATGGATACACACTGGGCTGGGGGTGGGCATCATGTGGTCCCACATCATCCCATGGCAGAAATAGCGGGGAGCAGAATGACAAGCAGAGCAGGAGGAAGCTAAACAAAGAGGTTGGGACCTTTGTGCAGACATTGGGCGGAGTGGTAGTTGAACACCAAGGCATACTGGTGCGGGGATAGACAGTCTACTTGTTGGATGGGGTTCACCTGAATGATATCGACCTGGAACTGTTCCTGGAAGGCTTGCGGTGGGCCATCGGTTTGGTACGCACTATGGGGTGAGTTGGGCCGTGGACACTCCTGATGGCACCTAAGGAAAAGGAGAAGGTCCTGGATACCGAGATGGGGGGTGATGGGGCCCAGTAACAGGGAAGCCAGGTACCAGGGGCCAGGTGTACCTTGCCTCAGTTATCAGGATCATAACACAAAACGGGCCATGTGGGCACCACATGGAATGGTTGGTGATGAGGGAAAAGGGGCGGGACACTAGCCACAGGGTGGGCCAGGGCTGCCAAACAGGCAATAGGGACTGTGGTACCCCTCCACAGCAACCATCATATTTATTATGTTGTGTTTATTGTTTACATATTGTGTACCTATTGTTACTGAATGATCACTTAATTTTGTACAGACATTATGTTGGTTAGAGTGGAAATTGTTAGCAATGCATTAACTGTGTATCCGCATTCTATGGCCTTCAAGATCCACAAATAAAAGCAGATTGCGAAGCAATAGATTGGGCCTCTTTGTTGCATGCGAGATGGGGAGAAAAGTTTGGAAGGGGGGGGGGGAATAGGCAGGGAGCAGAGGAGGCCCGAAGCCAGTCCGGCATGCCACGGGTTATGTCCTGGAAGTTTACTTTAATTTCTGGAGACCCCAGAATAATATGGCTCCCGGTCATTAGCAGAACTAAATACAAAATACTAATGACCACCTTTAAACTCATTAATAATATCTCCCCCTCACACCTCTACACTAATTCTCCCAGACACTGAACCTAGACGTAAAAGAGGTTGCCACCTAAACACCATCAAATACCCACACGACTACCACAAATCCAATCAAACCACTAGTAATAGAGCCTTCTCCCATGTAGCCCCCACATTGCGGAATGTTCTCCCCGACATGCTAAGATCCATTAAAGATCTTCAGAATTTCAGAAAACACGTCGAAACTCACCTATTCATAGAGTATTTTGGAATAAACAACAATAGTTACACCACACAACATCCCCCCCCCCCCCCACCCCATATAACCATCTTACTCTTCCCATTCCCCACTACCCATCTATGTTGTGGTAGGCGAAGGCCTATGATCCATGCTAATTGAATTAAACAGACAGGCCTAAGCAGCTTGATTTGTAAATGAAGCCTGTAGTTAGGCCCAGAGGAATGAAAACCCCCCTGAATGATGACACCGTAGAATTGAAACTTAATTGAACATAGCTAAGCAGAATCGAAACTTAGAAAATAGAGAAAAACAAGTTTAATTGGTACTGATAAGAGAGCACAGCTTCTGTGAAATTAATTAATTGTGCTGAAAGAAAAGTTACAGTGCCCTGCTTCCCATATGTTTTAACTAGCTGAGCGACCTTGGAGGAGAGATGTAACAAGTTAGAGACACTGACCATTGTAATTGGGACTAGAAGGGGGGTAAGCAGGTGCTGAGCCCAGACCAGAGTCCTAATTGGATAGCTACGTAGTGGTACCAGGACCAATAGATGGGTGAGAGGGGTTACTGGGACCAATGAAAAGTTTGCCTATGTCTAGAATGGGAAAGAAAGCTATAAAAGTTGTTGTTTTGCTAGAAACCATTGCTCAGCCATTTTGAAATTGATTATTGCTTGAGCCTGTGCACATTAAACTGGCTTGGATCCTTGAAAAGACTCCTGGTTTTATTTATTGCATGCTTATCTGCTTCTACATTTCTTGGTGCGTTCGGCCTGGAAGTGCGAGTGGTGGATGGTGTTCAAGTGAATAAATCCACGTAATTCGCCTTGAGGTTTGGTCCAGTTGGAACCATGCCAATCCGACGCAGGGGAATTTCCCTGGGCCCACCGATCCTCTTGTATCGGAGGGGGTTCTGCCTGGCCTCGGTGGGCACTGGGTCCAGCTGGCCAACACCTCCGACCCGGGGGAGTCCAGGATCCAACTCAGAAGCTAGTGAAGTATCGGGGACCGGATCCGGTAAGTATAGTTTTGAAAACCTGTCTAGACAGATGAGTTAGAACTGCAGTTTGAAACTTGTGAAACTTTGGTAAGAATTTGAAACTTGTAACTTGTAATCTCGAGAACTTGGAACTTGGAATTTGGTAATGAGAGCACTGATCCCCTCTCAAGGACGGTCCTATTACCCTTGCATGAGTATGCGCAAGGCGAAGCCATCGTCCTTCTTGTTTGGTAAGACTTAAGTCAACCTCGCATGAGTATGCGCGAGGTCCCTACATGAGTATGCGTGGGGAAAATTTGTTTGAAAATCCTTGCATGAGTATTCGCGAGGTACAGCTGTTATAGAGAATCATGATTTAGCCTAGTCAGAACAGACAGGACTGTGTTTTTTGGGATATGTTGCTAGCATGATTGTGAAGCGTTTGATGTGTATTGTCTGCCCTACTGTGTATCTGTTCTTTTTGTTCTCTGTTGAAACTGCGAGTTCCCCTTCTGTTATAAATGTGAGATTATTCTGTTGAGTAATTTGTGACAGTTCACTGATTAAGAAATTGTATTAATAAAGCAGAACGAAGACGCAAAACACCTAGAGTCATTTTAGAAATCCAAAAGCTGGTCTGACCCAGTTCGCTTTCCTACTGCACAGTGAAAAACTGACAGGGGGCGTGTCTGGAGGAAAGAATGTACAGTGTCTTTCTAACCCTGTGCAGGCTTAAAACTCAATGCTGTTAGTTTGTGCTTATTTCAGGACAATTGTACCTGTATTATTCAATATGTTTTTAATAGTAATGTTCCTTCTGCTATGGTTATGTATTATATATCATTTATATATCATTTAATAAGAATGTTTAGTCAGGATTGTGGGTCCCGATAGTTTTTGGGCTTAGCCTGAAAAGGGTTAAGTTTGTATTAATCCCTTACGGGTTGCGGACCAAGTGAGAAGAATTTCTGTCAGCTGTATGTTCAAATTTTCAGTAAGCACTGTAATAGTTTAAATAGGAAATGATAGAGAACTGTTTTTGTTTTTCCTTTGATCTACAAAGTAATTATTAGATCACGACTTGACACTGATTTAAATTGTTTTTTCTGGCATCTCTCTGTGCGTGTGAATGAGAAGTCTCTTTTTATGAGCACAGTTCAGTTGTTTCCCAGCGAGCAGAGGGGTGTAGCTTGCAGAGAAGGAAAAAATGTGTTTTAAGAGACAGCAACTCTCGGTTGAGAGGTCTCCCGTTTATTTAAAATAAAGGATTCATTCAATCAAAGTTTTAAAAAAAAGTTTATCTTGCGGAGTGTTTGCACCAACCTTTTTATGAACAAGTATAAGTCATTTGAATGCATGCTTCCCCAAACTGTACGATTTAAGGTAATTACTTTGAATTGTTAAACTCTGTACTAATTACTAATGAACAAATCAGTTAGCTACACTGACCTTTACAATATTGGCTTTTAAGATAAATTCATCTGTTTTTCTGTATTTGAAAAAAGGGAAAGGTGTACTGTACTTTATGTAAAATATCCGGAATGTCTTTTGAATATTTGCTTTCTGAACTAAAAAAATAATAATTTATTTTGCAGAGACATGCTGATTACGGCTGGCAGCTAGTTGCTAAGTATTTTTATTCTAGTCATACGTAACAGATATGTCCCATCATATTAAGAGCCATATTTCTTTCTATTGGAATAGATGTTATAACATGTTGCAAAAATAATAGTTTTTTTTATATTTTTAAGAACTGTATTTAAATTATGGTAATAAAAATGTCTCTGTCCCAATTAGGAATGTTATGTGAAAGGGAGTGGTTTCTGCTGTTCACCATATTTTGCCCCAGAATCTCTAGATATCCTGTCCCATCAGTTTCTCTCTCTGTAAGTAGCTCCGTTCAGAGTGCTTAAGGGGGGGATGGGGCCCAGTCCACTGATGATGTCACCCCCCCCCCCCGGTGGGCGTGAACTAATGTGCCCACAGCAGAGAAGTAAATGGGAAAAAAAAAGAAGAAACCTCCCGGATAGAGCGTTGCTAGGAGAAACAGTGTGGGCCTAGGACAGAAGGGGGGGGGGACTCCTCCCTGCAGATTCCCTAGTTTGCCAGCCACCTCCACAGCAGGGGGATGTGCACCCCCTCTGGACCAGAAGTGAAAGCCAGCTGACCAACTTTGTTTCTGGCATTATACCTTCCACGCTGAGAAACCAATCCAAATAGCGCAGGCAGCCTTCACTATATACCCCATGCAATCTAGCAGCCCAGGAGAATTTACGTTTTTGTCAGTCAGTCCCAGAGAGATATAAAACAGAAATGAAACTGGATGGATCTGCGGGCATGATAGTTACTGAAAGAGTTGAACAGAAAGTATGTGAATTGTGGAGATAAATGTGATAGAGAAAGTAATGTAAAAAAATGGAGAAGAGAACAGATCTTCTTGCTGATGCTTTAGTTGAATGATGTGGAGGAGGTTTTCCTAATCAAAGGAGCAGAGGAAGTGAAAACTGGGTGTGAGTGCGCCCATTACAGAGGAGAAGGACATTAGAGAAGTGAATGCCCGTATCTTGACTCCTCTCCAGGAGGGGAGGAGGGAGTACTTGATTGCAGAGTCATAAAACAATAAACCAAGCACAATGTTTTAGTAGGAGAAGGAAGTAGCTATAGAGTAAGTGGCAGCTAAAGAGGGCTACAGCATGGATAAAGACTAGGCCAGATGCATCACCACTATCAGAGCTACTGGGGCTAAGTCCGCAAAGCCTTTCCTGCAGAACCGCATGTGTGAACTAGGGGGACAGAAAATAATGCACCAGTTCCTGTATATGCCTGAGTGCCTTATTCCACTTTTGGGGCCGAGATCTGCTTGCAAAGCTTCAGGCACAGATATCCTTTGCTGAAGAGGGAGAAATGCAAATGACTGTAAACCCAAAACCTGCTGGATTGATGGTGCTGACTGTTCCCCGAGAAGAGGAGTGGCGGTTCTATAACACACCTCCAGTCAAGTCAACAAGTTCCTGTATACCTGCCAACCTTATAGCCCCACCTGAAGTATGGGCAGAAGATAATGCACCTAGCCTAGCGAAGAACATAGCCCCTGTCATCGTCATTCTCAAGCCAGAAGCGGAACCAGTGCATATAAAGCAGTATCCTCTTCCCTGACCAGCCATTGCAGGAAACCACTGCCATTTAATGAAACTATTGAAGTATGGACTTTTTCAAAGGAATGTCAGTCACCTTGGAACACTCCCCTTCTTCCTGTTAAGAAGCCTGGGACAGGTGATTACCGCCCAGTGCAGGATCTAAGAAAGAATGCATAATGCAGCTGGAACTATACATCCAGTTGTACCAAATCCTTATACACTCTTAGGACTGATTTCTGCTGAAGCTACACACATTTCACCATTCTGGATTTTAAAAAAAAAAATGTTTTTCTGCATACGCTTAGCCCATGACCCCACTACAGGAAGGCGGGGCCCACGCACCTGGACAAGATTACATCAAGGATTCAAGAACTCGCCTCACTCAGCAAAAGATTTGACAAGTTATCCAGTAATTCCAGGAGAAAGAATTCTACTGCAATATGTGGACAACTTGCTTATAACCACCAACTCAGAAAGTGAATGTCTACAAGCCACCAGTGAACTCTTGCACCTTTTTAATGAGGCTGGATACAAAGTCTCAAGAGCCAAGGTGCAATTATGTCCAACAAGTTAAATACCTAGGATTCCCGTTGTCCAATGGAATTCGACGCCTGGGACCCTTACCAGAACGCAAAGCAGCTGTATGCAGTATTCCTACTCCAACCACCAGGAGGCAAGTGAGAGCCTTCTTGGGTGCCACAGAGTATGTTGTATATGGATCCCCAATTTTGCGCTGCTAGCAAAACCGTTGTATCAAGCTATCAAAGGAAAGGAAAAGTCTGCATTGGAATGGGGACTTGAACAGGATGCAGCCTTTTGATCTTTGAAAAAAAAAAAAAACACTCTGATGTTGTCACCAATTCTGGGTCTACCAGATGTCCAGAAAACCTTTCAGTCTCTATGTTCATGAGTCACAAGGAAATGTTCTAGGAGTGTTGACTCAATCTCTTGGACCTTATTTGAGAAGCTGTTACAGCTACAGCCTTCCTAGTAAGCAAAAACTAAAAGAAAAATCCCTTTGAGACAGAATCTTCAAGTTACTGTACCACACTCTGTTCTAACCAATATGAAATACAAAGGAAACTACTAGCTAACAAATCTATGAATGTTGAAGTATTCGAGTATGTTGTGTGAAAACCCCAGCTCCAATTGAAGGTCAGTCAAGCTTTGAATCCTGTTATGTTGTTACCAGTTGGTCTTGACCCCCTGATCATGACTGTTTAGAAATTATGGACACTGTATTCTCAAGCCGCCTGGATTTGACTGATGTCCCTCTGGAGAACCCTGAACAGACTTTCTTTGTGGCTGAAGGCAGTTTCATCATCAATAGACATTGTTGTGCTAGATATGCAGTGGTGACCCCTGATTTGGTAGTTGAGTCCTCAGCCCTGGCCCCAGAAACTTCACCACAGAAAGTTGAACTGATAGCCCTCACTAGAGCACTAACAATAGGAAAAGAGCTCTGTCTAAATGTGTACCCAGATTCCAAGTATGCCCTTACAACCTTGCATGCACATGGGGCCCTGTACAAAGAATGAGGGTGGATAACCTTAGGAAGCAAGTCCATTAAGTATAGCCCCAAGATATTGATATTAACAGATACATACTGCCTATAGATCTCAGAATTTAGGAAAAGTAGAATGTATGAATAGAACCCTGAAATCTCAGTTGTCCAAACTTTGCCAAGTGGTTTACCTGAAGTGGCCCCAGGTTCTTCCCATAGTCTTTCTTAGGATATACTTAGCCCCTGCTAAGTCTTTAGGAGTTTCCCCTTTTTGAGATTCTGTATGGGCAATCCCTGCCTGTTGTATAGGAAATAAAAGGAGATGTGAGACAGATAGGAACTGAAATTTTCAGACATGAACTATTGGTTTTAAGTTCTGTTTTGCAGAGTCTTCATACCTGGGTACAAAATCGATTACTCATCAATTTGCCTGCACCCCTGCATCCTTTCAAGCCTGGAGTCTCGGTGTGGATCAAAGAGTGGAGAAAGATACTGTTAGCCCTGCATTGGAAGGGACCCTATGTCGTCATCCTGTCAACTCCAACTGCAGTAAAAGTCGCAGAATTTGAACCTTGGATCCATCATAATCAAGTTAAGCCAGCAGCTGCTCTTGAACCTGATCACTGGACTACTGTACAGCATCCTGAGACTCCATTGCGCCTCACCCTACGACAACAGCCACGGACCTAAGGCTTATTGGTCCCTCAGAAACTGCACTATTTCAAGACTATCTGTTTATCTGAAGATAAGCCTCGCATCTGGAGAAAGCTGCAATCATCAGAAATAGACTGTGTTGTGTTAAGAAATTGAGTCTTCTAAGAGACTGTGTTTATATGCTCTGAAAAGACTATTTTGATCTTCTGAAGAGTGAACTGCTCTAAGGAAGCAATAATAGCCTAAGAGACTATGCTATGATATTGTAAGAAATTGAGACATCCCAGAGGACAGTGATACTCTGGGATCTACAGCCCTACTCCTGCCAAAAAGCTGGTAGGTCTACGTACGGCAGAAGCTTGAGGATCTACAATCAACCCTATATTTGTCATCTGTTGTGAAATCCGACAGTTCCTCCAATTTTCCAGAGACTATGCCCATTATGAATTCTTATTATTGCTTTATTCTGGCAACAGTTTTGGGGTGCTTTGAAATGACTTTTGCCCTACCCCCTTGTGCAGCTTGCATACCACCACCAGAACAGGACAAAAGATCACTCTTTCTATGAAGCCATGAAATCAGACTTTGACGTTCCTCCTGCCACCAGAACTTATTTCTTGAATTAGCAGGAGCAGTGGCATTCGGTCTTCATGTTTCAGATTGCTTGTTTTGTGGAGAAACAACAATGGGAGACTAATGGCCTTGGGAGGCCCAAGAACTGAATTACTCCAACCCTACAATCAGACTGATTTACATAATACTACTAGTGAGTGGGTATTGGCCCACCCCATTGTTGACAGTTTGTGTTTTGTTCGGACCGGACCACAATTTGCTATGAAGATCGGACAGCTGGACTGTCTAAATCAGAAGTTTTTACAACAGCACAACAAAGAAGACATCTTGGTGGTCCGGCATAAATGCTCCTGAACCTTCTAATTCTTTTAGTTCTTTTTCCCACTCTTGCCAAACTATGGACTTTGACTATCTGCTTGTTGCTCCCTTGTTTCTTGCCACTTTGCTTGCGAATGATAACTTCAGTTATTAACACTGTAGAGCATAAGGCAGCTACAAAGATACTAGCTATGTGAACTTACTACCCTATACCACAGAGTGATACCTTTACCTAGTATTATGTGATTTGATTCTCACCCTTTCTCACTTGCGGGTGAGAATAATCAAAGGGGGGAATGTGGTAGGCGAAGGCCTATGATCCATGCTAATTGAATTAAACAGACAGGCCTAAGCAGCTTGATTTGTAAATGAAGCCTGTAGTTAGGCCCAGAGGAATGAAAACCCCCCTGAATGATGACACCGTAGAATTGAAACTTAACTGAACATAGCTAAGCAGAATCGAAACTTAGAAAATAGAGAAAAACAAGTTTAATTGGTACTGATAAGAGAGCACAGCTTCTGTGAAATTAATTAATTGTGCTGAAAGAAAAGTTACAGTGCCCTGCTTCCCATATGTTTTAACTAGCTGAGCGACCTTGGAGGAGAGATGTAACAAGTTAGAGACACTGACCATTGTAATTGGGACTAGAAGGGGGGTAAGTAGGTGCTGAGCCCAGACCAGAGTCCTAATTGGATAGCTACGTAGTGGTACCAGGACCAATAGATGGGTGAGAGGGGTTACTGGGACCAATGAAAAGTTTGCCTATGTCTAGAATGGGAAAGAAAGCTATAAAAGTTGTTGTTTTGCTAGAAACCATTGCTCAGCCATTTTGAAATTGATTATTGCTTGAGCCTGTGCACATTAAACTGGCTTGGATCCTTGAAAAGACTCCTGGTTTTATTTATTGCATGCTTATCTGCTGCTACAATGTAAGTGAATGACTTCACTGTTTATTGCACATACTGTACATATTTAAGCATGATTTTTACTCCACATTTACCCCCACCGTAGCTTGATGTTCACTAAAGTTTAATGTATAATGTTAAGTTTAATGTAAACCACCCCTGATCTCAGGAAGGAGTGGTATAAAAGTGCACTGAAAACAAATAAATTAATGAATAAATAAATAAAATTAAGAACTGGCAACCTAGAGCTGCCAGAATTCCTAAGTAAACCAATTCAAGAGGTGACATTCGAGGCTTGGCCTGAATTTTTGACACCCTCATCCTGCAGTGCTGATTCCCAATGGTGGCTCCCTGACTGCTCTTCTCTTTTCCTATCCTTGATTGAGTATGCCTGACCAATTTCTTTTTGCTTTTCTCCTCTTATTTTATGAGTATGATTGAGTATCTATCCTGTCTAACTACTGTAGTTCCCTTTCAATTTTCAGTTTTTATCTTGTGTATCTTAGACTGTACACTGCTCTGCTGTGTTTTTATCGAAGGGCGGTCAAGCA
This sequence comes from Ichthyophis bannanicus, assembly GCA_033557465.1. NCBI lineage: Eukaryota > Metazoa > Chordata > Amphibia > Gymnophiona > Ichthyophiidae > Ichthyophis > Ichthyophis bannanicus. Next base: position 10,496,201 of record JAWIIG010000024.1, on the reverse strand, counting down.
AATAAAGTAAACCGTAAACCATAAACCATAGAAACAGGAACTACAAATTCCACACTTATTTTGGCCTAAACTCGATCTGGCCTAAACTCCCTGCATTCACTGACAATTTGGGACATCTACTATTGCTGTTCCCTCCTACCATTGGGCCTTTATTTGTCAAGTAAAGAGATAAGAAACATAGAAACATAGAAACATGATGACAGAAAAAGACCACAAGGCCCATCTAGTCTGTCCTTCCATAACAACAACTACAACAGTCCACTTTTTACCTTTAGAGATCCTCTGTGTTGGTCCCATGCTTTTTTGAATTCAGTTACTGGTATCTGTTTGGAGGGGGGTAGGGTGGATTTGAGGTAGATAAGCATTGAGCAGGAAGAAAAGGACCAGATGCTCCATCTATTTATGCCAGAGTTGCTAAATTACCCAGTTCTAGGAGTGAGATTTTTTTGCCAGATCAGGTTTCACATTCGCATTGTTTTGCAGTGTGGTATTTATAATCCCTGATTTTACCCATTGAAATCAGTGCTGCAGGTCCCATAATGCATCATGATGAGATTGTCAGAAATCCAGGACTGACTTAAAATCTCTCCTGGAACTGCTTTGCCCAATTATCTGTATTTACATGCTTAAAACTGAGCTTTACAAACCTATCCTGGGGACCACACAGCTAGTCAAGTTTTCAAGATCTCCACAAGGAATATGCATAGGAGACCCAAAATATGCAAATTCGTCTCATCAAATCCTGAAAATTTAACTGGCTGTGGAGTCCCCAGGACACATTTAGGAAGTTCTGCTATATCTCATCTGCCAGTCATGAGTATTGTGTAAATGAATAATGCAACATGACCAACCTCACAAACTGCGCTAATCTCCCTGGGAGCATCATGTAGCTACGTGTAGGCCATTGCTCCTGGAGACAAGGGCCAAGTGCTAAAGAAACTGGCACACAAACCCCTTCTCCTCTGGAAGACACCCTGGACTCTCCACCAACCAGATTCCCTACAAGCACCAGATTCAAAATGGCACCACTTGATGCTCTCGTCTCACCTGTTAGACACCAGGGAAACCCCAGTAAGTCCCATGGGGTCGTCAGCACATTTACTTTTACGCTTTTGCAGTGCAGCATTTGGGCACAGCAAAGTTGCAAGTTATGCACCTATTTTGCAAAATTTAAGGCACATGCACAGAATACACACACACAATTGCAACTGCCTCAGAAAAGGGATATCTGTGCAAGAGCATTTGTGTACTAGGGAGGATAGTTCTGGGACTGTTTTATAAAGAAATATGCACACATGTATTTTGCCATTATAAAACAGGCATAAAATAGGCACTTTTTTGAATCTTTTTTATAGCCACCTTGTTATAAAATTACTCCCTTTGTTGTAATTTTTTTTACTGAATGCATGTAGTGTACATTTACTTTTCCCCGTGAGTACCTATGAGATTTCAGAATGAACGTATGAGTGTACTTTCACGTTGAAATTTACCCCAGGGAATTTACACTGTGTAAGGGAGTGTACAAGAAAACCTCAGGACCTTTTAAACACATTCCCCATTGGGCTACCTTAAAGTCAGGGAGGGTAGAGTACAACCAGGAAATATAAAAACCTTGAGTTAGAGAAAGTCAGGAGATCCAGAAGAGGAAAAAGACTATACCACCACTACCTATGTGTAAAGAACACTTGTTCTGCTAAGCAGAGGTTTGATGCTTTATAACCTGAAAGGCAGGGGCGGTTCTATCATTAGGTCAATTGAGGCAGTGGACTCAGGTGGCAGTTTCTAGGGGGAGGCACTCCGGCTGTGTTGCTGCTCCCTAGAAACTGCTTAATGATAGAACTGCCAATCTTCCAGCAGGGCCGGCACTACCCGGTAAGCCGGGTAAGCATGGCATGAGGGTGCTGGCGGGAGGGGAGGGGGGAGGTGGTCAAGGTCGCTGCCGCCACTGCTTTCGCTTCAAAAAAAGAAAGCAGTTGCGGGAACATTTCTCTGTTCCCGCGGTTCTGCTAACTTTTAAACTGTTGGGTCGCAGAGTTTCTAAAGGCAATAATAAGCATTTCCTATGAGAAATAGGAAATGCTTATTCCTGCCTTTAGAAACTCCGCGACCCAGCAGTTTAAAAGTTAGCAGAGCCGCAGGAACAGAGAAATGTTCCCACAGATGCTTTCTTTTTTTTTTTAAAGGAAGAATCAGAGAATGGAGGGGAGGGAAAGGTGCCAGAAGGGAGCAGACATGGGGGGGGAGCTGGAAGGGAGCAGACAGGGGGAGTTGGAAGGGAGCAGAAATGGGGGGGGGGAGCTGGAAAAGAGCAGAGCAGACATGGGGGGGGGGAGCTGGAAGGGAGCAGAAATGGGAGGAGCTGGAAGGGAGTGGAGAAGAGCAGACATGGGGGAGCTGGAAGAGAGCAGACATATTGGAGAGCTGGAAGGGAGCAGACATGTGGGAGAGCTTGAAGGGAGCAGACACTTGGGGATGGGGCTGGAAGGTGGCTGGGTAATAGGAGGGGGGTTGGAAGAGAACTGACAGGGGGGAAGGTGGGGGCTGGAAGGGAGCGGAAAAGAGGGGAAGGAGGGGGCTAGAAGGGAGCTGACACCTGGGGATGGCACTGGAAGATAGATGGACAGAGGATAGGGTGACTGTAAGGGAACTTACATGGGAGGGGGCATTGGAACTGGAAGTTCACTGATACCTGGGATGGTATTTTGACTAGAAGGGGTTGGACAGTGGGGAAGGAGGGGGATTGGAAGGGAATAGACACCAGTGGCGGTACTGGGAATGCAAGGGGGTTGGCACTGGGAGGGGAGGCTGTAAAGGATGCTGATACTGGGTAGAGTTACTGGGACTGGAAAAAGACTGATGGAAGAAAATGAAGAAAGCAAAAGGAGAAACAACAAATGGCAGATAGCCTATAGACCATGGAAAAAGAGATAAGACAGAGGAAAACAGAAACCTGTGATAAGGAAGCTTATCATAGCTCAGGAAGGAGCTATAGAAAAGGTGAAGTGACTCTGAACAAGCAACCTGTCAGTTCTGGTAGAAATAAGAAAACAGAATTTTCCCATAAAAGACTACCAGTCCCAGAATGCACCAGGTTTCCAACAGCCATTAGAGGAGCTGAAGTGGGGAAACGTGTGTTCAATCAGGAGGGCTATGAGGCAATCCCCAAGCACTCATCTCAAAGGGCAGGGCCTGATTCAGCACAGCTGCGCTGTGTTAGGGAGGAGCACTCATCTAAGCAGAATAAGGGTAGAGTTTATTCTACAGAGAATTATCCTCCTTATCCTGAGAATCAGCTTGAGCTTGATCATCAGTTTCATCTGAAGGATCATCAGAAGCAGAAGCCAAACCGGACGGACAGAGAAGGAAAGAAACCCTTTGGAAGAAGGAAGAGAAAAGCCTTTGAGAGGTCTAGAAGAGTCCAGAGCAGTACGTATACTGGGAGGCATTTCAAGGGCCAGCATACACCATTGGACTGGGGAAAGCCAGAGGAATGGTGCTGCAGAGCTAGGAAACTCCAGACGCTACCTGTGAGGGAGACGGCTGCACGTGGAAGGGACCCTAAGACCTGTGCCAGAAGGTATGTGAAGAGAGATCCAGTGTCCAGGGATCTGGATTGGAAGGCTGGACATAAGAACTGGACTACATACTGGCCAGGCTATATAGAGAGGAACTCTAACAGCAATGGAAGCTCAGGTATGAACACTGATCTATGCCCTAGCTATAACCTTGAAAGACAGCAGGGAAACAAGTATTCTCCTGAAAGTGCTCCATTGAGAGATTCATCTGTGCCAATCCATGATATTGAACCCATGCTTGTTGAAGAAGGGGGAATGATTGCAGATGAAGAAGGTGTTTATATGGACTGCTCTCTGTCTAAACTCCTTTGGTGATTTTCTGTTATAAAGTACAGCAACCATCACAAAGAAATACAAACTTGTTCTTTAATCTACTCAGAAAAGCTCCTGAAGCAGGATTTGACCCACACAGTAGAAAGCAAGCCAGCTAAGGGGTTTCAGCTGGATAACTGCTAGCAATTGAGCCTTACCTAATTGCTTGTGAGCTAGGAGAGAATCACTTCTGAATCTATGTGGGAAGTTATCAGAAGTTAACCTGAAAAGAACAGTTTTTTTCTTTCTTTGTGGCTTTTCGTTTGTTGTTTGATATATGCTAAGAAAACATTAGCTAATGCCTGACAAGTTTGAATGTTGTTTTCCTGATTTTGACTTTGTTTTTCCAAGTTAAACACTGGAAGCAAGTAACCTGATTTATGTGCTACCAAGCATATCTGTGTTGGGAAAAATAACCCCATAAATAAATATCTTATTGGCTAACACTTGAGCACAACTAAATTATTGTCAGCAGCTGTGTCTGGTGTGAATGAACTGCATTGCCCACAAACCCTTGCAAATCATATAGATATATGCACTTGCCAAGACTGTGAAGATTCTCACCCAGGCAGCCGTCTGACAAACCTCAGATCCCGGACTAGCATGATCAAAAATTGTCAGACAACAAAGGCAGAAAAAAATAATTTTATTTTCAATTTAGTGATTGGACTTTGCGCTATCTCTATTTCACACAGTATGGGGAACTACATCTCTTATCTGATGTGGTGCCACATACAGAGTCTGGCTTCTTGGGGTTTCATTTTAATTTTTGTCCACATATTTTTATTTTTGCTTTAGGTTGTGGTCACTTATTCTGTACTTGGTGAGGGTCTGTGTTCTGAGGGTGTGACCAAGGCCAGGTGTTCTGTTAACATGGTGTTTGTATGTAGGGATCTGTACTGTAGAATGTTTGTTGTTGGTGAGATGACCAGAATCAGATTTTTTTTAATGTATTGACTTCTGTGGATGAATGTCCTACCTCTGCTCTGCACCTATTGTTGAGGAGGGGGTTCTGTGAATGCAAAATATATGTTCAAAAAGAAAAAGCAAGCACCATAACTGTGGCAAGGAGGCCTATCCGGAGTCTGGGGGAGGACAAAGAGACTGGGAATGCACCCTAGTAAAGGGCCCCCTTTACCCAAGTCAGGGTAGGAAAGCCACAACCACCTTCAGGAATCAGAAAACCTCCACGTTGCCCACGTTTCATGTGCCCCCTGGTGGAATGAGGGAGAGAGGATATAGGGCCCAGAACCCCTATGGCAGGGAATTCTCCAAGCACTCAGGTAGCTGAAGTCAGGCTGATTACCGTCACCTGGGAAGGGAGAAGTTGGAGCTAGAGCCCTGGAATTATAAACCTATGCCAGACTATGAGGAGGGGGGAAGAGAAGCAGGAAGCCAGGCTGACACGAACAAAGGCACAGATACAAGCAAGGGAAGCTTGACTAGTGCTGAGCAGAGCAGAGCAGAAGAACTGAGCTTCCAGGAGAAGAAAGTGCTAATTGGCATATTTATTTCATTTATTTATTTATATTTCTTATATACCGCGCTATTATAATCAGTGCGGTTCACAATGAACAGAAACAATAGTACAATGTAACAGGAACACATTGTGCTTACAATGAACAGGGCAAGTAACTTGGGTGAGAAATGGATAATAACTATTTACAACACATTTGACAAGCTACTGAATATTCACAATTGAGCAGGATTGATGGCACTGTAGGGGTTTATGCTAAGGGTACTCTGGTTAACCATTCTCTCGTTGGGTTAATGTATTGGAGCAGTTAGTGAGGGGGGTCAGAGGATCAATCATGTGTTTCCCTGGGTTGCTTTCTGGGTAGTGTTTTTGAAATAGATGGTATTTTAGCGCTTTTCTGAAAGGTGTAAGGCTTGGGATAGCTCGAACTTCAGAAGGGAGGGCTTTCCAAGCTGTAGATGCATAGACTGAAAATGCCCTATTGGCCGTAGCTTTTAGGAATTTTTTCATTATTTTGGGGATTTCTAGAGCATTCCGCATTGTAGATCTTCTGTTTCTGTTTTCAGGCATGATGTTGATTAACTTACTGATGGGTGTGGGAGACTGGTTCTTTAGTGCTTTGAATGTCATGACAAGTGCCTTGTAATGGATACGCGCTTGTAGTGGTAGCCAGTGGAGCTCCTTCATCACAGGCGTAATGTGCTCTGACCTTGACACCCCTACAAGAACTCTAGCGGCCGAGTTCATGGCAAGTCGGAGTGGATTTAGCGTTGACTGTGGAAGTCCGGGGAGAGCAATATTGGCGAAGTCCAAGTGTGAGATCACTAGGGCTTGGAATATAGAACGGTAATCAGTGAAGTCCAGGAGTGGTCGAAGAAGGCGTAATGTTCCAATCTTATGATGTACTGCTTTTGCGGTGTTTTTTACATGTGTTATCATGTCAAGTCGCTGATCTAGTGAGATTGTGGCCAGAAACAAGAGGGACTCCAGGATCCCCCGGGAGGCTGTTAGCTGAGCACTGTGAGCAAGACGGGGACTCAGAATCCATGCAGCTGGGAGAGCCCGAGGTGGAGTTGAATGAGGACACTCCCATGGATTGTTCCTTTTGCCAGGCTTTAAACATGGGAACGTAGAGAAAAAGAGCTATCTTGAAAGAAAGTCTTCAGGGAAAGAAGGTACCCATAGTCAGCAAGCAGGGTGGCCGTGATTCCTGCATGTTTGCAAAGGGGAAGTTTACGGGGACTAAGGAGCAAGCCAGGAACTGTGATAAGCTTGTTAACCACATGCTGCCTGAATGATGATACTGGGGTAAGCTAAAGTAGCTATGAGAAGAACGCTGTCTTTTGCCCCTGGATTCCCCCTTTTGTTTGGAAGGTAGCCAAGAAAGATTTGAAGCTGAATAGAAGTTAAACTACCACAGACATTAAATTTGATTTGTTTTTGTGCTTTAGCCAGCAAGGCTAAAAGGAATTCAATATCCTTGCTGTTAAAGACTGTATATCCTGAACTATAGAGAACCTTAGAACAGCCATTTTTGTGTTTGAGTTTGTTTTATGGGCAAAGCTCTACCTCAAAGAATCCTGAACAGATGATCCTGTATGTGGTATGTTCGAATCATTGTGTGCAAAATAAATTTCTGTCATTTGCCTTATCTCGTTGAGCCTGACTACAACTTTCTGCCTGACGCACCCATACAACTTAACACAACAAGACTACATTTCCCAGACTACACTGCAGGGAAATAATTTGTTAAGGCGGATTGCGGGAAGTTCCTCAAATAACCACGCCCCTATAAGATAGAGGTGGGTGGTGAGGCCGTGACATAACACAGTTTATAACAAAATACAAATGAATTATAATTTGTAGTTATAAACTGCTGTGGTTCTCGCTCTTTCTTTTAGTTCCTTGGGATGCGAACATCTTGCATTTACTCCACATTATCTAATTGGCTTTTTGGTTTGGTTCAGTCACTGACTGGAGTTTTGAGAAAGATCCCCCCCCTCTCTGGGGGGGGGGAGGGGAGGGCGCCATCTCATCCCTTGCCTCAGGCAGCAGATTACCTTGAGCCGCCCCTGCTGAAAGGTAAGATAGGTCTGTCTGTTTGCCAGAGGTTACTCAGAGAACCTTTTTGAACTGAACTACTGGCCTACTGGGCAGAGAGATCTGTTTGTATTTGAAACTGAGTGGTCAGCCTGCTAGGAACCTGAACTATGCTGATAAAGACTTGCTGCCTCTGAATCATGATCTGGTTGCCTATTAAGGGTCCGCTCATTCACAGTACCAAATACTGGCATTTATACCTGCTTTATTCTATGCACAAATTAAATGTGTTATTTTATGTGCCTATGCACATATTGTCAAGAGTCAGACAAATCTGATTGATTTCTTTGACTGGGTGACCAGGGAGTTGGACCGAGGGAGAGCTCTAGATGTGGTGTATTTAGATTTCAGTAAAGCCTTTGACACTGTTCCTCACAGGCGACTTATAAACAAACTGAGCACCCTAGGGATGGACCCTAAAGTTACTGCTTGGATTAGAAATTGGTTGGGTGGAAGGCGACAAAGAGTACAAGTAAATGGAGCTCATTCTGAGGAGAAGGATGTTACCAGTGGTGTGTCCCAGGGATCTGTCCTTGGTCCGATTCTTTTTAACATCTTTGTTAGTGATATAGCGGAAGGGCTGTCGGGTAAGGTTTGCCTCTTTGCGGATGATACCAAAATCTGCAATAGAGTAGACACCCAGGAAGGGGTAGATAACATGAGGAGGGATCTAGCTAAGCTTGAAGAATGGTCTAGAATTTGGCAGCTGGGATTTAATGTTAAAAAATGTAAGGTCATGCATTTGGGCTGCAGCAATCCAAGGGAGCAATACAGTATAGGAGGTGAAGTACTTTTGTCCACTAAAGAAGAGCGGGACCTAGGCGTGGTTGTGTCTGATGATCTTAAAATAGCTAAACAGGTAGAAAAGGCGACGGCAAAAGCTAGAAGGATGCTTGGGTGCATACGGAGAAGAATGGCTAGCAGAAAAAAGGAGGTGATAATGCCTCTGTATAAGTCTTTGGTGTGACCTCATTTGGAGTATAGTGTGCAATTCTGGAGACCGCACCTTCAAAAGGATGTGAACAGGATGGAGTCGGTGCAGAGGGTGGCTACTAAAATGATTAGTAGGCTTCATTATAAAGCATATGAGGACAGACTGAAGGATCTTAATATGTACACCTTAGAGGAAAGGCGGGATAGAGGTGATATGATTGAGATGTTTAAATACCTCCGTGGCATAAATGTTCAGGGAGAGCGCCTCTTTCAATTGAAAGCAAGTTCTGCTACAAGGGGACATGGGATGAGGGTGAAGGGAGATAGATTCAGGAGTGATATGCGTAAATATTTCTTTATGGAAAGAGTAGTGGATCCATGGAATAGTCTCCCAGTGGAGGTGGTAGAGATGAGGACAGTAACTGAATTCAAAAAAGCATGGGACCAACATAGAGGATCTCTAAAGGTAAAAAGTGGACTGTTGTAGTTGTTGATATGGAAGGACAGACTAGATAGGCCATGTGGTCTTTTTCTGACATCATGTTTCTATGTTTCTATGTATAAGCATAAATGCAAATCCCTCCCCAGCTCCACTCCTGGAAATGACTTTGCTCAGTCTGGGTTAAGTTACAAGTGTACAGGCTGTACACACATACATAAGAGATGTGCAATTTTTTTAAATGCACATAAAACACTGCTTTATATGCAAAAATAGCTTTTAAAATTGTTCTCATTACCAGCCATTCTAAGTTTCCATATTGTTTAGCCATCATCTGGGGTAGGATAAATTGCTGTATCAGGGGATAAACCTCCAAAACTCATATCTGGCTTGTTCGGTTGGTCACTGGAGGCAAGTGCTAGAGTAGACCATGACATACGAGTGAAGCCTTTCTGAATTATTCCATCAGTGTCATCTGCGAGTATTTCACACAAATATGTTTCTCCTTTATAAGTGTGTCCTGTAGCCTGTACATCTGCGTAATTTCCTGCTGAGTAGTAAAGATTTGCACCAGGAAACACATTAGTCAGCTCCTACTAGATACAGTATGTCTCCTCCATTACCATCATCTTGTGCAGATCTGATTGTACTTCCTTATCTTTGGCACATAATAGGGGATACTTTGCCATTCTCGAAAGCTCCTGGTTGGACACTTTTACTGATGATGAGTCACTTGCACTTGAATGTGCCAGTTGCACTGCAACTCTTCGAGAGACTGCCTCCCCTTGTTTTCCTTTGCCCCATATGTTGGTCTTTTGTAGCCATAGACAAAGATGTTGCAGAGCAGATATCTCCAGAACAATCCAGCATTATAACATGGTCAGGGAAAGTGATTTTTTCAAATATTGGGATTTTTCAGATAGTGGGGTTTTGGATTGAAGGCTCTCTAGTCACTTCATTTAATAGGAGTGGATGAGTAGCAGGAAAGCCAGTGCTCCAATCCTCCTTCTCCAGCTATGACTCCTTGGGACCATGGGCAAGTCACGTCCCCCTCCATTGCCTCAAGTACAAGTAGGCACCTATTCGCTGACAGAAGGATTCATTAACCTTCAGCCAGGGCTGGCCCATTCACTAGGTGGATGCCTAGGGCAGCAGACCTCAGTGGGCAGCCCAGCACACATGGCCTGCCCCCATTCTCCCATGCTGAGCCACACTGTGCCACCACCCCCTACTGCTGCTGATTCCAGTGATGGGGTCAGCTAGGCTTGGTGGCAGGCCATGTGCTTCGGCATACATGGCCTGCTGCTGACCCCCTGAAGTTGTGTTGGGAGGGTCAGAAGCAGAAACACATGGCCTGCAGCTGCCACTGAGCTGCCAAAATAAGCAGCAGCGCGGCTCAGCACGGGGAGGGGGAGGGTGCACAGCTCGGCTTGGCATGGGGGGGGGGGCACAGCATGGCCAGAGCAGCAGTAACCTTTGGGTCAGCCCTGCCTTCAGCTTAATGAACCCCACAGTAAATTCATTTCTGAGTTGTTGCAGCCAGGAATATCACACATTACTGACCACAACAATGCAAAGATAACAGTTCCTGAGTAGGAACACTCTTATTTGGCAGCCTGACCCAATAGCAGAATCCTCCAAGCAGCACTAGTGCAAGACTTTTGTTACCGGGCAGTGACCATCATTTCTACTGAAGGAATCATTGAGTCAAGAAAACCGATGCTCACCAGGGAGACCTCTGATAGGTGCTAAGGGGTATGGAAGTCTGAGGGATGCTGTTCTTTAAAAATCAATTGGGGCTGGGTTTGGGGGGGGGGTGTTATTTGGGAAGGGATTGATGGTGGACGATGGGTTTGGGGGCTATTATTTCTAAAGCGTTTAGGGGGTAGAGTATTTTTTTTCACCAAATACTGGCCCCTTTAAGTTGCTTCCTGGGAGAAAAGTTAACACCTTTAAAGGTGTTAACTTTCCATGAATAACACAACTTGCAAGGTTTAATGCAATGTGTGTTATTCACTTTGCATAATAATGAGCTTATCTGCATGTATTTGCGTGCTTTGTAGCTCATTATTATTTAACTGTAATGTAGTTAAAAATGCCATATTAAGCGGTATTATTGGCAAATAAGCCATGTTAGTGCCTTAAAATAGGGGCCTTAGATCATACGCCCTCTCAGGCCTAGGAAATATCTACTGTACCGGTATGTAACCCGCCTTGAGTTACCAGTTAAAAGCCTAAACTAAACCTAATCTAAAGAAATCGTAGACAACATTATACACATATAAGAGTACATTTTAGAAAGACCATGTACTGTAGATACAATCTGGGATGTCCAAGTCAGAATGTATGAAATACAGTGGGAGGGGCAGCAGAGAAGGGGGGACACATATAAGTACATTCTAAAATTGGCCCATCTCCACCCGAAAATATACACATATTTGGAAAACAAAAGCAAACAGGAATGTGCAGAATAATGGGCCTGGCACATGAAAGTTTCTGTCTGATTTTAGAAATATGCACATTTCCAATATGGACAGCAGCGGCTTGGACAACATAGATGTGTCCTTTCTAAAATGCCATTGGGGGACCGTCTGATGCCACATAAGCGGCCTGGCCTGCCATTTTAAAAGCAGAGAGCTGCAGCGACAGAGCAGCCAAAACAACTGTCTTTTTATTTACCTGCGTGCTTTTATGGCATAGTAAAATACTGGGAGGAATGAGTATTAAGTTTGTGAAATCATGTATATATCTGGACATGCCTGCTTTTTTGCAGACATTCTGGCTTAGACATCCCAGATTGCACTTGGATGTCCTTTCTAAATTCCCCTTCTTAGTGAGAAAGCATCATAGTATTATACATTTATGTTCAGCATATCAGGAGTTATTGCAGATCCCTTTATTGTTTGATGGACGATTAATCTATATACACAATAGGGCTTTTTCAATTATTGCCCCAAGGCTATGGAATGCACCACCATTTTCTATTCAGTTAAAGCAGAATCCATTATACTTTCAGAGAAAGTTAAAGAGATATTTGTTTGCGCAGGTATATTTATTTGATAAATATAGTAGTTTGAGACACAGGTGTATTTATCTCAATGAATATAGCAGTTTGAGACAGTAATGGTAGAAGGGATGATTTTTTGGCAAAATTGTGAGAGATTTAAGTGTGAAAGAGAGTAGAGTACTGACATGGTTATTGCAAAGGAACGCATGTATATTGTTGAAGGGCACATGCTTTTACTGTAATTTATTTTAGTTTGTTTTATTGCATTATGAAGGTTTTTATGTAAACTGCATAGATATTTATTGTTATTGCAGTATATAGATATAATAAATAGAATGAAATTATTTTAAATTGTAAAACTATCTTGCTGTAATGCAGAGGTACTCAAATCCAGTCCTGGAGGGCCGCAAACCAATCAGGTTTTTGGGATATCCCTAATGAATATGCATGAGATAGATTCAAATACAATGGAGGCAGTACATGCAAATATATCTCATGCATATTCATTAGGGACATCCCAAAAACCTGACTGGTATGCAGCCCTCCAGGACTGGATTTGAGTACCTCTGCTGTAATGTGTCAAAAGGCGATATAAGCAAATGCTGCAATGCACATAAAACATTTAGTCCTGAGTCTGTGAGAAGTATATAGTATAATCCTTTAGAACAGCAGAAAGCCTAGTAATGTACCAGCTGCATGGATTCTGGCTTTAACACTAGAAGCCCCAAAAAGGCATTTTACCTAGAAAACCCAAATTGCGTCAATTGACGCATTATCACGACGACTGCATTCAGCATGAAATGCAGATGCAAATTAATTTGAAGTTACTTATTTGTTTACTACGTGCAGTATGTGACGTCATTACATAACTGACATGGTTCTAGCAGTGGCGCTGGTATAAACCTTCGAAGATGTATTTGTGTCAATTGACGCACTTTGGGACTTCTAGTTTAAATGAAAAGGCCGAGCTCACCTGTCCCTTTGGGAATGGAGTGGCTTGGCGTGAAAGCAAGACATGCCAGTCTGCAGTGAATTATTTAGATAAAAATGAACAGTGTTTCATAAAGTCTGGGAGGAAGATATGTGGGACAGTTCATCTCTGGTAATACACACAGCGGGACCTGTCACCTGCTTGCAGATGCATGGAACCAGGTCTGTGTCTCCTATGGCACGTGCCTCATCCGTCATTAGCTTTACTGCAGGGAAGACGCTAGGATGGGTATAATCAGTAGCCTTTTAAGCTGAAAATAGTCCAGCAGATCTTCACATGTCCATCAGGCAGTCGGCACTTGCTATTTTTGCTCAGCATGTCATTCTAGAACCAGGCACACATGGAAGCTTTAAAAGCATTTTGAATACATGGTATTGCCGACCGGTATACACTATAATTTAACTTAGCTTCTGTGTTCACTGAAATTTCAGTACCATATATTCCTACGAAGTTGTTGTCACTGCACTGGGCTTGGTTACCTTGTCAGTTTTCCTAATGTACTGTGACTGCTGTTAATCATCTAAACAGTGAAGTAGAGTCCACAGGGAACTTGGTGTTTGCTAAAGAAACTTATCTCCTATCATTTCCAGCCTCCCTATTACTAGTCTTGCTTTTGAAATGACCAAATGTAAGTTTGGATTTGGCATATCATATAAACATATAATTCTACAGGCTGGTTTTAGACGTAATCATAGTTTAGAGCCAGTTTGGTAGCTATAGCAGATATGGTATATTACATCATTTAGAATAAAGGGAGAAAGTCTACCTGGTAGTTTTTGGACCTATCTGTAGCCTTTGATTTATTTATTTATTTATTTATTTATTTGAACAGCTTTTATATACCGCTGCTTCCAAGGATCAGAAGCGGTTTACATTACAACAAAAGTCAAAACAGATTTAGTTAATCATAAGGTTTTGTTGCAGAGATGTGGAAAGCTGAGATTAGGTGGTGAGGTTTTACAATGGCTTGCCTCTTTTTCATTGGCTAGAAGTTATAAGGTGGTTGTGAATGGTGAAGAATCAAATGAGAGGCAGCCGAATGTTGAACCTTCCAAGGTTCTTTGTCACATCTTCTTTTTAGTATCTACTTACAACCACTGGGAATGATTTTTGAATGATTTGTAGAGGAAGGTTCCCTGAGGGGAAATGGGGAAAAAGCTACAGGCATGTTTGAACAGCTTGGTAGTAGGATTTCGGACAAACGGCTGAACACAAACCCTAGTGTGATAGAGATAACTGAGGATAAGTAGAATGGGAGGACTGAACAATGAAATGAACTTGCTGAGTGACAAGGAGCAGAGCAAACGTCTAAGAAATTTGGGAGTGAGAATGATGGAAAGTTTGGATTTAGATGATCAGATACAAATGATTACAAGCAATGCTTATTTTAAATTAAAGAAAGTGAGGGAACTTCAGAATTATTTAACTACTAGATTGTTGCAAACAGTGATAATAGCTTTATTATTGATGCACTAATGCAATTGCTGTGAAAGGTTCATGTAGTATAAAATGCAGTGGCAAGGATTGCTTCTGGGAAGGAGAAAAAAAAAGAGGATTTCTCCAATGCTGCGAAAGTTGCACTGGTTCCTTATTAGGGAAAGAACTGAAGTTTTGATGAAGACTTTTAAGATCTTGATAGATGGGAAACCAAAGTGTCTGGCAGGAAGATTAGTGAAATATAAACCTAGGAAGTGCTTGAGATTTTGAGATGATAATTTAGTGTTGGTGTCTTTAGGACAAGATTTTAATGGGGAAAGATGTCATAAGCAAATGTTCTCAGTGATGGCACCTAAGTGGTGAAGTAAGATGACGAAGAACATTAGGATAGATGTAGATTATAAAAAATGTAAATGAGTAAAAACCTGGTTATTCCCATTAAATCTGTCAGTAGGAATAAGTCTGAATGGATGAAGGTCAACTAATAAATACCAGTTTATCTTCAGTTTATACCAAGTTTATCTTCCTGTTTTATGTAAAACCGAGCAGCCTGTTGTTCTGGTCTTTGGTTATCTGTAAACCGCGCTGATTGTAAATAGCGCGGTATATAAAAAACTGTAATAAATAAATAAATAAATAAATAAATAAATGATGGGATGTACTACTGAAGTAAATAATAAGCAGTAACTTTGTAAATTATAAGATCTTAAAGATGTCGATCTTGTAACCTACTGGGATGGACCAAAATTGTTAGTAGTTTTATCGCTGTGTATATTAAATTCTAAACTGCATTGAACATCGAAGCCTAGCCAACTAAGTTCCTAACCTAGAAGCTCTAATGGTGGAAATGGACTTGGACATTGTGACCATTACAGGGACATGGTTTAAAGAGTTGCATGAATGGGATATAGCCATAGCTGACTATAGTCTATTTAGAAGAGAGAGAGAGGATAGAAAAGGAGGAGGAGTAGCTCTACATGTCAAAAGCAATTAAAGCTACTGAAATGCAGGGGATGTGAGGAAAAGAAGAAGCGCTGTGGATTGTGTTGGAAAGAGGAGATGGTACTGTCATCCATACTGCTGTAGTCTACAGGCCTCCAACTCAAACCGAAATAGATAGGGAATTGATTTTTTATATTCTAAAGATAGCCACGAAGGGGGAAGTGATCATATTAGGTGACTATAATCTACCAAATGTGGATTGGAGTATTCCTTCTGCAAATCTGAAAAGAAGTAAAAAAAAATTGTGGATGCCTTCCAAGATGAGTTACTTAGACAAATGGTAATGGAACTGAACAGGGAAAGCTCGATGCTGATTTTAGCACTCATCAACAGAGATAGTGTGTCGAATATCTGGGTGGGTGCCCATGTGAACAGCAGTGATCATCACACGATGTGGTTTGAGATATAAGCCAAGGTGAAGTTCAATCACAGCAAGCTCATAGCCCTAGACTTCAAAAACAATGACTTCAGTAAAATGGCCATACCTGAAGGAGGAGTTGGCAGGGTAGGAGGGGATAAGGGAAGTGGAATTGCAATGGGCTAAACTAAAGGAGGCAATAAAAGGGGCAACAGATACATATGTAAGGAAAGTAAATAAAAACAAGAGGAAAAGGAAACCTATTTGGTTCTCTGAAGAAGTGGCTGCACTAATAAAGGCAAAAAACTAAATTTTCCCAAAATTCAGACATTCACAAACAGAGGCGCATAGAAAGGAATACATGATCATACTAAAAGAGACAAAAAGAGAAATAAGGATAGCAAAATTAAAAGCAGAATAAAAGATGACTAAAAATGTAAAGTGTGGCGACAAAAATTTCTTCAGGTATATTCAAGAGAGGAGGAAAATCAGAGGTGGAATTGCAGGACTCAAAAGTACTGGGAACAGATTTGTGGAAAGTGACATTGAAAAAACAAAAATGCTAAACAAATACTTCTGCTCTGTTTTTACCAAAGAAAATCCTGGAGAAGGACCACCTGTGATTCCCAAATAAACAAATGGGAATGGAGTAGATACCACACAATTCATAGAAGATGATGTGTTAGAATAGCTTGCAAAACTGAAAGTGGACAAGGCCATGGGACCGGATGGGATACTGAAAGAGCTCAGAGAGGTCCTTGCAGGGCCATTAAAGGATGTTTTTAATAGATCCTTGGAGACAGGAGAAGTTCCACAGGACTAGAGAAGGGCTGATATTGAACCTCTTCACAAAGTGATAACAAGGAAGACGTGACAAACTACAGGCCAGTAAACCATACCTCAGTGGCGGGAAAAGTAATGGAGGCACTCCTGAAAGAGCAAATAATATACTTTCTCAAAACCAACAGGTTGCATGATCCGAGGCAACATGTTTTTACCAAAGGACAATCTTGCCAAACACATCTGATTGAACTAGATCAAGGGTATGTGATGGATGTCATCTACCTGGATTTCAGTAAAGCCTTTGATACCGTTCCTCACAGGAGGCTTATCAATAAATTCAACAGCTTGGTGATGGCTCCCAAGGTTGTGAACTGGATCAGAAATTGGTTGACTGACAGACGACAGAAGGTGATGGTAAACGGAACTCACTTGGATGAAAGGAAGTTGATTAGCGGTGTGCCCCAGGGTTCGGTCCTGGGACCAGTACTGTTCAATGTATTTGTGAGTGATATTGCTGTGGGGCTGAATGGAAAAGTCTGTCTTTTTGCAGATGACATGAAAATTTGCAACAGAGTGGATTCTCCTGAGGGAATGGATAACATGAGGAAAGATCTACAAAAGCTGGAAGAATGGTCTAATGCTTGGCAGTGCGATGCTTCCGCTTGGGCCCAAGAGCTTACAAGCAGGAAACAGCCTTATGTTGTCCACTTTTGAATAAAGCTTCCCTTGTTGTCACCAGAGGTATGCTGGGACTTGTAGTTAGTTTATTCTTTAAGGACAAATTGTAGTTGTGAGTCGGTGGTTCAAGGCAGCAAGAAAATTTATTTTGTGGAGATTTCCAGGGCATTTAAGCTCAATACACAAACAAGGCAAAAAGGATGCTTCTCCAACATAAAGGATAAATCAGGTAACAGAGAATGATGTAACAAAAACCTCTTTTCACTGTTCAGCTGTTCTTATTCCCACAAGCTTACACCGAGGACTGCCTTGTGTAGTCATTCAACAGAAATACAGATAAACTTGCAACAGCTGTGATTTTCTTTTCTCAAAGCAAACTTCTAAGCACGGCTTCTTAGCTTCAGAAGGCAATTAAGCTTAGTAAAACACAGTATTAGCTTTCCTTAATTCTAAGCAGGTACTGCACTTATTCTCTATATTGTTTCACAGTCTCTCAGCTCAGTTCAATAATGCAGACTCTTCTTTTAAACACAATGAGCAATCCATTGGTACAGGTTCACACTCAGAGCTTGGCAAACAGGAATCTATTTGCATTCCTTCTATGGCATCAGGATATATGGTATCTCTATCAAAGTTACAAACTCTCCCAGACTTTCTCACCACAGCAATTCAGCTTGTAAAGGCACAGTTGTATTAGGGGAGTGAACTTTTCCTTCAGCAAACAACTCTCTCAGTGCTTCTAGCTTAGAAGACTCAGCTGTTCTGCTTTTATCAGAGCTATGACTCTTCCCATACGTAAAACTTTCCACCCACCTCTTAGCAGTAGACGGTGAGGGCTCTGCTTCCTGGACCTTAGCAATAGCAAACTGTTTCTCTGTTGATTTCTCGGCTCTGAAACTGCTGGCTTCACCTTGGGAATGGTTCCTCAGACAAGCGTTGATTTCTTTTTTCCTGGGATCCTCCAGGCTCTGAAATTCAGCCTCCTTATGTCCTTCTCCAGGCCCTCTTAGGTAGCTGCTTTCCTGGGAGTTTTCTTCTTTCTTTCTCCTCCAGTTATGCTCAGCCTTGCTCTCTCTGTTGTCCTTTGCCTTCCTCCTTCCCTTCCCTTTCTACTCTGCTTGTGGTTTTAAGAACCCTTCGCTGCTAGGCACTCCCTGTTCTCTGCACCTGTGTGACCAATCATCAGGCAAGCTTGTCTCCACCCCTGAGCTTAGCAGGGAGCTGGGGTTTTTTCTGATCTGGCTTGCAAGTCTTATGCACAAGTGAACTGTCATTCATTTCAAAGGGGAAACTAGGATTTTCTTCCACTTCCCTTTCTTCCTGGGAGCTTTCATCACTACAGCAGTTAAGATCTAATGTGAAGAAGTGCAGTATCATGCACTTGGGAAACAGAAATCCAAGGGAATTGTACACGATAGGGGGAAGAGATTGGTGTGCATGGACCAGGAGAAGGATCTCGGAGTGATTGTTTCTGTGGATCTCAAGGTGGTGAAACAGTGCGACAAGGTGATGGCAAAAACCAGAAGGATGCTGGGTTGCATACAGAGAGGAATTACAAGCAGAAAGGAAGAGGTAACTAATGCCATTGTACAAGTTGCTGGTGAGGTCTCACTTGGAATATTGTGTTCAGTTTTGGAGACCATATCTCACAAAGGATATAAAAAGACTGGAAATGGTTCAGAAGAAAGTGAACAAAATGATTTGGAGCCTGCGTCAGAAGACTTATGAGAAGAGACTTGAAGACCTAAATATGAACACTCTGGAGGAGAGGAGGGGCAGGGGAGAAATGATTCAGACCTTTAAATACTTAGAGTATTAATGAACAAACAAACCTCTTCCAAAGACGGGGACGCTGTAAAACTAGGGGGCATAACATGGAGCTGCAATGGGGGAAACTGAAAGGCAACGTCAGGAAATACTTTTTCACTGAAAAGGTGGTGGATGCTTGGAATACCCTCCCGATGGAAGTGGTGGGGGCAAATACAGTGACAGAATTCAAAATGGCATGGGACAGACACAGTGGATCCCTTTAAAGCAACTGTATAAGATCAAAATTAATATAACTATCTCTTATATCTCAACATATAGGGGTGACCTACACGGAGCGGCAGGTGCACTTACTCTTGCCGCCTTTCTGGGCAAACTAGATGGACCATGCTGGTCTTTATCTGCCGTCATATACTATGTTACTATGTAAAAGATCTAAGATTGGGAGATTGCGAGTATATAAGATTTTAATGATAAAGATCAAAAGGGACAGGCTAAACGTTACCCATTTTACTAGAAGCTGGCTTACAAGTAGCAGAAAACCAGGACAGAATAAGACTTCTGCAGCAGAAGTAGTAGTTCTGCCTGAACTCCCCTTCCAGTTTATTGCAAATCTCTGTCGGTAGGACTGGCCCTAGCAGGAACTTGTGGGTCACCACTCGTAACACCTTTTACGTCAAATTGTAAGCCATTTCCCACTACCATTTATTGCCTTCCTCTAAATCAGTTTCTAGCTCACAGCCACTTTTGGGAACTTGCCAAGGGTGCTTGGTTCATTTATAGTTCACCTATGCAGAACAGTGTGTCAAAGACCTTGCTAAAATTTATGTATACCATATCTAATGTTTGCCCCGATCCTACTTTCTGATCACTCAGTCAAAGAAATTGATCAGATTCATCAGACGAGACCTGCCTCTAATAAAACTAGGCTACCTGGGCTCCTATATCCATTGGATTCCAGAAACTATACTATCCTCTTTTAGCTATGACTCCATTTATTTTATCTATTTATTTGTGAGTTTTATATAACGCTATTTCAGGTAATCAAAGCGGTTTACATTTAAAACAAGTTACATTGAAACATTTTAAAAGTTTAGCAGGTGCAAAACAAAATCAAGGTAATTTAAATGATTGAAACATTATAACTTATTTACAGATAAATTCATATCTGAGGTCAGACTAACTGGTTTGTGGTTCCCAGCCTCCTCCTTACATGCACTTTTATGCGAAGGAACCACATCCATCTGTCTACAGTTCTATAGAGCTATTCCCAGTTCTAAGGAAGCATGATAAGATCAACAGTAGATCCACTAGAACTTCCCCTATTTCCCTTAATACTCCCAGAAGTATGCCATCTGGCCACATTGATTTGTTTGTGTTTAATTTAGTTAGCTTCTCAAACAAAATCTTCTCAAATCAGCTGTAGAACTACCTCAGTTCTTTTCATTTGTATGTTCATTGTTAGGATTCTACCCTTGGCCCTTCTTCAGTCAACACCAAACAGAAATTGTTAAGCAATTTGTATTTTTTAACCATCAACCTCTACATATTCTTCCCCTTCACCCTCAAGACTCATATACTTTCACACTTCCTTCTCTTTTAAATTGTTTATTTAAGAGTTTTTTTTAATACATTACAGATAAGCAAGAAAACATAAAAGTATAGAATTATACTAATCCAAAAACAACCAAGCCCACATAAAAAGACCACATCAAGGGAGAACAGTCAGCCAATATAATTAATCCAAGAAAAACCAAAAATATCAAGAAACAAGGAGTACAAATACCCCACAATATGGGGTGAAAAAAACAATATCAATTCCTCCTTCTATATCCCACCACCTCTTTTACATCCAAAAGTTTTTTTAAGGAAGTAACATCAGTATACATATAAGTTTCCCCCCCCCCAAAGTAATAATACAATGACAGGGAAATTTAAAAAAAAAACGTCACCCCCAAAGCCACAACCCAAGATTTCATCACCAAAAACTGCTTATGTCGAGCCTGGGTAGTTCAACATACATCTGGAAAAACCTGGAGTTTTTGTCCGCAAAAGAGAGCATTTCTATGCTTAAAGTATGCTCTCAAAATGCTCAACTTGGCAGATTCAGAAACAAACTTCACCACCAAGGTATTACGCTTTGAAATAACATCAAGTGAATCCTCCAGGAATGCCGTTAAGTTCTGATCTACCGAACAAACTGAGGGGGACGAAGCCCCCGCGGCCTGTGGAATAGAAGAAGAACTAACGGGAAGGTAATACATATGAACAACTTCCAAATCTGCCTCTAAATGCAACACTTCTGAGAAGTATTTCCCCAATAAAATATCAGACGATAGTAAATGTGTAAAAGGAAAATTCAAAAAACGTAAGTTGCGCACTCTAGACTGATTTTCCAGCACCTCCAGCTGATAAGAAAAAGTTAAGGAATCTCTAATTAAAGCAGCATCAGTATCACGGCAGGACTGGAGCTGGGAGTCAGTACGAGCAATCAGCTTACTAAATGACCCTAGTTGACTATCAATAAATTGCAATTTACCAACCACATCTTAGGAAAATTTACAAAGGGAGGATACAGTAGTGGATAAACGCATGTCAATTTTCTTAATAGCGGTCCATATGTACTCAATAGTCACTTCCCCTAACGGAGGAGCAATTGCCCCTACATCCGCAGCAGCCGGATAAACAGGGAGCGGAGCAGGGGGAGATGTATCAGGGGAGGGCTCCAATAGAGTCGATGAAAAGGGTGGCAGTGGGAGAGGAGGAGACCGGAAAACAGGGCTCAAAGACGCCCCCTCCGGTGACTGATTGACAGGCAGCAGGGAAGTCTTTATCCATAGGGCCCACCGTCTTACCACCCTGAGCACCATCTCCCAACTTAGCACCAACCTTACCCTTCCTTTTGCCCATGGTAAAACACGACTTCTAGCACCCACATGAGCTCTTCATGTGTGCCGAAGGGGCGCCAAAGGGGCGTGTCCTGCCCCTTGAATCACGCCCCTTAGGTCACGCCATGCAGGCTGCATTACGCGGCCGCGTGAGGTACCTCTGGGCTTTTGTAGAGCAGGGAAAGGGTCCTCCAGACCAGGGCACATCCTTCTCCTGCCTGCACGGTGGAAAACAAGCCTCCGACAAAGCCTGCTGCACTGCTCCGCGCTGCTGGACTTACGCGGCAGCTCCCTCACATAGCGGCTCTCTCTCCCTTTCACACTTCCTTCTGTTACCTGAAAAAAATCTTGTCCCCTGTTTAACCTGTCAGCTTTATTGTTCTTTCATTTGCATCTTCACTTTCCTGACTACCTCCCCATCTTCTGGTACCTTTGTCAGATATTTAATGACTATTTTTCTCTTTCTTGTAATTTATGAGCATTAACTTTTTTTCTTTACTTTTTTAGTTACTTCATTTGAAAACCATAGTAGTCTATTTTTCCTTTTACCTTTATTCACTTTCCTGACAAATAGATTTTTTCTCCTCAAAATATCTCCTTTCAGTTTTGCTCACTGCTCTTCTGTTTCCTTTTAGGATTTCCCATCTAGCTGATGACTCCTTGAGGTACTCCCCTATTCAAAAATATAGTTTTCCCTTCAAAAGTACTTCACTTGCTATGATTCAAAATAGGAAGTTCCAAATTTGAAAGTATCTATCATGCAGGGGTTTAGCTTTGTAGCAATCAAATATGGTAATAAAAGGGAATTTTATGTATTTGTACTTACCTGTAGCTCGCACCTTTACAATAGTAGTTCAAAGCAAGGTCCCTTGCTCTGTTTGCATGTATTGTTTTGGTATATGTGTATGCCAGTCTATAATAGGGGTGTATAGGCAAAATAATTTTATTTCATTCCTGTTTCATTTACAGGCTTTTTTGTTTTATTTTAATAAATTTTCATTTTGTTTCATTTTTATAGATTTTCATTTCAGGGCAATTTTGTTAATTAAAGGGGTAGCTGTGGCTGCTGCCCAAAAAAAACATAGCTAAAGGTTTACTAGAGGTTTCAGGCAAATAAAACACTGATGTGCTTTTTTTCTCTCACAGAGCCCAGGCTCAAACCAGTGACCTTGAGGTTAAAAGGCACACATCTTACAGACGAGCCACCATCAGGTTTCCATGGGTTTGAGCTCTAGCAAGTTTTACTTAAGTGTTGGTTATTCATCAGACAAGCAGAATCTACATTAGATTTATTAAATGTTTTAAAAAGCATAGTTAGACATGGTTTCAAATAATTTCTGGCACTAGAACATGGCATGACTGTGGGTACATTCACTAGCAGTATATGGATAGTGAAGATGAATATCAGGATCACCGTGGTTTAGCTAGTTAGCAGGTTCTGCTAAGAAACATAGAAACATGACAGCAGAAAAAGAAAATATGGCCTATCCAGTCTGCCCTTCCATACCAACTACTATAGTCCCTTATTTTCTTTTAGAGATCTTCCGTGTTTATCCCATGCTTTCTTGAATTTGGATACTGTCCTGGTCTCTAGTTCTTGCGGAAGGGCTGTCGGGTAAGGTTTGCCTCTTTGCGGATGATACCAAAATCTGCAATAGAATAGACACCCAGGAAGGTGTAGATAACATGAGGAAGGATCTAGCTAAGCTTGAAGAATGATCTAGAATTTGGCAGCTCAGACTTAATGTTAAAAAATGCAAGGTCATGCATTTAGGCTGCAGCAATCCAAGTGAGCGATATAGTATAGGGGGTGAAGTACTTCTGTCCACAAAAGAAGAGCGGGACCTAGGCATGATTCTGATGATCTTAAAGTAGTTAAACAGGTAGAAAAGACAATGCTAAAAGGATGCTTGGGTGCATAGGGAGAGGAATGGCCGGCAGAAGAAAGGAGGTGATAGTGCCTCTATATAAATCTTTGGTGTGACCTCATTTGGAGTACTGTGTGCAATTCTGGAGACTGCACCTTCAAAAGGATATCAATAAAAATTGATAAATTTAATAAAAAGGCTATAAACAGGTTGGAGTCGGTGCAGAGGGTGGCTACTAAAATGGTTAATGGTCTTTATTATAAAGCATATGAGGACAGACGTAAGGATCTTAATATGTACACCTTAGAGGAAAGGCGGGATAGAGGTGATATGATTGAGATGTTAAATACATCTATGGCATAAATGCACAGGAGGAGAGCCTCTTTTGATTGAAAGCAAGTTCTCCTATGAGGGGACGTACAATGAGGGTGAAAGGAGATAGTCTTTGGAGTAATATGCAGAAATATTGCTTTATTTTATTTATTTAACCAGTTTTCTATACTGCCTTATCCTTCAATCAAAGCAGGTACTAGATATCTTCCCTTGTCCCCAAAGGGCTTACAATCTATAAGTACCTGAGGCAATGGAGGGTTAAGTAGCTTGCCCAAGGCCACAAGGAGTGCCTATAGGACTAGAAACACCAGTCCCTCCAGCCTGAGATGGCTGTCAGCAGGTGGGATTTGAACCCCTGGCTCTCCAGCCTGTGATACCGTGTCCTAACCACTTGGCCACTCCTCCTTTTATGGAAAGAGTGATAGATGCATGGAATAGTTTCCCAGTGGAGGTAGAAACATAGAAACATGACAGCAGAAAAAGACCACATCTATCAACCACTACAATAGTCCCCTTTTTTCCTTTAGAGATCCTCTGTGTTTGTCCCATGCGTCTTTGAATTCAGATAGTGTTCTCATCTCTACCACCTCCACTCGGAGCCTATTCCATGCATCTACCACTCTTTTCGTAAAGAAATATTTCCAGATACTACTCCTGAGTCTATCCCCTTTCACCTTCATTCTATGCCCCCCTTGTTGTAGAGCTGACTTTCAATCAAAAGAGGCTCTCCTCCTGTGCATTTAAACCACAGATGTATTTAAACGTCTCTCCTCTTTCCCGGCTTTCCTCTAACATATACATATTGAGATCTGTCCCCGTATGTCTTATGATGAATCCCACTGACCATTTTGATAACCACCTTCTGTACCGACTCCATCCTGTTTGAGGGTGTGGTCTCCAGAATTGCACATAATATTCCAAATGAGGTCTTGCTAAAGACTTATACAGAAGCACTATCACCTCCCTTCTCCTGCTGGCCATTCCTCTCCTCATGCACCCAAGCATCTTTCTGGCTTTTGCCATCACCCCTTCTAACTGTTTAGCCATCATAAGATCATCCCCATTCTTCTTTTGCGGATAGAAGTACTTCACCCCGTATACTGTACCGCTCCCTTGAATTTTTGCAGCCCAAATGCATGACTCTGTATTTTTTAGCATTAAATCTGAGCTGCCAAATTCTTGATCATTCGCCAAGTTTAGATAAATCTCTTCTCATCTTATCTACTCCTTCCTGGGTTTATTGCAGATTTTGGTATCTTCTGCAAAGAGGCACATCTTACCAGACAGCCCTTTCACAATATCCTGTTAAATTATCTCCCTTAGAATATAGGCATGTTTGGGCAAGATGTTACCCTTTCAATTGCTATTATTGTTTTGGCACTTTATACAGTGTCCTAAATCAGTGCACTTTACAAATTACATGCAGCTAGGAGTGCCTACTTCAAAAGGCCAAAAATTTAAGTGTATACCCGAGGCAGTGGGAGATAAGTGTGTATACTCAAGGCACTACATGAATCTTGTTATAATCTTGCAGATAAATAGCTAGCTAGAGGGATCATGTAGACAGATACAGTGCTATGCAATAAAATTTGACAGACCCAAAACAGCTGTCACCGATTGTTTATGAAGGTTTACCAATGTTCAGTGAGTACCTGCCATATTTCAGTGGACTGCAGTGTAGCTAAACAGAGGAACTTAGCAACACAGCCTGGTAAAGAATATTCACACAACAGAGATACTCTGCAGAGAGAAGAACCATCTTTAGTTAATTATTTGTGACTGGGGAAATAAAACCTCTCAAAAGCAGCTTAATAAAGAGATCTCTGAGGACACACTATATTTGAAACAGAGTTTCTTCCCTTCAGTTTTTGTCTAAAGGAATTTAAATCAGTTTCTAGATAAGGCATATTTTATCTGCACCAAATGGAGATTCAATCCCCATAAGACAGGCTAGCAACAAGAGAAGATCTATAATGAAATAAGCTCAGAGGATTTATGCAGAGCTGTTTATAGGGTGGGAGGGGAACCCGTGAAGGTCTAACATTACTCAGTTATCCATTCTACAATATTCCTGCATCACACAGAAAATGTGAGTTGCACATAAAAGATTTATTTGCATTTTGAAATCCTTGGAAGTGATTTCATCTAGACAGTGATTTACACTAGACCGCTTCTGTAACCATTTATGAAAATTTTCTTTGCATCGAGAGTTGTTGATATGGAAGGACAGACTAGATAGGCCATGTGGTCTCTTTCTGTCATCATGTATCTATGAGAGTGGTGAAAGTGTAGTGTGGTTAGAGGCAATTCCAACCTCTTCACTAAGTACGATAAATCGAAGGGGATCTTTTACTAAAGGGTGCTCAGCAGTTTGTGTAGGTTACAGTACGTGCTAACCACATGTCGTGAGCCGCTATAACTGTTAGCGTGGAACTGCACAGTTAACGTAGCAAGATTTCCATGCTAACTGTGCTTTGCGGGTTGGGATGATAAGTGGGTGAGTTGAGTGTGGAGGGTGGATGAGGTGAGAGGCTTGCAGTCAAATACAATTAGCGTGGGTGCAATTACTACCACCTCAATAGTTGGAGGTAAGCTCACCCACACTCATTTTAGCAAGTGTTATAGCATAGTGCAGCACGCTGATGGGAATATGCTGTCCATGCCTTCAAGAGTTAATGTGGCAGTGCTGCACCTAAAGCACCATGGTTTTTCATGTATTAGCATATTAGATGCAAAGCTAAAACATACTTTAGTAAAAGGGCCCCTAAGTTAGACGGGGGGGTGGGGGGCTGGAAATTCTGAATTACTGAGGTTTTAACAGCTGCCGATCCAGGTATCTGCCCTGCTCATTTTCTTGGGTTCAGAAATGACTTTCCTACCTGTGGAATAAATTAGCATGGGTTCCGTAGTGAGGTTTTCTTCTGGATCATCTTAAACAATTGCCAAAATGTGGTTAATTCACAGTAGATCGGAATCAAAGGACTACATTCCATTATTGAATAAAGCCACCATTACATAACAAAGCTTGTGTTTACTGACCAATAAAACATGTTCTTATCGTGCTTCTTTGGAACATGAGTCCTCTCTTAGAGCATGTGCCATTAATTTAATTTAATGACATTCCGCTTTTACAATCCACAGATGTACAGAACGGATTACAATAATAAGATAATTCAATCAAATATAGTTTAAAAAATTACCTCCACAACCAAGTCTTTAAAGCTTTTAGAAATTGGACATAATCCACAAGATCCTTAATCACCAAAGGTAATTCATTCCACAATTTTGGTACTGAAGCAGAAATACATCTAGAGTATCTCTAACCCTCTCTTCTGCTGAAAGAAGGCGGCTGAGGGCAATACCAGTGTACAATGAGTCGTAAAGATGTAGCTGAAGAACAGAACATCAACCTATTTAATAAATAAACAGCACCAATCTTAGCTTTAAAAGCCAAACATAAAACCTTAAACAAAACTCGTGCTTCTATAGGCAACCAATGAAGGTTTATCAATATAGGGGTAACTCTCTCCTTATAACTACTGTGTGGATCAACGTTGCAGAAATATTTTGAATCCATTGTAATTTACATAACAGTTTAGGAATTCCCAAGAATATCAAATTACAATAGCCCAGATGACTCAGGACTGTTGACTGGACCACCGTCCGAAAATCTTATGGCCTTAACACTGCTCGCAATTGCTTCACCAACTTCAACTTATATCACGACTTATTTTGTATTCATGGACCTCATATAGTTTTAGTAAAACAGGGAGGAATAAGAAGTGCTGAGAGAGAAGACTGCTTGAAAAATGAAGGTTTTAAAAATAATTTTCTTAAATTTCTATGAAAACTCTTGGTTTTGAAGCTGGCAATTGTAGCCAGCAGAGGCACAGAAGAGAATGAAGGTAAGAACCGTAAGGCCCATCTAGTCTGCCCATTTCAACTTCCTTTGAATTGTCTTAGGCTGACAATTGATCTCTAGTTTCCCCTTCACTCCTTCAGAACTATGGGACTGATATTCAGAAGAAGGTTCATCACGTAAAGATGAGCAGATGACTTATCTGCTTAGGCCAGATAGCAGCCTATCCATTAAGTAAGACTATTAAATACGGGGGTCCTGCTTTTCCATTATATGGATACTACCACTATCCACATAAATTTGAAACCGCACTCACAGAACAATCTGGCCCATCGTTTTGCTAAAAATGTAGGGCCTGTTATTCAGTGGTGGAGCTAGAGTTGCTGAAGTGTCAAGCTGAACATTAGACCTGGATATTCAATGCTAGGGCCATATCCAGAATCCGTCACGGAATCGGGTTGCCCAGATTGCCGTGAAGCTAACCCGGCAGTGACAATATTCAGCTGGTAGCCCATTAGCTTCAGAGGGGAAAGTTAGGTCAGCCTTTACTGCATCTGACCTTCACCGCATTGCAATAACCGAGCATTGGCTCAATATCGGCACTGCTCGGTTATCGCTGGGTGCCGCCCCTAAAATGCCCCGATGCTAACGAGTTATCATCAGGGCCAAGGCTGAAACAAACACTTAAAATAACCATAAGCAGGGCAAAGAATCTTGGTCGGACAAAACAGCCTTCCTAGACTAACCCAATGCACCTTCCTCACTTACTTTCCCTCCCCTTGCCCTCACCGAATAGCTCGCCAACATCCAAAGGAGAATCTCAGATCACCCCCTCCCCCTTAAATCTTTCCCTCCCAAGTCATATCCTAAAATCCAGCCAAAAGAGTGACAAGTTTGTTCCATATTTCACTGTAATGTAGTTCTAAATGTAATTATGATAGGCATCATAAGTCCTGAACCATAGTTCTCTCTTATATTCAATACCATATGACAAGTAACATAATTTAAACTTACTAACTCCACGTTTTATGTAACGAAGAAGTTAAAGTTTCATGTAAATTTCTTCAGCTTTTAAATAAGCGGCATATAAAAGATGTTAAATAAATAAATTTGCCACACACATGAGTTTCAGCCTAATAAGTTACTAGCCCCATTATGCATAGGATATCCAGGTCAGAAAAGGATTAGCCAAGTCAGGCCATTTAGTTTACAACAGACTCGCTAAATTCACAGCCTTTTGGAAAATACATATAAGGATGTGCAGGGGGACACCTTTATTTGCTGTAACATACAGCAGGAACACCCATTTAACAAAATAATGTGCAAAAAAATGAAAGGATTCATGCAGAGTGGTATTACATGCACATATAAATGCCAGCTTTGCAACTTATGGGAGCTATTCAAAGGCATTTATGCAGTTTGCAAGGGGTGGCAGCAGAGGTTAACAAACTAAAGTTAGGGACGCTGAATGGCTGTCCTAACTTTAGCCGGTTTTGCAATCCAACCAGCTGCTTAATATCACCACTGACCGGATTACCCAAAATGCAGTCTGGGCAACCCGGATAATTCAATGCTGGTGCCTGGATATGATCACAGCATTGACCATCCAGGGTGAATTTAAAGCAGCGTTGCCAGCCACTTTAAGTGTGCTGTCCTTCACCATTAAAAATCTCCCCCCCCCCCCCCATATTTAAATGCAAATAAATACCTGCATAAGTGCCAGGTTTTGTAAATCTACCCATTCATGAGGAGCCAATTAAGAAGCCAAATTCTAAACCTCAGTTTTAGAACTTTTCAAGGTATTTAAGGTCAGAGTGATCAGCACAATGCCCACCTCATTTTCTCCTCAAAACCCTAGGGCCAAATCAGCAGCTAACTCATATTTATGAACGATTAAAAAGAGCTGTAAATGCCCATGGGGAAAATTGTTGAGATATATTTATATTCCCTTTGTAAGATTGAAAATCAACATATATTTTAAAAGACCGCCCAAAAATCTGTGTGCACTATGGAAATATTAGTGGCTTTTCTAAACTTACTACTTACACATATATACTGTATGTCCATCTACACACATAAAATGCATTTGCACACAGTAACATTACCTCCTATACATCCAGTGGTGATTGGATAAATGGAAGGAATAACTTTTGAATTAAGTTAAATTTGCATTTTCTAAATGGCACTTATGTACATATCTACTGCTGAAAATATGCATAACTTTAAGGGGTAGTTTTACTAAGCTGCATTAGCTATTAACACGGGCTTGAGTGCGTGCTAATGGCCTACTCTAACAGTAAGTTTGCATGCTAAACAGGCAGCATGGGATTAATTCCATGCTATCTGCATAGCACACATACTGTTAGAGCAGGTCATTAACACGCGCTGAAGCCCGTGTTAATAGCTAGCGCACATTCACCATCAATATAGCAGGTAGGGTGGGAGCACTTAACGCCACCTCAGTGTGTGGTGTTATGTGCAACCATGTCACCACCAGTGTACAAATAGGGTCTGAATTAGTGTGGTGGCTGCTGGGAGCGCATGACTTTTGAGGAAGCGCATGACTTTTGCGCATACCGCACATTCATATCTATCATAAATGCACACTACCTGCAAAACCCTAGTGCACTTTAGTAAACATATCCCTAAATGCTCTCCTGTAACCTGCCTGAGACAATGGATAGTTGGGATCAGGCCTGTACCTAGCCCTGTGCGAGCGGTGTTGCCTCACAGGGCGCGAAGGCTTAAGGGGTGCATTTTAGCTTTCTTCCGTTGTCTGCCGCCACCACTTTTTCTTCTCTTAGCGGCGGCAAGCAACAGAAAAAAGCTAAAATGTGCCCCTTAAGCCTTCCGCCGACATGCTAAGCAGATCTTTCCCTCCCTGCAATATCTGCTTAGCATGTCGGCGATTTGCACATCGGATGCGCCTCTTCTCTCCCACTTTGGGGGGGGGGGCACGCGCCCGATGTGCAAGTTGCAGAGGGTGCGATCTTCCCTCGGTACGGCTCTGGTTGGGATATAAGTTTTATAAAACAGATGTCATGCCACTAAATATTGACTTCTTTCTTTTCCGTTATTAGATTTCGCCATAAATGTCAGTCTTCCCTCTGCATAGCAGTTTCTCTGACTTCATTACATGACGATGATATGCGTTCTCTCTTTCTTCCTTTTCTGAAATCACTGAGGAGGAAACTGCAAATCTTCTCTCCTCCTCCAAACTGACTACTTGCTCTTCTGATCCCATCCAAACCCATATACTAAGCTCTGTCTCTTGCGCCATCATCCCTTCCATCTCTCAAGCTCGTCTCTTGCGCCGTCATCCCTTCCATCTCTCATACCCTCCACTTTTCACTGTTCCTTTGGCCTTCAAACATGCTGGGGTTACACCTCTCCTCAAAAAGCCTTCACTAAATCCTACCTGTCCTTCCAATTGACCTCTCTCTCTCCTCCCCTTTGCTTCAAAACTACTTACATGAGCGGTTCACCCCTGCTGTCTTGACTTTCTTTCCTCTCAAGACCTTTTGGACCTACTGCAATCTGATTTTCATTCTCTACATTCCACAGAAACTGCTCTTGCAAAGGTCTCCAGCAGCTTGTTCCTCACCAAATCCAAAGGCCTCTACTCGATTCTCATCCTTTTGAGCTTTCCGCTACCTTTGACCCTGTTGATCACCACCTTCTCCTCGATACCCTGTCCTCGCTTGGATTTTCTTCTGTCCTGGTTTTCTTATCTCTCCCATTGAACTTTAGTGTCTGTTCTGGTGGTTCCTCCTCTACCGCCATCCAGCTTTCAGTTGGCATACCTCAGTGCTCTGTCTTCAATCCTTCCACTCTGCTGCTCCTTATGCCTGGAACAAACTACCTGAGTCTGTATGTCAGGCTTCATCTCTGGCCTTTTTCAAATCCAGGCTGAAAACTCACTTCTTCAAGGCCACTTTTGGATTCTGATCCGCTTAGTCTCCTATGTGTTTCCTTACCATTCCCCTAGATATATCCTTGTCCTCAACTGTCGTGTTGTCTGTCTTAACTAGATTGTAAGCTCTGATGAGCAGGGACCATCTTTTACGTTTGTTTGTACAGCGCTGCCTACGTCTTATAGCGCTATAGAAATGATAAGTAGTAGTAGTAATAAACTAGCAGCTGGATCTGTCTGGAAAGCTACAAACTCTTGTCTAGAAATCCTAGCAGAAATGTAGGCACTCATGTAGCCAGGTGTATGGAGGGTTATGCAGGGAACCTAAGAGTTTAGATGTTGGTAACAGCAACACTAGCATTGTTAGCTATTCAGATCATTACAGGAGCTTTGCGGTTAGACATGGAGAAGCAGGTAATAGAAGGAACTAAGTAAGGATTTTTTATGTTCTCTTACCCAAAATGGTAGAGAATAAAAGAGGAAACAAAAAAAGTGTGTTCTGGTAAGGAGAATGATCTTGCAGGTGGTCATAATCTGTCAGCTGGAAACTATCCTTAGTAATCTACAGTAGTGGCCAAAAAATTAAGGCAGAGTCCAAAATATCAGAATTTTATTACAAAAGTATGTGTTATTGTCACTTTCATGGTCAAAAGCTTTAAGAACCAAAGATATATATGTCATTTTCAAAGTTTTATTCAGGAAACAATATGTGTCAATATTTCATAGGGTGTCCATGATTTTTCAGCACAGCCTGGATTCTTGTAGGCATACTGTTAACTAGCATTTTACAGTATGCCGGAGTGATTTCGTTGACCCATACATGCTTGAGTATGTCCTTTAAATCTGCTTCTGAAGTTCGACGGTGTGCTGCCACCTTTTTCGTCAAAATATTCCAATAGTTTTCAATTGCATTGAGATCCGAAGAGTTTGATGGCCAACTTGGTAGCAGTTCGATCTTTTTGTCCACGAACCATTTTTTTGACTGTTTTTGCAGTGTGGCACGGTGCCGAGTCCTGCTGAAATATAGTTGTGCCAGACACATTCATGTGTATTTTAACTTTACTATTCAGCACGGATATGTATTTTGCAGCATTTACTCTTTCACCTTTCTCAAAAATGTGCAGGCCACATCGTCCATTCACCGAGATACCACCCCATACCATGACCGATAGTGGGTGTTTAACAGTCTTGATCGTGTACTTCGGATTTAGTCTCTCGCCTGCTGAGACGAGAGACTAAATCCGAAGTACGTAGTTGTAACCACTCCCACGTACTTGTTGAAATGTACTTTCATCTGTAAACATTACCCTCTCCCACCATTCGGCAGATTTGTCTTTCATCTTGCTACAAAAACTGTATGCAGGCAGCAATTTGTTTCCTGGTCATCATAGGCTTCTTGGCAGGTCTTCTGGCCACGAGTTTGAATTCATCCACAAGCCGTCGTCGGACAGATCTGGCACTTATCTTTATTCCTTGATCATTAGCTAACTGAGTCACACGTTGAGATGAAGTATGTGGACTAGATGTAACAATGCTTTTGAGGAATCGGTCATCTCATCCAGTAGTTATCCTTCTGCACCCACATTTCGAACGACGTGTACGGCCACCTGATTTCAGAACATTCTGAACTGTGCACCTTGATATATGCAAATGTTTTGCAATAGCACATTGCTAATATCCTTCAGCATGGAGTGTGACAACTTGTCCCTTTACAAAGTCATTAATATTGCACTTTCTATCCATCTTGATTGTATATTTTACATGTAACTTTCAATCTTTTCCTAGTTGTAAAAATTCAAAACTTCATCCAAGAAACCTACTACAGAGTGTAAGTAAACTAAAATGGACGCCAGACGCATGGTGTGACTAATCGCCATGCTGATTAAATAAATAAGCACGTGTGACAACGCCACAGTACATTATTTAACAATAAATTGTAGATAAAGATAGCTGCCTTAGTTTTTTGGCCACTACTGTAGACAGGAGAAATGGGCAGACTAGATTGGCTGGATGCCCATTTTCTGCCATCATTTACTAATTTACTATGTTAATTCAGTAATAAAATTGTCTATTTCATCAACAATGAAAGAGTTCCGTTTTTCTTTTATCATCTCCATAGCATCCTACGTGTGAGGACCATTTAAATGATTAAGAGTTTATTTCAATGAATCAGTGTAGTGACAGAAACGTAGGTTCTGGAAATATTTGTGTATTCTTGCCTTAAATTCAAGCTGACATCAGGATGAGAGCATGCTTAAATGACTCATTTCACCCATTTCCAGATATTGGTGACACTAGAAGGGTAACTCCACATACCTGAAAAAGGATTAGCAAAGTCAGGTGTATTGTAATAAAGCTGCTCATGTGATTTTGAGAGGTACTGGCCTAAATTTTAATTTCGTTTAATTTGGGCATTTATACCCCATTTCTATCCCCAAAAGGAGTCCGAGACGACATAAAAGATAAGAACAATGAAAAACAAGATAATAAACCTGGTACAATAATCCCTCTCATTAAAAATAAAAACAGCTAAAGGAATATAACATAACTAATACAATGATCCATCAAACTAACCATCCATAAATCCTTAGCCGAGGAAATTCTATTTCAACCATAAAAAAATAGAACAACTATAAATCCAATTCTACCAAACAAACCATATTATGTCGTTCTAATCTTTGCAGCCCATTGCGTAAACATCCATGTCTTAACTTTTTTTCTGGAATTTCAAGTAATTAGCCTCTAATCTAATATTTTTAGGAAGTTTATTCCAATTCAATGCTAATATACACAGCAAAGTTCGATTTCTAATGCCTAAAAGTCTGCATTCTTTAAAGAGGAAGTTGCTACCAACAAGTCCTGTTCTGATTTTGAAGCACATTGTGGGGAATAGGTCACCACAAACCATTGCAAATAAAAAGCTCCTAATCCCCAAATTCATTTATACACCATAGTTAAAAGTTTGGACCAGATATTCACAAGGGTTTATCGGGTTAGCAGCTAACCTGATAAACTCCGATGAGAGGTCATCACATCATCATTAACCGGTAGTGCTGCCGGTTATCCTCTCTAACACCCTGGCACTGTCCAGAGAGCACTGGGGCGGTCTGTGAGACAACTTTATGCGGCCATTTATCCGGGAGGAGGAACTGAAAATCGCTGTTAACCGGAAAAGTACTGGTACTGCCTTGCTGTGCCTATGGACCGCCCCAGTACTCTCTCTGGACAGCGCCCGAGTGGTTAGAGGGGATGATCAGTGGCATTATCCGGCCATTGCCATCGGGGTTTAGGTTACGTAAGAAAAACAAACTGTCATAACTTTATTCAGGCCAGCGATCTGGAGAGCGACTAAATATCACCGCCGCCTGGATAGCCACACTGGTCAGTGCTGACACCAGGTATCTGGCTTCTGGTGCTGAATGTCTGGTTTCCGTTTTTCCCTCGCAATCAGCTGTTTAAAAACACTGACCACCATGTGCTGAATATTGGACCCTTTACATCTTATTATAAAGGCTATCCGTAACCAAAGTAAATCCAATACAACTGGAGAAGCTCTATCCCCCTGGTGCACCTTTTTAGCAGCGGTGTTATGAATTAATTGTAACTGTGACGAGGCTTTGTTATTTACTCCCAAAAAGAGAAGATCACAATAGTCTTAAATGTGCAATTACAGTAGCCTGAGCTATAATTCGTAACTCCTTTTCCAATAAATAGGGCCTTAATTGTCTAATCAATAGTCATTTCCTATCTATGGGATAATTTTATGCAGGACTTGAGCAAGTAAAACAGCATTCGGTGTGCTCAAGCAGGCTCTTATATGTGGCCCTGGGGGCACAAAGTACCAGTTTTACATGATTTGTGCATTGCTGTTATTAGGGGTAGAACATAAGCAAAGCAGTGATGGGAGTGGCACTTATGGATATAGGGCCCAGTCTTCAGCAGCAGCGACGGTGACAGCATAGGCAACTTTCTATAAAATTACCCTCTATGCTACATGTTGCCTAGGTTGAGAAGGCAAGTAGGTGCCTATTTATAGCTTATTTTATGAAGACACATAGGCGCCAATGTTTTTTATAAAATGCTAGCACAAATTCAAATTCAAATGCTAGCCACCAATGCAATCCCACTAGAGGACAGCAACCTTGGGCCGGAAGGACTGGGGTTTCTAGTCCCACAGGTGCTCCTTGTGGTCTTGGGCAAGCCACTTAACCCTCCATAGCCCATGTTCCCTGTAAAATAGTTATTTCCAAGTTATAATGCCCTGTTCAATGTAATTTCAGTTTGTTCAATGTAAACCGCACTGATGCAGAATAGCGCGATATATAAGAGAATGTAAATAAATAAAATAAATAAATAAATAAATAAAAATTCTGCAGAAATTGGCTTAGATGGAAGGTGCAGACATTATGTCTGCTTGTGAGCAGGGAGAAATATACGCAGGTGAAGTACATACACAGTATAGGTTACCAGATGTCCCTGATTTTCTGGGATTGTCCCCGATTTTAGAACTGTCCCCCCAAGTCCCACCTGTTTGTCAGTCTCCTGTCCCCGAATCCAGCAATGGGGACAAAGGAGATAGAAAGAATATTTTCATTTTAGTGATTTGAATATGTCAGTTTTTAGAATTTACAGGGGAAATGCATCAGCGTTTCTACTTCTCTGTCAATTTATGTGCTTGGAAGTGATCTTGTTGCAGTCATGGGATGGATGGGGAAAGAAAGACTGCTCTGTCCTCCTCCACTCCCTGTTGCACACGTTGTTCCTTATTAGTTTTACACTAAGAAAACACCAATAGGATGAATGGATTCACGACTAAGAAAAAATACTGAGCCACCAATGCAACTATACACCAGGCCAGGCCACTTCTGATGCAGCAGGGACAGCGAAACACAGGCCTCGTCTCATGTGCGCAGTGAAGTTTGGCAGAGCCGACCTACATTATCAATATATATATATACGGCCACTTTTAGGTATGGAGTACCGTTTGAAAAAAGATTAATTTTTCAGAGGTGTTTTTCTGAACCATGATGACTAGTTCAAAAGCCTATTTAAGACTCCAAGAGGAGCCTTTTATAGCTAAGAAAATATCTGGACAGTATCTGAGGTCTTTTCCTCTTGAGAATGTTACAGTATGATTAAGAATGAGCAGTGATTTTTTTGTGTAAGCTGTATTCTTAACCACTGCAGTCTACCAAGTATACTGTGGTTTGTTCAACTATCCAGCCAGTGCCCCTGAATATCACTGCAGGTCGTCTCCGCATTATTCAGCTAGTGCCAGGGCAGAGATAAAGTTTATCTGAACGGCAGCCATTTTCATCGCTGCTATGCAGACAACTTTCCGGATAACAGGACTGCAAAAAAGCTACTCTAAATGCTATCCAGATAAAGGCCGAATATCACCACTAGCCAGATAATACGGTGACTAGCCAGATCGTGCCCACATAATCTGGGCATTCAGTGACTGCCGCTATCTGAATATTGCCGCTGAATATCAGAATTTTTTTTTAACCCGTGGCATCCAGAATAAAAAAAAAAGCACTGACACCTTTACACTCTCTAGCTCCCATTTCATTTCAGAGGGGGAAATAAAAATTGGGAGGGATTAAGGGGAATTCCTTAATTCCTCCTGTAAATGGATGACCAAAAGGAGCACTTTTAAAATCCCTCTTTATGCTAGGGAACAGGTGTAAATTTGGATGTGGATAATTTGGGGCTTAAATATGCATACCCTATATGAAATGGGGGACACTTGTAGATTTTTGTACTGCCCATGACACATCCCTAGCACTCCACTATCTACTTTAGATGGGTGCGGTCATCCTTGTGTAAATTTCACCCTTTCTAGAATGTCCATTGATACGTGGCCACGATTTACATGTGAACATGGCTGCTGGTATATGGCTACATCATGAATAAGGCTTCAAAAATAACCCTATAACCAACTGGCATAAACATTGTGCTCTTTTGAAAGAGCACTTAGAGAAGAAGTGAGGAACGAGACAGTGGAAATCAAGAGTAAACATCCTACAAAATAGGGCATGGAAGAGAAATCTTCACTCACCTCTCAGGACCTACCAAAAAAGGTAAGGAAAGGTGTCACCCTTCAAACTCTCTCGGAGCTGCCCTC
This sequence comes from Ichthyophis bannanicus, assembly GCA_033557465.1. NCBI lineage: Eukaryota > Metazoa > Chordata > Amphibia > Gymnophiona > Ichthyophiidae > Ichthyophis > Ichthyophis bannanicus. Next base: position 10,458,354 of record JAWIIG010000024.1, on the reverse strand, counting down.
AAACATTCGACCAAGGGACCCAGCACAGTTGCAAAACACTTGAATGCTTTTAGCATGCCTACTTTATACTACTTTTCAGAGAACCACCCTTCCTGAAAAATAGTGTAAAGTATGTATGCTAAAAGGGTCCCAGCACTTTGCACATGCTATTTTGTACAGGTGGCCAAGAAGAGTGAACTACATTTGTCCTTTCAAAAGCCAAGTGAGTGCACTATTTTACTCCTCCAACTTAAGCAATCCAATGGAAACACCACGTTATCCCACTGCTAAACATGAATGTACTAGGAAAGCCAACCCAGGCACACTAATCTGGTTTTATATGTCAAGACTGCTTTGAAAATTACCTTCCTAACTAGAAATTTTAGCCAGCAAAAAGTTATTTTTATATTCTGCATTATTGTTAAACGGTTTCAAACGTGCTTCAGAATAGTCATTTAAGCTATTCTTTTTTTACTATATTGATAATAAGGACGCTTCCCAGGGTTGAGTTTACTTGGTTCTTCTTCAGACCATAATGAGTAGGCAAACCCAATTTTTACCAAGCATCAGATGAATGTGCACACATTCATAAACTCACCTCATTTAATGTTACAAGAATTTGAAAAACTTACTGAGCCCACCTTAACAGATTGTACTTCATGATTAGGTATTGGTCTCCCATTTTGCATAGCAGATGTCTTCTTTCCTAAATTGACAGTTATGTTGCAGCAAGCTATCAGCTTCATGTCACAGCAGTCTCTTAACAGCAACAAAAGGGAATGGGCTGTCTTCTGCCCTCCCAACCTCTGTGAACTTACGATTGAGCAGTTTCATGCTTGAATTATGGAGGTAATACAGTTTTTGTTTCAACTAAGCAGATGCCAAGCCATAAGTCTCTGTAAGATGAAGTACTCTTTGTGAGGCAGTCTGCTATCTTGCCTGCCAATCTATTTATGCAAATGCTGCCCATCAGCGACCATGAGTGACCATGTGTGGACTGAAGTGACTAAAATGTGAGAGACACAGAAGCTGTGGGATGTGAAACTCCAAGTCACAATTTTTCCAGATGATTAATACATTGACACAAGTTTGCATGGAGAAGCAAAGAATGAATAAAAGTAAGGGGACTAGAGAGGTGCAAGGTTATCCCAGTGACCTAACTCAAGCTGACACTGAATTTTCTAGCTTAAAATCTTTTCTGCGTTATTTCAGGTATTATGGGGTGATCACTCCCTTGAATGGTTCCTGGTTACATTAGGGCTCCAATCTTTCATTGTTATTTAGCATCTATATCATGCCACTTTGTCATTTATTGAAGAAATTGAGTGCCCGATATTCAGAACTCTAAGCCGGATGACGGCCCGAATAAAAAGGTGTTGCCGATGATATTCAGTAGTGATACCAAGATAGTGCTGTTGACTAGTTAGTACAGGAGCTGTCCGTGGCTGGAGCGAGGGCAGTACCACTGCTATCTGGATAAGTACCAACATCTGGAGAGCAGCGATTTTCAGTCGGCAGCTGCACGCAAATCAGGCCTGTGTTGCTCATCAGGATAAGTCAGCACATTTCTGGATAGCAGCCCTCAGCCTAAATATTCACTGACAGTTACTATACAGATACTGCCACTGAATATCTAAATAATGTGGGCAGCACCGTGGTCACGGGACAGCCTGTTAAATATTGGGCTTTTTGAAAAGTGGCCTCTGAATGATTTTTACCAGTTGCATGCAAATAATGTAGTCCATTCTTTCCACCTCTGATTCTCCTGGAACAATGTCTAGTAAATTGAGAGTGTGTGAGGAAAAAGTGAAAGACTGGCTTAAGCAAAACCAGTTGGCTCTGAATGTTGCTCAGATAAAATTTAGGACAGTTGCTGATAGGGCAGGATTGGAAAATAGTTGCCATTTCAGTGAAATTGAAGGTCCTTTACTTGATGTTCCAATTTATTCATGGGCTGACCCCAGGATTTCTACAAAGGTTAGTATTCCCTTATGTACCAAGGCGTGCATTGCATTCCCAAGATAAAAGATGAAGCTGATTCCTTCATTTAAGGAAGTGAAGTTGTTTCACTAGGCTTAGGGTATTTTCTGTGGCGAGGCCTGTCTTCTGGAACAGTCTACCACTGGAAATGTGGTTACAGAAAGATCTTGTGACATTTTGCAGGAAGCTTAAGGCTATGTTATTTGTGGAAGCTTTTGGGCAGGGAAGTGGTGGATAAATGAGATATTGGGACGATGAAATGATGTTGGGGTTGTTACTATGAATAAAACTATATGGGAGTGGAGGAGTAGTCTAGTGGCTAAAGCACTTATTTGGGAACCAAGAGACCAGAGTTCAATTCCCACTAGAACTCCTTGTGGCCTTGGGCAAGTCACTTCAATCTCCATTGCCTCAGAAGAATCTATGCTTAATGTACATTTCCAAGTTTAAGTTACAATGTAAACCGCTTTGACTAAAAACAATAAAGCAGTATAAAAAAATCTGTTAAATAAATAAATAAATATGTATTGATGGTGGAAGGTAGAGGGGTATTGGGAATATTAAGGTAGGTGGGTTGTTGTATATTTTTATGTTTGCATTGATTATGTTGTTTTATGTTCTTATAGATGTTAATTTTACCCCACTGAGAGAAAGATTTGCTTGGATTGGCCGATAATTTTTCATAAATAAGCTGTACTGTTTTATGCCTCAGTTATTAGTAGCATTAGGGCTAATATACAGCCAGACAATATCCACATACAGATATCTGCATAAACCAATGTGGGTGAATATAGCCAGTTAAAGATATCCAGAAACCTTAGACCTGCTATATCTGTGGCCAACTCACCAGAAAATCTTTAAGTGGATAGTGGCTGAATATCACTGCAAAGTGCTACAGTTTTTATCCTGCCACACTTCCGACTCCTTTTTGTTGCTGTGTGCCGTTGAGCCGATGCAAGCCCCTCCTCGTTGTAACCAGATAACTTAGGGCTGGACATCAGGATGTTCATTCACGAGTTAACTGATTAGCAGTCTGGGAAATTTAAAACCAAACATTGATCCAGTTAACTCCTTTCCATTATCAAGTCGATTGTTCTTTTTCTCCTTTGCTTGCAGGATGATTTTGTATGCTGTTTGGGAACTGCAATCAATCACTGAAGTGTTTCCGAGAAGACACCATTGGACTGTGAAGTGTTTCAACTGAGAAAACCAGTAGATATGGTTCGATACTAAAGACAAATATAGCACCTACTACACACACACAAAAAAACCGAACACCCTGAAAAGGAAGGCTATCATATTTACCACATGGCTTTATTATATAACCATATTTTTTTTTGGGGGGGGGTTACTTGGAAACTATTTTTTGGCATTGTGCTTAGTCTTGTTTTCGGTTTACTGTGAAGTGTGTGACAATCCTGTTTGGATGACACTATGGGGATCATTTTAGAAGCCCTATTCATGATTTGCATGCCTTGAAAAGGCTAATTCAGACATGCCAATCACAGCCATGTCCCAAGATCCATTTTAGAAAGCCCTGAATTTACAAATGTCCAGCGCCATCATGTCTGTGTTGCATGGGGGCATGGCAGAGGCATGTCTGAAGCATTCGGAAAAAGATACATGTGCGCCCAATTTTAGAATAGTGCCGCATGTCTCAACCCACCAGCAGACATGTCCATATGCCCCTGAGAACATATAGCCATCTGAAAAGCGCTCATTTCAGCAACCTAACAACTGTACAGAGAAGAGAAGAATGCCCTCTCACTCTCCCAATAATTTCTGACTTGCAAAAAAGCATGCAAATAAATGGAGGGGCTTTTTCCTAGCTGTCAAACCACTGCATATGTCTATTTGACAATTGGCAAGCTGAGACATGTATGGGCCAATAGATGCACATGTGTTCTGAAATAGCATCACAGACATGTCTATGTTTCTGGACCCATATCTGACACCTGCAAGTTTCTAAAATCAGTTGAAAACCTGCACATCTGGACCATTATTCTGCACATTCTGTTTTCTTTTTTTATTGCTGGAGAGTTATTTTTTAGCGTGACGACAGGTTGCATTTAGAAAGCACTTACGTGCGCCCACCTCCTCTGCTGTCTCGCCCACGGAATTTCATACATTCTGTCTTGGACATTACAGATTGCACCTAAGCAGCCTAACATTGGCATTCCTAACAGGGGCTCTGCGTTCCAAGCAAAGGTAAGAGTGTGTGGCTTTTTAATTACTAGCTCTCTGCCTGAGAGCTCTTAAAAGGGGTGTGGTACATTTTTAAAACAAGTTACATTCTTTTTGGTGCTATAGTTCATAAGCAGAAATATTTTCTTTAGTGGTATAGGTTTAAAACTCTGCTTTTAGTATCTTTCTCAGCTCTTTGAAGCTACTGACACCTCATCAGGTGTTAGTTCCCTCCCTACCCATCCTACTGTTGCCCACTCTATGTGAGCAGTCTTGCTTTATAGGACCCCTCCCAATTAGCTACACACAGGGGCTTGGAACAGCACATTTAGAAGACACTTAAAAGAGGTTAACTGCTTTTTCTTTGAAAAGACAGCTGGGAAACTGGCTGGTACTTTGGTATCTCTCTCTCTCTCTTTTGCTTCAACAGGTAGCTAAGCTTCACCAATTGAACAATGGCTGGGGAAAAAATGTATTGCCAAAGATGTCACCCCTGTTACAGCTTCTGCCTCTGTCCAGACAGAGATGCCAAGGCAAGTTGAAGGATTGGTTCCATGTGCAGGATACCTGCATGCTGAAGCTCTCAGGAAACAAGTGGAGGAGCTCAGAGAAGAGGTGGTGAGGCTGAGGAGCATTCAAGACAGTGAAAAGTACATTGATGAGATGCTTCTTGAAACATCCACGCTCTCCAGCAGAGGAGACAATGAGAGCCTACAGAATGACGAAGGTTGGACACGAGTCTCCAGGGCCTGCAGAATCACCAATGCAACTCCTCTAGCCTTGAATTGAAGAACCAATATGCAGCCCTGGAAGTGGAGGAGGTGAAAACATCCTTGGAAACGTAAGAACCAGAGCTCGAGCAACCCAAAGTTGCAGAATCAGTGACCATAAGGAAGCAAAGTGTAGTGGTGTTTGGTGACTCTCTTCTGAGGGGTACTGAGGTGTCCATCTGCCATCTACTGTAGACTTGATGTCCAGAGAGGTATGCTGTCTGCCAGTTGCCAAAATCTGAGATGTTACAGAGAGTTTGCCGAGACTCATCAAGCCCCCTGACTATTACCCAATGTTGCACATCCATGTCAGCACAAATGATATTGCCAGGTATCCCTCTGAGCATATCAAAAGTGACTTCATGGCTCTGGGATAGAGGGTAAAGCAGATAGGGGCATAGATGGTGTTCTATTCATTCCTCCCTGTTGAGTGTAAAGGCCAAGGCAGAGAAGTTTGTATCCTGGAGATAAATGCATGACTGCATGGATGGTGTCACCAAGAGCATTTTGGTTTCCTGGACCATGGGATGCTGTTCCAAGGAATGCAGAGCAGAGATGGCATCCATCTGTCCAAGAAGAGTCAACGTGTCTTCAGTAGCAGACTGGCTAACCTATTAAAGAGGGCTTTAAACCAGATTCATTGGGGATGGGTGAAGAACCCCCCCCTCTCCCCCAGGTAAGTGAAACACTAAATACCTTTATGGAAATGGGTAAAAGGAGCAACATATGGAAAGCAGTATGTATAAATGCCCAAAGCATGGGGAATAAGATCCCAGATGTTGAGGCTTTAATGGTAGAGGCTGACTTGGCTTTAGTTGTCAGAGACATGGTTCACAGACAACTATGATTGAGATGTAACTATACCAGGCTATACATTATTCAGAAAGGACAGGGTAGGAAGAAGGGGAGGAGGAGTAGCACTATATGTAAAAAAAAATAATATTAAAGTTATAGAAATACAGGGCTTAAAAGGGAGAGAGGGGAGACTGTGGGTTAAACTAGAAAGAGGGAAAAATAAATCTATTTGTATTGGCGTGATATACAGACCTCCCTCACAGGGAGAAGAAGTGGACGGAGAGTTAATTAAAGACATACGCAGCATTGCCAGGAAAGGGGAAGTCTACTGATAGAGGATTTCAATATACCAGATGTTGAGTGGCACATCCCTGCTGCAGTGTCATCTAGAAGTAAGGAGATCCTGGATTCTCTAGAGGGAGAACTATTCAACAACTGGTATCAGAAAACACTCACAAACAGGAATAGAAGTGAAGGGCATCTTGAACAATTTTCAGAAGATTGTGTTTATGAGAAACTAGCTGAACTTAAAGTAGACAAAGCGATGGGACCAGATGAGATACACCTGAAAATACTGAGGGAACTTGGGAAAGTTCTAGCAGCTCCACTGATTGACTTTTTCAATGCCTCGTTGGAGTCAGGATTGGTGCCAGAAGACTGGAGAGAGGCACATGTGGTTCCTTTACACAAAAGTGGAAGTAAGAATGTGGTTGAAAACTACAGGCCAGTTCGTTTAACTTCGGTGGTGAGTAAATTATTGGAAACACTGCTGAAAGAGAAAATAGTGAGTTTTCTGGAGTTCAACAGATTTCGGATCAGAGGCAGCATGGATTCACCAGAGGCAGGTCTTGTCAGACAAATCTGATTGATTTCTTTGACTGGGTGACCAGGGAGTTGGATGGAGGGAGAGCACTAGATGTGGTGTATTTAGATTTCAGTAAAGCCTTTGACACTGCTTGGGTTAGAAATTGGTTGAGTGGGAGGCGACAAAGGGTACAGGTAAATGGAGCTCACTCTGAATAGGAGGTGGTCTGATTCTTTTTAACATCTTTGTTAGTGATATTGCTGAAGGGCTGTCGGGTAAGTTTTGCCTCTTTACAGATCATACCAAAATTTGCAATAGATTAGACACCCAGGAAGGTATAGATAATATGAGGAGGGATCTTGCTAAGCTTGAAGAATGGTCTAGAATTTGGCAGCTGATATTTAATGTTAAAAAATGCAAGGTCATGCATTTGGGCTGCAGAAATTCAAGGGAGCAATATAGTATAGGGGTGAAGTACTTCTGTCCACAAAAGAAGAGCGGGATCTAGGCGTGATTGTGTCTGATGATCTTCAAATAGATAAGCAGGTAGAAAAGTCAATGGCAAAAGCTAGAAGGATGTTTGGGTGCATAGGGAGAGGAATGGACAACAGAAGAAAGGAGGTGATAATGCCTCTGTATAAGTCTTTGGTGTGACCTCATTTGGAATATTGTGTGCAATTTTGGAGTCCACACCTCCAAAAGGATATAAACAGGTTTACATCTGTACAGAGGATGGCTGCTAAAATAATTAGTGGTCTTCATTATAACGCATAAGGATCTTAATATGTATTCTTTAGAGGAAAAGCGGGATAGAGGTTATTATGATTGAGACGTTTAAATAACTCCATGGCATTAATGCACAGGAGGAGAGCCTCTTTTGATTGAAAGCAAGCTCTGCTATGAGGGTACATAGGATGAGGATGAAAGGGGATAGACTCAGGAGTAATATGCGGAAATATTACTTTACAGAAAGAGTGGTAGATGCGTGGAATAGTCTCCCAGTGGAGGTGGTAGAGATGAGGACAGTATCTGAATTCAAAAAAGCATGGGACAAACATTTATTTATTTATTTATATTTCTTATATACCGCACTATTTGCAATCAGAGCGGTTCACATGGAACAGAAACATCCGACAACTTAAATATGTCTGGTCATTACATTAAACAGGAAATGCAACTTGGAAAAAGGGTACACTATATACATATGAGGTGTACTGAGAAAGGATAATGTTTGGTGTTTACATTGTAGGGGACGCCTGTTGCGAGGGCTTGCCTAGTTGACTACTATTATTGTTGAGGTGCTCGTTATTCGAGTGGGACTGAGGATCGGAGATGATCTCTAAAGGAAAAAATGGGACTGTTGTAGTGGTTGATATGGAAGGACAGACTAGATAGGCCATGTGGTCTTTTTCTGCGGTCATGTTTCTATGTTTCTATATGAATGCAAGTTCATACTCTTCAGGAATGAGCCAAATATGCACTTTGAGCCAATGGAACAATCACATTACTGTCTCTACTAGATTATTATTTTTGTCCAAAGAAACCCCAAGTCACTGGGGATATGAATTTCATCCTAGAGTATAATAGTTTCTTGGTGAGTGAAAATGTAAATGCATTTTTGAAAATATAAGTTTCTGAATCATTACGCGCAGGATATCTAAAATTGTGCCCATCCATGTACAAGTGAAAAAAATCTATATCACTGTCTATAATCCACTTGCTCTGGCGTGGTGTCTATCTGTTGGGAAAGTAGTAGGGGTGCACATGTGTGCATCAGCATACATATAACTCACCGTAAACACCTGGCAGACACAGAGTGGTATGGGGCGCAAGCACAAAAGGGGCATGTATATTATCACTAGGCTTCCAGGAAGATCAACAAGAGGGAGTTGCTGCATGTGGCTGGGATGGAAGGGGGCTCCAGATTCGTTACTCACACAAGGCGCAGTTCTAGCTTGGTACGGTCCTGGCCATGGGCAGTGCAGGCCGATGAGGAGCCAGCAGGAAAAATATAGGTTGGTAGGATGAGGAAAAGAGGAGGCTGCTTGAATTGGATCAACTGAGGAGGGGAGCAATGAGAACACTGGATGGGATGGTAACCTGGAAATAGGGAAGGTCTGGGGGGACCAACAAAGCCTCTGGGGAATTTGCAGGATGTCAGAGCTAGTGGAACAATTTTTATGGTGTTCGCTTCAAAATCTTTGAGCTGATAGCTACCTTGAATGACTCATCTTTGTCCACTGAAACTTTGTTGAATCATTGCACTCAAATTGATTTATAAAGGCCTTCCTGTTTCTATTGAGCCAATTATTAATTCATCTTTATGAAAAGGTTGCATGCTTGACAACTAAAGCAGGTTTTTCAAAATAGTCCCGGCTATCACCCAATTTTCTCCCTATCCTTCCTAGCAAAAATGATTGAAAAACTTGTTTTACATCAGCTGCAGATATTCATAAAGGATCACAACCCTCTAGATAAATATCAGTTTAGCTTTTGATATGGATACGGTACAGAGTTATTACTTTAAAACTTAGATGAATTTCATTAAGTTTTTGATTCTGGTACAAGATAGGTGCACTGTTTTAAGGTCATTTTAGTGCATATGTGTAGAAATACAGGCTCTTAAAGTGGCTTTATCAAACTTAGGCCAGGAATGAAGGTACTTGGAATGGCAACAACATACACACTTTGAAGGCACTGCAAGAATGTGATCTGGGTGGAGCATGTTTGGAGATATGATATACATATGCAGACTATAAAATATGCTAATTTATGCATGTATTCACATATTCTAGTAACATAGTAAATGATGGTAGATAAAGACCAGTATGGTCTATCTAGTCTGCCCAGTAAGATGGCAAGAGTAGGTGCACCTGCCACTCCATGCAGGCCACCCCTCCCCATGTCTTTGTTTTAGGGGTGAACCCACCACTCCGTGTACGAGACCCTGTATGTTGAGAAATTAGTTAAGTGTATTTTGATTTTATCCTGTTGCTATAAAGGGATCCACTGTGTCTGTCCCATGACATTTTGAATTCTGTCACTTCCATCGGCAGGGCACTCCAAGTATCCACCACCCTATCAGTGAAAAAGTATTTCCTGACATTGCCTTTCAATTTACCCCCTTGCAGCTTCATGTTATGCCCTCTAGTTTTACAGCTTCCCCAACTTTGGAAGAGGTTTGTTTCCAAGTGAGGCCTCACCAGTGACTTATACAGTGGCATTAGTACATCTTCCTTTCTGCTGGTAATTCCTCTTTGTATGCAACACAACATCCTCCTGGCTTTTGCCACTGCCTTGTCGCACTGTTTTGCCACCTTGAAATCCACAGAAATAATCACACCAAGGTCCTTCGCCTGGTCCGTGTACACCAACCTCTCGCCCCCTATCGTGTACATTTCCCCTGGATTTCTACTTCCCAAGTGCATGACACTGCACGTCTTCGCATTAAATCTTAACTGCCAAGCATTAGACCATTCTTCCAGCTTTTGTAGATCTTTCCTCATGATATCCACTCCCTCAGGGGAGTTCACTCTGTTGCAAATTTTTGTGTCATCTGCAAAAAGACAGACTTTTCCATGCAGTCCTTCAGCAATATCACTCACAAATACATTGAACAGTGCCGGGCCCAGGACCGAACCTTGGGGCACCCCGCTAATCACCCTCCTTTCATCCCAGTGAGCTCCATTTACCATCACCTTCTGTCGTCTGTCAGTCAACCAATTTCTGATCCAGTTCACAACCTTGGGACCCATCCCCAAACTACTGAGATTAATGATAAGCCTCCTATGAGGAATGGTATCAAAGGCTTTGCTGAAATCCAGGTAGATGACATCCATCGCATGCCCCTGATCTAGTTCTCTGATCACCCAGTCAAAGAACTCAATCAGATTTGTTTGGCAAGATCGCCTTTGGTAAAACCATGTTGCCTCAGATACTGCAACCTGTTGGTTTTGAGAAAGTCTACTATTTGCTCTTTCAGAAGCACCTCCATTACTTTTCCCGCCACGGAAGTAAGGCTCACGGGCCTGTAGTTTGTCACTTCTTCACTGTCACCACTTTTGTGAAGGGGTACCACATCCGCCCTTCTCTAATCCTGAGGAACTTCTCCTGTTTCCAAGGATCTGTTGAAAACATCCTTTAAAGACCCTGCAAGAACCTCTCTGAGCTCTTTCAGTATCCTGGGATGTATCCCATCCGGTCCCATGGCCTTGTTCACTTTCAGTTTTGCAAGTTGTTCTAGCACATCATCTTAAGTGAATGGTGTGGTATCTACTTCATTCCCATTTTTATATTTGGGAGTCAAAGATGGTCCTTCTCCAGGATTTTCTTTAGTAAAAACAGAGCAGAAGTATTTGTTTAGCAATTTTGCTTTTTCAATGTCATTTTCCACAAATCCGTTCCCAGCACTTCTGAGTCCTGCAATTCCATCTCTGATTTTCCTCCTCTTCTGAATATACCTGAAGAAAGTTTTGTCGCCACACTTCCCATCTTTAGCCATCTTTTCCTCTGCCTTTGATTTTGATTTCCTTATTTCTCTTTTTGCCTCTTTTAGTTTGATCCTGTATTCCTTACTGTGTTCCTCTGTTTTCAAGATTTTGAATTTTGTGAAAGCTGTGTTTTTTGCCTTTATTTAAGCAGCCACTTCTTTGGAGAACAAAATAGATTTCCTTCTCCTCTTGTTTTTAATTACTTTCCTTACATATTTATCTGTTGCCCCTTTTATTGCCACCTTTAGTTTAGCCCATTGCAATTCCACATCCCTTATCCCCTCTCACCCTGCCAACTCCTCCTTCAGCTACTTGGCCATTTTACTGAAGTCAGTGTTTTTGAAGTTTAGGACTTTGAGCTTGCTATGATTGGACTGTACCTTGGCTTTTATCTCAAACCACACCCTGTGATGATCGCTGATGCTCACAGGGGCACCCACCCGACATTCGACACGCTCTCACCGTTGGTAAGCACTAAATCCAGCATTGAGCTTTCCCTGGTTGATTCCATCACCATGTGTTTAAGTGACGAATCTTGGAAAGCATCCACAATTGTTTTGCTTCTTGTCTGTTTTGCCCATACATTTCCACCTGCTCCCGAACAGGCATACATTTCTGCAATTAAAATATAGCAATGATTAAGAACATAAGAACTGCAATACTGGGTCAGACCAAAGGTCCATCAAGCACAGTATCCTGTTTCCAACCGTGGCTAATCTAGGTCACAAGTACCTGGCATTTTCCCCAAAAGACACAGGTTCCACAATGCTTGTATTGGGACAAGCAGTGTATTTCCCGAGTCCCCTTTAATAATGGTTTATGGACATTTCTTCCAGGAACTTGTCCAAACCTTTTTTAAATCCAGCTACACTAACAGCTTTTACTACATCCTCCGATAACGAATTCCAGAGTTTGATTACAAATTGAGAGAAAAAATATTTTTTCTTATTACTCTTAAACAGGTTACAATGTAGCTTCATTGCATGTCTTCTAGTCTTTCTATATTTTGATGGTGTAAACAATCGATCTACATTTGCCATTCCACTCTATTCATTAATTTATAGACCTCTTTCATATATCCCCTCAGCCATCTCTTTTCCAGGATCAAGAGCCCTAACCTTTTTAGCCTCTCTTCATAGGGGTATCCTTCCATCCCCTTTACCATTTTGGTGGCTCTTCTCTGTACCTTTTCTGATAATGCTATATACTTTTTAAGATACGGAAACCAGAATGCACACAATATTCAAGGTGTGGTTGCACAATGAAACAATATAGAGGCATTATAATATCCTTTGTCTTATTCTCCATTCCTTTCCTTATGATTCCTAGCATTCTATTTGCTCTCTTGGCAGCCACTACTGGGCGGAGGGTTTGAACATGTTATCCACGATGACGCCTAAATCTTTTTCCTGGGTGGTGGTTCCTAATGTGGAACCTTGCATCGTGTAACCATAGTTTGGGTTGTTCTTCCCTAGGTGCATAACTTTGCACTTGTCCACATTAAATTTCATCTGCCATTTTGATGCTCAGTCTTCCAATTTATTAAGATCCTCTTGCAATTTTCCACAATACTCATAGGTTTTAAAAACTTTAAATAGCTTTGTGTCATCTGCAAATTTGATAACCTCACTCGTTATTCCCTTTTCCTGGTCATTTATGAATATGTAAAAAAGCTGCGGACTCAGCACAGATCCCTGGGGTACTGCACTATTCACCTTTCTCCATTGGGAAAATTGGCCATTTAGCCCTACCTTCTGCTTTCTATCTTTTAACTATATCAACCGACTCACCTTTGTCTACCTGTTTATTCACACCTTCAAAAAACATATCAGATTAGTAAGACAAGACCTTCTGTATTACTAATTAAAGATTTTTTTGGATTTTTGGATCAGCAAAGAATATTGTACTTTACTTTGCAAAGAAATTGCAAAGAAATTGAACTCTTGAGCCATTCCGTATGTGAGAAATCATGCTGAATTGGCCTGCTAGCCCAGAGATCAAAGCTTGGGGTTACTTTAGGTCGAGAAGTGATAATGTAACAAAGCTTGGGGTTACTTTAGGTCAAAATCTCTGAGCAGGCAGGTGGTTTTGGCTGGTCAGATAGCCGACACCCTATTATACAAGACCACGGGTACAGCATTAACCCTAGCCAATCCTGATCTGAGCATGCAGCATGTTAACCTATGAATTACCAGATCATGCAGCAGGCATGATCTTAGTTAGGTACTTTAGGGGGACTCTCAGCAGGAAAGATGGGACTGCAACTGATATACGAGGCAGACGTGTCTCTGTAGTTTCCCGGATTCCTCTAAGTGATCGCTGAAAAGTCCCCCGGCCTGGAGTGAGCTATAATATCCGGTGAAATATTAATGCTTAACTTTTCCTTACTATTCTAAAAGGACTCAATCTAATAAAAGCATATTGTATTTACCAAAGTGTCTATGCCTAGTCTGTGAGCTAGTGAGTGACAGGGTTAACTCATATTGTATTTGCTAAAATGTCTGTGCCTAGTCAGTGAGCTAGTGAGTGACAGGGTTAAAGGAAAAGCGTAAAATTTGGCAATACATAAAAGGCGACGAGGGTGGGATGGCCTAAATCATTACATAATGGGTTAGCAGAGTCCTGGGATAATAAGCTTAAGGAAGCAGGGACCCTAGGACGACAGACCTGGGTGTTGTTAATAGCATACAGGAATCAAGTACTGGATAGAGAAAATCCAGGACAGAGAGAGAGTAGATCTTCTTGGCCAGGCATGAAGAATCCCAGACTTCTGCAGCTTTCGGAGCTGTATGATGACAAGTTTGGTGAAGTAAATCCAGGACAGAGAGAGAGTAGATCTGCTTGGCCAGGCATAAAGAATCACATACTTCTGCAGCCTCCGCTGAGTTCTCCCAGCTGATGTTGAGGGACTGCATGATGTCAGTTTGGTGAAATATTCTTTGTAAATAGCTGCACTATCTCATAACTCTTTCAGTGAAGTATTACCAGTATTCTTCTGTAATTAAGTGTGTTTAGTTATTATTCTAATTGCTTTCTAATTTTCTTTTCTGACTACTCATGTGTGACTGGGAGAGTTGCTTGCTTTTCTGGATAAGTATCCTTGCTTTGTTTGTGGATAAACTGCACGTCTTCATTAACAAGGTGTGGTAGCCTTTGATGTAGTAAGACATTTGGTACCAGGAGTGAGGTTCGAGAAAAGATAATGTTGAGAAGAAGAGTGAAGAATGCAAATAGTGTAAAAAATGTGAATATTGTAAATATTCAAGGTTGGCATCAGGTGTTCCTGCGGGTCAGGATTAAGTGAGAACTGGGTGTTTGTTTTAAAAGTGAATGTCCTTACATGCTTGCAAAAAAAAAAATACCTGTTGAAATGCTTTTGTTGCCTGCATATTGTAAGATGCATCAGACAAAATCCAGCAAATTAGATTACAATGTTACAATGCCAGACCCGTTTGACAGATAAATTAGATGCCTATGCTGTAGAGTTAGTATTAATCATTACTTGTTTTTTTAAGGTCCCTGGTTAAGAGAAACTCTGACCAGATAGGTATAAAGCACTTGTAAGCTTTGATTTGTTCTGTGTTCAAATGTTTGTTTGTAGTAAAAACTGTTTTTCTTTCATTACTGGCTACTCCAGTAGATTTTATGGTCCCTGAATGCTGAAGTGACTAGATCAAACAAACAAGGCATGAAACTAAGGAAATTGTTTTTGTTTTTCTTTGACCTCCAAAGTAGAGGTTGAGAGCCCTGACAGGACAATGGGGCATCCTGAGCCAGTTTGCAAATGATCTAAATCCTGAGTAAATAAGAAGGTAATCTTTATCATTAATATGTTATGCATCTATTCTTTGTCTTTGACTGTATATGCTACCAAGCAAACTTAAAAGCTAAAGGAGGATTTTTATATTGTGGCAAGCACCCCAGAGGGCATAGTTAACCATAAACAGCTATAACTATAGGTTAATTGTTCAGCTACATAGTAATCTGCATTTGCCTGAAGGACACAAGACCTATTGTTTGTTCTACTGTCTGTGTTGAAGATAACATTTCAGATCAGTTTGATACCAGTTTCAGGTTAATTTAAATGTGACAAAGCACAATTTTGAATTCACCTCTTTGCAGTTTCATGTCATTTGAGAATGCCTGTTTCCTGAACTGCAAGAGTCAAGATAATTACTTTGCCTTGTTAAGCTTTGTGCTGATGACTGATGAACAGGACAGTAACAGCACAGTTGTATTTGTTACAATATTGGATTTTAGGATAAATTCACCTGTTTTTCTGTATTTGAATTTTGTGTGTTAGTGTCCAGAGAAAAAATTTACTTTGTTCTAAAAGTTTCTATTTCAGTTTCAGTACAGTTCCTGAGAAAATAGACATATGTTGCAGAGAAAACAGATATATGTTGCAGCACTGTGAGATATTAATTTTTTTAGTTTATACCCTTGCACTTATGTTACCAAATACACTTGTTGTAGTAGTACATTACGCAGAGGTCCAGTACACACACAGCAATTACAAGATGAGTAAAATATTAATAAGTTTGCTGAAATTTTGGACAGAGGCTGATATGAAATTGCTTTGTTCCCAAGCATATAGAGAAAATATAGATTAAAGATGGAACTGAGTTCCCAGAAAATAATGAGAACTTGAGTTGATTGGATAAAACCAAATCTTGCTTGTCAGCAATGATCCAGGAGAGGTTTGAGAAAAAGAATAAGAGAGAGAGAGAGAGGCAGAAAGGTGAAGCCACTGCCTAGGCTAAGAAAAGACAAGAAATGTGCTGCTTCCAGTGTGATGATCTGGGCTACCAGAATTCTGACTGCTCTAAGACTCCTCGAGGACCCACAAGGCCTGAAGAACAGGAACCTTGCATATTTATGCTTCTGAAGAGACATGAATAGGCAGGGGGGGGGGGAGAATAAGCCGAGAAGAACCCGAGGATCATCATGAGGCCCAGCCACAAATGCCTTGCAATCCAAGAAGAACCTGAATACGTATCGCTGTGAGGCCCAACCACCAATGCCTTGTACCCTGTGATAAGGAAGCTTATCATAGCTCAGGTAGGAGCTATAGAAAAGATGATGTGACTCTGAACAAGCAACCTGTCAGTTCTGGTAGAAGTGAGAAAACAGAGCTTTCACATAAAAGACTACTAGTCCCAGAATGCACCAGGTTTCCAGCAGCCATGAGAGGGGCTGAAGTGAGAAAATGTGTGTGCAATCAAGAGAGCTATGAGGTAATCCCTAAGCACTCATCTCAAAGGGCAGGGCCTGATTCAAGACAGCTGCGCTGTGTTAGGGAGCAGCACACATTAGAACAGGATAAGAATAGAGCTTATTCTTCAGATAACAGTTACTACAAGCTCCAGCCCAGCTTCAGGGAGAGTTTCAAGAACAGCTTCAGGAAGAGATACAGAGGGGAGAGCTTCAGCAACGGCTACAAGCACCAGTATCACCTGGAGAAACAGAAGCCAAGCCAAGCAGATAGAGAGAGAAGGAAACTCTCTGGAAGGAAGAGAAGAAAGGCCATTGGAAGGTCTGGGAGATTCCAAGGCAGTACTCATACTGGGAGGTATTCCAAAAGCCAGCAGAGTCCATTGGACTGGATTCAGCCAGAGGAATGGAGTGGCAGAGATAGGAATCACCAGTGGCTATCTGGAAGAGAGAAGACTGCATGTGGAAGGGACTTTCAGACCAAGGCCAGAAGGTATGTGAGAGAAGATCCAGTGTCCAGGGATCAAGATTGGAAGGCTGGACATCAGAATTGGATTACATATTGGCCAGGCTATACAGAGAGGAATAATGATAGCAGGAGAGGCTCAGGTATGAACACTGATCCAGACCCTATCTATAATAGAGAATGGCAGCAAGGGAATGAGCATTCTCATGATAGTGCCTTAATGAAAGACTCGTCTGTGCCAATGTATGATAATGACCCTATGCTGATTGATACAGCAGATGAAAGTACAGTTTATATGGACTGTTCTCTATCTAAATGCTATTGCTAGTTTTTCTGTGAGCAAACACATCAGCCATCACAAAGAAACCTAACTTTGTTCTTTATTTCCACTGCAAACAGCTCTTAAAGCAGGATTTGGGCTCACACAGTAGCAGCCAGCCAGCTAAAGGCTTTCAGCTGGTCCATTGATAGTAATTAGGGCTGCACCTGATTGTGTGTGTGAGCAAGGGAGAATCACTGCTGAGATCAGCGTGGAAAATAAGCAGAAGTTAACCTAACCAGCAAAGTTTATTCTTTTCGTTGTGCCTTTGTATTTGGTAATTATTTGCTAAGAAAACATTAGCTAATTGCCTGACAAGCTGAAGGTTGTTTTCTGGTTTACTTTGTGACTTTTTGTTATCCATTTTAAACACTGCAAGCAAGTAACCTCATTTATAGTGCTATCAAGCATACATGTGCTGGGTAAATTAAACCCCATCAATAAAAGAAGTATTTTATTGATCTTACCACTTGGTTTCACAACTCAAATTATTGTCATCAGCTGTGTTTGGGAGTGAATGAACTACAATACCCACAATACCTTGCAAGAATCATATGAATATATGCATCGTCAAGATTGTGTAAGTTCTCACCCTAGGCAGCCGTCTGACAAATGGCGTAGTTGGCAGGATTGCTCTTGCACCAAGAGGATTTACTTGTTGTGGATTACAAATAAAAGTCAAGTTTAAAGCTGTAAGAAGATTTTTTCCCTCGTCTGCACTTTGGAGGAAAAGGGGTTGTTCCAGGAAGCTGTCCCAGATGAAAAGACCCTGTGAAAAGCTGGATTCATCACTGAGACAAGGTAATATGTACCTGGGCATGTCTAGTGGTGGATGTGTGTAAGCAAAGGGGGTAATTGAAAAAAGAAAGTTAAAAAAAAAAAACACACCTGGTTGGAAGGTGCTGCTCTTGGTTTTTTTTTTTCTCTTTTCTTGCAGGGGTCAAGATGGATCCGACGGAGATGGCTCAGTGGATGGCAGCCCAATTCAGCAAGCAGCAGGAGCTATCACAGCAGGCCCAGGACACTGCTATGAAGGCCTTAATGGAACAGCAGAAACCAGTGCTTGATCTGGTGCAAGCTCTAGTTCAGCTGCAGAGCCAAAGTGGAACAGATGCAAGACCAGCAGTTAGTACTGGTGCACCACATGTGAACACTGTGGGACTCAATCAAGGGATTGGGGCATTTAATTTTGGGGAATTAACTCCAGAAGATAATGTTGATGATTTTCTAGAGTCTTTTGAAAGAGTGGCACAGGCTTTAACATGGCCAGAGACCCAGTGGGCAGTAAGGCTGGCAGCCTCATTAACTGGTGAGGCACTAGCAGCTTACAGAGCAATGCCAGCAGCCCAGGCTTTGATTTATAAGGATGTAAAGGCAGCTATTAGAGATCGCCTAGGGTTGTCAATTTCAGAGTATAGGCGAATGTTTAGAGCTGTTACATTGAAAGTGGGTGAGACACCCAGGGCTCTGAGTCAGAGAATTAGAAGTCTAGCTGTAAAATGGTTGGAGCCTGAGCAAAAGACAGTAGAAATGTTGTTAGATATTATAATGCTGGAACAATTTATGCTTGGGGTACCGAAAGATTTGAATGTTTTTCTTATACAGCAAAATTGCCAAAATCTTGGAGAGGCAACCATGCTAGCAGAGAGATTCTTGGAAGCCACGCAGGCTTGCCATAGAATGGGTGGCCCTCTAAAGATGGATGCTGAGGCTAGATGTGCTGTATCAGAAAAAGGAATAATTAGGAATGTTTCTAAAAATGAATGTACTGTATCAAACCAGATGACACAGTGGAATAGAAAGAAATGTTTCAAGTGTGGAAAATTGGGACATTTTGAGAAGAGATGCCAGACACACACTAGTTTAATGGGTCTGGATTTAAAACAACCCAAGGAAGGATTTCTTTTGATGGTTGATGTGCAGGGAATTACCACAAATGCATTATTAGACTCTGGGGCAGACCAGAGTATGATGTCAAAAGGGCTTTGGAAGAGGATAGAGGCCCAAGAAAGATTTGTGCCTAGAACCCCTGAAAGCCAAGTTCACATCAGATGCATTCATGGTGCTGCATCATCATATCCCACCTATAGGCTTAAGGTTAAGTACCTGGGGGAACAAGAGGAAGTCCTGTTAGCAGTGGTGCCTAGGCTACCCTTTGATTTGGTTCTAGGAAGAGACTGGCCAAGATTTAAGCAGGGTCTAGTGGAAGGACTAGGAAAAAAGGAGGGAGAAGGTTTAATGGTAGTAGCTCCCGGGCCTTTATTTGGAAGTCCTCAGACCCCAGCTAAAAAGATGGTTAAGCGTCCAGAAGACCAAGCTACCCCAAAGCAGATATTCGTCCTAAAGTACCATAAGGTCTCTGAGAAGGCCCAAGCTCCTAAGCGGGCAACCCCTCAGTCTGCTGGGTTTGACCTATGCAGCATAGAAAATGTGACTGTACCTAGCCAAGGGAGAGCCCTGGTTGACACCGGTCTCCAAGTGGAAATACCAATTGGATGTTATGGGAGAGTAGCGCCAAGGTCCGGATTAGCCCTTAAATATTTCATCGATGTGGGTGCGGGAGTAATTGATCCCGATTACAGGGGCAATATTAAAGTTCTGTTGTTTAACTTTGGACGGAATGAGTATCATGTGAAGACAGGAGACAAAATTGCCCAATTGATTTGTGAGAGGCTGGGTTTTCCACCTGTGGAGGAGGTCACATCCCTAGAGAATTCTGAACGTGGAGCCAAAGGCTTTGGTTCTACTGATGTCAAAGGGGTTAAAAGCTTAGCTGCCACCTGTGCCCGAGAGAGGGAGGTGAGTGAAGAGGAAGATTTGGGACCCCAGGTATCTGATTGTAAAGAAAAATCAGAGCCCCAAATAGGTGAGGACCTGACAATGGTACAACAGGAAGAAATTAGGAAGATGCTTAAGGAATTCCCAGATGTGTTGACACCCATACCTGGGGAGACCCATTTGGTGGCCCATGAAATAATAACTCCACCTGGGAAATTGGTTCGTCAAAGGCCATACCGCTTGCCTGAAGCCAAAAGAGAGGAGGTAGTGGCACAAGTCCAGGAGATGTTGGACATGGGGGTAATAGAGGAGTCAAAGAGTCCCTGGAATAGCCCCATAGTCCTGGTGCCGAAGCCTGATGGATCCTTAAGATTTTGTATTGACTTCCGGCAGGTAAACGCCATATCAGTTTTTGATGCATATCCAATGCCAAGAATTGAGGAGCTGCTAGACCAGCTGGGACAGGCTCAATACTTAACCACCCTTGATATGACAAAAGGATATTGGCAAATCCCGCTCACCAGGGAGTCGAAGCCGAAAACTGCGTTCAGCACCCCCGTTGGCCTTTTCCAGTTCAAGAGGATGCCTTTCGGACTGCATGGAGCAGCGGCTACCTGCCAAAGGTTAGTGGATCAGGTACTTCGACCCCACCAAAGTTATGCTTTTGCATACATGGATGATGTCATAATCCATAGTAACACCTGGGCGGAGCATTTGAAGAGGATCAGGGCAGTCTTGTGCTCTATGAAGCAAGCGGGAATCACTTTAAACCCGAAGAAGTGTGCCTTTGCAAATAGGGAGGTAAATACCTAGGCCACCTAGTGGGAAGAGGAAAAATTAAACCTCTATTAAGCAAAATAGATAGCATCAGGAATTTTCCTCCTCCAACAACCAAGAAACAACTAAGAAGTTTCTTAGGACTTATTGGATACTACCGCCGGTTTATACCGCAATTCGCAGAGAAAAGTGCCATTTTCACGGATATGCTGCGAAAGAATTGTCCAAACCAGATAAAGTGGACACCAGAAGCTGAAAAAGCGTTTTCAGTATTAAAGGAAAAATTGTGTACAGGACCGGTACTGAAAGGAGTAGACTTCAAGAAACCCTTTCTGGTTCAAACCGATGCATCGGATGTAGGGCTAGGAGCAGTCCTATCCCAGTGCCATGATGGGGAGGAGCATCCTGTGATGTACCTGAGCAGGAAGTTGTCACTGGCTGAACAAAAGTATTCCACGATAGAAAAAGAGTGTTTGGCTATCAAGTGGTCAGTGGAGGCGTTAAGGTTTTACCTTACAGGGAGAAAGTTCCAGTTGGTCACGGACCATGCCCCACTTAAGTGGTTGCAGCAAATGAAGAACCACAATGCCAGGTTGACACGCTGGTACATGGCCTTACAGGCGTTTGATTTCCAAGTTGAACATCGTGCCGGGAAGTTACACAAGAATGCGGATGCACTTTCCCGTATTACGGACTGTAGAGAAGAAGTTTCACCAGTAAAACCAGTCCGTAATAACTTAAGCAGGGGGGTATGTGATAAGGAAGCTTATCATAGCTCAGGTAGGAGCTATAGAAAAGATGATGTGACTCTGAACAAGCAACCTGTCAGTTCTGGTAGAAGTGAGAAAACAGAGCTTTCACATAAAAGACTACCAGTCCCAGAATGCACCAGGTTTCCAGCAGCCATGAGAGGGGCTGAAGTGAGAAAATGTGTGTGCAATCAAGAGAGCTATGAGGTAATCCATAAGCACTCATCTCAAAGGGCAGGGCCTGATTCAAGACAGCTGCGCTGTGTTAGGGAGCAGCACACATTAGAACAGGATAAGAATAGAGCTTATTCTTCAGATAACAGTTACTACAAGCTCCAGCCCAGCTTCAGGGAGAGTTTCAAGAACAGCTTCAGGAAGAGATACAGAGGGGAGAGCTTCAGCAACGGCTACAAGCACCAGTATCACCTGGAGAAACAGAAGCCAAGCCAAGCAGATAGAGAGAGAAGGAAACTCTCTGGAAGGAAGAGAAGAAAGGCCATTGGAAGGTCTGGGAGATTCCAAGGCAGTACTCATACTGGGAGGTATTCCAAAAGCCAGCAGAGTCCATTGGACTGGATTCAGCCAGAGGAATGGAGTGGCAGAGATAAGAATCACCAGTGGCTATCTGGAAGAGAGAAGACTGCATGTGGAAGGGACTTTCAGACCAAGGCCAGAAGGTATGTGAGAGAAGATCCAGTGTCCAGGGATCAAGATTGGAAGGCTGGACATCAGAATTGGATTACATATTGGCCAGGCTATACAGAGAGGAATAATGATAGCAGGAGAGGCTCAGGTATGAACACTGATCCAGACCCTATCTATAATAGAGAATGGCAGCAAGGGAATGAGCATTCTCATGATAGTGCCTTAATGAAAGACTCGTCTGTGCCAATGTATGATAATGACCCTATGCTGATTGATACAGCAGATGAAAGTACAGTTTATATGGACTGTTCTCTATCTAAATGCTATTGCTAGTTTTTCTGTGAGCAAACACATCAGCCATCACAAAGAAACCTAACTTTGTTCTTTATTTCCACTGCAAACAGCTCTTAAAGCAGGATTTGGGCTCACACAGTAGCAGCCAGCCAGCTAAAGGCTTTCAGCTGGTCCATTGATAGTAATTAGGGCTGCACCTGATTGTGTGTGTGAGCAAGGGAGAATCACTGCTGAGATCAGCGTGGAAAATAAGCAGAAGTTAACCTAACCAGCAAAGTTTATTCTTTTCGTTGTGCCTTTGTATTTGGTAATTATTTGCTAAGAAAACATTAGCTAATTGCCTGACAAGCTGAAGGTTGTTTTCTGGTTTACTTTGTGATTTTTGTTATCCATTTTAAACACTGCAAGCAAGTAACCTCATTTATAGTGCTATCAAGCATACATGTGCTGGGTAAATTAAACCCCATCAATAAAAGAAGTATTTTATTGATCTTACCACTTGGTTTCACAACTCAAATTATTGTCATCAGCTGTGTTTGGGAGTGAATGAACTACAATACCCACAATACCTTGCAAGAATCATATGAATATATGCATCGTCAAGATTGTGTAAGTTCTCACCCTAGGCAGCCGTCTGACAACCCTCTTAGATCTCTCACCTCAAAAGGATCTCTTTTTGACACCATAATTAATGAGTAGCTTACACAAATCCTTGTGAACACTGCAATTTTAAAATCAGTCCAACAGCACTCTCACTGAGAACAGTGTATACGATAGATTCTAGTTATACGTGAGAGATGAGCCATATTTCTTTCTATTGGGATTGATGTTATAAAATGCTGCAAAATAATAGTTTTATATTGTAAGGATTTTACCCAAATTGTTCCTATTTTAGAATGAGCATATGTCCACTTAGCATTGGACCAATTAAGTTGATGGGAAAGGGACACTGTTTACTCATACTGTTATGCTTATTGAGAAGAATCTAAATTTATATTTTCTGCCTACCATTTGTTTACACCAATATTAAGTTATTAACAATTGTTTGATATTCTTAGCAGGCAGCCTTGCCAAATAAGGATACATTAGTATGGTATAAAAAACATGAAAGGGACCTATGTATGTGATTGGTGGAATGATGCAGGTGATGGGGGAGTGTTGTGAGGGATGACGTGGGATATTAAAAAGGAGAAACTGTGATAGACAATAAACTGATGAAGGTAATTTGAAGTGATGTATTTGCCTAATGAATATGTAAACAAAAAATTATGAGCACTTTATTCAACTATGCCGTCTCCAGAAGCTTCAATTCAGGAAGTCATACTCAACAATTGGAAATAGATACTTGGAGACAGGCTAGGTGCACCTTGCACCCTGATGAGCTTTGGAAAACCCACACTGGCCATGTGGTACTTCCGGATGCTTTTTGCCTCACTTTTCCTCTGTATGTCCTAGCCAGGCATGCAGAGGCAAAGGGGGATGATTTGATGACAAATTCTCACACAATTGGGTATAATTCTAAAACTTGCCAAAATTGCAGATCACGTGTGTGCAATTTGTCTGATCTGTAAACATGTAAAGGTCAGTCAAGGGCATAATGGAATATTTCCTACAAGCAAATGAATTTCCAGTGATAGAGAGACAAGGAGTTAATCAAATTGCGAGATAAGATTGACACCATACGAGATAGTTACTGGTAGACTGCTGAAAGTTTATAAAGCAATACTTATTATTTATAGGATATGATCTTAGTAAATATAGCTGAAATTAAGTTTATCTTATTGTGAAATCTAATCTAGAATATTTAGTCTTTTCATTTAATATTGGTGCTGCTCTTCTGAATGAGGCCTGGAGCCATGTCACCAATTACAATCCAGAGAGTCCAGCAGAGAGAATTGGCCAGAGTCCAGATGGAGCAGACCATCCCAAGAAATCCGAACTACACACCGCAGAAATGTGTGAGGGAGTCCCTATCTGCATCAGTGTGTCACAATGAAAGAAAGGCCAAGATGTCCACCTATAAGAATGAGAGGTTCAACTTTTGAGAGAGGCCAAGCTTGAACTTCAGAGAAAGGTGAAATACACTACGAAGTCCTGAAGAACTGCTGAGAAGCAGGCCCAAATTATCTGAAAGTGGACTTTTGTGAACTTTTGTGAATGATTTTTTTTTGTCTTATGTATTGTTATTGTTTCCTTGGAAAGTAACTGTAATTCTAGTATCTCGGATTTTTTTCTGCTGAACATCATGTGCCCAAGTGCTTATGTCACCTGTTCCCCAGATCTTAGTTATTGCTGTGGTTTCTCTTTCTCCTGCTCATACTGCTTTTTGAACCCACGGGTGGTCAATAATGTAAAACATGAAAGACCAGATTCATAGCTGGTGGAGGTAGAAGTAGTTGTAATATGATTGAGGTTGTTAGTCCCTCACCACTTGCTCCACTACCCTCAATATATAACTGGTAGATCGAAGTCCATGGGGCAGATGTACAGTGGAAAAAGTTCTGAATGTGCAGGTGAAATGAGTCCCCCACTGCATGGGGAACTAATAAAGGTAGCTGAGACCTACAAGCCTTCTTATCCCCTCAAGCATTTACCTTAATGCTATCCACTATGTTTTATTTCTAAATGAATTACAAAGGCGATTCAGCCATTGCTTACGTACAATATCCTTGTTGATCCACGGGTGGAATGTATTACTAATTAAAGATTTATTTGGATTTTTGGATCAGCAAAGCTTCCTTGGTTAAAGCCATGTTGGCCATCTCCCATTAAGCCATGACTATCTAAATGTTCATCAATTTTCTTCCTTATAATGGTTTCTACCATTTTTCCCAGTACTGACGTCAGGCTCACCAGTCTATAGTTTCCCGGATCACCCCTGGAACCTTTTTTAAAAATTGGCATTACATTGGCCATCCTCCAGTGTTCAGGTCCATTTAAGCCAGTGTCCTGTTTCCAACAGTGGCCAATCCAGGTCACAAGCACCTGACATATCCCAAAAGTAACCAGTTCCATGCTGCTTATCCCATAAATAGGGGTTTTCTCTCAGATGACCTTAATAACTTTTCCTCCAGAAATTTGTCCAAATCTTTTTTAAACCCAGCTACATTATTTGCTTTTATCACATTCTCCACCAATGAGTTCCAAAGCTTAATTTGTTGAAAGAAAACATTTTTTCTCCTATTTGTTTTAAATACACTACTTCGTAATTTCCTAGCATTTCCTTTAGTCTTTGTACTTTTTGAAAGACTAAGCTATCGCTTTGAATTTACCCATTCCACTCCACTCAGGATTTTATAGACCTCTATCATAATTCTCCTCAGGCATCTCTTCTCCAAGCCGAATAATCCTGACCTCTTTAGCCTTTCCTAATAGCAGAGTTGTCTAATACTATTTCTTTTTTTGAGATGTGGAGACTAGAAATGCACAGAAACTCAAAGTATGGTCGCACCATGGAGTTATACAGAAGCATTATGATATATTGTTTTCTTCTCTATACCTTTTCTAATGATTCCTAACATTCTGTTTGCTTTTTTGGCTACTGCACAATGAACAGAAGATTTCAATGTATTGTCTACAATCACAGACAGATCCTTTTCGAGTGGTGACTCTTAATGTTAAATCTAGCATTGTGCATTTATAGTTTGGGTTATTCTTCCCTATATCCATCACTTTGCACTTGGCCAGATTAGATTTCATCTGCCATTTGGATGCCCAGTCTGCCAGCCTCACAAGGTCCTCCTTAAATTTCTCACAATTCACATATGATTTAACAACTTTCAATAATTTTGTGCCATCTTCAAATTTAATCACTCGCTTGTTATTACCAATTTCAGATCATATATAAATATGTTAAAAAGCACTGATCTTGGAACAGATCATTGGGGTACTCCACTGATAGAAAATGACCATTTAACCCTATCTCATAAAGAATGAAAAAAACCTTGAAAGGGTTCAGAGGAAAGGAACCAAAATGATTTGGAGCCTGTGCCAGAAGAAGTATGAAAAGTGACTTAAAGATCTAAATATGTATACAATAAAGGAAAGGAGAGGAGAGATATAATACAGATGTTCAAATACTTAAAGGGTATTAATGAACAAACAAATCTTTTTCAAAGAAGGGGAAGGACATGCTAGGGAGATAACGTTTCTAGATGAAATAAATGACTGCTTCTTGGAGCAGCTGGTTTATGAACCGACCAGAGGGGAAGTCATTTTGGACCTAGTCCTTGGTGGAACACCAGATCTGGTGAAAGAGATAAGGGTGTTGGGGCCACTTGGCAATAGAGATCATAGCATGATCGTGTTTGATTTAATTAATGGAAGAGGGAGTGTAAGGCAATCCACAGTACTACCATTTAACTTTCGAAAGGGAGACTATGATAAAATGAGAAAAATAGTTAAGAAAAAACTAAAAGGAGCAGTTGCAAAGGCTTACATCAAGCTTCGGTGAGGTTTAAAAATACTATCTTGGAAGCCCAGACCAGCTGTATTCCACGCTTTAAGAAAAGTGGAAGAACGTCCAAAAAACTGCCAGCATGGTTTAAAGGTGAGGTCAGAGAGGCTGTAGTTGCCAAAAAAAGCATCTTTCAGGAAATGGAAAAAAGAGCCAAATGACAAAAACTGGAAACAGCACAAGCACTGGCAAGTTAAATGCAAGGCATTGATAAGGCAGGCAAAGGAAGAATTTGAGAAGAAGCTTGCTGTGGAAGCAAAAATGCGTAATAAAGACTTTTTCAAGTACATTCGTAGCAAAAGCCTGCGAGAGTCATTTGGACCATTAGATGATAGAGGGGTAAAAGGGGCACTAAGAGAGGACAAGGCCATAGCAGAGAGACTGAATGAATTCTTTGCTTCAGTCTTTACTGAGGAAGATGTAGGGATTCTTACCCGTGACTGAAGTGGTATTTAAATGTGATCCTGCGGAAGAATTAAAGGAAATATCGATACTCCGGGAAGATGAATTACAACTATTTGATAAACTGAAGAGTAGTAAATCACTTGGACCGGATGATATACATCCAAGGGTGTTGAAAGAATTGAAATATGAGATTGCAGACCTGCTATTGGTAATCTGTGAACTATCATTAAAATCATCTGTAATACCTGAAGATTGGAGGATGGTCAATGTAACGCCAATTTTTAAAAAGGGTTCCAGGGGTGATCCGGGAAACTACAGACTGGTGAGCCTGACCTCAGTACCAGGAAAAATGGTAAAAACCATCATAAAGAACAAAATTACTGAACATGTCGATAGTCATAGCTTAATGGGAAACAGCCAACATAGCTTTAGACATGGAAGATCTTGTCTTACTAATATGTTATGTTTTCTTTGAAGGTGTGAATAAACAGGTAGACAAAGGTGGGTCAGTTGATATAGTGTATCTGGACTTTCAGAAAGCCTTTGATAAGGTCCCTCATCAGAGACTTTTGGCAAAACTAAAGAGTCATGGCATATGAGGCAGTGTACTATTGTGGATCAGGAACTGGTTAAAAGATAAAAAGCAGAAGGTAGGGCTAAATGGCCAATTTTCACAATGGAGAAAGGTGAATAGTGGAGTACCCCAGGGATCTGTGCCAAGTCTGCAGCTTTTTGACATATTCATAAATGACCTGGAAAAGGGAATAACGAGTGAGGTTATCAAATTTGCAGATGACAAAAAGCTATTTAAAGTTGTTAAAACCCATGAGGATTGTGGAAAATTGCAAGAGGATCTTGATAAATTGGAAGACTGGGCATCAAAATTTAATGTGGACAAGTGCAAAGTTATGCACCTAGGGAAGAACAACCCAAACTATGGTTACACGATGCAAGGTTCCACATTAGGAACCACCACCCAGGAAAAAGATTTAGGCGTCATCTTGGATAACATATTAAAACCCTCTGCCCAGTGTGCAAAGGCAGCCAAGAGATCAAATAGAATGCTAGGTATCATAAGGAAAGGAATGGAAAATAAAACAAAGGATATTATAATGCCTCTGTATCGTTCCATGGTGCGACCGCACCTTAAATATTGCGTGCAATTCTGGTCACCGTATCTTAAAAAGGATATAGCGTTATTAGAAAAGGTTCAGAGAAGAGCCACCATAATGGTAAAGGGGATGGAAGGATACCCCTATGAAGAAAGGCTAAAAAGGTTAGGGCTCTTTAACATGAACAGAGACGGCTGAGGGGAGATATGATATAAGTCTATAAATTAATGAAGGGAGTGGAACGGGTAAACATAGATCGATTGTTTACGTCATCAGAATATAGAAAGACTAGGGGACATGCAATGAAGCTACAGGGTAAACTATTTAAGACTAATAAGAGAAAATATTTTTTCACTCAACGTGTAATCAAACTCTGGAATTTGTTACCAGAGGATGTAGTAAAGGCTGTTAGTGTAGCTGGGTTTAAAAAAGGTTTGGACAAGTTCCTGGAGGAAATATCCATAAACCATTATTAAGAAGGGACCCAAGATATCAATGCTTGACCCAGTACAAGCATTGCGGAACCTGTGTCTTTTGGGGAAACTGCTAGGTACGAATGACCTAGATTGGCCACTGTTGGAGACAGGATACTGGGCTTGATGGACATTGGTCTGACCCAGTATGGCATATCTTATGTTCTTTTCTCAGGGGCTCTTGTTTTCAGTTTGGGTAAAATCACAAGGCAGCAGTAGGAGATGGAGGATTTAAACTCGGGCTTCATCTGGTTCTTAGTCTGCTGCTTGAATCACTAGGCTACAACTCCACTCCATGGTCTCCTGTATAGCCCACCCTCACAATTTCTCTACCACCCAGGAAAAAGATTTAGGTGTCTTCATGGATAACATGTTAAAACCCTCCACCCAGTGTGCAGCGGTGGCCAAGAGAGCAAATGGAATACTAGGTATCTTAAGGAAAGGAATGGAAAATAAAACAAAGGATACTATAATGCCTCTGTATCATTCAATGGTGTGACTGCACCTTGAATATTGTATGCAGTTCTGGTTGCCATATCTTAAAAAGGATATAGCGTTATTAGAAAAGGTTCAGAGAAGGATACCCCTATGAAGAAAGGCTAAAAAGGTTAGGGCTCTTTAACCTGGAAGAGACGGCTGAGGGGAGATGTGATAGAGGTCTATAAATTAATGAATGGAGTGGAACTGGTAAACGTAGATCAATTGTATACGTCATCAGAATATAGAAAGACTAGGGGACATGCAATGAAGCTACAGGGTAACCTATTTAAGACTAATAAAAGAAAATATTTTTTCTCTCAACGTGTAATCAAACTCTGGAATTTTTTACTGGAGGATGTAGTACAAGCTGTTAGTGTAGCTGGGTTTAAAAAAGGTTTGGACAAGTTTCTGGAGAAAAGGTCCATAAATCATTTAAAAGGGACCCAGGATATTACTGCATGACCCAATACAAGCTTTGTGAAACCTGTGTCTTTTGGGGAAACTGCTAGGTACGTGTGACCTAGGTTGGCCATTGTTGGAAACAGGATACTGGGTTTGATGGACCTTGGTCTGACATAGTATGGCATATCTTATGTTCTTATGTAAGCTGTAAAACTAGAGGGCATAAAATGAAGCTACAAGGAGGTAAACTTAAAAGCAACGTCAGGAAATACTTTTTCACTGAAAGGGTGTTGGATGCTTGGAATACCCTTCCGATTGAGATGGTGAGAGCAAATATAGTGACAGAATTCAAAATGGCATGGGACAGACACAATGGATCCCTTGATAGCAAGAGGATTCAATTAAAACAAACAAATATCTTTTATACTTTATCGAATAGAGGGGGTGACCTGCATGGAAGGGAGGGTAACTACTACTCTAGCCACTTACTGGGCAGCATAGATGGACCATTCTGGTTTTATCTGCCTTCATATACTATGTTATGTTAACCTTACTCTGTTTTCTTTCTCTCTCAACCAGTTTCCTATGACTTGACTTTTTTAAGAGTTTCTCATGTGGGACTTTGTCAAATGCTTTCTTAATGTCTAAAGAAACTATATCAACCGGCTCATCCTTTATCCACATGTTTATTCACTCCTTCAAAGAAATGGAACCGATTGATAAGGCAAGATTTCCCCTATTTAAATTCATTTTGACTTTGTCCCATTAAACTACTGTATTTCTTTGCATGTGTTCAGTAATTCTATTCTTTATGATGGCTTCCACCATTCTGCCTGGCACTGACATTAGACTCACTGGTCTATATTTCCTGGAGTACCCCGAGCCCTTTTTAAAAGCTGGCATTATGTTGGCCACCCTCCAGTCTTCTGGTACCATAAATGATTTTAATGCTAGGTTAAAAATTAATAGTAACTCTGCAATTTCATCTTTGAATACTTTCAGCACTCTTGGTTGTACGAGGTGTGACAAAAAAGAAACAAGACTGTCCCATAAATGTTTTATTACAAAATCTACAGAGAAATTACGCATTGTCCCCTTCAAAGTAATTCCCCCCCCCCCTGAGTTAATGCGCCTCTGCATTCGCTTCTGCCATGTATGGAAGCACTTGGTAAAGTCCTCTTCCTTGAGGTCCCTCAGCTCCCTCGTCACAGCGGCCTTGATCTCTTCTATAGAGGCAAAATTAATTCCTTTGAGCACAGTCTTCAGCCTGAGGAAGAGCCAGAAGTCGCATGGTGCGATATCTGAGGAATAAGGAGGGTGGTTGAGAGCTGTGATCTGTTTGTTGGCCAAGAACTGCCTCACACTGAGTGCGGTTTGTGTGGGCTCATTATCATGGTGGAGCAGCCATGACTTGTCTCTCCACAGAGTCCGCCTGCTGTGCCGAACCCAGTCATGGAGGCAATTGAGGACCTGCTGGTAGAAGTGCTGGTTGACTGTCTGACCCTCAGGCACAAACTCATGATGGACCACTCCCTTCTGGTTGAAGAATGCAATCTGCATGACCTTGATCCTTGATTTGGACATGCGCGCCTTCTTGGGTCTGGGGGACAGTCTTCTACTGCAGGCTCTGTCTCTTGCTTTCAGTGTCATACTGGAAGACCCAAGTCTCGTCTCCTGTGATGACTCGGCCAACGAACTCTGGATCTTCTCCGATCTTCTCTAGCAAGTCTCAACAAAGATTGACCCGGTGCTCCTTCTGTTCATCTGATAAAAGATTGGGCACCATCTTGGCGCACACCTTCCACATCCCCAGCTCCTGCACCAAGATGGTCTGCACTGACTCCCTGTTCAGGCTGAGCTCCTCAGCTATCATCCGCACCATCAAGCTGCGATCACTCCATACCAGCTGGTTCACTCTGTCAATGTTCTCAGCCGTCTTTGTCGTGGAAGGCCATCCTGACTTGGGGTCATCCTCTGCCTCCTCATGGCCAGTCTTGAAGTGTTTGTGCCACTCGAAGACTTGCAGCCTTGACATTGCATCTTCTCCGTAATTTTTTTGGAGAAGTTGGAGACACTCAGTTGGGCCCTTCTCCAACTTAACCAGAAATTTCAAGTTGATTCTTTGCTCTATATTTTTGCCACCTCCAGTTGCGTGACAAAGTGATGGCACAGTGTACTACAAAAATGGCATTGCCTTTAACCTTTCCCGGCATTCGCGGCTTCATTGAAATGGCTGCCAGTGGGAAAGTAAAGGTTCTTCACACTGGCTGGCTGTGCAGAGGGAGCGCGGGCTTCCCCAGCTCCCTCTGCAGCCCCTTAGACGGCGCGGGGCTATTTGGGGGGGGCGGCTAGGACTGGATGGGCTGTGATGGGGTGGGGGGAAACGGACTGGAAATGGGCTATGATGGGGGGGGGGAACGGACTGGAAATGGGCTGTGATGGGGGGGACGGACGGACTGAAAATGGGCTGGGATGGGGGAAACAGACTGGAAATGGGCTGTGATGGGGGGGGGGACAGACGGGAAATGGGCTGTGATGTGGGGGGGGGATAAAGGACAGGACATGGGCTGTGTTGGGGGGGAAAGGACAAATTGGGCGGGGATGGGGGAAACAGACTGGAAATGGGCTGTGGTGGGGGGGAGAACAGACTGGAAATGGGCTGTGATGGGGGGAACGGACTACAATTGGGCTGTGATGGGGGAGGACTGCAAATGGGCTGTGATGGTGGGGGGATAGGACTGCAAATGGGCTGTGATGGTGGGGGAATGGACGAAATGGGCTGATGAAGAGCTGGATTAGGACTGCAAATGGTCTGTGATGGTGGGGGGGATAGGACTGGAAATGGGCTGTGATGGGGGGAGGACTGCAAATGGTCTGTGATGGTGGGGGGATAGGACTGGAAATGGGCTGTGATGGTGGGGACGGACGGACTGAAAATGGGCTGGGATGGGGGAAACAGACTGGAAATGGGCTGTGATGTGGGGGGGGGGAACAGACTGGAAATGGGCTGTGATGGGGGGAACGGACAAATAGGGCTGGGATGGGGGGAAACAGACTGGAAATGGGCTGTGGTGGGGGGGAGAACAGACTGGAAATGGGCTGTGATGGGGGGAACGGACTACAATTGGGCTGGGATGGGGGGAGGACTGCAAATGGGCTGTGATGGTGGGGGATAGGACTGCAAATGGGCTGTGATGGTGGGGGGAATGGACAAAATGGGCTGTGATGGGGGGGAACTTGGACTGGAAATGGGCTGATGAAGAGCTGGATTAGGACTGGAAATGGGCTTATGGGGGCTGGAATAGGGCGAAGTGGGCTGACGAAGGGGCTAGGATTGGAAATTAGCTGATGGGGGAGCGTGGAGGAAATGGGCTGATGAGGGACTGGAATGGAACTGGAAAAGAGCATATGGGGGCTAGGACTGGAAATGGGCTGATGAGGAGCTAGGATAGGACTAGAAATGGGCTGATGGGGGAACGTAGACTGCAAATGGGTGATGGGCTGGAATAGGACTGGAAATGGGCTGATGGGGGCTGGAATAGGACTGGAAGTGAGCTGATGGGAGTTGGAAAAGGGCTGGAAATGGGCTGATGGGGAGCTTGGAGTGGAAATGGGCTGATGGGGGGGCTGGAAAGAAACTGGAAAACAGCATATGGGAGGCTAGGACTGGAAATGGGCTGATGTGGAAGCTTGGGAGACTGGGACTAGAAGGGGGCAGATGCTGGGTGGGTCTAGAACTATAAAGGAGCTGATTTTGGGGGAGGACTAGAAAGGGATGGGAAATGAGGATGGAGAGGGGAAAAGATATTTTGTGTGGGAGGGAAGAAAAGTCTACGAAGGGCCGGGTATTGGAAGAGTAAGTGTAGATTGAGAATGGAAGGGTGAAATTTGAGTGGATGATGAAGCAATAAGGAAAGAAATGGAGGAAAGCACAAAAGGGGAAAGATCAGTATGTTAAAGCAGATATAGAGAAAAAATTTGGAAAAAAATCTAAAAGAGAAGAAAGGAAAATGGATAACGCACAGAAGACACAAAGAAACCAGAAGAAAATGACTGGAGCAATTGCAACTGAAAAGAAAATGCACAAGCAACAAAAGGTAGAAAAATACTTTTTTATTTTGAATTTATTAACTGGAATATATCAGCTCTGGGAAATGTGCATTGTTAACATCTTTTGTCTTTTGTTTAGTACAAGAGGAAATTAATTTGTAGTTTTATTTCTCCAGTGTTGTTGTACATCCCAAGTTTGGCTTTTGGGGTTCCCAGTTTAATTATTGTCTTCCTATTTCTAAATTGTGATCCCTTGTTCTTTGGAGACGGTCTATATTCTGCATTTTAACCAAGCTGAGGTATTCTGTTCATGTAGTTTCTATTTGACCATGTCACTTGTTCTCTTTCCCCAGTAGGAGATGCATTGGTATTCTCTGAGATGTATTGGTATAATATTTGCAGTGTTGCCTTTTGATAGGTAGGGTTTGGTGCTTTGTGAGTCCTGGCAGAGCTGTTATGATATGGTGGATTTGCTATGAGTTCTAAAAGGTCAGTGTTTATAGTACTTCCTAATGGGCCTGGCGGTTGGCACTGGAATATAGTAATGTAGAAATCTGTTAGTCTTTCTTTATCCAGACACTCATTAAGAAGCATGTTTACTAAAAATGCATGTTAACATTATGCAAGTATTTATGCAAATGAGGCTCCCTATGCAAATGAGGCCCCGCAATTAATCTCTGCACATGGCCCCGCACCCCCCTTGGGCCGCCCCTGTGCATTTGATATAGCGAATCATCAATTTTTGTTATGCTTAACTTATTTAGATATTGCCTCCACTGTCTGGAGTTAGATAAATCCATATTTAGATAACAGGATGCAGCAGGTAAGAGTCAGAGTTAATACGTCTTCATGGTGACCATTGGAAAATAGATTGGTGCAAGCATCTGTATGGTTCGGTACATTATTCATTATATTTTTGTACAATCTGCAAACTACTTACCAATTTTGGAGTGGTGGATTATTTGTACATAGATGACATTCAGTTTTTATATGAATGACATTCACTTTTGATAATGCTTTTTTACAGATGTCCAATAGCAGGTTAGGGCTCACTATCAGTAGAACAGAACAGATGGTTCTTAGTTGAGCAGGAGTCCCAGACATTCCCTTGAAGATTAAGGAGCCAGTGCAAAAAAGTGTGCTAGGCTCTATGCACAGGCTAGCTCAGTTTTAGTGCACACTTTTGTGTGCTACCAGTGTAGAATGGAGTTCTGTACACAAGCTAACTATACAAAGACTTGAGCAGACAACAGCGCTCCGCACATTTAAATCACGGTAAATGAAGCAATTAGCTATTCAGTACAAATACAGAGAAGTGTGCCAAAGACCAGAAGGCTGAGCTCAAGACTGGGATTTTAATGCAAGGTCTGCAGAGATGTAAAGGGTTAGCACATCAGTCTGTGGTCAGCACTTGCAAGAAATTTATGCCCGTTTCTTCTTTATATTTTGAGCATAAAGCACCCACAACTTTTTTCTTGCTTTGCTCAAAGAGACTGGTGGAAAAAAAAAATGATAGAGGATGAGAAGCTAAGGAGGAGGTTTGTTGGAACAATGTTATCCGCATGTGCTGGAATGCTACCTGGTCCATAAACATTATTCTTATTCCAGCACATGCACCCAAGTGCGTGTGCTGGAATGTACAAGATCCATGTGCACTAGTGCAGATCCATGTGTGCATGCATCTGGCTTGCTGTTCGTTTTTAGTGCAGACTTTCCTTGCACAACTTATTTGCATACTGTCTGCTTACAGTAACGGCGAGCAAAGCCTTTGCATTAGACTTCCGCTGCATCCAGCTTTAGCACAAAGCTGGACAGGAATGATCCCCACTAGCTCTTGTCTAGACTGGTGTCAGATTCAAAATGGAAGCCACGCCCCAAGCAGTAGTTTCATGGTAGTGTGCTAGGGGACAAGCTGCCATGTAATGGGGATTGCTCCTGTCAGGGTTCCTTACACCGGTGCTTCTTAACCTTTTTAAATTTTGTAGCGCGCTTACTGAGTTCGTTCAACTCTCGCGGAACACCAAACCCAATTTTGCATGATCCTCACTCAGTCCCTTCCAATAGTAGAGGGAGAGCAGCACTTTTATCCTGTGTGAGTCTCATTCTGCTGTGTTCAATCTGATGTGCAACTATGTGAAATCATTCACTCAGATATGAGACTGAAGCTGGCAAAAGATATGCATAAGAAAAAGGTGCCGTCCCCCTCCTGTCAGGGGGCGCGAGGAAGGGATTAAGGCTATCTGAATTCTAGCGGGTGAATCCGGGATACTTGCTCTCTATATTGTTAGTACTAAGCAAGCAGTTCAGATTGGTGGGAGGATGGGGGAGTCCAATGGACTGTCTTCATAGAAGATTGTAGCAACCTGCTCTCAAACTATACCTAAAAGCACATTATTTTAAGATTTGTTAACATACAATATTTTTTGGGCTCAGTACAAAAGCCCGAGGGCTAGTAATATGTCCTGCTTGCAAGAGATATAATTATGTACTAGAACAAACATTTGCCAACACAAGCCAACTATTCCCAACATGTAAATTCTATGCAGCAGATATATTCCAAGTCGGAGATTTTAGTTGTGTTTCAGAGCATCCAGTTTACTCTAGGGGTAGAAAGCAGAGGGCTATTCTCTGGGGCATTTTGCAATAGAAATGGGGCAACAACCTTATGAATCTATGCCTAACCATGCCCCTATCAGTCTCTCCAAGGCACATCAAGGATTTTCCAAAGGCATACTGGTTGAAAAGCATCGCCCTAGACCACACCAGGGGGACTTTAAGGTAGTGGCCTTTGGGGGATGGAGAGCCTTGGAATGTGGATTCAGGAGGCAGGGCTTGTTTGGGGAGAAGGAATATCTTTGGGGGACACTGATCTTTCTGGAGCTGTGGCGGAAGGGACCACTAGACCATGATTTTTTATTCAAAGTGCTAAAGAAACCACACTAAGGGGTATGTTTACTAAACTGTGTTAGTTTGATTCACGTTAGGAGCCGCGGTAGAGCCAGAAATCCCAAATAAGGACATGGGCGGTACATCGTTACCGATAACGCGCGTTACAGAAATTAACGAGCGTTAGAGGGCGCCGTGGCGCGTTACCGCACGTTAAACTTAAGAAGGCACACAGACACAAAACACTGAAACAGAGCTGTAACACAATGGTTACTGCACTGACTGATGATACAGGTGTCATGGGTTCGATTCCCCAGTGTGCCTAATGCATAAGGCTGGCTGAGGCATCACCCTGTACATTTAAGTAGTGAATGAGGAGGCATTTTACGTTTATTTTCAGTAGTGTTGCCAGCAAACACACCCTCACAGTGGCGTAACCTAAGGTGCCGCATAAGGCACCCCATAAGGCACTCCATAGGCTACATTATAAAGTGCACTGTCCGCTGAGGTACCCCATAATGTCCCCTATAGAACACCCTATAATGCACCTTATAGGGCACCATATAAGGTGCCGCATGGGGCACGCTATGAGGCACTGTAAGGTTACAGTACGCTGAGGGGTTGTCGCTGGCAGCACTAATGTACATTAAAAATAGACAATGCTGCAGACAGCCCTATAAAATAACCCCATGGTGGGTTTGAACCCATGACCACTGGCCCCACAGGTAGTGAAGGAACCACTGGGCTACAGCCCCATAGCTGCTAACAACCCCCTGGCTGCCTACTGAAGGGCGTCAGGCCACCACCCAAAGCGCCCGCTGTGTTGGCCAGGATCTGGGTCAACGCACCCATATCCATGGTGCACTGCACAAGCAGATCAGCCGTGTACAGATGGTCATATGTTGAGGTGTGCCCCCCCCATCACCTAGGACTGGTGGGGGGTCCTGACCATGTGCAGCCCCACAGCACCTCAGCATGGTAGGGGGAACAGACCGTGTGTGGCACTGCCACAGAGTAGCCACAGACAGTCACATTGTGCGGGTACTGTGCCCACCCTGAGGTTGAGGTGGGGCGCCCAGCACCAGGTCCACAGCACCTTTCATGGCTGAAATACGCCATGCTGCAGGTCCCCATCAGTGTGTGATAGGTAGTTCCGTTAGACACACCTAGGATATATCTGTGTCCTGCTGTATGTCTCGGTCATGTCTAGTCCCTATGGGCGATGATGCACCCAGAATAGTGCATATCCAGTGTTGGTGCCATGGTTACCTGCTGTAGGTGAAGGGTGGGGGGTGTATGGACCCATAGGCAGATTATGTACCACCACACAACCCACCCTCTGGGGCTCAGGGTGGGAAACAGGAGCACCCACCAATAGATCCACAGTCTACCGCCCTGCAATGGTAGCAGTAGAGGGGACCATCAACCCCAGTCCTGCTGAGGAACAGACAGAGCGCTACACATCCATAACGCAATGGCAGACAGACGGCAGGCCTGGAAATGCTCAGCTGCCCCCCACCATTATCTGACATTCTCCAGCAGCAAGCCTCCAGCCGCTGCACCCTGCAAGGTGTTCCAGCAAGACACATACTAGCTGCAGACAGTCCGCCAGCTAGTCCATAGTGCATGGTCCTGAGGGAGATGCATGCACCCAGAACAGGGATGTCAGCATACACACCAAGCAGATAAGTCAGTGATTGGGCCCCAAAAGAGAACCCATAAATATCACATGAGAGAAATGCCATATAGCACTATGGGGGAACCTAGCCATGCAATGGGCACTGCTCAGTCAGGGTGAGAGTGACCTCCCAGCAGGACATGCTATGGCCACCCTATCCGTGCAGGTGGTGGCCAGGCACTACAATGTCCGAGCCATTGCCCTATGCCGTGTGCAGATGCATCCAGGTCAGGCCACCCTATCCAGGCTATTCCCACAGTACCTTGCTCCTCATTATGCACATTGGCAGGCCAATACTGGCAACAGTGCTAGCATTGAGGGCTGTGGAGGGTGTTGGCAGCCACCACACACTGGATAGACAGACACACTCTCCCCACACCTATGCCAGCATTGTGCAACTATAGAGGTGTTGGGCAGACCAGGCCACCACACCAGTCCTGGGCACAGTGCAGGCCTGGCTATGGTACGCAATACTGTAGGAGTCACTCCCCAGATTGGTAAACACTGTCAGACACAAGACCTGTAGCACATTCCACAGACATCAGAAAGGTTGCTATGATGCAGCTCACTCAGAAAATTGTACTTAACCTAGGAATTGCTATCTGCCAGTAATCATAGCAACCTTTTGATAAATGTGTACCATATTCCCCGGTTTAGGGTGGCATTACTAAGGTGTGCAAGTGCTAGTATTGGGAGATGCACGCAGAACCCAAAGTCCTGCCTCTCCAGGAGGCTTTGGATAATGGGGCCTGTGGGTGTGGGTGTGTCTGCCCCTGTTGGCTGCTGCTTTACGGCAGAGGTTCCCAACTCCAGTCCTGCGGTGCCAAACACTGTTCGGGTTTTCATGCTGTCCCTCATGAATATGCATGAGATACATCTGCATACCATGGGGGTGTCGCATAGAAATGCAGCACAGGCATCGTTATCAGAGGCAGCATGGAACTAGAATGGTGTTTGGCCCTCCAGGACTGCATTTGGGAGACTCTGCTCTAGGTAATGTGCATGTATATGGTGTCCGTGCTCTGTAGGGTAAAATGTGGGTGTCTTGGGCATGTTTACATCATCTCCAATAAAGGTGCTGTCTGTATTAGCACGTTGTAGTAGTGGGTAAAATATGGGGACTGGGTTGGCGGGAACCACAGCTGGGACTTGAACCTGTGACCCTCTGCTTCTGAATACACTGGTTTTGTGCACTGCACCACCTTGTTGTCACAGAGTCAGTACATTCCTTGGTGATACCATGACTGTTCATCAGACAGGGCCCATCTGTTGCAGTACACGGCACCCACCTACACAGGGCTAGGCCACGGTCTGCTCTGGGCAGCTGCCACTGCCCCCTCCACCACCAGTATCCCTCAGCCACCATGCTGACACGCCCTTCTGCTGGTGGTGCGCAGTCTCAGGCCATCCAGTGTGCAGGTAGGTGGCTGCCTATGGTGCGGGTTCTGGGGTAGGGGTGCCTGCATAGGTGTCCACGCTTCCCCCCAGCACCGCCTGCCAATGTTCCGTGCCCTTGGGGGTAGCTGCTGGGTACTATCCCCTGTGACACTGTGGGAAACACAGTCGTGCCCATGTTGGGCCTTCAGCAGTTGCTGTCTGGCTGCTCTGCTGCTTCAGCATTCGTATGGGCCACCTAGGCATTGCCCTAGTCCACACTGTGGCCCAGCTGCACCACAGCATGTGCCGCCTGCGGCCCTCTGTATCCCCTTCTCCGGCATCTGTCCAGTTGCCCTTCCGTCATGCCCGCCCTGATGTTGCGGGACATGTGCATGCCATAGGAACCCTGTCCGATGGTGGGGAAAACCCTGAGCAGCGCTATTTCACTGTGGGCTCATTCACCTTGTATGGGGACGGATTATAGACCCTTCCACGATTTATATCTGTTCTATGTAGCTTACTCGGGGGGGGGGAGGGGTTGATGTTTCTCATTGATACCACTATTGGCCAGCTTGGTTATGGTTTTTTTCCAGTTTGTTGGGGTCATTTTCAGTGTTTATGTGCCCTTTTGTTCTGTGCACATGTATCACACTTATCACTTTTTGTAGGTTTCCCTGCCTGGGCTGTACATTGCTGACACTGAAATGGTTTCTCTCCCCTGTAATGTGCATTTAACGGCAGGTTTTCATTCACGTTGGAATTGAGCTCTTCAGATCAGCGCGTTAGTGTGAAGGGAGCCTCTCCCCACCCACTCTCCACCCATTGACCCCTTCTCTCCGCCCTCTCTCCACCTTCTGCGGTGTTTTACCGCGCCGCGGGGGTTTACGATCGTTAACTGCGGTTAACGCGTGTAATGTAACGTTAACGATCGTTCGCACGTCATAACGCGCGTTATGATGCGCGAACGATCGTTAACATTACATTACGCGCGTTATGTACCATTACCGCAGTTTAGTAAACATACCCCTAAGAACCACTAAATACAAGCTAAATAGAAAAGCTCCTAGTAACATATTATAACAATATTATCTCTATCTCATTACATCACTTATAACAATCTCTCCACCCTCACAATTAAAATCTATATCCCATAAGGCTACTTCGAGGGAGACCGGCAGAACAACATTATTAGTACAAAATGTAACAAAAAAGGAGGAGAAAAAGACCTCAGTATAGCTTCAGTCTCCCTCTACACAGCAGAAATCTGCCAAAAGGGGAAGTGCCTCCTTACTACATCATAGGTCTAAAAAGCCTCCTCACTTGATTAACTTTTAAAGCAAAATGTATTATTTATAAAACTTTTAATGCAAAATCTATTATTTATAAACTAATAATTTTTTTATTACTTTTCCAATCTATATTTATAAAAACATGTAGATAGTAGCCAAAAACTAGGACACCTTACTCAGGTTAGCACCAAGAAAATACTTTAGAGCCAGCTCGCTCCAAACCACTATTCCTGCAACAGAAAAGAATCAAACTCACTGGAGGAATAACAAAATTCTAATGTAGTAAAATAAAGCCTTCTTAGCTTTAAATCTGCAAGTATCTCACAAAGATAAGATCGCCACCCTACAAAGATTTTTGTTTCACTGAGAAGGTTTCATCAGGGGCTTGCTTAATTCTATCATCAGGACTTCCACGCCAATGATGGCGTTTAATTGTGAGGGCGGAGACCACTGGTCTATAAATAAGAGATTGTTATAAGTGATGCAATGAGATACAGATAATATAGTGTTTTACTAGGACCTTTAAGAATGTGGCCAGAGGCATCGGGTCACGTTAGTGACCTTTTGCTCTTCGACAGGAAAAACAGCAGCGGCTTTGAGCCAGCATTATTTTTACAGGAATAACGCAGCTTGGGCCTGCCAGTTTCAACACTACACTCTTTACAGGCCGTACAAACTGGGTTGCTCCTTTAATCATGAGAATGTTGCATTGTGGCCATATTCCCTTCATTGGCTTCCTGTAGTCTCGAAAATTAAATTTACAATCTTGACCTTCATCCACTGGGCTTTAAATAACTATGGGCCCGCTATTCAAAAGGATTTATCTGGTTAGAAGAATCTACTACCTAGATAAATGCTGCTGAACCCGGTATTTAGTGACAATAACTAGCCCATGCCACTGAATATCTCCACAGACCACCCTAGCACAATCTGGATAGTGCCTGGGCGGTCCATGGGAGGGGGTGGGGCGGTCCCAGCACTTATCCAGTCAGCCATGATTTTTCCGCCTTCTAACCAGATAAGTAAGTGCATAAAGTTAGTGTGTGGTTTAGCATGCAGTAACTGTGACATGCTAACAGTACATGCTAAAAATCCCACGCTAACCAGATAGTGGGTGTTTGGGTGCAAACTGGGTGGTTTAGGGGCAGAAAATGAGTGCTGACATTGCTTTGCGGTTAGTATGGGCATCTTGGGCACACACTAACTATGGCTGTTGCTGTTAGTATGGGTGTACTCTTAACGCTACCTAAAATGGGTAGCGTTAAGTGCACCTGCTGGCCAGTTAGCTTGGTGCCATGTAGTTGCAGTGTGCTGATGGCAGGGGGACGGATGCAAATGCTCCCTGAGGTTAATGCAGGCTCAATCAAATGCTAACTTAGCGTATCTTTGTAAACTTGCCCTTTTATGTGGTTTTGAAAGCGACTCTGTGATAAAACCATATATTCAGTGCCAGAGGATATCCAACAACTGGTGCTAAATAACCAATTTCACTTTTGTCAACGGAGGCCAGTCACTTCACAAATGCATACGATGTGCCATATTGGGTCAAACCCAAGGTCCATCAAACCCAGTATCCTATTTCCAACAGTGGCTAATCTAGGTGAGGAGAACTGAACACAATATTCAAGGTGCGGTGCACCATCGAGTAATACCGAGGCATTACAGTATCCTAGGTTTTATTCTCCATTCCTTTCCTTATGATTGCTAGCAATGCTGAAACCTTATAAACTGCCATGTGAGCTATGATCCATGGGGCATCATTTACTAGATGTTCCACTGATAAAATGATTGTGTTTAACAGAAATATATAGCTACTGCTTTGCAGTCACTGGGCTGACCTTGTGGAATGTCTCCCCTAATGAGCTGAGATTAGAGGTTAATATAGCTGCATTCAGGAAAAATCTTAAAGCTTCGTTTTTTAATGAAGCGTTTAATGGGATTACTTAGGGATGCATCTTATCCATAGCAATTGTGATTTCATTCCCATCAATATTTTATTTTAATTAGGTTCAACCTGATTTGCATTTGTTTATACATTTATATGTTTTACAGTTTGAGTATTTTTTATTTATGCGTATGCATTATTGAGTTCATTAGTGTATAGAGTCAGATCTCATGATATCACTGTAAAAATGTCTTGGGATTTTCCTCTGTCAGGTTCTATGTAATCCATTCAGAATGGTAGATACTGTGGAATATAAATCTGTATAAAAGTAGAATAAAATATGCATGCACATGTATACTGTATACACATAAACATACATGGTTTAATTTTGATATATATATATATATATATATATTTGTGTGTATGTCTGTCTATATATGCGCCTCTATGGCTGACTCATCTTTAAGAAAATCTGCAACCCTTAAATCACAGTTAAGCAGATACTGCCAAATGTTACTTATTAATACTGGAAATGATGCAATTGTATCCAGGGGCTGTATTCAAAGCAAGAATCTGGGTAGTATTCAACAGTGGGAAACAACTTGTGAAGAGGCTGCTCTTGCCAGGTTACTCCAGTATGTGATATCTATGAATAATGAAATTTCTAAATCAATCAGCAGATGCAAATATTCAGTAAAGAATCTTCCTTATTAAGAACGAAGAACAGATGTTCAACCAATTGAGTTGCTTGGCTGGCTGGACATCTAACAGGGATAACAGTCTGGTATAGTTTTAGAGCTGAAGATTTAGGAAATTCATGAGGCCCCCAAAAATAACCTAATCTTTTCAGT
The DNA here is from genome assembly GCA_033557465.1 of Ichthyophis bannanicus. Classification (NCBI taxonomy): domain Eukaryota; kingdom Metazoa; phylum Chordata; class Amphibia; order Gymnophiona; family Ichthyophiidae; genus Ichthyophis; species Ichthyophis bannanicus. The sequence goes on along the minus strand of JAWIIG010000024.1, from coordinate 10,414,765 downwards.
GTAGACCCTGTTGGCCTGTACATTAGTTTGCATTTATACGTATGAATAGTCGTATATACTTCTGTGTACAGACAATTTCATCAGTATTTCAGAAAACGCTCTTTTGAACATGGAGCCTTTCCTAAAATATGTATAAGAAGGTGCAGAACGACACATGTATTTGCTGACATGTAAAGCCGGATGAACCATTTTACAAATCTACAAATGGGAAAAATCAACATAGGCAACTCAACAACTTACACAGGGTATTAAAGAGAATAATCCCCTTAATCCCGCCTGTAAAGCGCTGGTTGAAACACTTTTTTAAAAACCTATACATGCCAGGAAGCAACTGCTAGCCCTTTAAAAATAAAGCTGGGAGCATCGAGTCATGTATTAGCAGCTCAAAGCTCTTGGGCAGGAAAAATATTTTTCCAGGAATAGGCAGCTTGCAGTATTCAACTCAAGCTGGGTTCTTCAACTACATAATAAGCTGCTTGGCATCTCATTATTATACAGTATATTCCATGTTAGCTATAGCTGACATGCATTATAGTAAAATAATATGTGGGTTTTGCCTTTTAACAAATCCAAAGGGCATCTCTTGCCAATCTATGCAAGGATGGGCGTACTTAGCAAAAGAGAAGCAATGTTGCACTTTGGCTGCTGGCAAAGAGGTCCTCTTGTGGTGTTCCCCAAGCAAGGGAGACGTGCAGCCTCATATTCTCCTTGTTCTGGCTTTAAAGAAGCTAGAACAGATTAAACAGAGTGGGCATCGAAGCTCTGGATGTTTCCGCCACGCTGCGGGCAAGGGCAGATCCCCGGCTGCAACATGTCAAAAAGAAGAAACGCAGCTTAGCACAAATTGTTTGATCTTTTTGAAAAATGATGAAAAACAGCATTAGAAAACGTAGAAAAGGTATTAACCCTGGAATTACCGAGATTTTTTGCACACACTGAATACCATTGGGGTCATAAATGACCCCACAACGAATTGTAATTGTTAACCATGAAAAATTTAAACTAAACAGACAAAATATTATTCTGAATTAATTATTTATTATATGAAGGTTAAATGTTTTGAAATGTAATGCTTTATCATAAAATTACATGAAGAATAGTTGCAATGAAAGCAGTTTCTGCATGCACTTGATGAACACAGTAAAGTACTACAGTCATTTGCATGAGACACAGACAATTTGTGAATGTTCTTTGCAAACATTGCGCTTGCAGGAGGTGCAAACTATGTTGCTTTTCTTGTCTTTTTCTCTGGAACAGCAGTGACACCTTGCCCTTTTCTTTGGGATCCCGACATTGCAAACAGCATCAGTGGCTTCTTCAATGCTGGAAGAAGTCTCGCTGCAATTACTCTGAAGCAGCTGCTTTCCTAATTCCAAGAGGAATAGACGATGTCTGTGCTTTGACTTGGACTGCCATTCTGGATTTAGTGACATCCAAACAATGAAGGCATTCAAAGCACTGATGTCCAACATGTTGTAGAAGATTGTCACTGGCCAGCGTCTTGTCATTCGTTTTGTGGTATATGTGCACAACATTTGATCTGCTCCACCTTTACTAGAATTATAGTCCAAGATCATGCATGGTTTTTTGTCTGGATGTGTGTTATCTACTTCTTCTTGATCATGCAAACTGCTCAGAAGAACAACCACTTTTCCTTTCTTTGGGCAATAGGAAACCAGAGTGGTGTCATCGCAAAAGGCAAATAGTGAAGTGAATACCTCTCGGCCCTTTGCTGTTACAAATTCTGGAAGTAATTCTTTTCTGTTCTTTCGAATTGTCCCCAAAAGTGTCATTTGTTTTTCTAGCAATTTCCGTGACAAGGATAAACTGCAGAAGAAATTGTCAACAGTAACATTTCTGCCAGATCGCGTCGATCCTTCAGTGAGTTGCAACACAACCCTTTCACCCTGATTCTGTTCCCTGTTTTGTCCGAGTTCCCTTCCTGTATATACTTGAAGACGCAGAACATATGACGTTGCACTGTCACACAACATCCATAGCTTTATGCCATATTTCCCAGGTTTGCTGGGAATATATTGTCTGAACGGAACACGGCCACGAAATGTAAGCAGTTGCTCATCCACGGTAACATTTTCACCAGGAACAAAGGCGTCACTTAGAGTTGCTTCCCAGGTATCAAAAACGTGTCTGATTGGAGCAAGCTTATCCACGCCTTGTTGTTCACGTCTGTTGGTTGCATTATCAAATCTGAGAGCACAAGAAATTTGCTGAAAATGGTTACGGGCCATATTTTTGCCGAAAACAGAACGACCATCTTCAAGGTTCCACAACTGAACTATGGATTCATTTCATGACTTGTACATGCCTGAGAGGATCAGAAGTCCAAGAAAACATTGAAATTCTCCGTCTGTCAAATCTTTCCAGGTGTCGTCATAAATGTGCCTTCCTCGTTTGCTCATCCACATCATGATTTCATTCAATAAGTTCTTCCTCATGAACAAGTGGAATGCTGCGAGAGGACCATCAACATTTCGTACAGCATACCTTGTAGGACCTTGTTGTACGGGCATGACATTAGCTCTGGCGTATCTTCCAGCAGCTTGCTTTATAGGTTTCCTGTTCCATGATGTGGCATCTTTAGATACATAGGCTTCAATGGCAACATTTGTGCTTATAGTTGATGACCTCTTAGCTCCTCTATGACCACAACTAAGATTCCTCACAGATGATACTGACACCGAGGACGTCTGCCTTCTTCCCCGTCCAGCACAGCCTCGACCTTTGCCTCGACCTGTAACTTGACTCTTTGCTGCAGGCGATGTTACCGGCTCAACATCAGTCTCACATTCACTTGGTGACCAACTTCTGTTACCATCTGAATCATGACTGTCATCATCAGATTTATTGCCCAGACTTGGCTGATATGCTTCTTCGCTTGCTGAATATGCTGCATCATCAGACGACTCAGAGCCGTCACTGTCAGCATCTCGTTGCAATATTTCTCTTACTTGGGCAGCTGAATACAGTACTTTCGTTTTGACATCATAAACAATAACCTAAAATAAATAAACAAAGATAAAGTTGAATAAAACGCAAAGCAGTTTTACTATAGGTGTACAATAATCGTGATGAACGAGCTGAAAGCCTTTAGATTTCATCGGAAATAATGAGAGAACGTATGATATCAATTATAGAAAATGTGTAATTTTCATAAAATAAGAGTACAAAAAATAAATGATACATAATTAATGATAAATACCTTTGTCAGATCAAAAAATTCACAAAACTGCAAATTGTATCACGATCCAAACCGGATGTAAGCAACTGGGGTCAAAAATGACCCCACTGGTACACTCTGTGCTGCAATTCATCACTAGCGTCACCTAGCAGATGAAAATTATTCCTCTCATGGCGCAATATAAAGAGAATATTGACATGTGAAAAGTCATAAAAAGATTGCATTCTTGAACAACTAGTTTCCGAGATACGCATTGTGAAACTTGCAATGGGGTCACTTTTAACCCCATCGGTACTCCCAGAGCCGGAAAAAAAACTGAGGAAACTACTGTACGCCAAAAGGGCTGTGACATGCTCAGAATGTCACACTTTGGGGCATGTTTACTAAACTGTGCTAACAGCGCAGGGTTTACTATATGCTAAGAGCACCATGCTAACAGTTAGGGCAGGCCAACGCAATAAATGCATGAGAAAGGGCAGTGACTGGGTGAGTTAGGGGCACAGTGTGGGCACTGATGGTACCATCTTTGGCACGTGTTAACCATGATTGCTGCCATTAGCATGGGTACACTTAACGCCTATGCAATGGCTGGCGGTAAGGGTACCCATAATTGATGTACTGACCAATTAACACAATGAAGTGCGTCTGCAAGAGGACAGTGAGCAATGGTCTACGCTATTTCCCACACTAACTTTAGGGACTCACCACATGCTAATTTAGTGCATTGTAGTAAACATTCCCCTTAGTTTTGAGACATGTGAGAGCTGCTCCATCCTGGTGACATGTGATGTGTTCCTGGCTCAATCGTACTTCTTGATAGGAAAGCCACCTAACCCCTCTAAAACAATCTCCTACTGGTGAAAAAGAGAATGTCATTTCTACATATCAAGGGGCATATTCAAAGGCATTTGCATGGCTTGCGGTCCTGCAAATCGCATAAATGCAGCTCACTGGGATATTCGTGGCACTAACCCAGTTAGTGTTGTTGAATATCCCTGGTTTGGGCTGCTAAATGCCGCGAGGCTAAGGGCTTCGTGTCAGGGTGCTACGGGACAGAGCAGGGACGGCACCGTGGGTTAACCGGGCAGTGGCGATATTCAGTTGCTGCCCAGTTATCCTAACCAGCTGAAGTTACCACAGCTGAATGACTGCATGCAGCTATTTTAAATCCAATTTTTTCATATGGCATATAGGCAGGATATGGCAGCCATAATTTCCTAGATATTTTACAGAAGGCTCGCTGAATTTGAAGCCTTTTGTAAAATATATATAAGAATGCTGAGAAATACATGTGTAAATGCCGGCAGGTCCTATTAGAATGGCCATTTACTTAAACAACAAATTTCCAAAAAAGAGCATCATTACTCAAGCGTTTTCAATGTGTAGGTGCCAGATTTTACTAACCTGGGTATCTTTAAAAGTCAGTTCAAGCGATGAGCAAAATCACTTTTTTTTTAATTTTAAAGTGGTTTTAAACACCAGAGAAGTATGCACAATAGCCCCCTCAATCATGGTGCACACCCCAGATCCAAATAAACACCTAGCACACCTGGCTCAGAACAGGTTTAAGTGCCAACGGCTGCATTTCTTTTAAAGGTGTGTGTATTTTGGCATTGTAGAAGTGGAACTTCAGAGATATTTTTCGGGCCCACCCAAACTACGCCCACAATATACCCCATGGAAACTGCAGGCTGTCATTCTAAACATGTAAATAGCAGCATTTGAAAACTGCCAGGTATACATCGGGGCATTTATACGTGTACACACCGCACAAGACTTCGAAAATTACCTCCTTATTATTATTTATTTATTTATTAACATTTTTTGTATACCGCACTATTCGTTATCAGCGTGGTTTACATGGAACAAGAAACCTCAGACAAGTTACATTTATCTGGTCATTACAGTTAACAGGAAAATCAACTTGGATAACAGGAGCAACTATTTACAAAACAACTATTTACATAACAGTGTCATAGTGTCTGAAAAGCGTACTGTTAATCTGGTAAAATAGTGTAATGTGCTGTTGCGACAGGAACGTTTACGTGGTTGGAATGTAGTTATTGATATTTGGGCGTGATTGTGTTTCTTTGTTCCCTAGGAAGTATTTGAGGAATTTGATGCTTCAGGGCCTTCCTGAACTGGCTGAGATCAGAGATGGCCCTAATGTGTGATGGAAGGGTGTTCCAAAGTTTTGGGGCACATAGACTGAAGGCTCTGCTCGATGTTGTAGAGTTGTATCTTATGACTTCCTTTGGTACGATTAGCATATTTAGTTCCGTGGTTCTTCTTAGTCTGTTGGGTATGACTGGTTGTATCATCTCCGATAATGAGGTGGAGGCGAGACCTTTGTACGCTTTAAAGGCCAGAAGCAGTGTCTTGAAAGCGATTCTCGCTTGAATAGGAAGCCAGTGTAGTTGTTTTAGAAGGTGTGTTACATGGTCTCTTTTGGATACTCCAAAAAGTACTCTCGCTGCACTGTTCAAGGCGAGTTGAAGAGGATTTAAGGTAGATTGAGGAAGCCCTTGTAGTATGCAGTTTGCTTAATCGAAATGGGGAATGATTAGAGCCTGGTAAACAGTACGGAAATCGCCTGGATCAATCAGTTGGCGAAGATGTCTGAGGGAGCGGATCTTGAAGTAAATTGCTCTTATTGTGTTGGATATGTGAGTCTTCATGTCAAGGTTTTGATCAAGGGTCACTCCTAGGTATCGGATATGGGGTTTTACTTGCAGCTTGGCATCTTGAACCTCCAGGCATGTAGGTGGTATGAAGTTCGAGTTCCTTGAGATAAAGAGAACCTCCGTTTTTTTATGTTGGATTCTGAGATTTTGTGTCAGTAGCCAGTTTGATATGGCGTTGAAACAGTTGGTTAAGGGAGTGAGGTCCATCTTATCTATGCAGATCGGCATGTATAACAACACGTCATCAGCATATATCATACAATTGACATTAAAAGATCTGATGATGTTACATATAGGTTGCATGTATATGTTAAATAGTAATGATGATAGAGAGGATCCTTGTGGGACCCCTTGTCCTTGATGAAACAGATCTGATATTGCCCCATCTGATCGCACATGCTGCCATCTATCTGACAGGTATGAGTTACACCATTCGAGTACTGTTCCACAGAGGCCCTTTTCTTTTAGACGGATAATAAGAAGCTCATGACATACTGAATCGAAGGCTGCCGCAATGTCCAAAAAGATGAGTACGAATCCATGCCGGATGTTGTCAATGCCGGAGTTTAGGTTATTGAGGAGGGTGGTAAGGCGAGTTTTGACACCATGTGATTCTCTGAATCCATATTGGCATGCATCCAACGGAGCTACAGAGTCAATGTGGTCTTGTAACTGCCTATAGACCACTTTTTCAATTATTTTTGCAAGCGTAGGTATGCTGGAAATGGGTCTGTATGAGTCTGCTTTTTGTGGATCTAACTTGCAGTTTTTTAGTAAAGGTCTGATGGAGGTCTGTTTGAGAGCAGCAGGGAATGAGCCGGTGTCAAATGATAGCCTTATAATCTTGGATATTATAGGAGCGAGATCATTGCGAAGATCCTTTATCCAGAAGGCTGGGCAGGGATCAGTGTGTGCTGTGGAAGTATTGAGAGTTGAGATAATGTTTTCAATCAGTTTCAATGAGGGAGTAGTGAAGGACGTTAGAGGTGTTGGATGCCCTTGAATTGTAGGAGGAGAGGGTATTGCAATTTTATTTGTCCGGCACATCTTAGATTGTATGTAAGCAGCAAATTCTTGTGGGCTGATTTCGCACTGGTTCCTTGGCTAATCTCTTGACTAAACTAAACAGGTCATGAGGTTTATTTAGAGCACGTCTCAGGGTGTCTGTGTGGTACTGTTTCATCTTTTCTGCAATGGACTTGCGGTGAGTAGCAAGATGCTGCATATATGCAGTCTGATTGCTATTATTGTGTGACCTCCGCCATCACTTCTCAAGCTTTCGTAGTAGTCTTAGTGATTCTTTCAGTACGGAAGGAGGCCTGGCAATCTACTTCTGGTCATACCTTGTCAAGAAAATCCAGGGGCTGGATTGCTAGGAATCGGCATTGGCTCAATAGCACATAGTTTTACACTTTAATGTACTGAAGACCTAACTGAGCTTTGAAAAATTTACACAATAGTGTTCATTTGGAACTATTGAAGTAGCTTCCTTTGATGTTTCCGTAGCCTGCCACATGCACACACCGAGGTGTATAATTGTTCACCACACTCACTACGGCTTCATTATCGCACCACCACACCACTTTCTTGTTACATAACTTACCCAGCCACAACTCCAGTGTCACCAAAATAGGGAACAACTCCAAGAAGGTGATATTCTGTAAGAGTCCCTCCGCCCCCCACGCCGCTGGCCATCTGCCTGCACACCATGCCCCCCCCAAATAGATTCCTAACCCCATGCCCCCCGCCGCGTCAGTGTACAGTTGCAACTCCTCGCTCGAACACTCTTCCTTAACAAGTACAGCCGACCCATTAAAATCAGTCAAGAACAAGTCCTCGCGCATGCACCTGGAAATTCGAATATGGTGATGAGGTTTAGTAACACCAGCCGTTGCCATCGTCAACCGTCGCATGAACACTCGCCCCATCGGTATCACTCTACAAGCAAAATTCAATGACCCAATCAGAGGCTGCATTTCTCTCAAAGTGTACTTTGGCAACACCATCGCATTCGCCACCAGAACCTTCAACTTCCGAACCTTCTCCAATGGCAAGCGGGCCACCATGTCCACCGAATCCAACTCGATTCCCAAAAAGGTGATTGTAGTCGCTGGACCTTCCGTCTTCCCCTCCGCCAGCGGGACCCCCAAGTCACCAGCCACTGCCACAAAACCCTCCAACAACTCCCTACACTGAGAAGTCCGGGCCGCACCCACAAACAAAAAATCATCCAGGTAATGGACCACGTCGGCGCATCCGACCCGGCGCACCACTACCCAATGCAGAAAAGTGCTGAATTTCTCAAAGTAGGCACATGACACTGCACAGCCCATGTGCATGCATTTGTCAAAATAATACTCACCGGCAACTTGGAAACCAAGAAAATGAAAGGAAGAGGGGTGCACTGGCAACAACCGGAACGCGGACTCAATGTCCACCTTTGTCATGAGCACCCCCCGCCCTACCTTCCGAACTAGCCCAACCGCCTTATCAAATGACACGTACCGCACCATGCAGCACTCCCTCGGAATATGATCATTGACCGACGCCCCTTCAAGATAAGACAAGTTGTGAATTAACCGGAACTTACCTGGCTCTTTCTTCGGCACAATCCCTAATGGTGAAACCACAAACTTCTTAAACGGGGGCTCAGCGAACGGGCCACCTATCCGGCCCAACTTCAATTCCCCGTCCAACTTCTCCTTTACTACCGCCGCAAAACGGCGCACAGATGCAGCATTCCAAGCAGACGATGACACCACCCCCCCACGCACTGGGATCAAAAACCCATTGCTAAACCCCTCAAGCAATACTCCCCTGTCCCGCACCCTAGGGTAAAGGCACAGCCACTCGCTCAATACCTCGATCCGTATGGGCGAGGGGGCTATGCCAAAAACCGGACTCTCACTTGGCTGTCGGGAGTGCGCTCCCCACAGGCCCTCTTTTAATACATTTCGTCGCTGCATGCCCCCCTCCACAGACCAAACAGGCATGCCGAAACTTGCAATCCAGGAATGGGCAGGAGGACTTGTTGAACCTCTAGAACACGTCCCCCCCTCCCCCAGCCCCAGGCTTGCCCAGCACCCCAGCTCCTCCCACACGAAAGGACCAATTCCCCAGAGCAGTAGCCGCCCCCCCCCAATTTCACCCCACCCCCCAACCCCCACCGCACTCGACCTCACCAACATTTGTGTGAGCCACAAGTTGATATCCTGAGTGCCCCAGGACAGCGACTTATTCTCCTCCATTTATCCCGAAACTTCTCATCGTAATTAAGCCATGACCACCCGTCATGTATCTGCAATGCCTCAAGAATCGAGTCCGCATACGACAGAAGCATCCCATACTGCTCCGGATACTGCTGGCCCCATACACTGGCTAGATGCAAAAAAGCCCTTACCCAATTCACCACCGACCTCGCCACCTTCCGAACTCTACCAGCTTTTTCATCCTCTTTCCTTTTCTTCTTACTTTCGCCAGAACGCTTACGATCCTCCAAAAGTCGGAAAATGGTGATGTACCGTCTCTTCTGTATTCTCCTCCTCAACCTTTTTGGGACCCCTTCCCACAATTCCGACAAAACTGTCACGGCCGCTGCACCCCCGCCAGCTGCACCCCCCTCTACACCCGTCCCGTCACCCACTGATGAACCCGTGGACGAACTGGATGACGTGGAGGTGGAGGAACCAGATCCGCGCCTCCGCCGGCATGCATGCTTCCTCTTCCTGGTAGCCTTCCCAGACTTCTCCACTCTGGCTCCACCCCCGGCCCCACCAGCAAGATCAGATTGCAACTCACCCGCTGCCTCAACAACCATCGACGGCTACGCCGCCCGCCGCTCAGCCACTCCACGTACCGCCATCCCGGATTCAGGTCCACCACAGCCATCCGTCGCTTTGCTACCCGGCACCCAACATTGCTGCATACCGCCAGGCATCGCCCCAGGAGATGCAAGCAAAGGAATCTGTGAAGACAAAAATGGCAAAACCGCAGGGGGAACAACCGCAGGCCACGCTGTCTGCCAGGCCCCAGACCAATCAGCCCTTGAAGGGCCCTGACCACCCCCCATCCAGTGCTCTAACCCAGGCTGCCCCATCACCCCCCCCCCCGGACTCACCGAGAACCCACCGCTCCCCCCTAACCCCACCGGAACCCCATATCCTACCCATTCAGATCCCCTCCAAGTCACCTGGCCAACTCCACCCCCCCTTGCCTGCCCCCTGGCTCCTTCCCCCCCCAACGTGCCCTGCCTCAGACCCACCATCGCCACCACACTGCACCTCAGCAACCCCAACATTCCGCCCCCCCCCTAGCACCAGTAGCCCGCCGAGCCTGACGTCCACGCCCCCCCCAGCACCCTGCTCTGTTACTGATAACCATCCCCGCCCCCTTACAGCAGGCCCAGCCTGGCCAACTTCGCCTACCGCTAACACACCCCTCCCCTGACCCCCCCGGGCCCGATTGCCGCCCCCTGCCCCCCTTATTACCTTGCCGGCCCCCAGCACTCTGCCCTGTTACCACAGCCTTCCTCATTGGCCCTCCCCTCTTATTCCTGCTTCCCCCCTGGCATAGTAATTCTTAAAGCCTACCTTTTGCACCCTTCCAAACCACCCTTTAAAAATTCTTTTTCTTTTTGTGTTTTGTTTTGTTTTGTGATTATGACCGGTCCCACACGCAGGCCCTTCCGCACCGGGTCCAACGTTTCTTTAAAACAACCTCCTGAACTTCCTTCCCCCCTTCCCCAGCCACCCTGGACACCACCCGCCTTCAATATCCAAGCCCGTACCCCTATTACTCCCCCTTGCCTGAAGAAATCAAGTCCCACCTAATCGCCGGATCAAAAGAAGGCCCCGTAGACTCGTCCTCCGCTCCGACCACGATCGCCAGCTCAGGCCGCTCCGCCCCGCAGCCAGCACAATACACGAACGGCTCCCTGCTCTTCGGCCATGTGCTCGGCGCGCATCCTCGCCGCCGGAGCACATGGCCCTCTACCCATGCTGATTGGCTCTCGCCGCACCTCACGTACAAGCAACCAATGACTTTAAAGGACGCCGCCTGCCTCACAGCCCCCCAACCCCCCTCCCTCCTGCACCACTACCCCCCACAGGCAGGGACCCGCGCAGGGCTGATACCGCCGGTTACCAGCGTCCGCCGGGACCCTGTCCGCAGCCTTCATATTATAGGATTAGTACTTTGCTGGCATATGAATATGGTTCATTTGGGTTAATGTGTAATCTTAATCAGGTAATATACTCATTTTAGAATTTTATATTCTTTATGATTGAATCCATAATTTTAAAATGTTTGATACTGTTTATTTGCACAAGTCCTGGTAGTTGGGTCCCTAAATAGGTGGTTGCCGTATGCAGTCATCAGTTTTCATGTTCTCGTCCTCATTCCCCGTTTTTTGTTTTTTTGTTTCTTTGTCTCTTTATTGATAATTGTTATCATTTATATTTTTAATTTTTTTAGGCTTTTTTATGGTAATAAAATAGGAGCCATTTCAATAAAAACAGCACACAAATACAGGTATGGTTCTTTTATGTCTGTTACTAGTCACATCTCTGATGAGCACCTCTCATTTACCATATATGTAGTCATAAGCTATGTCTTTTACACACTTACTATAAATGTTGGTTCAGTTTATTAGCTTTTCAAGCAAATAATTTGGCTAATAAACAATAGTATTTGTTTTACTTATATATTTATATGTTTATACACGTTTTGTTAATTTATTGTTTTTATTAACCACTGTTTTACATAGTCAGTTATTCAATCATCTGTTTAGTTGTTTTCAAAGTTTTTAGCTGTAGAAACATACACGTTTTCATTTAAGTTATTTGTATCAATATTTATTTTAGCTCCGTATATTGGTTGTACTTACATTGATTTTATACTTCGCATTTTATTTGTTTAAATTAGATTATCCATTTATATGTCTTGGTTCGTTCTCCATGTTCCTTTTAACATTTATTTTATATTTATATTTATGGTTATAAATGTTTTTATGTATATTATACATTGTTTTTTTAGCCATTAAAGCCCCTGAGGAAGACTTTTACGAAACACGGCCAGTGTCGGGCCAGTGGCTGAAGTGGATTATTTCAATAAAGGTTACAATTTTTACACGTTCCTTCGTTGCATTCCACGTTTCTTATTGGGTAGACTGCTAATCTACCGAAGAGGGCTTTAAACTAGATTCATTGGGGATGGGTGAAGAAAGCCCCCAGGTAAGTGATACATTAAATACCTTTATGGAAATGGGTAAACAGGATAAAATATGGAAAGCGGTGTGTATAAATGCCCGTAGCATGGGAAATAAGAGACCTGATGTTGAAGATTTGGTGGGAGTGGACGACTTGGATTTAGTGGCAGTTAAAGAAACATGGTTCACAGAAAACCATGACTGGGAAGTAACTATACCAGGCTATACTTTATTCAGAAAAGACAGGGTAGGAAGAAGGGGAGGAGGAGTGGCACTATACGTAAAACATAATATTAAAGCTTTGGAATTACAGAGCTTAAAAGGGAGAGAGGAGGCATTGTGGGTTAAACTAGAAAGAGGGAAAGAGAAATCTATTTGCATTGGCGTGATATACAGACCTCCCTTACAAGAGGAAGAGGTGGACAGAAAGTTAATTGAAGACATACGCAGCATTGCGAGGAAAGGGGAAGTGCTACTGATAGGGGATTTCAATATGCCAGATGTTGATTGGCACATTCCTGTTGCAGTATCATCTAGAAAGAAGGAGAACCTGGATTCTCTATAGGGAGAACTATTCAGGCAATTGGTAACAGACCCCACACGTGAAGGGGCCATACTGGACTTGCTGCTTACCAATGGTGAACGTGCTTCTGATGTTATAGTGGGAGATCATTTTAGATCCAGTGATCAACAGATGGTTGTGTTCAGTATTAGGACTAGAGCTGATAAAATCCATTCAAAAGTGAGAGTCTTAGACTTCAGGAAAACTAACTTTGCAAAGATGGGCCAATACCTCAAGGAGTCGTTAGTGGATGGGAACAGCTGGGGGATGTAGAAAAACAGTGGGCAAAACTGAAAGGGGATATTTTAAGGGCAATCCATCTTTTTGTTAAAATGGTAAATAAAGGTAAAAGGAAAAGGAGACCACTATGGCTTTCGAAAGAAGTAGCTGAACAGGTGAAGAAAAAGCAGGAGGCCTTCATGAAATACAAGAGATCACAAAGAGAGGAAGACAGGCATCTATATTTGGAAAAACTTAGAGAAGCTAGCAAAGTAGTCAGGAAAGCAAAGATTCAAAAAGAGGAGGAAATAGCCAATCCAATAAAATGGGGGGATAAAACATTTTTCAGATATGTTAGTGAGAAAAGGAAGGGCAAAAGTGGTATTGTCAGACTCAAAGGTGAAGGGGAGGAATATGTAGAAGCTGAGGAGGATAAGGCGGAATTGCTTAACAAATATTTCTGTTCTGTGTTCACAGATGAAGAACCAGGAGAAGGACCTCAGAAAACACCCACAAACAGGTACAGAAGCGAGGGGCATCTTGAACAATTTTCAGAAGACCGTGTTTGTGAGAAACTAGCTCAACTTAAAGTAGACAAAGCAATGGGACCGGATGGGATACGCCCTAGAATACTGAGGAAACTTGGGGACGTTTTAGCAGCTCCACTAACTGACCTTTTCAATGCCTCATTGGAGTCAGGAGTGGTGCCAAAGGACTGGAGAGAGGCTCATGTGGTGCCTTTACACAAAAGTGGAAGTAAGGATGTGGTTGAAAACTAAAGGCCGATTAGTTAAACTTCGGTGGTGAGTAAATTATTGGAAACGTTGATGAAAGAGAAAATAGTGAGGTTTCTGGAGTCCAGCAGATTACAGGATCCAAGGCAGCATGGATTCACCAGAGGCAGGTCTTGTCAGTCAAATCTGATTGATTTCTTTGACTGGGTGACCAGGGAGTTGGACCGAGGGAGAGCCCTAGATGTGGTGTATTTAGATTTCAGTAAAGCCTTTGACACCGTTCCTCACAGGTGACTTATAAACAAACTGAGCACCCTAGGGATGGACCCTAAAGTTACTGCTTGGGTTAGAAATTGGTTGAGTGGAAGGCAACAAAGAGTACAGGTAAATGGAGCTCACTCTGAGGAGAAGGAAGTTACCAGTGGTGTGCCCCAGGGATCTGTCCTTAGTCCGATTCTTTTTAAAATCTTTGTTAGTGATAAAGCAGAAGGGCTGTTGGGTAAGGTTTGCCTCTTTGCGGATGATACCAAAATCTGCAATAGAGTAGACACCCAGGAAAGTGTAGATAACATGAGGAGGGATCTATTTAAGCTTGAAGAATGGTCTAGAATTTGGCAGCTGGGCTTTAATGTTAAAAAATGTAAGGTCATGCATTTGGGCTGCAGCAATCCAAGGGAGCAATATAGTATAGGGGGTGAAGTAATTTTGTCCACTAAAGAAGAGCGGTACCTAGGCATGGTTGTGCCTGATGATCTTAAAGTGGCTAAACAGGTAGAAAAGGTGACAGCAAAAGCTAGAAGGATGCTTGGGTGCATACGGAGAGGAATGGCTAGTAGAAAAAAGGAGGTGATAGTGCCTCTGTATAAGTCTTTGGTGTGACCTCATTTGGAATATAGTGTGCAATTCTGGAGACCACACCTTCAAAAGGATATAAACAGGATGGAGTCAGTAGAGAGGGTGGCTACTAAAATGGTTAGTGGTCTTCATTATAAAGCATATGAGGACAGACTTAAGGATCTTAATATGTACACCTTAGAGGAAAGGCGGGATAGAGGTGATATGATTGAGACGTTTAAATACCTCCGTGGCATAAATGCACAGGGGGAGAGCCTTTTTCGATTGAAAGCAAGTTCTGCTATGAGGGGACATGGGATGAGGTTGAAAAGGGATAGATTCAGGAGTGATATGCCGAAATATTTCTTTACGGAAAGAGTGGTTGCTCCGTGGAATAGTCTCCTAGTGGAGGTGGTAGAGATGAGGACAGTATCTGAATTCAAAAGAGCACGGGACAAACACAGAGGATCTCTAAAGGAAAAAAGGTGGCTGTTGTAGTTATTGATATGGAAGGAAAGACTAGATAGGCCATGTGGTCTTTTTCTGTTGTCATTTTTCTATGTTTCTATATCATACTGCAACATCTGGGCTCCTCCCACTAACAGGGCACTTAGAAAGTGGCCAGTGAAGGATAGAAAGGGCTGATCTGGGAATAGGTATGTTCCTCTGCACAGCTCAGAGCAATGGGCGAAAGTACAAGGGGGCAGGACATTCAAAGCAGGGAAGCAAACACATGCATATACATCATGCTCTGGTGGAGATAGGGTGAAACTACAACATCTGAATGTGCCAGGGGTCACATAAGGGAGCAGGTAAGGTGTCAGCAGTGGCTGCCATGTGGAACAACCATATGAACGCCTGTCACACTGAGGCACCCAGGGTGACTAATTACCTAGGCTGCAGTAGATATGCAGGCTCCGTAATCCTGCTAGCCATGCCTTCTATCACATGGTGTCCATGGTACCCAGACGCAATCACTTTGACCACCAAATAGAACACCCATTGTTGTGACCTAACCTCAGCCAGGGGGGTAGGAGACAGTCCAATACAAGCATTGTGGAACCTGTGTCTTCTGGGGAAACTGCTAGGCACTTGTGACCTAGATTGGCCACTGTTGGAAACAGGATATTGGGCTTGATGGACCTTGGTCTGACCCAGTATGGCATATCTTATGTTCTTAGTTGTCCTATACTGTGTTCAGTCTTCAGTCAGACAGCTAATTGTTTAGAGTAGAATCAATAGCTGTTGCTACTGTGTCAATCCATTGCATTGCCAGTCTTCCTATTTTGCTTTGACCTTCAACCTTGCCAAGCAACTTCCAAAATAAAATCAAAGTCTTGTCATTTAACCCTCCATAAAAAAGATTAGATTTGATCTCCTTCAGTTGCAATTGATTTGCTATTCGGGCAATCCATAGTATGTGCAGTATTCTTCATCAGCACTATTAGTATTAGTAGTTAGCCATAATTTAAATGCATTCATTTTCTTCCTGTCTTGCTTCTTCACTATTCAACTTTCACATCCATATGATCTTATTGAAAATACCATAATACTAATGCAAATTATGGAATATTACTGTTATATATTCAAATCAGCTAGATCCTGTTAGGATTCTTGCAGCAGCGACTTGTGCACCATCTGATGTGAATGTATAGCTAACACAGGAAGTCCTAAATACAGGCCATTACAGTAGTCCAAATGCATTATGACAAGTGATTGGAGAATGGTGCAAAATGTCTTGTCAGATAAGTATGATTTTAACCTAAGAATCATTCTTTATTTCAATAAAGCTTGTTTTAACATAGCCTGAATCCCATACTCAGACATGAGTCCAAACCCCCCATCTCCCAAGGTTCCTCGGTAGAGAAATTATTGGAATAGTCCAATCATCTACTTTAAAATGACCTGGTAGCCCTGATGAACTGCCCATCTTAAGACCTCGCTGCTTTGTACATTCAAGTCTAGAATCTGAAGCAACAGCCAAGTCTTGAAAGTTCTAAACAAATCATGATATGATGAAGTGCAAGAGAGATTATAGGCGCAACAAGAATGAAAAGCTGAATATCATCTGCATAGAATCCATAACTTCCAGAAAATAGCTTTGCAAATATAATGAAAGATTTATACCATTGGAAGAAACGCCCCTTAGATCATGATTCAATGGTGGCAGGTAAAAAGCTCTGGAAGCTGGTGGTAATGATTTATTAGGCACTTTTAATATTTCATGAAGATATTTCTTAAACATCTCAAATGGTGAAAGTTTCTCAGTCTTTTAAAAATTAATAAGCCATGGATTCCTCCTTCCTAGCCATGTTCTGTAGTTTCTCCAATTTTTTATGCTTGTTTGTATTTAACTCACACTTCTCATATTATGATGTTACGGTTAGCTAATAAACTTACATTTGTATGCCTTCTCTTCTACAATGAGTTTAAAATCCAAGTCTACCAATCAGTTCATTTTCTGCAATAGAAACCACCTCAGATAATCCTTGAACATGAAAAACTTAAAGTAAAAAAAGCTGTTGGTAGTAAAAGCCGTTAGTGTAGCTGGATTTTAAAAATGTTTAGTAGCATTCTCAGAAATGCTTCCCATTTCACGCGCAGGACCCAAAAGGCAGGCGGAGCTCCAGAGTTTCAATGCATGGATGAGACGATGGCACAAAGAAGAGGGTTTTGGAGGTTTGTACTTGTTAGGAACTAGGGAACATTCTGGGGAAAGGAGGGGGTTTTCATGAAGGGATGGGCTTCACCTTAACCAGTATGGAACCAGGCTGCTGGCATTAACCTTTAAAAAGCAGATAGAGCAGATTTTAAACTAGATAATAGGGGAAAGCCGACAGTCGCCCAAGAGCGAATGGTTTGGAAGGATGTATCCATGAAGGATACTAGCAAAAGATTGAAGATAGGGCATATCGACAGAGAAGTTCCAATAAAGACAAAAATAACCCAAATGCCCTTAAGTACAGAGCAGATAGAGCTTAAAGATTCCAAATTACTTCTGCCTACAGATAACCAGATTAAGATGAATAAAATACAACCTCTACAATGCTTGTATGCAAATACTAGCAGTCTAAAAAATAAGATGGGAGAGTTTGAATATATAGCACTAAATAAGAGCTTAGATATGATTTGTATCTCAGAGACATGGTGGAAGGAGGACAACCAGTGGGACACTGTGACACCTGGCTACAAATAATATCGAAATGATAGAGTAGATCAAATTGGTGGAGGGGTTGTGCTCTGTGTTAGAGAGGGCATTGAGTCACAAAGGATTAAAGTGTTGCAGGAAACTAAATACATTGTAGAATCTCTATGGATAGAAATTCCATGTAAAAAGCAGAAGGCGATGGCAGTGGGTGTGTACTACCGACTGCCTGGTCAAAATGAACAAATGGATAATAAAATGCTCAAAGAAATCAGGGAAGCTAACAGAAGTTACAGTACAGTTTTAATAATAGGTGATTTCAATTATCCCAGTATCGACTGGGTCAGTGTCAAGGCAGGACATGCTAGGGAGTAAAGTTTCTAGATGAAATAAATGACTGCTTCTTGGAGTAGCTGGTTCATGAACCAACAAGAGGGGAAGCCATTTTGAACCTAGTCCTTAGTGGTACACAAGATCTGGTACAAGAGATAAGGGTATTGGGGCCACTTGGCAATAGTGATCATAGCATGATCACTTTTGATTTCATAAATGGAGGAAGGATGGCAAGGAAATCCACTGTAATGCCTTTTAACTTTCAAAAGGGAGACTATGATAAAAAGAGGAAAACAGTTAAGAAAAAATTAAAAGGAACAGCTGCAAAGGTTAAAGATTTACATCAAGCATGGGCCTTGTTTAAAAATACTATCTGTATTCCATGCTTTAAGAAAGGTGAAGGGAAGTCCAGAAAACTGCCAGAATGGTTTAAAGGTGAGGTCAGAGAGGCTGTTGTAGCCAAAAAAGCATCTTTCAGGAAATGAATAAAGGAGCCAAATGATGAAAACTGGAAACAGCAAAAGCACTGGCAAGTTAGATGCAAGGCATTGATAAGAAAGGCAAAGAGAGAAATTAATAAGAAATTTGCTGTGGAAGCAAAAATGCAAAATAAAGAGTTTTTCAAGTACATTTGTAGCAAAAAACCTGTGAGAGAGTCAGCTGGACCATTAGATGATAGAGGGGTAAAAGGGGCACTAGGGACAAGGGATAAAGGGACAAGGCCATAGCGGAGAGACTGAATGAATTATTTGTTTCAGTCTTTACTGACGATGATATAAGGAAGTTACCCATGACTAAAATGGTATTTAAAGGTGATGCACTGGAAGAATTGAAAGAAATATTGATAAACCGGGAAGATATAATACAACTATTTGATAAACTAAACAGTAGCAAATCTGGACCGGATGGTATACTCCCTCGGATTAAAAGAACTGAAATATGAGATTGCAGACCTACTATAAGTAATCTATGAACTATCATTAAAATCAGCTGTACTATCTGAAGATTCGCGAATAGCCAATGTAACGCCAATTTTTAAAAAGGGTTCTAGGGGTGATCCAAGAAACTATAGGCCTGTGAGCCTGACATCAGTACTGGGCAAAATGGTAGAAACTGTTATAAAGAACAAAATTACTTAGCATGTAGATAGTCGTGGTTTAATGGGAGAAAGCCAACGGCTTTAGTTAAAGAAGGTCTTGTCTTACTAATCTGTTATATTTTTTTTAAAGTATGAACAAATAGGTGGACAAAGGTGAGCCAGTTGATAAAGCATATCTGGATTTTCAGAAAGCCTTTGACAAGGTCCCTCATGAGAGACTCTTGGCAAAGTTATAAAGTCATGGGATAGGAGGCAGTGTATTATTATGGATCAGGAACTGGTTAAAAGATAGAAAGCAGAGGGTTGACTGGCCAATTTTCCCAATGGAGAAAGGTGAATAGTGGAGTACCTCAGGGATCTGTGCTGGGTCTGCTGATTTTTAACATATTCTTTAATGATCTGAAATGGAAATAACAAGTGAGGTAGTCAAATTTACAGATGACACAAAGTTATTCAAAGTTGTTAAAACCCAAGGGGATTGTGAAAAATTGTAAGTGGACCTTGACTGTGGTTACACGATGCAAGATTCCACATTAGAAATTACCACCTAGGAAAAAGATGTAAGCATCATAGCAGAGAACACGTTGAAACCCTCCATCCTGTGTGCAGTAGTGGCCAAGAAGGCAAATTCAATGCTAGGAATCATAAGGAAAGGAAAGGAGAATAAAACAAAGGATATTATAATGCCTCTGTATCGTTCAATGGTGCAACTGCACCTTGAATATTGTGTGCAATTCTGGTCACCGTATCTTAAAAAGGATATAGCAGAATTAGAAAAAGTACAGAGAAGAGCCATCAAAATGGTAAAGGGGATGGAATGATATCCCTTTGTGGAGAGGCTTAAAAGATTAGGGCTTTTCAACCTGGAAAAGAGACAGCTGAGGGGAGATATGATAGAGATCATTAAATTAATGAACGGAGTGTAAAGGGTAAACGTAAATCGATTCTTTACGGCATCGAAAGGTAAAAAGACTAGGGGACATGTCATGAAGCTACAGTGTAACCTGTTTGAGACTAATAAGAGAAAACATTTTTTCACTCAATGCATAATCAAACTCTGGAATTCGTTACTGGAGGATGTACTAAAAGTTGTTAGTGTAGCCGAGTTTAAAAAAGGTTTGGATAAGTTCCTGGAGGAAAGGTCCATAAACTATTATTAAGGAGGACCCAGGTAATCCACTGCTTGCCCCAATACAAGCATTATGGAACCTGTGTGCCTTCTTGGGAAACTGCTAGGTACTTGTGACCTGGATTGGCCACTGTTGAAAACAGGATACTGGGCTTGATGGACCTTGGTCTGACCCAGTATGCCATTTCTTATATTCTTAAGTTCCTGGAGGAAAAGTACATAAACCATTAGAGCACGGGAAATCCACTCCTTATCCCTGAGATAAGCATTATGGAATCTGTGTACCTTTTTGAGAACCTGACATGTACTTGTGACCTGGAAAGGCACAGGTTTAATTGAAATGGCCTCCTCAGAAAAAGATAGGTAAGGATTTTGGCAAGATGGAGACAGCAGCTCAGAATTCGCCTTGCAGAACTAATTGCAACCAAGACCATTTTGAGTGTCAAACCTTTCAGAGTAGCACACTTCAACAGCTCAAAGTGTTCTGACAGCAGGACCCCAAGCACCAGATACAGATCCCATCAAGAGATTACAGAACGGAGGGGAGGATGAAGATGCCACGCCCCCCTAAAGGAGGCATGAAACATCCGGGTGTAAGGCTAGAGACTTACCAGCCAACATACCTCTGAAACATGCCAAAGCTGCCACCTGAACCTTCAGGGAGCTAAGATAAAAGGCCCTTCTCCAGACTGTCCTGCAAAAAGGGCCAGCTTGGACACCTCAGAAGCCAGCTGCTGTGTGCTGCACCAGCACTCAAGGCACTAGAACCGGCACAGTGAATGCCGGCTGAGAAAATCCATTTCCACAGTATCCATGCTGGCAATATGCAGAGCTGACAAACTAGGAGGTTCTTCGATGCCCAGGAAAACAGGAGAGCCATCTTCAGGGCTACCCTAGCACTCCTCATGCTGTCTTGCTGAGTGACTTAAGCCACCATTGTGGCGTTGTTTGAGAACGCTCGAATGGCCTTTCCCTCGACTGGGGGACGGAAATGTAAAAGAGACAACCTAATAGCCTCGCCTCAAAGCAGTTGGACCACACCACCTCCCTGCAGATCTGATGGCCCTGGGTCATTCGGCCTTGGCAATGGGTTCCTCTACTGGAGAGACTGGCATCCATCATTAGAAGGATCCATGAGCAATCATCTGGTGGCATGCCCTTCCTCA
Source organism: Ichthyophis bannanicus (assembly GCA_033557465.1). Taxonomy (NCBI): domain Eukaryota; kingdom Metazoa; phylum Chordata; class Amphibia; order Gymnophiona; family Ichthyophiidae; genus Ichthyophis; species Ichthyophis bannanicus. The sequence goes on along the minus strand of JAWIIG010000024.1, from coordinate 10,393,456 downwards.
GAAAACTGGGCTGCGACCACCACCGCAGGCTAGCCATTACCATCATTGGGAGCGGGAGCTTGAACCGCTGAGAACGCGGGACCACCGAGTCAGTAAGGATTGATGGAACAGCCACATATGAGCTTGCACCCATCAATTTGAGCAGCTGAAAAGCAACACAGATTCTGGGAGCCTGCTGCAAACAGAAAAGCATTAGGCAAGCCAATAGCCTTTGACGCTCTCCTCTGGCAGGAAAAGTCTGCTCACTTGGGTATTGAAAGTGCTCCCAGGAATTCCAGGACTGGGAATTCAATAACTGGCTCTTTCCCCAATTGATCACCCAGCTGAGGCTCATTAGAAAGGATACCAGTTGGGAAGCTACCCAAGACACCTATGAAAGAGAACAGGCTTGGATGAGCCAGTAGTCTAGATATGGGTGCACACAAATCCTTTGGTGCTGTAGCGCCGCAGCCACCACCACCATGACTATGGAGAACGTCCTTAAGGCAGTGGAAAGTCCAAATGGGAGGGCAGCGAACTGAAGGGGAGAGCCAAGCATAGCAAAAGACAGATACTTTGCTGATTCCCCAGATCTGTTTAGGAAAATATGCCTTGACCAAATCCAGAGATGCCAGAAACTCCTCTTGGTGTACTGCCTGAATCATAGATCGCAAAGTTTCCATCCAGAAGCGCATGACATGCAAGTGTTCATTGACATACTTGAGATCCAGAATGGGCTAGAATGTTCCTTTCCTGACGGCACCACGAAACGGATGGAAAACCTGCCCTTGTCCTGACTGCTCAGAGGACCGGGCACTACTGCCATCAGGAGAGGCAACTTGAACAAGGTTATCCACACAGCGGTCCTGCTGTTCACAAACCCACAAGGGGAGAAGACTAAAGCTGCTGGGATCAGCTCCATGCATTCTAGGACACCACCGTACTGAATGGGAAGTAGCACCCAGTGATTTGTGGCAACCAGGGCCCATCCCTGAAAGAAGAGGTGAAGCCTGCCCCCAACCAGAGAAACCAGGGAAGGAGCCCCCAAAACTTTATTATACAGCCTGGGAGGTTCCTCCTCTAGATAGGATCAGGTCCCTGAGCCCAAGTGCTCCAGAAAGAGACTGAGAACGAGCCTGAAATTCATAAGCAGAGAGGAAGAAAGGCTTTTCAGGTCTGGTAGCAACAGTCCGAGACCCCAGGAATCTGATGGAGGCTGATGGAAAAGGGACTCCTGCCCACTTCACAGGCCCTTTGGACCTGTCCTCCAGAAGGTGGAAAGATTTCATTTTCACCCAGATCCTTCACCAGGTTCTCCAAATCAAATCTAACAGAAGCGTCCCTCTAAGGCCAGATGGACAACCGGGTACTGGAAGATGAATCTGCTGCCCCATGTCAGAGCCAAGCCAATGCCATATCACGGTCAACAGGGCACAATCCCTGGCTGTTAGACGTACCAGGCCATATATGGCATCAGAAAAGAAAGCCATAGCTACTCCAAAAGAGGGGTAGAATCATCTGGCAGAAGAGACTGAATCCATTAGAGCAGGGCTTGAGACGTCAGACCTGCACATACCGCCAATTGAAGAATAGCAATCACCGCAGTGAACTGGTTCTTCAACACAAATCAACCTTTCGGTCCCAGAGTATCCTGTAAGGCCAATCCACTTTCCACAGGAATGGGGTCCATCTGGTAACTGCCATGACCCGAGCATCCACCTTGGACATATCAAACCACACAGCGCAGTCCTTCTCTGGGAAAGTGTACATCTTCTTATACACCCTTAGCCCCTTAGGAGGGGAGTCAGGAGAATCCCATTCCAACTGAACAGGCCCTTCAACACCTCTGGGAATGGGAAGACACTAGTGGATTTCTGCACCCCTTGCAGGAGCGGATGCATCTTCGGTTCTTGCTCCATGCCTGGAGCATCTGCCAACCTCAAGGTGGATAAGACCCTAAGAATCAATGCCTCCAGTTCCTCTTCCTAGAACATACTGATAACATCAGCCTCTGCAGAATCCTCTCAAGGCATGATTATTTCTTTATCCACATCAGATATCTGAATCAAAACCACAGTCCAAATCTTGGACAGATCCCAGCTGATCCCCATATCCAGGGGGGGGGGGGGCGCCCTTTGCTGGGGACACTTAGCCATAAGCAATCCAGCAGGGCTTCCACTCTCAACCTGCCCCTCATGAGACTGCGCTCAGAGGAACCCAGAGGCTGCAGGGTCTGAATTTCCATACCAGAATGATCAGGCCTATTGTAAAAAGGAGAAGAATTCTGGAGAAAGCAATCGAGACTCCAGAAGCTCTCCTCACTGAAATGACTCCCTTACACTATGGGACATAGTCGCCATCGATCAGTTAGAGGTCGGGGGATGGCACACAGCACAGTTGCCAGAAACTCAGGCCAGCTGGTTATCCTTATTCACAGTGCCATTCGCCATCACCTGCCCTCATGTAGGCAAGGCTGGACTAACCGTATTCCTGGCATGGAGAGGGAGAATAATCCCTCCAGGGACAACACAGAAGCTTCCATGCAAGACGAGCAGAGTCCAGAAGCCAGAGATGAGGCACCTTGCTTGCCACATGCCAAACAATGTTTCCTGGAAGAAGACAGAGTTAAGATAAGTATCACAATAGCATGTGCTAAGGCCACTGTGGTCTGGAAGGTGTGTGTTAACAGCACTATTACAGCAACACGTGTTATAGGCGCTACGTTAGGAACATGCATTGGAGCCATTAAGGTACAATGTGTGCACAGACCACGTAACCACCAGACACTCAATAGTAAAAATGCTGCTAACACATACAGAAAATTGCATGAAACCCCCACAGTGCGCCAACAGTCACTAGCAGTCCACCCCGAATCAGGAGCCCCCAAAAAGGACAATGACAAGGTCAAGCTTTGGTACTCACCCTCTAAGAGCCCCAAGCAGAGATTCCGTGCTGGGCTCAGCTCTACTTCCCTGGAACTGTTTCTCTGGCCTTCTATCTACTGTGTTTAAGGTAGCTAGCAGGCAGATTCCTCCGACAGCCTTCTGCAATCTTTGGGAGAGAGCAGGTGGGACAGAGAAGGATGAAGGGGGAGTTGAGGTTGTGTGAGACTGCTGAATTCTTCCAGATCATTCCAATTTTCTGGCTGCTCAGTAGGCCCTTAACAGGATAAGAGCGTGGAGCTGAACCAATTTTCCCTCCTCCTATGGCTACCGAAAAGACCGTAGAGTCTAGTGAAGCTTCCCATGTCATGCTCAAGTGAGAGAGTCACCCTCAAGGTGGGCAATCACGAGCATTTAAATCATTCTTTGCCTCTCAATTACTCATAATTTCTTCAGATTGGAGAAAATTCATCCACCATCTGCTGGAGACAAAGAAATACTGAAGAGACCTCTGGTGGCTGAGGCAGATAGAGGCATGATAGTAATATCATTGAAACTAGGGCTTTTCATTGGTGTTTTGTCTCCAACAACCCACCTGTCTGGACTGGTCTAGCAGGATGATATGTAATTGATTTTTATTGTTTAAGGATTGTTATCTACCTTGAATTCCTTATTGTTAGGCTGTCCATAGAAGATGAACCTGTAGAGCTAAGTATATAAATCACAGTGGACTCAAGCTCCAATGCAGACTTAGCTGCCGTGTCACCATGCACAGGCTAGCAAACAGCACAAAAGGATGTTCCGACTTAAGAAAAGGAATTTGTAACCTTCAAGAATGGGAGACGCAACCTCTGGACATCTACACAATGCGAAGATCCTTCCATTCCCCTGCCACTGCTCCTTAGAGTAGGAGGGCAGGCAAACTGCCTGGTTCACATGTGAAGAAGAAATCACTTCAGGGAAGAAAGCAGGCACAGGCTGAATGGAAATGGCTTCCTCAGAAAAAGATAGGTAAAGATCTTGGCAAGATATAGACAGTATCTCAGAATTCGCATTGTGGAACAAATCGCAACCAAGACGACCATCGTGAGTGTCAAACCCTTCATTGCAGCACACTTCAATGGTTCAAAGGGCTCTGACAACAGGGCCCATGAAGGAATCACAGATCAGAGGGGAGGATGCAGATGCCAAACCCCCTGAAGGAGGCGCAAAACATCAGAGTGTAAGGCTAGAGTCTAACCAGCCAACAGACCTCTGAAACAGGCCAAAGCTGCCACCTGAACCTTCAGGGAGCTAAGATAAAAGACCTTTCTCCAGACCATCCTGCCGAAAGGGCCAACAGAGATGGCACCTTGGCCACCTCAGGAGCCAGCTGCTGTGTGCTGCACCATATCCCCCGGCATAAAGAGGGGGAGTAATCTCTCCAGAGACAACGCAGAAGCTGCCATGCATGAAGAGAAGAGTCCAGAAGCTGGAGATGAGGTGCCTTGCTTGCCATATGCCAAACATTGCTTCCTGGAAGAAGACCGAGTTAAGGCAAGTATTCCAACTACATGCACTATGGCCACAGTGTCCTGGAAGGCACATGTTAACAGCTCTATTACAGCAAAACACATTACAGGCGCTAGAGTAGGAATGCGCATTGTAACCATTAAGGCAGAACATGTGCATGGACCATGTAACTATCAGATGCACAATAGTAAAAATGCAACTAACACATAGAGAAAATGGTGAGAAACCCCTACACCTCACCAGCAGTCGCCAGCAGTCCACCCCTAATTGCATCCCAGACAGACAGAATCAGGAGCCCCCAACATGAGAGCCCCTAGCAGAGAATCCATGCTGGGCTCAGTTCTATTCCCATGGACTGTTTCTCTGGAACACAACCCACTTGTCTGGACTGGTCTAGCAGGTTGATAACAATACTTAAAAAAATCAATAAAAATTAGTTAGACATCTACCTTGAATTCCTTATTGTTAGGGGCCTACCATGGGCAGGATCATAGGTGGAGAAGCTAGGACCAGGGCAGGGTGGAGCATTTCAGGAACCAGGAGATGAAGCAGAACATAGACTGAAAATGATTGTGGCAAGACTGGAGCTGGAACTGTACTGTATGTGGAGCAAAAGCTGAAAGACTTGGCAGTGAGCAAAGTCAAAGAAAACACTCCACTAAACGATGAAGAGGAGAGAGGAGCCGGATGATAGTAAACCCAAGTTAGGCTCGCTGAGAACTCTTGACCCATCAAGGTCGTGTCTGACTTCCTTGACCCACCTCTTGCTGATTCAATGGACGCCTTGAAGGAGAGGGGTGGGGCTTCCCTTCGTCCAGTCACGGCCTTATTACTAAGACTTGAACTCAGTCTCTGCGGCTCTCGTTGCATGACTGTGTCCTCTGGTCCCTGAGGTCATTGGTTCGATCCCCTGCATCCCTGACACTTATCAGGATAAAAGTAAAATACAAATATTTTAAATCAAATCTGGGCTAACTGCCTAGTAAGAGACTTTACCAGCCTCTTTATTGCAGTTCCGATTATTTCCAAAGAGAATGCTGTGTCTTTCTCAAGGAAAAACTGATGGTAACTGATCTGGCAATGGAGCACCTACCTGTGGTGGGGCAAACCATTCCCACAGACCTACTCCAGAAGATACAGGAAGAAAAGAACCAAAAAAACAAAAGTGCTGCTATGTTAGACGTTACCCTGCCAGCAATCACCTTTTCTAGAGATATTTCACCACTCACATCCATCAAGCAGTAGCAGGCTTATTGGGGATTCTCCACTACTTCAGGCTCAATAAGATCTCAAGGGAGAGAGACAGCACTTCTTCCCTTGACACATCTCCCAGTGGTGCCATGGCTCCATGCTGAACATGTCTATCCATAAGACCTGTCACAAGGCAGGGGTGGGTTGCTTTTTACCATATTGGTGAAGATTAGCAATTAAAGACTATTGCATGGAATGGCCCTCAGGGAGAAATCGAACATGCAGCAGCCATCTTCTTTCACCAAGTTTTAAAAACAAGCATAGTTTGCCCTTCTACCAAACTGGATGAAATTCTAACTCTACTCTGATAAAAAGGCATCATCTACAACAGAGAGAGAACAATTTGAAAGTAAAACGATTCATTGTTTTGCAAAGTGAGCACTATTGCTCTTAATAGGAATTTTTATGATGGTATCCAGAATACTAAACATGGAGATTTTTTCTAAGTTTTCCAGTAAGTCATTACAATAATCAATGATGATGAAATATGCAAGTCAACAAAAGAACTGCAAAAACAAATTAGGTCATTAGAAAAATTTAAATTCTACTGTTTACTAAGATGAATTCGGTGACAACTAAGCTATGGTTTCTTATTGTAATTCTTTAATGGAAGTTGATTTAAAGAAGAATCTATGACAGCCCATTAAATAAACTTTTACAGCTGAAAAATCTGCTGTAGTATTGAATGGATGAAGCTGTGCTTCTCTACCAAGTTTACATTTTTGTTATATAACTGCTTGCTTTATTCTAACCAAAGCCCTTTTTCTGAATCATCAGGGAGCGGTCCTCCCATGGCAATCCATTCAAATCCATTCTTTTTCCACAGTCTCACACTATAACTTTCACATCTGTGGCTAAGCAAGCTGCTGTCACATTCTAGTTGAGTTTGCTGTACAAATGGTGGAAATGGAAATCGAGGTCTTAACACAGTGGAGGGTGTACAGTGGGGAAAAAAACACAACCCGAATAGTAAATGTCATAAAAGCTGACATTCAGAAGATACTCAGCAGAAAAAAAACAGTGTTTGTGATGCACGTCAGGCTCCATCTCTGATGTTATTCAAATCCACAAAATGCCTTCACCCAATTGTATACTAAGGGGTTCAAAAGCTAATTCAGTCAATATAAATAGAGGAAAAAAAGATCTCAGATTTACAAGAACCACTCTTTCGCTGTTAATATTATAACAAAACAATCAGACGGGGCCCATCACATCACTGATATAAAATACTTCCATTGCATAATGTTCAACGTCATAATTTCAAATTTCATCTTAAAAATCACATATTTATTTATTTTATTTAGACAGATTTGTATTCCACCTTATCCTTCAATCAAGGTGGTCACGTCACATCACAATTGAAGGGTTACATTTAACATTAGGGTACTTGTGAACATTTAGATAGATCAATTACTTATATACAGTTATACAGCCCCAATAACATAATGATGTTATACTTATCTGTAAAATAACCATAGGCAAATTCCTATGCACTTCCCAGTGCTGATGAAAAAATGGTCATATATACCCCAGAGCTATTGAAGGTGCCTCAGCGTTTCACTAAGAGCTTCGTCAGGGAGTGATTTGGGACTTCATTATTACATATTTGTGCACATAGATATATCTCTTTACAAACCAGGATACTTGCAGTTTCTTCCAAGCAATGCCATTCAATAATCCTTTCTACTCAATGAAGGATGGCAAAACTAAACTGCGAAGTTCTCAGTGGTGTGAAGGGCCCCGTCTGATTGTTTTGTTATAATATTATCAGATGAAAGAGTGGTTCCTATAAATCTGAGATCTTTTTTCCTCCATTTATATTGCCTGAGTTAGCTTTTGAACCCCTTCACATACAACTGGATAAATGCATTTTGTGCATTTTTGAGATTTAGCTTCACTCTTAATTTGGGTTTTTTGATCTTGGATTGCACCTATTCAAATCCAGGCAAAAAGCCCGTCTCTTCAAGGCTGCTTTTGAATTCTGATCCCCTTAGTCTCCTGTTCACCAGCTATGTGCATCTTTATCATTCCCCTAGATTTACTTTAGTCCCTAGTTTGTGTGCTGTCTGTCTTGATTAGATTGTAGGCTCTATAGAGCAGGGCCTGTCTCTTACATACATATACATATATATATATATATATATATATATAGATACAGAGCTGTGCAGGTCTTGTAGTGCTATGCAAATGATTAGTAGTAGTAGTACATATTGCATTAATTTAGTCTTGGGTAAAACTGAATGTCTTCAATTGCATATGAGAACTCGACCATGGAAAATACTCTGGAGGATAATCAGTTCTGCATAAACTTATACCGCAAAGGAGAACAGAAGGCGCACTACTTCCTGTCTCAATATTCAACAAGAGGAATGCCCTTTACTTTTCTAATGATAAAGCTTTTCTGTTCGATTAATGTTATTTTCAGTTTCCTCTTGTTTTTACCTACCTACGTAAGATTATGCAGATACATGCTGCCAGTGTGTCCTTGCATACTGCGACCATCCCTGTACTAATTGCACACACTTTGTCACCGAGGCATGGGAGCTGCACCAACCCCCAGAGGATATGGAAGCTTTAGATGCTATTACAGCTCAGAGAGATTGGATCATCCATCAGTACTTCAGCTGAGTCCTAGCTAGTAGATATAATAAAGCTGTGTACAGTGAAAGCAGTGTCCTTGGCTAGAAGATTTGGTTGAGCAATGGAATGCGAGTATGTTCTGACTGAGCAGTCTGTAATGTGTTCGTCATGTGTTGTTGCCTTTTCGGGTGATATGGTATTGTAGGCTGATGATTGCACTGTTCTATGAGGAAGATGAACAGCTCTTTCCCCCATTCCCTAAACATAATGTGTTAGGTTGCTCCGTATAGTACAGTCCTGAACTGTCAGGCTTTTCTGTCGTAAGAGGGGTGAGTAGAGAGTGATGCTTCAACACATTTAAAAGTTGCACGTTTTATTTGTGAAGTGATTGTACCTCCTTAATATACAGTAAAATGTAATGGATAAGGAAATGAGGACAAGACTAGGGATTTATATACAAACAACTATTATTGTTAATGCCCACAGTTTAGCATGCATCAATGTACCATAACATGGACATTGCTTGATGTCCATGTGCGATGTATGCTACTGCACATGTTAGCATTAATGTGTGGTAATACTAAACAAACATGTAAATGACCATCCAAAAATGTGTACAAATGGTCTCATTAAGTATGAATACTGGATGTAATGTCTTGTGTAAGCCCCTAAAACAGTGTTTCCCAAGTTTCTGCTGGAATACACCCTTGACAGGTTTTTAGAATTACCACAATAAAAATGGCTCCTCCAGCTCTACGTGTCGTCAAATACACATGCATATTCACAATATCCTGAAACCTTTAGAGTGCCTCCTAGATCAAAGATATGCTTCCTGATCCTCTAAATCCCACCACCACCACCACCACCCACAGAACCCCAAATCCTTGCCAGCAGGAAATAGCCAATTCCATCCAGCCAGTCAAAGCAACAAATCCAAAATGGCACATGCAAGTCAGAATGTCCATGGTACCAGGAAGGTTTCTGTTTTGAAGCTAGGCACTAAATAGGCTGAAAAAACTAAAAATTTGTGCTGGAGGTTTACAAGGTAAAGAGTTGCTCGATATCTGTCTTTACACTCAGGATCACATCTTATTTATTGTTATCGTTTGAAAACACTTTGCCTCAGATCTTGCACTATTTCCAAGTATAAACTCATGTGTAAATTCTTTAATTTGCACAAATCACAAGGAAATACAGTCATGTTTTTAGCATTTGCATGGTGGTCAGTTGTATTTTGACTTCATGAAGATCCTTTGGGACATCATGTTCAGTTCTCAGTTTATTTCTGTGCCTCTTCCTCTACAAAAGTCTCAAAGATAAGCAAAATAATATCTCTACTTGTGAGATGAATTCCTTTAATAGTTCAACGTCATGTTGCCTGTTACTGCTCCTTCCATTGTACGCTGTTACTGTATTGCCGAGCCTTCATTCTAAAGGGCTCCCTGCTGAGCAATAGAACTTGTGTACCATGTGGTTGGCTCAGACAAATTGAAGGCTTTTTAATTGGATTAGTCCATGACCCCATTGCAAAAAGCAGAATGGTGTTGTTGTTAAGTGTTGTCAAGTCGGTGTTGACTCATAGCGACCTTCTGGATAGCTGTCCTAAACTGTATTCGGTCTCCAGTCATGCTGCTCATTGGTGATAGAGCAGTCTCCATAGCTGCTGCTGTTATTACTTCAATCCATCTCATCGCTGGCCTTCCTCTTTTGCGTTGACCTCACTCCTCACTTATTCCTTTTTTTGCTAACCTTCATTTACTTGACAAGGAGATAAAATGTTTTCTTTAAAAAAGCATCTGGAAGATGCTGTGGCAGCAAAATTCAGACATCTCTAGAGATGGGGATGCCAACTGTTCATTTCACTACAGCCTTCTCTCATTGCTTCCCTCCTGGCCTCTGCTGATCCATGGTAACATTTGAATGCTCTTAAAAAGTGGTATGGATGAAAGGAGAGTGGGACATCTCATCTCTGACAGAAACATGCTGCTTCTGGGGAATTTTCAAAAGAGAGCCTTTTCTAAAAGGAGGTGTATTTGACGACACGCAATGCTGGAGGAACCATTTTATAAATCAACGGAGACACCTTAACAGCTCACCCACGTAGATGCTGGAACTTACATGTGTAAATTGGTATTTCGCAACTTACATGTTCACATGGGCCATTTTGCAGACCTATATGTATAAGTGGAGCCAACTAACTACAGAGTCCACTATCGTTAATTCATTTCCATTTGGAGGGCAAAATAAACAACGCCAGATTAAGCAAGATAACCTCTTTAATCCCTCCTGTAAAGGGTGGCCAAAACAAGCACTTTTTAAAAACCCAATCATGTGAGGGAGTAGCTGTAAATTCCAGCATAGAGAATTTTGGTCATACACGTGTATTCCCTATATGAAAATGGGGAAGATGAGTATACATTTTTGACCCACTAGGCCATATTCTAACCATACCCATGATATGCCTCCTTGCAAATTCTACATATTATGGACATCTATGTGCAAATCAAGCCCTTTTTAAAAACTGCCATTTCCACATGTAAATGCTGAAGCTTCTACGTGGAAGTTGTGACTAAGGCTTCTAAAATAACCTCCAAAGTAACTTCTCCAAGCTTTCGGTGCTTATTAGTGGCAGGACCTGAACCCACACCTCTTGGTTCTCAGTCCGTTATTCTACCGATGGGGATCATCAAAGAGAGACAGCAAGTTTGCAACAAATGCAATTACACCCTAGACATCTTAGTAATTTGCTCTTTCTTCCTTCCTGTAGATCTTTTACATGCAGCTACTGAGGCGGAAAGGGCCAAGAAAGTAAGGGACAAAGGATTCTAAAGCAGGCGCTCCCAGTCCAGTTGGGTTTACAGGATACCCACAAAGAATATTTATGAGATAGATTTGCAGGCACTGTCTTCATTGAATGGAAATCTCTTTTATGCTTTTTGATTTTGAATATCCTAAAAACCAAACTGGCTGGGTGTTTTCCAAGCATTGGGTTGAGTACCATTGCTGTATAGCAACAAACTACAGATGTTTATCACCTCCACACCTCCCAGTGTATTAAAGAAGTTGCAAAAAGGGCTTTTTCGAGCCAGAGATGCTAGATTTCCAAATGTAAAAGAGGACTTTTGGATTTAGCCCATGTCTTTTTCAGTAGTGGCTCAAGGCGAGTTACATTGCACACAAGATTTGCTTACCACCTTTCAAGTCAAAATAGACATTCAAGTATACTGAGTAATTTCCTGTTCCTGGAGGGCTTACAATCTACTTACCTGAGGGCTAAGTGCCTTGCCTAAGATCACAAGGAACAGCAGTGGAATTCGAACCCTAGCTTCCCTGGTTCTCAGCCCTCTGCAAATGTAAAACAGGCTAGTGATAGCACTAACACAACTGGAAAAACTAGCAAAGATCCACAGAATCTTATTCAATTGTAAATGAATATATTTCTGCATTTCATGTAAGAATTACTGTAAATGGCTTCATTTTCCTGACATGGTCTCAAAATAATATATGAAGCCCAGTCCTAGCACTAGGCAGACTAAATCTCTGCCAAGGACAGCACAGCGACAACGTCAATGGTAGTACAGCACAGCACTGACTCACTCAGGCTGCACGATGTCTGGATCTGAGATGCATGAGGGAAGCAAGAAGGGTCTGAGGAGGGGGTCTGCTGAGACTAAGAGCAATAAAGAAGAGGCTGGAGATGGGAATGAAGGGCTGAGTGGTCTGTTGGAATTTGGGGTAAGGCGTGGAAAAGAAGGGGCTGCTGGAACAGAGCTGAGATAAAAACAGTGGTCTAAAGGCCAAAGAAAGAAAGGGGGCACAGATGAAAAAAAGGGCTGCCAGAGAAAGGGAGCTGAAGGGTACAAGGGGCTGAAGAGCTGCCGAGACTGGGATTGTGGTGTGGGAAGAGAGTGGGTTACTGGGGCTGGAGATGAGAGCCGAATGTGCAGATGCTGATGTTACATATTGGGGGGGGGGGGGGGGAGACAGGATGCTGCTGCTGCTACTATATGCGGTATGGAGGGGGGAGGAAGATACTAGGCAGGGAACAGGGACGAAAGAGAGGGGAACTTGGGCAAAGGTGAGAGATACAAACATCAGGGATATCCTGCCACCCAAGGAAGGAGTGATGTGTCAGAGCTGGTACCTGGTTCATTTATAATGCTTTTTTAAATTCAGTTGATATGCTTTGGTGGGGTTAGATTATGTATTGTTCGTATTTTACAATGCGCTATTTTATTTTGATATTAAATGTATTAAGGTTGCTAGAATACTTATGCAAATAAAATCTGCATCTCCTCTTATAGATGTTAGGAATTAGAAACATCCCCCCTTTCTCCAGATAACAATGTCTGCACAAAATTGCAAAGTCACCAGGACAAGAAGGAGAGAGAGGACTGGAAGCATTGCAAGGATGGGTTGACACATTTAGCCTGAATAATGCCTCACTGAGGACCATCTCAATACATTCTTAACACTTGGGTTTATTATGATGTTGGGGGGAGGGATAGGCTGTTGCTTTTGGGCAGAGAGAGAGGGAGGTGCTGGGTGGCGTATGAGAGGAGGATGCTGTTCTGCAGTTTGTCTGCATATTTCTAATTCTAACGAGTGACCCCTTATTCTGTATTGGTGAAAGTCTGTGTTCTGTGCGTAAAACCAAAGTGAGGTATTCCACTAGCATGTAGTTTCTCTGTAAGGATTGGTAGCAGTCTATCTTACTGCTGTTACAATACAAGGTATATTGGTATTCTAGGACCAACAGTCAGTATTGTGAATTGTTTTATTGTCTTTGATCTATAGTAATGCTCAATATTAATTTTCAAAAATTAGTGAATAGGGGATGCACAGCTGAAAGTTTGTCTAGAGCGTCAGATACCCTTGGGCTGGCCTTGCACCTTATAGATTTTCTTTAGACAATTAACTATAAACTCACTTCTCTTGAAACACTCTGTTGCCCATTGGTTGCAGGTGCATGTTCTGAGCCTTGTGCTATTTTAATGTTTTTGACTGTGGATTGAGAAAACAACTCTTTGTCAAGAACTCGGAAACACATCAGCAAGAATAGGAAGGGAGACTGGTGACTGGCAGAGATGCTGTGGGGACTGTGCCCTGGCCTTCAAGTCAATGGAGACTGCCTGGGTTCTGCAGTAGCGCCCCAGGTTGGCAATTGATCGATTGGTGCTGCATGAGAAAAGGAGAATTGGCAACCTTGGACCAAGGAAACCGGCAGTGATGAATCAAAATTATATAGCGCATTGAGGTGCTCATTCCAAATATATTTTTCTATGGAAACATAAAACTATTCAGTTCACAAAGTCCTACATAATTAATGTAATTGGTCCAGTGTCCGATTCACTTCTCAATTTACATTAAATAGTGCAGTCACCAGTCCAGTGGCTATGTGAAAGTACTGAAAACCCTCATACAGAAGGTACCTCAGTTAAATCACCAGGTCAGATCCCCTGGGGCTGTCGATACTGCAGACCTCGCAAACGTCAGTGGAAAGAGCATCATTATCTTTGCTCCAGGGTGGTATCTAATGGCAGAGACCCTGACTACAGAATTCCAGGAGTCCTCCTCATGCCTGCTGCCCAACAAAAGGGCTGTTAGAATAACCAGATCATTTGAGAAAATCTTGGCTCCCTCTACAAATTTAGGAAGGTTACAATTTACATAAGATGACCATAAAACGTACGGAATCTCATAATTTAAAACACAATCACCATAAAACATCACAATCACAATAAAAACAATAAAACAAACTGCATTTCTCCACACAGTCTCCAACATCTCTTATAATATTATTGGTACAAACCATCTTGCGAAAATATGAAAGCACAAGTCATAGACTACTGTTGGGGGGGGTCTTGATTTACATAATTTCCATACTGTGAATAGGCCTGTCAACAGTTGTACATTTAGCTACTCGTGCAATATCGCAGCATTGCTCAACGATCTCAAATTCACCGGTAAGCAATGGCACAGGACTGACCCTGCCACTAAGAATGCACGAAAAAGAGTCTCAACTAAGCAGATTTGGCAATGAGCATTCGAGGTGGATGATAATGATTCAGTAGCGTGACAGTTGCTGTAGTGGCCTCATTGCTTATAGCTTTATGAACCATAGTGAGAATCTTAAATTTTATTCACCAAGCGACCAGCAACCAATGTAAGTAGTACAGTACTGGAGAAATATGTTCGAAATTAGTACCTGTCAGGATTCATACAGCTGAATTTTGAACAATCTCTAGTGATCACACTGCAGGGTTTGGGAGTCTTAAAATCAGTGGCGTAAATTCTGCAAAAGCAACACCCATAATGAGGGGGGGGAGGCAGATAGGAAGGGGGCCCGCTTAAAAGCAAAAGCAGACAGGCAAACTTTCTTTAAGATGTTTGCCGCACTACCTCCCACTTCTCTTTTCTCTTCAAGTTTTCAGGTCTAGCAGTCTTTACCTTTTGCCGCCGGGCCAATGTCTTGCGAACTGTGGCTGTTATCACCAGACCGGCCTGGGAGCCGGGGGGAGAGGTAGTAGCAGCTGGTCTAACAATAGGGGGCCCCTCCTCAACAAAAGCTTGCTTGGGGGCCCTTCATGAGAATGTACGCCACTGCTTACATTTATGATGCAAAATTACCAGTGCTTGGATAACAGGACAGAAATGATCAAAGTCTATAAAAAGGTTTAAATCACTTCAGAATGCGTCATTTATAAAATGATCTGTCTACTATGGCTTTAATAAACTTTCCTTCATTGATGAAGAGGTGTCTAAAATAATCCCTAGGCTCTTAAACTCAGCAGAAATAGGGAGAGTCCATTCATTAACTGTTAGTTGAGCTGGCAATTGGGCAACATGTTTCACACAATACCATAATTTTGGTCTTCTAGAGATTTAGGAATTACTAGGCCCACTAGGAATGTAATACTATAGGCAAAAAATATCCCTGGGCAGTTGTGAATGAAGCAAAGATACTAATTTTTTCCATTTCTAGACATAGATGAAATCTCATGCATTTGTCCTCTATGATTTACAAAATCTCACAATGTGCAAAGTGGAAGCCACTTATCCACATAAAGTGGGATTTCAGAAAGGACGTCTAGAACGGATCTGAGAGGGAGCAGAAGCAGTGACTGGACACATGTATAAATTGCTGTTTGACATTGCTACATTTCCACCTTGAAAAATAAACATCCTAGTAACTTCAGAACCGGGTACTAGGACATGCTGGTAGGGGTATTTCAGAAGGGGGGCAACTGTGCTCTGAGACTTGCTCCTGGCTTGCCACTGCAGATACTCAGATGTGTGGTGACTGACCAGAAATATGTTTGAAGTATTTATTTACACACAGGTTTCTTTGGGCAAGAAATACTACTTCTGGCGATGAAAGTGCATTATGCACTTTCCCCTGGAAGAGTTACATCTATGAAACAAGTCATTTTTTCACCTTATTTACGGTCAGGAACAGATATAGGCATGGGCATCTCACCAACCATTGGCAGACAGGCTTGTGCTCTTCTGATATTGCTACATGATGTGCATCTCCTTTGCTCCACTCAGGCCACACTTCCACCATGCCCCCGTTCAAGCTGCAGACGTCTAAATATCCAGCTTTTAAAATGGTTCTGAGAATATCTCCATGCTTTGCATGTCCAAGTGCCCTTTTTCAGATGTCCAACTCATGAATAAGACCTCTAAAATATCCCCCATAAAATCCAGATTTATAGCATTGCAAGAAAACAGCCTTTAACCAGCAGAAGCTAACACCAAAAATTCTCTCCAAGTTATCATCTTATTATAAATCAAACCACAGCATCATTGAATATTAGAGCTAACATCTGCTATGGCATATCTGAGAGCAAAGCCTTATGAATGCATCAGGTACCAAGAGAGTATCTGGTATTATCATGCAATTGAAAAGTAGCAAATCACCTGGACCAGATGGTATACATCAGAGGCTGTTGGAAGAACTGAAATATGAGATTGCAGACTTACTATTAGTAATTTGTGAACTACTATTAAAATCATCTGTAGTACTTGAAGATTGGAGAATGGCCAATGTAATGCCAATTTTTAAAAAGGGATCTAGGGGTGATCCAGAAAACTACAAACCGGTGAGCCTGATGTCAATACTGGGCAAAAGAGTAGAAACCATTATAAATAATAAAATTATTGAACATGTAGATATTGATCCACTGTGTTTGTCCCATGCTTTTTTGAATTCAGATACTGTCCTCATCTCTACCACCTGCACTTGGAGACTATTCCACGTATCTCCACTCTTTCTGTAAAGAAATATTTCTGCATATTACTCCTGAGTCTATCCCCTTTAATCTTCATCCTATGTCCCCTCATAGCAGAGCTTGCTTTCAATAGAAAGAGGCTCTCCTCCTGTGCATTTATGCCACAGAGGTATTTAAACATCTCAGTCATATCACCTCTATCCCGCCTTTCCTCTAAGGTGTACATATTAAGATCCTTAAATCTGTCCTCATATTCTTTATAATGAAGACCACTAACCATTTTAGTAGCCACCCTCTGCCCCGACTCCAACCTGTTTAGATCCTTTTGAAGGTTCGGTCTCCAGAACTGCTACAATACTCCAAATGAGGTCACACCAAAGACTTATACAGAGGCACTATCACCTCCTTCTGGCCATTCCTCTCCCTATGCACCCAAGCATCCTTCTAGCTTTCACAGTCACCTTTTCTACCTGTTTAGCTACTTTAAGATCATCAGACACAATCACGCCTAGGTCCCGCTCTTCTTTTGTGGACAGAAGTACTTCATCCCTTATAATGTATTGATCCCTTGGAATGCTGCAGCCGAAATGCATGACCTTACATTTTTTAAACATTAAATCTCTACTGCCAAATTCTAGACTATTCTTCAAGCTTAGCTAGATCCCATCCATGCCTTCATGGGTGTCTACTCTTTTGCAGATTTTGGTATCTTCCACAAAGAGGAAAATCTTACCAGACAGCCCTTCCACAATATCACTAACAAAGAAAGGTGAAATAGTGGAGTACTCCAGGAATCTGTGCTGGTCTGCTGCTTTTTAACATCTTCATAAATGACCTGGAAATGGGAACAAAGAGTGAGGTGATCAAATTTGTCGATGACACAAACCTATTCAAAGGATTGTGAAAAATTGCAAGAGCACCTCGATAAATAGGAAGACTGGACGTCCAAAAGGCAGATGAAATGTGGACAAGTGCCAAGTTATGCACTTAGGGAAGAACAACCCAAACTATGGTTACATGATGCAAGGTTGCACATTAGGAACCAACACCCATGAAAAAGATTTAGGCGTCATCGTGGATAACATGAACCCTCCGCCCAGTGTGCAGCAGCATCCAGGAAAGCAAATAGAATGCTAGGTATGATAAGGAAAGAGATGAAGAACAAAACCAAGGATATTATAATGCCTCTGTATCATTGCAGTGTTACTGCACCTTGAATATTGTGTGCAGTTCTGGTTGCCATATCTTAAAAAAGATATAGCAGATTTAGAATAGGTACAGAGAAGAGCCAAAATGCTAAATGGGATGGAAAGATACCCCTACGAGGAGAGGCTTAAAAGATAAGTGCTCTTCAACTAGAAAAAGAGATGGCTGAGGGGAGATACAATAGAGATCTATAGATTAATGAATGGAGTGGAACGGGAAAATGTAGATCAGCTTTCTTCTCTTTCAAAAAGTAGAAAGACTAGGAGACGCTCAATAAAGCTACAGTGTAACCCATTTAGGATTAATAAGAGAAAATGTTTTTTTACTGAACGAGTAATCAAACTCTGGAATTCGTTACTGGAGGATATAGTAGAAGCTGTAAGTCTAGCTGGGTTTAAAAAAAGTTTGAACAAGGTCCTTGAGGTAAAGCCCATAAACCATTATTAAAGAGGACCAGGGAAATCCACTGCTTACCCAGGGATAAGCATTGTGGAATCTGTGTACCTTTTTGGGAACCTGACAGGTACTTGTGACCTGGACTGGCCAATGTTGGAAACAAGATCCTGAGTTTGATGGATCTTGATCCGACCCGGTATGGCATTTCTTATGTTCTAATGTTAATAAGGGAGGAGTAGCCTAGTGGTTGGGGCAAGGTACTTCAGGCCGGAAGGTCAGGGGTTCAAATCCCACTAGAGGACAGCAACCTTGGGCCGGAAGGACTGGGGTATCTAGTCCCACGGATGCTCCTTGTGGTCTTGGGCAAGCCACTTAACTCTCCATTGCCCATGTTCCCTGTAAGTATTAGTGTATGTGTCTCATGTCCCCGCGTGTTAAATGTATCCCCCAATTGTGTTGTGACCGCTTTGATTGAAGGATAAGGCGGTATACAAAACTGTCTAAATAAAATAAGGTTTCCTTCCCCTGGGGTGATCTCCTTTGAAGGGTAAGTAAACCTCAGGCAAGCTGAGTGAAGAACGCGTGGAGCCTCTCCACGCCTTTCTCATGCGGCATAGAGCGAAAGCACTGAGATCATGTTGGCTGTGAATAATCTTCACATATCCGGCAAAAGCTAGTCATGAGGGTCTGCTCGAGAGCGCTTTGCATTATATGGTTGCCTTTTCCCATCAATAAGCTGAGAGCGATGAGCTTTAGCTGGCTGCACCGACACCTGTAACAGTTCCTCACTGACCTCAAGAGGAAGTCCGAGACTCCTGGCTACAACACAGAGGCATTTTATTAGTTCAGCTTACTGCATTTTTAAAAAAAATCTCTTTCTTCCTGGTTAGAAGCATATTGTCAGCAAGGGCTTTCAGCTTTTGCTTTTATTCCTTCAGTCTCCTTGTAGCACACATTTCTGCCAGTATTCCTCAATCCTGGACATTACCATTTGAGATGAGGTGTACCACTTAGGGGTCAATATTCAAAGCACATTATGTGTTTGCCGGCAGTCAGCAAATGCATAATCGATCTATCCATGGATAATATTGGGCCATTTAAATTGCTACACAGCCAGATAGTATCTGCATATTTGTGTGACGGGTTAGGGGGGTTAGTATTTTTATTTAGGTGTTGAAAGGATAATTTATTGGATCAATACTCAAATGTTTACTGAAGTGCACTAACTGGTAACATGGGGTTTGTTGTGTGCTAAGGGTGTCATGCTGACAGCACAAGGCCCCAAGTTAAAAATCCCATTCTAACCAGTCAGCAGGAGAATGGGCAGGGACTGGGTTGGTTAAAGGCATAATGAGAGCATTGACAGCAATTGTGGTTAGCGCAGGCATTTTGGGTGCACACTAACTGCACTGGTTGCCGTTAGTACAGGTGCACCTAATGCTACTGAGGTGGAATCCAGACAGGGCTGAGAGCTGAAAGGGTTACTGAAACATCCTTGCTCTCCCCTGCTTCGCTGTGTGAAAAGGATACACCCACTTGGTGACGACACACCCTGACATACGCTTGTTCCTCCCTGTTGCTTTGTTCCTCTGTGCCTTGTCTCTCCCGCTTTGCTGAGATAACACTTCACCAAATGTCCTCCAATCATGAGTGTACTGCAGCAAAAAGTGACCTATCATGAACTGACAAAAAATGTCTATATAGTATGGATGAACCCTGTAGACGGGGCTCAAGCTTTGAAAATGATTTCACTGAGCCTATGCTGGCATATTAAAGACTTGTTTTCCTATAGTGACTCCTGGGTATCTTTTCCTTGCTCGTTTAGCTGTTACATTTGGTTCCCTGACCAGGAAAGGAAAGGTTTTTTGCTGCCTCTGGGTTCGGACCAGTCGGAGCTGGGGAGTGGCGAAAGCGAGAGGGAATCTTAGGCGCCCCCGGAACACTTGTTCTGGAGAGTATTGCCTCTTGTTTCGTCAGAGACGCTGGCTCCTTCCGGCCGACACCTACGAACCCTTGTGGAGTTCAGGAACCAACTCATTGGTCTCCGGAAGACATCTGAGTGGGGTAAGTGAAAAGAGGGTCTGTTTCTGTATCTGTAGTTCAGGAAAAATCTGTCCTTCCTGCGGGAAGAAGGGGAGACTGATCACTTCCCAAGGGACGCCTTAGTAGCATGAGGTTTGGGTGAAACCACGCTCCTCATAGTCAGACGGTTTTCTGGGACCGGGAGGGTGTCTGAGTGCTGGTGGGTGATTGATTTATGTATTTGGAGCAAGCAGAGGCTTGTGGAGTGAGAGCAGACTCCTGAGTAGCGTAGTTCCTGGTCGGGCGACCGCGCCCAGGTCGCAAAAAGGAGGAAGCGATTGATTGTTGGTTACCCCTCTTGTGTCAAGGGCGTCAGGACCCCTCACCTGCTGCCCAAATCCCTTTCCCTTGGTGTCAATTTGTTCTGTGTTTTCAGGGACCGGGATATTTTAACAACAGGGATTCTATTGTTCCAATATGGGTGGATCAGAGTCAAGGCATAGCCCCCTGGAGTGTATGGTAAAACGTTTTCGGAAAGGATTCTCTGCAGACTACGTTGTTTGTATGACCCCGTTCCTGTTAAAGAAATATTGTCAGAATGAGTGGCCGAGTTTTAAATCTTTGATTATAATCTAGTTAGTAGAGTGCACCACGTAGTGGTGGCTAATCATCCTGACCAATTCCCTTATATTGATTCCTGGCTGGATGTATGTCGGCGGAGACCCCAATGGGTCCAGAAATGCCATGAGGAACAAAGTCACATACTCCTGTCCCATAGTCCACAGGAAATGCAGCCTAAAGTAAAACCAAAACCACCAGGTTTAGTACAGGAGCCAGAGACAGAAGAATTCCCTCCCCCTTATGTTCTCAGGCCAATCCCAGTGACTCCAGCTCGGTCATCAGGCTCAGCAGGGATTCCGGCTAGGATAGATACAACCTCTCCTCCGCCCCCGCCTCCCCCCCGACTGATACTCTCTCTGATAGTCAAAGGAGCAGTGAGGCAGGAGCGCCATTTTCAGATACAGACCCCCCAGCACTCCAGAAAGTTCCCAGAGTCCTGGATCTGAAGGAGGTCAGTCTCAGTTTAGTACCCCTCCTCCCCCAGTATTGGAGCCTTACCACCTCAGGAGAGACCACCGCACAATACGTGCTAGCAAGCAGACTCCAGAAGTTAGTCTCCACCTACCCCTCCGCGAGGCTCGAGGACCGGCTGCCTTTAATGCCCAGGGACAGCTTATCGAAGGCCCTCGGACATTTGTGTATGTACCTTTTCCACCACCGACTTGTTGAACTGGAAAATTCATTATCCTTCATATACTGATAAGCCTCAAGCTATGATAGATTTGTTTTCGTCTATCATTCAAACCCACTGTCCAACTTGGGCAGACTGCCGTCAGCTCCTTTTAACCTTACTCAGTACAGAAGAGAGATACCGGGTCTAGGACTAGGTCAGCAATGAAATGGTTGGAAGAGAACCCTCCAGGTGAACAGGATCCCCATCAATCAGCTCTAAGAGACTTTCCTGACCTAGAACCTAATTAGGATGCAAACATTGAGGCAGGCCACACTGCCCTGAGTCGATATGATCGAGCTCTTCTCGAAGGCCTTAAAAAGGGGGGCCAGAAAGCGATGAATGTGGGAAAAATATCTGAGGTCCTGCAAACCCCCGACGAGAGTCCTGGCCAATTTTATGAAAGACTGTGAATCTTTCCGTGTTTATACTCCATTCAACCCAGAAGCACCCGAAAACCAGCAGATGGTGAATGCAGCATTCATAGGGCAGTCACAGGGGGACATTCGAAGGAAACTTCAGAAGCTTGAGGGCTTTGCTGGAATGAATATAACCCAGCTGATGGAAGTTGCTATAAAAGTATTTGTGAACAGAGATCAGGAGATGAAGCGTGAGTGTGAACGAAAGATGAAAAAGAAAGCTGATATGTTAGTAGTGGCGCTAGTCGAGAAAGGACAAGGAAAGTCAACATGAGAACCAAGGGGCTGAGGCTGGGGTAGAGGAACCCAGTGAGGATCATTGGAGCGAGGACCATTGGAACGAGATCAATGTGCCTATTGCAAAGAAATGGGCCACTGGAAAAACGAATGCCCCATTCATGTCAGGCAATATTCCCTTCCCCGAAGAGCTGTTGAGGGCATTCATAAACATCTCCAGCGACTACTCAAGTTTGGACTCCTAAAACCATGCCAATCGCCCTGGAATACCCCTTTGCTGCCAGTTAAAAAACAAAACAAAACAGGTACAAACGATTACCGACCTGTACAGGACCTGCGGAGGGTCAATGAAGCTGTTGTTACCATTCATCCTGTTATGCCAAACCCTTACAATTTACTGAGTTTGATTCCTGCAAAAGCCACCTGCTTTACCATGTTCTATTCCTGAGCCACAAAATCTCAGGTGGTTAAGAGGTTTCTTAGGGGCTGCCGGTTTTTGTCGAATCTGGATTCCCAACTTTGCAGTGTTGGCAAAGCTCCTGTGTGCAGTTACAATAGGGGGAGAATGAGAACATTTCGACTGGGATCCGGATGAAAAGAAGGCCTTTCAGGATATGAAGAAGGCCTTGCTATCAGCACCCAGCCTATGACTGCCCAATGAGGAAAAAACATTCCATCTGTACGTCCATGAAGCGAGGGGAATGGCAGTTGGTGTCCTCACTCAGAGCCTAGGCTCCTGGCAACGACCGGTGGCTTATTTGTCCAAACAGCTGGATCCAGTAGCGAGGGGTTAGCCTTCTTGTCTTTACGAAGTAGCAGTAACTCCTCTTCTGGCAACAGAGGCTGATAAACTGTCCCTTGGGCAAGAAGAACTGCATGCTAAAGTGCCGCATGCAGTACTGACGCTGATGGAGTACAAAGGCAATTATTGGTTTACCAACGAGCGGATGACAAAGTACCAAAGCATGCTGTGTGCGAATCCTCGGGTTCACTTGGAGACAGTGAAAACACTCAATCCTGCTACTCTACTCCCTGTAGCACCTGGACTACCCGAATATTCATGTATCCAGGTTATGGATGAAGTGTATTCCAGCCGCCCAGATGTGAAGGATGTACCGCTAGCCTCTCCTGATGTTCAGTATTTTACTAATGGCAGCAGTTTCATGGAAGATGGACAGTGGAAGGCCAGATATGCTGTGGTCACTCCTGGGGTTGTTGTGGAGGCTGAGCCCTTACCCCTGGGGACTTCTACACAAAAAGCTGAACTCATTGCCCTTACTCGAGCCCTCCAGTTAGCTGCAAGTCTGAAGGCAAACATTTTCACTGATTCTAAGTATGCATTCACTACACTCCATGCCCATGGGGCCCTCTATAGAGAAAAGGGACTCATAAATTCGAGCAGGAAATCTATAAAGCATAGGAGGAAATTTTGGAGTTACTAGAGTCTGTGCGGGCACCAAAGGCGGTGGCTGTTGTTCACTGCAAGGCACACCAGTGAGGAGACACTCTGGTCATCCAGGGTAACCGCAGGGCAGATAGGGAGGCCAAGCTAGCAGCCCAGCAAGGAACAGTCCCAGTTAGTGTTCAAGCTCTCCTGTTTCCAATTCCTATGTCAGAGTGGGACCCTCATTATACTAAGGAGGAGATGGATTTCTTCACTCAGGAAGGGGCTACTCTCACCACTGCTGGGTGGTTGCGGTTACTGGGAGATCCACCCCGATATGTTATCCCTGAGAGCCTAGCAGCTGCTTTTGTCTGGCAATTTCATGAGACCACCCACTTAGGAAAGACCTCCATGCAAACCATTCTACAGTCTTACTTCTATGTCCCACACCTGTCTGCCTTGTCGACAGCTGCAGCATGTCGCTGTCTCCAATGTGCCAGGAATAACCCCCGCCAAGGGCCTCCACCCCGTGTTTCTATGCAGGTGGTTGGTGCTGCCCCTATGGAGAATATTGAAGTTGATTTCACTGAGTTACCCCGAGTAAGGGGTTATCGATATCTGCTGGTGATAGTGTGTACGTTTTCAGGATGGGTTGAGGCTTACCCCTGTAGAATAGAGACAGCCTGAGAGGTTACAAGAGTCCTGCTGAAAGAGATCATCCCTAGATTTGGCCTACCACTTACTATAGGGTCAGATAATGGCCCTGCTTTCGTTGCTAAGTGCCTTCAGGACCTTTCTAAGGCCTTCCAGATCACTTGGAAACTTCATACTGCTTACCGCCCACAGAGTTCTGGAAAAGTGGAAAGGATGAACCGAACCCTGAAGCTCCACTTGTCCAAACTCTGTCAGGAAGCTCATCTTAAGTGGGATCAGGCCTTACCAATAGCCCTTCTCTGTGTCCGGTCCTCTCCGACTTGGACCCTGGGAATATCCCCGTATGAAGTACTGTATGGCCGATCACCACCCATTGTTCAGGGCCTTAAGGGAGACCTAGATCAGATAGGTAATGAACTTAACGAGACAACACCTACTGGCATTGGGATCTGTTTTTCAGTCTTTGAGCAGGTGTATACAAGAGCGACTGCCTGTCTGTTTGTCAGAGCCGCTCCACCCCCACCAGCCGGGAGATCGTGTGTGGATTAAGGAATGGAAACGTGAACCACTGTGCCCTGCCTGGAGAGGTTCTTATGCGGTTCTACTGGCTACACCAACTGCAGTCAAGGTTGCAAAGGTTACCCCGTGGATTCACCATACCCGTCTCAAGAAAGCTGCTCCTGACCTGGATGATAAGTGGACGGCGCACAAACATTCTCAGGATCCCTTACACTGCGAAGGACCAGGGAATCGGCAGACAATAGGATCCTGTGCTAGCCGCACACCGGAAGCCGGCTAGTCTATGCACGGCGGAAGCTTGAGGAGTCATCTTCAGATACTGCTAAGGGATCATATAAGGACAAAGGTGTAGTGGAACACCAGCTCCATGGTCAACATGCGCCTGCTTATGCTGACTTTTGTTCTGGCATTCGTGTGGGGCCTTCCCTTGTTGGCCTCAGGAACTATAAACACGGCAATATTACTTGCCCGGACTGCTTTGAATACTTCAGACTTTTGTGTACGCAGCTCATCGCAGGCTGGAGCCTTCTTATCGACATGCCTTATTGCTGTACCTACTAATCTGTGTGAAATGCAGAAGTTTACTGTACTGAATAATTTGAAGTGCAAACTGCCAAAGCTAAAATGTCTACATTTTTCTACTTCATTGGGGTTACCCGTCCTTCGTCAGCCTATTTTAACAAGATCCCTTTTTACTTGCAGGTTGTCTCCATGCTTAGAGCCACAAATTGCTTTATTTTTATAAATGCAACTAAAGGGGTTTTTAATTTGTCTAACACTGTACTATCTTGCAAGTTCATTACGAAGGTATCTTATGCTCACTCAGAAATGTATCTTCCCTTAGATTGGTTTTTGTTATGTGGTAAAAGTACTTATACTTATGTTCCCATAAACGCTACTGGAGGTCCTTGTACTTTCGATAGACTTACTACTGCTGCTTTCTCTCATACTCCCAGTAGTGTTAGTTCCCGCTCACACTATCCTCAATCAAAGCCTATGCCCCCTAACTGTAACTCTAATGTATCGTATGTCTCTTTCATGTGGACGGCATGCGCTACTGGAATAGATGGAAGACGGTTTCCATTGTTCAAAAGCACAGCCTTCAGACTCTGTTTCGAAGAGTCTATAAATAGTCTCCAGTCTTGTGGGTCATGAGTGATTTTTAAGGCATTCATGAGGCTTTCAATATCGGAACAGAATACCAGATTACTTTCCTTTCTGAAGAAAGGCTCCAACTGCTGGTGGCGCTTTCGATATGAAGTAATGCTGACATCTTCTTCTAGAAGATTCCATTGTTGGAGTCTTGATCCTAGCAATTCTGCCTTGTTCTTGGATAAGTCCAAATCATGAACCAGTTCATTTAGTTCTTCCTGTGTTATTCTGTGTGGAGTTGATAATGCATCCCAGTGAAAATCTGGGTCACTGCATGCTGACGGACCAGGAGAAGAACAGGTCGGCTCACCCTTGTCCTCATCAGATGAATCAAGAGAATATTCTGATGGAGGTTCGGGAATATGAAGTCCCTCACCATGTGGAACTGGTCTCAATGCAGACAAAATGTTTGGGTAGACTATGCTCGACTTCTTTTGCTTCATTATTCCGCTGGAAAGAGGAGGAACCAAGCAGAAGAAACAGTCATTTATGTGGTTACTTGGCTCTCTCTACACCATGGGGACTGCAAACGGCATTGATGGTCTTTTGCAATTCAACCACTGTGAAAGCTGTGTTGTACATGTAGCGCAGCATATATGTGGGGCCCAAGGCTTGTCTTGGTCACCAATCTTGCATCCGAAGTAAAGATGATATGCCTTCTTCAGTTGAGAAGTGATACTTTTCTTCTGTTTGGCAAATGTCACTTCCCCACAAATGTAGCAGAAATTGTCAACGGTATTAACGCACTTTCGTGGCATTACTGTTCTGTATTGTACCTAAATGGCTAAAATTATATGATTAATAAAAGTTACATGTAACAGTAGCTTAAACTGTCTCGCACACAGTCTGAAATATTTTAAATGCTCAACTTTTCCGACTGCATATAGTACACTGCTGACATCAGATGGCTTCAGCAGCCGTCTGGCAATAAACATAGAAACATAGAAATATGATGAAAGAAAAAGACCACATGGCCTATCTAGTCTGTCCTTCCATATCAACAACTACAACAGTCCCCTTTTTACCTTTAGAGATCCTCTGTGTTTGTCCCATTGTTTTTTTAATTCAGTTACTGTCCTCATCTCTACCACCTCCACTGGGAGACTTCCATGGATCCACTACTCTTTCCGTAAAGAAATATTTCCGCATATCACTCCTGAATCTATCTCCCTTCACCCTCATCCCATGTCCCCTCGTAGCAGAACTTGCTTTCAATTGTTCAAGATGTCCCTCACTTCTGTTCCTATTTGTGGGTGTTTTTTGAGGTCCTGCTCCTGGTTCTTCATCTGTGAACACAGAACAAAAATCTTTGTTAAGCAATTCCGCTTTATCCTTATCAGCTTCTACATATTCCTTCCCTGCACCCTTGAGTCTGACAATACCACTTTTGCCCTTCCTCTTCTCACTAATATATCTGAAAAATGTCTTATCCCCCCATTTTATTGCATTGGCTATTTCCTCCTCCTTTTGAATCTTTGCCTTCTTGACTACTTTGCTAGCTTCTCTAAGTTTTTCCAAATACAGATGCCTGTCTTCCTCTCTCTGTGATCTCTTGTATTTCATGAAGGCCTCCCTCTTTTTCTTCACTTTTTCAGCTACTTCTTTCGAAAACCATAGCAGTCTCCTTTTCCTTTTACCTTTACTTACCATTTTAACAAAAGGGTTGGTTGCCTTTAAAATATCCCCTTTCAGTTTTGCCCACTATTTTTCTACATCCCCCAGCTGTTCCCATCCCACTAACGACTCCCTGAGGTATTGGCCCATCTTTGCAAAGTTAGTCTTCCTAAAGTCTAAGATCCTCACTTTTGAGTGGATTCTAACAGCCCTAGTCCTAATACTGCATCACACCATCTGGTGATCACTGGATGCAAAATGATCTCCCACCACAACATCAGAAACACTTTCACCATTGGTAAGCACCAAGTCCAGAATGGCCCTTTCATGTATGGGGTCTGTTACCAATTGCCTGAATAGTTCTCCCTGTAGAGAATCCAGGATCTCCTTACTTCTAGATGATACTGCAGCAGGAATGTGCCAATCAACATCTGGCATATTGAAATCTCCTATCAGTAGCACTTCCCATTTCCTAGCAATGCTGCGTATGTCTTCAATTAACTCTCTGTCCACCTCTTCCTCTTGTGAGGGAGGTCTATATATCGCAGCAATGCAAATAGATTTCTCTTTCCCTCTTTCTAGTTTAACCCACAATGCCTCCTCTCTCCCTTTTAAGCTCTGTAATTCCAAAGCTTTAATAGTAGTTTTTACATATAGTGCCACTCCTCCTCCCTTTCTTCCTACCCTGTCCTTTCTGAATAAAGTATAGCCAGGTATAGTTACATCCCAATCATGGTTTTCTGTGAACCATGTTTCTGTAACTGCCACTAAATCCAAGTCAGCCACTCCCACCAAAGCTTCAACATCAGGAATCTTATTTCCCATGCTACGGGCATTTATACACACTGCTTTCCATATGTTACCCCTGTTACCCATTTCCATAAAGGTATTTAATATATCACCTACCTGGGGGCTTTTACTTACCTGGAGGCTTTCTTCACCCATCCCCAACGAATCTAGTTTAAAGCCCTCTTCAGTAGATTAGCCAGTCTACTACCGAAGATGCGTTGACCTTTCTTGGACAGATGGATGCCATCTCTGCTCTGCAACCCTTGGAACAGCATCCCATGGTCTAGGAAGCCAAAACCAAAACGCTCTCGATGACACCATCCACGCAGCCATGCATTCATCTCCAGGATGCGAACCTCTCTGCCTTGGCCTTTACCCTCAACAGGGAGGATTGAAGAGAACACCAACAGTGCACCTAACTGCTTCACCCTCTGTAGTATTGCATTGCATCAGAAAATGATGCAATCAACTCTGGATGATGTGTGCATGCTGGTATTATGCAATGTGATGCAATATTAAATCATTTAAGGCTTATTTGGGATGTTATTGATGTCCTACTGGATAAATTTACACGGTGAAATGTCAAAAATGAACTACATGCAATATCTTCAAAACGAAAGCCAATAAATTTTTTTTAATGTTATATTCGTTTTCAGCTCACCAAGATACTAAAGATTAGGGCCTTTTAAAGTCAGTAACGATTTCAATGTTGATCAGTGAAATTAGATAGTATAGTTTATTTTGATTTTATCCTGTTGCTGTAACCTCCTTCTCATCAGAGTGAGCTCCATTTACATGTACACTTTGTCGCCTCCCACTGAACCAATTTCTAACCCAATCAGTAATTTTAGGGTCCATCCCTATGGTACTCAGTTTGTTTATAAGTGTAGAATGGTGTCAAAGACTTTACTGAAATCCACCACATCAAGGGCTCTCCCCTCAGTCCAACTCCCTGGTCACCCAATCAACAAAATCAATCAGATTTGTCTGACAAGACCTGCCTCTGAAAAACCCAAGCTGCCTCAGATCCTGCAATCCATTGGATTCCAGAAAACTCACTATTCTCTCTTTTAGCAGGTTTCTAATAATTTACTCACCACAGAGGTTAGACTAACTAGTCTTTAGTTTTCAACCTCATCCTTACTTCCGCTTTTATGTAAAGGGACCACATTTGCCTCTCTCCTGTCCTCTGGCACCACTCCTGACTCCAAAGCAGCATTGAAAAGGTCAGTCAATGGAGCCGCTAGAATGTCCCCAAGTTTCTTCAGTATTCTTGGATGTATCCCATCCGGTCCCATCACTTTATCTACTTTTCATTTAGCTAGTTCCTCACAAACACAGTCTTCTGAAAATCGTTCAAGCTCCCCATCACTTCTGTTCCTATTTGTGGGTGTTTTCTGAGATCCTGCTCCTGGCTCTTCATCTGTGAACACAGAACAGAAATATTTGTTAAGCAATTCCGCTTTATCTTCATCCGTTTCTACATATTCCTCACCTTCGCCGTTGAGTCTGACAATACCACTTTTGCCCATCCGCCTCTCTCTAACATGTCAGAAAAATATCTTATCCCCTCATTTTTTTGCATTGGTTATTTTTTCTTCTTTTTGTATCTTTGCTTTCCTGATTACTTTGCTAGCATCTCTAAGTTTTTCCAAATACAGATGCCTGTCTTCCTCTCTCTGTGATCTCTTGTATTTCCTGAAGGCCTCCCTCTTTTCCTTCACCTTTTCTGCTACTTATTTTGAGAACCATAGTGGCCTCCTTTTCCCTTTATATTTATTTCCCTTTTTAAAAAAGAAGTTTGTTGCCCTTAAAATATCCTCTTTTAATTTTGCTCACTGTTTTTCTACACCCCGAGCTGTTCCCATTCACTAACGACTCCTTGAGGTATTGGCCCATCTTGGCAGAGTTAGTTTTCCTGAAGTCTAAGACTCACTTTTGAATGAATTTTATCAGCCCTGGTCCTAATACTGAACCACACCATCTGGTGATCACTGGATGCGAGATGATCTCCCACTATAACATCAGAAACACTTTCCCCATTGTAAGCACCAAGTCCAGTATGGTCCCTTCACGTGTGGGTTCTGTTACCAGTTGCCTGAATAGTTCTCTGTAGGGAATCCAGAATCTTCTTACCTCTAGATGACACCACAGCAGGGATGTGCCAATCCACATCCGGCATATTGAAATCACCTATCAGTAGCACTTCTCCTTTCATGGCAATGCTGCAAATGTCTTCTATTAAATCTCCATCCACTTCTTCTCCATGAGGGGATCTGTATATCACTCCATTGCAAATGGATTTCCCTTTCCCTCTTTCTAGTTTAACCTACAGTGCTTCCTCTCTCCTTTTTAAGCCCCATAACTCTATAGGGTTTCTATTTAATATTATTTTTTACATATAGTGCCACTCCTCCTCCCCTCCTTCCTCCCCTGTCCCTTCTGAATAAAGTATAGCCTGGTATAATTACACCCCAGTCATGGTTGTCCATGAACCATGTCTCCGTAACCATCACTAAATCCAAGTCAGCCTCTTCCATTAAGGCCTCTAATTTCCCATGCTAAGGGCATTTATAAAAACTGCTTTTCAGATGTTGCCCCTTTTACCCATTTCTACAGAGGTATTTAATGTTTCACATATATACTAAATAGATGGTACCAGTACAGCCACCACTACCTAAGCATACAGGAGTGCAGAATATCTGGATTAACTTAAACACTGCTTGTGATATTTAATTTGTGACCGCATCAGTTGAATATTGGACTGATGGTTTTCTTTCAGACTACCTTAGTATTTGATCTTGGCAGGTTTCTGGGTCATGCTGCGTCTTCGTAACTGGGACTGAAGTTTTATCCACCATACTATTGCTTTCTTCAGGGTGAAGTGATTAAGCAGTGGGTGTCTCTTCTTTCATATAGTATCCAGATTGGTGGGATTGAGGTTGGAAATCTGAATTTGATGTTTGACGGAAAATTCTGTTGGAGAAAGGCTGGAGACCTCTTTTTTTCCCCACAGACCAGAAGGTGATTTTGAAGATGCTCTCCCAGTAGAGTTTCTTTAAATGTTCTCTTGGGTTTCTGCAGTTAATATGATAAACTTTGCAGTTTTCCAAGTCATGCTGCATCTTCATAATGGGACCACCATTTCAGCCATCATATTGTGGCTTTCTCTAGGGTGAAGTGGTTAAGCAGCAGGGCCGGCCCAAGGGTTTCTACCACCTCAGGCAGAAGCCCCGGCCATGAAACCTCCCCCTCTGAGCCATGCCGTCGCTGCTCCCTCCTGCTACCAATTCGATCAGCAGGGTCGGTGGGACGGCTCAACTTGGCACAGTGACAGCAGTCCGCAGCAGGCCATGTGCTTTGGCACACACAGCCTGCTGCTTCTGACCCCCCCCCCCCCGACACAACTTACTGTTGAAGGGGTATCAGAAGCAGCAGACCATGTGTGACCAAGCACATGGCCTGCCACCTACAGAGATCTGCCACCCTAGACGTTGCCTAGTCCACCTAGTGGATGGGCCAGTCTTGTTAAGCAGTGGTTGTTTGTTGTTTTATATAGTAGTATTTTCCTCTTACCTAGTGTTGTCAACGCATTCCATGCCATTAGGGATTTATTAAGCCAGTCCTGGGTTTGTCCCATTTCAGCTAGGGACCCTTTGGAGAACATTATCAATAGGGTGCTGAACTGGTACAGTATAGGCAGAAAACACCAAGTACCCATACAAATTTTGTTTGAAGATTGGGTTCTCAGGCAGATGAAAATGGCCACAGGGAAAAGGGTTTGCAGATTTTTGGCCCTTTATCCTGATGTTTTACTTTATTAACATGAAAATGTGAAATGTACTGAAAAACTATTTAATCTGCATAAAAGCTTTTTTGCACATCAACTTTATACACATTAGCTTGCAGGCTCATATGCAATAAATCAATTTTGTATATACTAATTTTTTCAAGGTGTGATTATGACCTGAATGCACTCTGATGAGTGCACATCCCTAGTATATGTTAGCTTTCAGCCATGCTTCCAAAATGCCATTTTAGATCAGGGGTGCACAAGTTCAGTCCTTGAGGACTGCAAACAGGCACGATTTT
Source organism: Ichthyophis bannanicus (assembly GCA_033557465.1). Taxonomy (NCBI): domain Eukaryota; kingdom Metazoa; phylum Chordata; class Amphibia; order Gymnophiona; family Ichthyophiidae; genus Ichthyophis; species Ichthyophis bannanicus. The sequence continues at coordinate 10,361,243 of JAWIIG010000024.1, read as the reverse complement.
CAGGATATCCCTAATGAATAGGCATGAGAAAGATTTACATATAACTCAGCAATCGTGCATGCAGATCTACTGTATCTAATAGGGATTCAGCCTGTTTTTAACCTGCACAGATCCAGAGTACCCCTTTGAAAAATTAGTTTGTTCCAGTTTCTGTGAACATAAGAACATAAGATATGCCATACTGGGTCAGACCAAGGTCCATCAAGCCCAGTATCCTGTTTCCAACAGTGGCCAATCTAGGTCATACGTACCTAGCAGTTCCCCCAAAAGACACAGGTTCCACAATGCTTGTACTGGGTCAAGCATTGATATCCTGGGTCCCTTCTTAATAATGGTTTATGGACTTTTCCTCCAGGAACTTGTCCAAACCTTTTTTAAACCCAGCTACACTAACAGCCTTCACTACATCCTCCGGTAACAAATTCCAGAGTTTGATTACACGTTGAGTGAAAAAATATTTTCTTTTATTAGTCTTAAATAGTTTACCCTGTAGCTTCATTGCATGTCTATATTCTGATAATGTAAACAATCGATCTACGTTTATCCGTTCCACTCCGTTCATTAATTTATAGACTTCTATCATATCTCCCCTCAGCCTTCTCTTTTCCAGGTTAAAGAGCCCTAACCTTATTAGCCTTTCTTCATAGGAGTATCCTTCCATCTCCTTTACCATTTTGGTGGCTCTTCTCTGAACCTTTTCTAATAACGCTATATCCTTTTTAAGATACGGCGACCAGAATTGCACACAATATTCAAGGTGCGGTCTCACCATGGAATGATATAGAGGCATTATAATATCTTTTGTTTTATTTTCCATTCCTTTCCTTATCATACCTAGCATTCTATTTGCTCTCTTGGCTGCCGCTGCACACTGGGCCGAGGGTTTTAACATGTTATTCACAATGACGCCTAAATCTTTTTCCTGTGTGGTGGTTCCTAAAGTGGAACCTTGCATCGTGTAACCGTAGTTTGGGTTGTTCTTCCCTAGGTGCATAACTTTGCACTTGTCCACATTAAATTTCATCTGCCATTTTAATGCCCAGTCTTCCAATTTATCAAGATCCTCTTGCAATTTTCCACAATCCTCTTGGGTTTTAACAACTTTAAATAGTTTTGTGTCATCTGCAAATTTGATAACCTCACTCGTTATTCCACTTTCCAGGTCATTTATGAATATGTCAAAAAGCAGAGGACCCAGCACAGATCCCTGGGGTACACCACTATTCACCTTTCTCCTTTGGGAAAATTGGCCATTTAGCCCTACCCTCTGCTTTCTATCTTTTAACCAGTTCCTGATCCACAGTAGTACACTGCCTCCTATCCCATGACTCTTTAGTTTTGCCAAAAGTCTCTGATGAGGGACCTTGTCAAAGGCTTTCTGAAAGTCCAGATACACTATATCAACCGACTCACCTTTGTCCACCTGTTTATTCACACCTTCAAAAAAACATAACAGATTAGTAAGGCAAGATCTTCCTTGTCGAAAGCCATGTTGGCTGTCTCCCATTAGGCCATGACTATCTAAATGCTGAATAATTTTGTTCTTTATGATGGTTTCTACCATTTTTCCCGGTACTGACGTCAAGGTCACCGGTCTGTAGTTTCCCGGATCACCCCTGGAACCCTTTTTAAAAATTGGTGTTACATTGGCTATCCTCCAATCTTCAGGAATTAGAGATGATTTTAATGATAGTTCACAGATTACTAATAGCAGGTCTTAAATCTCATATTTCAGTTCTTTCAACACCCTTGGATGTATACCATCCGGCCCAGGTGATTTGCTACTCTTCAGTTTATCTAATAGTTGTAATACATCTTCCCGATGTATCGATATTTCCTTCAACTCTTCTGCACCTTTAAATACCACTTCAGTCATGGGTAACATCCCTATATCTTCCTCAGTAAAGACTGAAGCAAAGAATTCATTCAGTCTCTCTGCTATCGCCTTGTCACCTCTTAGTGCCCCTTTAACGCCTCTATCATCTAATGGACCAACTGACTCTCTCACAGGTTTTTTGCTGCGAATGTACTTGAAAAAATCTTTATTTCACGTTTTTGCTTCCGCAGCAAGCTTCTTCTCAAATTCTCCCTTTGCCTGCTTTATTAATGCCTTGCATTTGACTTGCCAGTGCTTGTGCTGTTTCCAGGTTTCGTCGTTTGGCTCTTTTTTCCATTTCCTGAAAGATGCTTTTTTGGCAACAACAGCCTCTCTAACCTCACCTTTAAACCATGCTGGCAGTTTTTTTGACTTCCTTCCACTTTTCTTAAAGCGTGGAATAAAGCTGGCTTGGGCTTCCAAGATAGTATTTTTAAACAACACCCAAGCTTGATGTAAGTCTTTAACCTTTGCAACTGCTCCTTTTAGTTTTTTCTTAACTGTTTTCCTCATTTTATCATAGTCTCCCTTTCGAAAGTTAAAAGGTAGTACTGTGGATTTCCTTACTATCCCTCCTCCACTAATTAAATCTATGGAATAATCTCCCTGATCAACTAAGGGAAATAAAAGACCTGAAACATTTCCGAAAAGATCTAAAAACTTACTTGTTCACACAATATTATTCGAATATAGATAACGAATTGGATAAGACCTCCCATCCTCCATAGATCTCCATGATATGTTCACCCTAATAATTACAATGTCACTACCAAAAGAGAACTTATGATAAAACTTTAATGTATATATGTAAATAGTTTCAAATATTTTCAAATATTGTCAATACTACCTATATATAGTACTGATTATTGTTCATTATCCCTGATTTTAACTATTTGTATATAGTTTTGAATACTGTTCAATGTACCTGCCTATCACAGAACTGTTTTATGTATTTCATGTTGTTTAATGTAAACCGCCACTGATCTTAGGAAATGGCGGTATATAAAAGATTTGCAAATAAATAAAAATAAATAAAAAGGCGATCATGTTATGATCACTATTGCCAAGTGGCCCCAACACCCTTATCTCTTGCACTACATCTGGTGTTCCACTAAGGACTAGGTCTAATATTGCTTCCCCTCTGGTTGGTTCATGAACCAGCTGCTCCAAGAAGCAGTCATTTATTTCATCTAGGAACTTTATCTCCCTAGCATGTCCTGCCGTGACACTGACCCAGTTGATACCGGGGTAATTGAAATCACCCATTATTATTACTGCACTGTAACGTTTGCTAGCTTCCTTGATTTCTTTGAGCATTTCATCATCCATTTGTTCATTCTGGCCAGGCGGACGATAGTACACCCCCACTGCCATCGCCTTCCCCTTTTTACATGGAATTTCAATCCATAGAGATTCTACAGCAAATTTTGTTTCCTGCAAAACTTTAATCCTTTCTGACTCAATGCCCTCTCTAACATAGAGCGCAACCCCTCCACCAATTTGATCAGCTCTATCATTACGATACAGTTTGTACCCAGGTATCACAGTGTCCCACTGGTTGTCCTCCTTCCACCATGTCTCTGATATTCCAATCATATCTAACCTCTCGTTTAGTGCTATATATTCTAACTCTCCCATCTTGTTTTGTAGACTTCTAGCATTTGCATGCAAGCATTTTAGAGACTGTATTTTATTCATATTAATTTGGCTATTGGTAGACATGGGTAATTTGGGATCTTTAAGCTCTGTCTGCTCCATACTTGAGGGCATTTGGGCTACTTTACTCTTTTTTGGAACCTCTCTGCTTTTTGTAGTATCCTTCAAGGATACATTCTTCCGAACCATGCGCTCTTGGGCGACTGTCGGCTTTCCCCTATCATCTAGTTTAAAAGCTGCTCTATCTCCTTTTTAAAGGTTAATGCCGGCAGCCTAGTTCCATCCCGGTTAAGGTGAAGCCCATCCCTTCGGAAGAGCCCCTCCTTTCCCCAGAATGTTCCCCAGTTCCTAACAAATCCAAACCCCTCATCTCTGCACCATTGTCTCATCCACGCATTGAGACTCCGGAGCTCTGCCTGCCTTTTGGGTCCTGCGCGTGGAACGGGAAGCATTTCGGACAACGCTACCCTGGAAGTTCTGGATTTCAACTTCCTACCTAAAAGTCTAAATTTAGCTTCCAGAACCTCCCTACCACATTTTCCTATGTCATTGGTACCGACATGTACCAAGACAGCAGACTCCTCCCCAGCACTATCTAAGACCTTATCTAGGTGACGCGTGAGGTCCGCTACCTTCGCACCAGGCAGGCATGTTACCAGGCGATCCTCACGTCCACCAGCCACCCAGCTATCTACATGCCTAATGATCGAATCACCAACTATAACTGCTGTCCCAAAAGAACAAAAGCCTGGACAATGTCTCCGTAAATAGAATGGTTAAAATTAGAAGTGACTCAGCCTATGCCTTATAACATATTTAGTTGGTAAGCCCACTTCAGCTTTCTTCCAGTGCACTTTGATCCTGATGGTTGCATCCTTTAACTTGGGCAAAACTGTGAGGAAAGCATAACTTATGCATCTTAATCCACTGTTGCATTAAGGTCCTTTATCACATACATTTGTATATCTACTGTATACAGCAGTGGTTGATGCCTGAATAAAGATTAGTTCCAAGATGCAGACAGTCAAATTAAAGGAAACCTTGTATGGAAAACAATCACAGTTTGAAGGCATTTGAATGTTACAGAACTACAAATGAAGGGGCCTTTTTACTAAGTGCCGCTAACCTGTTAAAGTGCGTTACAGCATGTGTAAACTGGCCACAACGAATGCTAACGAGCAGGCATATCAGCTAATGACCGCCAAACCACATGCACTAGTGTGGAGAGTGGGAGGCTTAGGGGCCAAGTGTGGACATGGAGAGCACATTAGCCCACGACCACCATTAACACAGCAATTAGCACAGGTGCACTTAACGACAACTCTAAGCGTAACGTTAGGTCAACCTACATTAATTGCGCTGCATGCTAACGTTCTGAGTCGCATATTAACTGCTGGGAACATGCTGATCGTATCTCCAACAGTTAATGCGGAGGCTTTGTACTTAACATGCATTACAAATGCACATTAAGTCCACAGCCTGACTGGGACTTAAGTGCATTTAGGTTTAATATAGTTTCGTGTTGTTAAATTTGACTTTTGTTGTTATTTTTGTGTAATGGAAATCTGTTGTGTGTCCTGAGCATCTCTTTTGCGTTTATCATACTGTAGCTGATCCGCTGTCAGCGTACTGGAAACTGCAATCATATAGCGGCACAAGGTAACACCGAAAAGCCCATAGCCTGAGGAAAGGAAGAATAAGAAGACAGATAGGAAAAGGCTGAGCAGAGTGAAGCTAAATGACCTTGAGGTTACAACGTAAATGTACAGTAGAGGAGGTGAGATCTCTGTCTGGGAATCCTGAATATCCCAGATTCACAGTTCAGTGCTCTAATTCTACAGCCTGGGAGCCAGTGGCAGCTCCCATCAACCCAAAGGGCAGCTGCTTGATACTCCCCCCCCGTTACACATCCCTCCCATCTTCTCCAGAGGCTGCTGTGCCTGCCACCTCTGCAACAGATTTTCTCTTCTCTTCAGGCACCATGTGTCTCTGAGTAAGAATTTGAGCTGTGTGCTATTTGATTTCCTACATTATTCTCAAGACACTGTGAGAGCACCAAGTAAGTCTGCACACCATACAAGTCAAACTCACTGAGACTCATGTGGTGCTGGAAGAAAACAGAGCAGCAATAAGCCTCCAGATATGGTGAGGGGGAATTAACAAACATGGAGGAAAGTCAAGTTAGAGTGGATGGGGCAGGGCCGGACAATGGAGGCTGGTGGGAAAGATCACAGGGGCCTGAGGGAAAGAGTGTGGGGAGAGGAGCAAGTTGGGGGGAAAATGTGTAGGGGGTGAGATTGATGAGGAGGATGAGATAGATAGAAGGGGGGCAGGCTGAGGTAGAGAGTGTGGGGGAGCAAACTTTGGGGCCCCTTTACTAAATGCTGCTAAGGGTTTACACTTAAGTGCATTAGCTGTCAGGGGCATGACTGTATGTCCTCTGACAGCTAATACTCCTTAGAGTACCCTAACAAGCAGTACAGTAAAGTGGGCACATTTAATGCCACCTATAGAGGCACCATTAGATGAACCCATGCTAAGTGCCGCAGTAACTGCACTCCCGAGCTGTGTTGGCCACACCCACGCTCCACCTCTACCTGCCTACTGACCATAGTAGCTTGAAAGTACCAGTTAACGTGTGCTGCAGTAGTCAGTAGCTAGCATGACCACACGTTAGGGGTCACCGTGGTCAGTTAAAGCTTGCTAAAATGCACATTAACTCTTTAGCGGCATTTAATAAAAGGGCCCCTTTGCTTTGCTTACACCATCACTCTGAGTGTGCATTATCAGAGGGGGATAACCCCCCTTCCTCCTGGGTGCTGGCTTCTTTCTCCAACCATAATACTGGTGGCTCAGCCGCTGCTCCTTCAAAACACTGTAGCCAGACTAACCCCTGTCAGAACACAAATGTCTTCTGCTCTGAAAGGGAGTTAAGGTTTAATCTCTCCTGCCCTTGCCTTATTACAGGTAAGAGGGAAGGCACAGGAGGATTGTATGAACTCCAGAGCCTCTTACCTGGTTTGAATCTTCATTTGGGAGGGAAGGGGGGGGGGATAATCAAAGTGATTATTGCAGTTAGCAAACCTGCTAATTGTGTTAACACAATGCGGTTGAATATCCATGTGTGCTGCCGCTACATGCCCCGATGTTAGCCGGCTAGCACTGGGGCGTTCTGGGAGACATTTCAGGGGCAGCCATGGCGATGACCGGCAATATCGAGCCACTGCCCAGTTAGCTTCTTTCCTATCTGGCAAACCCAGATACTCAAAGCTGGTGGCCAGATATGACCCTGGCATTGAATATCCGACTAAGTTTCAGCGGCAACAGCCACTTAATATCCCCCTTCCCCCCATATATTTCGTTTTATTTGCCATTGAAGACTATGGAGAAATACTGCATGCTTACTTTTTAATAGCCTGGAGCCAGTAGGGGATGGGAAAAGGAGCAAGACCAATCCTGTTGCAAAAGCAGGTCTACAGCCTTGAATAAAAGGGGATCCTCTATAATGTGGTTGAAGCTGAAATAGCTTCCAGGTGATTGGGATGCAGATGTGACTTAAGATTCCATAGAGGCAGAAGGGGGTTGATTAGCAGGGAAGTAGTTCCAGGGCTTTATCCTTTGGAATGCAGGAAGAGAAATGTCAAAGAGTACCCTGGCCTTGAAATTAAAGAATGGTGTCCATGTGACATTTTGTACCTCAGAGAGGGCATCTCTGTAGTTAAGCTTATAGCTTTGTATCCTGCAGACACCTGGTTGAATCTGGGCTCCACAGCTTCTCATACAAACAGATAAGCTTATAGCTTTGTATCTTTTAATAAGCTTGGTATCTCTTACCTATTTTCTTACCTATCCTGTTGGTTTTGTAGCTAATATATAATATTTAACTGCTGTTGGGTTTACCTATCCTGGTGGTTGTGTAGCTAAGTTAACTGCTGGTTTTACATTCACTTCTGGGAATAATCTGTCTGCTTGCATTCCTTGGATAGCCCTCCAATCAGAAATCTAAAGGTGCCCTTGGTTCAGGTAAGGCCTGCTGGCCAAGGACACTTAGGTTCCCACCCCCCTACCCCTCGCCCCACCCACCCCCAGGCTGTATTGCTTATATATTCAACCACACATGTCTTGTATTCAGTGCAATAATTGTGATGCCTTCATTCTGAGACGAATCATCTGGAACCTAAGAGCTTGCCCTGTATGCCTCAAGTTGGCAGCCATACAAAATGAATTGACTCTATTAAGGGAAGAAGTAGCTGCAATGAAACGCACCTCTTCTAGCATACAAACCAAACAAAGTCCGCCGTCGCTCCCACAGAGACTCAAACATCCCAGGAACAAATGGATCACATTGGACTCTGGTAGACTACGTCCGGTAATGCAGAAACACCCTGTACATCAAGAGATATCACTGCATAGTGCCTTCTCTGCTTTGGTTAATGAGGATGCCCAAGCCAGGGAAGCTCAAGGGCCCTTAAATGAGATAGTCAATGCCCAATCTCCTGATAAAGCACCAATTATGAAGAAAGACTCAAGGAACAGAAAACTACTACTACTTGGTGATTCCATCATCAGAGGCACCAACTTGGAAACACAGTTCAAAGGAGGGAAGTTAGTCAAATGTCTCCCAGGCTCTTCATCTAGCAAGAATACAAACCAAATTGTTGATGTACTTAGTGCTGAAACTGAGCACTCCAAAATTGATGTTATCATCCAATTGGGTACAAATGACCTGGCTAGAAAGAGTGCCACTACAGTTCAAAGGGACTTTCAAACTCTGGGGGAGAAACTAAAGTTCATTGTTAACACTGTAGCATTCTCAGTTCTACCTGTTCTTGGTAAGGGGGCAGAAAGTCTAAATCGCATAAACAGCTTTAATGCATGGCTCCAAACCTGGTGCAAAGAAGAAGGATTCAGATTTATAGGCGACTGGGGAAACAGATGGACCAACAAGAGACTATACTGTGCTGATGGACTACATCTCTCTGTCGCAGGGAGAAGAATCCTAAGTGAAAAATTCAGCCAGTATGTGGATTCACATTTAAACTAGCAAAAGGGGGTGACGGATGGGGAAGGCCAAGTTCTGGACGTCACTCCCTGCAAAAGCAGAACATCAGAAATGGACACTTTTAAACCACACATCAAAAACAAGTGGGAAGAAGTAGACAGAACAAAATCAATGCAAAACACACACAAGCCAGTTAAATGCTGGACAGCAATGAGCACAAATGCTCGAAGCTTATCCAATAAAATTCCAGACCTGGAAGCCCTAATGGTGGAAATGGACTTGGACATTGTGGCCATTACAGAAACATGGTTTAATGAATCGCATGATTGGGATATAGCCATAGCTGGCTATAATCTATTCAGAAGAGAAAGAGAAAATGGAAGAAGAGGAGGAGTAGCCTTGTATGTCAAAAGCGGCGTTTTGAGAATAACCAGTAGAAGTGCAGATAATCACCGGAGGAACGTGGGCAGTTAATACAGATTCTTTGGAGATATTCTTTAGAATAAGACAACGCTAAGAAAATGGACGAGATAAATTGAGTGATCCCCTGATGAAATCATAGCGGTGAAACACATGACTGGTACTTAGAACAGGCGTCGGGATCTTGCAACAGTCCATGCCAGTGGGTTAGCTCAGGCGTACCAGATAAGTAAAGCATTTAGAGCTTTTTCTTGAATGTTGAACTTTGAGCAAATTAACCTGGGAATTATAACCTCACTGTGCTTTTGGAGGTCGTTGATGCTAATGGATGGTCTGCTTTGAAATGACGAAAGTCTTTGTGGCAGAGCCAAATAAGTCTGAGACCTCTTTCATTAAAATAACTTTTTTAAAAGTAAAGAAGATTTTTTGTTCACTCATATGAATACATGAACAATTTTTTTCGTTTGTTATTGTTGACTTCATCGTTCTGAAACTGACCAGTTTTGGTGTAAAAGCAATATTAAAGCTACTGAAATGCAAGGGGTATGGGGAAAAGAAGAAGCGCTCTGGGTTGTTTTGGAAAGAGGAGATGGCACTGCCATCCATACTGCTGTAGTCTACAGACCTCCAACTCAAATCGAAAAGTTAGATAACGAATTGATTATAGACATTGTCAAAATAGCCACAAAGGGGGAAGCGATCATATTGGGTGACTTTAATCTACCCGATGTAGATTGGATTACTCCTGCAAATCTGGAAAGAAGGAAAAAAATTGTGGATGCTCTGCAAGATGCGTTACTTAGACAAATGGTGATGGAACCAACAAGGGAAAGCTGAACACTGGATTTAGTCCTCAAAAACGGTGATAGTGTATCGAATGTCTGGGTGGGTGCCCCTGTGAGCAGCAGCGATCATCACACGGTGTGGTTTGAGATAAATACCAAGGTGCAGTCCAACTATAGCAAGCTGAAAGTCCTAAACTTCAAAAACACTGACTTCAATAAAATGGCCATGTACCTAAAAGTAGGAGTTGACAGGGTGGAAGGAGATAAGGGAAGTGGAACTGCAATGGGCTAAACTAAAGGTAACAATAAAAGGGGCAACAGATAAATATGCAAGAAAAGTAAATAAAAACAAAAGGAGAAGGAAACCAATTTGGTTTTCCAAAGAAGTGGCTGCTCAAATAAAGGCAAAATACACAGCTTTCACAAAATTCAAAAGCTTGCAAACACAGGAACACAGAAATGAATACAGGATCAAACTCAAAGAGACAAAAAGAGAAATAAGGATAGCAAAATCAAAGGCAGAGGAAAAGATGGCTAAAGATGTGAAGTGTGGCGACAAAACTTTCTTCAGGTATATTCGGGAAAGGAAGAAGATCAGAGGTGGAATCGCAGGACTCAGAAGTGCTGGGAATGGACTCGTGGAAAGGGACATTGAAAAAGCGGAATTGCTAAACAAATACTTCTGCTCTGTTTTTACTAAAGAAAATCCTGGAGAAGGACTAACTGTGACTCCCAAATATAAAGATGGGAATGAAGTAGATACCACACCATTCACAGAAGATGATGTGTTAGAACAACTTGCGAAACTGAAAGTGGACAAGGCCATGGGACCGGATGGGATACATCCCAGGATACTGAAAGCGCTCAGAGAGGTTCTTGCAGGGCCATTAAAGGATATTTTCAACAGATCCTTTGAAACAGGAGTATTTCCTCAGGACTGGAGAATGGCTGATGTCGTACCTCTACACAAAAGTGGTGACAGGGAAGAAGTGTCAAACTATAGGCCCGTGAGCCTTATCTTGGTGGCGGGAAAAGTAATGGAGGCACTTCTGAAGGAGCGAATAGTGAACTTTCTCAAAACCAACAGGTTGCAAGATTTTATTTATTTAATTTAATTTATTTATTTAAGGCTTTTCTATACCGCGCTCTTTAATATCAGTGCGGATTACAATTAACAATTCTTGTACAGAGCAGGAAGGACCTGCCTTGTGCTTACATTGAACAGGCGCAGTAACTTGGAGTTGTAACTGGGGTAACTATATATAGGTTAGACCTTTGCCATCATGCTGTATAACGGCATGGTTGGGTCTGGATCTTGTCAGTTATTTACAATTTTACAGTCTTAATATAATTACATTTGATCCGAGGCAACATGGTTTTACCGAAGGACGATCTTGCCAAACAAATTTGATTGAGTTCTTTGACTGGGTGACCAGAGAACTAGATCAGAGGCATGCGATGGATGTCATCTACCTGGATTTCAGCAAAGCCTTTGATACCATTCCTCATAGGAGGCTTATCAATAAACTCAGTAGTTTGGGGATGGGTCCCAAGGTGGTAAACTGGATCAGAAATTGGTTGACTGATAGACGACAGAAGGTGATGGTAAATGGAGCTCACTCTGAAGAAAGGAAGGTGATTAGCGGGGTGCCCCAGGGTTCGGTCCTGGGCCCAGCACTGTTCAATGTATTTGTGAGTGATATTGCTGAAAGACTGAATGGAAAGGTCTGTCTTTTTGCAGATGACACAAAAATTTGCAACAGAGTGGACTCCCCCGAGGGAGTCCTTAACATGAGAAAAGATCTACAAAAGCTGGAAGAATGGTCTAATGCTTGGCAACTACGATTTAATGCAAAAAAGTGCAGTGTCATGCACTTGGGTAGCAGAAACCCAAGAGAAATGTACACAATAGGGGGCGAGAGGTTGTTGTGCATGGATCAGGAGAAAGACCTTGGTGTGATTATTTCTGTAGATCTCAAGGTGGAAAAACAGTGCAACAAGGCGGTGGCAAAAGGCAGGAGGATGTTGGACTGCATACGAAGAGAAATTACCAGCAGAAAGAAAGAGGTTTTAATGCCACTGTGAGGCCTCACTTGGAATGCTGTGTTCAGTTTTGGAGACCGTATCTTGCAAAGGATGTAAAAAGAATGGAAACTGCTCAGAGTTTCTTTCTTTTTAGTGCCATCAAGTCAGTGTTGACTCATAGCGACCCAGCTACCTCTGGGTTTTCTTGGCAATGTATCACCGGAAGTAGATTGCCAGCCTTTTCTTCCGAGGCAATGGAGGGTAAAGTGACTTGCCCAAAGTAAAGTGACTTGCCCAAAGTCACAAGGAGTGCCAGTGGGAATTGAACCCTTGATTTTCTGGGTACTAGGCAGTTGCTCTAACCACTAGGCTACGCCTCCAGCCTGCATCAGAAGCCTTATGAGAAGAGACTTGAAGACCTAAATATGTACAATTTGGAGGAGAGGAGGGATAGGGAAGATATGATTCAGATCTTTAAATACTTAAGGAGAAATAAAGAACAAACAAACCTCTTCCAAAGATGGGGAAGCTGTAAAATGAGAGGGCATAACATGAAGCTGCAAGGTGGAAAATTGAAAGGCAATATCAGGAAATACTTTTTCACTGAGAGGGTGGTGGATGCTTGGAATACCCTCCTGATGGAGGTGGTGGGGGCAAATACAGTGACAGAATTCAAAATGGCATGGGACAGACACAATGGATTCATTTATAGCAACAGAATAAAATCTAAATAAACTGAACCATCTAACTTCTCAACAAATAGGGGTGTCCTGCATAGAGCGGTGGGTTCACCCCTAAACAAAGACATGGGGAGGGGTGGCCTGAGGGGTGGCCTGCACAGAGTGGCACCTACTCCTGCCATCTTACTCCGGCCATATTACTGGGCAGACTAGATGGACCATACTGGTCTTTATCTGCCGTCATTTACTGTGCTACTATATGATACTATTGAAATGTTGTGTATAAGACAGATCATTTGTGACATCTTCACTGTGTAAGTGTTTGGAAGCCGAATCTCTTACAAAGATAAGTGAACTTTGCCTATCTCTTGGCACACAGTGCAGAGGCAGCCTAGTGGTTAGAGCAATGGCCTGTAAAACAGAACGAGGCCTTGAGCATGTTACTTAACCCTCCATTGCCTCAGGTACAAGTACCTAACTGTAATTCACTTTGAGCTACTACTGGAAAGGTATAAGCTAAATACTAATAAATAAAAGAAAGAGGGAAATTTTATAACAGGTCACTTAGGTGTGAGAAGGGCCTAGTTTATGAACACAGTTACCTATGTGCCTTTATAAAATGCTAGCAGTAAAATTGGCAGAAATTACAGCTAGACTGAAGCTGTGGACGTTTATGCCTGCCTGAGAGCATGTCAAGTATTGGAAAGCATCTCTTTTGTAAAGTGCACATATAAATCAATAACCTGCCTGTGCTCCACCCAGGTCTACATCCCAGAACACACCTACATGCCTGTTCCAGAAAACATGCGCCTTCTTGGCACTGTGCGTACTTTTACGTGCAAAACGTAATTTTATAAAAGACATTTTATGCACATAAAACAGAGGGGTTTATATGTGAAAAATGTAATAAAATTACCCGCTAAGGTCATGTACATTTGCTTAACCTAATTTTTAAAGAATCCCATACTTATGTAACATCTTTATCCCCAAGTACCAGCTACATACAAAGATAATCTAGCTAGAGAAATTTTGGCTGAAATGTTTAGAGGCATGTCGACACATCGCTTAGGACGTTTGCACTCCCGTTACCAAAGCTGCATCTGGACTTTTGTATACAATACTGCTGCTTTTGAACACCACCAAAAGAAATAAGGGAAAGGGGAGAAAAGACAGCAATACCTCACATCCTATCCCACGATATACGTATGCTGGAAACCTCCGATGTTGCTATGCTAGCAACTAGAGGTAGAACATTATCAAGCTTATACCAGCCAGCCGTTATAAAGTTAGGACATTGGTACTTAAGCAACAAAATTCAGGATGCCTGGTTATGTGAATTTAGCAAACATCAATAGAAACAGAACAGGTAGATCGCTAAACTCAATAGTGGAGCAAACAACGTGTGAGTTAGAGTTAATTTTAGAGTGTAAACATGCTCACGCAGGCAAAAAGGAATCCATTTAGCACTAAAAGCTCCCTGGTGGACACAAATTGCTCAAGATTTGGTTCTGGTATTTGTCCCAGTGGTATTCTTGCTAAATAACCCACAACTGTGAAAAACAACATACTGGGGAATTTTTTTAAGCACTCCTTGCAAGAGAGACAGAAAGGAACAGATGTGCTGCTCCTACTGGAGGTCCCAAGAGGGTTTTGTGCATTAACTCTTCGAAGTTGGGGATTCAATAAGATTGCAGAAAGCCTGGCTATGCCTTTCATTAAAAGAAAAAAAAATAAATAAAACTGCACTCAGTGTACTTTATAGGCCACAAAAAACACATCAGCCATTAAGAAAAATGAATGTTAAAGACTGGGCACAAGAATTAAAATAAAGCAGCAAAAGATTACGCCCTAGGGTTTAATCATTCAACTTTTCAAGGTAAACCGAGTTTGTAGAGAAAGATTCCTAAATGGTTCATCCCCAGCCGGCTACTGCATTGCACAAGTGCTAACAGTGAGGGAGTTCACAGCTCTCCCTGCAATTAGCTAGGTGTGACTTTTAGCTGTAAGGGAATACAAACTGCCTGGTATATGAAGCTTAAGTTGGTTCTGCATGTTTTTGCAGGAGATATTGTAGGTGAGGAAGCGAGAACTCCTGCAGTCCCAGCAGCTCTCTACACAAGGCACTACAGAGAGTTATTCATTGATATAAAAATTCATATGGACAATTTTGCAAAGAAGCGTGAAACAGATGAACATAAAATTTACAAAAAAATGCCCATAAAAAATAAACAGCCGCACTAACAAATTGTATCATCAAAACAATATACCTGGACAAATTTAAAAACAAAAAGCTGGAGTCTGAGCTCCCTTCTTCTCATTCAAGGGGCCTATCAGGGAACTCCGGGATCACTGAAAATCTCAAGGGGTTCCTGGGTTCCTCTGGCAAGGGAGGGGAGTAAGTTTCCAAAGCCTTTAGGCTGTAACTCTCTTCAGCATCTTGGTGGACAAACTATACGGACTAAGGTTGTTCAAAAAAACGAAGTTCACTAATGATTGCTGTAGAGATCCTCACAACTGTAGGATTTTCCCTGTAATGGTACCTGTATAAGACTTAATATTGCTTAAAGATGCTGATTCTTTTCCCCAGGAAAGCTGTTTCAGTGCAATAGGCTACTTATTTATTTAACCAGTTTTGTATACCACCTTATCATCCAATCAAAGTGGTTAGGAACATAACATGGGGATCTACATTCAACAGGAGGGGGGGGGGGGAGGACAGGAACACTTAGCTATGACAGCCACCACCCAGTCAGGCTACAAAGAGCCTTGACAAACTAGACAATTTTTCAGTCTAAGACATATTTGTACATCTTAGGAGGAATATAATTATCAATCTATAATTTTGACAAACAGGTTTTTTAGAGAGAGGATATCCTCAGACTGTAATATGAGCTGCTTTCCTCCAAGTATGGTTTGGAATCATGAGCTGTTATTGAGGCAAATTTGTAGAGAAAAAATGACAAAACAGATGCACATTTTCAAGTATTCTTTACCAGCCTGTCAGACTGCAAAGATTATTTGCAAGCATCAGCATTTTTGACCCTCCATGAGGTATTTTCATCTGGTCCTTCTATAACATTTAAATGGGACCTAATATTCGTGATAGGGTTATGCACTCATAGTTACCTATTCAACACCCAGATGTAATCATTACAGGATATCGACTTGTGGCCATTGTCAAGTTTGCTAAAAAAAGAACAAGTTGCACAGAGTGGATTTACCCTCAAACATAAAAAATACATATTAAGGTCATTCACTTAGAAGGAAATTGTATAACAAGCTGTGCAAAGTTATGCGTATAAGTCATTACCTACGCATACAGAGGAGCACTACGTGCGTACTTTGGGTGGTGCTATTCTATAAGTACGCGCTGAAGTATGATCATGCATACTTTTTGTGTGGGCATATAAGGAGTGGAGTTTGGGTGGATCATGGGTAGAGCACAAATTTACATATGCACGTTATAAACTACTATAATGTCTGTGCACTCTTGATAAATTAGGCCTAGGTCAGGTGTTAAGTGCTCATGCCTAGTTTGTGCACGTTTTTCCACCCTATTTTATAAAGTACACACAACAGATGCAAAATATACGTGGCAATGTGCATTAAACTAGGAGGCCCTTAGAAAATTATACTCTAGTGGCCAGTCTTCTTTCACAGTATATATAATCATTTACCCTTGTAATTTACTTTAAGTGGAATTTTACAAAATGAAGTCCAAGTGCAATCTGGGAAGTCCAAGCCAGAATGTCTGGGGAAAAAAAAAGCAGGCCCATCCAAGCTCGGGCAGTATTTCAGAAATATGGATGTGCTCGATTTGGATGTCTGTGGGGCAGCATCTACATAGGCGTCCCCAGAATATTTTTCTAGGCCATGGATGTCTAGGAAGAATCTAATTGTTAGATTGCCATCAGTATGATTGTGCAGAGTATTAGGAATGATGAAGTGTCATCTTCTTTACACCCTCTGAATGTTTTATGGCCAAAATAAGCACTTTCCCAAAGCCTATTCATGCTTAGAGTAGGTATAACCTTGGACATGACTTTGGACTTCCAGGATGTTTCTGAGATCAGGCAGTGACGCCCAGGTTCATAGGAATACCTCGACCATGCTCCATTGAGACTTGGACATCCTCACGCTGGAGACGTCCACAGACCCAGCTTCTAAAATGCCTCTGGAGATGTCTCTATGCCTGTTTTCTGATGTCCAAAGTATGAATAGGGCTTCTAAAATAGCCTTCTTTATGTTGGGGGAATATCTCACCCTATAAAGATGACTCACTCAGCATTATAGTAGCTATTAACTACTGTAATTGAATCAGGCCCATTGGCATCTCATTGCATAGCCAAGTCTCACAACTTTGAGCAGTTGCACTGGCTCATTACTGAACAAATCCATTTATCCATAGCATCTCTTGCCAGAAAATACTACTATATTTTTACAATACATAAACAAAAGCTTCAGGAATGAATGATGAGATTGAGTGGCATTCCATTTATTTAATTTTCAGTAATTCTTATTTTAGTTAATTTTTAAGGGAAGATATTTTCTCGTTTTTTTTTTTTTTAACTTTTCATTGTTCATTCATTATTTTCCAAGATAGGAGACTTAGCATGGAGTAGCCTTAACCCTGTGTCAATCAAAATGCAACATTCTTGCTGCCCTATAAACATTTTGAGATGCTACATGAATTGAACTGCTTTTACATGGATGTTTGGTATGCTCGTCGTTAGCTTCAATACAGCTTGTTGCTGATGATGCCATTCATGATATCTTTGGGAAAGATGTCTGCCAGCCATGATGAAAGGGGATAAAAAAACAGCTCAAGGATTATTTTAAGAAAGTTTAGCACAGCACAATATTAATGACAATTTTTTTGCAGAACTGACAACCCTCATTGAAATAAGGCGGCTTTTCGGTGATACAGCAAACCCCTGAAGCAGCACCACTGTGAAATTCAACATTGTGTGTGGCAGTAAATGGCAGAAAAACAATGTTTTCAATGGGAGCCTGTGGCAAGGATATTGCCATTTGAGGCTTGATTTC
The DNA here is from genome assembly GCA_033557465.1 of Ichthyophis bannanicus. Taxonomy (NCBI): domain Eukaryota; kingdom Metazoa; phylum Chordata; class Amphibia; order Gymnophiona; family Ichthyophiidae; genus Ichthyophis; species Ichthyophis bannanicus. The sequence continues at coordinate 10,343,753 of JAWIIG010000024.1, read as the reverse complement.
TCTATGAAAGAAGGTTTGGATGAGGATGTCTATTGAATGCTGTTTAAAATAAAAAATGTGTTGTCACTACTATTTCTGCAATGAGTGGTTTTGATACCGCTGTGCTGCAATTACACAGATCAGTTCAGTGGGCTGCTACAAAAATGCTGATTTCATATACAATTGATAAAAAGAATTAAAAAATATATATCCATGGTAGTTGGGACTGATGAGTGATATAAGCTCATAAAATAAACAATCTTTATCTAACGGGTCCTTTATACATAGAGCCCGATTCTCAGAGGCGACTTGCAGTGCCCTACATCCTCATGGGACGTGCAGGCCCGCAAGCTGTCCTGATCGTATTCCCCCTCCAGCTCTCCCTGCACAGCCAGAGCAGCAGTATGGGGAGAGCTGGTGGGGGCGGGATGGGGCAGAGTGAAGGTGGGCGGAGGTGGCAGGACATACAGGGCCGATTCAGCTCACAGCCCTGTACATCTTATGGGGTCAGAGGAAAAATGCAGCTTATTCCACCTCAAAGGTGGAATAAGCAGTTTTGACTAGGCGATCAGGACCGGACCCCCCCCCCCCCAAGAAGCCAGGGCCAGGGGCAGGTAGGTCCCTGCCGCCCAATCCTGACCCCAGCTGCCCAGCCTTGGGTCAGACGGCGAGAAAACAGAGGGTCGGTACCGCGGGAGTCAGGGGGCTCAGTGGGAAGGATGTCCCCACAGGTCTGCTGTGGCACGTTGGGCTGTCTCAGGGCTCAATCCTGCACCCACGGGAACAACTGGTTTCCGCGATGCAGAATCGGGTCCAAACGGGACCATCCTGCTCGGGGCCATCCAGACAGCCTGGACGTGCCCCTTAGGGAATCTAGTTCATAATGTTTTGATATAGCATTGGGTATTTTTATTTATTTATTTAACATTTCTTATATACCGCGCTATTTGTCATCAGTGCGGTTTACATTAAAACAATATAACACTTGGTCAGATACATTGGCCATCGTTTACATAAAACAGGGGGTTTAACATGGAGATAAGCTTGGGGAAACTATCTACAATCCAAGTCTATATACATAAACTTGGGAAACTATGTACAATTAGTTACATTACATGTTAGATATGACTACATAGTATAGTTTTGCATCATATAGCGGCTGTTTGATATAGTGGGGGGGTGTGTGAGAAATAAGGGGGGGGGATATCAGGATGAGTATAATGTAAGAGAAAAAGGTGGTGTTTGAGAGCTTTTCTGAACTGACTAAGGTCCCTAATTGCTCTAATGTATGGGGGGAGTTTGTTCCAGCACACGGGGTAAGATTCTCTTCCGTAAGCAAAATTTTCATACTTCTCCTGAATGAAGGTGACGTCTTCTGACAACTCCTGAGGGTTTCAGATATGTGAAGGCTGCTAAGACACACATTTTGATAGCTTGTGCTTCCAACCTTTGTAGCGGAAACTCCTACTGCAAACTCACATGCCTGGCAGCCTTCCACTGCGCAAGCTTGTAAATCAACTTCTTAACAGATTGGATCATCTCTACTGGAACAAGGAGCATTTTGACATGTCTTAGAGTTCTCTTAGATTTTTTTCTTTTGGAGGCCATGATACATTGATACAATCAGAAGTACATTATCTCAGAGTTATTTTAGATTTTGGTTTGACTATTGCTCATCCCATCGCTACAGTGATACTTTGTATGTTTTTTAAAATGGGATTTATTGGGGGGGCGGAGCCAGCATGAAACCGGCATGGAGGTGTAAGTCCTCTTCTCCTAGGCCTTAATATAGAAATTAGCGACCTACCCGAACGTAAACCCATCCCGGCGGCTGAATTTCGCAGAGGCAGCTGTAAGGGATGTCGGGGAGCAAGCAAACGCGCCTCGATTTCCCTCCAACACCGACAACGTCTGGGTCTAAGCGATCTAAGACTGATCCGTTGTCTCCGCATAAGGCAGGGCCTCCGCATGAGTCTGCAGAGGACTTAAGACTACTCCTGCAGGAAGTTCGTGCTATACGGAGCCGCGTAGACTCTAATGGAGAATCGCTGTCAGCCCTTCAGGACGATATAAGGGATCTGGGCTCACAATTTCAATCTCTCTCAGCTCGGGTGGAGAAGGTGGAGGAGACGATTGTGGAGCACGATACTAAAATTAAGAGCGTCTCATCAATGGCGCGGAAGATTGGCCGGCTTGAGCAAAGCATGGATGATATGAGCAACCGGGCCCGACGTAATAACATTCGTGTCATCGGGCTGGGAGAAGGAGCGGAGGGGACGGACCCTATCAGATTTATGGAGTCCTTCTTACCTAAGATTCTGAAGTTAACTTTTGATCCCCCGCTGGAAATCGAGCGGGCTCACAGGATCCCTGCTTCTCCCACGGGGTCCCGTTCTCAAGGCCCGCGGCCTCGTCCTTTCATCATGTGCCTACTCAGGCACCAACAGGTTATGCAGATATTTGCAGCGGCCAAGGCTAGTCAGCCGATTCAACATGAGGGTCGGAAAATCTCTTTCTACCCGGACTATTGCAAGCGCACTGTAGAGAAGCGGAGGCTGTTCCTGGAACTCAGACCTAGGCTGCGTGGCCTGCAGGCCCGTTTTGGTCTATTCAGCCCAGCACGCTTTAAGGTCACCTTGGACAACCAAACCAGGTCGTTTGAAGATCCGGATCTTTTGCGCCAATATATTGAAGAGCACAAGGAGCTCCAAATGCAACAAAGATGACTTAATGGCTTGCCTGGTGATTTGTCTTTTAGATCGGGGCTGGTTACGGGTGGCTAATACTTCGGGCCGGCCTCTCTAATGCTGGATATTTTTGATGCCGGGGGATGTTATAATATTTACCTGTATACTACTGTCTTGGAGGGTGGTCGGGACTTGAACAGTTTGTTAATTAATAAGGGGCTGCTTCATGTGGTTGATGTGTTTCTGCTGTCTTACCCAGTTGCTTCTCTTTTGTTTAATTGGGGGCGGCTTATGGCTCACTGAGAATCTAAGAATTGGGCTTAGCTGGGGAGGTATCACAGAGCTATCCTTAATTAGAGTAGCAGATTATGGCTAATAAACTGAGGATTTTATCCCTCAATGTAAAGGGGCTGCGATCGCCGGCTAAGAGAAAGAAAATTCAGTTGTACTGTAAACGTCAATCTGCCGAAATTATCTTGCTCCAGGAGACGCACCTATCAGTGGTGGAGGCAAACAAGCTGGCAGATAAATTCTATGTGGTGGTTGGTTGCTCCCCCGCTGTGCATAAAAAGAATGGAGTTGTTACCTTAGTTAAAAGTGCCCTCGGGCTTCATTTGATCAGTTCAGGTCACGATGTGGCCGGGAGATGGGCTAAATCTATTATACAAACTGGGGGCGAGCTCTTATCAGTGGTCAACATTTATGGCCCTAATGTTGGCGATCCTGTTTTTTTTTCTAACCTTGCTGGGACCCTACAAGAAGAACCAGGGGTCACAAAAATTGTGGGTGGGGATTTTAATATGGTCATAGAGCCCTTATTGGATCGGAACCCTGGCAGGGTTGAGCGCCCTTCACGAGCGCGTATTGCGCTTTCTTCCTTGCTTACTTCCTGTGATCTGGTAGATGTGTGGCGTCTGTTTCATCCCAAAGAAAAAGATTTCTCCTTTTTCTCTCCTGCCCATAGCTCTTTGTCACGTATCGATTATTTTTTGATCTCTAAGTCTTTGATCTCTGGTTGTAGTGACTCTTCTATTTTGGGCAGGTCGGTCTCGGACCATGCAGCCGTAACGATCGACGTGGCCTTTCAGAGAATTGCGTGCCCCAATCAGACATGGTCTTTCAATCGGTCATGGTTGGCAGACCCTGCATTTCAGGAGGATATTAGGCGAGCTTTAGCTTCTTATTTCACATCTAACAAAAGGGGAGACACTGCAGACTGGGCCTGGTGGGAGGCCTTTAAGGCCTCTATTCGTGCAGTGATAACCAGCTTCACAATACTGGAGGCTAAGCGGCGGCAGTCCAAATTACGTGCTTTGGACGCTCAAATCCGTGCCGGAGAGAGCGACTGTGGATAGCTCATCCAAAACCTGAATTACTCCTCCGCCTACAACGACTCCGCTTTCAATATAATGATATACTGAGTTCCGATGTGGAGCAAGTTATGTTAAAGCAGTCTGCTCGGTTTCATGTGGAAAGGAATAGGGCTGGTCGGCTATTAGCTCATACTATAAGGGGGCCGCAAAGTAAGCCTCGTATAGCCGCTGTTCTATCCAGCCAACAGGAGCGTTTAACTAAGGATGTGCAGATAGTGGACGAATTCTCCAAATTCTATAGCTCACTCTACACTTCTGAGATCTCTGCCGATGTAAGTTCTTTCGCTGGTTTCGTCAAAGACCTTGATCATCCCGTCCTAGTGGCAGAGCAAGTCTTTAACCTTGGTAAGCCCTTTCTTCGCGACGAGCTTCATTCAGCAATTCAAGCCATGCCTTCGGGTAAGGCGGTCAGTCCTGATGGCCTCCCCGCTGAATTTTACAAAGTTTTTCGCAATGAGTTAGCCCCGTTCCTGTTGGATTACTATGATGGCCTTGCCAGGGAAGGGGGCTCCACTGGGAGGTTCTCGGAAGCCACCATTGTGGTACTGGAGAAACCGGGGAGAGATCCCACTCTAGTCGCAAATTATCGGCCAATTTTCCTTTTAAATTCTGACTATAAAATTTACGCGAGTATCCTAGCGCGTAGACTTGCCTCGGTGGTTGGCGATTTGGTCCACCCGGACCAATGCGGGTTCGTCCCCGGGAGATCAACTTTTGATAACGCCCGTCTTCTCTGTAATCTCATTGAAAGGGTCTCCTTATCTACCTGTCCGTACATTGCTCTCGCTTTAGACGCTGAAAAAGCGTTTGACAGGCTGGAGTGGCCGTTCATGTTTTTCATTCTGCAATGGTTTGGTCTTGGGGAGGATTTCATTCATAAGGTTCGGGCGCTCTATGCCAATGCTTCTGCTAGTATTTTGGCGAACGGTATTCTCTCTCGTTCTTTTTCCCTTCATCGCGGGACTAGGCAGGGTTGCCCCCTTTCCCCTCTTTTATTTAACTTAGCCCTGGAGCCTTTGGCCATAGCTTTCCGAGGACAGGCGGATCTTAAAGGGGTTCAGACTGGATCATCACAAGTCAAACTATCCGCTTATGCGGACGACTTGCTTCTTTTCGCACAGCCGGAGGAAGTGCGGCCTATATTAGCCTTATTTGATAGCTATTCAAATGTGTCGGGGTATAAGATCAATTGGTCTAAATCTGTGGTTTTTCCCCTTAATCGAGTTGCCACTTCAGCAGAGATGGCAGAGTTCCCCTTTAAGTGGGAGGCGGGTTGTGTTAAATATTTAGGGGCATGGTATAGTGCGTCGGTGGATGACTCGATTGCAAAAAACATGGAGGACCTCCTTCTGTTTCTTCATTCTAAGGTAGTGGCCTGGTCTCCTCTTCATCTTTCTTGGTGGGGTCGCCTAGAGACCATTAAGATGACTCTCACCCCTAAGATCAATTATATACTAGGTATGCTCCCCTTTTCCATCCCGTCAGTATGGTATCAGAAGATAGAACGTGTCCTTATTTCCTTCTTATGGAATGGGAAACAGCCGCGTATCGCCACCAAAAAATTGAAAGCTCCCAAAGACAAGGGAGGAGTGCATTTCCCTGATTTCCAGCATTACCACCAAGCTCTTTTGATCAAACAGGGCTCATCCTGGCTTACTGTGGATGACAGTGGACAACGGCCGACTTGGCTAGCGGTGGAGATCAATCTGGCTGCCCCCTGTCCTCCTCGATATTTATTGGGGGCGCTATCTCCTGAGTGGTCCTCAGCGGGGAGAGTCATTAGGTCCACGCAGGTTGCCTACTTGGAATTGGCGAGGCTCACAGATCAGGTTGTCGTCTCCCCGGAGCAGACCCCTGTCTGGTGGAACCCTCGATTTCGGATTCGGGGTCGCAGATTTGCCTGGAGAGCGTGGCAGGATCGAGGAATCTGGTCTTTGGGTCAGTTAGCAGACGACAATGGTTGGAAAGACTTTGCGGTGATTCAAGGGATGTTCTCCCTGCCAGACTCTTTCCTTTTCAAGTGGCTCCAATTGAAACAGTGTATTACTGCCTCTGGATTTATTAAAAGCACATCCGAAGCAGTTAAGGATGACGCGCTGCTTCGCTGGCTGAGGTCTACGACGTTGCAGAAGGGGGCTACTTCTAAGATTTATGCCCTCTGGAGGGAGAGTGTCTCTCAAGCGCCTCTAGGGCTAGCTCGAGTATGGGAATCAGATATATCTCAGAATGTTACTTCGGCTGAATGGAAAGTTTTATGGGGCCCAATCTCTCACATATCCAGATCAGCCGCTCTCACACAATCTCTATTCTTTTTTATGCACAGGGCTTTTATTACTCCGTCGAAGCTGGCCAGGTGGGATTCTGGCACTCAGGGGTTGTGCTGGTCTTGCTCCGCAGCCAAAGGTACCTATATACATATGTTTTTTGAGTGCTCTTTGGTCCTAATTTTTTGGAGACAGGTATGGGCCAAGATGAAATCAATCCTGGGCTTTACTGCGGAGTTGGACTGGAAAAGGATCCTATTGCGATCCTCTAATTTCTTTCCCGCCGAATCCCAGGGCCATGCCTTTCTGTTTAACTTCATGATGGCTATCGCTCTGAAAATGATTCTTTGGAAATGGAAGAATTTTAGCAGCCTTAGCCTGGATGGATGGTGGAACCTGGTTTGCCACTACTCCAAGCTGGAGAAAATTTATAGCAAACTCCACCATCCAGACAGGGCTGACCTTAATGCTCATCGGTGGGCACCTTTGGACACATATGTGGCCCGTTCCCAGACTTGTTAATGGTGCTGTTAATGGTGCCATGGGTACCTCTCTGACTCATGTTTAGTTGTGTTCTTCTCAGTGAGCTAAGCCGTGGGTGGGGTGGGTTTTGTTGGGTGGGGGTGGTTCAGGGGTTTTAGTTTATTGTGTAGGATTTCTTTTTAGTTTCATTGTATAGGATTTCTTTTTTGTGTTGTTTTGGGTATCCGCTTGTGTTGACGGTGTTTTGTAAAAGGTTAAATAAAGACTTTAAAAAAAAAAATGGGATTTATTACAAAGATTCAATGCCTTTTTGGAACCTTTGGATTTCTGTTAAGCTCGTAAAAGCAATGGTTTATTTGGATAGCAATATTAAATAACTAAATGGTATATCTTGTTCTTTAAGAGGTCGCTTTATGGCCTCTGCAATCAGAGAATACTGCTGCTCATTATTTCTAGTAACAAAAATACAGGATTATATTTCACCTTCATTGAATGCCTATTAAGTATCACACACAATTTAAGAGGACTTTTTTACTAAAGGGCACTGTGCTATTGCACCTAAAATGATAACATGCAAATTCATGACATGTTACAGCAACACTATAGCGTTATGTATTGGGGGCATGGAAAGCATGATCCTGGCAGTTAGCGTGGTGCATGCAGCCCTGCTGTGGCATAACTAAAGCATGCATGCTTTTCAAAAGCCAATCCCTATCAGGGTCCAAAGCGCAAGTTATCACAAGAGTAGAGGTAGAACCCTGGTCATCCCCAGATTTCTCTAGAAATTCCATCAACTCCAAGCTGTCCATAGTCAGCTGGGTCTGATTTTCCATACTCTCAGCCATCCTTCTCCTAGCTTGTGGAAGTTAATATGTCTAGTTAGGGGAGGGGCAACTCAAGTGGAATCTTTAGCACAGGCACAGCATCTTTTTTAAACATTTGAATCAGTTAAAGAGATGAAACTCATGGCAAGTTTAATAGACAAAGTTTACGTTGCCTAACAGAATTCTCCAATGTCTCAACTATTCTATGTAAGGCTCTAAAGTCCTTCATCTAGGCTTCTCTACTCTGAGAAACAAACTTTCTCCTCCATCTCTTGAACTCTTTGATATTCCCCATATCCCGCTGCAAAAGATTCATTTGGTTAGACAGCTCTCCAACTATCTGGAAATCTTGTGCAAATGGCCCAAAAGGAAACACATCCCAGAAATTGCAGACAGTATCCTTCTGTACTCTTACTGCCTCTTTTATAAATAGCTATTGTGTACACCATTCTATTTCAATAGTTACGTTGCTTAGCATCAAAAAAATTGCTAAAAATTATTTATAAGTTAGGTAGGAGCTCATCAACAGCAAGCAAACAACTTCTATGCTTATGTCACTATAGCCTTTGTCATCCTTGCTCCCCATCTAGTTTGTATACATATTTAAACCAGATTTTTTATATATTCATTTTTTAATACATTTTAAACTTTACTTTGATGCCATAATGGTGGAAAAAGGTCTTCAACACAAAGGAAATACTCCTGTATTACTAGATGAGCCAATAGAGTCTGAGAATGAAATGTGAGGTGTCACCAGCAAAGTTCAGGGCAGAGGTTCTGACTGCCTTTAAGTATGTACATGTATGTGCAGAGCAGTCTGTAGCTCGGTCTTCATCATATCTCTGAGTCACCCCCAACTGCCCCGCACACCTCTCTTCTCCTCCCCTCCCTCTCAGACAGGAGGAGCTGCAGGTACTCTCACTACAGCTAGATTGCGTGATCCAGTCAATGACTCCAACTCTGCTGAGCTTCCTAGGGGCGATTATGGGGGTATTTGCACCTCTGGAGACAGCATGGTTTCCACCTCATGGATTGAGGAGTCTCCCACTCTAAGTGATCTGGGAAAGAGGCAAAGACATCGTACCAGGATGAACAGTAAAGATGTCCTTCGGTCTGACTTCATGGTTAGCTTTGCAAAGGAAAACTGTGACTTTCCCTTATCCTTACAACCCATAAACAAAGTTGTTGCTCAGAAATGAATGTAATATTAGCGCACAACGTTTGCTGTCTGGTCAGTATGATGCCATCTTGAATCCTCGATCCCCAAGATCTTCCTTTAGTTTTTAGGATGGCACATATGATTAAGCTCATAGTGCTATGTTCATTCTTCTCTTATCTGGAAGCCTGACTCCCTAGCGGTAGTACAGTGAGATCACTGCTAGAGGTCATGGGAGCCATTCTGGAACCAGTGCCATAGGAGCATAAGTGACTGGGGATGGCTCCTGCTCCCACTAGACACCAGGGACTCTCGGTAGGAGCCAGGGATGGGGTCAGGGGGGGTGAATGGTCTTCTGGAGGTGCCACTGAGATTTTGTTTCCACCAGGGATGCCATTGGGAGGGGGGAGGTTCTTGCTGTTGCGGGGGGGGGGGAGCATCTTCAGCTGGATGGTGGTCAGGTCATGCGCCACCTAGATAAGGTCTTAGATAGTGCTGGGGAGGAGTCTGCTGTCTTGGTACATGTTGGTATCAATGACATAGGAAAATGTGGTAGGGAGGTTCTGGAGACTAAATTTAGGTTTTTAGGTAGGCAGTTGAAATCCAGAAGATCCAGGGTAGCGTTCTCCGAAATGCTTCCCGTTCCACACGCAGGACCCAAAAGGCAGGTAGAGCTCCAGTGTCTGAATGCATGGATGAGACGATGGTGCAAGAATGAGGGTTCTGGATTTGTTAGGAACTGGGGAACATTCTGGGGAAAGGAAGGGCTCTTCCGAAGGGATGGGCTTCACCTTAACCGGGATGTCACCAGGGTGCTGCTGGCATTAACCTTTAAAAAGGAGATAGAGCAGCTTTCAAACTAGATAATAGGGGAAAGCCGACAGTCGCACAAGAGCGCATGGTTCAGAAGAAGGTATCCTTGAAGGATACTACCAAAAGCAGAGAGGTTCCAAAAAAGAGTAAAGTAGCCCAAATGCCTTTGAGTATGGTGCAGACAGAGCTTAAAGATTCCAAACTACCCATGCCTACTAATAGCCAGATGAATATGAATAAAATAGACTCTAAAATGCTTGTATGCAAATGCTAGAAGTCTAAAAAATAAGATGGGAGAGTTAGAATATATAGCACTAAATGAGAGGTTAGATATGACTGGAATATCAGAGACATGATGGAAGGAGGACAACCAGTGGGACACTGCGATACCTGGGTACAAACTATATCGTAATGATAGAGCTGATCAAATTGATGGAGGGGTTGCGCTCTATGTTAGATAGAACACTGAGTCAGAAAGGATTACAGTTTTTCAGGAAACAAAATTTGCTGTAGAATCTCTATGGTTTGAAATTTCATGTAAAAACGGGAAGGTGATGGTAGTGGGGGTGTACTATCCACCACCTGGCCAGAATGAACAAATGGATGATGAAATGCTCAAAAAAATCAAGGAAGCTAACAAAAGCTACAGTGCAGTAATAATTATGGGTGATTTCAATTTACACCAGTATTGACTGGGTCAGTGTCACAGCAGGACATGCTAGGGAGATAAAGTTCCTAGATGAAATAAATGACTGCCTTTTGGAGCAGCTGGTTCATGAACCGACCATAGGGGAAGTCATATTAGACATAGTCCTTAGTGGAACACCAGATCTTGTGCAAGAGATAAGGGTGTTGGGGCCACTTGGCAATAGTGATCATAGCATGATCGCATTTGATTTAATTAGTGGAGGAGGGATAGTAAGGAAATCCACAGTATTACCTTTTAACTTTCGAAAGGGAGACTATGATAAAATGAGGAAAATAGTTAAGAAAAAACTAAAGGAGCAGTTGCAAAGGTTAAAGACTTACATCAAGCTTGGGTGTTGTTGAAAACTACTATCTTGGAAGCCCAGACCAGCTGTATTCCACACTTTAAGAAAAGTGGAAGGAAGTCCAAAAAACTGCCAGCATGGTTTAAAGGTGAGGTCAGAGAGACTGTTGTTGCCAAAAACACATCTTTCAGGAAATGGAAAAAAAGAGCCAAACGACGAAATGTGGAAACAGCACAAGCACTGGCAAGTCAAATGCAAGGCATTGATAAGGCAGGCAAAGGGAGAATTTGAGAAGAAGCTTGCTGCAGAAGCAAAAACGCGAAATAAAGACTTTTTCAAGTACATTCATAGCAAAATCCTGTGAGAGAGTCAGTTGGTCCATTAGATGATAGAGGGGTTAAAGAGGCGACAAGGCGATAGCGGAGAGACTGAATGAATTCTTTGCTTCGGTCTTTACTGAGGAAGATGTAGGGATGTTACCCATGACTGAAGTGGTATTTATAGGAGAGGAAGAATTGAAGGAAATATTGATACATCAGGAAGATGTATTACAACAATTAGATAAACTGAAGAGTAGCAAATCACCTGGGCCGGATGGTATACATCTAAGGGTGTTGAAAGAACTGAAATATGAGATTGAAGACCTGCTATTAGTAATCTGTTCATTTTCATTAAAATCATCTGTAATACCTGAAGATTGGAGGATCGCCAGTGTAACGCCAATTTTTAAAAAGGGTTCCAGGGGTGATCCGTGAAACTACAGATCGGTGAGCCTGATGGCAGTACCGGGAAAAATGGTAGAGACCATCATAAAGAACAAAATTACTCAGCATGTAGATAGTCATGGCCTAATGAGAGACAGCCAATATGGCTTTAGACAAGGAAAATCTTCTCTTACTAATCTGTTATGTTTTTTTGAAGGTGTGAATAAACAGGTGGACAAAGGTGAGTCAGTTGATATAGTGTATCTGGACTTTCAGAAAGCCTTTGACAAGGTCCCTCAGCAGAGACTTCTGGCAATACTAAAGAGTCATGGGATAGGAGGCAGTATACTATTGTGGATCAGGAACTGGTTAAAAGATAGAAAGCAGAGGGTAGGGCTAAATGGCCAATTTTCCCAGTAGAGAAAGGTGAATAGTGGTGTACCCCAGGGATCTGTACTGGGTCCGCTGCTTTCTGAGATATTCATAAATGACCTGGAAAAGGGAATAACAAGTGAGGTTATCAAATTTGCAGATGACACAAAACTATTTAAAGTTGTTAAAACCCAAGAGGATTGTGGAAAATTGCAAGAGGATCTTGATAAATTGGAAGATTGGGCATTAAAAATGGCAGATGAAATTTAAGAACATAAGAACATAAGATATGCCATACTGGGTCAGACCAAGGTCCATCAAGCCCAGTATCCTGTTTCCAACAGTTGCCAATCCAGGTCATACGTACCTAGCAGTTTCCCCAAAAGACACAGGTTCCGCAATGCTTGTACTGGGTCAAGCATTGATATCCTGGGTCCCTTCTTAATAATGGTTTATGGACCTTTCTCCCAGGAACTTGTCCAAACCTTTTTTAAACCCAGCTACACTAACAGCCTTTACTACATCCTCTGGCAACAAATTCCAGAGTTTGATTACACGAGTGAAGAAATATTTTCTTTTATTAGTTTTAAATAGTTTACCCTGTAGCTTCATTGCATGTCCCCTAGTCTTTCTATATTCTGATAATGTAAACAATTGATCTACGTTTACCCGTTCCACTCCATTCATTAATTTATAGACTTCTATCATATCTCCCCTCAGCCGTCTCTTTTCCAGGTTAAAGAGCCCTAACCTTTAATGTGGACAAGTGCAAAGTTATGCACCTAGGGAAGAACAACCCAAACTATGGTTATAAGATGCAAGGTTCCACATTAGGAACCACCACCCAGGAAAAAGATTTAGGCATCATTGTGGATAACATGTTAAAACCCTCAGCCCAGTGTGCAGCGGCGGCCAAGAGAACAAATAGAATGCTAGGTATCGTAAGGAAAGGAATGGAAAATAAAATAAAAGATATTATAATGCCTCTATATCATTCCATGGTGAGACTGCACCTTGAATATTGTGTGTATTTCCTGGTCGCCGTATCTTAAAATGGATATAGCATTATTAGAAAAGGTTTAGAGAAGAGCCACCAAAATGGTAAAGGGGATGGAAGGATACCCCTATGAAGAAAGGCTAAAAAGGTTAGGGCTCTTTAACCTGGAAAAGAGACGGCTGAGGAGAGATATAATAGAGGTTGTAAACGGGGGCGCTGGGCGTGAATGTCCACAGTCTTGGCAAAGGCAAAATACTATTATGACTTGCAAAGGATTGTGGGGAATGTAGTCCATTCATACCAGAATCAGCCATTCACAAAATAATGAGTTGTGTTGCTCGAATGTAAGCAAAGTAAAATATATTTTATTCATGGGGTTAATTCTCCCACACAGATTTACTTGGTAACACAAAAGGACACTTGCTTCAGTATTGTACTTAGGAAAAACAAATCATGATATAAACAACTGAACTTCTTAGGCAATCAAACAATAAAGACCTTGATGGGAAACAGAAAAGGTCTTTTTGAGGGCTCCTGCTAATAACTTTTAGCAGTGCTCCAAAAGCAAAAACAAAACCCAAAAAGTAACCAAAAACTGTTCTTTTTCAAGGATAACTTTCTTCTATTTTCACACACAAACAGTAGTTTCCTTTCAGAGCTCACGTGCAACTGTGCATGGCTTAATTACCAATAATTAGCCAGCTGCAAACCCCTTTGCTGGTTCACTTTCTCTACGTGGCTCAAATCTTACCCTAAAACTTTCTTGCAGGCTTTTCTGGGTAGATAAAAGAACAAGTTATAGTTCCTTTTGATGGTTGTTGTATTTGCGAAAGTATTTTACCACAGCAGCCTAGTCAGAGAGCAATCCATGTATTCATTCTGATCATTTAAAATATCTCCTTCTTCTTCAACTATCATAGAATCAATATCATGGTCTGGCTCAGAGGAATTCCTTAATGGAGCACTCTCAGGATAATATCTGTTTCCCTGCTGTCTTCCAGGTGAAGAACGAGGGTATAGATCAGAGTTCATACCTGAGCTTCCTTTGCTGTTAGGTTTCCTCTCCAGATATCCTGGCCAGTAAGTAGTCCAGCTTTTATGTCCAGCCTTCCAATCAAGATCCCTGGACACTGGGTCTCTCTTCACATACCTTCTTGCACTGGTCTTAGGGCCCCTTCCAAATGCAGCCGTCTCCCTCAAAGGTGCTGTCTGGGAATTCCTGGCTCTGTAACCCCACTCCTCTGGTTTCCTCCAGTCCAATGGAGTATGCTTGCCTCTGGAATGACTCCCAACACACGTACTGCTGTGGGCTCCTTCTTTAGACCTCCAAGATGTCTTTCTCTTCTTCCTTCCACGTGGCTGTTGCTTCCTGATCCTCATCTGATTCTGTGTAGAATATGTTTTACTTTTAACTTGCTTAGAGGGATGCTCCACCCTAGCACAGCTCAGCTGTGCTGAATCAAGCCCTGCCCTTGGAGATGAGTGATTGGGGATTACCTCATAGCTCTCCTGATTGAGCACACACTTCCCCACTTCAGCTCTTCTAGAGGCTGTTTGAAACCTGGTGCATTCTGGGACTGGTAGTCTTTTATGAAAACATTCTGTTTTAGTATTTCTACCAGCAAAGACAGGTTGCTTGTTCAGAGCCAATTCACCTCTTTTATAGCTCCTTCCTGAACTATGATACGCTTCCTTATCACAAGGTCTATAAATTAATGAACAGAGTGGAACGGGTAAACGTAGATCGATTGTTTACATTATCAGAATATAGAAAGACTAGGGGACATGCAATGAAGCTACAGGGTAAACTATTTAAGACTAATAAAAGAAAATATTTTTTCACTCAGCATGTAATCAAACTCTGGAATTTGTTACCGGAGGATGTAGTAAAGGCTTTTAGTGTAGCTGGGTTTAAAAAAGGTTTGGACAAGTTCCTGGAGGAAAGGTCTATAAACCATTATTAAGAAGGGACTCAGGATATCAATGCTTGACCCAATAGAAGCATTGTGGAACCTGCGTCTTTTGGGGAAACTGCTAGGCAGGGCCGGCCCGTCCATTGAGCAAGAATGTTTTTTGCACAGGGCCCCGCGTTTCGGGGGGCCCTGCGCAAAGAACATTCTGCTTTTTTTTCTTAATTAAATTAAAAAAAAAAAAAAAGCTGGCCGCTGCTGCCGTGGCGGCTTGGAGTGTCCCGCGGGGCTCCCTTTGCCCGGCGGAACTCTTCTGGCGCGGCTGAGCCCCTCTGTGCTGGCTTGCAGATACGCGAAGGGAGAGTGTCTCCCTCGCGTCTCTGTTAAGCCCGCAGGGGCAGATGGGAAATTTCCCATCAGCCCCTGCTTCCCATCAGCCCCTGCGGGCTTAACAGAGACACGAGGGAGACACTCTCCCTTCGCGTATCTGCAAGCCGGCACAGAGGGGCTCAGCCGCGCCGGGAGAGTTCCGCCGGGCAGAGGGAGCCCCGCGGGACACTCCATTCGGCGGCAGCGGCCAGCTTTTTTTTTTTTTTTTTTTAAATTGCCATGAGCCGAGGGGGGGGGGCGTGTAGGACTGGCAATGGGCTAGGGAGGAGGGGGTTAAGACTGGCAATGGGCTAGGGGGGGGTTAAGACTGGCAATGGGCTGGGGGGGGTTAAGACTGGCAATGGGCTAGGGCGGGGGGTTAAGACTGGCAATGGGCTAGGGAGGGAGGGGGGTTAAGACTGGCAATGGGCTAGGAGGGGGGTTAAGACTGGGGGTTAAGACTGGCAATGGGCTGGGGGGGGTAAGATTGGCAGTGGGCTGGGGAGGGGGGGTTAAGACTGGCAATGGGCAATGGGGGGTTAAGACTGGAAATGGGCTAGGGGGGGTTAAGACTGGGTTTTAAGACTGGCAATGGCGGGTGGGTTACGACTCGGAATGGTCATGGGGTGTAAAGACTGGCAGTGGGCTGGGGAGGGGCAGTTAAGACTGGCAATGGGCTATGGGGGGGGGTTAAGACTGGCAGTGGGCTATGGGGGGGTTAAGACTGGCAATGGGCTATGGGGGGGTTAAGACTGGCAGTGGACTGGGGAGGGGGGTTAAGACTGGCAATGGGCTATGGGGGGGTTAAGACTGGCAGTGGGCTGGGGGGTTAAGACTGGGGGTTAAGACTGGCAATGGGCTGGGGGGTTAAGACTGGCAGTGGGCTGGGGAGGGGGGTTAAGACTGGCAATGGGCTATGGGGGGTTAAGACTGGCAATGGGCATGGGGGGTTAAGACTGGCAATGGGCTATGGGGGGTGTTAAGACTGGCAATGGGCTGTGGGCTGATGAGGGCTGGCAATGGGCTATGGGGGGTTAAGACTGGCAATGGGCTATGGGGGGGTAAAGACAGGCAATGGGCTGTGGGCTGATGAGGGCTGTCTGGAAATGGGGTGATGGGGGGTTAGGACTGGTAATGGGCTATGGGGGGTTAAGACTGGTAATTCGCTATGGGCTGATGGGGGCTGTCTGGAAATGGGGTGATTGGGGGTTAGGACTGGTAATGGGCTATGGGGGGGATAAGACTGGTAGTGGGCTGATGGGGGGGGTTAGGACTGGTAGTGGGCTGATGGGGGGGGGGTTAGGACTGATAATGGGCTATGGGGGGCTAGGACAGGAAATGGGCTGATGGGTAGGGGTTAGGACAAGGTGGGCTGATGTGGTTAGGACTGGTAATGGGCTGTGGGCTGATGGGGGGGTTTAGGACTGGCAATGGGCTATGGGGGGCTGATTGGAAATGGGCTGATGGGGGGTTAGGACTGGTAATGGGTTATAGGGGGGGCTTAAACTGAAAATGGGGTGATGGGGGTTAGGACTGGAAGTTGATTGACGGGGGGCTAGGACTGGTAATGTGTTGGGGGGTTGCTAGGACTGGAAATGGGCTGAGTGGAAGGGGAGGCTTGGACTGCAAATAGCTGATGGGGAGGGGGCTTGGAATGGAAATGGGCTGTGAGGGAAGGGAGCTAGGACTGAAAATGGGCTGATGGAACAGCTAGGATAGGACTGGAAATGGGCTGTTGGGGGGAGCTAAAATTGGAAATGGGCTGTGGTGGGGGCTTGAATTGAAATGGACTCATGGAGGGGCTAGAACTGGAAGTAGGCTCATGGGGGGGCTTGGACTGGAATTGGGCTGAGTGGAGGGGAGCTATGATTTGACATGGGCTGATGGTGGGGCTAGGAAATGACTAGAAATGGGCTGATGGGGGGGCTAGGATTGGAAATGAGCTGATGAAGGGACTTGGACTGGAAATGGATGGGGGAGCTAGGACTGGAAATGGGCTGATGGGGGGGCTAGGACTGGAAATGGGCTGATGCAGGGACTAGAAGGGAATGGATGCTGGGTGAGACTGGAACTAGAAGGGAGCTGATGTTGGGGGAGGATTAGAATGGGATGGGGCTGGGAGAGTAAAATGGAGAGGGGAAAAATATTTTGTGTAGGAGGGATGAAAAATCTACAATTGGCCGGGTATTGGGAGAGTAATTGGGGATTGAGGATGGAGGGGTAAAATTTGTGTGGATGAAATAGGAATGAGGAAAGAGCAAAAGGAGAAAGATTAGTATGTTAAAGCAGATGTAGAGAGAGAGAATGGAAAAAAAAACTAGAAGAGAGAAGAAAGGACAAATGGACAGCAGATGATGGAGAGTTAGCAGAAAACATGAAGAAACCAGAAGAAAGTGGCTGGAGCAATTGCAACTGAAAAAAAATGCACAAAAGGTAGAAAGATATCTCTTTATTTTGAATTTATTAACTGGAATATGAAAGCTCTGGGAAATGTGCATCATTAACGTCTGCGCTTTGTTTGGTACAAGAGGAAATTAATTTATAGTTTTATTTCTACCGTGTTGTTGTACATTCCAAGTTTGGCTTTTGGGGTTCCAAGTTTAATTATTGCCTTCCTGTTTCTAAATTGTGATTCCTTGTTTGGTGATGGTCTATGTTCTGCATGTGTAACTGAGCTGAGGTATTCTGTTTATGTAATTCCTATTTGACGTTGCCACTTGTTCTCTTTCCCCAGTATTCTCTGAAATGTATTGGTTTAATATTTGCAGTGTTGCCTTTTGATAGGTAGGGTATGGTCAGGGCCGGATTTACCTATACGCCATGTACGCCATGGCATAGGGCCCACAGCCGGCAGGGGCCCACAAAAAAAGAACAAGTTCATTTTTTTTTAATACAATTTTTAAAAAAACCTGGTGGCTGCCGCCGCGGGGCCCCCTCTGCTGCCGCGGCAGCACGGACTGACCCGCGGGGGCCCCGTCTACAAGCTGAAGCCGTCGGTTCGGTTCGTTCCTCCCTCCCTCCCTCCGTGCAGGCTGCAGGTTGCAGGCTGTGAGAGACGCGAAAGGAGTGTGTCTCCTCGCGTCTCTGAGACGCTCTCCCTTCGCGTCTCTCACAGCCTGCAGCCTGCACGGAGGGAGAGAGGGAGGGAGGAACGAACCGAACCGACGGCTTCAGCTTGTAGACGGGGCCCCCGCGGGTCAGTCCGTGCTGCCGCGGCAGCAGAGGGGGCCCCGCGGCGGCAGCCACCAGGTTTTTTTTTTTAAATTAAATTTTACTTTAGGCCGACGGGGGGGGGGGGGGGGAGGGCTGGTAATGGGCTATGGGGGGGGGGGAGGACGGGTAAGGGGCTATGGGTGGGGTGGGGCTGGAAATGGGCTGGGGGGGTAGGGCTGGTAATGGGCTATGGGGGGGTAGGACTGGTAATGGGCTATTGGGGGGGCTGGGGCTGGAAATGGGCTGGGCTGGGGGGGTTAAGGCTAGAGGTGGGCTGATGGGGTTAGGACTGGTAATGGACTGTGGGCTGTTGGGGGGGCTTAGAACTGGCAATGGGCTTTGGGGGGGTTAAGACTGGTAATGGGCTGTGGGCTGATGGGGGTTGTCTGGTAATGGGCTATGGGGGGGCTAGGACTGGAAATGGGCTGGGGGGTTAAGACTGGAGGTGGGCTGATGGGTTAGGACTGGTAATGGGCTGTTGGGGGGGGTTAGAACTGGTAATGGGCTTTGGGGGGGTTAAGACTGGTAATGGGCTGTGGGCTGATGGGGTTGTCTGGTAATGGGCTATGGGGGGCTAGGACTGGAAATGGGCTGGGGGGTTAAAACTGGATGATGGATGATGGGGTTAGGAATGGTAATGGGCTGTGGGCTGATGGGGGGGTAGGAATGGCAATGGGATATGGGGGGCTGACTGGAAATGGGTTGATGGGGTTAGGACTGGAAGTGGGCTGATGGGGGGTTAGGACTGGTAATGGGTTATAGGGGGGGCTTAAACTGAAAATGGGGTGATGGGGGGTTAAGGACTGTAAGTGGGTTGATGGGGGGCTAGGACTGGTATTGGGTTGGGGGGTTGCTAGGACTGGAAATGGGCTGATGGATGGCTAGGACTGGAAATGGGCTGATGCAGGGACTAGAAGGGAATGGATGCTGGGTGAGGCTGGAACTAGAAGGGAGCTGATGTTGGGGGAGGATTAGAATGGGATGGGGCTGGAAGAGTAAAATGGAGAAGGGAAAAATATTTTGTGTGGGAGGGATAAAAAATCTACAATTGGCCGGGTATTGGAAGAGTAAGTGGGGATTGAGGATGGAGGGGTAAAATTTGAGTGGATGAAATAGGAATGAGGAAAGAGCAAAAGGAGAAAGATTAGTATGTTAAAGCAGATGTAGAGAGAGAATGGAAAAAAATCTAGAAGAGAGAAGAAAGGACAAATGGACAGCAGACGATGGAGAGTTAGCAGAAGACACGAAGAAACCAGAAGAAAGTGGCTGGAGCAATTGCAGCTGAAAAAAATGCACAAAAGGTAGAAAAATATCTCTTTATTTTGAATTTATTAATTGGAATATGTCAGCTCTGGTAAATGTGCATCATTAACGTCTGCGCTTTGTTTAGTACAAGAGCAAATTAATGTATAGTTTTATTTCTACAGTGTTGTACATTCCAAGTTTGGCTTTTGGGATTCCCAGTTTAATTATTGTCTTCCTGTTTCTAAATTGTGATTACTTGTTTGGTGATGGTCTATGTTCTGCATGTGTAACTGAGCTGAGGTGTTCTGTTTATATAATTCCTATTTGACATTGCCACTTGTTCTCTTTCCCCAGTAGGTCATGTATTGTTGTTCTCTGAAATGTATTGGTTTAATATTTGCAGTGTTGCCTTTTGATTGGTAGAGTATGGTGCTTTGTGAGTCCTGGTAGTGCTGTTAGGATACGGCGGGTTTACTATGGGTTCTAAATGGGCAGTGTTTGTAGTAGTTCCTAATGTGTCTGGCAGTTGGCACTGGATTATAGTAATGTAGAAATCTTTTAGTCTTTCTTTATCCATACACTCATTAAGAGGCACGTTTACTAAAAGTTAGTATATGGTAACATTATGCAAATATTTATGCAAATGAGGCCCCTTATGCAAATGAGGCCCCGCACCCCCCTTGGGCCGCCCCTGCTGGGGGCCCACAATTTTTGTTGGCATAGGGCCTCACTCAAGGTAAATCCGGCCCTGGGTATGGTGCTTTGTGAGTCCTGGTAATGCTGTCAGGATACGGCGGGTTTGCTATGGGTTCTAAATGGGCAGTGTTTGTAGTAGTTCCTAATGTGCCTGGCGGTTGGCACTGGATTATAGTAATGTAGAAATCTTTTAGTCTTTCTTTATCCATACACTCATTAAGAGACATGTTTACTAAAAGTTAGTGTATGGTAACATTATGCAAATATTTATGCAAATGAGGCCACTTATGCAAATGAGGCCCCGCACCGAGTCTCTGCACATGGCCCCGCACCCCCCTTGGGCCGCCCCTGCTGCTAGGTACGTATGACCTAGATTGGCCACTGTTGGAAACAGGATACTGGGCTTGATGGACCTTGGTCTGACCCAGTATGGCATATCTTATATTCTTATGTTCTTATGCTTTCCTTCTTTTCTGTTATGTAGATTTTGCCAGTTTGGGACAAGCTTTTAGGTGCTGGAGAGAGTAATTCCTTAAGTCGCAAGCCGGAGAACCTCTTAGCAGACACTGCACTCAGTGAACCTGTTAGCATACACTGCAGCCTCTAAAGGTGGACCCCTTAACCTCCACAGGGGGTTATATATAGAAAAGGAAATGTCAGAAAGGTCCAACAGGTAACATTTGGTTCAAATGAATGTAGCTCTGCATTTGAAAGGGACACATAAAACTGACTGCCTTTAAGTATGCATATGTATCTGTGTATATATATCAACATATATACAAAAGAAGAAAATATCATATTTTGTAGTAGAATTCTCTTGCATCTAGATACTATCACTTAAGTAGGCTTAAGAAGCCTTGGCTAATTTTCTTAGCATGGGGTACTACTGTATCAACTGTCACAGCCCCTCCCAGTGGCAGTGTGCCAAAGAGTCAGGGTGGACATTTTAATTTTGTTGAAGAACGAGCAACTTTTAGACCAAGTGCATTCTGGTCCTTGTAGTCCCTCTTCTTACAGAAAATAGATGTGTAAGCCTTGAGCAGGGTGAAACAAAAAGGTTTTTATTCCCTTGTTACGCAAAATGTTCTTCAGGAAACAAAGTAGAATTTACCTTACTTCAGGTTTAGTGCCAAGAATATATTTACAAAAGGTCAGCAACTGTTACAAATACTTCACAGTTCTCTGTATCCAAGCAAGTTTCTCAAACAGCAAGAAAAACAAGACAAAACTTCTTCCTTCAGTTTTAACAGAAGCAAAAGGTACTTTAAAACATGTGCTGCTGTTTTATCTCGGTAAGAGATTCCAGGCTCTCGGTAATACACAGAGAACAGTCCATTGGTTCAAGCATCAACGGTTCTGGTTCTGCAAACTCAATTTGCATGGGTTCTAGCTCACTCGTGGTGTTTTCTAATCCTGAGCTTTCCCTGGTTAACACAGGTTGCAGTTCAGTATTTTTTTCCCCCACTTTCCAGGCTTGCTGGCATGGGTTTAGCAAATAATTGTTAGTGCTTTTCCCTACACCTCTCTGTACAGGGTTGCAAAACTTCCTCCAGCTTTGTTTCTTCTCAGAATGGCTTTTTAAGTTATCAGCCTTCCTAGGACCTGGCATCCATTTAATAAATGATCTCTGTAGCATTTGCTGCTGGTGTTTTCGCCACCAGAGACTCTCCCTTTGTCACCGTCTTCCTTGAAGACTGGCTTCTGGAGCTTTCTAAGCTGGGCTTGTCCTCCCTGGAACTTAGCTTTGCTTTTCCATGTATCCAAGCTTCTCTGCCTTGCAGTGTACGAGGTTCCTTCCTCAGGTCCTTCCTTCATAGGTCCTTTCTCTCTCTCTCTCTCTCAAAGGTCCTCCCTCGAGTTCCTTCTTAGATCCTCTGTCTGCTTCCTTGTGAGCACTGCTTAAAAAGGCATTCCCCAACTGAGTTTCCTGGCTTTCTGCTCAGGTGCCTTTGATTAGCTACTGCATTGCTACAACCTGGGTGTGTCAGCTTAACTTCTGCAGCCTCGTGCCTGTTCCCTCTAGCTGCACTTCTAGGTAATTGCACCCTCTGTAACTCAGTTGCTTCATAAGAGAGTTTTTTTCTACATCCATTGCTTCAATGGCTTCAGCTCCATCACATAACCCAAAAGCAACAGAGTGATTTATCAAGACAGTGTGCAAGACAAAAGCACTGTGCAGTGATCCAGGCACCACTGATATGCAGAGCATGCTCAATGGAATATATAATTACAATTAGTTAAACATTCTGTACCAAAATTATTTAATTACCAAAGCTTGCCACTAAGTTGATTTAATCAAGGAAATTATTTAAAAAAAAAAAAAAAAGACTGTAAGCCAGTTGATTATGTCCAGCGCTTCTATCGCATTTCAAATTTAATTGAACATTTTTGCAAAAAATAGCTTAAAATAAATAAATATAAAACAAACAACTTTTGATTGCTAACAACCTCCACAATGCAATTTCTGAAAAGAAATTACAGGCACTTTGGAAAGATGTCAGCCTGCAAATATAACACGTGAATGACTAAATGCCATGATGTAGCGAGTCAGAAGTGAATAAGTCAGCTCATTAAGGCTCTATTTTAAGCAGCTCTAGCTTTTTAGCAAACTAATTTGTAAGTTAATTGAGCCTGACTTTACAATGCCTCGCATTGCTACCATCAGATGGTGCAGATTGCACTGATGCAAAAAAACAAATTTAATTTAGAGTTACATCACTTCTTAAGAGGGACACAGCCCTCTTCCACCCCCCCCCCCCTTCTCTCAGAAAGAGCTGAGCCAATGGAAAGGAAGCAAGTCCTCTTCAGAAAGGAAGGGCTGACCTGTTGGAGATGCCAAGAAAAAATTGTGGCCAAACCATTCTTCTACAAGTGAGAAGAAACCCTGGCACTGGAGGTCAAGATGTACCTTTGCCATTGACTGTCTCTGCATACATGTCCCTATGGTCAACTCAAATGTAATTGGCAAAAATAACAGCATTTTATCTTCCTCCTATAAGAACTATAAGATATGCCATACTGGATCAGAGCAAGGTCCATCAAGCCCAGTATCCTGTTTCCAACAGTGGCCAATCTAGATCACAAGTATCTGGCAGGTTCCCAAACAGGTACAAAACAGTGGAGCAAGCAGTGGATTTCTTGGGTCCTCTTTAATAAGGATTCATGGACCTTTCCTCCAGGAACTTGTCCAAACCTTTTTTAAACCCGGCTACACTAACAGCTTTTACTACATCCTCTGGCAACAAATTCCAGAGTTTGATTACACGTTGAGTGAAAAAATATTTTCTCTTATTAGTCTTAAATAACTTACCCTGTAGCTTCATTGCATGTCCCCTAGTCTTTCTATATTCTGATGACGTAAACAATCAATCTACGTTTACCTGTTCCACTCCATTCATTAATTTATAGGCTTTAAGACTTTCTCTTTTCTAGCTGTGGAATTACAGATATATTCTAAGAACAAAGGTATAGTTATGTAATAGCAATCCAGAAATCAAGTGCACAATTAAATTTCTTCTTAGATATTTTAGGAAAACCCATATTAAATCTGTGACTGTTCGGTGCTATGCAGACAAGCTCTGATGCAAAACATTCTGCAAAGTGTTAGATGGTTTTGCTCTTTCAGAGAAAACACAAAGTTCCCTTCCTAGTGTTTGCATCTTTTGTCATGATGTGTTAAGGAATTCAGTCTGCTACCTTTCTACTACCTTTGATAAGATAGTGCTTCTATCATAACAAGAAGGACCTCTGGGTATACAGCATCACAGGCACATGATAAGAATCTGTGGCAGCACCTAGAGGGCTGATGGAGAACAACAGATGATCCAGACAGACATTGCTGGAGACTGGTAGCTAGGCAATAAAGTTTGGCTCCTTGAAATGCACAAAGAGCTTATTATTCAGACCTGATTGAGGATGGGCAAAACAACTGAAAAGTTATTTTTAAAACTGCAAATATGATGTTATCTCCTTAATCCTTGGAATCAAAGTTAGACCCATCCAGATTGTCTGCTGAAGAATAAGCTGGGTTTCTTTTTAAGGGTAAAGTTACAGGATTGAGGAACTCGGTGCTCATTGGGGTCACTGTCAGTCAATTCATCTGGCAGTTTAGATGCTATGGGATGAACTTATGGAGGATTTTGGCAACCCTAGTTCATAAGAAAGTAGGAGAATATAAGAGCAAAGATGTTATGCTCATTCACAAAATATTATTTAAAATTATTTATTTTCTGCTGAACCAAGGTCCTCAGTGGTTCCAACATACATTCATAATTATTTAACATAGAACATTAAGACAATAAGGGGGTTATTTTAGAAGCATTATTTGCTAGTTTTATGCTTAAAATCAAGCATTTGCACATGAAAATGGCATACATGTGTAAATGGTGAAATTAGAGAAGGCTGAATTTACATGTGGATGTGCTCACTAGGTAGAAGTTGCAAGGGGGAGTTGTCAGGGGCATGGTTAGGAAATGGTTTGGGCGGATCAAAAATCTACATGTGTATTCTCCATTACAAACAGGGAATACGCCATGCATGATCAAAATTGCGAACGCTGGGATTTACACCTGCTTTCTGACACGTTTAGGTTATACAAAAGTGCTTGGTTTGAGCACCCTTTTCAGGGAGGATTAAGGGTATTATCCCTAATCTTCTCTTACTTATTTCACCCTCAAAAGTTAAATTAGATAGATCTAGCAGCATTCATGTCAGCTTGCAAAATAGTCACTATACACGTGTAAAACGTAAAATCCGGCACTTACATGTTTTTGGCAGCCATGTTTATCCTGCTTATTTTTCCTATATATGCTTTTGTAAAATGGTTCTTCGAGCTCCACGTATTGGCACATGCACGTGCACCCCCGTGCCTCCTTATTCCATTTATTAGAAAAGGCTTCACATTTTGCACGGTCTTTTCTGAAATACTGCCAGAATTGTGAATTCTGTGACCTCAATGACCGAATTCCAATCCCTATGTCTTTTCTAAAATGTACCTTTACATATACAATCAAGAACACTAAAAACACTGAAAAATAAAAATAAGAATTGCAATAAGCCAAACATTTCTATCTGGTCAATTCGTCTTCAAATATCAAAATGCAAAATTAATTAAACAAAAGGGAAATCCTCATAAAAAGGCCTTATCATAAAATAGTACCTTTAATTTTTTTCTTAAAATCATGGACATCTATCATTAGAGAGTTACCATAACGTCATCCCAGAACAAAAATAAAACATATCCCACTTTCGAGTTTTTGCATTTCTGGCCCAAGATAAAGAGGGAACCGACAGCAGACCCAGAATCTGTGATCTCAATTACCTAGCTGACTGATACCATGCTAAGGCTACTAACAATTAAAGGGGCTCATCTAAATTTAATCTGCCAGTTTATGGGCAGCAAATGAAAGGAAGACAAAACAAGGGAAATATGATTCCATGTTCTTGTCTCTCCCAAAAGCCAAGCTGCAGCATTCTGAATGAGTTGCAAGACCTTCAGTGAGAAGCAGGTAAACCCAAATATACCACATCACAGTAATCCAAAAGTGATAATTGCTGTAGGACAGTATGAAAGTCCTTGGGATACAAAACAGGTTTTTAATCTTAACAGCCTTGTTTTATAGAACACATTTTTAATTATCTGCTTCATGTGGGGTATAAAGGATGGTGAGGAATCTAATAAGATTCTCAAACTCACACTTCTTGATGAACCTGAATAGAACTGTTGTTATAATGTAAACCGCCTTGAATTCAAGATGAGGCGATATAGAAAACCTGTTAAATAAATAAAATAAATAAATAATAACATCCAGCTAGGATGACTTTCCAAGGGTTATTAAACAATCCATCTCGCCTAATAATCGGCAACTTGATTTTTTCCATATTCAACTCAAGCCATTAATTTTAAGCCAAAAGACTACAGGCAAGAAATCCATCATGACTAAAGATATGTATTAGTTTCAAACACAGAAAACATCAGTGACATTTTACATGTCGTTTCTTGTCCTTTTTAACCCAAAATGGCAGGAAACACATTAAAATCTGGAGGATTTTTTCCATGTCATCGATAATATACTATTGCTCAATAATGCGCACACACAATAAAGCACACTTTTTTTTTTTTTTGTTAAAGTGCCTTCAAGTCAGTGCTGACTCCTGGCAATCCAGCAGCCCCTGGGTTTTCTTGGCAAGGTATGACCGGAAGTAGATTGCCAGGCCTTTTCTTCCAAGGCAATGGAGGGTAGAATGACTTGCCCAAGGCCACAAGAAGTGCCAGGGGGAATCCAATCCAGATCTCCTGGGTAGTAGGCTGTTGTTCTAACCTCTAGTCTACTCCTCCACTGCAGGCACACTATCAAGCAATAAAAACCAGAATAAAATGAAAAATCCTGTTTATGACATAGGAAAGCACACAAAACAACATTTTTGGCCCACACGCCCCTAATCATGACATGAATCGAGGTAGCTGTCCAATCAGTTTAAAAATGTCAAAATAGCCAGATGTCATCAGCATAATTTCTAAACTTGAGTTTATGCTCCTAATTAAATTACATATAAGGCATATATAGAGAGATTAAAGAGCATTGTTGAGAATGCAGATCTTAACATAAAAAAAGGGGCAGAGCTATTATTTCTGAATGAGACCTGCTGTGTTCTATTAGTTAAGTAAGAGACAAACACATCAGCACTGTATACCCAAGACCATAATCTGTCAGCTTCTCCAAAAGAATTGTATGGTTTAACTGTAAGAGATGCAGCAGAGCTCTCTCAGTAAGCTGCTATAATAGGACCCAAATGTTTCGAATGCCAAAACCATCTAAGTAGAGACCAATAATAGCTCAGTGCTGAAACCCAATCTAAACCCATATTGACAACAATCCATCAGTTTTTTTCAACAACAAAATCCTGTAGTTGGATCAATACAGCTCTCTCAGTTTAGCCTCATAAATTTGATATTGGTTGCTAGCTTTTTGGATCTGCAGTATTAAATGAGGTCATATTTAGGCTTTCTTTAAAGATGGAGCACACCAGCCCTGTTAGAGAGAGGCCTTAATGATGGTTATCAAATGTTTAGACATATGTGGTTTCAGAGCATTGACTACCCAAGTAGGTAAAAGGTCAAGAGTCAATTCTACATGTGAGGCTAGAAACATTAGGCATCAAATCCTGAACCTGATCTTCTATTGCAATTACATGTTTGCCAAGTATCTTCTAGAGTTGCAGCCTTCAATTCCTGGGGTATTCCCACTACATATGAATCTTCCACCTTATCCCTCAAATAACTAGCAAACGTTGATAAAGAAATACCTTTAATGGAAGATACAACATGCTGCACCATTGTTAAAGTTTTAATCAGAAGAAACAATTCACGCAGGTAATTTACATATTTCAAGATCTATTATGAGTCTCATTTGGCCTTCAGCTATTAACCATAAACCATAAGCAGCGCTAGGTATTTTTCTTTCTTTGATTGAGAGTACAAAGAGCGCCACTGTTCATTAGGGATAGCTTGCTTACCTGTAAAATTTCAGCCTGATTGCAAAACATTGAGAGGCTGTCCCATTCTGAACATTTTAATGATGGGAAAAGGCATTTATGTATTAACAATATTCCTTTTTAAGGCTCAGTTCAGGATGACTGCACATGAGTCCAAGAATATCGCAGATTTGGCTCTGTCCGTCAGTCTTCTGTATGCCAGACAGTGGAATGAAGCACCATTTGCAATCCAAGCTCCTCTCAATGACATTGAATTTTTATCAGTTCTTAAGACTTTCCCAAACAAGGCTGTTGTATTTTCAAGGCACCTCTGGTTTTTGTCTGAAGATTAGGCAGGCTTAGCCCTTTTTTGATGACAGAATCTCAGCAGAAACAAAGAAAAAGATGGTGCAGAACCTTCAGTGGCCATTGTTACCAGACATTCCAGTTGTCTGCTCTTTAGTTCAGATGACAAAAACTGTCAAATGGGGTAACCTCTAAATGTTGTTTATTTTCATTAAAATTTTGCATTTGTTATAAATTTGATAAAGAGCAAAACCATCCTTGTGGAGAACTGAAATCTGTTAGTTTCGTTTTTTGGGCCACCCTAATGCATATATGTCCCTTACAATGAATTTCAATGTTTGTCTGCTGTAACCCTAAAGCTTTCATCGCAGAAAGAAAATCTCCAACCTTTAAAGGCAAAGGGATGACAAGGCAAAACTTTTTTTTCCTGCTTTTGTTCATTTTTTGGGGTTTGGTTCACATATTCATTTTAATAAAAAAAAATTTAACATGCGTTAAACTTTTATCATACTCAAAATGACTTAATGCACATTAAATTGATTTTATATGCACTGCAACAAAGTTCTACTTTTGCATTGGCAAGTAATAGAGTTGTCCCTAGTATTTTCCTTTTGCAATTTTTTCATATTATGTTTATATTTCATTGTTATGTAGCATAACATTAATCAGCAATCTGCAAAGATGCACACTTTTTGTTATATTTAGATAATTAACCATGCTCAACAAAATAACACCCGGGATTTCTTAATGAAGATGCAAGACATTTCATTAACAGTTCAACGACATTCACATTGTTATTACTCAGAGGAAAATGTGTAAAATATGCAAAAGCCAGAGCAAAACCCATTTAAAATGTCCACAAAAACTCTACATAGGTTTTAGTAACCAACATTCTTTATGGATTGTAGAGGGCAAATGGCATGGAAAAACAGCAAAATATGAACATTTCCAAAGAAATTATATTTTTCAAATGGAACATTGATATTGACAGTCATCATACAGTAGATACTTTATTATTATTATTATTATTATTTTATGAACAGGATATCCACAGTATCTCAAAGAAGAGCTGCGGTGGTATTGTCAGGAAGTAGATCTTTGTGATACAGTCATGCATGCTTACTTAGGGTCATGTTTACTTAAGCTGCGCTAGCTGTTAATGTAGGCTTGAGCACGTGCTAATGGCCTGCATTAACACTAAACAGATAGCATGGAATTAGCCATGCACTATCTGCATAGTGTGCAACAGGAAGGGAAATGGGCGGAGTAGCAGTAGAGGGCGTGTGTGTCTGCCTCTCACAATTAACGCTTGCATTGACAGCACATGTTCACCATCGATATTGCAGGGAGCACAGGTGCACTTAATGCCACCTCATTGGGTGGTGGTGTGCATCTGCAAAGTCGCCTGCATTCATTAGGATCCGAATCAGTAAAGTATCTGCTGGGGCCATGCTGTAGATGCCCCAATGGGTAGCACACACATTGTACATTGTGGTAAAGAAGCCTATCCTGAGTTAGGGGAAAGGGAAAAAGGCAAAGAGTTCACCCTAGTAAAAGGGCCCCTTTTGCAAGGTCAGGGTAACAAAGCCATAAACTCACCTAGGAACCAGAAAACCCCCAGCTGGAACAGGTTTCATGTTTCCCCTAGTGAAATAAGGGAGAGTGAATAGAGACCTAAGGTCCAAGACCCTTACGTCAGTAAGCTCCCTGATTACTCAGGTGCCAGAAGGCAGAGTGATCTCCGTCACCTGGGGAGAGAGGAGGTGGGGCTAGAACCCTGGAGATATAAGCCTATGCTAGATTATAGGGAAAGAGAAGGAGAAAGAGGAGAAGGAGAGAGGGTGGAAGAAATTCCAGAAGCAAGGGCTGAGGCAAAGGCAAGAAGAGGAGAAAGAGAGAGAGAAGCTGATACAAGCCAAGGCACAGGTACGAGCCTAAGAAGCCTGATTAATACTGAGCAGAGCAGGAGAAGCCTGACTAATGCTGGGCAGTGCAGAGGTGCAGGAGACACTCTCAGCTCTAACGAGAGGCTGTCAGCTGAGCCCAGTGAGCCAGAAGGAGAGTCAGAGTCTATGCAGCTAGGAGAGCCTGATGCTGAGCTGAATGAGGAAGACACCCTCATGAATTGCTCTTTGTGCCAAGCCTTAGCCACAGAAGGGTTGAAGGAAAGCCAGCCCTGAGAGAAAACCCTCCAGACAAAGGTAATCATAAGAAGCAGGTAGATAGATTGTAAATTCCCACATGGTAAAGAGGGGAAGTTTTACTAAGATGTAAGAACAAGCTGGAGTTGTGAATTGTGCTTGTTAACCACCTGCTACCTGTGAGGTGAGACGGCAAGAAGCCAAATTAACTGTGAGGAAAAAGCTTTCTTTTTGCTCTTGAATTTTCCTGAGAAACCTGAAAAGAACTTTGCTTGCACATTGGAAGTTTGTTCCTGTTTGGAGTTTTTGTTTTTTGCTTGTAAATTGGAAAACAGACTGGAAAGGTTCAAGACTGAAAAAGAAGGCAAACTGCCACAGAAGAAAGCCTGTTTTGTGTGTTTTATGCTTTAACCAGCAAGGCTATAGGAAGCTGGTAGCCTTGCTGTTAAAAGGCTATGTTTTTTCTGAGCTGAAGAATACTTTAAGCTGTCACTTTGGTTTTGGGTTTTTGTTTTTGCTTATAACCTGTTGTACTTTGAAGAAGCCTGGAGAAGTATGCCTGAATGTGGTATTTATGAACCTTATTTGTGCTCAATAAATTTCTGTCATTGCCTTACCCAAGGAGCCCGACTACAGCTTTCTACCTGAAGCCCATATATATCACAATTAAACTACATTTCCCAGAAAGCATTGCGGGGAACTAGTCAGTTAAGGCTGAAAGGGGAAAGTTCCTCATACAACCACGCCCCTCTAAGCTGGAGGCGAGTGGTGAGGGCGTGACAGTGGTGTAGTTGTACGGATTTTTTACCCTTCAGAATATACCAGGATTTTACATATCAGGATATACAGCTGCAAGGATTTACAGCCGAAGGTTGGTGGAAGTGGCAGCAGGACTTCACTGGCAGAGTTGGCCAAACGAGGGAGCAGTCCTGGTTGGAGCACCAGGAAAAGAACACCCTTTTGAAGCGAGAGTCAACGCCTGAATAAGGTAAAGGGTACCAAGGCGTGGGCTGGACCAGATTGAAGGAAAAAAAAAGTGAATGCTTTTGGATAAAGGAGGCATAAAAGACTGTTGAGTGGTGCCGCCCTTGGTGTTTTTCTTTTCTCTTACAGGTAGCCCAAGACATGGATCCAAAAGAGCTGGTACAATGGATGGCCACTCAATTTCAACGCCAGCAGGAGTTGGCACAGCTGGCGCAGGAGAGTGCAATTGCAGCCATGAAGGAGCAGCAAAAGCCTGTCCTGGACTTAGTGGAAGCCCTTATTACACTCCAGAGACAAGGAAGCGGAGGAATACCGGCACCAGCGGGACCATCTATGCCTCAAATGGTCAGTCTGGTAGACTCACACAACAGTGGGGCATTTAATTTTGGGAAGCTTTCCCCTGACGATGACATAGATGACTTTTTGGAGTCATTCGAGAGGGTGGCTCAAGCTATAGGATGGCCTGATAGCCAGTGGGCAGTGCGATTAGCAGCCTCCTTAACAGGAGAAGCACTAGCCGCGTATAGAGCTATGCCAGCAGCGCAGGCTATGGACTATAATGCAGTGAAAAATGCAATTAGAGACCGCTTAGGGTTAACAAAAATGTTGTATCACCGCATGTTTAGAGCCACGGCCCTGAAGGCCGGAGAAACGCCTAAGGCCTTAAGCCAGAGAATTTGTGGTTTAGCCCTAAAGTGGCTGGCTCCAGAGGGGAAAACTATAGATATGGTGGTGGATATGGTAATATTAGAGCAGTTTATGGCTGCAGTACCAAAAGAAATACAATCCTTTCTGATTCAGCAAAACTGCCAGAGCCCGGGAGAGGCAACCCTTTTGACTGAATACTTCATGGAAGCCGAGTTAGCTCAGCAGCAAAAGGGCGGTGCTCCAAAAGCAGGGGCAGAGGTCGGTTTTGGTTCATCAGAAAAGAAACAGGGAAATAATGCAGAGTTTGGAAAAGCTTGTGTGCCTGTTCAAGAAGGAAAGTGGGCTGGAAAGAGATGTTTTCATTGTGGGAAGTTGGGACACTTGCAGAGGGGATGCAAAGCCCGCACTGGCCTAATGGGTACAAGTGTGAAACAGCTAGGAGAGGGTTTTCTCTTAACGGTTAGCATACAGGGGGTCACTACTGATGCTCTGCTTGACTCTGGGGCCGACCAAAGCATGGTATCACAGAGGCTTTGGCGGGCAATTGAAGCCCAGAATGAGTCTGAACAGAGGAGACCAGAAGGTAGGGTTCAAATTAGATGCATTCATGGCGCTGCTTCTTTTTACCCCATGTACAAAGTAGTGATAAAAGGGTTAGGGGTGCAGAAAGAAATTCTGGTGGCAGTGGTTCCAAAACTCCCCTACAACCTAGTATTGGGAAGAGACTGGCCCCAATTTATGAAGGGATTAGAGAAAGGCCTTAGACAGAAGGGGGATAGGATGGTAATGGTGGTCCCTGGACCTCTTTTTGGGAACCCCCGAAAACCAAGCGAGAACCCAAAAGAAAACCCCCCGGGAGACAGTCCCCTCGGTAAACAGAAGTTTGTATTAAAGTTTTGTAAAGTATCTGAGAAGGCCCAAGCTCCCAGGAGGGCATCCCCACAAGCCGCGGGATATGATCTATGCAGCGCTGAAGATGGAGTGATACCCAGCCAGGGAAAAGCTCTCATTAATACCGGCCTGCAGATTGAGATGCCTGTCGGATGCTATGGTCGGATAGCCCCTCGCTCAGGTCTGACTCTGAAATATTTCCTGGACGTCAGGGCTGGGGTGATCTACCCTGATTATAGGGGGAGTATAAAGGTATTACTGTTTAACTTTGGCCGCGAAGACTTCCCTGTAAATGTCGGAGACCGGATCGCCCAGCTGCTGTGCGAAAGAGTGGGATTTCCCCCACTGGAAGAGGTCCCCATGTTGTCTCCCACGGAACGAGGAGCCTGTGGATTTGGTTCTACCGGAGGGGTGAGGATGAAAAGTCTCACAGCCACCTGTGGGGAGAGAATGGAAGAGGCAGAGGAAGAAGACCTGGGACCACAAGTGGCAGAGTGCAGGAAGAACCAGGAGCCACAAATAGGTGAAGAGCTGTCTTTGGTCCAGAGGCGGGAACTGGCCAGACTATTGGAGAGGTTTCCACATGTTCTGACCCCGATCACTGGTGAAACCCGACTGGTGGCGCATGAGATCATGACCCCACCTGGGAAGGTAGTCAGACGATGTCCCTATCGACTACCAGAGGCTAAAAAGCAGGAGGTAGTGGCGCAGGTGCGCGAAATGTTAGAGATGGGTATCATTGAAGAGTCAAGGAGCCGATGGTGCAGTCCCATAATTCTGGTTCCAAAACCAGATGCTACCTTACGGTTCTGTATAGATTTTAGACAGGTGAATGCCATCTCGGTATTCGACGCTTACCCGATGCCTCGTATCGAGGAGCTGTTGGACCGTTTGGGGCAGTCCCAGTTTTTGACCATGCTGGACATGACGAAGGGATATTGCCAGATTCCTCTGACTAGGGAATCTCGGCCGAAGACCGCCTTCAGTACCCCAATTGGGCTGTTCCAGTTTAAGAGGATGCCTTTTGGCATTCACGGCGCCGCGGCAACCTGCCAGAGATTGGTGGATCAAGTTCTGCGCCCTCATCAAGAATATGCTTTCGCATATATGGATGACATCATTATCCACAGTGGCAGTTGGGTAGAACACCTCCTGAGAATCGAAGCCGTCCTGTGATCTATGAGGCAGGCGGGCATCACCTTGAACCCGAGCAAATGTGCCTTCGCCAGGGGGGAAGTGAAGTACCTAGGGCATATGGTGGGCCGGGGAAGGATCAAGCCCTTGATCAACAAAGTGGCTAGCATCAAGAATTTTCCCCGACCGGCAACAAAGAAACACTTAAGAGGTTTTCTAGGCCTGATCGGCTACTACAGAAGGTTCATACCCCGTTTTGCAGAGGAAAGTTCCATTTTTACAGACATGTTAAAAAAGAATTGCCCGAATCACCTCAGTTGGACCCCGGAGGCTGAGAGGGCCTTCACTCGGTTAAAAGGGAGGCTATGCACAGCTCCAGTATTATGCGGAGTGGACTTCACGCAGCCCTTCATTGTGCAGACAGATGCCTCAGAGGGAGGCTTAGGGGCCGTGTTGTCCCATAAACATGTAGGAAATGAGCATTCTGTAATGTTCCTTAGTAGGAAGTTATCCCCGGCAGAGCAAAAATACTCCACCATTGAGAAAGAGTGCCTTGCCATTAAGTGGGCAATAGAGGCATTCCGGTTCTACCTTATAGGGCGAAAATTCGTATTAATTACTGATCAGGCACCCTTGAAGTGGCTCCAACAAATGAAGAACCACAACGCACGACTAACCCAGTGGTACATGGCCTTGCAAGCTTTTGGTTTTAGGGTAGAACATCGGGCAGGAAAACTACATCAAAATGCGGATGCCTTATCAAGGATTACGGATTGTTCGGAGGAACTCCAACAACCTCCGCCAGCTGATAATATCTTGGGTAGGGGGGTATGTGGTGAGGAAGCCTATCCTGAATTAGGGGAAAGGGAAAAAGGCAAAGAGTTCACCCTAGTAAAAGGGCCCCTTTTGCAAAGTCAGCGTAACAAAGCCACAAACTCACCTAGGAACCAGAAAACCCCCAGCTGGAACAGGTTTCATGTTTCCCCTAGTGAAATAAGGGAGAGTGAATACAGACCTAAGGTCCAAGACCCTTACGTCAGTAAGCTCCCTGATTACTCAGGTGCCAGAAGGCAGAGTGACCTCCGTCACCTGGGAAGAGAGGAGGTGGGGCTAGAACCTTGGAGATATAAGCCTATTCTGGACTATAGGGAAAGAGAAGGAGAAAGAGGAGAAGGAGAGAGGGTGGAAGAAACGCCAGAAGCAAGGGCTGAGGCAAAGGCAAGAAGAGGAGAAAGAGAGAGAGAAGCTGATACAAGCCAAGGCACAGGTACGAGCCTAAGAAGCCTGATTAATGCTGAGCAGAGCAGGAGAAGCCTGACTAATGCTGGGCAGTGCAGAGGTTGCAGGAGACACTCTCAGCTCTAATGAGAGGCTGTCAGCTGAGCCCAGTGAGCCAGACTGG
Organism: Ichthyophis bannanicus; assembly: GCA_033557465.1. Classification (NCBI taxonomy): domain Eukaryota; kingdom Metazoa; phylum Chordata; class Amphibia; order Gymnophiona; family Ichthyophiidae; genus Ichthyophis; species Ichthyophis bannanicus. The sequence continues at coordinate 10,308,697 of JAWIIG010000024.1, read as the reverse complement.
AAAGGTTCAAGACTGAAAAAGAAGGCAAACTGCCACAGAAGAAAGCCTGTTTTGTGTGTTTTATGCTTTAACCAGCAAGGCTATAGGAAGCTGGTAGCCTTGCTGTTAAAAGGCTATGTTTTTTCTGAGCTGAAGAATACTTTAAGCTGTCACTTTGGTTTTGGGTTTTTGTTTTTGCTTATAACCTGTTGTACTTTGAAGAAGCCTGGAGAAGTATGCCTGAATGTGGTATTTATGAACCTTATTTGTGCACAATAAATTTCTGTCATTGCCTTACCCAAGGAGCCCGACTACAGCTTTCTACCTGAAGCCCATATATATCACAATTAAACTACATTTCCCAGAAAGCATTGCGGGGAACTAGTCAGTTAAGGCTGAAAGGGGAAAGTTCCTCATACAACCATGCCCCTCTAAGCTGGAGGCAAGTGGTGAGGGCGTGACAACATGTACTATGTGTTCATATTGACCATGAATGTGCATTACCTGCAAAACCCTAGCACAGCTTAGTAAACATGCCCCTTAAAGTACCAACGCGCTGTCAGATGCATTACAAAGTTGGAGGTCTAGAACCTTTATGGTATTTGTGCCAGCTTTGTAGAATAGCCTTCCTGATAACTTAAGAAGGGAGCTTAAGTTGCTGGGGTTTCATAAGTAATTAAAATCATTTTTATTCCCAGTTTAAGTGATGACCAAAGTGTTGTAATAGTAAAATATGATTTGTAGATCTAGGTGACTGCTATAGTCCTTTTAGGGGCCTAGTCTATAGTTAATCTCACATCGCAATACAATTTGGAGCAGTAAGGTATCTTTTTATGAGTGGATTGTTGTTGATGGTGTTTTATTTTTCTAATTTTGGGAGACCTGTTCTAACTGTACACTTATTATTTTGTTTTATATTATAAACTGCATTACCTGAGTTTTCAGGTATTATGGTATAATGAATCTTTCTAAATGAAGTGTCTTGATAATCACAACATGCCTACAACCAGCTGTTAAAATAAATAACACACCTTTTACTCTTCTTTGAAAACCCTTAGACCCAACATGTTTACTCCTACTCAAGGCTGACCAGACAGATATTCCAGCCACATACATCTCACTGCTTACTAGTGGAGCAATTCTGGTATTTTCCTTTGGGAAAAAATAGGAGACTATAGTCTTCTTTATTCTATCAGCTATCAAACACACAAAATATGTTAACTGGTTTTCCCTTATTTTAAATGCTGTTTAGAATTGCCCATGAAATGGTTGCTTTTAAAAGGTCAGGGTTACTTTTTCTCACTGAGGATCATAGTCCTTATCTTATGAAAAACACTGACCTATCCTCATATCTATATTACCCTGTATAATATAGAAACATAGAAACATGATGACAGAAAAAGACCACAAGGCCCATCTAGTCTGTCCTTCCATAACAACAACTACAACAGTCCACTTTTTACCTTTAGAGATCCTCTGTGTTGGTCCCATGCTTTTTTGAATTCAGTTACTGTCCTCATCTCTACCACGTCCACTGGGAGACTATTCCACGGATCCACTACTCTTTCCGTAAAGAAATATTTCCGCATATCACTCCTGAATCTATCTCCCTTCACCCTCATCCCATGTCCCCTCGTCGCAGAACTTGCTTTCAATTGAAAGAGGCTCTCTCCCTGAACATTTATGCCACGGAGGTATTTAAACATCTCAATCATATCACCTCTATCCCGCCTTTCCTCTAAGGTGTACATATTAAGATCCTTAAGTCTGTCCTCATATGCTTTATAATGAAGACTACTAATCATCTTAGTAGCAACCCTCTGCACCGACTCCATCCTGTTCACATCCTTTTGAAGGTGCGGTCTCCAGAATTGCACACCATACTCCAAATGAGGTTGCACCAAAGACTTATACAGAGGCATTATCACCTCCTTTTTTCTGCTAGCCATTCCTCTCCGTATGCACCCAAGCATCCTTCTAGCTTTTGCCGTCGCCTTTTCTACCTGTTTAGCTACTTTAAGATCATCGGACACAACTACGCCTAGGTCCCGCTCTTCTTTAGTGGACAAAAGTACTTCACCTCCTATGCTGTATTGCTCCCTTGGATTGCTGCAGCCCAAATGCATGACCTTACATTTTTTAACATTAAATCCCAGCTGCCAAATTCTAGACCATTCTTCAAGCTTAGCTAGATCCCTCCTCATATATATAGCATGACCCTTGTTTAAGCCTCTGGTTCATTTCAATTACAACTTTACACCTCTTTTTTCTACAATATTCAGTTATATTTCATACACTCATATTTGGATACCACACACCTTTTATACAGTAATATGATGGCAGATAAAGACCAGTATGATCCATCTAATCTGCCCAGCAAGGTGGCAAGAGTAGGTGCACCTGCCACTCCATGTAGGTCACCCCTCCCCATGCCTTTGTTTAGGGGTGTACCAACCGCTCTGTGTAGGTCACCCCTATTTGTTGAGATATAAGAGATAAGTTATGTTTATTTTGATTTTATCCTATTGCTATAAAGGGATCCACTGTGTCTGTCCCATGCCATTTTGAATTCTGTCACTGAATTTGCCCCCACTTCTATCAGGAGGGCATTCCAAGCATCCACCACTCTTTCAGTGAAAAAGTATTTCCTTCTATCACAGAACAAACCCCACTGGTAAAATGGATGCCCAAAACTGTAGGAATATCAGAAGAGACAATCTATATTACTATACAGCGCTGTTATATTAACAAGAATGAATCACCAACATTGACTAATTATAGCACAACATAATATTGCCACAGGCAATCAATTTTCTGTCACACAAGCTCATGTATTATATTATTCCAATCTCTTCTTTACATAATGCATTGATTTCAATTTTTTTCTGCAATAAACAAAACTCCTGAAAAAAGTTGCAATACATGCAAGACATATACAACTTTAAAAAAGAATTTATCTAAAGAGAGAAATGTTTTAAACTGAAATTTTTGGCCATTTGGCTGCAGGCTCTTCAGGATCAAAGGCTAGGAAGATATGCGTGCATGCATTACTGATGTCTAATCAACTCCTTTGTTGGATTTCAATTTATAGGCTATTGAAGGCTGAGAAAGCTTCCATTGTCCTAGGCAGAGAAGCATCCCTTTCTCCATTCCCTCTACTCTCCATATGCTGGGTTGCTCTATATGTTCAATTGTGAGTTGTCAAGACATCTTATCATACAGCAATACCCAGTGTCAGCATATTCCTATGCTGATGACATAATCCTTCTTTACCACAACACCCCTGTTGCGATTGATCTGTCGCCACTCAATGATTGCCTCTCCCGCATTGCTTCGTGGATTTCAACTAACTACTTACAACTTAACCCTTCTAAATCAACAACCATGTGGTTCTCCTTCAGCACTCCTTGCCCCACTATTGCCCCTTCTCTTAACTCCTTTCCTATTCCTTTGGTATTCTCATTCCATTACCTGGGCGTCACTTTAGATTCCGCGCTTTCATTCCAGGAGCATCTGTCCCTCCTCAATCATCATTCCTTTTGTGCATGCCGCCAGATCAGAGCAGTTCACCTCTTTCTACTGCACTCTTCAGTCACCACCCTTCTGTTATCCTCGGTGATGAATAGATTAGACTATTGCAATGTTGCCTTGGCAAATCTGCCCGAATATCAATTACAGCATCTGCAATTGCTACAAAATACTGCAGCATGTATCATCACCCATGCAAAGCACTTGGACCATATCACACCTCTCCTCATCCATCTACACTGGCTTCCCCTCCACTTTAGAATTCAGTACAAATTTTGATTTTGACTCACAAAGTTATTTACACCTCCACACCACAGTATTTGGCCAATCTTATATGCCTTCATACTCCCTACTGTCAGCTTTGGTCCCTCCATGCTAATCAACTATCTCTTTAATTTAATTAGCAAGTTTTTATATACCGCACCTTCCATTGATCAGTTGCGGTATATATCTCTTCCCTCACCATCTCAGGCTCATCTAGAATGCATGCGCCATGCTGTTTTCTTTTTCATCAGTCCTGCACTTTGGAACACCCTGCCATCCTCACTCTGCCTCGAATCGTCTTACCTGAAATTCAAAGCACACTTCAAGACTCATTTATTCCACCAAGACTATGAAATTCCATGTTCCAGTCTACATTATCCCTTTCCTGTCATACTCTCTCCTGCTGTTTTATAGCTGTTCGCTGTTACTCTGTCTGTCTCTTCTTTTTCCTGTCATTATATGGCGTTCTTTTTTTTTCCTAGCTGCAGCATTGTTATTATTATTGTAAAACGTCCTGATGCCATGGCCTGGAAATAAAGATAAAGATAAAAGATCTTATCCTAGAAACGATAAAATGGAACCTAAAATTTCAGCATATTAAAGGGCAGGCATGTGTTGCATGAAAGGGATTGTTTTTCCATGCTAGACAGTTCTGCACATGAAGCAGCGAGGGTAATGTAAAGAGGATAACAGGAATGATGTTGTTAAGTGCCGTCGAGTTTGTGTTAATTTATGGTGACCCTCTGGATAGCCGACCTAAAATGTGTTCAGTCTTCAGTAAGTTGGCTCATTGTTGATAGAATGGCATCCATAGCTGCTGTTATTGTATTGATCCATCTCATTACTAGCCTTCCTCTTTTGCGTTGGCCTTCAACCTTGCCAAGCATGATGTTTTTCCTGTAATGATTTCTCTCTTCACATAACGTGTCCCAAGTATGAAAGTCGAAGTATTGTCATCTGAGCTCCTAAAGAAAGCATTGGTTTGATCTCCTCTATTACTGACGGTTTGTTCTTCAGGCATTCCATGGTGTACACAGTATTCTTTGCCAGCACCATAATTCAAAAGCATTGATCTTCTTCTTGTCCATCTTTTTCACTGTTGAACTTTTGCATCCATAAGATGTTATTTAATATACCATGGCTTGAACAAGTCAAATCTTTGTATGGAGAGAGACATCTCTGCTCTTGAGAATCTTGTCTAGGTCCTTCATACCCATTCTGCCAAGAGCAATGCGTCCTCAGATTTCTTGACCGCTTCTCATGTCGTTATTAATTAGTGATCCAAGCAGGTTAAAATTGTCCACTATTTCAACTTCTTTTCCAACAATGATGAACTTACTGATTTTGCCAGTTGTCAGGAACTTTGTCTTCTTTAAGTTAAGGTGCAGGCCCATTTTAAGACTATGTTCCTTGTTCTTGAGAAGCAAATGTTTCAGATCATCTTCACTTTCAGCCAGTAATGCAATACCATCATCAGCATAGCAAAGGTTGTTGATGAGTCTTCCCCCAATTTTCACAACTCAGTTGTGTTCATGTATTCCTGCTTCTCTTATGATTTGTTCTGCATATAAATTAAACAGGTAGGGGGAAAGTATGCAGCCTTGTCATACACCTTTTCTGATTTTAAACTGTTCTGTTTCTTCTTGATCAATGTAAAGGTTGTGCAAGAGAACTTCTGCTATATCCATGCTTCTTAATGTGGCCCAGAGTTTCTCATGGTTTACACAGTCAAAAGTCTTGCTCTAGTCAATAAACCACATATAGATATCCTTTTGGTATTCTTTTGTCTTTTCAAGGATCCATCTCACAGTCGCGATGATGTCTCATATTCCTCGCCCTTTCCTGAACCCTGCTTGCACTTCAGGCATCGTTTCAGGTATAGTTGTAGTCTCTGCTGGATGATTTTGAGTATAATCTTGCTGGCATGTGTGATCAGTGCAATTCTGCAGTAATTTCCACAGTCAATTGGATCACCTTTCTTTAGAATTGGTATAAACACAGATCTTTTCCAATCAGTTGGCCATGATGTTGTTGAAATTTCCTGGCAGAGCCTTGTAAGCATGAAAACAGCCACATCAGATTGCTGTAATGCTTCAATCGGAATGCCATCAATACCTGGTGCTTTGTTCTTTGATAATGCTTTCAATGCTGCTTTGACTTCTTCTTTCATAAGGTATAGGTTGAAATGGCTGTTGGTCCACTTGATCTTTATGGTATTATGACTCTGTATATTCTTTCCACCTTTTCTTGATCTTCTCAGCATTATTCAACATGGATACTTGAGCATTTTATAGCATTCCAATTCAAGGATGGAATTTTCTCCTTTAACTCTCGTAGATTTAGGAAAGCCAATTTTGTTCTTCCTCTAAAAGTTTCTGATTCTATTTCCTTGCATGCGTTATTGTAGTATTTCTCTGTGTCTTATCCTGCTGCACGCAGGAAATCTCTGTTGAGTTCTGTGATTACCCTCCTTTCTCCTCTGGCTTTAGCTTCTCTGCGTTTCTGGGCAATTTTCAGAGTTTCCTTGGTCATCCATTTTGGCCATTTTTGCTTTTTCACTTTTTGTAGAGACTACTTACTTTCTTAGAGCACAACTTTCTTGATGTCATCCCATAATTTTTCTGGTGCTCTTCATTTGTATCCAAAGCAGCAAATCAATTTTGTAGGCAGTCTTTAATTTCCAGTGATGTATTCTGAAGGTCATAATTTGCTACATTCATGAGTGGCTTGATCTTTTTCAGCTTTAGCTTGAGTCTGCATACTAGTAGTTGGTGATTTGTACCACAGTCGGCTCCATGTTTTGTCTTTCTTGATGTTCTTGAGCTTTTCCAAAGTTGACTTCCACAGATGTGGTCAATTTGATTTTTGTTCAATCCACTGGGTGAAGTCTATGTGTACAGTTTCTGCTTGTGTTGCTGGAGGAAGGTGTTTGAGATGAAAAGACAGCTTCATTTCTGTTGCCAAGTTTATATTTTCCAACCACTTTGCCTTCTTTTTTGTTTCCGACTTTTGCGTTCTAGTCACCCATGGCTGTCAAGATATCCTGTTTGTATGTTCTGTCAATTTCAGCTTGTACGTGTTCATAGCTTATCTACTTCTTCCTCTTCCGTAGCTATTGTTGGGGCATATACCTGAATAGTAACTGTGCTGATGGGCATTCCCTGTAGACAAATAGAAATCAAGCGTTCAGTGATTGCACTGTATTACAGTTCCTGCAAGTTTCTTCTTAATTATAAATGCAACACCATCTCTTCTTTATATTTCATTTCCAGGATAGTATACCATGTGATCATCAGATGCAAAGTGCCCAATGCCAGTCCATTTCAGTTCATTGACACCCAACAGACTGAGTTGGATCAAAGCCTAATTTCATTTCATGCTTGACAGTCTCCATTTTCCCTTGGTTATTGCTTGGTAAGTTCCACATCCCAATATGTAAGATATCTTTGCAGCTTCTGACTCATTTCATATGCAGCTACATCAGCAGTCAGACATCCCGAGGGCTTTGATCTAATTACTTCATAAATTCTGGCTTTACTCTAAAAGGTCTTCAGCTCATCCCCAGTTGAGTGCCTTCCGACCTGGGGATCTCATCTTCCAGGACTATAGTGCAGTTTGTTTTGTTGCTTTTTTGTGGCAAGATAGGAAGTAGATTGCCTGGCCTTTCTTCCACGCAGGTAATGCTAGTGTTGTTGCCATTTTCACAGAAATGTGATCCTCCATTGCCAACACCGTCCCATTCTGCTGCTGCCCTGTGGGTGGGTTTGTCTTAATCTGGCACCTCAGCTGAAGCCTATCCATCTTGGGAAACCCTGCCAGTAGTTAAGCTACCTATTGCTTAACTCTCAGCATCACTGATGCACACAAGCCTTCACAGCATGAAAAGCTGCAAACCAAGTGAGGGATAAAAGAAATACAACATTTAATTTTGTTTTCCTGGACCACTGGATGATTTTCCAAGGGCTCTTGAGCACAGATGGTGTTCACCTATCCAAGAAGGGTCAAAGCATCTTCCCACAGCAGACTGGCTAACCTAGCAAAGATGTTTTTAAACTAGATTCATTGGGAATGGATGAAGAAAGTCCCCAGGTAGAGTAAGTAAAACATTAAAAAGCTCTGTAGAAATAGACAAAAGGGGTAACATCTGGAAAGCAGTGTGTATTAATGCCCGCAGTATGAGAAATACAATTCTGGGTCGTGAAGCTTTAATGGAAGAGGCAACAGAGATGGTAGCAGGCAACAGATATTTCACATTTTCACTTAAAGCTAGAGCTACAGCTGTTGGTACTCTCCTCTTAAAAAAATATCTTAAGATCATAGCTGGTGGACCACAAAGAATCTTAGAACCACCTCTCTATTCCTCTGTATCAAAACTGCTTCTAGCCTTAGATCCCTAAGGAAGATCAACTAGCACCTTTCCACCCTACCATATCCATGTCTTTGCCTTCCAAGCATTATGATTCAGAGAGAGAAGCAGTTTCTCTTTATTGTGTAATGTATAGAAATTTGTTTTTACATTTAGTGCTAATTTGCAACACTGAACACGTCATACCCAGTACAAGGGAGACTAGACAGGATAGTACAGCAGAGCCGGTCACTTTGTATGGACCCAAAGAGCCCGAGACATTTTTAAAAATGAGTTAACTCTGATACTGGTACACAAAGAGTGACTGACTGCCTGCCCCACCCTCTACATTTGCCCTGTCTATGGAATCTGTCTGGATACACAGAGCCTTAGGCATTTTTTTTTAAAAATCACTTTTCTCTGATACTGACACAGAAATAGTAACCGGGCAGTTCTTGTCAGGAGATTCCAAAATAGCGGAACATTCTTGCTAGTGGCAAACTACTGAGTTGCAATCCCTCAAATTATTTCCTCAAATCACCTTATGATGCAGTGCAAATGCAATGGGAAGATGCAGCCTTCAACATCAAAGCCTGTCTCGATAGCAAAAAGTCTAACAGACATTTTTATCTCTCGACCCATGGCAATGGCAACTCCAAAGAGCCCACCTGGAACAGTGGGGGCAGAAAGAGGTTCCTTGTTTTCCCTTGGGCTGGATACCACCCTTAACCTGGAGATGTAAGTCCTCCATTCCCATTAGTTTCATGGGAATGGAGGACGCCAGGACAAAGTGCAGGGCCCCACATGTTGAGGTGGAAGCTGTGCCGAGTGCTTCCACCTCTGGTCCAGGAAAAGAGAGGTAACAGTGCAAATTGGAGTAGAAAGGGGAAAGCAGACACCAGCAATCTGAGGGGATAACTGGCAATGACCGGCTCTGAGATCAGCGACAGAACTTCCCCAACAGGAGAAGCTGAGGACTCCTCAGCATGGAGATTGACCTTGGTAACCCCCTGACCATTTTGATTTCCAATCCCTTTGGGAGGGTTGGTTCTTATAGAACATTAGTTTTCTAAGCAATTTCAAGAACTGTCTGAAAGATTGATGGCTCTGCATCTTTACTTCTAGAACTATAATAGAATGAGTCTGACATTAAGCAATGGGTCTCAGCTTCAGAGGAGATGGCGTCTGTCTCCCAAACTAAATAGGAGACTTTTGTTTGGGATTCTGGAGACACATGCAGAAAATTAGAGGCCGTAAATAATGCCATTAGGAGGATAAATTTATGGTTATTAAATTTTCCTCAGATCCCTACAATATCCCCATTGGAAATGTTTAAAAAGTATGCCACCACTGTTTTGAAGATTCCCCTGAATCTGTGCCCCTATCAGCAAACGTGATTTATTAGCCTCAAGCTTGAAGAATAGTTTGGAGAAACAAGCACAATTAGCATTAGTTTGGAGCTGATGGCTTTTCTAGAAGGATAGGATTCTGGACACATTTCCACTGCTATTTTATTGATTACTTGTGCTCTAGGTCCCAATGGGGCCTGGCTAATGAAGATATTTTTCAGAGCTAAGAATATCCAGCTTATGGGCTTGTCCACTGAGTGACTCAGAAGAGGAGAAAAACAATTTCATCTGTTGAAACCAGGGGTAGTGCAGTTACAGAAGCTTTTTTTCCTATGCTATCCTTCTAAATGTTTAGTGAAGTACCAGGGGGACAGATATGTTTTCTAGGAAACCCAACAATTGTCTTCACTTGTAAATGCTAAGCTAGCTGAAGTTCCATCTTTATCCTCTGTTGCTGTTGTGTCTAGTTCACCTATACCATCTTAAGTGATTAAGTAACTCACTGATATACTTAGCATTTGCTATCACCTATTAGCCCATTCCTTCTTGTGGAAAGAGACATTTCCTTTGAATTATGTTTGATTTATTCCCCCCCCCCCACCCATGATCTATTGGGGAGTCCCCATTTATTAGCTGTTGAATGTATTTTTCTTTAAATTGATTGGTACTCTTTTTTTTAAGGTTCTGTAAATTTCTGTAACAAGTGTAACTGCTTGTGATATCAATGTAAACATTTCAGAAATAAAAAAGAAAAAGTAAAAGAAACAGTGACTGAAGTGTCTGTCCATCTTTGTCAAAACCCTGCCTATGCTCTTTGGAGTCTTACTCTTCCCTGCCACCTCACCTCCCTCCCACTTCATCAAACTAATTCTGAAGCTGGCAGATTCCTCATGTTCTCTCTCTGGAGAGAAGATGGTGATGGACTGCTAGTGTTTTCAGTTTCATATTGACATCATCAGCCAAGGGTGTTGGAAGAAGTGAGACTAGGATAGGCTTGGCTACATGTTTAGTTCATTCACATTATTTCTATACAGCTTTTCATAACATATATAACAAAGAGATTTACAATGAAATAAAAAGGCTTAAAATCATAGAATCAGACAATAAACTAGTTTAACCACATACTATTACAAAAGACAGGGGAAAAAGTCAAGGGCAAATGATGTACTACTACCTACTGCTTTTCACGCAGCCCAAGCTATCTGGATAAATGCTGGCTGAAAACTGCTGCTATCCAGATAAGGTTGGCTTTATCCAGATAGTGGCCTTACCATCCTAGCTCTGGGCATGGACTGCCCCCACACCAACTGGGTAGTGCCAGGATGATCTGTGGAGATATTCAGCAGCACCTTCTGGATACTGCTGAATATCTTGCTCAGCACACTTCTGTCTAAGGGCTTTGCATATCAGCTCGAAAGTGTTTACAATAAAAAAAGAGTAACTAACAAGTATGAAATAAAACCGTTTTAATTTCTTATTCTGAGGGCCAGCATCTGCCTAGGGTGGTATGATTTGGAGGTCAGTACTGGGATGGCGAAGTCAAAGACTGAGCTGGGCTAAACAATATTCAAAGCAGTCAGCATGAGGTCTTGAACATCCATGTGGCTCAGGCATCCTGCCACCCGCCCCCTCCAAAATAGGAAGCTTAGAGGAGGTAGGATGACAGGCACTGAGTATGTGTGGATGGCTCAAGGCCCTGAGCCAGCCATGCTGACTCTGGTTTAGAGCCTCAGGCCAGGGCTGGAGTGAGTTGTTGCATACAGCACCACTGAGAGAAAAGAGAAGGGGAAATGCTAGACACTTAGGGGGTGATTCCAATTTGTGTTTAGCATGGATATATGTCCGGATTGGACATATATCCCTGCTAAATTCCAGAGTGCCGATTCTACTCACAGAGCACCTTGCATGCACCACAGAGATGGGCAGGAAGCTCTGGACGGGGGCGGGAGGGCGCGGGCCTGAGGAGGAATGAGGGCTGTGAGTAGGTGGGATCCTGACCCCAAACATACTGGGCTGATTCCAGGTTTGGCCCTGTACATCCAGGGTCGGCGATCTAGATGGGAGATTTATTCCACCTCAGAGGTGGAATAAGTCCCCCCAAACAGTGGAGAACATTGATGCTGGGACCCCAGAACAAGGTGAGGAGGGGAGAGGGTTCCCCACAGCCCAATCCCAGCCCTGGAAGACACAATTTGGAGCTGGGCCAGCCGGACAGGATCCAGGATGTCCAGCAGGCCAGAATCGGGGTATGTCTGGGATGTCTAGGCCCTATGACCCGATTCTGCTCTCATAGAGCCATCTAGCTCTCGCGGAAGTGGTATCGGGGTTAGGACATCTGGACAGCCTGGACATGCCCCGATCAGAATTGGCCTCACAGGGGAGGGAGGAAAGGGGAGATGCTGAGTGTAAGAGAAAAGGACCATGAGCCAAGAGGGATGGACAGCTGAAGGGTCACCTAGAGAGTGTCAGATATCCTCAAGTGGCCCTGCTTATTCCTATTTACTTTTTGAATATTTCTATAATTGCTCTCTCACATTGAAAGGGTAGAGTATTTTATGTAGATCAATGAAACAAACTCTTAATTTGACACATTTTGAACTGCATTTTTTTTAGATGGAATAATGCTTAGAAGAGTAAGACATGGAAGATTTTAACAATGCCCTCTAATCTAAATCCCTCAATTTCAGTGGGCCAAGTTTTTCTCCAGATAAAAGAGGACTGCTTCCCTGAAGGAAACTGATACAGTATTATGAAAATTTTCACCTTATTTATTCCTTCATATCTAAGAAATGAGCCGGTGACCTCAGCCAACCTCACTGTAGACAGGTGTGCACTAGTTTCTGATGTTTCATTTCACTTACTGTATCTACATTAACTGGTTAAACAAAGTTTATCCTGGCTTAAAGTTACCTGGATAACTTTTATTGGTTATATTCAGCAGCAGATGTAACTGGATAAGTGCTAAAGAATATCAGATTAAAGCTAAACTGATAACTTTAGTGCTGGGCAGACTGTTGACTGCCTCTAGAAACACATTTTCATAACAGTTTTTCAGGTTCAGTCCTTTCATGTAGAAATGGCCTGTTACACAGGGAAATGTATGCGCATCCAATTTATGTATTTGTAAGTTTATCTGCTGCTTGAAGAGGCATTCCTGAATATGAGGCTGGAGAGGAGTTTGCCTTAATTGCTTACTTTCAAAAATTGGAACATGAGTAATTTAATGCAGGAAAATTGTGCACTCGGATAGCAGATGTAAATGTGGGCACACAGCTTTTCTGTGATAATTTTCTAAGTGGAAACAAGTGCTTTGAAAAGTCAGCAGAGCCTGCGGAGTGGAAGATATAAACATGTTTTCACCTGTGCATGCAAATATATAATTACCCAGCTAAACTGCAGATCCATTCAGGGCTGGCATTACCATTAGGCAAATTAAGCGGTCACCTAGAGCGCCAATGGTCAGAGAGCAGCCCATTGCCACTGCTGCCAACCCTCTCCAGCAACTACAACAGTGGCAATTACTCCAAACAGCTCTGCAGCACTTAGTGAAACCTCAGACACTGCAGGGCTATTTGTGCTTCTTCCCCCATGCAAACAGGAGGTCGACATTGTGCATTGAAAAGGGCAGAAACGCAAACAGCGCTGAGGGGCTGTTTGAAGTAATTGTCACTGCTGCAGGTCCCGGAGAAGGGGGGGGGGGGGAACATGGGGCCACAAGAAACGAGGTTCACCTAAGTCACCTCATATACTTCCAATGGCCCTGGATACTTTGAGGCAAGGAGATGAATTAGCCTCTCGCCTTTAGAAATGATCCCATCAGAGCAGAACTGAAGCACATTAGCCTTACAGTGTTGGAGAAGCTTTACTTCCCCTACTCTTACTGATACTAGCCAAAAAAGGCCCTTTTACAATTTTTGCACCAAGTTTTTACTCTACTTTAACTTACTGTCTTACTATACCACCATGCTTTCACTCAAAAGCAAAGTGGTTTATGATGCAATAAAATGAGAAATGTTGATGAGAAGAAAAGGAAAAAAAAATGATAGAACCTAGGTACAGACTGAGAAGAAATGGGAGAGAACATTCCTTTGAAGAAGTCCAAGAAACATGCTGGGAGAAGTAGAAGAGGAAATTAATTAGAGTGAACAGTAGTTTGGTCTACCCACTGAAACAGACCTTCATAAATAGTCACATTGCTGATATTCAGAACCCTTACCCGGTTGGCACACGGGAGGCCAGCTGGCTCAGGGTGCCGACCACAATATTCAGCAGCAATATCCAGATAGATAGTGCTGCTGAATATCTCCCCGGTCTTCCCTGGCACTACCCAGTTGGTGCTGAGGAGGGGGGGGGGGTCCAGAAGCAGAGTGAGGGTGGAATCGGTGCTATCTGGATAAGTGCCAACTTCATCCAATTAATAAGATTTCAGTTGGCATTTATCCTAGCAACTCAGACCACATGAAAAGCTTTCCTAGCTATCATCCGAATAACAGCTGACTATTCGGAAAAATGCTGGCACTTATCTGGATATTGCTGCTCATCAGTGGCATACCAATGGCAGGGCAGTGGGTCCAGTCCAGGTGCCAGCTAGTAGGGGGGGAGACTTCGGCCCGGGAGGTGTGTATTGCAGGCACAACTGTCAGGTGAACTTGTTTTATGGTAGGATTAAAGGAGTTCTTAAGCTGCAGAACGCAAATTTAAAGTGAGAAACATTGAAAGAATTGTGTATATGAAGATTGCTCCTCTATCAGACCTCTTTTGCAGAGCTAAGTGCATGAGTGAAGGCAGAACGGCAAGTCACCCATGACATTAAGGTAGGTTTGCTGCACTGGTTCCTCTGTGTGGACTTAGCAGGGGGGTGCATGCCATGGGGGGGGGGGGCCCAATCCAAGTACTCATGAGACTGGGAATGCCACTTCCGTTCAACCCCAATATTCGATGGCAGCTCCTACTGGGATACTGCCTCTGACTGTCCTGCTGATATTACAGCACCATGGCTAGCCACCATGGCGTTTGAATATCAACCTTTTTGAATATCGGCCCCCACACATTTGAAACTGTTCAGACGTGTGGGGTAGGGAGGTCCACAGGACTGGGGCCTGGTAACTGAAAGAAATTCAAAGTGTGATCAATAGTCTTACATGTGTATGGTGCACAAGAGTCAGATTTTGTTGAGAAACTGAGTATGATATCTGATAATAATGTCTTACGAGGGAAAGGAGGAGACCCAGTTTCAAAGTGCTGTAATGTCAGTTTGTAGATGATTCTGAAAAGACAAGCAACCAATGCTGCTCCTTCAACAGAGCCATGACATGGCCAAACCTTTGGGCTCCATATAACAAATGGACCACGGTATTTTGAACTAGCTGGGAATGTTTTGTAGAAGAGGATTTTAAGCTGGACAGAAGGAAGCTACAGTAATCCAGGTGACTGACTGTGAGAAAGATGAGAGCGGGAAGAATGCTTTGTAAATGAATATCAGTTCCTCCTACGCACTTTGCTCCTCTATCAGACCTCTTTTGCAGATCTATCTTCATATTCAGGGTTCTTTCAGTGTTTCTCACTTTAAATTTGTTTTCTGCTGCTTAAGAACTTCTTTAATCCTACCATGAAACAAATTCACCTGACAGTTGTGCCTGCAATACACACTGTGCGAATTAGGATTTCCGTCTGTTTTGAACTGATCTATGTTTTACTTGTTTGTTTGGGGGTTTTTTCTTTGTAATGTCTCTGGAAGGTGCCAAATTGAGAAGTCTGGAAATCAAAGTTGTCTATATCTCAGGAGGACAGACAGGAGAGAAAAGCTTTCTCACACTGTCCTGTGCTGAACCCTGCCCTGGATGGACCATTTCTAAGGGTGAGAGGATGATTCATTTTTCATGCTCATGTAATCTTTGGCTTTTCTGCTGAGGCCGACAACCATGGTGTCAATTAATGTTGAATTGTAGCAGTGCTTTTTGTAATGTACTAGTCACCCGTCTGCTGCAAACCAGAATGAAACCAATAGTTCATTTCAAATGCATCACCTTCTCCACTTGCTAATGACTTAAGCCAGGTATGAGCCAGTAACCTCGCGCAGAAAGGCTCTGTAACATGACAGTTCTCTTCAGTTATCCTTTAGAGCTGCTCACGGTTTTAGAGCTGCTCACAGCGTGGAGATTCTCCTCACCATCCTCTTCAGTACCATAATAACAGGAATTGATAACATACGCCAGGGATATTTGCTCATCTTCTTAGACATCGCAGCCGCGTTCGACTCAGTCTGCCATGATCTCCTCCTACACCACCTCCAGGAGAAGGGGATATGTGACTCTGCACTTAAATGGTGCAAGTCGTATCGCTCCGATAGATGGCAACACGTAAGATCAGGAGAAACAACATCAGAACCTTTCCACCAGAGTCAAGGGGTCCCGCAAGGATCATCTCTCTCTGCACTCATGTTTAATATATATATATGCAACCTATCTGCGAGATCATCCGGTCCTTCAAGGTGAGCTGTCTGTTGTACGCTGACGATGTTCTCCTATATATGCCATTCACTACTGAGAACCCTGACCTTTCCCCACTGACAGACTGTTTCGACGCAGTATCCAGTTGGCTCCAAACGCAAAATCTTCGGATACAACATAAGAAAACCGAAGTCCTTTTCATCACAAGGAACCCAAATTTCATCACTCCTCCTTACTTGAAGGTCCAAGATGCAGAACCTCTGACCAAACCCTCCATCAGATACCTGGGAGTCACACTTGACCAGCGACTAGACATGAAGACCCATATAAGCAATGTAGCAAGAGCCGTATACCATAAAATCCGATCCCTCAGACACCTACGCTCCCTACTTGAACCAGATGACTTTCGGACAGTGTATCAAGCTCTGGTCTTACCACATATCGACTATGCCAACGCAATACTCCATGGTCTACCACAATCCACTTTAGTTCCATTACAGATAGCAATGAACTCAGCAGCACGAGTTCTCCAGGGCACTGCCATGAGGGAACACATGACACCCATCCTGAAACAATTACACTGGCTCCCTATAAAAGGCAGGATCACATTCAAGACCATACAAATGACCTTCAAGATCATAAACAGACTCGCCCCATCTTCCTTATCCGATCTCATACTGATAACCCCCCTAATAGATCTAGAAGATCTCATGCCGCCAATAAACTAGTAGTCCCAAAAGAAACGACCAAGTGTTGCCAAAGCACAACGAACAGGGCTTTTAAGCTCGCTGCACCTAAATGCTGGAACACCCTTCCACACAGTATCCGTGATATCACCAATCTAACCCAGTTCAGAAAAGCCGTGAAACATTACCTCTTCCTCTTACATTACCCGGATGACAGCACCACTGATCACTCACCATCCAGCTAGGCAAATCTACGCAAATGTCCAATCAATTCGCATTGTACAGATGTAAATAGTTACCCCTGTTTCTTTCCAAGTTCCTATTCCTGTTAATTGTAAACACAAATCAAGTCATTTGAAATGTGTATGTAAAATGTTCCATGTAAACCGCACTGATGGAAAATAGCGCAGTATATAAGAAAAAGTAAATAAATAAATAATCCTATCCTCTGTGTGTTTATGACTTGATTTAGGATCTTAGCTCATTTAAAGCAGAAATATACATACTTGATGATTGTGTAGATTATAGTTCTGATAATGGATAGTGACAAGACTTTAACTTTCATATTTTGGACACATCATGCAAAGAGTGAGACAATGCATGGCAAGGTTGAAGGTGAGTGCAAAAGAGGAAGACCGGCAATGTGATGGATCCTGTAATGAGGAAGATCTGTCCCTTGCCTCAAGAGCACGGAAATCTGCTAGCTTCAGCTTAGATTCTGACAGGCAGGCAAGCCACATGATTCCCAGTTACCATAGGCAACGTAAACAGACTCAGACACGAGGTCTGAAGCCCCGCCCAGCTGGAAAGCATTCACCAGCTCTTGACTCAAACGGCTTTCACCTGTGTAAGGGAACGCCCAGGAAACAGTATAAAAAATGCTTAGAGCAGTCAGAGTTAGACTCACGTGGCTCAGGGGGAGAGGAAGGAGATTGCAGAGACTCCCGAGATTCTGGAGACTCAGGAGACTCCAGAGATTCAGAGGACATAGACACCGATGCAGAGCTGCAGGAAAGTTCATGAAGGAAGCTGCAGAGAAGTTCACACAGAGAACTACGGAGGAATTCACACAGAGAGGGCAGCTGTAAGGATTTGTTTCCTGTGACGCAGTTTGTTTTGCCAAAGCACCGGGCTGAGCAGAGTGAGTGGAGAGCAGTGAAAGGAAAACCGTATGTATCTGAAAAGTGTGGCAGTTTGAAGCAAGTACAAGCTCTAGAAAGGGAGAAACAAGCAGTTGAAGATATCTGTATGTCTGAGGGTGAAGAGTTCTTACCAGTTAAACCCCGAAGGAAACTTCCTAGAGAGAAATCCTCTCACGATAGAAGAGAACAGTTCTGTGATTCACAGTCCAACTGGGAAGGTAGGACACGTAGAAGCTTTAAGGGAAAAGCCTATCATAAGAAGGGTGTCTCTCCTCCCTGCTATTATGAGTCATACGATAGCTATTTACCCTGCTTTAGAGGAGGCTGTCTAGATGAGCCTGCTGAAGAGACGGGACTGAGAAATGTACAAACTTCATGTTTTAAAGAAGATGTTTGTAATGAAAGAGCACAGCAAGAACCTATGATACTAGATGCTTGTGTTGAATCTCCTATTGAGGAAGCCATGGATTGTACGCTAATTTTGTCTGATAAGATTTCTTCTCTATGCTAAAGCCAAAAGTTTGAGCGTGGCTTGAGAGTGCTGTGAAAAGCAGAGGAAAGACTGCCAAATATCAGATGAACCGTATGCTGTGTAAAATAGTACCACTGATTATGATTTCCTTTAAGAGGCAAGATGCTATATTTGAGTTTCTTCAGTTCCTTACCAGTGTATATGGTTTTGTCCTAAGTTTTGTTTGTATATTATACCTTTGAGAATCCAACCCCGGGAGGGGAATAAATCCTTTTGAAAACCTGACCGCTTGACTCACAACTACTACTTTCTCCAAAGAGGGTCAGTCCCAGCAGTCTGGCTGTTAGCCTTAGCCACAGTCCAGCCCCTGCTGGTCACATAAATGGCATAGTATTCTGGATTTTTTGAAAAAAAAAATACACTACAAAAAAACATTCTTTGAGAGAATACAACTGGCTGAAGGAAGAAGCCAAGTTCAGTAAACCCTGATAGAAGAAAACCTGGTTTGGATTTTCCTGTGACTGAGTTCCAAGCAACTGGATTTCCCACATCCTGACCCAGAAAAGAGGCGTGGAAGGACCTTTCTCAACGCAAGATCCTACACCGTGCTAAGGTACTGGTAGGTGGGCATGGGTGACTAGGATTGCTGAGAAAGGAAAGGAGATTTGTACCCTGAGAGGCAGGCAGGAAAAAGAAAATCTGTGCCGCACTTGGTGGGCCCTGGTTTTTTTCTCCCTACAGGTATGCTGCGACGCCGAGATGGATCCCCAGGAATATGCAGAAGTGGATGGAAGCTCAGTGGAAAGCCCAGAGTGAACTTGCAAGGATGACACAGGAACGGACTATGGCAGCACTAGCCGCGCAGCAACAGCCGCTCCTAGAGCTTCTGGCAGCTCTGGTGAAGAGGACACATGCAGTTGATGGAGCTGACACATCAATACCCCAGGGGGTAGGACTACAAGATTGTAGTGCATTGGTACTAGGACAATTACAAAGTAATGACAATTTTGACGACTTATCTGACGCTTTTGAGCGAATTGCATAAGCGGCTAAATGGCCACTAGACCAGTGGGCCGTTAGGTTCGCAATGTCCCTGACTGGAGAGGCATTAGCGGCCTACAAGGCAATGCCCGCAGATCTAGCATCCAGTTACCCAGATGTAAAGTTTGCGGTAAGAGATAGATTGGGATTAACTCCTATTCATTACCGGCGTCTTTTTAGAGAGGCAAAGCTTATGCCTAAAGAAACGCCTAAGGCATTAATGCAAAGGTTAAAAGGATTGGCAACAAAATGGCTTGCTCCTGAGAAGGCAACAGTAGAGTCTTTAATGGACGCTGTTCTTCTGGAGCAATATTTTGAAGCCGTGCCACCAGAAATTAAGGCTTTCTTAATGCTACAGAAATGCAACTCCACTAAGGAAGCGGCTGACCTCACCGAATGCTATTTTGAGGCGGAGTTAGCCGGGGCTTCCAGGGGTAACGTTTTAAAGGTAGCAGGCATGGAGAAGATGTCAAGGTTAAGGAAGACCTATAATTCTGGGATACATGAGGAAAAGGTGAAAAGGTACGATTCCATGAAATGTTTTTACTGTGGTAAAATTGGTCATATACGCAGGGAATGTAAAGAGCGTACTGCCCTTGTGTCAGGAGGAGAGAGACACACTGGGGAAGGATTTGTGCTCAATGTCCAGGTGGAGGGTGTAGACGCTGTGGCGCTCCTTGATACAGGAGCAGACCAAAGTATGGTTTCTCAAAAGATGTGGCAAGCCATTCAGGTTCATAATCCATCCGTCCCATGCAAAACAGGCCAGAATGTACGAGTGAAATGTGTGCATGGAACCTCGTCATATCACCCATTATATAGTGTGCTTGTGGAAGGGCTAGGCACTAGGGAGGAAGTACCAGTGGCCGTAATCCCAAAACTCCCAAGAGATATCGTGTTGGGGAGAGATTGGCCTCCTTTTCGAAAAGGCCTCAAGGAAGGTCTAAGTGAAAGAACAGGCTTAATTTCCACTAGATCCCAGACTAAGGCCTCAGGGGCAGGGACCAGTTCGCTAACTAAGCCAGAGGAAGCGCATGAGGTTAAGGACATATCCCCAGAACGAGAGGATAGCTTGGAAAGGAAACCACAAGACACACTTCCCTCGCATGAGGATTTGATTAACCTTCCCAACAAAGCTAGGAAGAATAGGGCCGAAAGACGCCAGGAAAGAAGGCATAGGTCTCAAGGAAGGGCCGACCTGGAAGCCGGGGAGGGGTTACCTTGGGTACCGGCTGAGCTGGTAAAAAAATTCCCTTCTTTCCCAAAAGAGCAGCAAGGTGATCCAGCTTTAAAAAGGGCATTCGAGTATGCTCAAGAAGCTTGGACAAATTTACCCAGATTCTTCCTAGAGGGAGAATTGTTGTATAGAGAAAGTGCTGATCCAAGGACAGGTACCGTACGCAAGCAGCTGGTCGTGCCAACTACTTTTAAGTCTGTAGTTATGAAATTGGCACACGACCACCCCGTAGGCAGTCACAAAGGTGTCCAAGGGACATTAGATCAAATTTTGGCTCGCTTTTATTGGCCGGGAGTATTTAAAGAAACAATCCGGTACTGCGAATCTTGTCCCGCATGCCAAAGGGTCATGGCGACCAAACCGAAACCTGTACCGCTGATTTCACCACCCATCATTGCTACCCCAGTGCGGCGATTAGCAATGGATATTGTAGGACCGTTAGTGAAAACACCAAGGGGTTTTCAGTATATTTTGGTAATCATGGACCACGCGACTAGGTTTCCGTGGGCCATACCCCTGCGCAACATTTCCACAAAAACCATATCGCTGGAGCTCATAAAGTTGTTTTGTGAGATTGGGTTTCCCCAGGAGATTTTGACTGATCAAGGGACAAACTTCACCTCAAAACACTTGGCCATGCTTTGGGACGCCTTTGGGGTACGGCATATCCGCACCTCAGCATACCATTCCCAGTCCAATGGACTGGTGGAAAGAATGAATCAGTCATTAAAGCAGATGTTAAGGCGGAGCCTAGGAGGGAATATGGTTGAATGGGATAATGTCCTTCCATTCGTTCTTTACGCATGCCGCGAACGCGTACAAGCGTCATTAGGGGCATCCCCATACGAGCTTTTATTTGGTCGGGCTCCGAGAGGAATCTTGGATGTCCTTCGGGAGCAATGGGTTGCACCAGATGAGACAGAGATAGGGGTACCCCAATTTCTTAAGGATCTCAGGAACCGTTTAGAACGGACATCCCAAGTATCCATGGACAATCTGCAGGCTAGCCAGCGCAGGCAGAAAAAGTATTATGACCGGGGGACTAAAGCAAGACATTTATCTATAGGGGATAAAGTTTTAATCCTAGTAGCAGATGCTGGTCCGAAGTTTGAGGCCAAGTGGAAAGGCCCGGGCACAGTTGTTGAAAAGGTGGGTCCCGTTTCCTACAGGGTAGAGAACGAGAGGGGGCGCCACCAAGTATACCACCTTAACATGCTAAAACCTTGGCAGGAAAGGTCAGCAGTGGTGAGGTTGGTACACGTAGAGAACCGAATATTTGACTTAAGTAGGATTACGCGCTGTCCGACTGGGGAGTCTGCAGCTCGTAATATCTTAAGGAGGGGGATATGTAACGAGGAAGATCTGTCCCTTGCCTCAAGAACACGGAAATCTGCTAGCTTCAGCTTAGATTCTGACAGGCAGGCAAACCACATGATTCCCAGTTACCATAGGCAACGTAAACAGACTCAGACACGAGGTCTGAAGCCCCGCCCAGCTGGAAAGCATTCACCAGCTCTTGACTCAAACGGCTTTCACCTGTGTAAGGGAACGCCCAGGAAACAGTATAAAAATGCTTAGAGCAGTCAGAGTTAGACTCACGTGGCTCAGGGGGAGAGGAAGGAGATTGCAGAGACTCCCGAGATTCTGGAGACTCAGGAGACTCCAGAGATTCAGAGGACATAGACACCGATGCAGAGCTGCAGGAAAGTTCATGCAGGAAGCTGCAGAGAAGTTCACACAGAGAACTATGGAGGAATCACACAGAGAGGTCAGCTGCAAGGATTTGTTTCCTGTGACGCAGTTTGTTTTGCCAAAGCACCGGGCTGAGCAGAGTGAGTGGAGAGCGGTGAAAGGAAAACCGTATGTATCTGAAAAGTGTGGCAGTTTGAAGCAAGTACAAGCTCTAGAAAGGGAGAAACAAGCAGTTGAAGATATCTGTATGTCTGAGGGTGAAGAGTTCTTACCAGTTAAACCCCGAAGGAAACTTCCTAGAGAGAAATCCTCTCACGATAGAAGAGAACAGTTCTGTGATTCACAGTCCAACTGGGAAGGTAGGACACGTAGAAGCTTTAAGGGAAAAGCCTATCATAAGAAGGGTGTCTCTCCTCCCTGCTATTATGAGTCATACGATAGCTATTTACCCTGCTTTAGAGGAGGCTGTCTAGATGAGCCTGCTGAAGAGACGGGACTGAGAAATGTACAAACTTCATGTTTTAAAGAAGATGTTTGTAATGAAAGAGCACAGCAAGAACCTATGATACTAGATGCTTGTGTTGAATCTCCTATTGAGGAAGCCATGGATTGTACGCTAATTTTGTCTGATAAGATTTCTTCTCTATGCTAAAGCCAAAAGTTTGAGCATGGCTTGAGAGCGCTGTGAAAAGCAGAGGAAAGACTGCCGAATATCAGATGAACCGTATGCTGTGTAAAATAGTACCACTGTTTATGATTTCCTTTAAGAGGCAAGATGCTATATTTGAGTTTCTTCAGTTCCTTACCAGTGTATATGGTTTTGTCCTAAGTTTTGTTTGTATATTATACCTTTGAGAATCCAACCCCGGGAGGGGAATAAATCCTTTTGAAAACCTGACCACTTGACTCACAACTACTACTTTCTATAAAGAGGGTCAGTCCCAGCAGTCTGGCTGTTAGCCTTAGCCACAGTCCAGCCCCTGCTGGTCACAATCCATACAACAAACAGCAGCTATGGATGCCACTATCAACAACTAAACGTCTGACTGAAGAGTGAGCAGTTTAGGACAATTATCCAAAGGGTCTTCATGAGTGAACATGGACTTGAGGGCACTTAAAAACAATAAAAAAAAATCATCATCTTATTTTACCTTATCTTCTGCTCAAAATATTCTTCTAGCCAGTGATGCTTCAGATTGCAATATGTGTTGTGTCCTGCAACTGTGCTGTGTCCCATGTGTCCCGGTACCACTGTGTGCGTATTGGCATTAAAAACCGTCATATTGTACTATCAGGGATACCACTTCCCAGGCTTTTAGTGGTGTTAGTGCTATTTTCTATGATGGCATGTTAGTAGTATATCCAAGTTTGACCTTCCCTTTTCCTTCTTATAACCTTTGATGCTATCATTGCAGGATGCTAACAATCCCACCTGTAATGAAGGGATTTTTAGCTTCATTACAAGCAGCTAAAAAATCCCTTCTGTAATGACGTGGTATCATTACAGAAGGGACATGCAAAGAATTTAGTTGGACAGACGGAAGATACCGTCATCCAGCTGACGTAATATAAGAAAGATGTCATATGAAAATAATTATTGCAGTCAAGTTAAATATTACACACTTGCCCTCCATGCTATTTAGCAAGCATTTATTAATTGGATACTATTTAATATCTGGTAAGACCTGGCATTAACATGGTGCTGACCAAGCACAAGTTAAACAGAATGAGCATGCCAAACTGAGCATTCTCTTGAGGGCTCAGGTAACTGCAAAGTGCTATGGATATTGTCAAGCTCCAAGATATCAGCATGAATCTCAGGATCGTTGCTATCATTGCAGTGGTTAGTCTGGACACCGCGTACTGCAGGCATTCAGAGATACAGCCTCATCCCAGGATACCAGCAAGACAGCAGAGACACAGAGAGAACTGGACTGTGTAGTACTGTCTTTGAGGTATCTATATAACCAGATGGACCAAGAGGATATCATTTCATACACTTTTTCCATGCATAAAACTTATTTGTGTGCATAAAAGGCCTCATAAAAATTAAGACATGCCTAAAAGTAGGCGCGGTGCACATAGGAGTGTATTGTAGAGTAGGCGTGCTTGGAGAAGGAATTTGGGGGAGCATGGGTACAGCCATGATTCACACTTGCATTTTATAAAATACTCATAATTTACATGCTAATATGAGCAGGCATAAATGTCTGTGCCCACAATTTAGACATGATTTTCTATAGGATTTGTGCTATTATTTCACAAAGACACACAGGCACCTATGGCCCTTATTTTAGGAGCTTCTCCACATGTAAATAGCAACTTTAAAATCTCCAGATCAACTCTATGTGTAAATAGCAATTTTAGAAGGCCATTATTTACACAGAGTGATCAACACCATGCATATTTTTCCAGGAGGTGCGGTTAGAGCATAGATAGGAAATAGTTCGGGAGAGCCTAAAATATCAATGTGTATTTCCCTTTCTTTAAAAGGGATTAAATGAAGATATTAACAGTTCTAAATGCTGGCTTTTGCACAAGTGCTAGCAAGAAGAAGCAGGTGCAAAAGCTGAAACCACCCTGCCAACACCCTACTGACATCAATCACCCTTCTCTTGACTCTTCCCTCAAAAATCAATCACCATCTCCTTGACACCCTCTCCTGACATCAATCACCCTCTCCCAAATCCCTCCAGTACATCAGTCACCCTCAACTGATCAGTTGGACATCAAGAACTCCCTGATAGGCCTTCCCCCAAGAGAGGACCCACACACACACACACACTCCCCATCCCACCTCCAGCTTTTACTGTGGGTCTCCGGTGTCTAGTGGGGAACAAGAACTCTATCAGAGTCGGGGGTTCAAAATGGCATCTTTGAAAACCTAGTGGTAGTCTCATGGTACTACCGCTTGGGGTCAAGCTGCCAAATAAGGACAATGTCTTCCAATCTCCCCTTAATACTAAATACTAAAGGTTAAGTGACTTACCTAAGATGCACCAGTTGGATTTGAATTCTGGTTTTGCCAGTGGCAGTCCACTGCTCTAACCACTAGGCTATTCCTTCATTCTTAACATTTTGCCTTTATTTGGTAGCCCTACCCCTAGCAGTAGAACCACCAAGGATCATGGCACCATTTTGGAACTCAGAGTCGCCATGAGCAGGAGTGACTGGGGATTATTATAGCTCCCTCTAGACTACCAGGGGATCTGTGTAACAGCCAGGGATGAGATCAGGGGGTCTGCCAGAGGACCATCAGGAAAGGTTTTGATGCCAGGGGAGGGTCGGGGGGATCTTGATGCTTGGAGGGGTCAGATGGCAGGGCTTGATGTCGGAGTGGGGTACTTGGGGGTTTAATATGTCAGAGGAGATAGCAAGGGGTGTGTAGACTTGAGCTGCTGGCAAGGGAAGATTGGGAGGAGTGCAGAGATTCCGAGCAATGATTTTAAAAAGTTGCTCCCATGCACATATGGGGCAAAGCTACATGATTTTTTTCCCCTCACATGCATCTTTTTAAAATATCAGCAGAAGTGGCCAAGATCCCATCTTAAGTTAAGGCACAGACATTTCCACCAGCCATAAGATCTGATGCAAACGCACATGTCTATAGTTTTCAAGAATGCGTGTAGGTTAGGTTTTGGTTTATTTATTTGATATAACCGCCTTTCTGGGTAATCAAAGCGGTGTACAATCGATAAAATACATAAAAATTCATAAAATACATAAAATAAAATTATACAAATAAAATTATAAAATACATAACATAAATTATACAAATCATAAAAAACATATTACATAAAACTTTGGGCAAGCCAGAAAGGAAAAGAAATATACAATTTGTGTAGAATAGAAGCTGGTATGCAAAGAACACAAGACAGGATACAATAGGTAGGTAGGTACAGCAGGGATAGATTCACACAAAAGGGGAAGGGATATTGAAGTATCTTATAATCTTCATGTATACTTGTACGCTCTGCTCAGACTTCAACCAAGTGCAAACCCACCAGCAAAGTATGCACCATCAGGTCAATGCATGTATTTTTACACTGGTCAGTATTTTATAAGTGTCAGTAACGCATGGAGCCACATATACATACTGCCGATGTGGGTGTGTACTTCACCACTTGAAGTATGTATTCCTTCATAAAATCACTTCTTTACAGTGTGGCGCAATGGTGCATTTTCACGTTCACCTTTCCTCAGTTCACAAACCTGGGCATGCCAGTGTGGGGGACTTTGTTGAAACAGACATGGTAAAGTGTCTCTCAGTAGGGCAGAAGAGGATGTGCGGGTGGATAGATAGTGGGTATGAAGGACTTCTGAGAGGAGCTTCTCCTGCTGGGAAGGATTCTGCACTGATAAGTATTTACCTGTTGAGAATTTAAAGGAAATTATTTGGCTTTAAACTGATAAACTGATAAAATCTCTATTGTAAAGTTCTGTTTTTTATAAAGTCAGTCAGGGCACTGTGTAGCAAGCCTGCAAACAAGCTCTAAAAGTCAGTCAGTAGAAGTTGACTTGCTGCACAGTGCCCTAAGCATTTCTTTCCCTCCCACTCACCCTGAACGTCTACCCATCCCAGGCATAATCTTAGATTTATAGGCTCTTAAACTTATTAAGGAGAAAGAGATGGTCAAATTCACATTCAGGTTTAGCTGGTTATTCTAATCAAGAATAGATTGATTAAGACCCTGAAAATAATCTTGAGGTGAACAAAGTCCCTTAAATTTATTAGGTATACTTGTATTGATACAAGTATCCCTTGCAATTAAGTAAGTAAACAAATATCTAAACAAATCCTTAAAACTAAGATGCAGACAGCAGTCCAGCATTGAGATGGAGGCTATCCAGTCTTTTGTACAGAGTGTCAAATGTATGATTTTTTACCAGTTGGTGAGAGGTTTTATATGTGCACTAGGTGCAAAGAGCTCTTTTCTCTCAGGGAACGAATCCAAACTCTGGAGTCCAGAGTAGAAGACTTGGAGGACATAAGGAAGACAGAGAGAAAGGTCACATGAAAGGAGGGCATCACCTTGGTGTGGCAGGAAGTGATCCTGTAGCAAATACCTGCCCTCCAAACTGATGTAAAACCCTCTCGCACCAAGGAGGTTTCTCCATGGCCATGTGCCCATGAAGGAAGGGTTAAGACAGCCATTATAGTTGGCGATTCGATCATTAGGCATATAGATAGCTGGTGGACATGAGGATCTCTTGGTAACATGCCTCCCTGGTGGGAAGGTAGCCAATATCACGTGCCACCTAGACAAGGTTTTAGATAATGCTGGGGTCTTGGTACATATTGGTACCAATGATATAGGGAAATGTAAGGGTGAGGTTCTGGAGGCCAAATTTAGGCTTTTACATAGGAAAAAATCCAGAACATTCAGGGTAGCATTCTCAGAAATGCTTCCCGTTTCATGCACAGGCACAAAAGACAGGCAGAGCTCCAGAATCTCATTGCATGGTTCATACGATGGTGCAAGGAAGAGGATCCTAGATTTGTTAGGAACTGGGCAACATTCTGGGGAAAGGGGTCTCCACCTTAATCAGGGTGGAACCATGCTGCTAGCATTAACCTTAAAAGGAGATAGAGCAGCTTTTAAACTAGATAATAGTGGAAAGCTGAGAGTTGCCTAAGAGTGCATGGTTCAAAAAGATGTATTCTTGAAGGATACTAGCAAAAAGGGGAGGTTAGAGCATCCTTAAAGAGAGATTCCAATAAAGCTAAAACTAGCCTTTAAGTACAGAGCAGACAGAGCTGAAAGATTCCAAATTACCCCTGTCAACTGATAGATTGTTAATATGAATAAAATACAACCTCTAAAATGCCTGTATGCAAAGGCTAGAAGTCTAAAAAAAAATAAGATGGGAGAGCACAAACTGAAAGATTAGATATAATTAGCATCTCAGAGACCTGGTGGAAGGAGGACAACCAATGGGACACTGTGACCTGGTTAGAAACTACATCACAATGATAGGCCAATGCAACACCAGTTTTTAAAAAGGGTTCCAGGGATGATTCAGGAATCTACAGACCAGTCAGCTTAATGTTAATACTGGGCAAAATAGTTGAAACCATTATAAAGAATAAAATTACTTAACTTGTAGATAGTCATAGTTTAATGGGAGAAAGTCAACATGAATTTTGCCAAGGAAGGTTCTGTATTACTAATCGGTTATATTTTTTCGAAGGTGAGAATAAACAGGTAGAAAAAGGTGAGCTAGTTGATATAGTGTTTATGGATTTTCAGAAAGTCTTTGACAAGGTCCCTCATGAGAGGATCCTGGCCAAATTAAAAAGTCATTGGATAGGAGGCAGTATACTATTGTTGATCAGGGAAATGGTTAAAAAATAGAAAGCAGAGAGTAGGGCTCATTGGCCAATTTTCTCAATGAAGAAAGGTGGATAGTGGAGTACCCCAGGAATCTATGCTGATAAACCACTTTGACTAAAATGATAAAGCGGTATAAAAAAACATGTTAAATATATAAAAATAAAATGCAATTCATAAATGACCTGGAAATGGGAATGTGTGAGGTGATCACATTTGCAGATGACACAAAATTATTCACAGTTGTTAAAACACAAGAGGAATGAGAAAAATTGCAAGAGGACCTTGATACATTGAAAGACTGGATGTCCAAATGGCAGATGAATTTTAACATGGGCAAGTGCAAAGTTATGCACTTAGGGAAGAACAACCCAAACTATGGTTACATGATGCAAGGTTCCATTAGGAAACACCACCCAGGAAAAGGATTTAAGTGTCATCGTGGATTATCCATTGAAATTCTCTGTCCAGTGTGCAGAGGCGGCCTAGAAAGCAAATAGAATGCTAGGAATAATAAGGAAAGGAACGAAGCATAAAATCAAGGATATTATAATGCCTTTTTATTATTCCATGGTGTAACTGCACCTTGAATATTGTGTGCAATTCTGGTCATCATATCTTAAAAAGGATATAGAAGAATTAGGAAAGATACAGAGAAGAGCCACAAAAAAATCATAAAGAGAATGGAAGGATACTCCTATGAGGAAAGGCTTAAAAGCTTAGGGCTCTTCAACTTGGAAAAGAAACGGCTGAGGGAGATATGATAGTGGTCTATAAATTAGTGGAACTAGTAAATGTTGATCGGTTGTTTACGCCATCAAAAGACTAGGGAACACACAAAGCTGCTACAATATAAACCATTTAATAAAAATAAGAGAAAATATTTTTTCATTCAATGCGTAATCAAACTTTGTATTTCGATACCGGAGGATGTAGTAAAAGCTATTAGTCTAGCTGGGTTAAAAAAAAGGGTTTGGACAAATTCCTGGAGGAAAGGTCCATAAACCATTATTAAACAGGACCAGGGAAATCCAGTATTTACCCTGGATAAGCACTGTGGAACCTGTGTACCTTTTTGGCAACCTGACAGGTACTTGTGACCTGAATTGGCCACTGTTGGAAACAGGATACTGGGCTTGATGGACATTGTTCTGAACCAGTATGGTATTTCTTATGTTCTTATAACTAATGATGTGTGTGTATGTGTATATGTTAGTGATGTGGAGGCACATTTCATAGAGTGCGTCCAGACCCTTGTGCGTCCAACGCACAGAGGCAGACCCGATTCTGATCTCGCGGGGGCTAGATGTGTCCTGCAGGACCAGAATCAGGTCTGGGCCTGTACGTGCAGGCAAGGACCAGATTCTGATTGGCCTGTACATACAGACCCCTGCCTGGCTAATTCAGGCTCCTGAATGGAGCCGTGCTTCCATGGTGTCCTGTTGCCATGGCACTGCAGCTCCATTCAGGAGCCGCGATCCCCAGCCGCTGACCACATTCTTCTTTCTCCATAGCCTGACCCCCGATCTGACCTTCTATGGCCAGGGTTGGGCTGCGGGGAATCCCCTGCACCCCCTCATCCTTTTGATGCCGCCTGGTTGCCTCCAAGGTGGAATAAATCCCCCGTCCAGTTTGCCAACCCCGAACGTACAGGGCCAACCTCAGAATAGGCCCTATACATCCGGATCACAGACTGCCCTTGCCCCGCCCTCGCTCCACCTCCATAATGCCCCCTCCCACCCCCGACTAAGTCTCCCCGTACAAACTCCTTGTTTGTATCAGGAGGCTTTTTCTGGGAATGGAAAGGAGGCGAATAGCGGCGATGAATGTCCTAACGGGGTGGTCATCCCCACTATTCGCGGGACAGAACAGATCCCATGGTGTTTATAATTATCTCCCTAGGAAGAATTTAACTGCCTATTGGTGGGGATGTGTGGGTGGACTGTCAGAGGGTAAGAGGATATGTGTGTGTGACATTTGGGGTTTGTGTTGTGAATATGTGTATTTGTGGGTGTAGGTTTCTTTCTTTCTTGCACTTTCCCTGCCCTCCTACACTCATTTCCTGACCATCTCGCCCCTCTCCCTACACCTTGTGCTACCCTTCCTCTTGCACTCTGCCCTTTTCCTTGCATTTTCTCACCATTTACACCCTTTCCTCCTTTCCCTGTCACTCCCTTTCATTCCTTAATCCTTCCTTCCCAGTTCCTGCTCCCTTCTTACATTTTCTCCCTCCTTTTTAAACCACCACCTTTGCACTCTCCCAATTCATATCCTCCTCTTCCCCCAAGTTCCCCTCCTTTTCACCTCGATTCCTCTGCTTCATCTGTTTCTTTCTATGGCTGCGGCGAGGCTGCTTTTCCCGGGCCAGTGGGAGTCGAGTCCCTGTCAGCATGCTGCTTTTTTGTTCAAATCGCTATGGTCATGGCTGAGATCTACTCCTCATTGAGGCATTAGGGCCTGGCCTCCCTGGAACCCATGCCTCCGCCATTATTCCCCTGCCAGTTTGGCTCTTTCTTTGGATTCAGCCCATATCTTCTTCTAAGATATGAGCTGAAGTAGGACTATCAAAGACTATCATCCATCACTTGAATGAGCAATAAAGCCCATTAAAATGCTTCCAGATGTCTTGCAGGACTTCCCTTCTCTTTTCTTGGGAGCTGATACTGATGTTGCTGCTCCAGGAACTGGGATGAGAGCAGAGCAGAGCAGAGCAGAGCAGATCATGAAAGGTCAGGGACATCATTCACACTCTCCACTACCTGTTCTACCTGCGAGGTGCTCATGGCTCATGCAGTATCACATTTTCTCTCCTTACCACTTAGCATGCTAAAACTAGTTTTGCAAGGCCCTCCTCAACTACAATACTTTCACTACCTAATGAGTCTGATGGATAGCCTGACATGAAAATTCATAAGATACTGTTTGCCAAAAGCTGCTCAATGCATTTCTTAGCAGAGAAGCAGTACCTGCTACTCTGCTCTGTTGGCTTTACCTGCTGCTAGTCGTCTGTTCCCCCCACCCTGCACTGCCTCTT
This sequence comes from Ichthyophis bannanicus, assembly GCA_033557465.1. NCBI lineage: Eukaryota > Metazoa > Chordata > Amphibia > Gymnophiona > Ichthyophiidae > Ichthyophis > Ichthyophis bannanicus. Next base: position 10,277,147 of record JAWIIG010000024.1, on the reverse strand, counting down.
CCTTCCTTTACCCCTTTGGGGAGACGGCAGCACTGAAAGCTGTAACTGTTTCTACTCTCCCCTCAAATAAATCTCTTGCCAGCTTAGCTGGTAGACATTTGGGGACTGGAGACCATCCTCTCTGTTCCTCTTTGCTAGTTTTTCAGTACGTCTGTGTCTACACAGCACTGCATTTATCTGGTAGTGCTTTAGAAATAAGTTGATGTCCTTTTCTCTCAGACTCGAGTATGCACTATCAAGCTGTCTAGACCTAAAGAGCATAAGAGAGTTTTAAAACTCAGTTTACTGCGACTATGATATTAAGCCAGCCTGTCTGTGCATCTTTGCCCTGTGTGGGTTTTTTCTCCCAGGCTCACTTTGCTCACTCTCTCCAGACATACCAAATCAATTTGCTGTTATACAGCGAAAAAACATTCTGCTACACCCTCTCTAAGGGCCCTGTGCTATAATGGATCTTCTCTACTTTTATTCTGAATTTTGATTTCAGCAAACTCTTTTCACGGTAACACTTTTCTTTCTGTCCTCTTTCTGAATGCAGGACAGAAAATGGTGTTTTCTGTAGCTTTGTTTCATTGTCTTAGTCAGGTGCTAATGACATCATCAACAATGGGATTTAAGGGAATAGTGGCAGGAATAGTTTGCCTGCCTGTCATAATATGATTGGTGAAGTGCCTTGTGCTTCACCTCCTTCTCTTACTCCACAGATGCCCCAGTTCGTCTGCTCTCTCCCTTCCTGTGAGGTTGCTGCCAAAAACGAATAGAGCAAATGAGGATTCAGTTGAAATCAGGCCCTCATCCATATAGTTCATTTAAAGGTATATGAATCAAAAATAACCTCATTAGCCATGTTTTACCATTTTTTTCCATGGCATGATCACATCTCAAATGGAATGTATATCTCTAATAACTTCCCTGGGTTGACCTACATCTCTTCTGAGGAGTTACTGCAATGCTGGACGAAAGAATGACAAGAAAACAGTGAAGCACATCATACTTCCATTTGCATGTTTGCTTTCTAAATCCAGACATGCGTTTAGGCTCCTGTATTTATCCTGTGGCAATGCACTGAGAGAGTAAAGTGAAATGTTTTTGGCAGGCATCCCACATCAAAATTATTGGATTTCTGTTTGACTTAATTAAATTTCATGTCTTGAAAACATTTTCATGAATTACTTTGCAAAACACCTGCATTTCTGTAAGACTTAGTCCTTGAGACCAAATAGTTTATATATGCACATATACATACTGTACATATATACACATATAAATACTAGGCATGTGTACATGCCAACAATTTTTGGGTTCATTTTTGTTCATCAGCATACACCCGTTCAGTTAGTCTTTGGGGATGAAAGTCTATGGAGGAAGCAATTTTGCAATACAACAATCAGATCTGCCATCTCTTTTCAAACAAAGCTGCTTGAGACTTTATAGCAAACAACACTACAAGCCATCCAGAGTATCACGAACCCCCCAAGAGGGCAAAGAGTATGTACAGTGCAGGATGAGTATCAGAAACCATCATCAGAAGAGCAAAGCTGTACAAAGAGTGCAATGATCGCCTCAAGACAATGGAAGAGAGCAATGAAACACCAGAATCGTTAGAAGCACATCAAGGCACTTTGAGAGGAGCAAAAAGGCAAGACCACCAGCACAGCAGCCAGATCAGCTGCAAGACCCTAAATTATGGCAGGAGGGCCATCACAGCACAGCACCCAGATTGACTGGAAGGCCCTGAAACATCAGAGGGAGCCAGCACACCATCAGAAGAGGTGGCACAAGCCAGGCCGCAGGAGAGAGGTGAGTTTTGCTAAGTTGTGTGCCTGCAAGGTAGTCTTGGAACTGAGAATTTTGGTCCCAGCTTAGGAACCTTAAGTACAGAGGAAGATTCCCCCGGGATGAAAGAAGCATTCATAGAGTGCCTAGATGATGTGGTAAGAGATACAACGAAAAATCAGAAGATGCATCGTGGAGAAGGCTCCAAAAGTAGTGGGAGTGCGGTGGCAGCACCGGCTGCGACAGCCCAGAAGAGCTAAGGAGGACCAATGAAGTAGCAAGATAGGCTAATAGTTGTGGAAGAAGACCAATAGTCAGTAAGTACAGTAATGAAGGATGGTGGATGTGAGGGCAGTCTCAACCTGTGATAGCTAGGGTTGATCTGGCTATCAGGCTAGCTAGGCGGGTGTCCCTTTCTTCCCTCAGTGTTCTATGCTCATCCATCCTGATTGAAATTTCATTCTTTGGTCAAGAGTGTAACTAGCTGCGCTCCCCTCCTAGAACCTCCAAATGAGTAATGCAATGTCTGCCTTGAAGTCAATGCTGACTCCTGGCGACCCAGCAGCTCGAGGGTTTTTCTTGGCAGTGTGACCTGAAGAAGATTACCAGGCCTTTCATCCAAGGCAATGGAGGGTTAAGTGACTTGCTCAAGGCCACAAGAATTGCTAGTGGAAATTGAACCTTGATCTCTAGGTTACCAAGCCAGTGCTCTAACCATAAGGCTGCTACTCCACTCAAAATGAGGACAGTAATAGAAGTTTTAAAAGAACTTTGGTGAGAGAGTTCAAGGCTCTTTGACTGTGGCAGGCTGATAGTGTTGCCTCCCCCCTCTCCCCCCACCCCGTGCTGGTTTCAGTTTCTCTTGGATATGGGTTGCTAGGAACTGCATGATAAAGTGAATAACAAAACACTCAAAGAGGTATTATAACAAGCCAAAGGCACCCGCAAAGATGGAAAGCAGGAGGAGGATGAGTGGCAGCCCAGGAAAAAGCAAAACATACTGATCGTACAGCCACGCAGTTAGAAGGGTGGTGACAAATCAGTATGGCATGTGAAGAAGGTAAAAGAAAGTTGTACAATGACAAGTCTAAGCAGTACATCCACAAAGGTGCAAAGCAGGAGCAGGATGAAGAGTGACCCAGAAAGAGCCAAAGCCCACTAGTCTCAGAGCCACGCAGCTAGAAGGATGGCAACAAATTGGCATGGCATTTAAGGAGAGTGAAAGTCATACAATGACAAGTCTAAGGCATCTACAAAGATGAAAAGCACAAGGAGCCATGAAGCTAGAAGGGCGGCATGAAGCACTCAAATCAGCAGGGAAGGGGCAAAGGGCAGCAACAAAACAAGTCATGAGGGCAGGGCCTACAGAACAGCACAAGCAGCAGAAGGGCAAGGGGAAAGGAAGTCTCTCTTTTTGAGTTTATTTCATTTTTTTTCTTTAACTTTTGCCATGTGGGCCTAAATGGACCCACTGAAAACGTGATAGCAGGCCACAGAGCAGCTATGCAGGCAGGAGTGAGATTTGGTACCGCTGTAATACAATTGTGTTTTCAATCTTTACTATTACTACTACTGTTATAAAGTGAAACTCAGCCAAACTTACGCCATGATGTTGTAATATTTATTTTATTTGTTAGTTTAGTCTTTGATTTTTAATTGTGTATTAATTTTGTTCCGCCTAGGTTTGTAGTGTAGCATATAAGGGTACAGTTAAATGGAGCTCACTCTGATGAGAAGGTGGTTACCAGTGGTGTGCCACAGGGATCTGTCCTTGGTCCAATTCTTTTAAACATCTTTCTTAGTGATATTGCAGGACTGTCGGGTAAGGTTTGCTTGTTTCTGGATGATACCAAAATCTGCAATAGAGTAAACTCACAGGAAGGAGTAGATGACATGAGGAGGGATCTAGCTAAGCTTGAAGAATTGTCTCAAATTTGGCAGCTGAAATTTAATGCTAAAAAATGCAGAGTCATGCATTTGGGCTGCAAAAATCCAAAGGAGCAGTACAGTCTAGGGGGTGAGGTACTTCTGTATACAAAAGAGGAGCAGGACCAGGACGATCAAAGTAGCTAAACAGATAGAAAAGGCAACTACGAAAGCTGGAAGGATGCTTGGGTGTATAGGGAGAGGAATGGCCAGCAGAAGAAAGGAGATAATGCCTCTGTATAAGTCTCTGGTGCAACCTCATTTGGGAGTACTGTGTGCAATTCTGAAGACCGCACTTTCAAAAGGATATAAGCAGGTTGGAGTCTGTGCAAAGGGTGGTTACTAAAATGGTTAGTGGTCTTCGTTATGAAGCATATGAAGACATACTTAAAGATCTTAATATGTATGCTTTAGAGGAAAGGCGGGATAGAGATTTAAATACCTCTGTTGCATAAATGCACAGGAGGGCCTCTTTCAATTGAAGTCAAGCTCTGCTTTGAGGGGACATAGGATGAGAGTGAAAGGGGATAGACTCAGGAGTCAGATGCGGAAATATTTATTTATGGAAAGAGTGGTAGTTGCATGGAATAGTCTCCCAGTGGAGGTGGACGTGGACAACACGAGGACAGTATCTGAATTCAAAAAAGCATGGGACAAACACAGAGTATCTCTAAAGGTAAAAAGAGGGCTATTGTAGTTGATATGGAAGGGCAGACTAGATAGGCCATATGGTCTTTTTCTGCTGTCATGTTTCTATGTGTATGTTATTTGTGATCCACTTAGGTTTGTAGTGTGGAATATAACGTTTTTAAATAATCATTTGTTTAGTACTACAAGGCATATGCAGCACTGAACCAAACACATGGAAGACAGCCCCTGATCAATAGAATTCACAGTCTATGCAAGACAGAAACACAGAGAGGAGATTAGAGATGGTCTTGACACACAGGATGATAAACAGGAAAAATTTTGTCATGATGAGCTGAAAGGTAGTCAACTAAATATGGGCACCATCCCAGAGATACTGCAGTGCAAACTATCAAAAACACATCTAATAGACACAATGAAGGAGGCTGCCCTTCAGCATAGCTCTACACTCATTCTTCCTCTCAGTCATATGAAAATGAAGGGAAAGCAAGCAAGGAGAGGTTTGTCTTCAGAAACACTGGCTTTTTCTCCAAGTCTGGTGTTAGCCATGAATGATGGGGAGCCATGATATCCCCATGTCATGGAGAATATATATTCACTGGGCACATTGGTTGGAGGACAGGACAGAAATGTTGTGCAACCTTGGCCAGGTCTTGCCGGACTGCCAACTTGTACTTGTTCTGTGTACATGGTCTTGATGGGCTCTGCAAGGTAGCATATCATTGAAATCTGTGCAGGAATATGACTTGTGGAAGGCAGATCTCTGCAACTTAACTAGGGTTTTGGTCACCAAAGAATTCTCCGGCTTGATCTCATGAGCCAAAGGCATGTAAAAAGCCAGGGGGAGGGAGGTTAGTAGTAGGTGACAGGGTGGTGCTCATAGTACCAGTGTACTGCTTGTTGGCGTGCCTAGCATTACCCTGCTGCCTCATCTCCGCCATTGCCTTGCAGCCTCTGGCGCTTTCCTTCCCGTAAGTCAGTGAGCTGCACAGCAGAGAAACAGTTCCTTTCATCTGAGAGTGCCAGAGACCAGCTGGCATATAAGTATCCTCCTTCATAAAGGCTTCCAACCTTTTCCCCACTTGACCATGGAAGAAGTCCACCATCAAACCTCTGCTGAGAATTCCTTTTGCTGCTGAAAACTCTAACTTTCCTTGTAAAATATTTACTGCTGGGATGAGAAGGTTCAGGGTAGTCTTTGTCAAGTTCAGTTTCTCCATGGCATCCTTAAAGGGCTTTAGGGCTTCCATCACCTGCATGATATTTGCCCAATCCTGGTAACCCAGTGGTCTTTTGATGCCAGTCTCAGTATCTCATAACATCTGATGCAGGGCCACAAGTTGCTCTCTTAACCTCTCCAGTGGATCATAAATGGAATTCCATCTGGTGCTAACATCCTGCTTGAACTCGTGTGCACATGTCCCTGTTCCTTCTTGCTCAGGGCAGAACAACGCCATTTTCATTGGGAGGGGCCAAACTCCATCTCTCAGGTAGCCACACTGATTGCGGCTGCGATCGCCAGCCTTCCATTTCCTGTCTGCCCGCTGGGATTCGATCTCCCACTCCTTTCCGACACTTCTGTTCTGCTTCTCACACAGCTCATACCCACTTTTCATACTCTGGGGAAAACACCCCGCTATATTTCAGCATTTTTCAATCAGTTCCCTCAGAACATGGTTGCTGCTGGCCAACTAGTAAGGAGGTAGAAAGTGATGTTAAGACCAAGAGCACCACAAAGGTAGAGGGAACAATAGAGAGTGGGAAGGATGCCCCCCGGCCTTTTACCCTTCCTCTGCCCCCAGCCATGGGTCCGGCAGCAGCATCAAGAGCAGCAGCCCTCTCCCCCTCCCAAAGAAGTACAGGGGAAGTCTCATAAAACCTCTCATATTTAGAAGCATTTTAAAGTGCTTGACAACCTGTGGTATGCAGAATGCAATTACTTAAGCAAAAGCATTAGCAAAAGGAGTCAGATAGGTCATCTTATGAACAGTGGCATGCTGCATCATTTGGCAAAAATCCTTTCCAGCTCGGTAGAAAGGAAGAGGCTGATACCAGGCTGGGGAATCCATCCAGGAGTGGAAATAGAAGTGGTGAGAAAGGTATAGGAAAAACAAAATTCCTTTCCTAAGTGGAGCGCCAGTCTCACCAGTCAGATGGCATGGCAGCAGACCCGACTCTCATCAAAGCAAGCTACCACGAAAGAGATGGCATGGTGGTTCAGGGGCAGGCAGCAAGCAGGATCGAAGGTATTGACCAGGTGCATCAGGGAAATGATAGCCCTGGATGACCATTCCCTTGAAGATGGCTGAGAAGGTGGGGCTTAAGAGGCTGCTGCATCTCTCAGCTCCTGCTTATAGCATGCCATTCATATGAAAACTAATATACCTACATACCTAATACATACCTAACGCATACATATATACATTTGGGCGGTAATTTAATAAGGAGGAGTTTATTTCTGGGCTGTAAGAATGCACTTGAGTCATTTGCACTAGTAAATGGACTGTGAAGTCAAGGAGCGGATTCTGGAGACAACTGCAGCACTTGGTCCACCGACCCGGATCCCAAAACTGAAGCCCGGTTCGGATATTGCAGGGAAACTACAAAGCAGGTTCCCTTGGAATCACAGTAATGTCCAGCAAACAATCCTGTGGCCCATACCTCTAAAAACTTCAGGCTTCACTTAGCCCTAGGGCCGGGCGCAGCCTCTCTCCCTCTCACAAAGCAAAACAGTTCAGGAGAGTAATGAAGACAAAGTTACAATTAGCCCTTTTTAAAGCATCAGGGTTTAACCCCAGTCTTTTTTCAGATAAAAGCAGTATTGCTCCATTAGACAGTAAACCACGGTGGAGCAGCCCTTCCCTTTCCCCCTTCCAGGTTCACTGTCAACTAATTGAACCTGCCCCAGGGCTAAAGCCTTCTCTGCCTCATCAAAAATACCTCCATGGATTCCAAGTCTTTGTTCTCTTCATACTCCAGAGCTTCCATGGGTTCTTCATCCTCGAGTCCTCTGCCCCCTTCCCCTACAAACACTGGGAGCTTTTCTAGGGCCTTACCATGGGATCCCTTCCCCTTCCAGCCTACCTTTGGTTCCAAGCTATAACTCCTGGTGAGCCAGGGAAACAGAGACAGCTCTGGATCCTGCAGCGGATCAATGGACTGGTTCGGCTCCTGCCCAGCAGGAGATGTGGAAGGGTACGACCCTTCTTCTGGAGGCCAGGCCATGGCTTTATTGAACCTGTTGGCTTTGGGCTTTCCCTGGGGTTTCAAGGGGGCATGCACTATTCCAAAGGTACTCCTCCCTGACTATCAGGTTACTGATCATTACAGGACATATATGCACATAAATGACCTCTTAAAAGATGCAAAATGTAAAGTGTTCTATGAGTCAATGCTGATCCAGTAGCCCCTTGGTTTTCTTGGCAAGGTTGACTGGAGGTAGATTGACAGGCCCTTTCTTCCAAGGCAATGGAGTGTAAAGTGACTTGCTCAAGGCCATAGAGTGCTAGTGGGAATCAAACCCTGGTATCTTGCTTACCAGGCCGCTGCTCTAACACTAGGCTACTCCTCCACATATCTTAAGATACTGACCAGCTAAAAGTACGTGTGTTAATTTGAGGGCAGGGACTATTAATGTGGGCATGTGCACATGAGTGGAGCTTGGGAAGAGTATGTGTGGTGTGAGCAAGTGTTCAGATTGTGCAATGTGTGCCTTCAAGTCAGTGCTGACTGCTAGTGACCCAGCTGCTCCTGGGATTTCAAGGAGTGCTAGTGGGAATCGAAACCTGGTCTCTTGGTTACCAAAATACAATAATTTGCATATGAACATGCAAAACGCAGTCACAGTCATTTACACCAGCTCTAGGGCTGATATATTTATTTAAAAACATTTGTATACTGCAAATATGTAACGCATTCTAAGCGGTTAACAATATAAAATATAAAAGTAACAGAAAAATACATTAAGAACAAAACAAACTGTCACTCCCAAGGCACGCATCATCTTCCATCAATAGTCGCCCTCCACACCAACCTAGCCAGGGAACAGAAAGGTCTGTAAGGACGTATGAAAACGCCCCTGTCAGATTCTTGCCTCATCTCCTAGGGGAGTCTGTTCCACCACATAGGCGCAGCTGTCAAATGCCCACCCCCTCCATTTCTGTTGTAGCATCTCTCGATGATCAGGGATCATCAACAGGCTTCTCTGACTGGACTTTAAAGCTTGGCCTGGCTGGTACCACTGCAACACATCCTGTAAATAGCTCAGCCCTTCCTCCTCAAGATTTTAAATGTCAACATTAGCACTTTAAACAAACACCACTCAAGAATCGAGAGCCAATGAGACTTCCTCAATACATCTAAAACCAATTCCCTCCAACCACTACTCGATAGTATCCACACAGCAGCGTTTTGGACGACCTGCAGCATCTGGATCAACCTCTGTATAAGTGATCGTGATTTAATTTAAGGCATGATTTAGCTAATATTTTATTAAACAAAATATGCACCTACTTTTTTTTTTTTTTTTTTTTTTTACAAAGTAGCACCTAAGTAGGCACCTTATCAAAAAATTGCACTCGGGGTAATTTTATAAAGTTATTTTCATACATTTGTGATCACATAACATGCATAAATGGCTTCTTTAAAAAGCTAACCAGTACAAGTACACATGTTGGCATGAAGGCGTAAATTAAAGAGGATCTGCACTCACATAGCCACCTCTGCATCTTCATAAAATTGTGCCTAAATAGCTGCCCACTTGCCCTCTTAAACTAAGCTCCAAAGGGTAATTTTATATCAGTAGACTAGGCTAAAGAGACAGGAAGGGGACTATTTTAGTAAGGGAATCCCAGATGCCTTTATGGTCATCATAAAATAGTGCAAACCCTACCAAAATCATAATTATGTTGCAAGCACCGACATTATTCTTGCTCGAGAGCAAGTGTAAATGTCAGGGCACATGCATATATTTTACAAAAATTGCAATTAGCTCCAGCCCTGTGCACGCTTGCCGTGCAAGTATGTTCTGGCTTGCACCATGCCTATTTTTAGGCATGTAAAATGCATGTAAAATGCTGTTTTAGGGGCAAAAATAGTTTAAAAAATTACTCTTCTATTGTGCATATGCAAATTGCTGACCACTACTACTATTACTGAGCATTTGTATAACGTTACAAGACGTACGCAGCGCTGCATAGACACATGTAAGAGACAGTCCCTGCTCATCAGAGCTTACAATCTAGTCAAGACAGATAACACAGTAGCTACAGACATGGGATACATTTAGGGGGAATGGTAAGGAAACACAAAGGAGATCAGGTGAGTCAAGATTCAAAAGCAGCAGCGAAGAGGTGAGTTTTCAGCCTGGATTTGAAAAAGGCCAGAGAAGGCATCTGACAAACAGATGGTTGTTCCAGGCATAAGGAGCAGCAAGGTGAAAGGAGTGAAGTCTGGAGTTAGCAATAGAAGAGAAGGGCACAGATAGAAGTGATTTGCAAGAAGAACGGAACTCCCGAGGAGAGGTGTAGGGAGGTATAAGAGAGGAAAGGTAGTGAGGAGCTGCAGAGTGAATGCACTTACAGGTCAGCAGGAGAAGTTTTAACTGGAAGCAGAAATGGATAGGGAGCCAATGAAGTGTCTTGAGAAGAGGAGTAATATCAGCACTGATTCATCCAATAAAGTGCTCCATAGTTTGCATTTCTTCCGACCTTGAAGATCTTGATGGCTTTCCAGTTCTCGGTCATTCATCTCGTGAAGGCTATTATATATATTGAAAGTTATAATTTTGAATAAAACCTGAAATTCTTAGATTTTCCTATTTTGTTCCTCTGGAAACAAATTTTTAGTTTCAAAATTAAATTAACCTTTATATTTCGCCTATCATAAATTTTTAGGCAAGTTCCAATGTTACATTCACAGTTAAAATATACAGTTTAATACAGAAATTATGTAACAAATTGATGAGCATAAGCTCAGAGCTATTTGTCCACGGCGGGAAATAACAGTTTTTAGCTTTTTTCTGAATGTCAGGTAGTGTGTTTCACAGTTGGATTCCAGTCACTGAAATGATTATTCCTCTTGTTTTTACCAGTCAAGCTGCTCAAATAGGGGGTAACATAAATGTATCTTTTTGATGTGTACATGGATTTCTTGTTGGATCTTCATCTTTCACTATGAGACAAATTTCACAATGGAACGTCCAAGTACAATCTTGGACGTCAAAACCAGAATGTCTGAAGAAAAGCAAACACATGCAAGTTCAGACACGATTTTGGAAACGTGGCTGTGCCCGATATGCACATGTATTGTGGCAGGTGCAGGCCTGTGACCCACGGTGTCTGACATAGGCAGGCCAGCATGGCTAGCTTGACCTGTAAATGAGGCCTGTGGAGAGGCATATAGGATTGCACATCCCCCAATATGCTGCTATTGTAAGAAAGAACTCAGTAGAAATATTGAATTAGCTTAGATAAGCAGAACTGCAGAATTAAGAAATGGAAAAATACAGAAAAGACATGTTTGGGGGGCAGGGGCGGCCCAAGGGGGGTGCGGGGCCATGTGCGGAGACTCGGTGCGGGGCCTCATTTGCATAAGGGGCCTCATTTGCATAAATATTTGCATAATGTTACCATACACGAACTTTTAGTAAACATGCCTCTTAATGAGTGTATGAATAAAGAAAGACTAAAAGACTTCTACATTACTATAATCCAATACCAACCGCCAGGCACATTAGGAACTACTACAAACACTGCCCATTTAGAACCCATAGCAAACCCGCCGTATCCTAACAGCACTACCAGGACTCATAAAACACCATACCCTAACTATCAAAAGGAAACGCTGCAAATATTAAACCAATACATTTCAGAGAACAACAATACATGACCTACTGGGGAAAGAGAACAAGTGGCAATGTCAAATAGGAATTACATAAACAGAATACCTCAGCTCAGTTACACATGCAGAACATAGACCATCACCAAACAAGGAATCACAATTTAGAAACAGGAAGACAATAATTAAACTGGGAATCCCAAAAGCCAAACTTGGAATGTACAACACTGTAGAAATAAAACTATACATTAATTTGCTCTTGTACTAAACAAAGCGCAGACGTTAATGATGCACATTTCCCAGAGCTGACATATTCCAATTAATAAATTCAAAATAAAGAGATATTTTTCTACCTTTTGTGCATTTTTTTTCAGCTGCAATTGCTCCAGCCACTTTCTTCTGGTTTCTTCGTGTCTTCCGCTAATTCTTCATCGTCTGCTGTCCATTTGTCTTTTCTTCTCTCTTCTAGTTTTTTTCCATTCTCTCTCTACATCTGCTTTAACATACTAATCTTTCTCCTTTTTGCTCTTTCCTCATTCCTATTTCATCCACTCAAATTTTACCCCTCCATCCTCAATCCCCACTTACTCTCCCAATATCCGGACAATTGTAGATTTGTCTTCCCTCCCACACAAAATATTTTTTCCCTCTCCATTTCACTCTCCCAGCTCCATCCCATTCTAATCCTCCCCCAACATCAGCTCCATTCTAGTTCCAGTCCCACCCAGCATCCGCTCCCTTCTAGTCCCCGCATCAGCCCATTTCCAGTCCTAGCCCTCCATAAGCCCATTTCCAGTCCTAGCTCCCCCATCTATTTGCAGTCCCATCCAAGTCCCTCCATCAGCTCATTTCCAATCCCAGCCCCCCATGAGCCCATTTCTAGTCCTTTCCTAGCCCCACCATCAGCCCATGTCAAATCCTAGCTCCCCTCCACTCAGCCCATTTCCAATCCAAGCCCCCCATGAGCCTACTTCCAGTTCTAGCCCCTTCATGAGTCCATTTCAATCCAAACCCCCACCACAGCCCATTTCCAATCTTAGCACCCCCCAACAGCCAATTTCCAGTCCTATTCTAGCCCCTCCATCAGCCCATTTCCTGTCCTAGCCCCCCCTCACCCATTTCCAGTCCTAGCTCCCTCCCCCTCACAACCCATTTCCATTCCAAGCCCCCGTCCACATCAGCTATTTGCAGTTCAAGCCCTCCTTCCACTCAGCCCATTTCCAGTCCTAGCCTCCTCATAGCCCATTACTAGTCCTAACCCCCCATCAGCCCATTACGTCCTAACCCCCCATCACCCTATTTCCAGTCCTAGCCCCCCATCAGCCTATTTCCAGTCTTAGCCCCCCTCCCATAGCCAATTACCAGTCCTACCCCCCCATCAGCCCATTTCCAGTCTTAGCCCCCATAGCCCATTACCAGTCCTAACCCCCCCATCACCCTATTTCCTGTCCTTGCCCCCCCATCAGCCTATTTCCAGTCTTTGCCCCACCCCATAGCCAATTACCAGTCCTACCCCCCCATCAGCCCATTTCCAGTCTTAGCCCCCCCATAGCCCATTACCAGTCCTAACCCCCCCCATCAGCCCATTTCCAGTCCTACCCCCCACTTCCAGCCTTAGCCCCCTCCCCATAGTCAATTACCAGTCCTAACCCCCCCCCCCCCATCAGCCCATTTCCAGTCCTACCCCCCCACTTCCAGCCTTAGCCCCCTCCCCCTAGCCCATTACCAGTACCAACCCCCCCATCAGCCCACTTAGCCCCCCCATAGCCCATTACCAGTCCTAACCCCCCCATCAGCCCATTTAGCCCCCCCCAATAGCCCATTAACAGTCCTAACCCCCCCCCATAAGCCCACTTCCAGTCTTAGCCTCCCCCCCCCATGGCCCATTACCAGTCCTAACCACCCCACCCCCCTGGCCCATTACCAGTCCTCACCACCCCCCCCCCCCATCAGCCCACTTCCAGTTTAGCCTCCCCCTCCCATCAGCCTACTTCCAGTTTAGCCTCCCCCCCCCTCCCATAGCCATTACCAGTCCTAACCACCCCCCCCCCTATCATTCCAAATTAAAATTAAAAAAAAAACCCAAACCGGCTGCTTCTGCCGCGGCAGCTTCAAGAGCTCTGCCGCGGCAGCATCAAGAGCTCTGCCGCGGGGGCCCCCCCCTGCCCGGCAGAGCCTCCGTGCATCTTCAGCTCGTCACGTCCAAAACGCGGGCTTCTTTCAGAGCCGCGAGAGTTTCTTTTCTCGCGGCTCTGTTAATCCCGCCGAGGGTGATGGGAAATCCCATCAGCCCCGCGGGATTAAGAGAGCCGCGAGAAAAGAAACTCTCGCGGCTCTGAAAGAAGCCCGCGTTTTGGACGTGAAGAGCTGAAGATGCACGGAGGCTCTGCCGGGTAGGGGGGGGCCCCGCGGCAGAGCTCTTGAAGCTGCCGCGGCAGAAGCAGCCGGTTTGTTTTTTTTTTTTTTTTAACTTGGGATGCTTAAGAATGTTTTTTGCGCGGGGCCCCCTGAAACGCGGGGCCCTGTGCAAAAAACATTCTTGCTCAATGGACGGGCCGGCCCTGTTGGGGGGCGGAGCCTGATGTCCAGCGGGATAGACGCTTAACGCTGAAGCTCCCGAGTGGCCTACTCAGAATCCTGACTTTAATACAACTTATCTTTTCAATCGGGCTCTGATCCTACCGGGGTGCCTCGGGGGGATGGCGGGGCCCAAGCCAGCGCGTCTAGAATTCGGTTCTTCAACGAACTCCCATGGCAAACGCTCTAAAACTGAGCCGCCGTCCCCACAGAAGATGGTTCCACTCCGGGAGGGTCCCGCGATGCAGCAGGAGATCTTAGATGAGATCCGCGGCGTGAAAGAACTTGTGCAATCCAACGGTGAAGCACTCAGATCCATGCGGGAAAGACCTCGGCAAGCTACAGGAAAGGCTAGAGGGGTTATCGCTGAGACAGGACAAAATGGAGGGTACTCTTGACTCGCATGCGGTCCGCTTGGCAAAATTGGACAAGGTCGAACGACAAGTGCAGGCCCTTCAGAAGGAGCTGGAGGACAGTAACAACCGAGCCCGTCGCAACAATATACGGCTCGTGGGAATTCCGGAGGGAGCAGAATCAGGAGATATGAAAGAGTTCCTCTCTAAATTGCTTCCCTCCTTGCTTAAAACAACGTTCACCAAGGATTTGGAGATTGATCGGGCCCATCGAGTACCCACGACTTTGGCGCTCAACCGGAAGACCCCTCGGCCCATCATTTTCCGATTGTTGAGATATCAGCAAGTTGAACAAATTCTAAACGCTGCCCGTGCAAACCCCCGGCTGGATTATGAGAGCCATCGGATTTCATTCTTCCCCGACCTGGCGAAGCCCACAGTGGACCGCAGGAAAAGACTCCTCGAATTTCGACCGCGTTTGCAGCAGCTTCAAGCGCGCTTTGGCCTAATGTATCCGGCGAAACTTAGAGTTACTCTTCATAATCAAACCAGGACTTTTGAGGATCCGGACGTGCTTGCGGCCTATTTGGAAGCCAAAGAAGCGGACCAAATGCGCTGAACCAGGGACCTTTCATTTGCCCATCGATTTGGAACTGGTCGCCATTTTGTGTCGTCGACGCTGCACATACAGCCTGGATCGGAGGCCCTGCGGCCTAGCTTATCATGGCCTGCTGACCGTCGGACTCTCCTGTGAGGGACCTTTCCATAGCATGCACCTCGGTGGGCTCCGGAGCCTATGTAGCTATTACAGTTAATATGTAGAATGTTTGGCCCTCGTCGGGGCTTCCTCCCGCAGACATATGGTCGCCATTAATCATTGGGGTTATGCTTCTTCTCTAATACACTTCGGTGTTTACTTTTGGTTTGGGGGAATACCAGATATAGTGCTTATTGTATATGATTTGGTTAGGTCTTCTCTGAATCAAGCAGTCAAGATGGGGGATAATGGAAATTGTGTGCATTATGATATTTTTGTCTTGAATAGACTCAGTTATTTCTATGGCCCCATGTAAGCTTTTGTCATTGAACGTCAAAGGTATTAATAATCCGATAAAAAGGAAGAAAATCCTTAGTTACTTAAGTCACGAAAATGCTGATTTGGTTTTTCTCCAAGAAACGCATCTAAATGCCAAGGAGACACTGAAGCTCAATGTTAAACCTTACATGGTGGCCGCCTACTCTCCCGCTATAGCGAAGAGATGTGGGGTAGCCATCTTGATTAGGAAATCCTTACAAGCCACTGTTATAGATAGCAGTTCTGATACTGAGGGTCGGTGGTCCCGAGTCCACCTTAAAGTAGGTAATCTTGAACTGACATGTATATGTTTATATGCTCCTAATGTGGATGATCCTATTTCTTTGCTAACCTTGCCCAGGTTGCACAAGCTTCTGCCAATACTTCGTTAGTAATAGGAGGCGACTTTAACCAGGTGGTTGATCCATTGGTAGATAGGCGACCACCCAGAACGAGTGGTCCCACCAAGAGTCACCTCACGCTAGCGTCTTTGATTAAAGATCTAGCTTTAGTAGACCTGTGGAGGCTGCTACACCCTTCGGACTTAGAATTCACGTTTTTCTCCCCCCCACATCAGTCACAATCTAGGATAGATTTTTTCCTCGTATCCAAAGCATTAATCTCCAGCACGGATACAGCTAAGATACACTCTCTGCACATCTCAGACCATGCTGCTATTTCCTTCCTTTTGAACACTAGTGCACAGAGGGATAATCCACGGGCTTGGTATTTTGATCGGACCCTGCTTGAACAGCAGGATTTTCAGACTGACATACGGGCTGCCATACAAGATTACTTCCACTTTAATTCACCCCATGATACAATGAACTGGGCATGGTGGGAGGGCTTTAAAGCGTCTATCCGTGCAACCATCACTAGCTATCAAATCCGTTTAGGGAAGCAGCGTAAACGGCAACTCTTAGCACTAGAGCAGCAGATCAAGGCCGGTGAACGTGTTCTTACCTCTCGTGCTGACCCAGGTGTGTTGATTCGCTTGCAACGCTTGCGTTTCCAATATAACTCGCTCTTAACGACTGCAGCGGCCAAAAATATTGAACTACAGCAAGGGACGTACTATCGGGAAAGCAATCGTGCCGGTAAACTCTTAGCTAACGCTCTGAAAGGTCAAAAAGAAGCCAAACGCGTAGCGGCCCTGCATAGTCCAACGGGGAGGAATTTAGTCACAAATGATACAGAGATAGTAGAGCTTTTTCGGGATTTCTACACCCGCCTCTATCAATCAGAATGTGAATTTGACCCAGAGGCTTTTGACCGGCTATTAGCTGGTATACAACGACCGACCCTTTCTGTAGAGGACAAGGAGTCACTAGACCAGTCATTTACTCTTTCAGAAATTCAATTTGCACTCAAGCGATGTGCCTCGGGTCGGGCTGCCGGCCCAGATGGCCTCCCGGCAGAATTTTTCAAAACTTTCAGCGCTGATTTGGCCCCATTCCTACAACTCTATTTCTCTGCTTTGGCCAAAGATAGCTCCTTTACAGGATCTTTCTCGACGGCAAATGTTGTAGTCTTTGAGAAAGAGGGGAGAGACCCGATGCTGACTGCAAATTACCGTCCAATTTCCCTCCTTAATGCTGATTACAAGATATTTGCAACCATTCTGGCCACTAGATTATCCGATAAAATGCCTGCTCTAATTCACCCAGACCAATGTGGTTTCATACCTGGTAGGTCCACTGCTGATAATGCCAGGACCTTGTGTCATATACTAGCTGCAGCAGCGCATCATGATCAACCCCTCGTCGGCCTCTCTCTTGATGCCGAAAAGGCATTTGACCGATTAGAATGGCCCTTTCTATATGCGGTTCTCCGCTGGTATGGGTTTGGGGAAGGCTTTCTCCGATACCTTCAAACTCTGTATGCACATCCGACAGCCACTATTTCTGCCAATGCCACAAAGTCTCAACCGTTCAATCTTCACAGAGGCACTCGGCAAGGATGTCCCTTATCTCCTCTGCTCTTTGATCTAGCACTTGAACCCCTAGCCCTCCTCATCCGACAGGCCACAGATATCCATGGAGCCCCCTTTCAACATAGAGATATTAAAATTTCTGCATATGCAGATGATCTCATGCTTTTTGTATCCTTGGACTCCGTCCCTGCTGTTTTAAACAAGATTGATAGCTATTCCCTACTCTCGGGATACAAGATTAACTGGACTAAATCTGTTGCCTTCCCTTTGAATCATCGAGTCCATGCTGCAGACATGCAGGCTTTCCCCTTTGTATGGCAGCCCCGTATGGTCAAATACCTGGGGGTTCATTATTGTTATCCATTAGAAGATACTCTTAGCCATAATGCTAAAGAGCTAATCTCCAAAGCGCGCGATCTTACCAACCGGTGGTCTCCTTTAGCACTCACATGGTGGGGCCGACTGGAAACAATCAAAATGATGATGGTTCCCAAAATAAATTACATCCTAGAAATGCTACCATGCCTCCTGCCTGCACACATCTACAAAGATATAGAAGGTCTCCTGATTCGTTATTTATGGCATGGCAAACCACCAAGGATAGCTAAGCGTAAGTTACAGGCGGACAAAGAAAATGGAGGGGTCCGGTTCCCAGATTTTCTTAAATATCATAAGGCTTTCCTCCTTAAACAGGGTGCCCGTTGGTTAGACCCCCGGTAGAAGGTAGACCAGTTTGGCTCGACATTGAGGAGGAACTCTGTAGGCCAATTCCTCTTACCCACCTTTCCCGGCATGACCTTCCAACTAGATTCCCACCATCCACCAATGGTTGTGGATACACTACTTGCCTTTAACACTTTCATTCAGTCTCAGGGACCACCACAGTGCCCGCCAACTAGACTCCCGCTATGGCATAACTTGAGCCTTCAAATACAAAATAAACCGATAGCATGGACCCCTGGTATTACAACGGGATATGGATGCCTTACCAATTGATTGCCAGAGAGCGCTGGAAAACTTTTAAAGAATTGCAAGAGGAATTTGGTTTACTAGCAAGAAATTATTTCCAATGGGTGCAGCTTCAGCACTGCCTTAGGAGTGTTCGGATTCTTCCACTAACTGAAACCAATGATGAAGGTCTAGCAGAGATAATTCGCTCTATTGGGAGTCAATCTGGCGTAGCCTCTAACTTTTATAAAATGTTAAGCAATCATGAGAACAGTAGCATTCCCGCAGTCCAACAGACATGGGAACGGGAGCTACAAATCACACTAACTCCTGAGCAATGGAGCCTCTTCTGGAGTAAAGTTGTTCGGGTTTCCCGGTCAGCATCGATAACCCAGACACTTTTCTATTTTGCACATAGAAGTTTCTATACGCCTGTGAAGCTTGCCAAATGGAATGCCAATGTTAATGACAGGTGTTGGAATTGCCACGCCGCCACAGGCACACTAGCTCATATAATGTATGAATGTTCTACATTACAGCAATTCTGGAGTCGGGTCTGGGGCCGTATTCAACTCATTTTACAATTTCACGAGCCTCTCTCTTGGCGGATAGTGGGACTTCGCTCTGCGGCGGGGATCCCCTCTCTTCCAAAGTCGGGCCGCTTTTTGCTAAATTTATTGATGGGTATAGCTATATCTTTAATCACGAAACACTGGAAAAATAGCTCCCATCTAAGTCCCCATGAGTGGTGGAATCTTGTATGTTTATATAGTAAATATGAACAGATACCACGCCGAATGGCTCCCCACGCCCAAACCTTGCATCATGTTTCTAAATGGAATTTGCTCAATGAATTATGTGCAAACTGCCAAATGCTCTCATCTAACTGTTTAACTCCATTTATCATGTACACTCATTTATTATGATCTTCACTCGCTCTATACTGGTTTACAAAGAATGAGAACTAATCATTGATTACCCGAACGTTGTATTCCTTTCCTAGAGAAGAAGCATGGGGGTGGGGGGAAATATGGGGTTGCTTTTATATGTATGGTTTTGTATTTGTATCTTTCTGTATGTCTTTTACTTTGGTTGTGTTATAAAAGGAAAATAAAATATTAAAAAAAAAAAGAAAAGACATGTTTGAAAGTTACTGATAAGAGAAAGTACATTTGCAGAAAAATATTGAGGAGTGCTGACAGATGAGTTACAGAACCTTGCTCATCTGCACGCACAAATGGTCCCATAACCTTGAAAGTGTGAAAGTAACAAGTTGATGAACTGACCATTGTAATTGGGACTAGAAGGGGGGCAGGCAGGTGTCATGCCCACAGAAGCCCACAGAAGGAACATAATTGGAGAAACTTATCAGTACCGGGACCAATAGAAGGGCTACGGGAGGTACGGGAGAGTACCGGGACCAATGAAATGTTTTTCTATACCTAGAATGGAACAGAAGTCTATAAAAGTTGTTGTAATGCTTGAAAACTTTGCTCAGCCATTTTGAAATTGCCTTGCTTGAGACTTGTGCACAAATAAATGATTTGGACCTTCTGAACAGACTCCTGGTATCATTGGTTTGTCTGCGCTTTGCTGCTACATATTCCTTGGTGCGTTGGCCGGGAAGTTGTGGAATCAAAGTGTATATAGGGCAATATACCACGACTTTCCGCCTCTATAGGCTTGGTCCTGCCGGGATCGCGCCCTTCCGACGAGGGCCGCTCCCTGGCGCCACCGGTCCCTTGTATCGGAGGGAGCTGGTCGGACCTCGGCGGGTGCCGGGCCCGGTCGGAGCCAACGCCTCGAACCCGAGTGAGGGGAGTCCGAGGTCCAACTCATGCGCCTGCTTGGGAAGTTTTGAGGACCGGATCCGGTGAGTATAGTTTTGATTTTGGGTCTAGACAGAAATAGAAAGAGCAGTACTGCCATTGGAATTTGGAATTTGTAATCTCGAGATATTGGGAATTGGTAAGAGAGCATGATCAACTCTCAAGGAAGAGCTGAGTAGCCTGGCATGGGAATTCGCTAGGTGAAACCCTCATCCTTTTTTGTAATTGGGAAAAAGACTAGTCAGAACAGATAGAAACGAATGCATTCTGGGATACGTTGCTAGCATGATTGTGTGAACGAAGTGTGAATGAGAGGTCTGGCAGCACGGACCAAGTGAAGGCGGACCCCTGATTAGCGCATTTCCTGACCGGGCGACCGCGTTCAGGTCGCGAAAAGGGGGAAGCGATTGTCGTCTTGTCTTGTTATTTGTATTCCCTATACGTTTCCAGGGCCGTGAGGACCCCTTACCCACGGTCCGCCCTCCTTTTCCCTCTGTCTGTTGTTGCGCGCACACATCGAAATGGGAGGGGCGGGGTCTACTAGAAACACTCCATTAGAATGTATGATCGCACATTTTAAAGAGGGATATTCAGGAGATTATGGTATTAAAATGACAGCAGCCCGTTTGCAGATTTTGTGTACTAGGGAGTGGCCCGATCTAGACCCCATCTGGCCCCGAGAGGGAACGTTCACCGTAGAGATTATCCAGTCAATACATCGTAGAGTGCGGGTAGCGCACCCAGATCAGTACCCCTATATAGATTCCTGGTTAAGTATTTGTGAAGATCCGCCCTCCTGGGCGCAGCGCTGTTATGAGGAACAGTGCAGAATAATGTTAGCTAAAACAGATTCTAGACAGAAAAAGGAACAGCCTAGAATGAAAGAGCAGGATAAGAAAGCCACGAAGAAACCCATCCTGGCAGATCCTGATTCCCCAGAAGTAGTCCTCAGGCAGCCCCGAACCCCAGGTCCAGTAAGAATAGCCCGGCGGCGTCCTGCCCCAGAACCCCAGAGACCGCCGGAGCCGAGGCGAGACCCAATCCCTGACCCCCCTCCTCCTGGAGGAGAGAAAGAGAAAGAATTAGTGGGAAGGAGAAGCGGAGGACGTAAAAAGTGAGTCAGAAACGGAGCTAGAAGAAGAAGGAGGGAATTCCCCAGAAGAAGAAGAAGAGGACAGTGTACAAATAATTGAGAAAGCCAGCGCTAGCGCTAGCAAGCCAGTGAAAGAAAAACCCAAAGCAAAACCAGTTGAGAAAAAGAAAGCGACTCCTGCAAAGACAACGACAATAACCCTCAGATCCCAGACCCAAATGACGCCTGGGACAGCCAAACTGTTTCCCTTAAGGCAAGTCCCGGGAGTGCCCGTAAAGAATGATAATGATGAAGTGGTAGCGGGACCCTTAACTTATGTGTATATCCCTTTCTCTACAACTGATTTATTAAATTGGAGGTCGCACTATGCCTCCTATACTAGCAAGCCCCAGGAGCTGACAGAATTAGTAACTAGTATTATGGAAACTCACCAACCCACTTGGCCGGATTGCCGTCAGCTCCTGACCACCCTATTCACTACAGAAGAACGAGCGAGAATTAGAAAAGCAGCTATTGAATGGATGGCAGAAAACCCTGCAGCTCCGGCGCAGGGGCAGAATATAATAGATCGTAGAGAAGCAGCTCAGAGAGAATTCCCGAATGAAGACCCCCAATGGGATCCAAATACAGATGAAGGATCCACAGCCCTAGCCCGTTTTCGCCAAGGCTTTTTACAAGGCCTGAAAAGGGGGGGCCAAAAAGCTATGAACCTTTCCAAAGTCGCAGGAGTTATCCAAGGAATAGATGAGAGCCCAGCAGATTATTATGAAAGATTAACTGAAGCCTACAGAATGTATACTCCCTATGATCCCGAGGCACCAGGAAGTTTATGCATGGTGAATTCTGCTTTTGTAAACCAGTCTCAACCAGACATTAGACGTAAATTACAGAAATTAGAAGGGTTTGCGGGCATGAATGCAACACAGTTATTGGAAGTCGCTCATAAAGTGTATGTGAATCGTGATACTGAAAGACAGAGAGAATGTGATAGAAAGATGAAGAAGAAAGCTGATTTTTTGGCTGCGGCCAAAGTGAAAAGAAAAGGGGAGGTGTCCCTAGTCGAAGGAGCAGAGGAAGAGGGCGGGGGTCAAGGCGGAGGCCGGACCCAGAGACTAGGCGTGAACCAATGCGCCTATTGCAGAGAGGAAGGACATTGGAGAGATACGTGCCCGCAACTCGAAGACGCCCAGCAAGATGACGACAACGATCATCAGTGGCGAGAAGAAAGACGAGGCCGTCCCCGAGGCCGAGGAGGAGCCAATCGAGAACAATTCCAGAGAGAGAGGGGAGGAGGAGCCATCCAAGCATTGGCCACACAAGCCCATGATGAGGATGACGTGGATTAGGACAGACCGGGCTCCAAGTTTGCTTTAGGTCTCCAGGAGCCTATGGTCGAAATACAAATAGGAGACCAATTTATGAACTTTATGGTTGATACTGGAGCAGAACATTCAGTAATAGACAAAAAGATAGCCCCATTCACCAGAAAGCAGTCACCATTATAGGAGCAACTGGTGCCAAAGCCACAAAGTCTTTTCTTCAAAACCGAATATGCAGTCTAGGAGGACAGCAAGTAACTCATCAATTCCTTTACATGCCCGAATGTCCAGTACCCCTACTGGGACGAGATATGCTAGCCAAGCTTCAAGCACAAATATCTTTCTCTGAACAAGGAGAAATGCAAATGACAGTAAATTCCCAAGCCAAGCCAGCAGGAGTAATGCTGCTGACAGTACCCCGAGAAGAAGAGTGGAGATACTACATTGATGATTCGATTCAAGATACCTATTTTGAACAAACTTTAAAGAATATTCATGCACCACTTGAAGTATGGGCAGAAGGCAGTCCCCCAGGCCTAGCCAAGCATATAGCACCAGTGATTGTAACCCTCAAGCCTAGTGCTACCCCAGTGCACGTCAAACAGTACCCTCTCCCAAGAGCCGCAATTGAAGGCATCCATCGCCACCTACAGAGATTGCTCGAGTATGGCCTACTAAAAGTATGCCAATCCCCATGGAACACCCCACTTTTGCCAGTAAAGAAACCTGAGACAGATGATTATCGCCCAGTGCAAGATTTGAGAAGAGTAAATGATGCAGTTGAAACTATACATCCAGTTGTGCCCAATCCTTACACTCTACTAGGATTGATACCCGCTGAAGCTACCCATTTCACTGTACTGGATCTAAAAGATGCATTCTTTTGCATAAGATTAGCCCCTGTAAGCCAAATATTGTTTGCATTTGAATGGCAGGACCCCATCTCTGGAAGAGGGGGCCAACTCACCTGGACAAGATTACCCCAAGGATTCAAGAATTCACCTACCATCTTTAGTGCTGCACTAAATCAAGACCTTTCAAGCTATCCAGTAGCCCCGGGGAAGAGAGTACTTCTCCAGTACGTGGATGATCTGTTGATAGCTGCCGTATCAGAAAGAGAATGTATCTTAGCCACCCAAGATCTCTTGCAGTTACTAAATGAAGCTGGATATAAAGTTTCCAGAGCCAAAGCACAACTATGCCAAACAGAAGTGAAATACTTGGGTTTTCGTATTACCCAAGGAAGCAGAAGATTAGGCAGAGAAAGAAAAGAAGCAGTATGCAGAATTCCAACTCCAACAACCAGAAAGCAGGTCAGAGCCTTTCTGGGAGCGGCAGGATATTGCCGAATCTGGATACCCAACTTTGCCCAAATTGCCAAACCACTGTATGAAGCCACAAAAGGAGAAGAAAAGTCACCCCTGGAGTGGGGACTTGAGCAGGACACAGCCTTCCAGAAGTTAAAAGAAGAATTGATGTCATCACCAGCACTTGGACTACCAGATGTCCACAAACCTTTCCACTTGTTTGTACATGAAGCACAGGGAAATGCCCTAGGCATGTTGACTCAGAAATTAGGAAATTGGGAGCGACCTGTAGCATACCTATCGAAACAATTGGACCCTGTGGCCAAAGGATGACCACCTTGCTTGAGAGCAGTTGCAGCTACAGCGTTACTAGTGAGTGAAGCAGACAAACTCACACTAGGACAGAACATACGAGTCACTGTGCCACATGCAGTCCTTGCCCTTATGGAACAGAAAGCGAATTATTGGCTCACCAATTCCCGAATGTTGAAGTACCAGAGCATGTTATGTGAAAACCCACAAATACAACTTGAAGTGAGCCATGCCTTGAATCCAGCTACCTTGATACCCATCAGTGAAGAACTCCCAGAACATGACTGTATCGAAGTCATGGAAACTGTGTTCTCTAGTCGACCTGACCTAACAGATGTGCCCATAGACAATCCCGACCAGATTTATTATGTTGATGGGAGCAGTCTCATCCTTGATGGACGACGCTGTGCTGGATATGCAGTCGTCACTCAACATGAAGTAATTGAATCATCAGCTCTAGCCTCAGGCACATCAGCCCAGAAAGCCGAATTGATAGCACTCACCAGAGCATTGTTGTTAGGAGAAAAACTTGTGCTAAATGTATATACAGATTCCAAATATGCCTTCACTACCTTGCATGCCCATGGAGCTCTCTACAAAGAAAGAGGACTCATCACATCCGGAGGAAAATCAGTCAAATATGGTCCCGAGATATTGATGTTACTTGATGCAGTCTGGGCCCCAACACGTGTAGCTGTCATGCATTGTAGAGGACATCAAGCAGGAAAAGGAGAAGTTGCTCGAGGAAATAGATTTGCAGATGCCTCAGCACGACAAGCAGCTATGACAGGACAGATTGCCCCACAAGCTATACCAATGCAAGCAGCATTGTTTCCAGTACCCTTGAATCTATGGACCCCACGATATACCACCAAAGAATTAGATTACTATTGTGACAAAGAAAATGGAGTATTGAAAGATGGATGGATTGAGCTGCCACCAGAAGAGGGCAGTCAACCTCCAGGACGAATAGTAATTCCTGAACTGTTAGGACCATCCTTTGTCAAAGCTTTCCACGAAGCTACCCACTATGGGAAGAGTGCTATGGAGAAAGCACTCAGACCACATTTCTACATCCCTCTGATGACAACCATATCAGCCTCAGTAGCACGACAATGTCAAACTTGTGCCAAGAATAATGCCAAGCAAGGCCTTATTACAGCACCCCGAGTTCAGTCAAGAGGTGTGACCCCCATGCACAACCTCCAAGTTGATTTCACCGAAATGCCAAAAGCCAATGGATACCATTACCTACTAGTATTAGTTTGTACTTTCTCTGGGTGGGTAGAAGCCTTCCCAACCAGAACTGAGAAAGCCCGAGAAGTTACCAAAGCCTTAATGAGAGAGATTGTCCCCAGATTTGGAATTCCAGCAGTAATAGGGTCAGACAATGGACCCTCATTTGTCTCCCAAGTTACACAGCAGTTAGCAAAAGCTTTGCAGATACAGTGGAAGCTCCACACTGCATACAGACCCCAGAGTTCAGGGAAAGTTGAGCGAATGAATCGTACTTTGAAAGCCCAAATGTCTAAGCTTTGTCAGGAGACACACTTGAAATGGCCCCAAGTGCTCCCCATAGCTTTACTCAGAATACGCTCAGCCCCTGTAAAATCAACAAGGATTTTTCCCCCCTTTTGAAGATTTGTATGGTAAACCCCCACCAATAGTGCAGGGAGTCAAAGGAAATTTAGCCCAGATTGGTTCAGAAGTAACCAGACAAGAACTCCTAGCTCTTAGTTTTGTTCTGCAGACTCTCCATACGTGGATCCAAGACCAGTTGCCTATCAACTTGACGGAACCCTTGCATCCTTTCAAGCCTGGAACTTCGGTGTGGATCAAAGATTGGAAGAAGATACCGTTGGAACCCCATTGGAAGGGACCGTACACCGTCATCCTGTCTACCCCAACTGCAGTAAAGGTAGCCGAGATCGACGCCTGGATCCACCACAGCAGAGTCAAGCCCGCCGCCGATCCTGAACCAGAGCGGTGGACAGCAGAGGGGCACCCTGATGTACCCTTGCGGGTTACTCTGAGACGGCAACCAGCAGCATAGACACTTCATCACAAGTGCTTTGCAGTAGCCAAGTCTTTCGAAGAGGATTGCTGTTTTCCATGCAGCAACAGTTTTTGTTTCAACGAACCCAATTTGTGTGTGATTTGACACACTACTTTGAGACTACATTGACTAAGCCAGACTTCACAAGCCAACTGAATTGCTAAGTTGGTTAATGTATGCTGGACATCTTGAGGATCTTCAATCAACACTCAGCACCCGTTAAATTGCTTTATTAGCAAACGGGACGAAGAATAATAGACCGTCGTGATCAAGATCAGCAAGCTGAGGATTCAGAAGAACTCCAATCAACATCAACATGTATCTTTGCTTCTGCTTTGCCTTGGTTGCCTTCTTTGGAGGTTTTGAACAGACTTATGCTCTACCTCCATGCACCGCTTGCATTACCTCTACTAGAACTGGACTGAAAGTAACTCAGACTTTGCTTTACCATTCTTACTATACCTGCAAGGGAACAATAACTCGGTGTATCTATAACACCACTGAACTAAATGTTTGCACTCATGGCAAAATCAAAGCATGCTATAATCCGCATCAGAATCCATCCTATTACACGTTGGAAATAAGATGGAAGGATGCAGATGGACCTATATTAGCTGCTACACCACCACTTAAGGACATTACTAAACCTGCTGTTTTGAATTTTGATGCATGTAATGCTATTAATAGAGATAGTCAGTCCACCTGTGGTACATGGGAGAAAGCGTATCGAAATGACCATAAGTATATGTGTCCAGAAGGTGCCACAAATTGGTGGAAGTGTACAGGTAAAACAGGATCAGGGTATAGTACTGCTACAGCGGCAGATTACTATTGCCCATATTGGGAATGTGTTTTCTATGCTACCTGGAACACTGGTATAACTGATGAGAAAATAGATAAGCGGATGGCTACTCTAACCAAGCCAACCACAAATGATAAATGTCAGAAAGATGCTTGCAACCCCTTACACTTGCGTGTACATAATCCCCATGCATGGAAACAAGGATATAAGTTTGGTTTGCGAATTGCTGGAGGGGGAACAGATCCAGGGACCATTGTGTATATTAGATTGAATACTCAAGCCCACAAGTCATCTAAATATCATATTCATAATACCTTTTATGAAGCTATGCATGTAAATAAGTTTGAGATCCCTCACCCTTCACAGAATTTGTTTCTAGAATTAGCCGGAGCAGTAGTATCTAGTCTTAAGATCACAGATTGTTATTTCTGTGGCGGAACCCAAATGGGAGATCAATGGCCCTGGGAAGCCCAAGAATTGAATTATTCCATGATTTACAATCAGACTGAATTACACAAGACTACCAGTGAATGGGTGTTAGCGCACTCAATCGTTGGACGTCTTTGCTTCGCCAGAACTGGACCCCAGTTCACCCAAAAGGTAGGACAGCTGGTCTGTCTTAGCCAGAAATACTATAATGCCACGACCAAAAAGACAGCATGGTGGTCAGGAATCAGACATCCTGAACCTCCTAACCCATTAGCTAGATTTCCTGAACTTGCAGGTCTATGGACTAACCTTGCCAAAGTCCAAGCCTGGCAAGCCCCACCTGGCCTATATTGGATCTGTGGAAACCGAGCATCGCATATGCACAACTCCCACCACAATGGGGAGGAGCATGTGTCTTAGGAACCATCAGACCTTCTTTCTTCCTGTTAAACACTGAACATGGAGAACAGTTAGGATACCCTGTATACACTACCCACAAACACAAAGGAGCATCTAGACAGAAAAGAGAGGCCTTACAGATAGGCAAGTGGGAGAAGTGGCGAGGTGATGATTGGCCACCAGAAAGAATTATTGAGTATTATGGACCTGCCACTTGGAATGATGATGGTATGTATGGTTATCGTACCCCAATTTATATGATCAATCGTATTATTCGCTTACAAGCAGTAGTTGAAATAATAACCAATGAAACTAGTCATGCTCTCACGCTCTTAGCTAGACAAAGTACACAGATGCGCACTGCCATATATCAGAATCGCTTAGCACTTGATTACTTGCTAGCAGCTGAAGGAGGAGTATGTGGTAAACTGAATTTAACTAATTGCTGTTTGAAAATAGATGATAAAGGTCAAGTAGTTGAAGAAATTGCTAAAGATATGCAAAGACATGCTTATGTGCCAGTACAGACTTGGCACGCCTTGAAATTTCCTAATTGGTTTGCTAACCTTTTCTCTTGGCTGGGAGGATTTAAGACTTTCGTTATCTTAGTACTAATCCTTGTTGCTGTTGTCCTCTGCTTACCATGTTTAATCCCATGTTGTATGCGTTGCCTTCATAGTGCTATTGATAATACAGTAGAGCGGAAGACCGCAACTAGAATAATGGCTTTATACAAAGCTAGCCCTAATGGAACTAGTAAGAATCCTTTAATCAGGATGTGAATCCTCTAGAAAGTGATTTAATTCTCACACCTTATTAAGTAATAGGGTGAGATTAATCAAAGGGGGGAATGTGGCAGGTGCAGGCCTGTGACCCACGATGTCTGACATAGGCAGACCAGCATGGCTAGCTTGACCTGTAAATGAGGCCTGTGGAGAGGCATATAGGATTGCACATCCCCCAATATGCTGCTATTGTAAGAAAGAACTCAGTAGAAATATTGAATTAGCTTAGATAAGCAGAACTGCAGAATTAAGAAATGGAAAAATACAGAAAAGACATGTTTGAAAGTTACTGATAAGAGAAAGTACATTTGCAGAAAAATATTGAGGAGTGCTGACAGATGAGTTACAGAACCTTGCTCATCTGCACGCACAAATGGTCCCATAACCTTGAAAGTGTGAAAGTAACAAGTTGATGAACTGACCATTGTAATTGGGACTAGAAGGG
Organism: Ichthyophis bannanicus; assembly: GCA_033557465.1. Taxonomy (NCBI): domain Eukaryota; kingdom Metazoa; phylum Chordata; class Amphibia; order Gymnophiona; family Ichthyophiidae; genus Ichthyophis; species Ichthyophis bannanicus. The sequence continues at coordinate 10,248,298 of JAWIIG010000024.1, read as the reverse complement.
GGGCAGGCAGGTGTCATGCCCACAGAAGCCCACAGAAGGAACATAATTGGAGAAACTTATCAGTACCGGGACCAATAGAAGGGCTACGGGAGGTACGGGAGAGTACCGGGACCAATGAAATGTTTTTCTATACCTAGAATGGAACAGAAGTCTATAAAAGTTGTTGTAATGCTTGAAAACTTTGCTCAGCCATTTTTGAAATTGCCTTGCTTGAGACTTGTGCACAAATAAATGATTTGGACCTTCTGAACAGACTCCTGGTATCATTGGTTTGTCTGCGCTTTGCTGCTACAGTATCAAATGTCTATATAGATGTCCCTAGATAACATTTCAGAACCAAGATCTCTAATAGCATAATGGTTAGAGTAGTGGCTTAAGAGCAGAGTGGTCAGGGTTCTAATCCCATTGTGGGCCTTTGTGATGTAAGGCTAATCACAATTGTCCATCTTCTCTACACTCTCTAGATGTTTTAAGGTGAAAACAAGCACTTTCCTGATGCCTATTTGTACCTGGAGCAAGTATAAACATCTGTAAACGTCTTGCCAACATTTCTGAGATTGAACAGGGATGTGTAAGTACATTGCCACTCCCCGGACATGCCTCTGTCACACCCCTGTGCCTACTTGGATGCCCATTTGCACATCTTCAGACTTTTAAATCAAGACTAAACCTTTTAAAATGACCCTCTACATCTAGTAGGTCTGGGACTGATTGCATATATTTGATTTTGAACATGAGTAGGAGGCATTTAAAATGAACTTGTCGTTGAATTGGAAGCCATTGTAGTTTGTTACATAAGAACATAAGATATGCCATACTGGGTCAGACCAAGGTCCATCAAGACCAGTATTCTGTTTCCAATAGTGGCCAATCTAGGTCATATGTACCTAGCAGTTTCCCCAAGAGACACAAGTTCCACAATGCTTGTACTGGGTCAAGCATTGATATCTTCGGTCACTTCTTAATAATGGTTTATGGACCTTTCCTCCAGGAACTTGTCCAAGCCTTTTTTTAAACCCAGCTACACTAATAGCCTTTACTACATCCTCCGGTAACAAATTCCAGAGTTTGATTACACGTTGAGTGAAAAAATATTTTCTTTTATTAGTCTTAAATAGTTTACCCTGTAGCTTCATTGCATGTCCCCTAGTCTTTCTATATTCTGATAATGTAAACAATCGATCTACGTTTACCCGTTCCACTCCATTCATTAATTTATAGACTTCTATCATATCTCCCCTCAGCCGTCTCTTTTCCAGGTTGAAGAGCCCTAACCTTTTTAGCCTTTCTTCATAGGAGTATCCTTCCATCCCCTTTACCATTTTGGTGGCTCTTCTCTGAACCTTTTCTAAAATCGCTATATCCTTTTTAAGATACGGCGACCAGAATTGCACACAATATTCAAGGTGCGGTCTCACCATGGAACGATATAGAGGCATTATAATATCTTTTGTTTTATTTTCCATTCCTTTCCTTATCATACCTAGCATTCTATTTGCTCTCTTGGCCGCCGCTGCACACTGGGCCGAGGGTTTTAACATGGTATCCACAATGACGCCTAAATCGTTTTCCTGGGTGGTGGTTCCTAATGTGGAACCTTGCATCGTGTAACCATAGTTTGGGTTGTTCTTCCCTAGGTGCATAACCTTGCACTTGTCCACATTAAATTTCATCTGCCATTTTGATGCCCAGTCTTCCAATTTATCAAGATCCTCTTGCAATTTTTCACAATCCTCTTGGGTTTTAACAACTTTAAATAGTTTTGTGTCATCTGCAAATTTGATAACTTTGATAAATTTGATAAATGTGATAAATTTGCAGTTTTGTTCAGTGTTGAGATCCTGTAATCATATTTGTGGAGATCATATATCAAATAAGTTGTCACATTCTTTGCCAACTGCAGGGAATGCAGTGGTTGTTTAAGGAGCCCCATATATAGCTGTAATTATAACGATCTAACATTACAATAGTCTAAGAATGGTAGTACCAGTGCCTGTACTACAATCTGAGGATGTAGTAAAGGCTGTTAGTGTAACTGGGTTTAAAAAAGGTTTGGACAAGTTCCTGGAGGAAAGGTCCATAAACCATTATTAAGAAGGGACCCAGGATATCAATGCTTGACCCAGTACAAGCATTGCGGAACCTCTGTCTTTTGGGGAAACTGCTAGGTACGTATGACCTATATTGGCCACTGTTGGAAACAGGATACTGGGCTTGATGGACCTTGGTCTGACCCAGTATGGCATATCTTATGTTCTTATGGAAGTCGTGGTGAGGAAAAGTACAGGCTACACTAATTATTTTAGAAAAAGAGAAAACTGCAAAATATTAACTTTCTGTTATGAACCGGAGCAGACTATGAATTTCAATGTGACTCCATTCTCACTCACTCTCACATGCTGCACAAAGCAGCCAATTGATAGCCTTTGGTACCTTACAGATCAGCAGCTACTGAAAAGCCACTAGTAGACATAACACTGTCATTGTGAGTATTACCTATAAGGCCATGTTTACTAAATCACACTAATAACCACTAGTGTGGGACTCAGCATGCAGTATGCGTGCCACGCCAAAAAATTAGCAAAGGGCCCCATTCAAAAAAATACAGCACTAAGTAGTTAGCATGTGAATGGGCAGAAACAGGACAGGTAAGGGCGTAACCTGGGCATCACTATTAGTGCAAGCGTTTTGACCATGTCCAAACCACGATTGTTGGCATTCGCATGGGTGATGTTAGGTGTACCTGCATGCTGGGTTACTGCTGTGCCATGGGTTAGCAATGCATCAATGGCAGGAGGATGGACACACAAGTCCCCTGAAGTTTGCGCTGGCCTTCGTGGTGCTATTACAGCCAGACCACATACACCTCTGGTGCGCTTTACAAAACATATGCCGCACTGAGTGGTACAATGCCAGACACAAGAATTCTAGAATAGCATATGTCTCTACTGGACATGCATTTCAGATAGATGCACCCATATATAAGAGCCACAAAATCTGACTAGAAAAATGCAAGCACCTATGGGCATCATGTCTTCCCTTCCGTGGATTGCAGCCCTTAAACTCCCAAATACAGTTTTCAGCTTCTAGTGGTGAGCCCTATGCATGTGTAGAAGAAGAAGATAATTTTGTAGAGGATTTTTCACAGTATATAGCAGCATACACATCTAAAAGGCTGCTTAAAAAATTAGCTTACGTGTAAATGTACGTAAGGCACAACTGAGTGCATACTTGTATGTGATTTTAGGCATATTCAGAAGAGGAATTTGGGCAGAGTCACAATGTGCTCATATATTTAACATGCTAACACAAGCATGAGTAAATGTCCATGACTTCAGTTTTGGCCATTATTTCTAATGAATTTGTGCTAGTATTTTATAAAGACACATGGGGCATGTTTACTATAGTGCGCTATCCAGTAGCGTGGGTTTAACGTGTGGTAAAAGCATTGCACTAAAAAGTAGCATGGACCCCCGCACTAACCAGGCAGCGCAATGGAGCAGGGACTGGGTAGGTAGAGTTGAAAATTCACAGTGCAGGTATTATTAGCTTACAATAACCATGTTGCTGTCTTTAGCGCAGGTGCATTTAATGCCACCTCAGTGGGTGGCCTTAGGTGTGTCCACATGTCGGCTTGCATGATGCTGCATCTTTATGCCACACTAACTGCAGGGAGATAGATGCACACGCCCCCTGGAGTTAGCTGGTAAAACGGCACACACGTGTATTACCAGCACAGGCCTTAGTAAACAAGCCCGTAGGCACCTATGTGTCTTTATAAAATAGATTAGAAATAGGCACTTACCATATATTCCGGCTATTAAACAGCAATATCCCCATAGTGGTTGCTGTTGAACATCCAGGTTGTTCAAGCACTATTTGGATAGTGGCCAGCATTATCCGGTTGGCTACAATATTCAGCCATTATCTGGATAAATTGATAAGTTGTCGGATAGAACTTAGAAGAGCTTTTTTTAAGTACTACTACTACTAATCATTTGTATGGTACTACGAGGCATACATAGCGCTGTACAGAGACAAGTAAGAGACAGTCCCTGCTCATAAATCAAGACAGGCAACACAACTGGAGACTAGGATATATCTAGGGGAATGGTAAGGAAACACATAGAGGTGAACAGAAGACTAAGGGGATCAGGATCCAAATGCACTCTCAAAGAAGTGAGTTTTTAGTCTGGATTTGAAAAGGGCCACAGATGGAGCCTGACGTATCGACTCAGGAAGTTTGTTCCAGGCATAAGCAGCAGCAAGGTAGAAAGATCGAAATCTGGAGTTGGCAGAGGCAGAGAAGGGCACAGATAGAAGGGATATGCCAGAAGAGCAGAGTTCCTGAGGAGGAGTATAGGGAGAGAGAAGAGAAGAGAAGAGAAGAGAGGTAGTGATGAGCAGCCAAATGAAGGCACTTATAGATCAGTAGTAGAAGTTTGAACTAGATGCGGAAACAGATAGGGAGCCAATGAAGTGACTTGAGAAGAGGGGTGACATGAGCATAGCACATTGGCAGAAGATTATCCATGCAGCTGAGTACTGAACAGAATGAAGTGGGGAAGAGATGACTCAGAGGAAGACCAACGAAGAGGAGGTTGCAATAGACTAGACGAGAGGCGACTAGAGAATGGATAAGGGTCTTTGTAGTGTGTTCAGAAAGGAAGGGACAAATTGTGCCAATGTTATAGAAAAGGAGTCCCAGATGATCCCCAAGGTTGTAAGCCGAGGAAACAACAAGGAGGAATAGAGTAAGGAGAAAGGGCAGAGATGGGCTTAGGGGAAAAAGTAAGGAGCTCTCTTTTGGCCGTATTCAGTTTCAGATGGTGGTGAGACAACCAGGCACTAATATCAGATAAGCAGGCAGAGATCCAGGCCTGGATTTCCAGAGAGATTTCAGGTGCAGAGAGGTAGATCTCAGAGTCATCAGCATAGAGATGATACTGAAAACCATGGGAGGAGATGGGTGCACCAAGTGACTGAGTGTAGAGAGAGAAAAGGAGAGGTCCCAAGACAGAGACCTGGGGTACACTGACTAAATGGGGATAGCAGTAGAGGAGGACACCAGAGCATACACTAAAAATGCAGTGGGAGAGATAGGAAGAAAACCAGGACACGACAGAACCTCTAAATCCAAGCAAGGACAGGGCATCAAGGAGAAGGTGGTGATCAACAATGTCAAAAAGCAGCAGAAAGGTCAACAAGGATGAGTCCTTGGATTTGGTGAGGAACAAGTCATTGGAGACTTTGGCAAGAGCCGTCTCAGTGGAATGTAGTGGGTGAAAACCAGATTGCAGTGGATCCAGAAGGGACAAGGAGAGAAAGTCAAGACAGTGGCAGTAGTTTAGAAATAAAGGAGAAGAGAGAGATGGATTGATAATTAGAAGAACAGGTAGGATTCAGGGGATGGTTTCTTGAGGAGAGGTGTAAATATAACATGCTTGAAGACTGCAGTTATAGTTGCGGTAGAAAGCTATAGGTCGACGAATGGAAAGGGCAACAGTGGAGGAGATGGCGTTTAGTAGAAGGATGAGAATGGGATCAGAGGAGTGAGTAGTAAGTTTAGAGAAAGAGAGAAGATATATGGTTTCTTTCTCAGTGATCTTAGAAAAGGAGGAAAATGTGACAGAGGTTGGGGGAAAGACTAGGGAATAAAGAGGCATGGGGATGACCCCAGGGGGAACTCAAGAGTAATCTTGTGGACTCTGTCATGGAAGTAGTCAGCTAAAGTCTGGGCAGAAAGGGAAGGAGGGGGTCGGAGGCAGAGGTGCTTTGAGGAGAGAGTTGAGAGATGTGAAGACAGCAAGACTCAGAGGCAAGAATTAGCACTAAGTTATTCAGATACTTACTTAGATAGCGGCACCAAAAATTGCCACTATCTGGATACACCATGTCTCTACCCTAACTCTACCTCTGGAACTATCTGGTTAATGCTGCTAAATATCTGTCTCAGCAGCTTCTATTCGGGTAGCAGGCGCTGCTACCAAAATAACTACTTTTAAATCAGGCCTAAATATATATGTATATATTCATATACACAAACACTCAAATATAAAATATTTGGTCATGAAGGCCAAATCTTATAGAAAGGCACGTGTTTTGCAAAGTAATTCATAAAAATGTTTTTCAGACATGAAATGTAGTTATGCCAAACAGAAATCCAATAATTTTGATGTTCAATGCTTGCTACAAACATTTCACTTTGCTCTCAGTGCTTTGCTGCAGTAGGGATACAGCAAGCTAAATGCATGTCTAGATTTCACGGTTCTCGTTATTTGTCTGTCCTGAACTGCAGCAACTCAAGGCTTTTCAGGACAGAACTTGAACTGAATTAGCTCTATCCCAGCTGGACAAAAAAAAAGAAAATGGCCTGGTTAAAACATCAAGATCCCAGAAGAGATGATGCTGAAGTAAATTCAGTGGTTTTAGCCCATTAAACCACAATCCTGTGGACCTCACTGTACCCTTTTCATTGTCTTCTGCAGCTGCTTAAAAGATTTGTTAAGGATTATGGGACTCATCTGTTCTATCGTGTGGTTAGACCAGGGCTTCTCAGACCAGTCCTCAGGACATACCTAACCAGTCAGGTTTCAGGATAGCTGCAATGAATATGCATGAGACAGATTGGCATTTAATGGAGGCAATGTATGCAGATCTCTCATGCATATTCATTGCTACTAACCCGAAAACCTAAGGACTGGGTTGAGAACCCCTGGGCTAGACCCTTTACTAAGTGATGCAGAGCTACGGACCCTGACATTGGTTGTTTGGCTATGAGACCTTTAAGTTTGGGCCTTGCATGCATTTAGGTTAAAATTATGCAAACGGGACATATGTATATAGAATTAACCCAAATATTGTCATGACATTCTACTGGAGAAAATTATAGAATTAAGCATAAAGCACATTAGAACTATTTACAAAAGGTAAAAAAGGAGGAAACAAAGAACATTTTGTGCCAAGACATTTTAGAAACAAATTATTTTCCTTTTCCTATATTCCCACTTCCTCATGTTCCACTAGCTGAAAGTGGAATAATTAAAAAAGTGAAGAAATATATTACCTGCTGTGTCTGATAGCAGATAACACCCATCCAATATTAAAGCCACACATTTATCCTGATTACAATAATTGTTTGACACAGTCAATGCTTTTTTTGTCTTGCTTTCATCAAATGTGCTTTGCCTACAGATAAGGTAGGCAAAGAACATTTTTAACTTGCTCTTTCCTGCCTTGTGTAATGCCATTCCTCTGTGTTTGTTTCCAGCTGTAATACCTTTCTGCTGTTGACTTCCCTGCCTGGCTGCTCCCACTGATGCTGCCGAAGCTCCACCCCCTCGACCTGTCATCTGAGGTGACGTCAGGCTGCAGGCTATTTCCGCAGCCTCTGCTGCAGCGTTGGTGGCATGGTGGAGCGTGCTCCTTGAGGTGACTCCAGGGTTGATGCCAGCTTGCGTAGTTCCGTGTGTGTTTGTCCTTCTGCTAAATTCCCTCGGCACTAGTTCTCTTCCTGCAGCCTTCAAGTGCACTGCAGGAACTGCATTTTTACGCACGTTTCCCTTCTAACCACCTCCCTCCTTATGTCCTCGATTCCAGTTCTTTGGCATCACCGGTCCCCAGTCATGTTTCCATACCCTTTCTCACAGGAGTGTGGTCAGATAAGAGAAAACCTACTTTACTGCGTGCCTTCTTTCAGTCTTTTTAAAGAGGCTGTGGATACTGTTTACCGCAACCAGGGACTTAAGTTAGCATTGCTAAACTGTAGGGGTCTCTTAAGGCTAAATCTGACCTGATCTGTGATGTTATTACTACTTATAACTTGAATGTTCTCTGCTTGACAGAAAGACATGGCTTAAAGAAGACCCATACTTGCATCAATGTCTGCCACCTACTTATTCTGCTCTCTGCCCCAAGGACTTCCTGGCGAGGAGAAGGTATAGCCATTATCTTTAAGGACAGCCCCCCTTCCCCCTAGTTCAACTCCCCATAAATTCCTGGGCTGGCCCTGAGAAATTACTAGCCCAATTAGGTCCCCCCTTTTCCTTTCACATGCTCCTATGATACTGCTTGCCTTCACTTCAAGGACTCCATTGGGACACTATCCAAAAAGCCATTCTTGAGTTGACCGTCTCCTTCCCTAATCTTCTCATTCTGACAAATTTCAATATTCATTACAACATCCCTCCTAGAGCACAAGACAAATCCTCTCTTAGTTTTCTGGAAGACCATGACTTCCTACAATACATATCCTTCCCCACTCACTCAGCAGGCCATATGTTACATCTACTTATTGCGCAGCGTGACTTTGCCCTCTCTATCAAATTTTACCTCAGCCCCATTGCCTTGGACAGATCACTTACTCATTACTTTTGATATCTGGGACTCCAGAAGTACTCGCTGTTCTGAGGCTACTGGAGGCACCTAAAGCTCTCATCAGTGCCATATCACTTCAGCAACTCTAGCAGTTTTCCCTTCAGCATACATAATCTTCCCATCAGATTTCCACAAGTAGATATGTGGTCCTCTGTCCTGTCTCAGCAACTTGACCTCTTGGCTCCTGTGAGACCTCACTCCCGACCCCGTAAAAAGAAATTTCCTTGATATCACTCCAGTCTTCAACTATTCAAATTGCAGCTAAGGGCTGCTCAAAGACTGTGGCAGAAGATTAAATCACTGTCTGACCTAGCTATGTACAAAGAACACCATGCCCACTACAAGGCTCAAGTCCTCTCTGCAACCCCCCACACCCCCCATTATTCCTCATTTATACATGGATTCATGTACTCTTCCAGGGCTATCTTTGCAATTTATTTATTTATTTATGGTTCTTCTATACCGCACTATTCATCATCAGTGCGGTTTACATGTAACATAATTGTACAGTGTAGAAGGATCTACAATGGACTTACAGTAAACAAGGAATTTAAAACATGGTGAACAGGTAAACTATATACAGATAAACCATATACAGATTAGTAACAAAGGTATGTTGCAATTGCATCACAACTGTTGGCTCTAACATCCCCTTCTATTTGTCGATGCTCTGGCACTTCTCCTGAGACGCTAGCAGCCCACTTCTGTGATAAATCACTACAGCTCACCAGGACCTACCTCAGGCCAACCCATTTGTCTTCCCACACCTACAGAACCCCCTGCTTCTATTGTGTTGGCTCATAACTGGTCAGAATTTGCTCCACTCACAGAGACTTCTCTAACTCAAAATAGTTTTCTCCAGTAAAAAAACACCTGTGTCAAATCCTATCTCGTCTCAGTGGATCTCCAAAACTGCCTTAGGTCTTCTTCCTTTTGCACATGCTATCATCAATAGCTTTGTTACCAACCAATTCCCACTAGCACTGAAGAAAGCTATCGTATGCCTTATCCTCAAAGCCTCTAAGTTAGACTCCCTGGTCTCTGCTACTTATTGCCCCATATTGAATCTACAATTCCTCCCTAAACTTGCCAAGCATCTAGTTCTGTCACAACAGACCATATTGAACACTCTATGGCCTTTCATCCTCGGCAATCCAGATTCCACACACATCACAGCACAGAAACGATACGGATTGCCATTCTTAATGAATTTCACAGTGCCCTTGATATAGGAAAGTTCTCTTTAGCCATCTCCCTGGATTTATCAGCAGCATTTGATCTGACAGATCACAATCACCTACTTGCACGTCTTTTCAGTATTGGCCTTCGAGGAAAGGTTTTATCTTGGTTTCATTCCTATCTTACTGACTGTACATTTCAGGTCCACTTCAGTTATTTACTCTACCCCCTCCCTCTGTGGCAGTTGCTGTGCAGAGTGCCACAAGGCTCTATCTTGTCCCCTACTTTCCAATATTTTCCTTAGCCCTCTGGCCTCCCTTATTCTGTCAACAGGGTTTTCCGCATATTTCTAAGCTGACGATATCCTTTTTATTGCCCATTTTGACAGTTTCTCTCTTAATCTCTTTGCCATTAATGACTGTTTAGGGCAAGTGGCTGGATGGCTCCATGGCAATGCTTTAAGTTTAAACCCAAATAAAATGACCGCTACCCAGGGCCGGTGCTAGGGTTTCTTGCACCCTCCTGCAACTTATAAATCGGCAACCCTCCTCATTATTATTAACGTTGGCTGCACCTTAACCTCCTTTTTCCCAAAACTGCTTTGTTAACTCTTTTCAAGCGATAATAGAATTTCTCCTTCAAATCCAGTGTTGTAAGAAAATTGCAGCAAAAGAGCAAATGCATGACCAAAATAAAAATATTTAGCAGTAAATGCTTTGCATCATACAAACAGGCTGTGATAGTCAAAAAAAAAATCTGATTCTGGTCACCTCACTAATAACATAAACATTCTCTAGTGCCAGGCATATTGTGAACTAATATAAAACACTGCAAAAGTCACTGAAGATCTACAAGGCCGAATCTACCAAACCATACCAGCATACGCTTCCAAATGTCATGCAATAAGGGGCCTACCCAGAAAAAAAGCAGCACTATAAATACTGCAATGGGCACCAAAACATCGATACACCTATTTGAAAAGCTCTACAAGTCAAATTACTACGGTATAGATCCCTACATACAAACTCCATGTTAACAGAACACCTAGCCTTGGTCACACACTCAGAACACAGACCCTCACCAAGTACAGAATAAGTGACCACAACCTAAAGTAAAAATGAAAATATTTAGACAAAAATTAAACTGAAACCCCAAGAAACCAGACGCCGTATGCGGTGCCACACCAGATAAGAGATGCAGTTCCCCATGCTGTTTGAAATATAAAGATAGCGCAAAGTCCAATCACTAAATTGACAATAAAATTATTTTTCTACCTTTGTTGTCTGACAATTTTTGATCATGCTGGTCCCAATCTGAGGTTTATGTTTTCCTCTGTCTTCTCTTAGCTCTCTTTCTATGGTCTATAGTCCATCTGCAATTTCTTCTCTCTCCTTTTGCTTTCTTCATTTTCTTCCATCAGTCTTTTTCCAGTCCCAATAACCCTCCCCAGTATCAGCCCCCTTTACAGCCTCTCCTCCCAGTTCCTTACACTGTCAATCCCCTTGCATTCCCAGCAACACCACTGGTGAATATTCCCTTCCAGTCCCCCCTCCATCTCCACTGTCCAGCCTCTTCTAGTCCAAATAGCATCCAAGATATCAGCGAACTTCCAGTCCCAGTGCTCCCTCCCACGTCAGCTCCCTTTCCTCTGTCCTTCTGCATTCCAGTCCCATCCCCAGGTCTTCCAGTCTCTGCCTTCCCTCCAGCCCCCTCCTCCCACTCTTTTCCGCTCCCTTCCAACCCCCACCTTCCCCCTTGTCAGCTCTCTTCCAATCCCCCTCTTCCAGTCTCTGCCTTCCCTCCAGCCCCCTCTTCCCCCTCTTTTCCGCTCCCTTCCAACCCCCACCTTCCCCCTTGTCAGCTCTCTTCCAATCCCCCTCTTATTACCCAGCCACCTTCCAGCCCCATCCCCAAGTGTCAGCTCCCTTCTAGCCCCCCATGTCAACTCCCTTCCAGCCCCTTTCCTTCCTTTCCCTCCTGTTTCAGCTACCCTCCCTTCCCTCACTGATTTGTCCTTCAGAAAAGAAAGAAGCCGTGGGAACATTTCTCTTTCCCGTGGCTCTGCTATCTTTTAAACTGCTGGACTGCGGAGTCTCTAAAGGCAATAATAAGCATTTCCTGTTTCTTACGAGAAAACAGGAAATGCTTGTTACCGCTGGAAATACCACAGTTCAGCAGTTTAAAAGATAACAGAGCCATGGGAACAGAGAAATGCTCCGATGACTATTTCTTTTCTGAAGTGATGGGTGATGGGTGGCGGGTGGCTAGTGATGGCGCCCCCGTCGCTGGGCCCTCCTGCCACGCTTACTGGATAGCATTGGCCTTGCCGCTACCTGGATAACTGGGACAACTTCCTCACCTCAAATTAACCCCTTATGAGTAACACCATTTCATAATTTTATATTTTTATGTTTTTGATTTTATTGTAAACTGCATAGCTTGAGTACAGATCTGCGGTATATCAAATAAATACAACCATAACCTTTTTTCATGTACCTAGACATCCTTATTCACTCGGAACTCTCCTTTTCTACACAACTTAACCAACTGGCTAAATCAACCTTTGCTACTCTCCGCCATTTACGAGTTCTCCGCCCCCTCCTAGATCCAGCAATGCAAACAACCCTATTTATCAGCACAGTTATTGAATAGCTCGACTATTGTATTACTATCTATTCTGGTCTCCCTGCATATATCAATTAAAGAAACTTCAAACTATCCAGAACACAGACATACGCATTCTCTCATCAGCAGGGAAATTCGATCATATCACCCCCTTATTCATACAGCACCATTGGCACCCAGCCTCCTTTTGAATTCACTTTAAGATTCCTTCCCTAGCCCATCGTGCCTTGGATAATGAAGCCCCAGAGTACCTTTCCACTCTCGTAACTTTTTATGTCCCACCTCGTTGCCTCTGCTCACTCCATTTATTTTTATTTTATTTTTATTTAACATTTCTTATATACCGCCTTTCATGGCGGTTTACATTGAACAAACTGAAATTACATTGAACAGGGCATTATAACTTGGAGATAACTATTTTTTTACAGGGAACATGGGCTATGGAGGGTTAAGTGGCTTGCCCAAGACAAGGAGCACCTGTGGGACTAGAAACCCCAGTCCTTCCGGTCCAAGATTGCTGTCCTCTAGTGGGATTTGAACCCCCGACCTTCCGGCCTGAAGTACCTTGCCCCAACCACTAGGCCACTCCTCCACTCCAATGGTAACCAGTTAGTGACTCCCTCCCCATCACTCCTCCACTCCATGGTAACCAGTTAGTGACTCCCTCCCCATCTAGAGCCCAACTGTTCCTGGAGGAAAGGTCCATAAACCATTATTAAGAAGGGACCCAGGATATCAATGCTTGACCCAATACAAGCATTGTGGAACCTGTGTCTTTTGGGGAAACTGCTAGGTACGTATGACCTAGATTGGCCACTGTTGGAAACAGGATACTGGGCTTGATGGGCCTTGGTCTGACCCAGTATGGCATATCTTATGTTCTTATGTTCTTAGAGTATCTGGGGAGGTGACCACACCAGGCAACAGCAGCTAGAGTGGCATAACAGGCTGGGGTCATCTGAGGGTATAAGAACATAAAAAATGCCATACCGGGTCAGACCAAAGGTCCATCAAGCCCAATATCCTGTTTCCAATAGTAGCCAATCAAGGTCACAAGTACCTGTCAGGTTTCCAGAAGGTGCACAGATTCTGCACTGCTTATCCCAGGGTAAGCAGTGGATTTCCCCAGTCCATTTTAATAATAGCTTATGGTCCTTTCCTCCATTTTAATAATAGCTTATGGTCCTTTCCTCTTTCTTTAAAACCCAGCTAAACTAGCAGCTTTTACTACATCCTCCACAGTGGCATAAGTTACAACGAGGGCCCCCCAAGCAAAGTTTTGCTGAGGGCCCCTCATTGTCACAGTGGCACCCCCTCCATGCAGCCCTCCTTCGTGTGACGGCCCCATCCCATGCGACCCTCCCCATTCCCCTATTTGGTAGCAGCGGACCTTGGTCTGACCCAGTATGGCATATCTTATGTTCTTAACTGGAATCCACAAGGAATTTAGCTTTCTTCTGCGTGGCACCATCCCTCTGGAATAGTCTCCCCATGGATATCCATTTTGAAGCCAATTACAAAAAAATTCAAGACCCTATTAAAAACTCATTTTTTTGAGCAGGCTTTTGGAACGGGGGTGTCCAGGGATATTCAACTGGCCTGTCCAGTATACCTTTAATTTCTTCTAATTTAGCATTGTTTAGACACCAAGTGCCCTATTTCTACCTTTTACCTAGTCTACGTGTTGTTTTCCTGTAATTATTAGCGTTCCTTTCTATTTCTTTTGATTGTAAATTGTTCTGAATACCTTAATCAAAGATTGTATATCAAATGCAATAAATGAGAAACAATAAGATAATAACATTTAACTGTAGCCATAGCCTGTGTAGAGCCAGATACTCCCTGCCATTTCTAGGCAGCTGGCACTAGGGGCACATTGGAGGGAGATTCTTAGAACCGAATCCCATCACCACCACTGATTCACCGCACAACCTTGAAAAACTTATACAAAGGAGAGCCGTCACTCACTTAGACTTAGCTGCAGAAGGGAACAGGCAACAGGAACCAAAATATAACAAACACATATATATGTGTTGAGAAGACACCCAAATTTATACATTCTTCAGAGCAGGTATAAATTGTGCATCAGCATGAGCGTGCTATTGGAGCAGGTTCTGGGAAACTACTTAAGAAAAACACATAGGCTTCTATGTTGCTCTTATAACATGAGCTTAAAATAGGAGCCTCTTTGGACTGTTCACTTATGAACTTACTCCCTTAGAGTATGAGTTGGTAACACTCTGTAGCGTAAATTCTAACCAAGGAGGCCCTGTGATGCAAGGGGAGCCCAGAGAAAAAGGGGGCCATTTATATCTATTCCCATATCTTCTAAAGTGGATTCTCCTCTACTCTGAGGGCCTTCAATTTGAATTTCTGACATTGGTATCAGGTGGTCCATTAACACACGGATGTTAAATATTTTAGTTGTTTGAAGCAAAATCTCATTCTGCAAACCAAAGACCTCATGTTTATTTATTTTTATTAATTTATTTAATGCTTTTATATACTGTGCTCTTTAAAATCAGTGCAATTTACAGATAACATTTTGTACAGAGTAGGAAGAGCCTGCTCGGCACGTAAATCGAACGGGTAGAACAACTTGGATTCAGAACAGAGTAACTATATACAGGCTATTTACAGTCTAGACAGGAAGTAATACAGGCTATTCACAGTCAAGACAGGAAATCACTATGCAGTTGTCCTAAAAAGTTATTGCCTGAGGGGCAGGGATGCCAAAATGGCACACAATCAGATAAAACAGGGTAAATGCTTCCTATGAGTTTTTACTTTACAAGGCAATCTGTTGTCTTCAATGCAGTAACCAACAAACGTGTAAGAAGAAACAAACATAGAAATATGACAACAAAAAAACACCACATGGCCTATCTAGTCTGTGCTTCCATATCAACAACTACAACAGCCCCCTTTTTTCCTTTAGAGATCCTCTGTGTTTGTCCCATGCTTTTTTGAATTCAGTTACTATCCTCATCTCTACCACCTCCACTGGGAGACTATTCCACGGATCCACCACTCTTTCCGTAAAGAAATATTTCCGCAAGTCACTCCTGAATCTATCCCCCTTCACCCTCACCCCATGTCCCCTCGTAGCAGAACTTGCTTTCAATTGAAAGAGGCTCTCCCCCTGAACATTTATGCCACGGAGGTATGTAAACATCTCAATTATATCACCCCTATCCCGCCCTTCCTCTAAGGTGTACATATTAAGATCCTTAAGTCTCCTTTATAATGAAGACCACTAACCATTTTAGTAGCCACCCTCTGCACCGACTCCATCCTGTTCACATCCTTTTGAAGGTGCAGTCTCCAGAATTGCACACTATACTCCAAATGAGGTCGCACCAAAGACTTATACAGAGGCACTATCACCTTCTTTTTTCTGCTAGCCATTCCTCTCCGTATGCACACAAACATCCTTCTAGCTTTTGCCATCGCCTTTTCTACCTGTTTAGCTACTTTAAGATCATCAGACACAACCATGCCCAGGTCCTGCTCTTCTTTAGTGGACAAAAGTACTTCACCCCCTATACTATATTGCTCCCTTGGATTGCTGCAGCCCAAATGCATGACCTTCATTTTTTTTTTTTAACATTAAATCCCAGCTGCCAAATTTTAGGCCATTCTTCAAGCTTAGCTAGATCCCTCCTCATGTTATCTACACCTTCATGGGTGTCTACTCTATTGCAGATTTTGGTATCATCCGCAAAAAGGCAAACCTTACCCGATAGTCCTTCCGCTATATCACTAACAAAGATGTTAAAAGAATCTGACCAAGGACAGATCCCTGGGGCACACCACTGGTAACATCCTTCTCCTCAGAGTGAGCCCCATTTACCTGTACTCTTTGTCGCCTCCCACCCAACCGATTTCTAACCCAAGCAGTAACTTTAGGATCCATCCCTAGGGTGCTCAGTTTGTTTATAAGTCGCCTGTGAGGAATAGTATCAAAGGCTTTACTGAAATCTAAATACACCACATCTAGGGATCTCAAAGAAATCAATCAGATTTGTCTGACAAGACCTGCCTCTGATGAATCCATGCTGCCTCGGATCCTGTAATCCGCTGGACTCCAGAAACCTCACTATTTTGTATTTCAGCAGCGTTTCCAATAATTTACTCATCACCGAAGTTAAACTAATCGGCCTGTAGTTTTCAACCACATCCTTACTTACGCTTTTGTGTAAAGGCACCACATGAGCCTCTCTCCAGTCCTTTGACACCACTCCCGACTCCAATGAGGCATTGAAAAGGTCAGTCAGTGGAGCTGCTAGAACGTCACCAAGTTCCCTCAGTATTCTAGGGTGAATCCCACCCAGTCCCATCGCTTTGTCTACTTTAAGTTGAGCTGGTTTCTCACAAACACAGTCTTCTGAAAATTGTTCAAGATGTCCATCGCTTCTGTTCCTGTTTGTGGGTGTTTTCTGAGGTCCTGCTCCTGGTTCTTCATCTGTGAACACAGAACAGAAATATTTGTTAAGCAACTCCGCTTTATCTTCATCAGCTTCTACATATTCCTCCCCTTCACCCTTGAGTCTGACAATACCACTTTTGCCCTTCCTTTTCTCACTAACATATCTGAAAAATGTCTTATCCCCCATTTTATTGCATTGGCTATTTCCTCCTCTTTTTGAATCTTTGCTTTCCTGACTAATTTGCTAGCTTCTCTAAGTTTTTCCAAATATAGATGCCTGTCTTCCTCTCTCTGTGATCTCTTCTATTTCATGAAGGCCTCCCTCTTTTTCTTCACTTTTTCAGCTACCTCTTTTGAAAGCCATAGCGGTCTCCTTTTCCTTTTATCTTAATTTACCATTTTAACAAAAAGGTTGGTTGCCCTTAAAATATCTCCTTTCAGTTTTTCCCACTGTTTTTCTACATCCTCCAGCTGTTCCCATCCCACTAACAACTCCCTGAGGTATTGGCCCATCTTGGCAAAGTTAGTCTTCCTAAAGTCTAAGACCCTTGCCTTTGAATGGATTCTAACAGCCCTAGTCCTAATACTGAACCACACCATCTGGTGATCACTGGATGCAAAATGATCTCCTACTATAACACCAGAAACACTTTCACCATTGGTAAGCACCAAGTCCAGTATGGCCCCTTCACGTGTGGGGTCTGTTACCAATTGCTTGAATAGTTCTCCCTGTAGAGAATCCAGGATCTCTTTACTTCTAGATGATACTGCAGCAGGAATCTGCCAATCAACATCTGGCATATTGAAATCCCCTATCAGTAGCACTTCCCCTTTCCTAGCAATGCTGCGTATGTCTTCAATTAACTCTGTCCACCTCTTCCTCTTGTGAGGGAGGTCTATATATCACGCTAATGCAGACAGATTTCTCTTTCCCTCTTTCTAGTTTAACCCACAATGCCGCCTCTCTCCCTTTTAAGCTCTGTAATTCCAAAGCTTTAATAGTATTTTTACATATAGTGCCACTCCTACTCTCCTTCTTCCTACCCTGTCCTTTCTGAATAAAGTATAGCCAGGTATAGTTACATTCCAGTCATGGTTTTCTGTGAACCATGTTTCTTTAACTGCCACTAAATCCAAGTCGGCCACTCCCACCAAAGCTTCAACATCAGGGATCTTATTCCCCATGCTACGGGCATTTATACACACCGCTTTCCATATGTTACCCCTGTTACCCATTTCCATAAAGGTATTTAATGCAACACTTACCTTGGGGCTTTTTTCACCCATCCCCAATGAATCTAGTTTAAAGCCCTCTTCAGTAGATTAGCCAGTCTACTACTGAAGACGCGTTGACCTTTCTTGGAAAGATGGATGCCGGGGGGGGGGGGGGCAGCATAGCGGCGATGAACTGTTGCTTCGCTGAGAGGACGGGAAGCCAATGCAACCCACTGGGCCTGCCATCCTAGACAATCGTCTTGTTCGCTTAATGGATGGCCCAGCCCTATCTGTACTTGCAGCTACAGGAAAAAGGGAGTGTGCAGGAGGAGGGAATATAAAGGAAGGTGAGCCGAAATGTCTTCCTACTGACTAGGGCTGGGCTTGGTTTCTCTTCTCCTAGGCTTGTCTCTAATGAAAGCAGTGGCACTGAGGCCCTAATGCTTGAGAAAATGGACTCAGATTGTGAGAATGAGAGCAAGATTGACTTCAAACGAGTGTAACACATTCCTAATGAGTGACACTTGGCATTTCTGAACATGTAAGTGGTGGATTGTGTAGAACTCCATGCCCATGAGGAGTTGATTAGGGTGCTGTCCTCTGAAAATCAATTTTTTTTGCAGAGAGATAGTTATGAACGCCAAGCATTAAGCACTATTGCCCCCTCAAGCAATCCTCAAAACAAGAAGTTAGCCAGGTGTTATATAGGACTCATACCAGGTATAAATGCTGACAGGTAAAAGTGTCATGATGTACTTCATATTTTAGAACAAGTATATGTATCTGAAGAATCTTGCAGGACACACCCCTTGCAAATCTATAGGTATAAGTAACACGTTTGCTAAAATTGCTACTTATGGAGGTAATTTCATTAAGGAATTTGACGTGTACGACAGTCTATGCAAGTAGAATCACCTTGCGCATAAAAGTATTCTCAGTGCAATTAAGCGTGTACTTGTTCAGGGGGGACTTTTGGTGGAACATGGGCAGAGCCACGCTTCACACATGTATTTTCTAAAACACATGCACTGGAACACACTTTTCTTGCTAACCTTTACACCTATTCGGGAAGAGGCATAATGTCCGTGGCTTCATCCCATTATACACTGGGATAAACTATCATGAAAATCAGGCCCTCATAATGCATATGACCATTTACAAATGCATCTTTTTTTACACTTCTCCGGGCTCCTCCTTTACTTGGGGACATGCTTTTGAAATAAACAAAATAAAAATAGCATAAGATTAGAATTTCAAAGAGATTTGGAAAAGGACAAATGTACTATAAAGCAGGTTGCAAAATGATTATTCGGGAATCAAAGTCTTTTGCACTGGTCCTACAGTACGTATAGCGAAGTTCTCATTCCTGTTTGCAGTCTATGTAGCATGAATACATACAAGCATAGAACAACTTTTGAAATGTATTGGGGGTGCTGAATAGGGATGTTCATTCATGAGTGTGAAAGTAGAGTTATGTCATAGCTGATAATATTCCTTGAGACTAGTGGATTTGCCCTCCTCCTAATAGGCAGAGAGAGAGCAAATTTGCTGGTGAAGATAGGAAGTGGATCTATATGCTATGGCCAAAGCTTTCTTTTCCTATAACTTAAAAAAAGTTCATTGTTAACTGAGATGATCTGATCTCCTTTGTTTCATTTATTGGCTGGTTCACCCTAAATTTGTTTGTCTTAACAAGCCTTTGCTTTGTCAAGGTAAGGTGAAATTAAGCCTTACTTGCTAATTGGATTTCCTTGAGAACCTCCAGTCCAGTCATCTGGATTTTTAACTCTCATCAGCAGCTTGGAGACTGAGCATGGCCCCCAGTTCCACCAGCCCCAGTAAACTATTGACAAAGCAGACTTAGAGGAGCAACACATAAAATGCAAAACCTTCTTTCTTCTTTCTATGTTTTTTTTTAAACACCCTATATCTACACTGTGATTAAGACCACCCTCCTCTTCAACAGAGGAGGAAGTAGTCCACTGACTTCCCGGGGCAGAGCTCCTCTACATAAGAACAAAAGAACATAAGAACATAAGATATGCCATACTGGGTCAGACCAAGGTCCATCAAGCCCAGTATTCTGTTTCCAACAGTGGCCAATCTAGGTCACATGTACCTAGCAGTTTCCCCAAGAGACACAAGTTCCACAATGCTTGTACTGGGTCAAGCATTGATATCTTTGGTCACTTCTTAATAATGGTTTATGGACCTTTCCTCCAGGAACTTGTCCAAACCTTTTTTAAACCCAGCTACACTAACAGCCTTTACTACATCCTCCGGTAACAAATTCCAGAGTTTGATTACATGTTGAGTGAAAAAATATTTTCTTTTATTAGTCTTTTTTTTTTTTAATTTTATTTTTATTGAATTATACAAATTATACATACAACAACAATATGCATATCAAAGAAATAGGGATGTCTTAATAGTTTACCCTGTAGCTTCACTGCATGTCCCCTAGTCTTTCTATATTCTGAAAATGTAAACAATCGATCTACATTTACCCGTTCCACTCCGTTCATTAATTTATAGACTTCTATCATATCTCCCCTCAGCCGTCTCTTTTCCAGGTTAAAGAGCCCTAACCTTTTTAGCCTTTCTTCATAGGAGTATCCTTCCATCCCCTTTACCATTTTGGTGGCTCTTCTCTGAACCTTTTCTAAAATCGCTATATCCTTTTTAAGATACGGCGACCAGAATTGCACACAATATTCAAGGTGCGGTCTCACCATGGAACGATATAGAGGCATTATAATATCTTTTGTTTTATTTTCCATTCCTTTCCTTATCATACCTAGCATTCTATTTGCTCTCTTGGCCGCCGCTGCACACTAGGCCAAGGGTTTTAACATGGTATCCACAATGACACCTAAATCGTTTTCCTGGGTGGTGGTTCCTAATGTGGAACCTTGCATCGTGTAACCATAGTTTGGGTTGTTCTTCCCTAGGTGCATAACCTTGCACTTGTCCACATTAAATTTCATCTGCCATTTTGATGCCCAGTCTTCCAATTTATCAAGATCCTCTTGCAATTTTTCACAATCCTCTTGGGTTTTAACAACTTTAAATAGTTTTGTGTCATCTGCAAATTTGATAATCTCACTCGTTATTCCACTTTCCAGGTCATTTATGAATATGTCAAAAAGCAGCGGACCCAGCACAGATCCCTGGGGTACACCACTATTCACCTTTCTCCATTGGGAAAATTGGCCATTTAGCCCTACCCTCTGCTTTCTATCTTTTAACCAGTTCCTGATCCACAATAGTACACTGCCTACTATCCCATGACTCTTTAGTTTTGCCAAAAGTCTCTGATGAGGGACCTTGTCAAAGGCTTTCTGAAAGTCCAGATACACAATATCAACCGACTCACCTTTGTCCACCTGTTTATTCACTCCTTCAAAAAAACATAACAGATTAGTAAGACAAGATCTTCCTTGTCTAAAGCCATGTTGGCTGTCTCCCATTAGGTTGTGACTATCTACATGCTGAGTAATTTTATTCTTTATGATGGTTTCTACCATTTTTCCTGGTAGTGACGTCAGGCTCACCGGTCTGTAGTTTCCCGGATCACCCCTGCTCCTCCAATCTTCAGGTATTAGAGATGATTTTAATGATAGTTCACAGATTACTGATAGCAGGTCTGCAATCTCATATTTCAGTTCTTTCAACACCCTTGGATGTATACCATCCAGCCCAGGTGATTTGCTACTCTTCAGTTTATCTAATAGTTGTAAGACATCTTCCCGATGTATCGATATTTCCTTCAATTCTTCCGCACCTTTAAATACCACTTCAGTCATGGGTAACATCCCTACATTTTCCTCAGTAAAGACAGAAGCAAAGAATTCATTCAGTCTCTCCGCTATCGCCTTGTCGCCTCTTAGTGCTCCTTTAACCCCTTTATCATCTAATGGACCAACTGACTCTCTCACAGTTTTTTTTGCTACGAATGTACTTGAAAAGGTCTTTATTTCGCGTTTTTGCTTCCGCAGCAAGCTTCTTCTCAAATTCTCTCTTTGCCTGCCTTATCAATGCCTTGCATTTGACTTGCCAGTGCTTGTGCTGTTTCCAGGTTTCGTCGTTTGGTTCTTTTTTCCATTTCCTGAAAGATGCTTTTTTGGCAACAACAGCCTCCCTGACCTCTAATGAACTTGGGAGTCCCAACCCCCTGAAACTACACCTTTGAAGCAACACACTGCCTTCTTCTTTCAAAGTATATATACAATGATCTCCGCTCCTTTTTCGCAAGCGGAGAACCTTCAAATACTCTGACTTAAGACGACCACTGAACTGTGATATTCAGATGACCTTCTCTTGACCCAGGATCGCTATTCCTGAAACAACTTGGGTGGGATTGGACTGGAGGTCCTCAAGGAAAGCCAGTTAGCAGGTAAGGCCTAATTTCACCTTCCTTATCGTCCCTCCAATCCAGTCCCGACATCTGGGATGTACCATAGCAGTACTACAATCAGTAGGGACCTGCAAGCCTGGCCTGAATGACTGAATCTCACATCCCCCCTTGCCTGCCCATCCAGACAATAATTCCTCACAAAAGGTAATTCTTCACAAAAGTATGCAAGGATGCCCAGGTGGACCCCCCCCCCCCCCCTACAGATAGTCACTGGAGGAGTCAGGTTAAAATCACGAAGCTGCTTATGCCCTAGTGGAATGCATCCATAGGCCCCATGTTACCTGTTTGCATCACAGAAGGTAGGCTGAAGAAAAGGCTTCTCGAACCCAGTGAGAGATAGAGGCCTTGGAAGCCGCTTCACCCTTTTGCGACCCCCCAAACAGAATAAACAAACGATTTGACTTTTGAAATGGTTCAGTTCTCTTCAAATAGCATCGCAATGCACAATGAACATCCAAGAGATGCAGACCTGGCTCTTGACGGGCCACGTCTGTGCCTGCAAGCACCGGTAATGTAACCAGCTGATATAAATGAAAAATGGAGAGTACCTTGGGCAGAAAGGAAGGAAACACCCATAATTCCACCTTCTCCTCTGAGACAGAAAGAATGGGTTTGTGACACGAATGTGCTTGCAACTCCGAATCAGTCATGCAAAACTTATCTCTACTATAAAAACGGTGTTCAACTTTAAATCCTTCAACGTATAGCCCCCAATGGCTCAAAAGTTCCTCGGTCAGCATTGACAATATGAACTTAAGATCCCATCAGTAAACCACCATCCGAACTGGAGGGTGCACTTGCTAGACCATCCTAAGAAATCAGACCACTTCTGGATGGGGTCCCAGGGAAACTCCCTGGACTCTACCTCGGTAACAGGCAAACTCCACCACCTGCACTTGCAGGGAACTACAGGACAGTCCTTTTCCCAGTCCTGCTTGCCAAACCAACCAAGATCTCCGGCACCTTTGCCAAGAGGGACTGGCAACCTTTGTCTTCTCACCACGCTTCGAAAATTCTCAAACTCAATATTTGACTTGTCCAGGCTATGGTATTTTCAATAACGTCATATGGATGCGAAAGTTGAACAGTGAAAAAGACAGACAGGAAGAAAATTGATGTCTTTGAATTATGGTACTGGCAACGAATACTGTGTATACTGTGGACTGCCTGAAGAACAAAACCAGTCAGTACTAGAGATCAAACCTAAGCTTTCCTTAGAAGCTCAGATGACAAGACTTCGACTTTCATACTTTGGACATAACATGCGATGAGCGAGATCATTGGAGAAAGATAATGTTTGGCAAGATAGAAGGTCACCTTAAAAGAGGAAGGCCGGCAATTGGATGGATTGATACAATAACAACATCTATGGACACCATTCTATCAACAATGAGCCGCTTGGCTGAAGACCAAACAGAGTTTAGGTCAGCTATCCAGAGGGTGACCAGGAGTCGACATAGACTTGAAGGCACTTAACAACAACATCAGATTTGTAGCTTAACATCAGATTTGTAGCTTACAATATTTTGCATTGGGTGCTTTCATACACTCAGATGATCAGCATAACCTGTAGGAAAGACCCAGCACAGCTAGGACCCATGCTGACTTATCACAACATTATAGTCAATATACACAAAGAATGTGACTGTTTCAGATGGGTGGCATATAATGAACACTTCTAAGACAAAATGGAGACCAGGCTCCACCTATCCTGGGGATCTGATGATTCCAATCTCTGGCTGTGGAAAATGTCATCCAGATTTGGCAGTCCATTTCAAAAAAGGACATCAGCATATAGCAGTTCAGCCTCCAGACTGTCTTCTATACAGCCTGATGTATGCTGGCATTTCAATAAAAATTCTTATCATTTTGAAACTGCAAGTTTAGGTTTGTCTGCTCTTACTACACTACACCACACCCAGAAACTCAATGTGGCAAGAAATTGCTGCATAAGAACCCTGCGCAGAGCAAACAATTAGGCTCTGTTCTCCAGGTCGCCAGTTCCTGTGAGTGTCACGATACCATGGTTAATTCAATACGCCAAGAAACAACAATGGCTTCACCCAAGGATTTTATATCCCATAAACCGGTCCCTTTGATGAACACTGTAGCCACATTCACACCTCCCAATACATTTGAAGGAATCATCTATGGTAAGTCTGATGGCAAACTGGCACTCTGCAGGCCCATTTATAGACCCCTCATTCAACCAGATGTACTTCTCACCATTATCAGTGGTCCCTAAAAGGAACCTGGAAAGTATTATCTCATCATCACCTACCAAATGGCTCATCCATCAGTGACTTCATTCCACCTGAGGAATGCTTTGTGTAATATTCTTCGTTGGACCAGGCACTTAGGATCATTCAAACCATGGAACTTGACGCATTCATAGTGAAGGCAGTCAGAATCAGCTTTCCCGACTACTACCCATAAATTTCCACCATTTCCCTTTATTGGGATTTATGTTTGATGATTTTTAAATGGAGTAATCAACAAACCCCTGGCTCTAATGGAGTAACTCTGGGTAGTTGTGCTTTCAGAATCAAATAGGGTGTATCCTCTTACACAGGCAATGCCTGTTAGAAGGGACCCAAAGACCTTTCTGGAGTGCCAGGAGAAGGCGGCATCAATTCTCACATAGTAGTACCACATGCCATTCACAGTATGGCATCGTAAGCAGTGTAGGCATGCCTGTCTCTGGAAAAAACAACTTTATTTATTTTTTTAATTTATTTATTTAGACAGTTTTGTATACCACCTTATCCTTCAATCAAAGTGGTCAACAAGACATTGGGAGGCATACATTCAACAGGAGGGGATACGATTCACATACGTAAAAGGCTATCTACTTATAGGTCTAAATGGAGATGGACGGTTGGGGCTAAGTGGTGAGGGTAGCTAGTGGGTCACTTAGGTGGTATCTAGTGCTTGGCAACTTAAGGTGGTTGCTCATAGGCCTCGGTGAAGAGATGGGTCTTGAGAGCTTTGTGGAAGTCCTTGGTATCATTTAGGGTCCTTAAGTCCATGGGGAGGGAGTTCCATAATGCAGGCGCCAGTAGCGAGGGAGCTCTCTTAGATGTTACTTGCTTAGTCTTGTGATAACCTGTGGGTAAGGTGATCCTGTTGTCATTGTTGGTTCTTCTAGGCCTGTTACTGACATCCTTGGTAAACTTTCAGTCCTGCGGCCCTTTAATTCTGTTGTACTGTGGGAGAGGCAATTCCTCTGTAGCAGCACTAGGCAGTACCCGTTGCCTTCTCCTTAGTTTAACCCTCTCCAGATCTTTGCTGTCTCATTTTGTTCCTTAATAGACTCTTGGAAAAATTCCAAGCAGGAAGTCCTAAGGCCAGTGATTCCTGCTTAGTTTCAAGGCCCCTACTGAAGTGACCCAAATGGGGAGGGAGGGGAAGGAACAGAACACCACTGGCTGACTTTTAGAGAAACCCTCCCTAAGGCCCTGGGGTCCCTAGAACTGCAGAACAGGAATGAGAACAAGCCTGCCCTGCCAGAACCTCTTCAGCCTTGCACCAGATATATCGCCCACATGCTAGAGACAGAGCAATACAGACAAGGTGAGCAGATTTGCTCTGTTGCCAATATTAGGAAGAGGGCTGATCTCACTAGTTTAGACTGGTCTCGCATGGCCGTAGAGGAATTCAGTTAGTTTGGAGCACTTGAAAACTGAAAGTGCCACCAAATAGCTTATATATGTGTATATTAATGAACTGATGCATGTGCAATTCAATTGTGCACTTAGAAAAGTTCTAGAATCCATGTGCACAAACCTAATAGGTACAATGAATGTACTGGGACCTGGGTGAACCCTCTTGGTGGCCAGTGGATTAGGGGTGGCTCCAGAACATACCCGATCAGATCAAAGGCCCATCAAGCTCAGTATCCTGTTTCCAATAGTGGCCAATCCAGCTCACAAGTACCTAGTAGAATCCCAAAAGGTAGAAAGATTCCATGCTGCTTATCCCAGAGGTAAGCAGTGGATTTTTCCACCCACTTTAATAATAGTTTATGGCCTTTTCCTCCAAGAACTTGTCCAAACCTTTTTTAAACCCAGTTACAGTAACAATTTTTATTACATTTTTCAGCAATGAATTCCAGAGCTTAATTATGTGAAAATAAATATGTCTCCTATCAGTCTTAAATATACTACTTTGTAGTTTCATTGTGTGTTGGAGTAGCCTAGTGGTTAGAGTACTGGCTTAGCAACCAAGAGACCAGGGTTTGATTCCCACTAGCACTCCTTGTGGCCTTGGGCAAGTCACTTAACCCTCTTTTGAAAGGCCTGGCATCTTCTTCTGGTTATACTGCCAAGAAACTCCAGGAGCTGCTGGGTCACCAGGAGTCTACATTGATTCAAAGGCACATATTGCATTTTCTATGTTTCCTAGTTTTTATACTCATTTTATACACCTTTATCATACCTAGAAAAGGGCAACACCATAAATATTGCTGTGAGCCCTACAAAATCCTGCATCTACCAGGACAATTGAACAAGCCAGATTACTACAGAGCCTTATATAGAAACTCGTTGCTAACATTACCTGGCCTCAGTCTCACATTTAGAACATAGTCTTCTTGCCAAAAATAGAAATATGTAGACAAAAATTCAAATGAACCCCCAAGAAGCCAGGTGCTGCATGCAGTACAACACCAGAGAAACAGAAAGAGATGCATATAAAGACAGCATGCTAATTAAAAAACTGACATATGCCAAACACTAAATGGAATATAATTTTTTTTCTACCTATGTTGTCTATTTTATTTTTCTACTGAACTGGTTCCAATCTTTTTTCCACATTCCTTGTGCCCATTTCTTTTCTCTACATGTCTTTGATGTTCATCTTTCCTTTATCTTTTTTCCTTTGCTCTCCTCTGCCTCCCTATCCACTCATATCCAGATTTTACTCTTCACTCTCCACTCCTAAGTCTCACACTTTTTACCTCTCACCTATCTACTTGCTTTCCATCTCCCATTCTTACCCCCTCTCTAGTGCTCCCATTGTCATCGCTGTCACTCTCCTTCTCCTGCTTTCTATATTCTCTCTACCATTACCCATCCCCTAGCTCCCTATTTCTACCCTCTATTCTCACTCTCTCAACCTTCATCTGTCATCCTCTGCCTTTGATCCCATCACTAGTCCTAGTCCCTTCTCTGTCATTCATCCCTCCCTGGCCCCCAGCCCATTCTTTTACCATCTCCTCAGCCACATTTCTACCCTCTCACTCCTTCTTCTGAGATCCATCCCTTTTCACATCTCTCACCCTCTCTCTAGTCCTCCCTGTGCCAACAACATGCTCGCATTTGCGTAGGGCCAGCCCTCTCTCTCCTTAGCCATCTATTCTCCAAGCTGAAAAGCCCTAAATTTTAAGCTTTTCCTCATAGAGGTATCCTTCCATCCACTTTATTTTGGTCACTCTTTGTACATTTTCTAATTCCACTGTAGCTATATTAGATGCAGCAACCAGAGGTGTACAGAATACTCAAGCTGTGGTCACACCATGGAGCGATACACAGGTATTATGGCATCCTTTGTTTATTCTCCATTCCTTTCCTTATAATTCCTAGCACTCTATTAACTTTCTTGGACGTTACTACATACTGAGCAGAGGATTTCAACATTTTTGTTTTGTTTTGTGGTTCCTGAGAGGTGGGAGAGTGACTCTTCTGCAAAGCCCTATGCTTCTACCCACTCAGTATCAGTTCAATCCCCTGCTGCCTTCCTCATAGAGATGGTAGAAGGGGAAATACATTTATAGTAACGTAACGCTGACATTCCAACTTCACTTCAAATTTTGAGGCAACATCAACAAATCCTTGCTGTGGCATAAATCCAAATTTGTGGCCTCCAAGCAAAATTTTCAGCGCCCCCCCCCCCCCCCCCCCAGTAACAGGGTGATGCTGTTTGAACTATGCCCTGCTCTCATTCTACAGAGCATTGCACAGTCCAAACTGTTACATGAACCATACAACCACAGAAAGATGATGAAAGCAGCCTGACAGCACTGAGCCAGGGTCCTGGGTCAGGAGAAAAGGTGCACAGGCCAGGGAAGATCATGGAGTCGTAAAGCAGAACAGAAAAACAGAAAGACTTCGCTTTGGGCACCTCAGCACATTTTGCTTGTCTTCAAACATTCATTGTTGTAGTTCACTTGAAGTTGTTTCTTTTCCAGAAAATCTTGGATTTGATGTAATGTGGTTGGTACATCCTTTCCTTTAAAGTTTTTTTTTTGCTGTTTGCTTTCCTTTCTCTTTTTTCAGCTGACAGTCTCTTCCTGCTCCTCCAGACTTCCAGCTCAGTTGGAATCTCGGCTAAAACTTTGTGCCAAGAGCCTTCATTTGCAATAACCAGGGGATTGTTTCCCCACTATGTTGTATTCCCTTCCACTTCACTTTATTCCAACCATTGCAGTGGCTGGAAGCCAGTCATTTGAGATTTTATTAGCTATTTCATTTAATTATACACCTCTCCAATGTAAATTTAAGGTGTAGTACAGGCAAAAACAACAATACAATAATTCTTGAAAATATCTTTAAAACAAAATATTCCAACCCCATACAAACAGATGATACATTAATATCCCCCTTCTCCCAATTTTCAGCAGTAAATTAACCTATGTTATCATGGCATCAGGAACGGCTGCTCAGCGTAGTACTGCTCTCTCTGTGAGTCTGAGCTGCGCAGGTGCCTGTGATCTTGTGAGACTGAGACTTCAGGATCTAGTCACTAGGTATCACCACTGTGCAATGACTAGGACTGCCGTCTCTCATACCCCTCTTATCCCCATCCCTAACAGCTCAGGGAGCAGATGGAAGAAGCTGGGAATAAAACCCTGATACCGTCACGTGGCACTGTAAATGCTACTGCTTAGCCACTGCCATGGCGGCAAAAGATGGCCGGACCGCTGAGGGACGCGCTTGCTGCTTATGCTACTGCAGAACAGCGTCGGAAAACATGAGAAAGAAAACTAAAGTTACTGCCAGGCTTCAGCTGTTGACTGCAGGCACATAGCAACAGAGGGGCCCACTTGTATATACCGTGCTATGCGCTCTCTGTGGTCACAACAGCAGACTCTAGAGCTCTAGATTCGTGGCTGTCAGCTTGGCAGAAAAAGAAGGCAAAGACAGTCTCCCTCCAAAATCTTGAGTTTAAATACCCGAAGGAGCCCATGCAAATCCTCCGCTGGGTGCACCCTAGATTGGGTAGCAAGCTAGAAAGATCCTTTGCGTTTATCCCCTTATATTGATAGGGCAGTACACCTCTGCGTGGGCACAAAAAAAATAATCCTCACCTTTGGTACAGGGACTCAATAAATGGCAAAACAATTCTGAA
Source organism: Ichthyophis bannanicus (assembly GCA_033557465.1). Classification (NCBI taxonomy): domain Eukaryota; kingdom Metazoa; phylum Chordata; class Amphibia; order Gymnophiona; family Ichthyophiidae; genus Ichthyophis; species Ichthyophis bannanicus. Next base: position 10,218,710 of record JAWIIG010000024.1, on the reverse strand, counting down.
AAATTCCTTTAAAACTAGCACAACTGAATTTTTTTTGCCCTGCATACCCTTAGTACTTAACTCACGAACTCAACACAAATTACACCCCCTCCCCTTCTTTAGAAAAAAGAAGCACAGTAGGTGGCGGGCAACATTGACCAGACCATATCTAAATATCAAAAGTACAGTAGGTAATGTGGGCATGGGAAAGACTTGTCCCATGCCAGTAAAGTTAAATGAACCTACTGTGGCCAAACTGAATACTTCCCCCATTTTTGAAGTCCCACCAGTCATTCTTTTACCCAGTCCCAGTTCATACTGTGGTGAAGACTCCCTTCCAGAGGAAATGGAGATAGGGGAAAATCCTGATAGAAGGGATGACACACACAGGATTTCCAAAACTGACTTGGAAAAAACACAGTTATTGGCTGAGCTGAAGACAAGCCCCAGCCCAGGGGAGGAGTTAGGCTTCAGCACTGATTGGGCACACCCAGGGGAACAACAGGGAGTGCCGGGAAATGAAGCCCTTTTTAAATCCTCAGACAGGATTGGCAGAGGAGGCAGCAAGGCTGGCAGAGGAGGCAGCAAGGCTGGCAAGGCAGGCAGCAAGGCTGACAAGGAGAGCAGCAAGAAACGAAGCAGACGAGAAGCAGCTTCCAGTGCACGTTGGTCTTCAGGAGGAACTTGGAATCAAAGGGGGAAAACGCTAGAACCCTGGGAGAAGGCAGAATCCTGGAACAGTAAGCCTTGGAGCCCAATATACTCTCAAGGAGATCCTTACTACATGGTAGAGCCTAGACGTGGGAAGGCTAGCCAACCCAGCTCTTGGAGAAAAGGTATTTTGGCTGGTGAGCAGTGCTATAAAAGCCAGGAACCAAAACAGGAAAGAAGTTTTTCTGAGAGAAATTCTCCTAGCAGAAGAACTAGCCATAAAACTCCTGAGTTTCTAAAGAGGAGAGAGTCCTGGAAGAAAGGTGCCTGTTCTTATGCCAACGTCTCTGATAAAGGTAAAGCTGAATTTCCTAATTTTAATGCCTTGCTGGAGAAACCCTTTTATTGTGCTGACCTCCCTAAGCCAAACTCTGCAACAGGAGCAGATAGTGAGTGGGGGAAGGGTGTGACCCTTACCAGAGACTATCAAGCAGCTAAAGAGCAGCTACAGGCTGAATTGCTTCTAAAAGAGTTTCAGCAATTTCTGGAGCTAAAGTCAGGGAAACATAAGAAACCTGATGAAGAGAACAATTGCCTTAGCCCAGATGAATGTATGCAGATAGATAATGATGTGCCTACCTTGAGTTATGATCCTTGTGCAATGGATTGCTCTTTATGTTTTAGAGAGTAACAGTGTAAAGAAGCATCTGGAGTTTGTATGAGAAGAATACAAAATGTTTGCTATACCTGTTGCCTAGCCGTGAAAGTTCACAAATTGTTTTCACCTTTTTCTGTAAAGCCACGCTGTGAGGAGAACAGCTGTTACTGTGAGGCTGCAATAATCCCAAACAACCACACGAGGCAAAGCTGAGTAGAAGCTACCGTGACTGTGTAAAGCTGAGTTAAAGCTATTTGATTTCAGTTGTTTTCCTGACCTCCTGATTTCACCTTTATGTTGAAAGTTGCACCTTTACGTTATGCACCTTTGAATTGTAATGCGTTGAAAATATCCCCACAACAAATACATTTCTTGCAAGCCTTATCATTCGAGTCACAACTACAACTTTCATCCCTAAAGAAAAAAAACAAGTGTACTATGAATCCCAGCATTCATAGGGATCAGTACCAACTTTATTCATAAGGGACATTATATAAGGCCACTCCTGCCTGTAAGCTCTAGGGCCCAGGCAGGAGCGTCGCAATACCCACCAGTCTCTTCCTCATTCTCACTTCCTGCACCCTGTCCACCTAGTCTCTCTCTCCCCTTAGCCTATCCTAACCATACTTACTCTCCAGTCAGTCCTCACCAGTCTCTTTCCCCTTCTCCCCTAACCCATCCACCCAACACATTTCCCTTCAGCTTGTCCCCATCTCTGTTCTCCTTTCTACATCTTTCTTCTCTCCTTTTCCTTTCCACGTCCTTCCTCTCTCCTTTTTCTTTCCCCTCTACTACACACACACTCTCTGCTGCATGTTTTCATTATTCCCCTTTTGAAGGGGCATAGTTTGACTTTTGATTTTTGGAGGTGGTCTGTTTAATCAGCTCTCTACCTGCTTGAGTCCCTACACCTCCTTTGCTTGTTCTGTCCCATACTTCCTCCTGACCCAGCCTTCTGTTTCAATCCATTTCCCCCTCAAGTATCTCCAGCCAGCTTCCCTGCTCCACAGGCTTGGTTCATTCCCATCTTCACCCTTCTTCGGCACTTCGCCACACTGGCAGGCTCAGCTTTTCTCTCAATTTGTGATTCCCCATCCCATGCAGGCTAATGTATAGTAACATATGTGACTAAATATTTACTATGTAAAAAATATGGATCAGATATGCAGTATGGGGTCAGTTTTCAAATAGTTTGTCGGGCTAACCTTTAGAGTTAGCCCAACAAACTTTCTAGTCTAAAATTACTCCCCTTCCTCCCTACTTTTGCCTAAATTTTGTCTAGGCATATCAGTAGCCACAAAAAATTTAGTCAAAGAAAAGGAAGCAACACTGATTAGCCATAGTTACCCAGCTAATTCTGGTCAGCCAAATTTACTCAGCTAACACAGATCAGTCAATTTTGCCCAGTCAGCTTTTTCAACTAGATATTTAGTATTCGGCCTGAATATCTGAATTTTGTCCACAAAAGGCCAACTGAATATCAGCCTCTACGTGGGTAATTATATAAAGGATTTTTTTGCACGTAAACCTTGTTTTATGTGCATAAATGACCTTTTATAAAGTACCCCATGGGTTCTGCATGCAAAAGTGCATGCAGTGACAAGAAAGCATGTACTCTTCATGCAACCCACGTGTAAGCATGTTTGGGGGCATAGCTTGGTGGAATGTGGGCAGAGTCAAGAAATACGCATGTAAGTTTATAAAATACGCTGGTATAGATGTATGTGACTGAATTTTAGCCATGAGTTTTGCAAGTTTTGTGAAACTATATTATAAACACATATAGGGACATGCTTACCAACATGCACTAGCCTTGAGGGTGGGATTTGCCATGCCATTAACACAGAGCCCTGATTTGAAAAGCTAAGTGGATAGAGTTCAACTGAGTGGAGACTGGGTGGGTTTATAGGCAGAACATGGGCGTCGATGGCGCATCATGGTTATCATGGAGATTTTGGTCACACGCTAACCGCGCATGCTGCCGTTAGAGCAGATGCTCTTAACGGCACCTCAAGGAGCGGCGGTAAGTGCACCTTTTTGCATGGTGTGTTGCATTAGCAACTTGCTACTAGCAAGGGGATGGACACACATGTCCCCTAAAGTTAGCGTGAGCCTCCATGCTAGTTTTGCACCACAAACACGTGTTACCAGCGCATCCTTTAGTAAAATAGCCTCAAAATAGGCATCTACTTGGCATTCACACATAGGTGATCTGTTATAAATTCACCCTCCACATGTTTTATTAGTAGATGTTCTAAATGCCATTCTATCAGATATATATACCATTTTGTCAGGTAATTAATGAGTTTAGTTGAGGGCCTCTTGTCTTTGTGCCCTCATACATACAGAAAAAAATTAAAAACTCACCTATTCAACTGCCACTATGGCCAGCTGTGAATCCAACAAGATGAAAAGAAACAAATAGCTGTTTGTCAAATGTAAATAGTTAAAGGATAATCGCTTCTGTACATATGAATGATACCTACTGAAGGGCTATATCTAGACCCTGCGATGTGTGCTGTGTATTACCCCTCTTCTTTCTATCGATGCCCCAATCTTCCTGTCTTGATTTTGTGACATATCCCAAAGACGTTAATCAAACCGCTTCTGATCGCTGGAAGTAGCGGTATATAAGTGTTTGCTAAATAAAATAAATAAATAAATAAATAAATACAATCCATTCTGTGTGAAAACCAGGACATGTACATAAGCATTACAATATGAAATAACCATGTACACATTGCAAATATGTTTTTGTCCATCCATGTTCTTAAATTTTAGCTTTCTGCATGCTAATAGCTGACCTCTTGCATCTTAAGAGACAATTAGGAAGTAGTAGACTGCATGGTACATTACACGGCACTGATCCTCTTATCACCGTTTATGAAATGGATCACTTTTCATTGAAATGTGCAGTTACACCATTGGACTTCCCTGACCCTACCACCATCCCGCCCCACAGGGTTCAAACAAACAAGCAAGAGCTCTCTTCTCAGCTAGGGGTCTGTCCATGCATTTCTCCACTGCCGAGTCTTACAAGGAATTGATTTCTTGGGTAATTATATGAAGGCAGCGAGGTTGCCTCTGGAATTAAAATGTGTAGTTCAGCCATTGACTGCAAAGGAGCTAACTGCTGTATGACTAGATTAAATTAAAAGGGGGGGAGGAGAATGCACTCACTCTATGGCAGATAGGTCCCCTGTGGTCTGCCGGGAGCAGGCATTAATGCTCTCAGTTCACATCGCAAGGTCTCCCCCTATACTGGTATTACCGGGTTTCATTGGACCTTTATCCTCCCTCACTACCTAGCAGAATTATTCTGTTAAATTTCTCTCTCTCTCTTTTTTAAATCATTTATCAACTTTCTTCGCTTTTCATTTTTAATTTCAGATCCCTCCTATATAGTCCAATTCCAATGTATTCAGTTTCCCCTTTACCATTGTTTGATTTCCCTTTCTTCATCCTGCTTTCCATTCTCAGTATTCATTTATCCTCTTATTCTGTTTCCTCCTTATCTTTAGCCCCTCACAGGCATTTAGTCTTATTCATTTTTTTTCTTTTCAGTGCTTTATTTCTATATTCTTCTGTTCCCTTATGCTTTTCCTGTCAGATTTTTTTTCTCAATCTTAACAATATACTTGTGTCACCTTAAGCAATCATTGTCACTCTTATTCTATTCCCAATGCCGTTTCATATGGTCATTCCATCGTCTCTGTATGTTACTTCCCAATTTTTTCTGCCATTCCTTTCTTTTATTACTTTTTTCTTCCTTATCTCATCTCCAAGATACTAAATTTTGCAGTCTTACTTTGCTGTTATGATGTTCCCTATCCACCTTTCTCTCCTTCGCTCTCATACAGTTTTTTATTTTCTCACATTCTCTCAATCTGTCAGCATTGCTAAAACACTTGTCCAGGTCAAACATTCTTGCCTGACAAACAGGTTTTTATTGATTGCTGGAAACCGACATCCCAGCAGTCACAGCAGCAGCACATCTGTGCTGTCTGGATCAATAACAAGCAGGCGTCTCTATGGTCTTCTCTCTCTCTCTTCTTAAGTAGAAACTTGAATGGACTGAGACTTCAGCCGTGTTTTGCTTCGGACATCACTGCCCCCCTACCTAGCCCCACATGATAGAGTAGCACAGAAAAATATCAATGAGAACAGAGCTTGCAGGAACAAAAAGCTTACACCAAATCTACAGCACAGACAAATTAACTTACCTATAGTCAATACCTAATCCATTCTCCGATGTATCACAGGCACCCAAAAAGAAAACAGAGCATTTTAAACAGAGTCAATGCCTTATTCTTCTATGATTAGGTCTATGAACACTTTTCCAGGTTTGTACAAGGCTATGGGGGCTATTTTAAAAGCCATACTTGCGATTTCCATGTGGAATGTCCAGCATTTCCATATGAAAATGGCATCCACCTGTAAATGAGGATTTACGAAGGGCTGACTTTACATGTGGATGTCATTACAACAATGTGTGCCTTAGAGTCAGTCCTGACTCCTGGCGACCCAGAAGCTCCTGGGTTTTCTTGGCAGTGTGACCAGAAGTAGATTGCCAGGCCTTTCTTCCAAGGCAATGGAGGGTTAAGTGACTTGCCCAAAGCCACAAGGAGTGCTAGTGGGAATTGAACCCTGGTTGCTTCGTTACCAAGCCAGTGTTCTAACCACTAGGCTACTCCTCCACATGGATGTCATTATTAGGTAGAAATTGCAAGAGGCATGTCCGAGGCATGGTTAGGACATGGGTGGATCAAAAATCTACACGTGTATTCCCCATTTCATATAGGGAATATATGTGTATGCTACAATTGTGCACATCAGGATTTACAGTTTCTCCCTGGCACATATAGGTTTTTAAGAAGTGCTCACTTCAGCCAATCACAGGAGGGATTAAGGGTGTTATCCTCTTTAATCACCTGTTGTTTATTTCTCCCTCGTAATTGAAATTAGATAAAGATAGTGGGATCTGTAGTTAATTGGCAGCATAAATATGTGTAGGTTTACAAAATGACTGGCATACACACATGGAAATTGTCAAGTTTCTGCCATTGGTTTTTCCCATGTATAGATTTGCAAGATGGGTCCTCCAGTTCCACGTATCTGCAAATATATGTGCACTCCTGCACTATTTTAAAACAAGCTCTAGGTTTAACAGAACCTTTTCTAAAATACTGCTGGAACTGTGTTTATCATAACCTCAACATCTCAATTCCCATCTCCAATATTAGCTCCAATCAAATTTCAACCAGCCTATCAAATCCTACCTCCACAAGATCTACAATTCGCTTTAGATCCCTAGACAGAGAGGACTTCGCCAACAACGCTCTTCCAGCACTCCGCCAACCAGCTCAGAACCTCGAGAGTATGATCAACAGATGGAATTCCACTCTCTCTTGCTCACAACTACCTTCCTCTAAATCATCAGCCCCCAACACACCACCAAGAAAAAGAAGACCAGTCCCTTGGTTCTCTGCAGAACTACGATTATCTCTTCAGCTACTAAGAAAGCAAGAAAGAAAATGGCGTCGCTCTTGCTCTACATCTGACAAAATGACTTATGAAATATATGAAAAAATGAGACAACATCACATGGATCTCCTCCTCCGCTCGTTAAATAAACCACGCAACCTCTTTAACATTGCTAAATCCTTAACCAAGACACCTACCTCAAATCAGACGATATCTATCCAACCTCAGCCCTATGCCGAGTACCTACAATCTAAAATCATTAAAACAAAGATGGATCCAAGTCCCACTCTCTGTTACACTCCCCATATACAGCAACCATTAACAAACTTCAGCCCCCCAACAGAGAAACACATCGCTGACCTTATTGCCACTATTAACACTACTACAGCCCCCAATGATCCTTGTCCAGCTCACTGGATCAGAACGATGCGTGCCGAGCTCAGCCCAACTCTGGCATACATCATGAAGCTCTCCTTCACAACAGCAACTCTTAAACAAACGTCCATATGCCCTCTCCTCAAAAACAACAAACTCGACCCGACAAGGACTGACTCATATCGCCCGATCTTGAGCATACCCCTTCTAGCAAAACTTGTCGAGAAGGTGGTTCAAATGCAACTACAGCAACACATCGATATATCAGCCCCTCTGGATCCCTGTCAGCATGGGTTCCGAGAATCTCATGGTGTAGAGACCCTGCTCACCATACTCATCAATACTTTAACCAGAGGTATCGACAAGATTGAAAATGGGTTTGTGCTCATCTTCCTTGATATAGCTGCTGCATTTGATTCTGTTAACCACCTGCAACTCCTCTCCCACCTTCAGGAAAAGGAAATTCATGGCCTGGCTTGGGAATGGTGTAAATCTTATCTAGCTAACCGTTGGCAACATGTACATATAGGATCCTCAACGTCTGAACCATTCCATCAACAACAGGGAGTACCCCAAGGATCTTCCCTATCCGCCCTACTTTTTAACATCTATATGCAACCCATTTGTGATATCATCCGTTCCTTTAATATTTCCAGTCTGATCTACGCAGACGATGTATTGATATTCACCCCAATCAAAATCCCGTACCCGAACCTCCTCCCACTTATTGAATGCTTCAATGCAATCACTGATTGGCTCCTATCCCAGAATCTGCGTATAAACTTTAAGAAGACCGAGGTCCTATTCCTAACAAAGAATAAGAACTTCTCTCCTCCCACATCATTGAAGGTACGAGATGCTGAGCTCCCATGCACAACCGAGATACGATACCTGGGCGTTACAATAGATCAACATCTCAACTTCAAAGAACACATAAAGAATACCAAGTAAAAATACGGACACTAAGACACCTAAGACCTCTACTACCCCAGAAGACTTCAGAACTATTTTCCAGTCACTTGTAACGCCACATTTCGATTATGCAAACATCATCCTACATGGTCTCCCTAAGAGCACCCTAAATCCACTGCAGATGGCGATGAATGTAGCAGCCCGAACTCTCTGTGGCATTTCCAGAAAAGAGCACATCACGCCCATACTTATGGAACTACACTGGCTACCGTTACAATGCAGGATTACCTACAAGGTCTTACTCCTTGCATTTAAAGCAATTCACAGGCTATCCCCCTCAGCCCTCACTGCACTCCTGACCATTACCCCTACAAACAGGCTAAGAAGGTCAGCAGCTGCCAATACGCTGTCTATACCACCTGAGTCCACTAAATGTACTCAAACAACTAGTAAAAGAGCATTTACATTCTATGCCCCTAGGTGCTGTAACAATCTCCCACCTCACATACGTGCCATTGTTGACCTAAGAACATAAGAACATAAGATATGCCATACTGGGTCAGACCAAGGTCCATCAAGCCCTGTATCCTGTTTCCAACAGTGGCCAATCTAGGTCATACGTACCTAGCAGTTTCCCCAAAAGACACAGGTTCCGCAATGCTTGTACTGGGTCAAGCACTGATATCCCGGGTCCCTTCTTAATAATGGTTTATGGACCTTTCCTCCAGGAACTTGTCCAAACCTTTTTTAAACCCAGCTACACTAACAGCCTTTACTACATCCTCAGGTAACAAATTCCAGAGTTATCCATGTTATCCACAATGACGCCTAAATCTTTTTCTTGGGTGGTGGCTCCTAATGTGGAACCTTGCATTGTGTAACCATAGTTTGGGTTGTTCTTCCCTAGGTGCATAACTTTGCACTTGTCCACATTAAATTTCATCTGCCATTTTGATGCCCAGTCTTCCAATTTATCAAGATCCTCTTGCAATTTTCCACAATCCTCTTGGGTTTTAACAACTTTAAATAGTTTTGTGTCATCTGCAAATTTTTTTTTTAATTATTTATTTTTGAATTTTCAAATAACAAAAACCAAGCAACACGTTTGTACAGAAAAGATGCACAACAATCAATATCAAGAAAACATCATGCAAAGAGAAAATAAAGTGACATCATTTGTCCCCAATTAGAGGGGGAGATAAAGCAAAAATACCACGCAGGGTAGGAGACCCCCATATGTATATATTCTTAGAAAGAAAAATTAGGAGAATTAAGCATAGCGCCGGAGAGAGAGAAACATTACAAAACAATGGACGCGAGGCACCTTAAGCAGGGGAAGATGTTACAATATGAGTACTAAGGTAGGTAGATAGATCACTAGGCTGGAAGAAAATAAATTTTTGAGAATTATGAACCACAATACATTTGCAATGAAACCTCAACAAAAAAGAAGCTCCCAGCTGAAGAACCCCAGGTTTTAACAATAAGAAAGCTTTACGCCTTCTCTGGGTATCTCGGGAAATATCTGGAAAGATAGAAATCTTTTTCCCCATAAACAGAACATTCCTCTTTTTATAATATATTTTAAGGAGCCAATCTCTATTCAAAGGCAACGCAAAAGTCACCAACAGGGTGGAAACCACAACATCTTCTGGTTGAGGGGACCGAAGCAATGCTGATACATCCAGCGAATCCATTTCCAACACGCCAACTGCACGTTTCCCCTCCTTTTTACCAGCTGGAAGAAAGAATGCTTTCGAAACCGGAGGAATCAAATCAGAGGGAATCATTAGAGATTCATGAAGGTACTTCTTAAAAAGTTCAACTGGTGCTACCGCCGATATAACAGGAAAATTCAACAAACGTACATTGGAGGCTCTAGTAGCATTTTCCAGGATCTCCAATTTCCCTTTCAATACCATATTATCTTTCATCAATGACTCAGTAAGACCAGAGACCTGTGAGAGTTTCTGGTCAAAAGCAACTACTTGTTTCTTTGTTTCCACTGAATCTGCAGATAACTTATCGACATTACACTCCAATTTAGCTAGATTAGAGAAAGACACAGTCAACTGTTGATTCACAACCTGTGTGAGCTGATTTATGGCTTCCCAGATATTCTCAAGAGTCACCGTGGTAGGCCGAGTAAACACAATCAGCGAGGGATTCCCAGCAACAGGAGCTCCAGTGGCCATCTTCCCTCCCTCGGCTCCAACCACCAAGCAAGAGGCACCTTCCACCTCAACATGCTGTTTGCCAGGAAGAGACACCCGGCCTTCAGACCCGGCAAAAACACTATCAGCGGCTGGCTCCCGTGCACCCCACATTGGCGTCTCCACTTCCGCCTGTTCAGGCGTCACTGTAGATCCATGCTCCGAAGCACCGCTCGATAGTGCCGGGGCTGCAGGAGGAGAGCGACCATTCAGGGAGAGAGAGATCTCATGGGCGGAAGCTGCCAAGCCCTTCTCAACCGGCGCCACCAAGCCCTGCCAAATCTCCCCTTTCTGTTCCTCAGTGAGCCACACAAAACGATCCATCGGGCCGGAAACTGCAGGTACGGGCTCTGTGGGGAGAGCCCGAAGCTTGCTTTTGAGTTTAGGCATTGTGCTCAACGAACGCCGCCACCATCTTAGAAAAGCCACTCCACCGTCATCTGCAAATTTGATAATCTCACTCATTATTCCACTTTCCAGGTCATTTATGAATATGTCAAAAAGCAGCAGACCCAGCACAGATCCCTGGGGTACACCACTATTCACCTTTCTCCATTGGGAAAATTGGCCATTTAGCCCAACCCTCTGCTTTCTATCTTTTAACCAGTTCCTGATCCACAGTAGTACACTGCCTCCTATCCCATGACTCTTTAGTTTTGCCAAAGGTCTCTGATGAGGGACCTTGTCAAAGACTTTCTGAAAGTCCAGATACACTATATAAACCGACTCACCTTTGTCCACCTGTTTATTCACACTTTCAAAAAAACATAACAGATTAGTAAGACAAGATCTTCCTTGTCTAAAGCCATGTTGGCTGTCTCCCATTAGGCCATGACTATCTACATGCTGAGTAATTTTATTCTTTATGATGGTTTCTACCATTTTTCCCGGTACTGACGTGAGGCTCACCGGTCTGTAGTTTCCCGGATCACCTCTGGAACCCTTTTTAAAAATTATATTGGCGAACCTCCAATCTTCAGGTATTAGAGATGATTTTAATGATAGTTCACAGATTACTAATAGCAGGTCTGCAATCTCATATTTCAGTTCTTTCAACACCCTTGGATGTATACCATCCGGCCCAGGTGATTTGCTACTCTTAAGTTTATCTAATAGTTGTAATACATCTTCCCGATGTATCGATATTTCCTTCAATTCTTCCGCACCTTTAAATACCACTTCAGTCATGGGTAACATCCCTACATCTTCCTCAGTAAAGACCGAAGCAAAGAATTCATTCAGTCTCTCTGCTATTGCCTTGTCGCCTCTTAGTGCCCCTTTAACTCCTCTATCATCTAATGGTCCAACCGACTCTCACAGGTTTTTTGCTACGAATGTACTTGAAAAAATCTTTATTCCGCGTTTTTGCTTCCGCAGCAAGCTTCTTCTCAAATTCTCCCTTTGCCTTCTTTATCAATGCCTTGCATTTGACCTGCCAGTGCTTGTGCTGTTTCCAGGTTTCGTCGTTTGGCTCTTTTTTCCATTTCCTGAAAGATGATTTTTTGGCAACAGCAGCCTCTCTGACCTCACCTTTAAACCATGCTGGCAGTTTTTTGGACTTCCTTCCACTTTTCTTAAACATGGAATGCAGCTGATCTGGGCTTCCAAGATAGTATTTTTCAACAACACCCAAGCTTGATGTAAGTCTTTAACCTTTGCAACTGCTCCTTTTAGTTTTTTCTTAACTATTTTCCTCACTTTATCATAGTCTCCCTTTCGAAAGTTAAAAGGTAGTACTGTGGATTTCCTTACTATCCCTCCTCCACTAATTAAATCAAAGGCGATCATGCTATGATCACTATTGCCAAGGGGCCCCAACACCCTTATCTCTTGCACTAGATCTGGTGTTCCACTAAGGACTAGGTCTAATATGGCTTACCCTCTGGTCGGTTCATGACCCAGCTGCTCCAAGAAGCAGTCATTTATGTCATCTAGGAACTTTATCTCCCTAGCATGTCCTGCCGTGACACTGACCCAGTCAATACCGGGGTAATTGAAATCACCCATTATTATTACCGAGCTGTAACATTTGTTAGCTTTCTTGATTTCTTTGAGCATTTCATCATCCATTTGTTCATTCTGGCCAGGCGGTCGATAATATACCCCCACTGCCATCGCCTTCCCCTTTTTACATGGAATTTCAATCCATAGAGATTCTACATCAAATTTTGTTTCCTGCAAAACTTTAATCCGTTCTGACTCAATGCCCTCTCTAACATAGAGTGCAATCCCTCCACCAATTTGATCAGCTCTATCATTACGATATAGTTTGTACCCAGGTATCAGTGTCCCATTGGTTGGCCTCCTTCCACCATGTCTCTGATATTCCAATCATATCTAACCTCTCATTTAGTGCAGTATATTCTAACTCTCCCATCTTAGTTTTTAGACTTTTAGCTTTCGCCTACAAGCATTTTAGAGACTGTATTTTATTCTTATTAATTTGGCTATTGGTAGACATGGGTAATTTGGGATCTTTAAGCTCTGTCTGCTCCATTCTCGAGCGCATTTGGGCTACTTTACTCTTTTTTGGAAACTCTCTGCTTTTGGTAGTATCCTTCAAGGATATATTCTTTTGAACCATCTGCTCTTGGGCGACTTTTGGCTTTCCCCTATTATCTAGTTTAAAAGCTGCTCTATCTCCTTTTTAAAGGTTAATGCCAGCAGCCGGGTTCCATCCCAGTTAAGGTGAAGCCCATCCCTTCGGAAGAGCCCCTCCTTTCCCCAGAATGTACCCCAGTTCCTAACAAATCCAAACCCCTCATCTCTGCACCATTGTCTCATCCACGCATTGAGACTCCGGAGCTCTGCCTGCCTTTTGGGTCCGGCACGTGGAACGGGAAGCATTTCGGAGAACACTACCCTGGAAGTTCTGGATTTCAACTTCCTACCTAAAAGCCTAAATTTAGCCTCCAGAACCTCCCTACTACATTTTCCTATGTCATCGGTACCGACATGTACCAAGACAGCAGACTCCTCCCCAGCACTATCTAAGACCTTATTTAGGTGGCGCGTGAGGTCCGCTACCTTCGTACCAGGCAGGCATGTTACCAGGCGATCCTCACGTCCACCAGCCACCCAACTATCTACATGCCTAATGATTGAATCACCAACTATAACGGCTGTCCTAACTCTTCCCTCATTGGCACATGGCCCTGGAGAAACTTCCTCGGTGCGAGAGGGTTTTACATCACCTGGAGGACAGGTCCTAGTTACAGGATCACTTCCTGCCACACCAGGGTGATGCTCTCCTGTCACGTGGCCTCTCTCCTCCATGGCAAGAGGGATGCTGCCAGACTGGAGGTGGGACTTCAGGACTATATCCCTGTAGGTCTCGTCTATGTACCTCTCTGTCTTTCTTATGTTTTCCAAGTCTGCTACTCTAGCCTCTAGAGAACGGACTCGTTCTCTGAGAGCAAAGAGCTCCTTGCACCTAGTGCACACGTAAGACCTCTCACCAACTGGGAGAAAATCATACTGAATGAATTCTTTGCTTCAGTCTTTACTGAGGAAGATGTAGGGATGTTACCCAAGACTGAAGTGGTATTTAAAGGTGATACTGCAGAGGAATTGAGAGAAATATCGCTACACCGGGAAGATATATTACAACTATTTGATAAACTGAATAGTAACAAATCACCTGGACCGGATGGTATACATCCCAGAGTGTTGAAAGAACTGAAATATGAGATTGCAGACCTGCTATTGGTAATCTGTGAACTTTCATTAAAATCATCTGTAATACCTGAAGATTGGAGGGTCGCCAACGTAACACCAATTTTTAAAAAGGGTTCCAGGGGTGACCCGGGAAATTACAGACCGGTGAGCCTGACGTCAGTACCAGGGAAAATGGTAGAAACCATCATAAAGAACAAAATTACACAGCATGTGGATAGCCATGGCCTAATGGGAGACAGCCAACATGGCTTTAGACAAGGAAGATCTTGTCTTACTAATCTGATCTGTTTTTTTGAAGGTGTGCATAAACAGGTAGACAAAGGTGAGTCTGTTGATATAGTGTATCTGGACTTTCAGAAAGCTTTTGACAAGGTCCCCCATCAGAGACTTTTGGCAAAGCTAAAAAGTCATGGGATAGGAGGCAGTGTACTATTGTGGATCGGGAACTGGTTAAAAGATAGAAAGCAGAGGGTAGGGCTAAATGGCCAATATTCCCAATGGAAAAAGGTGAATAGTGGAGTACCCCAGGGATCTGTACTGGGTCCCCTACTTTTTGACATATTCATAAATGACCTGGAAAAAGGAATAACTAGTGAGGTTATCAAATTTGCAGATGACACAAAACTGTTTAAAGTTGTTAAAACCCAAGAGGATTGTGGAAAACTGCAGGAGGATCTGGATAAATTGGAAGACTGGGCATCCAAATGGCAGATGAAATTTAATGTGGACAAGTGCAAAGTTATGCACCTAGGAAAGAACAACCCACACTATAGTTACACGATGCAAGGCTCCACATTAGAAACCACCACCCAGGAAAAAGATTTAGGAGTCATTGTGGATAACATGTTAAAACCCTCCGCCCAGTGTGCAGCGGCGGCCAAGAAAGCAAATAGAATGCTAGGTATCATAAGGAAAGGGATGGAGAATAAAACAAAGGATATTATAATGTCTCTGTATCGCTCCATGGTACGACCGCACCTTGAATATTGTGTGCAATTCTGGTCACCGTATCTTAAAAAGGACATAGAGTTATTAGAAAAAGTACAGAGAAGAGCCACCAAATTGGTGAAGGGGATGGAAGGCTACTCCTATGAAGAGAGGCTAAAAAAGGTTAGGGCTCTTTAACCTGGAAAAGAGACGGCTGAGTGGAGATATGATATAGGTATATAAATTAATGAATGGAGTGGAACATATAAACGTGGATCAATTGTTTACGCTATCAGAATATAGAAGGACTAGGGGACATGTAATGAAGCTACAGGGTAAACTATTTAAGACAAATAAGAGAAAATATTTCTTCACTCAACGTGTAATCAAACTCTGGAATCTGTTACCGGAGGATGTAGTAAGGGCTGTTAGTATAGCTGGGTTTAAAAAAGGTTTGGACAAGTTCCTGGAGGAAAGGTCCATAAACCACTATTAAAAAGGGACCCAGGATATCAATGCTTGACCTAGTACAAGCACTGCAGAACCTGTGTCTTTTGGGGAAACTGCTAGGTACGTATGACCTAGATTGGCCACTGTTGGAAACAGGATACTGGGCTTGATGGACCTCGGTCTGACCCAGTATGGCATTTCTTATGTTCTTATGTTCTTATGTGACACTCAATGCAAAAGACTGGAAAGCCCCTCTCGCTGCTGGACTGCTGTCTGCATCTTAGTTTTAAGTTTTGTTTAGATCTTTAAGTTCGTTACTTACTAAGGGTTGCTATGGATATTTATACCAATAAAACTGTACCTAATACGTTTAATATACCTTGTTTACCTGAAGCTTAATTAATCTCAGGTCCTTAGTGTATGATTTATTTGGATAACAAGCTTCACCTGAGAGCACCTCCTGTCTTTTAAGATGTGTAAGTACCTATAAAGCTGACCTCTCACAATTCAGAAAAGCCCTTAAACACCACTTATTCTGCGCTTTCACTTCATCCGCCCTAACTTAACACAATCACTCCCAGCACCTCTACTCACCCACTCAGCCTCCGACATTCCAACAACTTAACTCCTAACAAAACACATAACAGAACTGCCCTCAGACATACTCATAGCAAGTATAGATTATAAGCCTCTTGCATTACGATTCCAATGTGCATTATAAACTGTAAATAGTTTTACAACCACCATTATTGATTTGTATATAGTTACCCTTGTTTCAGTCCCAAGTTGCAATCCCTGTTTCAATGTAAGCAAAAGATCCTCTGTTCTGATGCAAAATCTTTGTTATTTGTAAACCGCACTGATACCAAATAGCGCGGTATATAAAAAATGTAAATAAATAAATAATAAATAAATGAAAGAATCCTTTAAAGTCATAAGTATTGGATTTCTGGTGATGTCATCTGGTGAATGGCCACCTGATCTTTGTGCTTTGGAGAATTGAGTGGATTCCCCATTAAAAATAGTGTGCCCCCCAGGGCTATCACCACTGCTGGCACAAAGAGATAAGGTGTCCTAGGTGAACTCATCCCTTGTGCCCCCCTCCAGCAGCCATTGCCGCCCCCTCTTTGGGATGGGCAGCAGCAGCAATGGCTGCAAACAGCCCTGTGGCATTTACCTTTAAACTTCGGCACCGCAGGGCTGTTTGCTTCCAGCCTTCTGATGCCCAATACTGATTTCATGCTGTAGCACAAAGAGGGGCAACAGTGGTGGCAATGGGCGTTACCAGAGGCCGGCGCTCGAGGCGACTGCCTAGTTAGGCTGATGGCAGCACCAGCCATGGCTGTCACTAGCACGATGTATGGCCATGTGTGACCCTAAACGGAACGCTGAAAAATGTCAGCAAAAAAGAAAAGTGTGGACCACAAACAGTGCACATGGAAGGAGCTGATCAGTGGTGAAGGCTCCCATTGGAGGCACTGTCAGCGGGTGACTCCAAGGAAGAAATTATAGGTGAGGACAAAGCAGAAGACACAGCAGTGACAAAAACGACATGCTGCATTAGATGACGGAGCTACAAGGTGAGATTTCCTCAGTTGAGGACAAGATAAGAGGGGCAGTTAAAGAAATCAGGTCTGAATTAATGGAGTTGGGCTCCAGGATTTATATCACAGAGCAGCGTTTAGATCATGAGGCCTCCACTGGGGCATGTACAAAATCAACGGAGGATCTCTGGGCAGAAAATCTGTATTTATAGTAGAAAGTGGAAGACCTGGAAAATCATACATACCACAATAATGTGTGCATTCGAGGCATCCCAGAAACGAGAAAGTATAAAAATGTTGTGGAGGTTGTATAGAAAATCTATAAAAGCCTCTTTGAGCAACATGAGGTCTTCTGGGTATGGATATATACAGCGTACTTGGCCGTGGGCCCACCCCATGAGGAACAAGTGTGGGATATCATTGTTTGTTTTTACTATTTCGAGGAGAAGGAGCGACTGATGGAGAAGGCCCACAGGATGGGAGACCTGACAATTTTCAAGTTATCACAAATAACCTTACAATGGAGAAGAGAGTTGTAAGATCGTCCTTTTGCAAATAAAAAAAAAAAAGGACTCACGCTATAGCTGCTGTTCCCCTTTGGCCTACTAATTTCGGTCAGAGGGAACAAAAAGCAAGTGACCACAGCTGAGGAATCATGGTCAATGCTGGAGAAAAAAAGTTTCTTAGTAGCAACAAATTAAGCCTTTTAGATGCCAAGTAGCATCAAACAATGAACTTGTGGCAGGAGTTGAGGGGAATGGCTACCGCATTCAGTACCAGCAGGATGGCTCCTTCACAGCAGTGAATAAGACCATCTCCCAGAAAAAACAAACAGGAAGGGGTGAGATATGCTAGTGTAACCGCAATGAAAAATAGCAGTGAGGAAAGGAACAGTTGAAGTGGACTGGAAACCTTTGGTTCTGGACTTACTGATTTCCTTATTTCTGACCCACTAGGCCCTTGAAGGCTATAACCGCTTAATGGCAGTTGGAGGTGTTTGTCTTTTTTTCGATTGTACCTAGAATTGAGTGTGTGTGTGCCTGATGGGCTGAGTGGATAAGATAGGGAGGTAACTGGATAGATGTGTGTTTGGTGGAAGCACAATAGGACAGCTGTCTCCTCATTGAGAAGTGAGCATTGAGGTGAATGGAATATAAAACGAAGTGAGAGCAGGACTCTAGCAGAGCAGGGTTGCGTGAGTGTGGCTAGGAAAGTGTGTGAAGATTAGGGGCATGCAGGTTTGTAGATGAATAGATCCTTCCCCAGATTGTTCCATTGGGATCATTAGAGGAGTAATGTAAAGTTATGTAACTTGTAGGAGTGTGGATGATGGATCAGGAGGAGGAAGAGGAGGAGGGGGTTTAGGGAAGGATAGGGATTAGAGAGCAGTTGGGGAGCATATTTGGATGGGCGGAATGTGGGGTATGATCAAAAGTAATTGTTACGCTAAACATAAGTATGTAGGTTGGGGGAACAGTTGAGCTATTCATCTTTATTTGGGTTTATGGGCTCTCAAGTCCCATTTTCAATAATGTCATATGGATGTGAAAGTTGGACACTAAAAAAGATTGACAGGAAGAAAATCAATGCCTTTGAATTTTGGTCCTGGCAAAAAATACTGTGTATACCATGGACTTCCCAAAGAACAAGCTAGTTGGTACTAGAGGAGATGAAACCTAAGCTTTCTTTAGAAGCTCAGAGGACAAGACTTCAACTTTCATACTTTGGACACATAATGTAAAGAGAGAGATCATTAGAGAAAGATATCATCCTTGGCAAGGATGAAGATCAATGCAAGACAGGAAGGTCAGCAATGAGACTGAGCAATACAATAGCAACAGCTATGAATGTCTCTCTGTCAACAGTTTGCTGCCTGACTGAAGACTGAACATGGTATCAGGAAAGGGAGTGGGAGAGTGAAGCCCCTCCCTGCTCTCCACCACCAAGGTCAATCAGGCCTCCAGCTGAAGACTGTAAATCTTCACGCCTCCAAGCATGCCCATGCCAGATAGCCTCGCCAGAGGGCCTAAGAACCCACCAAATATCCATCCAGCCCACCTAGTCAGACTCAGATCTGATGGAACAGCTCTCCTGATGTGCCCGGTCTGCAGCACTGAAGCAATCAACAAAACAGACCTCAACACGAAGTGACAACCCTCACCGCACAGAGCCCCAATCAACACTAGCTGCAGAGAGCAGAAGGTAAGCCCCACCCCCACCTCCTGCTGTCAAGGACAATCAGGGCCTTTTCCCCAGACATTTAAAGCTGAACATGCCTCAAACCTCAAGCAATAACCTAACGAGTCTCTCATTCAACATGATGCAACCATACACCCTCATTTACTCCCTGCTAGTTCTACTTATTCTTTATCCCACTGCAAACTCTCTCCTACTTCCCTATCCTAAACTCCCCCTCCCCCCTTCCTCATCTCCTATCACCTGCTCTCCCCCTTCAACATATTATTTAACTACTCTCCCTGCTGCTCCCGCAACGCAAAACACCTCATTATAATACCAACACATAATACACTAAGTGCCCCCTCATTAGCAAAACCCCCACCTCAATATTCTCTCAACGGTGCCCTCATCAACACATGCTCAGCAAAGAACAAAACCACACCCATAAGAGACCTCCTCTTCATCCACAACCTGGACATCCTCCGCATCACAGAATCAAGGCTCACTGAAACAGACACAACCTTTCTAAACCAATTGCGACCCCCGAACTACAGCCTCTTCCATGCCTCTCGCACCCATAAAAAGAAGGAGGCAGTGTCCTCATCCTTGCCAAATCCAGCCTAAACTTCATCAAGAAAGCTGTGGACACTCAGAATCCTGACTTAATACCTATATAAATTTACTATTTCGCTCCGAGCTGACCGGGGCACCTCGGGGGGGATGGCGGCCCATAAACCAGCGCGCTTGGACTTCGGGTCTCCTTCTTCTTCTCACGGAAAACGCTCCAAAACAGAGGTATCCTCCCCACCGAAGATGGTTCCATTTCGTGAAAACCCGCAATGCACCTGGAGATTTTGGAGGAAATACGCGGCGTGAAGGAATTGGTGCAGTCCAATGGAGAAGCGCTTCGAGCCATGCGAGAAGACTTTGGAGTGCTCCAGGACCGACTTGAAGGTCTTTCATTACGGCAGGACAATATGGCGGGGGTCCTCGACTCGCACGAGGTGCGCTTGGGCAAACTGGACAAGGCTGAGCGCCAGATACAGAATCTTCAAAAGGAGTTGGAAGATAGCAATAATCGCGCCCGTCGCAACAATGTGAGGCTCCTCGGAATGCCGGAGGGGGTGGAAGCAGGAGATATAAGAGAATTTTTGCTCAAAACTCTTCCCTCCTTGCTGAAGATCACTTTTCACAGAGAACTGGAAATCGATCGAGCACACCGTATTCCTGCCCGCATGGCGCCCAACCGCACGACCCCCGGCCTATTATCTTTAGCTTGCTACGATATCAACAAGTGGAACAAATTTTACATGCTGCCCGAGCGAATCATCATTTGGAATTTGAAGGTCGTAAGGTCTCCTTCTTTCCTGATTTGGCAAAGCCTACCGTTGACCGTCGGAAGAAACTCCTTGCTCTTCGCCCTCGACTTCAACAGCTACAGGCTCGCTTTGGCCTGTTGTATCCAGCGAAGCTCCGAGTGACTCTCCACAACCAGACCAGGACGTTCGAGGATCCTGATCTACTATCAATATTTTTGGACTCCAAAGAAGCAGAGCAGATGCGCTAATCCCAAATCTTGGACTCTTATCTGCCGGCTCTGTCCGCCATTTTGAAGGGCCCGATGCGGCGGTCATAGCCCAGCACAGAAATAGCCTGGACTTTCTTTCTTTCTCTGTATGACTTTTGTCTTTGGTCTCCTATCCCTTCATGATGTGTGCCTCGGTCGGATTCGGAGCACGCACAGTCCTACAGGTTATATGTTTTTTCAATTTCGGCCTTCTCTGGGGTTTCTCCCCGCAGACACATGGTCGCCAGTAATTTTGGGGTTTTGCTTCTCCTCTACCGTACTGCGGTTTTCTTTGTTAATGTGGGCGCTTCATTGTATTATATTAGCTTATTTTTCCTATGTCATGTGTACAGCCAGATACAGTCAGTTTGAGGGACACAGTGAAATTATGTATGCTATCATGCTCAGAATTTTAACTTTTCTGAATGGCCTTATGTAAAATCTTATTATTCATCGTCAAAGGCATTACTGGTCCATTCAAAGGAAAGAAAATCCTTAGCTATCTTAGCCACGAGCATGTTGATTTGGTGTTTCTTCAGGAAACGCATTACACTCTGCTGAAACACTGAAATTCAATGCTAGGCCTCACATGGTAGCTGTCTATTCTCCCACCGTTTCCAAATGGTACGGGATAGCCATTCTGGTTAAGAAGTTTTTGCACGCTACTGTACCTGATATTAGCGCTGACATGGAGGGTCGATGGGCCCGTGTATCCTTCGAGGTTGGAGATAGTGAATTCACGTGTATTTGCACTATGCCCCGAATGTGGACAACCCTGCTTACTATGCAAGTTTTGCGCAGTTGGCCTCGGCCTCCGCCAATGCTCCATTAATACTTGGTGGCGATTTTACTCAAGTGTTCCCTCAATCTTTTCTTCTCAAACAAGGTGCTCGTTGGTTGGAAGCTCCAGTACCGAGCAGACCTGTGTGGCTAGATATAGTAGCGGGCCTTTGCTCACTGATTCCTCTTACCTTACTCCCTGGTATGACTCTCCCATTAGACTCCCACTATCCACCAATGCTTTTCGACACTTTAGGTGCCTTTAATACTCTTATGCAACCTTTCGACTCCCGACTCTGGTCAGTGCAACTTCAGCATTGCATTCGGAGCACTAGAGTACTCCCGCCATCGGCACTCTCTGCATAGGGTTGATTGGAGACTTCCGATCTCTCGGTAGTT
The DNA here is from genome assembly GCA_033557465.1 of Ichthyophis bannanicus. NCBI lineage: Eukaryota > Metazoa > Chordata > Amphibia > Gymnophiona > Ichthyophiidae > Ichthyophis > Ichthyophis bannanicus. The sequence goes on along the minus strand of JAWIIG010000024.1, from coordinate 10,196,915 downwards.
CACCGGGTGTAGCATCCAATTCTACTAAACCTTATGTAATGCTATCACTAGAGATATCTCTATAGCGCAGAAAGTATGGGAGAGAGAATTGCATGTGACTTTAACCTCGGAGCAATGGAGCCTTATCTGGAGCAGAGGGACACGGGTTCCCGACCCGCCTCACTCACTCAGACCCTCTTCTTTCTAGCCCACCGGTGTCTTTACACTCCTCACAGATCAGACAAATGGAACACTACTCAGGGTAATGGTTGCTGGACACGTCCTGTGGCCATTGGTTTATTACTTCATGTTCTGCATGAATATCCCGCACTACAGTATAACTGGCGTCGGGTCTGGGGTCGTATTTAGTCTATATTGCACTCTCCGGAGTCCCTTTCTTGGAGGATAGTGGGACTTCGCCCAGCTGCGGGGATCCCCTCTCTCCCAAAAATGGCTTATCTCCTTTGAACTGCATGCTTGGCATTGCTATTTCCCTAATTAAGTAATACTGGGAAATTAGTTCCCATCTGAGCCTCAATGAATGGTGGAATCATGCCTGTCTCTACAGTAAATATGAACAAATACCTCGTCTGTTCGCTTCCTCCGTTCAGACTCCTTCTCATTGGTCTCAATGGACGATGCTCAATGAATATGTACATTTTGCTAAATGCTCTCATCTGACTGTCTAACTTTGTATATCTCTGTCTCATGATCATGCTGTATTGTGGATACCTTTTTGATCGTTTGATGTATAATCACTGTTAATTGGAAGCGCTCACATGCTGATACAAACGGGTAGAGAAGAAGCACTGGGGTGGGGGGTAATGGGTTTACTTTTCCTTATTGTATACTTGTTTTGTCTCTTTTGGTGTGTTGTTTCTTTTGTTTGTTGCAAAATGAAAATAAAAGTTTCAAAAAAAAAAAAAAGAAAGCTGTGGACTCCACCTCAACCTTGGATAATCTCACCATTACAAACAACTCACCATCTGCCTCACCTACCCCTCCTCATCAGCACCATCAAGTGACCTCTCCGACCTGATCCATGTCTCACTCAAAAATACCTCCTAGGTAACCTCAGCCTCCAATCAGCCCCAACTAAACAAGCGACAGCCTTCATGGAAGCAATGACAACACTAGACCTCACAAATAGTGAAATCCCCACACATTGCAAGGGAAACACCCTTGAACTCATATTCATCAGCAATACCCCTTCCCACGTTATCTCTACCCCCCTAGTCCAAACCATCCAAGTGCTCTGGAGTGACCATAAGGTCGTAATCTTCCAGTTGCCCCTCAACAACCCCCACTGATCCACTACATTCCCCAAACTGCACAAGAGGCGATTCAGACAATTCTACAAAAATTCCTTTCTCACTCACGTCTCCCCAATCCTCACTACAGAACCTCAAGACCTAGACTCTGCTATCAACAACTGGAATGAACTCGTCAGTGAAGCAGCCTCTTCACCATCCTCGACCCAGCCTCACAGCCCTGCTCACAAACGAACCCCATAGTACACCCCTTACCTCCAAAAGCTTAAATCCCAACTAAGGAAACATGAACACAAATGGAGGAAATCACAGCTACCTGCGGACCAAACCCAATACATGACTGTCCTAAGAGAATATAACCATTCTACCAAACTCTCAAAGCAAAGCACACAAAACTCATTCACCCGATCACTCATTCTACAAAAGAGAACTATTTACCATTGTAAAAAAACTCACATCAACACTCACCAACAACTCATACAACAGCCCCATCACATTTCAACAATTTTGAGACTTCTTTATTACTCACCTCTAGTCTGGCAACTCCCTCTTGCCATGGAGGAGAGAGGACATGTGACAGGAGAACATCACCTTTGTGTGGCAGGAAGTGATCCTGTAGCTAGGACCTGCCCTCCAGATGTAAAACCCTCTCGCACCGAAGAGGTTTCTCCAGGGCCATATATCCATGAGGGGAGGGTTAGGACAGCCGTTATAGTTGGTGGTTCGATCATTAGGCATGTGGATAGCTGGGTGGCTGGTGGACATGAGGATTGTCTGCTAACATGCCTGCCTAGAGTGAAGGTAGAAGACCTCATGTGCCACCTAGACAAGGTGTTAGTGCTGGGGAGGAGTCCGCTGTCTTGGTACATGTTGACAGCAATGACATAGGAAAATGTGGTAGGGAGTTTCTGGAGGCTTGAAGGTAGAAGTTGAAATCCAGAACTTCCAGGGTAGCATTCTCAGAAATGCTTCCTGTTCCACGTGCAGGACCCAAAAGACAGGCATAAGAACATAAGAAATGCCATACTGGATCAGACCAAGGTCCATCGAGCCCAGTATTCTGTTTCCAACAGTGGCCAATCTAGGTCTAAAGTACCTAGCAGTTTCCCCAAAACACACAGGTTCCACAATGCTTGTATTGAGTCAAGCAGTAGATATCCCAAGTCCACTTTAATAATGGTTTATGGACCTTTCCTCCAGGAACTTCTCCAAACCTTTTTTAAACCTGGCTACACTAACAGCTTTTACTACATCCTCCGGTAGCAAATTCCAGAGTTTGATTACACATTGATTGAAAAAATATTTATATTTATTAGTCTTAAATAGGTTACTCTATAGCTTCATTGCATGTTCCCTAGCATTTCTATATTTTGATGGTGTAAACAATCAATCTACGTTTACAAGTTCCACTCCATTCATTAATTTATAGAACTCTATCATATCTCCCCCCTCAGCCATCTCTTTTCCAGGTTAAAGAGCCCTAACCTTTCTTAGCCTCTCTTCATAGGGGTAATCCTTCCATCCCCTGTACCATTTTGGTGGCTCTTCTCTGTACCTTTTCTAATAATCCTATATCCTACGGCGACCAGAATTGCACACAATATATAAGGTGACAACCAAGGTTACACCATGGAATGATACAGAGGCATTATAATATCCTTAGTTTTATTCTCCATTCCTTTCCTTATGATACTTAGCATTCTATTTGTGGAGTGGAGTGGAGGAGCGGCCTAGTGGTTGGGGCAAGGTACTTCAGGCTGGAAGGTCGGGGGTTCAAATCCCACTAGAGGACAGCAACCTTGGGCTGGAAGGACTGGGGTTTCTAGTCCCACAGGTGCTCCTTGTGGTCTTGTGCAAGCCACTTAACCCTCCATAGCCCATGATCCCTGTAAAATAGTTATCTCCAAGTTATAATGCCCTGTTCAATGTAATTTCAGTTTGTTCAATGTAAACTGCACTGATGCAGAATAGCACAGTATATAAGAGAATATAAATAAAAAAATAAATATTTGCTCTCTTGGCTGCAGCTGCCACTGCACATTGGGCAGAGGATATAACATGCTATCCACGATTGGACATGGCATGGGACAGACACAATGGGTCCATTTATAGCAACAGAATAAAATCAAAATAAACTGAACCATCTAACTTCTCAATAAATAGGGGTGTCCTGCATGGAGCGGTGGTTCATCCCTAAACAAAGACATGGGGAGGGGTGGCCTGCACAGAGTGGCACCTACTCTGGCCATCTTACTGGGCAGACTAGATGGACCATACCGGTCTTTATCTGCCGTTATTTACTATGTTACTATGTTACGATGACCCCTAAATCTTTTTCCTGGGTGGTGGTTCCTAATGTGGAATCTTGCATCATTTAACCATAGTTTGGGATTTTCTTTCCTAGGTGCATAACTTTGCACTTGTCCACATTAAATTTCATCTGCCATTTTGATACCCAGTCTTCCAATTTATCAAGATCCTCTTGCAATTTTCCACAATCCTGATGGGTTTTAACAACTTAGAATAGTTTTCTGTCATCTGCAAATTTGATAACCTCACTCGTTATTTCCATTTCCAGATAATTTATGAATATGTTAAAAAGCAGCGGACCCAGCACAGATCCCTGGGGTACTCCACTATTCACCTTTCTCCATTGGAAAAATTGGCCATTTAGCCCTACCCTCTGCTTTCTATCTTTTAACCAATTCCTGATCCACAATAGTACACTGCCTCCTATTCCATGACTTTTAAATTTTGTGAAAGGTCTCTCATGCGGGACCTTGTCAAAGGTTTTCTGAAAGTCCAGATACACTATATCAACCGACTCACCTTTGTCTACCTGCTTATTCACACCTTCAAAAAAACATAATAGATTAGTAAGACAAGACCTTCCTTGGCTAAAGCCATTTTGGCTGTCTCCCATTAAGCCATGACTATCTACATGTTCAGTAATTTTGTTCTTTATGATGGTTTCTACTATTTTTCCCAGCACTGAAATCAGGCTCACTGGTCTGTAGTTTCCTGGAGCACCCCTGAAATCCTTTTTAAAAATTGGTGTTACATTGGCTATCCTCCAATCTTCAGGTATTACAGATGATTTTAATGATAGTTCACAGATTACTAATAGTAGGTCTGCAAACTCATATTTCAGTTCTTTCAACACCCTTGGATGTACAGTATACCATCTGGTCCAGGTGATTTGTTACTCTTGAGTTTATCAAATAGTTGTACTACATCTTCCCCGGGTATCAATATTTCTTTCAATTCTTCCACAGCATCTCCTTTAAATACCATTTCAGTCATGGGTAACATTCCTACATCTTCCTCACTAAAGACCAAAGCAAAGAATTCATTCAGTCTCTCCGCTATGCCTTATCCTCTCTTAGTGCCCCTTTTACCCCTTTATCATCTAATGGTCCAACTGACTCTCTCACAGGTTTTTTGCTATGCATATACTTGAAAGTCTTTATTATGTGTTTTGCTTCCACAGCAAGCTTCTTCTCTAATTCTCTCTTTGCCTACCATATCAATTCCTCGCATCTAACTTGCTTGTGTTGTTTCCAGTTTTTGCCATTTGGCTCCTTTTTCCATTTCCTGAAAGATGCTTTTTGGCAACAGCAGCCTCTCTGACCTGCTGGTAGTTTTTTGGACTTCCTTCCACTTTTCTTAAAGCGTGGAATATGGCTGGTCTGGCCTTCCAAGATCCCTTCCCTCATCAGAGACTTTTGGCAAAACTAAAAAGTCATGGGATAGGAGGAAGTGTACTATTGTGGATCAGGAATTGGTTAAAAGCTAGAAAACAGTGGGTAGGGCTAAATGGACAATTTTCCTAATGGAGAAAGGTCAGTAGTGGAGTACCCCAGGGATCTGTGCTGGGTCCACTGCTTTTTGATATATTCATAAATGACCTGGAAAAGGGAATAACGAGTGAGGTTATAAAATTTGCAGATGACACAAAACTATTCGAAGTTGTTAAAACCCATGAGGATTGTAGAAGATTGCAAGAGGATCTTGATAAATTGGAAGACTGGGTATCCAAATAGCAGATGAAATTTAATGTGGACAAGTGCAAAGTTATGCACCTAGGAAAGAACAGCCCAAACTATGGTTACATGATGCAAGGTTCCACATCAAGAACGACCACTCAGGAAAAAGATTTAGGTGTCATTGTGGATAACATGTTAAAACCCTCCATCCAGTGTGCAGCAGCGGCCAAGAGACCAAATAGAATGCTAGGTATCATAAGGAAAGGAATGGAAAATAAAACAAAGGATATTATAATGCCTCTATATCGCACCTTGAATATTGTGTGCAATTCTGGTTGCAGTATTTTAAAAAGGATATAGCATTATTAGAAAAGGTACAGAGAAGAGCCACCTAAATGGTAAACAGGATATAAGGATACCCCTATGACGAAAGGCTAAAAAGGTTAGGGCTCTTCAACCTGGAAAAGAGACGGCTGAGGGGAGATATGATAGAGGTCTATAAATTAATGAATGGGGTGGAACGGGTAAACGTAGATCGATTGTTTACGTCATCAGAATATAGAAAGACTAGGGGACATGCAATGAAGCTACAGGGTAAACTATTTAAGACTAATAAGAGAAAATATTTTTTCACTCAACCTGTAAAACTCTGGAATTTGTTACCAGAGGTTGTAGTAAAAGCGGTTAGTGTAGCTGGGTTTAAAAAAGGTTTGGACAAGTTCCTGGAGGAAAGGTCCATAAAGCATTATTAAAAGGGACCCAGAATATCACTGCTTGACCCAATACAAGCATTTAGGAACCTGTGTCTTTTGAGGAAACGGCTAGGTAATTATGACCTAGATTGGCCACTGTTGGAAACAAGATACTGGGCTTGATGGACCTTGGTCTGACCCAGTATGGCTTATCTTATGTTCTTATATAGCACATTTAAGACTAATGGAAGAAAATATTTTTTCTCTCAACGCCTAATCAAACTATGGAATTCACTGCTGGAGAATGTAGTAATAGCTGTTAGTGTAGTTGGGTTTAAAAGAAGTTTGCACAAGTTCCTGGAGGAAATGTCCGCAAAGCATTATTAAAGTGGAATGGAGAAATGAACTGCTTACCACTGGGATAGCAGCATGGCATCTGTCTACCTCTTGGAAACCTGACAAGTACCTGTGATCTGGCTTGGCCACTGTTGGAAACAAGGATACTGGGCTTGATGGACCCCGGTTTGACCCACTATGGCATTTTTTATGTTATTACTCCCATTCAGTTTATAAAGAAGCTGCAGCAGAGGGTGTTTGAATATATATAGGGGCAATCCTGCTCAAGGGTGGCTAGATGAGGTTTCTATCAGTCTAAAGAGAAAAGGGACTTGGCAATACTGAATTTTTTGTGGGACTATAAAGATGCATAGCTTAAAATAGTATTAGCATGGGGTGGGGGGGGGGGGGAACAGGAAGGTAAACCATAGATGGAGATCAAGAAAAGAAATGCTAGACGATGCTTGGGTGCATAGGGAGAGGAATAGCCAGCAGAAAAAAGGAGGTGATAATTCCTCTGTATGCCTCATTTGGAGTATTGTGTGCAATTCTGGAGAACACACTTTCAAAAGGATATAAACAGGATAGAGTCGGTGCAGAGGGTGGCTACTAAAATGGTTAGTGGTCTTTGTTATAAAGTATATGAGGACAGACAAAGATCTTAATATGTATATGTTAGAGGAAAGGCGGAATAGAGGAGATATGATAGACACATTTAAATACTTCTGTGGCAAAAATTCACAAGATGAGAGCCTCTTTTGATTCCTCTTTTGCATTCATAACAGTGCTCTGCATTTCAAGCCAAGGTACCTAAGCTCCACCAACTGAACAATAGTTAGGAAAAATCATATCGGCAAAGCTTTTGCCCCCATTACAGCTTCTGCCTCTGTCCAGACAGAGATCCCAATTTCAATTGAAGAACCTGTTCCATGTGCAGGATGCCTGCATACTGAAGCTCTCAGGAAACAAGTGGAGGAGAACAGAGAAGAAGTGGCAAGGCTGAAGAGCATTCAAGACAGTGAGAAGTACATTGATGAGATGCTTCCACAGCCTGCACACAGCTAAGCTTTCAGCCTTTTATCTTTTGCCTGTCTTGTTGTTTGTTGTTGCTGCTGCTGATATAAATTTTAACTGTTGGTTTTACATTCACTTTTGGGAATATTCTGACTGACTACATTCTTTGTGTAGCCCTTAAAACAGACATCTAAGTGTGCCCTCAGTTCGTGTAAGGCCTACTGGCCTAGGACACTTAGGTTCCCGCCCATCCTACCCCTCACCCCACCCACCCCAGGGCTGCAATGCCTGTATAGCGGCCACATACGTTGACATCTATCCTCTTAATTTGGTGTTACGTTCACCTTCCCTTCTTCTCCTTCTAGGACCAAGCATGTCTTGTATTCAGTGCAATAATCATGATGCCTTCATTCTGAGAAGAATCATCTGGAACCTCAAGTTAGCAGCCATGCATAAAGAATTGACTCTATTAAGGGAAGAAGTAGCTGCAATGAAATGCACCTCTTCTAGGATACAAACCAAACAAAGTCTACCATTGCTCCCACAAAGAATCAAAGATCCCAGGAACAAATGGATCACAGTGGGCTCGGGTAGATTGCGACCTGTAAAGCAGAGACATCCTGCACATCATGAGATATCACTGCATAATGCCTTCTCTGCTTTGGTTAATGAGGATGCCCATTCCACGGAAACTGAAGGGCCCTTAAATGAGACAGTCAATGCCCAATCTCCTGATAAAGCACCAAATATGAAGAAAAACTCAAGGAATAGAAAACTACTACTACTTGGTGATTCCATGATCAGAGGCACCAATTTGGGAACACAGTTCAAAGGAGAGAAGTTAGTCAAATGCCTCCCAGGCTCTTCAGCTAGCAGGAATACAAACCAAATTGTTGATGTACTTAGCGCTGAAAGTGAGCACTCCAAAACTGATGTTGTCATCCACTTGGGTACAAATGACCTGGCTAGAAACAGTGCCACTACAGTTCAAAGGGACTTCCAAACTCTGGGAGAGAAACTGAAGCCATTGTTAACACTGTAGTATTCTCAGAAGTTCTACCTGTTCTTGGTAAGGGGGCAGAAAGGCTACATTGCATAAATAGCTTTAACACATGGCTCCAGACCTGGTGAAAAGAAGGATTCAGATTTATAGGTGACTGGGGAAACAGATGGACCAACAAGAGACTATACTTTGCTGATGGACTACATCTCTCTGTCGCAGGGAAAAGAATCCTAAGTGAAAAATTCAGGCAGTATGTGGATATGCATTTAAACTAGAAAAAGGGGGTGATGGATGGGGAAGGTCAAGTTCAGGACATCACTCCTTGCAAAAGCAGAACAACATCAGAAACAGCCACACTTTTAAACCACACATCAAAAGCAAGTGGAAAGAAGTGGGCAGAACAAAATCAATGCAAAATACATGTAAGCCAGTTAAATGCTGGAAAGCAATGAGCACAAATGCTCGAAGCTTAGCCAACAAAGTTCCGGACCTGGAAGCCCTAATGGTGGAAATGGACTTGGATATTGTGGCCATTACAGAAACATGTTTAATGAATCACATGATTGGGATATAGCCATAGCTGGCTATAATCTATTCAGAAGAAACAGAGAAAATGGAAAAGGAGGAGAAGTAGCCTTGTATGTCAAAAGCTACTGAAATGCAGGGGGCATGGGGAAAAGAAGCGCTCTGGATTGTGTTGGAAAGAGGAGATGGCACTGTCATCCATACTGCTGTAGTCTACAGATCTCCAATTCAAATCAAAGAGATAGATAACGAATTGATTATAGATATTGCCAAGATAGCCACCAAAGGAGGAAGTAATCATATTGGGTGACTTTAATCTACCCGATGTGGATTGGTTTACTCCTTCTGCAAATCTGGAAAGAAGCAAAAAAAAATTGTGGATGCTTTCCAAGATACGTTACTTAGACAAATGGTGATGGAACTGACCAGGGAAAGCTCAACGCTGGATTTAGTTCTCACCAACGGTGATAGCGTGTCGAATGTCTGGGTGGGTGCTCCTGTGAGCAGCAGCGATCATTACACGGTGTGGTTTGAGATAAAAGCCAAGGTGCAGTCCAATCATAGCAAGCTCAAAGTCCTAAAGTTCAAAAACACTGACTTCAGTAAAATGGCCAAGTACCTAAAGGAGGAGTTGGCAGGATGGAAGGGGATAAGGGAAGTGGAATTGCAATGGGCTAAACTAAAGGTAGCAATAAAAGGGGCAACAGATAAATATGTAAGAAAAGTAAATAAAAACAAGAGGAGAAGGAAACCTATTTGGTTTTCCAAAAAAGTGGCTGCTCAAATAAAGGCAAAAAACACAGCTTTCACAAAATTCAAAAGCTTGCAAACAGAGGAACACAGAAATGAATACAGGATCAAACTAAAAGAGACAAAAAGAGAAATAAGGAAAGCAAAATCAAAGGCAGAGGAAAAGATGGCTAAAGATGTGAAATGTGGCGAAAAAACTTTCTTCAGGTATATTCAGGAAAGGAAGAAGATCAGAGGTGGAATTGCAGGACTCAAAAGTGCTGGGAACAGACTTGTGGAAAGTGACATTGAAAAAGCGAAATTGCTAAACAAATACTTCTGCTCTGTTTTTACTAAAGAAAATCCTGGAGAAGGACCACCTGTGACTCCCAAAATGGGAATGAAGTAGATACCACACCATTCACAGAAGATGATGTGTTAGAACAACTTGCAAAGCTGAAAGTGGACAAGGCCATGGGACCAGATGGGATACATCCCAGGATACTGAAAGAGCTCAGAAAGGTTCTTGCAGGGCCATTAAAGGATGTTTTCAACAGATCCTTGGAAAGAGGAGAAATTCCTCAGGACTGGAGAATGGCTGATGTGGTACCTCTTCACAAAAGCGGTGACAGGGAAGAAGTGACAAACTACAGGCCCGTGAGCCTTACCTCGGTGGTGGGAAAAGTAATGGAGGAGCTCCTGAAAGAGCTAATAGTGGACTTTCTCAAAACCAACAGGTTGCAAGATCCGAGGCAACATGGTTTTACTGAAGGACGATCTTGCCAAACAAATCTGATTGAGTTCTTTGACTGGGTGACCAAGGAACTAGATCAGGGTTATGCAATGGATGTCATCTACCTGGATTTCAGCAAACCCTTTAATACTGTTACTCATAGGAGGCTTATCAATAAACTCAGTAGTTTGGGGATGGGTCCCAAGGTGATAAACTGGATCAGAAATTGGTTGACTGACAAACGACAGAAGGTGATGGTAAATGGAGCTCACTCAGATGAAAGGAGGGTGATTAGCGGGATACCCCAGGGTTCAGTCCTGGGCCCGGCACTGTTCAATGTATTTGTGAGTGATATTGCTGAAGGACTGAATGGAAAAGTCTGTTATTTGACAGATGACACAAAAATTTGCAACAGAGTGGACTCCCCCGAGGGAGTGGTTAATATGAGGAAAGATCTACAAAAGTTGGAAGAATGGTCTAATGCTTGCAATTAAGATTTAATGCAAAGAAGTGCCGTGTCATGCACCTGGGCAGCAGAAATCCAAGGGAAATGTACGCAGTAGGGGGCGAGAGGTTGGTGTGCACGGATCAGGAGAAAGACCTTGGTGTGATTATTTCTGAAGATCTCAAAGTGGCAGAACAGTGCGACAAGGCGGTGGCAAAAGCCAGGAGACTGTTGGGCTGCATACAAAGAGGAATTACCAGCAGAAAGGAAGAGGTACTAATGCCACTGTACAAGTCACTGGTGAAGCCTTACTTGGAATACTGTGTTCAGTTTTGGAGACCATATCTTGCAAAGGATGTAAAAAGACTGGAAACTGTTCAGAGGAAGGCGACCAAAATGATTTGGAGCCTGCATCAGAAGCCTTATGAGAAGAGACTTGAAGACCTAAATATATACACTTTGGAGGAGATGATGGATAGGGGAGATATGATTCATACCATTTAAATACCTAAAGAGAAATAATGAACAAATAAACCTCTTCCAAAGATGGGGAAGCTATAAAACTAGAGTGCATAACAAGAAGCTGCAATGTGGTAAATTGAAAGGCAATGTCAGGAAATACTTTTTCACTGAAAGGGAGGTGGATGCTTAGAATGCCCTCCTGATGGAAGTGGTGGGGGCAAACACAGTGACGGAATTCAAAATGGCATGGGAGAGACACAGTGGATCCCTTTACAGCAACAGGATAAAATCTAAATAAAATGAACCATCTGAACTGAACTGCATCTACTCTTGCCATCTTACTGGGCAGACTAGATGGACCATACTGGTCTTTATCTGCCATCATTTACTATGTTACTATGTTACTATGTAATATCCAAATTCTCTAGCAGAGGAGAAGATGGGAGCCTACAGAATGATGAAGGTTGGACACAAGTCACCAGGGCCTCCAGAATTACCAATCTAACTCCTCCAGCCCTTGAAATGAAGGACCATTATTCAACCCTGGAAGGGGAGGAGGTGAAAGCATCTCTGGAAAGGGAAGAACCAGAGCTTGAGCACCCCAAAGTTGCAGAATCAGTGTCCACAAGGAAGCGAAGGGTAGTGGTTGGTGACTCTCTTATGAGGGGTACTGAGGAGTCCATCTGCTAACAAAACCTGATGTCCAGAAATGTATGCTGTCTGCCAGGTGTCAAAATCCGAGATGTTATGCAGAGTTTGCCGAGACTCATCAAGCCCACTGACTATTACCCGATGTGGTTCATCCATGTCAGCACAAATGATACTGTCAGATATTCCTCTGAGCGTATCAAAAGGGACTTCATGGCTTGGGAACAGAGGGTGAAGCAGATAGTGGGCAGGTGGTGTTCTCTTCAATCCTCCCTGTTGAGGGTAAAGGCCAAGGCAGAGAAGCTCGCATCCTGGAGATGAATGCATGGCTGCGTGGATGGTGTCATCAAGGGCGTTTTGGTTTCCTGGACCATGGGATGCTGTTCCAAGAATTGCAGAGCAGAGATGGCGTCCATCTGTCCAAGAAGGGTCAATGTGTCTTCAGTAGCAGACTGGCTAACCTACTGAAGAGGATTTTTAACTAGATTAGTTGGGGTTGGGTGAAGAAAGACCCCAGGTAACTGAAAGCCCTCAGGTAAATGAAACATTAAATACCTTTATAGAAATAGGTAAAAGGGGCAACATCTGGAAGGCAGTGTCTATAAATGCTTGTAGCATGGGAAATAAGATCCCAGATGTTGAGGCTTTAATGGGAGAGGCTGACTTGGATTTAGCGGCAGTAACAGAGACATGCCCTTGCCTTTGACCTCCCTGATCCCCTTGTGTGACCCTGTCTTCCCTCTCTCCCTCCTCCCTATTGTCCTGTCGTATGAATCTGTTAGGTTTGCTTTCTTATCCGCCATTGTAATTTCTTTTTCTTCTTTCTTTGCCTTATGGTATTTCTTTGATTTGAACTATGTGAACCGCTATGATGTTTTTTCGTTTAGCGGTATATTAAGCTAATAAACAAACATAACTATAAATGGGATGTAACTATACCAGGCTATACTTTATTCAGAAAGGACAGGGTAGGAAGAAGAGGAGGAGGAGTGGCACTATATGTAAAAAATAGTATTAAAGCTGTGGAAATACAGGGCTTAAAGGGGAGAGAGGAGACAGTGGGGGTTAAACTAGAAAGAGGGAAAGAGAAATCCATTTGCATTGGTGTGATATACAGACCTCCCTCACAGGTTGATGAGGTGGGTGGAGAGTTAATTAAAGACATACGCAGCATTGCCAGGAAAGGGGAAGTGCTACTGATAGGAGATTTCAATATGCCAGATTTTGATTGGCACATCCCTGCTGCAGTATCATCTAGAAGTAAGGAGGTCCTGGATTCTTTACAGGGAGAATTATTCAGGAAACTGGTAACAGAACACACACATGAAGGGGCCATACTGGACTTGGTGCTTACCAATGGTGAAAGTGTTTCTGATGTTAAAGTAGGAGATGATTTCGCATCCGGTGATCACCAGATGGTGTGGTTCAGTATTATGACTAAGGCTGATAAAATCCATTCAAAAGCGAGGGTCTTAGACTTTAGGAAAACTAACTTTACCAAGATGGGCCAATACCTCAGGGGGTCGTTAGTGGGATGGGAACACCTGGGGGATGTAGAAAAACAGTGGTCAAAACTGAAAGGGAATTTTTTTTTTTTTTTTTTTATTTATATGATTTTAGTCATTTACAACAACCAAATAATAAAGAAACAGAATGCACACTTGCATAGATTAACAAAATATAAGAAACCAATAAAGCAACAAAATATAGACAAGGAGCAATATCTAGTCCACATCACGGGAGACTGACAGCGTCAAATTTAAAGATATATTAAGTTAGGAAAACATGCCCAAAAAGAGCTACAATTGGAGGCCATTCTAATCACCAACTATACCCTCCCCAACCCCACTCTGACGATCAGAAAGAAATTTCTCCAAATGGGAAACATCTAGGAATACATAAGATTCTCCCTTGTAATTGATAACACATTTACATGGGAAACGTAAGTAAAACGTGGCACCCAGCGCCAAAACACGGGGCTTTAAGTTCAAAAACTGCCGCCGACGCAGTTGGGTGCTACGTGCAACATCAGGAAAAACACTAATCGATTGACCACAGAACTTGGCATTTTTCATCTTAAAAAAAGCTTTAAGGATACGTTGTTTCACAAGAATAGATGTAAAAGTTACCAGCAATGTGGACCTTTGTGTGATAGTATCAAGGGAATCCTCCAAAAATGCAGTCAAATTTGAGATAGATGGGACCACCACATCGAACTCCCCCTCGGTGAGACTAACCTTCTTAGATGCAAAGGGAACATAGTAAATTTGTGTAACATCAACAGGATCCAATATAGTTAGTACTTCCTTAAGATATTTATCCAACAAAAATTTTGCAGACAAAAGAGAAGAAAAGGGAAAATTCAAGAACCGCAAATTATACATCCGAGTAGAATTTTCAAGGGCTTCCAATTTAGTATGTAAAATCAAAGAATCTTTAATCCCAACCACATTAATAGATTGCAATGGAAGAACCTGAGATTCTAATTTACTAACCTTTTGATCAGTCAAAGAAATGTTCTCGTCAAGCTGCTGAATAGACTTAGCAGCCTCCTGAGAAAACATAGATAGGGAATGTACTACTAAGGAAACTTTAGAATCTATACTTTTTAAGGCTCCCCAAAGATCTCTTAAGGTAATCTCTGCATCAACGGGGAGAATTGGAAGGTCCACAACACCCTCCAAAGCTGTCAGTTTAACAGGTTTAGGAATATCTACAGCAATAATATTCTCTCGATCCTGCCCTGAGGTACCCCTTAAATCAGTCACTCACTCCAATCCCTGGCAGAGAGGGGGAGATCTCCCTCCGGAGCTCAAAGAAGCACCTTCGGGAGAGGACTGAGCCAATGGGAGTGGAGCGAAATGCCTATCTAATGGACCGACCAGCTAAGACTCTTCCAGTACGGCCGATTGTGGCTTGGTCTGTAGCTTCGCCTTTCGTTTACCCATAACAAAAAGAAAACTAAGTCAGCGCTACCGCTGCCAAATCAAGGAAACCCAAAAACACAGCTAGCTACGACACAAACCAAACATAGGCTATCCCACTTACCCCCCAAATTACAGCAACAGCAAATACTGGTGCCACAGTGGCGTCGAAGGGGCGTCTAAGGGGCAGAAAACTGCCCCTTCAAACACGCCCCTTAAAACAAACGCCCCATGGCCGTGCTCCACAGTCGCGGAGGGGACACGATCACATTTATAACTGGAGGCCCTAGCAGAAGCAGGCTGCCCCTGTCGTGCCTGCCCGAAAAGAGCAGGACAGCATCAGCAAGCAAGGCAGACTCAGTCCCGGTAGTCTCAGGCCAGGTGGACAAGGCCAAATACTCCTCCACACACAGTGCTATCAGGCTCCAATGGTGGGGTAACCGAGAGATGGTTTTAAAGCCTCCAGGCCCCAGCAGAAGCAGGCTGCCCCTGTCGTGCCTGCCCGAAAAGAGCAGGACAGCGTCAGCAAGCAGCAAGGCAGACTCAGTCCCGGTAGTCTCAGGCCAGGTGGACAAGGCCAAATACTCCTCCACACACGGTGCTATCAGGCTCCCTGAAAGGGAATATTTTAAGGGCAACCAGCCTTTTTGTTAAAATGGCAAATGGAAAAGGAAAAGGAAACCACTATAGTTTTCAAAAGGAGTAGCTGTAAATGTGAAGAAAAAGAGGGAGGCCTTCATGAAATACAAGAGAGGAAAAACTTAGAGAAGTTAGCAAAGTAGTCAGGAAAGCAAAGAATCAGAAATTGGAGGAAATAGCTAATGCAATAAAATGAAGGGATATGACCTTTTTCAACTATGTTAGTAATAAGAGGAAGGGAAAAAGTGGTATTGTCAGATTCAAGGGTGAAGGGGAAGAATATGTAGAAGCTGAAGAGGATAAAGCAGAATTGCTTAACAAATATTTCTGTTCTGTGTTCACAGATGAAGAACCAGGAGCAGGACCTTAGAAAACACTGACAAACAGGAACAGAAGCGAGGGGCATCTTTAACAATTTTCAGAAGACTGTGTTTGTGAGAAACTAGCTAAACTTAAAGTAGCTAAAGCAATGGGACCAGATGGGATACACCCGAGAATACTGAGGGAACTCGGGGACATTCTAGCAGCTCCACTGACTGACCTTTTCAATTCCTCATTGGAGTCTGGAGTGGTGCCAGAGCACTGAAGAGAGGCACAAGTGGTCCCTTTGCGGAAGGATGTAGTTGAAAACTACAGGTTGGTTAGTTTAACCTCAGTGGTGAGTAAATTAAGCGCTGCTGAAAAAGAAAATAGTGAGGTTTCTGGAGTCCAACGGATTACCGGATCCGAAGCAGCATGGATTCACCAGAGGCAGGTCTTGTCAGTCAAATCTGATTGATTTCTTTGATTCAGTGACCAGGGGAGTTGGACCGAGGGAGAGCCCTAGATGTGATGTATTTATTTTTTAGTAAAGACTTTGACACCATTCTGCACAGGTGACTTATAAACAAACTAAGTACCCTAGGGATGGACCCTAAAGTTACTGCTTGGGTTAGAAACTGGTGAGGAGAAGGTTACCAGTGGTGTGCCCCAGGGATCTGCCTTGGTCCGATTCTTTTTAACATCTTTGTTAGTGATATTGTGGAACGGCTGTCGGATAAGGTTTGCATCTTTGCAGATGATACCAAAATCTACAATAGAGTAGACACCCAGGAAGGTGTAGATAACATAAGGAGGGATCTAGCTAAGCTTGAAGAATGAGATCTAATGTTAAAAAATGCAAGGCCGTGCATTTGGGCTGCAGCAATCCAAGGGAGCACTATAGTAAAGGGAGGTGAAGTACTTTTGTCCACAAAAGAAGAACGGGACCTAGGCATGATAAAGGGGCAGCCGCGGCATCGATTAAAGGAGGCCAGCGAGGCGCGATCAACCTCTTGCCCCTGCACTCTCCCAGGAGGGAGAGAGCATCGCCATCCCTTGGGGCCGCCTCTTCAGCCATCACCTGGCTCCTGCTGCCCAATCGGGGCAGCCGCGGCATCGATTAAAAGAAATCAGCAAAGGCGCACCCGCGCCGGCGTGCCCGCGCCTGAGGGCCTCACCAGAGGGCCCTTAGGCGGCAGCCCACCTCGGAGGTCGATCCTGAAAAACACGCGTCGAACCAACCAAACCAAGACAAGTCAAGACATGCGACACTGGTCTCCAGCTCCTGCAGCGCAACCTACTTATCCTTGATCAGATCATCTACAGTAATATGAACTAAGCTAACCTAACTCTGACCTCCCTCCAGCCCTAATGTAAGCATTTTGTTTATTTAGTATACATTTGTATACCGCTACTTCCAGCGATCAGCAGCGTTTTTTGATTACAGATTGGAAATTGTCAAATCATGACAGGAAATTTTTGAGGTATAAACACATTGATTAGACAGGAAAGCACAGCACACAGAGAACTATTTTAATTACTTCTAACATTGAATATACTTATCATGCTTACCTTGCTACATTTATTCTAATACTAATGCTCTGACCAACCTAAATCTTACTCCCTACTATTTATACAAGCTGTACTACAAAGTATCTAATCTTCATACACTGTAACTGTTTAATTGCAACAAAGGTTACAAAATAATAGACTTATTGACAAGCAATTGTATTTTTTGCAACATTTGTAACCCTTACACCCTGCAAAACATCTCAACTCTTAGCCTCCTACCTCTTCTCACAAAACCCCTTCCCATTAGACTCCGAACTCAGCTCCCCCCTGTTTCCCCTCCCCCTCCCCCCTTCCCTTACCCATTTTCAATTCCCACCACAAAAATGTCCTCTCTCAAGCCCTGCTCACTCATGATGGGACCTACTCTTAGTTTACTTTACCTATTCTTACTTACACTACCTTACGCCCTCACCCTAACCTCCAATACCCCCATTCCAATAATCTATTCCCCTAGGCATCTACTCTCCCCACCTCCTTCCCACTATAATCACTATAACACCTACCACCGCTCTTGCAAACTTAAACCTATTACTGTGAATCCTAACCCATATCCCTCATCCCCCCAGAACCACCCCATCCCCCCTCAAATGTGCCCTACTTAATGCCCGTTCAGCCAGAAACAAAATTCCATTACTTGCTGACATCATTATTGACTATAATCTTGATATACTCTGCCTTACTGAAACCTGGTTCCAAGACTCTGACACAGTATTACTAAATCAAATATGCCCCAATTCATACTCAATCAACATTTGTAACAGATTACATGGCAGAGGAGGTGGAGTAGCCATTATTTCTAGATCCAGCTTACAACTTTCTTCTATCGAGTCCACTTCCACCCTAGGCATGGACACTATTACTGTCTCCAACTCTGCACTAGCCCTACACCTCATATACTGTGCACCACAAACAGACTCCTCAGACCTCTCCATGATCCTAGATACTGCCTGCTCCCCTCAGCCTGCATCACGCCCTCTAATAATCTTGGGTGATTTAAACCTACATTCCACTTCCTCAACAAATTCCGCCTCCTTCCTCCAAGCTATGAACACCCTCCATTTTACCCAAATACTTCTTCACCCTACACACTCTAAAGGAAACACCCTCGACTTAATTTTCATCCCTCAACACCCTCATCTCAAGGATCAGGTCCAACACACTATCCAACCCATACCCTGGTCTGACCATTCTATTATCTTCTTCTCCATCCCCTACTCATCTTTTCGAAATAAACGTCACACTCATCCCCAACCTACTCGAAAATTTAGACCATTCAATGCAGCTAACTTCCTAGAGCAAATCACTCCTTCACTTGACCAGTTAAACGACAAAATCCTCAACCAAAATTCTATCATCTCCACTTGGAATCAAACACTATCCTTAGCATCCCTACTTCCACCTAAGCATCTCTCCCACAAACATCGTAGAAGATCCCCCTGGTTTTCTACACACCTGAGAAACCTCAAAAGAGAGCTTAGACGTCTTGAATGCAAATGGAGACATACACAAGACCCAGATGTACACAATGCTTATACAGCCAAACTTCGATCCTACTGCGCAGAAACCACTAATCATAAAAGAGAATACAATGAAAATATAATCCAGCGTGCCCTCAACAAACCAAGGGAGCTCTTCTCCATCGCCAAATCTCTAATAAAAGACCCCCTCCCACATGACCAACAATCTAAAATATCTGCCCAGGCGATAGCCGACCACCTGGCCTCTAAATTCCTCCCCTCCTCCCCCCCATCTCCTCTAACAAGCAATCCCCAACCAACTGAAGACTATAGTACACTACCACTAGACAACTCACGGTATGAATTTCACACTGTCACATCAGAAACTATATCTAATGTCAAACAATTTGAATGCATCTACATCTGCCCTTGACCCTTGCCCTGCCCCCTGGATCAAATCCACCAGAACATCCCTCAGCCCCTACATCCTGACCATTGTACAATCCTCCCTCCAGTCTGGTTCTGTACCACCCCTATTTAAGTGTGCCTCTATCCGCCCTATCCTAAAAGGATCCAAACTTGACCCCACCTCCCCTTCCTCCTATAGACCCATATCCAGTATACCTTTCCTTGCAAAGATTACTGAGAAAATTGTCCAAGCCCAACTACAGGATTACATTGATGACCACTCTCCCCTTGACCTATACCAACATGGATTTAAAAAGAATCACGGAGTTGAAACCCTCCTAACCTCCCTTCTTGATTCATTGTACTTACACACTCATAACCCTACCCAAGGATGCTTACTTATATTCCTCGACCTATCCGCTGCCTTTGACTCTCTTCCCCACAATCAACTCCTATCCAGACTTCATGAAATAGGTCTGAGAGGCACAACACTGAAATGGTTTCATTCTTACCTAGACGCCAGAACACAACAGGTACGTATTGGAAGTGATACCTCCCTCCCATTTACGCTAAAGCAAGGTGTCCCCCAAGGCTCTAGCCTCTCTGCCTTACTTTTTAATATCTTCCTCCAACCTGCCTGCAAAATTTTCCAAAACCACGGCATTCAGTACCAATTATACGCAGATGATATGATGTGCTTCACCCCATTTAACCTCTCTAACCCCGACTTTACTAAAATAAATGAATGTCTAACCAATCTCAAATCCTGGCTTTCCCAACATAATCTACTTATTAACCAATCCAAAACTGAGATCCTTCAAGTATTCTCCAGCCCCTCATATACCCCTCCCCCAACACTCACCCTTGGCGATCTCACTCTAACTATGAAAAACCAAGTGAAATATCTTGGAATCATCCTCGATCAGAACCTCTCCTTTATTGATCACATAAAGAAAACTACCAATACAATTTACACGAAGTTGCACACCCTCCGGAACCTCAAGCCCCTCTTAAGCCCCAACTCCTTCCGTACTGTCTGTCAGGCCCTCACAACCCCCTCACTTGACTATTGTAACCTTATCTATCATGGCCTCTCTAAGACCACCATCCAACCTCTCCAACTTGCCCAAAATACACTAGCTCGATTAATAACCAACAACCCTAGATGATCCCACATTACACCTGTCCTCTATGACTTACACTGGCTGCCAATCCAACTCAGATCCAAATTTAAAGTGCTCACCCTTATTAATAAGATTATCTCAAAAGAATCAGCTCCATGCCTTTCCCCACTCCTTGCCTTCCCTAACAACACAAGAACACGCCGTTCCTCCACCAAAAACTTTCTAACCATTCCTATATCTAAACTACACTTTAAACAATCTACTAGCAACAGGGCCTTCTCTCTCTACGCCCCATCCCTATGGAATACCCTTCCCCATGACCTACGTAACTGTGTGATCCACGCAGAATTCCGAAAGAAATTAAAAACCCACCTCTTCCTCGAACACTTTTCCCTACCACCCTAGTTCCTCCCACCCTTCTTCTACCCTCCTCACTAATCCCTCCACTTGATATCCTAGCGACCCACAGTTAGTTCTTATGTAAACAAATGATCCATATTACTGTAAATAATTTTATTGTAAATAGTTTATTAGTTCATTAGTTCCTTAGTTATTATGTTACCATGTAGCCTGTTACCTTGTTCTATGTAAACAGTTGTACAATACTGTCAGTTACGTTCCATGTAAACCGTCTTGAATTGTAGAAAGACGGTATATAAAAACTGTTAAATAAATAAATAAATAAATAAATAAAGTAGCTAAACAGGTAGAAAAGGCAATGGTGAAAGCTAGAAGGATGCTTGGGTGCATAGGGAGAGGAAAGGCCAGCAGAAGAAAGGAGGTTTTAGTGCCTCTGTATAGGTCTTTGGTGCAACCTCATTGTGTGCAATTCTGGAAACCGCACCTTCAAAGGTATACCCTCAATCCAGTCCTCCAACCACAACCATCCTCCAGCTGAAGTCGCGCATAAGCACCAGAACCTAATAGTAACAAGAATACTCCTGAACCGGAACCAAAGACAACGGACACCATCAATTACAAGGTATTAACCCTACAATACAAATCACAATAAGTACAAAAGACCGAATTGCATCTCACGAATTAAATGCCAATGTTTTACTGTATGTACATACCTCTACCATACTCATGAATGTACTGCTAATGCTTTACCCTATATATACACACTCCTACCACCAGTGCCATGCTGAGATATATAGTAGCAGCGTAGTACCTATATGAACACATCTCATCACCTATGACAGCATCCCACCCCACAAAAGACACCACCACCATCATTAGAGGTCTCACACTAGAACCACATACAATTGTAACAAATACTCAAAAACCTAACAATTGTAAATGTGGCAACTATAAAAAGACCCCATTAGAATACCCTCCAAAATCACCCAAACCTACCAAATACCAACACCAACAACAAAACCAATTTGTCCAAGACTCCACGCAATGGCCCTCACAAAAGCCCACATCTTTCCCCTCCTTATCATACTAACGCTACTTATACCAAAAGTCCTCCCATACAAAACAGATCAAACTCTCTATATCCCCATTCCTATTATACACAACCCACACATTAACACCCTACATGCCCTATCCCACTACCCACATAACCAAAACCCACACCAAAACACCAACAGATTCCACCCTAGATTAATACAAATATACCACCTCCAGACAAACATAACACAAGACTCCTCAAATACAACCACCCTTCAGAAATGCCTCCTCATCAACATAAGATCTATAAGAAATAAAGTACCAATCACCACAGATGTAATTACAGATGTAAAACCCAACCTTTTCTGCATCGCAGAGACATGGCTCGCACCCACTGATAAAACACTACTGAACCAAATACAAAACCAACAATATGACACATTTAACTGCCACCGTGATAACAAACGAGGAGGAGGGGCACTCATCATGACCAAAAAGGACCTAAAATTCACCGGATCTAATGTAAACAGTGTAGATGGTATGGACATTATCAAAATAGAGAACAAGCCAGTCTCCATCTGCCTCATCTACAGGCTGCCATCACTTGATCACACCAACCTTACCACAATCCTTGAACTAGCTTGCACAACTACGCTGAGAAAACCTTAAATCATACTAGGCGATATGAACCTACCATCCCTCAGCCCTACTCACACTGAAAACTTCCTAGAAACAATGACAGAAATAGGTTACAACCAAATCATACACACTCCCATACACACAAGAGGAAACATTCTTGATCTAGTCTTCCTCCCAACCCCAACCCCAACCCCACCACCACCAATACACCCCACCTACCATAACCGACATCCCCTGGTCTGATCACCACCTTATAATCTTCTATGTGCCCACACAAAAACACAATAACTCTACTCATAACCCCAGACCACATAATAGGAGCTTTTCACACTTCAACAAGGAGACCTTCTTAGACAGGGTCTTACCCCAACTGACAACAAACTCCTTGGACATCAACACCTCTATACAACAATGGAATCAGGTCATCAAAAAAGAAGCCTCCCCTAAGAAAATAACTCTAACCCCCCTCCCCCCAAAAAATCTGAAAAATGGTTTACACAAGAGCTTATAAAACTAAAAAGACAGCTGAGAAAACAAGAAAAAAATGGAGAGCAACTAAAACAAATGAAAACAAATCACAATACCATAACCTCCTCAACATTTATTTATTTATTTATTTACATTCTCTTATATACCGCGCTATTCTGCATCAGTGCGGTTTACATTGAACAAACTGAAATTACATTGAACAGGGCATTATAACTTGGAGATAACTATTTTACAGGGAACATGGGCTATGGAGGGTTAAGTGGCTTGCCCAAGACCACAAGGAGCACCTGTGGGACTAGAAACCCCAGTCCTTCCGGCCCAAGGTTGCTGTCCTCTAGTGGGATTTGAACCCCCGACCTTCCAGCCTGAAGTACCTTGCCCCAACCACTAGGCCACTCCTCCACTCCTACATATACAAAAACGCAATTAACAAAGCCAAAAGAGACTAACATAGTAACATAGTAAATGACGGCAGATAAAGACCAGTATGGTCCATCTAGTCTGCCCAGATTATTTTGCTTTTATCCTGTTGTTGTAAAGGGATCCACTGTGTCTGTCCCATGCCATTTTGAAGTCATACAAAGATAATAAACCTGGCTATTAATCGCCTCAGAGAACTCTTCGCAATTGTTAGAGTCCTTACTAAACCACACAAAAATGAATCGGAACATACCACATTAACTGCACAAACTCTAGCCACACACTTTGTAACAAAACTAAAAAACAACTCCCACATCACCACCACCTCCGCACCCCCATACTCAACAAACCCTAACACATGGGATAACTTCCATCTAACTGATCAAAAACACCTCCTTAAGATCATAACAATGATCAATACCACAACCTCCCCCCTTGATCCTTGCTCGGTGACACGGGTCAAGTCCGCCAAAACTGAACTGGCCACAAACCTATTACACATAATCAACCAGTCCCTATCACAGGGCATCATGCCTGATACCCTAAAACTTACCTCTATCCGCCCCATTCTGAAAAATAATACCTTGGATCCATCAAACCCGAATTGCTACAGACCCATAACTAGCATAACTTTTGTTGCTAAACTAATAGAAAAGATCATACAACTCCATCTCCAAGATCACATTGACCTTAATGCCCCCCTGGACTCCCATCAATTTGGATTTTGCCCCTTCCATGGAGTCAAAACCCTACTAATTACTCTAATGGACCACTTTATCAGAGGCATAGATAACCATGAGCAAAGATTCATCCTCCTCTTCATAGACATAGCCTCTGCATTTAATAATATCAACCATTGCACATTAATAGAAAAGCTAGCACAAATAGGCATAGGGGGTACTGTCCTTAAGTGGTTCATATCATACTTGTCAAAGCACGCAATACATGTCCAAACAAACCAAGAAATCTCAGATATGTTCCCCCATAATCAAGGGATCCCACAAGGCTCAGCACTTTCAACCTTACTTTTCAACATATATCTACAACCTATCACAAACATTTTCAGGAAATTTAAAATAAACCATTTCATATATGCTGATGATATTACGTTGACACTACCCATCGACACAAACAACCCCTCCTACCATAGCCTATCATAATGTATTACTGAAACTGAATCATGGCTAAAAACCAACCACCTCAGTATCAACTTAAAAAAACTGAAGCAATGTTTGTATCAAGAAACCAAGATCCCACACATCCCAAAACCATCCCAATCAACAACATAGACATTCCTGTTAAATAAGAAGTAAAATACCTTGGGATACTAGACCACACCCTCAGCATGCTCCCACACCTAAAACAAACAGAAAAAAAAATATTCTTTACATTAAAAACCATGCAGCATCTAAGACCCTTCCTAGATACCCATGACTTTAGTACACGCACTAATCACCCCCCCACTTCGACTATTGTAATAGTCTACTGCATGGACTACCACTTAAGAACATGAACATACTCCAAAGAGCCTAAAATATCTCTGCCAGGATCGTCTCCAAAGCCCGCCTAGCCGAACACATAACCCCTATCCTACAAGATCTCCACTGGCTCCCTATACATAGACGGATAAAATATAAAATACTTCTGACAACATTCAAGCTGATTAATAACATCTCCCCCTCCCACCTAACCACCCTACTACACCCACCGCCCCTATCCAGAACACGAAAACAAAACGCAAACCACTCACTTGTCATACCCAAAGACATCTGCAAAACGAAAAGATGTACGAGCTCCAGAGCTTTTTCATATACAGCACCCAGCCTCTGGAACGAATTCCCACTAGCAATCCGTATGACAAAGAATCTCCAGCTATTCAGAAAGACTAAAAACGTTCCTATTCTCCCAACATTTTGGAAACTCTACTGAAACCCCCCCCCCTCACAAAATTAACAACCCACTAACCCCCCCCCCCCCACTCCCCACCTCCCCTGCATACAGGCTGCCACCAACAGCAACTGTCCAAATGTAAAGCTCATTGATCCTCATCGCAGCTAAGATACAACTGCTCATGCGAACATGTGAACCTGTAAATAATAATCAGCAGGGCCACAAAGCCCCTCTAAGATTACTCAAAACTGTTTGTGTTCAATATTACCTGTAAATAGTTTCTTCCTAATGTTCCATGTAAAAGTTGTTCAAATTGTTAATTGTAAACCGCCCCTGATCTCTGGAAGGGGCAGTATAGAAGAATCAAATAAATAAATAAATATAAACAGGTTGGAGTCGAAACAGAGGGTGGCTACTAAAATGGTTAGGTGTCTTCATTATAAAGCATATGAGGGCAGACTTAAGGATCTTAATATGTATACTTTAGAGGGAAGGCGGGATAGAGGTGATATGATTGAGACGTTTAAATACCTCCATGGCATAAATGCAGAGGAGGAGAGTCTCTTTCGACTGAAAGCAAGCTCTGCTATGAGGAGACATAGGATAAGGGTGAAAGGGAATAGACTCTGGAGTAATATGCGGAAATATTTCTTTACGGAAATAGTAGTAGATGTGTGGAATAGTTTCCCAAATCACTTTTGTGAGTATTTGAGAAGGATCCCAACTTGTACTGGAGGATCTTTTTCCCATATTTAGTACGACTTGCTCAGAAATACGTTGTTTTTGGGCAACTGGTTTTAATTTCCTAGGGAGAGTGTTGAGAAAGCTCTGATGCAAGGGGGGTGGGGGTTGGAAGTGCCTTTAGTGACTGGGGAAGCCAACATTGTTATGGGGAGGGGGCAAATGGATCAGATAGGCAGTCACTGCAGCTCGTTTAGCTATTGCTCAAAATTAGAAACATGCAGATACCCTTTGTTGGGAACGGCAAGGCCGCGGAGCCATGTGCTCGCGGTCACCATTAACCGGGGGGGCAGCCGCGTGCATTCCTCCGGCGGTAGCGTGGCTATTGTGAGCCCGGGGGGGCGGAGCGAGGGGATAATGCCATCCCATTGGCGGCAGCGTGTGACGACTCGGCGCTGCTGCCAATGGGATGAAGGAGACTCAGGGACAAGTGCGGGGACGCGGCGTGGCTCCGGCCTCTTGCGTTTGGATGCCGGAGCTGCCAGAGCTGCCAGGTAGTCTGATGAGCATTGGGGCCTGAGGCGCATTGAGCGGGCGAGTAGAGGCTTCTCCCTGCCTCAGTGCAGCTTCAGTCCCGTTCGGGAGTGAGCGACTGCGGGGGGGGAAGTGGCGGCGAAGCGCCATTGCCGTTGAGGCTCCGGTTCACGCGTCAAGGCAGTGCTTTAAAACCGCGGCCAGAGCCAGGAGCCCCGTGGCGGATTAGCAAGGGCGGCTGGGGTGTTTAAAAGGTTCCGTTGGTGCTTGGGCACCTTTTGGGGTCTCTAGGGATAACAGTTACAAAAAAAAAAAATATATATATATATATATAATATTCCAAAGATGCCTCGGAGCAAATCAGGGGGCAAGCGTGCTGCAAAAAGCAGCGAGGCAAGTGGGGTGAGAGTCAGGAAGGGGGTGGCTCCAGTGGAGGGGCGGAGGGAGTCCAGGGCCAGCGCGGAGCATGTGGCTAGCAGGGCACGTGGTCCTGCAGTGCCAGGAAAGGCAGCGCGGGGAAGGGCCAAGGGCAGAACTCCACATACTGACGGGTCTGCTCAGGGGAGGGGGCAGCCTCCAGGGGAGTCTGTCAGGGGAAATAGAGGGCGGGGGGGGCAGAGGGGGTGCAGGAGGACCCTCACGGATGTGGATGGAGATGGAAGGGGAGGGGGGGTGGCAGGGCCAGTTGGGGAGCTGGGGGTCCCTCGGGGCGGTCAGGTTGGAGGGAGTGGGGAGCAAGTGAGGGGGATGCTGGGACCCAGAACAGCCTGGCCATCCGAGTGCCGGCCAGATGGGGGTCCGCCACCCCTGGACGGTACTGATAGGTGGGGGTTTGCAGGCATGTGGGGGTGTCCCCAGGAGGCGGGGGGCGGCCCGTCCCCCTCGTGGGAGCGTTGGCAGGGCGGAGGACAGGGCTCCTCGAGGGCGGAGTGGCTTGGGGCGTGGCAGTCTCCCTGGGTTAGGGCGGGTGTCTCGTCGCCTCTCCCTGTTTTCTCTCCACAGGTACCTCCGGCGTGGCAGTGTGCGGGGAATCCTTGGTGGAGCGTGTCGCGGCCAAGTGACGGCACTAGCGGTCGGGCGGAAGGCGGTCCCGTCTGTTGAGACGGAGGCAGCGGTCTCGACAGCTGCGGAGCGTCCCGAGCTCAGTGTTCCAGCAGAAACGGCTGAGAGTGCTGCGGGTGAGTTGGCAGTTGACCATGGGGAGGAGTCTGGGCTGGGAACTGAGACTGCGGGCGGGGATCGGGTAAAGAGAAGTCGAAAGCGGCGGCGGTCGTGTCATAGGCACCGGCGATCGGATTCGTCTTTCACTTCGTCCACTGACTCGTCGTCTAGCTCGACCTCGCGGGAGGGGAGGCAGGGTCATGCATCTGGGAGGATGGCCAGCGAACACAACACCATCGGCGCAATTCCTACAGTAACTGCGTTCTCTGAGTTATGGGAAAGCGTACCGAAGAACTTGCGGAAAAAAATACAGAAGCGACGCTATATTGACATTTTCAGGTTGCTGGAGGGTAGGAAGAGGTCGGGGGATAGTAGACGGAAGAGGAAAGAAGACGAAAAAGCCGGTCGGGTGCGGAGAGTCACAAGGAATGTAGTAAATTGGACGAGGGCCTTTCTCCGGCTAGCCAGTGTTTGGGGGTGCATGTATCCGGATCAGTATGGGATGCTGTTGGCATACGCGGACTCCATCTTAGAAGCGTCTCAAACCCATGACAGTTGGGCCTGGCTCAACTACGATGAAAAGTTTCGGGACAAGATGGAGAAGAACCGGTTGTTATCGTGGGGTACGCAAGATATCAACCTGTGGCTGACACAGATGGCGGTCAAATCGGGAGGGGGGAGTGTGGGTAGAGGAGGCTTGGTCAGCGCAGCGGGGTCAGGGAAGCCCTTTCGCGGGGGCGTGTCCCCGTCAGTGCAGAGACGGCGGGGGGAGGGGGCACGGGCGACGTCTGTTGGCGTTTCAACAAGTCTTCCTGCCCCTTTCCGGACTGTAAATTCCGGCACGCATGCTCTGTCTGCGGAGGAACCCATTCCGCCCTCAAATGTGTTAAACGTGGCCCTACTGGTTCCAGCGTCCCCACCGCAAAGCAATAGGACTACGATGAGCCTCGCTCCTACTCCCATTAGGGTTCAGGCTCTTCGTCCATGGTTAGATCAGTATCCCCGGAGGGCGGATGGTAGCATTTTGGGAAAGGGATTCGAGGGGGGGTTTTGGATTCCTATTGTTGGGAGGGTGGCCGCGGGCGTAGCGAAGAATTCACCTTTGGTGCGTCATTTTGCTAGTATTGTGCGGGACAAGCTGGCCGGGGAAATTTCGCTGGGGCGGGTAGCTGGCCCTTTTCAAGATCAGCCCTTCGAGGACTTTGCGGTTTCCCCCTTGGGCATAATCCCAAAGAAAGAGCGAGGTAAATATAGACTAATTCACAATCTTTCCTTCCCGGAGGGTGCCTCTGTGAATGATCATATCCCGAAGGAATTGTGTGCGGTGCGTTACGCATCTTTTGATGAGGCGGTGGCATTAGTGAGAGATTGTGGGCCCGGGTGCCTGATGGCTAAGGCCGACATTGAGTCAGCCTTCCGTTTGCTGCCAGTGCACCCCTCGGCATTTCATTTGTTGGGCTTTCGCTTCGAGGAGCAATTTTATTTCGACAAATGCATGCCTATGGGTTGCGCGATATCCTGTTCGTATTTTGAGCGGTTTAGTTCTTTCATGCACTGGGCCGTGGTTCAGCGTTCGGGTTGTAGGCAAATGGTACACTACTTGGATGATTTCCTTTTCGTAGGGTCGGCTCAGTCCAGGCAGTGCCGGGATTTATTGGATGATTTCAACCAATTGGCTCATGAATGGGGAGTACCGTTGGCAGTGGGGAAGACGGAGGGGCCTGCTACGCGTCTTACTTTTCTGGGGGTGGAATTAGATTCGCTTCTCATGGTAGCGAGATTACCAGTAGACAAGGTTGCGAAGCTGCGGGTTTTGATAGCGAACGTGATGTTAGCCACAAAGCTGTCGCTGCGGGATATGCAGGCACTTATTGGTTCACTCAATTTTGCATGTCGTGTCATTCCCATGGGATGGGTATTCCTCCGCCGACTGTCGTTGGCTACGGTGGGGGTGCGTAAACCTCATCATCGGGTTAGGGTTTCCCGTAGTATACGAGCGGACTTAGGGGTATGGGACGAGTTTCTGAGGGAATTTAACGGTGTCTCGGTGTTGCGGGAGCCGGTCGTGCCAAGTGAGGAGTTGCATTTATATACAGATGCTGCCGGAGGGGCGGGCTTGGGGATTTACTTTGGGGGCTCTTGGTGTGCTGCAGGATGGCCTCCGTCCTGGCGCGAAGCCGGCCTTACTAGTAATATAACCTTCCTAGAGTTGTTCCAGATATTATGGAGGTGCGACAACGAGTCAGTGGTGAGTGTGGTGAATAATTATACCCCAAGGTGCAGGCAGGTTGCAGAATTAATGCGGCATGTGGTCTTATCCTGTTTACGTTTGAACGTGGTTCTTAAGGCTCGCCACATTCCGGGGAGTATTAACACTATTGCCGATGCTCTTTCCCGTTTCAAGTGGGAGCTGTTTCGGACCTTGGCGCCAGCAGCCGAAGAGCGGGGGGCCTAGGTCCCGGAGACTTTATGGCAGATTGGCCTGATGGCATGATCGACTCTGTGTCGGCAGAGACGTGGGAGGCCTACCGAAGAGGCTACAGCAGTGTGAGGTCCTTCCTGTCGGAGCAGGGATGGAGACGGGGCCCGGCATCGGATTGGCTACTGGGTCAGTATGTTTTGGCAGCAAAAGTGTCTGGCTTGTCGCGTTCTACGGTTAGGAAGAATTTGGCAGGATTTTCCTTTTTCATGAAAGCGGTGGGATGGGGCGTGTTGCGGGGGGGTTTTTTGACGTCCCGGCTGTTGCAAGGATGGGAGCGTGCGGCGCCGCCGGCCAGGGATACCAGGCAGCCGATAACGCATGCAATGTTGGAGCGGCTGTGCGAGGTGTTGCCTCAGGTGGTCTCGTCCAGTTACGAGTGTTTCTTATTTCGGGCGGTTTTTGCCGTAGCGTTTTTCGGGGCCTTCCGAGTGGGCGAATTGGTGGCAGAGTCGGGTAGAAGCGCGGTGGTCGGGGGTTTGCAATTGCACCACGTACAGTTGGTACCTGGTCAAGTTCGCATTCATGTAGCGTGTTCCAAAACAGATCAGCTGGGGAAAGGTGTATGGGTAATCTTGAGACAGGTGTCCGGGGCCCTGACGTGCCCGGTCGGGTTCTTAAAAGCATACTTGGGTGTGCGGCCCGCGGGCACGGGTCATTTATTTGTCCACGATGACGCGCGGGTTCTGACGCGCTTCCAGTTTACGGCGGTCCTGCGGATGTCGCTGTGGGCGATAGGGGAGGACGCTGGTCGGTTTGCTCCTCATTCGTTCCGGATCGGGGCGGCTACCAGCGCGGCAGCGGAGGGATTGCCAGAGAGGGATATCAAGCGTATAGGTCGCTGGAGGTCGCAGGCTTTCCAAACCTATGTGAGGTTGTAGGGGTGGTGGGGGGGTGTCTAACCTATCTTCTTTTCTTTTGCAGATGTAGGATGTGGCCGGTGTCGCTGTTGGGTGACTGGCCATTCGTTCGTTTACTGGGCTGGTCGGCGAGCAGCAACATGACCTATTGGCACGAATCTTGGACTGGACGTCTCTGCGGTGTCCGTCACATGGCTGGGTGAGCGCGGACTGCGGTGGATCCAGCTCCTGCCTTTGCTGCGGCACCACGGAAGTCGGATGGAGAAGCCTACGGTGCTGTTGATTCACTTGGGAGGCAACGACTTGACGTCCTGGACTTGTCGCCAGTTGATTCGTGCGGTGCACAAGGACTTGGGGGTGGTTTTAGGGATGTTCCCGGGTGTAGTCTTGGTGTGGTCGGATATACTTCCAAGGCCTGCTTGCAGGGTTCAGCGGCGCTGGTCCAGGGGGCTGTCCAAAATTAATCGCCAAATAGGCAGATGGGTCATCGAGAATGGGGGGCGCCAAATTTTGCACCAATGGGTGGACGTAGATTGCGCGGGTTTGTTCAGGCTGGACGGGGTGCATTTATCCCCGATCGGGTTGGACTTGCTGCTTAATGATTGGCAGGAGGCCTTGGAAGTGGTTATGCTTGGGAGACGGGCTGGTCGCAGCTTTTTGTAAGGGGGGCGGCTCAGGACGGAGGTGTCCAGAGCCGGTGGCGGGATCCCGGAGGTTTCCGGGGTCCGGAGCCGGATGCCAGCAGTACGGCGGGGGTGGGGTACCCCCGCCCGGACAATCCCTCGGCTTTTGCTAATAATATGGCGAAGCTGGATGAGGGAGGGCGAGGCAATTTTGTCGGGGCCTGTACCCGGGGGAAGCGGCAGCGGCGTCACCTTGCTAATAACATGGCGGGTGGTGGCTCGCGCTGCTGGTGGGGGGGGGAGATGTTAATTTGTTAATTGGAAAGTTGTGATTGTTGTAAGTTAATAAAGCTGCGACCAGTTCAATTCCAAATGATGTGTAATGGTTTTCTTTGAAGGTTTAAGTGTGCCTATTAAAAGTGAGGGGAAAAGGGGGGGGGATCAGGGTGGAATCAGCCGGTCCGCCTTACCCGGTTACGGCAAGGCCGCGGAGCCATGTGCTCGCGGCCACCATTAACCGGGGGGGCGGCCGCGTGCATTCCTCCGGCGGTAGCGTGGCTATTGCAAGCCCGGAGGGACGGAGCGAGGGGATAATGCCATCCCATTGGCGGCAGCGTGTGACGACTTGGCGCTGCTGCCAATGGGATGAAGGAGACTCAGGGACAAGTGCGGGGACGCGGCGTGGCTCCGGCCTCTTGCGTTTGGATGCCAGAGCCGCCGGATGCCCACCCACCCTCCCTTGTTTCAAGTGGGTCTTGGGGGGTTGTTGTTGGGGGTGTTGCAGCTGGAAGGGTTGGCGGGATCCCGGAGGTTTCCGGGGTCCGGAGCCGGATGCAAGCAGTACGGCGGGGGTGGGGTACCCCCGCCCGGACAATCCCTCGGCTTTTGCTAATAATATGGCGAAGCCGGATGAGGGAGGGCGAGGCAATTTTGTCGGGGCCTGTACCCGGGGGAAGCGGCAGCGGCGTCACCTTGCTAATAACATGGTGGGTGGTGGCTCGCGCTGCTGGTGGGGGGGGGGGGAGATGTTAATTTGTTAATTGGAAAGTTGTGATTGTTGTAAGTTAATAAAGCTGCGACCAGTTCAATTCCAAATGATGTGTAATGGTTTTCTTTGAAGGTTTAAGTGTGCCTATTAAAAGCGAGGGGAAAAGGGGGGGGGGGGAATCAGGGTGGAATCAGCCGGTCCGCCTTACCCGGTTACCCTATTTGGTTAAATTACACAATGTGTGTTTGATGGATAAGCTAACAGCCCTGTGATGGGATAAATTAGATCAGCTCTAGGTGATTTGGCAATGTAGGGGTAACAGCACAAACTATACAGGCCACTGCTTAGGGAAGCACTACAAAATGGAGGTTAGCTACACAAAATGAAGTCTGTGTCAGCATGACCATACTGAGAGACAGAAAGGTAAGAATGCTGACAGCCTGGTTCAACATGGAACTATCCGTTTATTGCTGAATACAGCTAAATTTGACCACATCACTTCCCTGCTCTATTAGAATTGCTGATTACCCCTCATTTATTGATTTCATTTCAAAATTCTTACACTTACTCACAGAGCATACTACACTGGTCTCCCATTATACTTATCACCCCTTCTGGTTCCTTACTGCCCCATGCGGTCTCACCCCTCTAACCTATTATTGCTTCCCTCTGTCATCCGCGCACACTTGGAACCACACACCGTTCAGCTTTTTGCTTTCTTGCATCTTGCCTTTGGAATTTCCTACCGGATCACTTACATCATGAGTCCAACTTTAGGAAGTTTACGAAAACTCTCAAAACCTATAATTTTGTTCAGGCCTTCCCGGGGGTAGCATTGCTCCACTGCTGACTCACAGTTTTATCCCTTACATCCATGCTTGCAACTTGATTGCCTTTTACTTTGTCTTAGCTATTACGCTCTTCAATTTATTATTTATGGAGTTTTCCCCTCTTTTATACTTTGATTTTATTTAACCCACTCTGATGCTAAAGGCTATCAAGTCTTTTAATAAGCAAACATATACAAGCTGAATCTCAGATCCTGAGACAATGGGGCCATTATCTTGAACTGGAAAACATACACTGCTAGTATTTGCTTCATGGGGCCCAGTACCTTTAACTGGCCCATCATAAAATGCACAGGACTAGCAGGCCTGACCGGACTATGACTTTATGTGATGCCTCAGACATTCTCTGATTGGCTGATTTGAGCTCTTGGACTTTGGCCTGGATCAACCATTTAGAGCCACACCAGCAATCAGCTGGTAACATGGCAACTAAGAAGAGTATTTCTAAGGACTGCAAGAGAAAGTCAGGGTCTTTGTTCCTGACTGCCGCTGACCAAGAAGATGCAAGACCCACTTTGCAATCTCTCCTTGTGTCTCTGACTGTAATCTCCTTTGCATATAAGTATCTCTCTCTGTCAAACTTGTAAGAGGAAATCTCTCACTAGCAGTCTAGTGCTAATTGCCTGCTTCTATATCTCACCCCAAGCTGACCAGTGTTGCCCATGAACTGCAAAGCATTCTTCAGAGGCACCTTATAAGTTACCTTACTTGTGGGAGTTAGCTAGCTCCAATTATTTTCATAACTCATGGGAATTCCGATGAGAAGATTATTTCATTTTCTAAGTTCTAATTGTCTAAATATATCAGCCTGTAATATATATATGTATGCAATACCTTATATCCTTCCTGAACAGAATCTAATAAAAGATTCGGAACACACAAAACTTTGTAAGTGTCACTAATCTAGTATGGAAGCCTTAATCCAGAGTGAATAATTATTTATTAGTTCCTCACTGCACCATACAGAAACCATTTGATAAAGGTGATGCAGGGCTCAGCACGTGTTTGAAGAAGGCAGCTTGGATGGTACTCATCTAAGATAGTACTGAAATGGGTTGGTGGATGGGAAATCTTCCCTTCTTGATGGAGGCACTTCCAACCACTGATTTAATATGACATCATAAGAAGCTGGGGGGAGCTCTTGATGTTTTTGCTGTATATGACCTGGGGAGTGATGAAGTTTGTAATGACAAATTATGTAAATTCCAGTTGTTATACCTGGTTTCCAATAAAAGATGCTTATATATAAAGAGAGGTATTTTCCTAGACCTGTGGTTCTCAACCAGTGTGTCAGGACACACTGGTGTGTCACCAAAATTTGACATACAACAAGCTGGTGCTTTTCTTAGCAACCATATGTGCCTGCAGGAAGCAAAGTGAGGAGCCCGGTACATGAAACCCCTCTAACGGCTCCCTAATTGTGCTCCCTCCCTCCAGTGATCACTGTTGCCACCAGCCCAAGTGTTATTTTTAACTACAATAACATGACAGTTGGTCTCTTTTTTTGTTCAGCGGCAGACTGAAGCATGCAGTGTGTCATGTATATGAATACGGCCTGTCAGGTGTGTCACAATAGAAAAAAGGTTGAGAGCCACAGTACTGGACTCTTTCAGTCATATTTCATCACTGGTTCACTCTCCTTTTTGCTCTTTGAAGAAAAAAAAAGTTGTTCACTCTATAATAGAATAAACTCTTTAATCCTTAATAAACTAGATTATTGCAATTTGCTATAGGTCAGAGTGGGCGCAGGGCAGCACAAAAGAATTCAAACTCTTCAAAGCACTGTGATCAGGTTGTTATATGGAGTACGCTGATTCCCATAGTGCTGTTTGCATAAAGGCAGAGTAATGACTGACTACAGTGTAAAAAATTCAATTTAAAATACTACTTTTGACTCACTGGGCTTTTTTCTAGTCAATCTCAATATTTAGTTACTTTGCTAATTCCACACACATCAATTTATCCTGCTATGTATCGTAACTTTTACTTCTATGCTTGTCAACATCCAAGACCATTAAAAGTGTGATTACTTGTAGGTCCTCTTTTTCTTACCTGGCTGCACTCTGGTGGGATGGAGTTAGAACCGAAAGCAATGTCTCAAAATTTAAGAGAGCTCTAAAAAAACATATATGTGTGGGCGTGCTTTTGCAGGCTTCTGTTGACGCCGAGCAGGTGTTTCTCTTGGGATACCCTAAACAAGCCTTGCCGCTAGTTGAACAAATTCTATTGGAATTGAGCCTGTCCTCCCTACTTTATGTATCTTACAGCTTTGAATTTAGGATAGTGTTTAATTTGCATTAGTATTATCCTTTTGTATGGCTCTCCTTTTTCTTCTTCTTTTTGAGTATAGTTGGTGTCTTCTTTTTCCCCTAGTCATTTTTTTTATTATTAATTTTGCAATTGTAAATTGCCTTGCTGTTTTGTTATGAAAGGCGGTTCATCAAACAAACATAGCTAAAATGTGCCTTTAAGGGTTTTTTCTGACAAAATGCATTTTGTAAATTAATAATATTCAGGGCATTTGTAGCACATTCTTGAGAGCAACTCTGATTTTTTAAAGAAGTTAATGCACAGCATAATCCACTTGCTCCATTAAGAGGACACGTTAGTTGTTAGGGTTACCAGGTGACTACAAAGCATCACACACACATTGAAACAATTCAGGTTTTGTCTCACTGAATTCAGAGACTTGTTATTCAGATTTATAACTGAAGGACAGAAAAAGGCTTTAGATGCAATGAGATAGAACTAAGGATGCAAGGTTTTAATCTTAACTAGATCCATGGACTGAAAGGCAATGCATTTGTATGTATGAAATGTATTGTGTGGAGTATGTCGGAAAGTCAAGATGTTATTACTAAGATTTCTGGCTACAATCTACCTTGCTATGCTAGGTTTTCTACCATTAAACCTCTTCTATTGTCTGGGGAGTTGTCATACATCATCCTGCTTGCTGCTAAGACTGATGTGACCTCCAAAATAGAAGTAGTGTTATTCACCCTGTCTCGGTTCAGAGTGGTTGTGGGTTTCATTTGAAAATGTGTCTGTGTGTTTGTCTGCCTGCTTTGCCAAGGTCTGGAAGATCCTGGTGATGAGAGTATGATTCATCAAAGTCATAACACGAATCTGTCCCCTTTTGTGAACTATCCAGATGAGCGCGTTAGCCTCTGAATGGACTTCCTTAATGTTCTTTAGTCCTGTGTAATATCTACTCTTTGCATTCAACAGCAGCTGAAATCGTCTTTCCAGTGTTAGCTCTGCATAAACTGTTTCATGTGTGATGCAACATGTCATCTATTTTTCTTTTCTTTTTTTTACTTTGTTGTTAGTCTTTCACACTAGCGGCAAATGAAAATTTTTTTTGGGTTTATTGCTGTTCCCTTGTTCAATGAATTTTTTTGCAGATGTCTGGCAAATGGATTTGTAATCTCGCATTTTTATTCAGTAAAGATAGAATACCTTTTTCAGTAAAGATTTATTTTCCAGGAAATTACATAAAACATAAGGTAGGCTGTAAGTGGATTTTAACAAGAGCTCTGGCCAATCAGAAAAAGATTGTTTTGATATTCTAGAGCTTTTTGCCTATTGTTAGAACAATGCACTATGTGTTTATTTCTTCAGCACACCACTTGCCAGTTGATTGATTACAATGTCAATGCTACACACTTCAGCATAGACTGAGCAGCAGCAGGGGCGTTTTCAACGTATCCAGTTTAGATCACGAGATTTTAGATAAATCCCAGTTCTCTAATGCCTTTCATAATGCAGTATCAATTTTTCATGGAAAATCAGAATCACATGGACTGAAATGTTTTGAAAGGAGATTTAGAATACCTGGATTGGGACAGAATTTCATTATTGGTTTAGGAGGGTAGCATTACATTTTTATGTTTTCATAAATGACAATGCATAGAAATCTCGAATTCTTATATTTTCCTGCCTAATACAAAGTTTTACCTATACATAAATATATACGAGGGGTGTCCGATATTAAAAGTATAGGCCAAAATTACACTAACATTTGTATTTAAAGAAATTATTCAATACATTACACCAAAAGCTACATACGTTTGTTTACTTCTCCACATAATCACCGTAAACATTGAGACATTTATCCCAGCGTGACACTAGTTTGAACATCCCTTCACAGTACAGTTGCGTGTCAAGTTGCTTGAAGTAGTCCATAACGGTGTCTTGCAATTCCTCCTGATCCGCAAAGCGTTTCCCCACCAAGAATTTCTTCAAAGGTCCGAATAAATGAAAATCCAAAGGGGCTAAGTCCGGACATTGCATACAGCCATAAGACGGACAAGGCCGGGACGAATACACAAAGGAGATAAACTTCTGCACAACGGCGCAAGAACCCACACGTCAAAACAAACCAATCTGTGTTTGACACAGCGGAAATGGGAGGTCCTTCTACATCCTCCGTATAGTCCAGACTTAGCCCCTTCGGATTTTCATTTATTTGGACCTTTGAAGAAATTCTTGGCAGGGAAACACACTGCGGATCAGGAGGAATTGCAAGACACCGTTATGGACTACTTCAAGCAACTTGACATGCAACTGTACCGTGAAGGGATGTTCAAACTAGTGTCATGCTGCAATAAATGTCTCAATGTTTACGGCGATTATGTGGAGAGGTAAACAGAAGTATATAGTTTTTGGTGGAATATATTGTATAATTTCTTTAAATACAAATGTTGGTGTAATTTTGGCCTATACCTTTAATATCAGACACCCCTTGTATTTTTAATATATTATTTGAACCTTATTAAAATGTTATATATATTCATTTTTAAATGAGTGGTAAAATGCAATGAGGGTATTTTTAGTTTGTATACCTTTAAATGAACTGAATGACAGAGGCGGAATGAACCTAAACCTTATTTTTTTCATTCATTTTTGACAACAATGGAATTGGGGCAGACAAACTGGAGCTATGGGAGAGGGAGAATAAATAAGCATGAGGCATTTCACCAATCATGCTGAAACGTTTTGGCAAGCAGCCAAATCAACCTATCCCTACCCCCTTCTCTCATATCCTATGGCTGATATCATCAGAAGCTTGGTAGGAAACTGAAACAAGCACCAGCAGAGCACCATTTTATTTTCTCCATTCAGAAAGGTGATTGCAAATTGCTGTTTCACAAATTTACTTTGCTGAAATACAGAAAGTGTAAAAAAAATATAGTAATTATCCAAAAATCAAAATATAGCTCTAAGAAGCAGACAGGCAGCACTACACTGTATCTGTCTCAGAGGCAGAAAGAAATGAGCTTTAAAAATCAAATAGCCTTTTTGCTCGCGTCAAGAGACTGCGTAACCGGAGACAGACAGCAACAATATATCTGACTTACAGGCAAAGAAAAGCAAGTTTCAAAAATTCTTTAGATGTTACAGCTTTAGGGTCAGAGAGTTTGCATAGAGTAAAGGAACTCTATTATTATATAGAGTACGGACAGAGTGCATAAGCAGAAGCAAAGGCAGGCAGATAGTCATCATCTTCTATAACTACTTAGCATTTCTAAAGTGCTACCAGGCATCCACAGCACTGTGCAGACATATAAGAGAGAAAGATCCTTTTCCATAGAGCTTTCAATCTAGTCCGATCAAATTACAGTGCTTAGGAGGGATAGGAAATACAAATGGTGGAAGAAGCAGAAGAGGAAAGTCAGTTTGTACTCCAAAGAGATCTATTTTATTTATCTATTTTATTTAACAGATGTTTTACACCGCTTTATCATTTCAGTCATTAAACAAGGGCATTGATAACTTGGATTCTTCTGAAGCAATGGAGGGTTAAGTGACTTGCCCAAGGCAACAAGGAGAGATCTAGGCTCAGCGGCAGCACTAGTGCAGAGCAAAAAAGAGGATGGTCCACAATCCCCCAGACAAGTTGAAGAGAGATTTCTTTAAGAGAAGAAAACACCAACAGCTGCATCTCCAGATAGCTGATTCCTCTCTACAGAGAGACAAAAGATGGCAGAGGCAATACAGAATGGGGGATGGGGGGGGGGGGGGGGTGGAGGAGACAGCAGACTAGCAACAGGTAAAGGAACTGCAACAGAGCAGATTAGCAGGTTCGCGCTCTTCTCTGCTGAGAAGTATGCGGAGCAGGTTTTGAAAGATATGGCGTCATATTATTTTCCTACAGAAGATTTACAGAATCAGATATTGAATGTTTTTGAGTGCATGGGGTCTTGAATATCTAAGGGAGCATATTCAATGCAATTAACATGGTTAGCAGACCTGCTAACTGCATTAATTGTGGTGATCAAGATATTCAGCAACACTAATGCGATTAGTGCTGTGGAATATTCACAGGTGCTGCTGCTGAATTACTGAGGTAATTATACAAGTAACTCTTGGTCAACTTCCAGAGTGATAAACAACACCCAAAATGTATGCAGTATTCACTCTTTTCAAACATAAGTAAACTGTTAAATTCTATTTCGATAACCACTTTTCTCTCCTATTGTGGGAATTTCCAAATACTATGGAATTTTTAAACTGCTCCCACATGCAAACATTGCTAGTTAATGCACAGACGGTCTCAGACTTGTCAGCACTGTTTTATAGACGTAGTGACTTATCTATTATTGTGCCTAATAGCATCAAGGACCTGTCCGGCAAGTAAACTTCCAAAAAATTGTGCTTTAACTTGTAAATTATAAATTCTTAGCTTTAAAGAGCACTATAAAATAGTGCCGACAAGTCTGAGACCTTCTGTGCATTAACTAGCAATGTTTGCATGTGGGAGCAGTTTAAAAATCCCATAGTATTTGGAAATTCCCACAATAGGAGAGGAAAGTGGTTATCGAAATAGAGTTTCACAGTTTACTTATGTTTGAATAGAGTGAATACTGCATACATTCTGAACGTACTGAAGTGGCACCTGGGGATAATCAGGCAGTGATGATATTCAACCAGTTGTCCCTAAGCCATAAAAGTTAGGTATCTGAAAGACCTCACCTATCTTTTGCTGCGTTAGCAAACCAGGCAACAGCTTCTCGGCTGTTCAACTGATCTGGCTCGTCAATGCTTGTGGGCAGATATGGCCTCAGCACTGAATATCTGGGTCTTTAGTTCAACTGCAATGGCTAGCTGCTTTAGTAGCGCTAACCATCATCGCTGAATATTGGACCCCTAGTTATTAGTAGTGTATGTTAAGTAGTGAGAAGGTATCAAATGATACTGCCAGGGCCAAGAGTATCCCAAAGGTACAGTAGGTAGTGAAGAATAGGAAGAACATCCTAACTTTTCATCTAATGCTCTGCCCTTAGCTTCAGTTCCAGTAGCAGCAGCAACACCAGCACAATCAGACCCCAAGGAAGCAGAGAGGAAATCTCACAAAACATCTAAGGATCCATGCAATGCAGAATACATGTACTGCTGGAAGGCCATTAGTAAAGGAAAGTTCATGTGCCATTTTTTGAATAGATTGGGGGGACCTTCTCCAACTTCCAGGTGTTGCCCCCTGTTACTTTGAACTTCACTGGCACTTGTACTATTCTCCTCAGTGGTGTATATCGTTGTCTATTCTTGCCATTCTTTTATACAGGAAAAAAAAGGGGTCAACCCATTTGGGGCTGGCCAGGAGCCCCCCAGGAGGGTTGGTGGGGGGACACTGGCAGCAGCAGCCAATGGCGAGGGCTGCAATATTTTTTAAAAGCCCGCCGGTGGGAAAAGGGACAGTACCCTATCAGGTCCAGCAAGGGGCTGGAGGACCCGAATAAAAAGGGACTGGGAGCTGGAGGCAGCATAGCCAGAGTGAAGCTGTCAAGAATGAGCTGTGCAATAAACTGCTGAAAAAACCCTACCTGATCAGGGTCTTTGGCAGCAGTGATCTTGGGGAGGAAATAGCAGCAGCAGCCAGCATATAGACTGGGCCGCCGGAGGGTTGGTGACTCAGGCAGCGGCAAGGCATGAGCTCCGGAAGCAGAGTGGAGCATCCTCAGGGGCCCAGCACACAGAGGCAATAATCCGGAGGTCCTCCACAACAGTGGAGAGCAGCCTGTCATGATCATGCTGGACCAGAGCACTCTGACGATGTCAGAGCCAAGGTAGAGAAAATTTAAAGGGGCTGCATGGAAAAAAACACCAGTAGAGTGTTGTAAGCCAGCTGAAGGCAGAACTCAAGCGAAGCCTAAATGGGGAGAAGCAGCACAGAAGGGTGCCCATGGGAGTACAACAGCAGCAGAGTGCCCGGAATCCAGTGGGGAAGGGTGATGGCGAGTGGAAAATAGAAGGCAGTGAAGGACAACAGTCATGGCAATGAGAAGAAGAGTAAAAGAAGTAGCAGAAGCAATGGATGCCAAGGGCATGGAGGTGGATGCACGCAGGCTAGGAGGTGGAGCATGCCACCAACAGGAAAAGATGGCACCAAGAAGGATGACATGTGGAAAGGCCCAAGACAGAAGAGCAGCAGTAAGGCAACGAAGCACAGGTGCAGCACCGGGACTGCTGGGCTTCCACTTGGCGCAGAGAACTTTAGCAATGACCACGGAGGGTGCTGCAGGCGCAGCGCCAGGGAGCAACATAGCAGTTAGAGACGCAGACATGAGATACCTGGTCCATTGAGTGCAACACCTGCATGCTATGCT
Source organism: Ichthyophis bannanicus (assembly GCA_033557465.1). Lineage (NCBI taxonomy): Eukaryota > Metazoa > Chordata > Amphibia > Gymnophiona > Ichthyophiidae > Ichthyophis > Ichthyophis bannanicus. The sequence goes on along the minus strand of JAWIIG010000024.1, from coordinate 10,155,055 downwards.
AGCAGAATTGAAACAGCAGGAGGTTAGCAGTGGCCCGGCAGGGCCAGCACCAGAGAGACAAGGCGGCAACAAGGCCTTTTCGAGAAGGCGAGAGCGGCAGGAACGGCTCAGTGAGTCCTTTGAGCAATACCAGAGACTGCACACACAACCGAGTATGAGGGACTTGGGGGAGAAAGAGGGCAATGGACAGGGGGAGGGGACTTTGAGGACAGGCTAAGGCCAGCCCAGATAGTGGCACAGGAGTGTGGGGGGAGGGGCTAGGGGAGAAGTCAAGGAGTGGCTTTTGCACATCCTGTGAAGGTTGGAGGCCTTGCTGCAGGCAAAAGAAGTTTTGAGTGACAGCGGGGGCCAAGGGCAGCAATAGGCACCCAGCACCAGTGGTAGCTGGCAAAACGGGTAGATCCAGCAGAGGCCAGTGACCAGCCCAGTGACTCTAAGCTGGCAGAGTATATCTGTGCCATGAGTGCGATAGATAGTCATGTATCAATGCACGTAAAAGAGAAAATTTGGAAGAACAAATAGATAGATATATTCTCCCTGCTTTTGATGGAGACCATAAAACCTTGCAATTATGCTATTTGCATGGGGAAGTGCAAGAAGTCAGAGCCAGAGGTCAAAAACATTGTTAACTGGTGTGCCGTGTTCAGGGTCATGGTAAGCATTATTGGGGAGAAGTTCCCTGAAAGCTGCAGGGACCTTTTCAAATACCAAGATGTCATTTGCGAGGCATACAAAACATATAGGGGCATAGCCTGGCTAGACTATGATGAGAAGTTCTGCAAAGACATGGCATCCAATAAGAGCCTGAGCTGGGATAGGAAAGACATCAACCTGTGGATCGTCACCATGATGCAGCATAGCAAAGGAAGGGGGCAAGGTCCGTGGGAAGGACAACAGTTCAGTAGATGGGGAGGGGGAGGAATAGAGTTCTGGAGGGGAAGGGAGGTCAAAGTCCCTGGGCATTAAGGGTTATAAGGTGATGTAAAAAGGGGTCTGCAGACTTTTCAATCATGATTACTGCAGGTTTCAGAATCAATGCAAGTTTAACATGCATGCATCACTTGTGTGGAAGATCACCCCCAGTTCAGATGCTCTTAAAAGGGGAGTGATCCGAAGCGGAGGTGACAAGGCATATACCCAAGGGGATGGGTGCTTGGCCCCCTCACCCATCAGATTAGACCACTTGATGAAAAACACAGGGGGCTACATACCAGGAGAGGCACAATGATTAAGAGAGGGCTTCCAAGAGGGTTTTATCATACCTTATGTTGGCCCCCAGGAAGGGAGGGAGGCGTGGAACCTGAAGCTTGCGACTGATAACCCCAAAGACATGAGAAAGAAACTGGTGAAGGAGAAGGCTCTGGGGAGGATAGCGGGTCTATTTCGGAGGAAGCCCTTTCATGAATTAGTGAGATCTCCTTTGGGTTAGTCCGCAAAAAAGGAGGGCGGGGAATTCCGGCTCATCCACTACTTCTCATACCTACAGGGGGTGTCCATAAATGATTTTTTAGACAGGAAATTGTATAGGGTGCAGTATGTGTTCCTGGATCAGACACTGGGCTTAATAAAGCAAGGGGGGCAGGGAACGTGGCTGGCAATATTGGATATCAAATCGGCCTTCCAGTTGCTGCCGAGCCATCCATTCTGCTTCCCATTACTGGGTTTTAAATTCAGAATGGGCTGAGAGGGGGTTGTCACAGCAGCTGGAGGCAGGCACCTTATCAGCCATGCATGGGCAAATAGGACACTACGGGGGCACTATGGGGTTCATGCATCGAAAACGGGGCAACTGGGCTGAACGGAAGCAAAAAGGGAGGCACTTGGATACCACATAGGAGAAGGGGGTGCACAGGCCTGGGGGGCTGGCCTTGGCTGCAGAAGGGGCATCAAGGTTGGCGAGGCTCCCAGCTATGTGACAAGGGCAGCTGGGGCCTGGGTTTGGATGGCTGGCCACACGGAGCGGCAGCTGGCCAAGGACTCTCCTGAGATGATGGTTCACCATGGAGAGGACAGTCCATCGAAAGGAGGCCCAGCAAATGCTTGGAAATAAGAACCGACTAAGACACAGATGGCTACCCCCACCCCTCCTTTCGTTATCCTTGAGCTTGTTGAGGTTATGGGAAGTTATGTGGATTTCGGGTTATACTACTGTTGCATTATTATGGCTGTTGATTTATTGATTGTGTGTTATGTTATGAATAAAGCTGTAGCCGTTTGTTCCCACTTGAAAGGAATCTGGCTGGAGTCTTACTGGGGGCAGGGAGGACCAGGGGAGGGGGACGGGAACCAGAGAAAGGGGGAAGATGGGGGGGGGGAGGAGAAAGGGAGGGGGAATACAGCCCGGTAGCGTCGTGCCAGGTTAGACTAAGACTTGTCTAATTGAACATAAAAGACTACAAAAGGGCTCATTTACTAAGCCTTTTGTTGGTCATTTTTACCAAGAAAAACATGATATAGACCCCCTGACAAGTCCACCTCTACCTTTCTCCCTAACTTTGACTCATGGCTTTCCTTCTTTCTGGATTTATCTTCCCCCTCCCTTATTTTTGGAGATTTTAAACATTCATGTTAATAACCCCTCTGACTCTTATGCTTTAAAGCTTCTCTCCCTTGCCTCATCATTCAACCTCCAGCTTTGCTCTATTGTCCCTAATCACCAGCAAGGCCACTGCCTTGACCTTGTAATTTTTCTCTGATTGCTTACCCTCAAACTTCTATACCTCACTTCTTCCCTTATCAGATCATCACCTGCTAAGCTTCACTCTTCATCACTCGCCACCTTAACCTCGCCCTGTCTCTTCCAACCTCTTTAGAAATTTTCATGCTATTGACCAGTTGGCTATCTCTTCCACTGTCTCATCACCTCTTTCCACCTTTATGTCATCTGAGTCTGTTGATGAGGCAGTAGCTTCCTATAACACTGTACTCTCCTCTGCTCTGGATGCTCTTGTTCCACCTATGCCATGTCCTATGAGGCGTACTGTACCTCATCCTTGGTAATCTTCCACTACCTGCTATCTACGTTCCTGCTCCTGCTCAACTGAGTGAGCTTGGCTCAAATCCCATACCCTTTCAGACTTTCTACACTTCAAATTCATGTTCTTTCTTTCCAATCAGCCATAGCACTCGCCTAACAAGACTATTATGTCCATCTGACTAACTCTCTTGCCTCTGACCCTCACCATCTCTTTACCTCAACTTTCTCCTCAAGGTGCCTCTGCCTCTGACCTCCCTTTTTGCCCAAACCCTGGCTTACTACTTCCATGACAAAATCCACTAGACCACACTCCAATTCCCCACGAGGTCAGCTACTCCCCCTCCTCCCCCTTCTTCACTCCCAACTTTCCTCCCCTACCTCTGTTACTTTTTCTTCCTTTTCTATGATCTCTGAGGACGAAAACCACTCACCACCTTTCTTCATCCAAACTCACTACCTGCTCCTCTGATCCTATTCCCGCCCATTTCCTTAGCTCCATCTCCTCCACTGTAGTCCCTTCCATCTCTCATATTCTCTCCACTGCAACTTTCCCTGCAGCCTTCAAGCATCCTATGGTCACTCCTCTCCTCAAGAAACCCTCACTAGACCCTTTCTGTCCTTCTCGCTATCAAGCCATCTCCCTCCTCCCCTTCATTTCTAAACTACTTGAATGTGCCCTTTAGGATTCTCTGTAATTCGACTTTTGTCCTTTACATTCTACCAAAACAGTTCTTGCCAAAGTCTCCAGTGATCTGTTTCTGACAAAATCCAAGGCCTTTACTTGATCCTCATTTTTCTTGACCTTTCCACTGCTTTTGGCTCTGTTGACCACAACCTTCTCCTTGATACCTTGCCCTCGCTTGGTTTTAAGGCTCTGTGCTATCCTGGTTCTCTTCTTATTTCACCCATCGCTCTTTCAGTGTTTGTTCTGGTGGATCCTCCTCTACTGCTATTCTGCTCTCGGTTGTTGTAGCCCAAGGATCTGTCTTGGGTTCACTCCTTTTCTCTCTATACCTAGTCCCTTGGTGCACTCATCTCTTCCCATGGCTGTCAGTATCCTCTTTATGCTGATGACTCCCAGATTTACCTCTCTACATCTGAAATCTCTCTGGCAATCCAGGCCCAGATCTCTGCCTGTCTTTCTGACATTGCTGCTTGGATGTCTCACCACCACTTGAAATTGAACATGGCAAAACTGAGCTGCTTATCTTTCCCCCTAAACCCTCCTCTCCCCTTCCTCCTTTTTCAAGCTTTGTGGATAACTCTCTACTCCTCCCTGTCTCCTTAGCTCGCAACCTTGGGGTCGTCTGACTCCTCTCTCTCCTTCTCCACACACATCCACCTGAAGGCTAAAACCTGATGTTTCTTTCCCTACAACATCAACAAAATTCACCCATTCCTTTCTGAACACACTACCAAGACACTTATCCACTCCTTAATCACCTCCCGTCTAGACTATTGTAGCCTACTCCTTGCTGACTCCCTCTGAATCATCTCTCCCACTCTTCAATCTGTCCAACACTTTGCTGCACGGCTAATCTTTTGCAAGCCTCGTCATGCTCATATTACCCTCTTCTCAAGTCACTTCATTGGCTCCCTATCCATTCCTGCATTCAGTCCAAACTTGTCCTGCTGACCTATAAGTGCATTCACTCTGCAGCAACTCACTACCTTTCCTCTCTTATCTTTCCCTACGCCTCTCCTCAGGAATTCCGCTCTTCTCTTCTATTGCTAACTCCATACTTTGCTCCTTTCACCTTGCTGCTCCTTATGCCTGGAACAAACTACCTGAGTCTATACGTCAGGCGCCTGCTCTTACCCTTTTCAAAACCAGGCTGAAAACTCACCTCTTCGCTGCCGCTTTCAGATCTTGACTCACCTGATCTCCTTTGTGTTTCCTTACCATACCCACTAGCTTAATCCCATGTCTACAGCTACTCTGTTGCCTGTCTTGACTAGATTGTAAGCTCTGATGAGCACCGTCTTTTACATGTGTCTGTGTAGCACTGCGTACATCTTGTAGCGCTATACAAATGTTCAGTAGTAGTAGTAGATTTTTCTAAATTGTTATATTATGTTATGTAACATGTTCAGACTGCAGGGGTAACACCAACAGACAGTTTTTATAGACAAAGTAAGCTTGGCTTTATCTTCTCATCACAGTCCGTCCCCCATGGTCTATTGATATCTTGAGTATTCATGCATGACTACTGCTTGTCTTTGGGCGTACACATTGAGGGTCATTCTAAAAGGTTTAGTCATGGTCTGGACATATATAAACATGCATATGGATGTCAAAATCACGGACATGTCTCCATAACTATTCCACAAATGCTGTTCACAGAACATCTCCAGTAAGGGGACTTTCAAGAGGACACGGGGGGGGGAGTGCAGCAGAGGCATGTCTGGGGAGGGGCAATGGATTTACATGTCCCCATTCGATCCCAGAAGCAGCTGAGCTGTCGGCAGGCACATGCATGTTTATTCTTCTCCAGGTATGAATAGACATCAGGAAAGCATTTGTTTTCACTTTAAAACATCCAGAGAGTGTAGAGATGGAGAATTAAGAGACTAGCTTTAGATTAAAAAGTCCCACTGGGATTTGAACCCTGGCCACCCAGCTCTTAAGCCACTACTCTAACGATTATGCTATTAAATGTCTTGGTTTTGAAATGCTTTCCTGGGGATGTCTATATAGACATTTGATACACGTGCATTTTGGGCACGTCCACGATTCTAGAATTATGCCTGAACTTGCACGTGCCTGCCTTTCTTTTCAGGTATTCTGGCTTTGCCTTGGACGTCCCATTTGAAATGTGCCTCATTATGAACTGGGTGGTGTCATAGCATTATTAGAGACCAAGATGACGACAGATGGTGATGCCATTTTTTTGTCCCAGCAGCACTGTTGAAGAAGGCAGTTCCCCACTGAAATACCAAAGTGACGACAGGTCATTAAACTTGATCAATCTGTGCTGTGGGAGGATGTGCAAGACTTGAAAATAAAGCTGCTGGACTTACGGTTTAAGGTAAGTAACGCTGATTTGTTTTTACAATCATTTGATAGCAAGGACGCTAAAAGTTAATGTGATTTTGACAGTGAACTCTCTGACAATTTAAGTTTAAAGTATGGACATGAACGGACAATGAAGGGTTTTCACTGACTGAATGTTTTATTTTTGCCTGGGATACAAATGATGTTGAAAGAATGTCTTAAACATGATTAGTGCAGAACTCTATTACTGTACACTTATTAATTATTAGGTATTGTCATGAACACTACATTCCTTGGGAGTTAAGTATGTACAAAGAACCCCATATGTTTTGGAAGAATTCATTGTTTTTCGCTGAAATCAGATCTTAAATAAATGTTTTACTGATCTAATGATTCTGGTAATAGAACAGGCAAAAGCTCAAGTATCCCAATTCCAAAAGAAATCTGACATAGATTTAAGTATTTGAAATATTGAAATGGAGGTTGAGTTAAAATACTATCAATTTAAAGAGGAGATAAGTTACTTGACTATCACGAAATAAAACTAAGTATATGAAATTTCTCTGTGATGAAAATGATGACGATTTTTTAGTTTGCGAGTCCAGCAGGGGGCGAGCTCCTCTGATGTACACCAATGTTCAACCCGATCACCCACAGACCAGACTATAGACAAAGCAGAATCCACAGTCATTTACATTTCTTCTTTGACTCTAACCCCAACACAAATTAGGGTACTGCAGCGAGTTTATCATTTGTTTCTTTTTCTCATTTTAATATGACACATGCCGCTTTAGCCAATCCCTCAGGCTAAGGCACTTTTTTGCAGATTCTGTCCAGGCAGAACCACTAAATTCCAATTTTGAAAACCTTCTACTTTTGATTCCAACAGGAGCTCTGGACCCTTATATTGTTTTTCAAAAACTAATAATATGCTCTGTAGACTGTTGCGGTTCCATTGAAAAAATCAAATTTGTCACCTAATAAATGGAGGGCATTAATCTAATTGAGAATACTCCTGAGCTTACCATAAAACCCGCCGATAAAGGAGGGGCTATACTAATATTGGACACCCAACAGTATGTGATGGAATTACAACTTTTTGATCACACTTTTTATGCATCATTAGCAGTTGATGCTACTTCTGAGATCAATCGGGGCAGTTTTTCCAAATGGGTTAGTCTTGCGCATACAGTCATGAACCTCACTTCTAAGCCAGGGTATGTGGAATATGAGGCAGATTCAGCAACTATTATGGTATTACAACAAGGCTGTATTTTTTTTAAAGGAGCTGGATTTTTTGATAGTGCAGTATCATGACACCAATTATTTATATATTGCCTAAAAACTATAAAGACTTACAACATCCTACAGGACGCCCCCATCATTTCTTCCCATGATTCACTTTTGGAACCATTATTTAAGTTCATTAACTATTTTATATGTCCGTTTGTTCCAATGGTTAAGACTTATATTAGAGATTCTACCCATGTTATTCAACTTTTGCAACAAATTTGTTTACCTGAGGAAGAAGCGCTGTTAATTACTGCTGGCATCACCTCCCTCTACATGAACATCCCGCAAGACCAGGCTCTTGAGATATTGGGATCAGTCTTGGAGCAAAATACTATAAAAAGTTGTATAACCTCTTTTCTGGTGGATCTAACCACCTAGCTTTAACAAAGAATTTTTTAATGTTTTGACCACAATATTATTTACAAGTTAAGGGGACAATGATGGAAGCCACAATAGCACCTTATGTGGCTCATTAGACTATTTTGAGCCAGTTTTGTTGGACGTCAACTTCTGTTGTTCAGATCATATTTTGGCATAGATAGATTGATGGTGTTCTTTTAATTTGGTATGAGTTCATGGCTTCATTACAACAATTTTTTATGTGGACTCTTTTTACAGTTTACCTGTGTGGCTCATCATACTGCTATTTCATTTTTAGATATACAGATTTTTCACGGACGATCTAATTTTGACTTTTCTAAGTATGAGAAGCCTATGGGCCACAATACCCTGATATATCAAAGTGCTCACGCATTACCTGTCGGACAGTTTTTTTGCTTCCGCAGGCTTTATTCTTCAGAGACTGAATTTATAACACACTCCTATTTAATGGCAGAGTGTTTTGCACACCAGGGATATCCCATATATTATATCAAATCTGATTAAACTTGTGCTAAATTTATTAGTAGAGAGAGTTGTTTTCTATTCCCAGACATGAACATTTGGATACTATAGTGGATGTTCTACTTTTCTCTGAACATACGAGTTTCAAAGTCCAGAAGATAATAATCTGCTGGACCTTGCTACAAACGTACTGGCTTTTGCTACAAACATACTCTATTTCAAAGCCTTCCTGTTTTCTTTTAGACAGAGATATAATATTAAGGATATATTAATCACTCCCTTCATGCTCTTGTCTCCCAATATACCACATGCACCTAGGAGGCTAAACCCCTGTACAGAATGACAAAATTGTTTCCAAATGATTGCGAGAAACCTGTACATTTTCCACGTGTTGTCCCGGTTACTTTCAAGTTCACCAGGACTTGTATTATCTCCTCAGTGGTGTATATTTTTGTCTGCCCTTGCCCTTTGTTTTACATACGAAAGACCCGGACAATTTAAGACCTGTCTAAGTGAATATAAAAGTACACTACAAAATGGTTCATTAGATGTGTCTTTTCTTGCTCATTTACACAAACAAGCACCAAGATAAACCTGATTTTTCTCAGATGAAGTGTGCTGTATTAAAGCATGCTACACCAACAGATTGCTTTTATAGAAAGAGGAAACTTGGATTTATTGTATCTACATAGTCAATCCCATGGTCTACATTCTAAACTGGAATGGGCCTCTTTCTATTGATCTATTGGAGTATTCATGCATGAGCTCCAAAATCTCAATGCATGGATGGCATGATGGTGCAGGTAAGAGGGTTTAAGATTTGTAGCAACTAGGCAACATTATGGGGAAGGGAGGAGGCTTTTGGGGAAGGATGAATGCCACCTTAACCAGGGTGGAACCAGGCTGCTAGCATTAACCTTTAAAAAGGAGATACAGCAGTTTTTAAACTAGATGATGATGGAAAATTGACAGTCGCCCAAAAGCGCATGGTTTGGAAAGCATACTTACTCACCTGTAACAGGTGATCTCCGGAAACAGCAGGAATTTAGTCTTCATATATGGGTATCGTCGGTACCGACGGAGCCTGCGCAGGAACACTCCCCAGTGTCCAATTAGAAAGCTTTTGGGAGCATCCCACAGTTCCTGCGTGCTGCCTTCCCACCTTTCCCAACTGTCTCTCTCCAGTTGAGTTTAAAGCTGAGACAAAGAGAGAGAGAGAGGGAAAGAGAAAAGAGAGAGATAAAAAGATACAACTCCTAGGGGAGGTGGGTGGGTTGTGAAGATTACATTCCTGCTGTTCCCGGAGATCACCTGTTACAGGTGAGTAACTATGCTATCTCCAGGAACAAGCAGGAATGTAGTCTTCACATATGGGGACTCCCTAGCTACAGATGCCAGGGAGAAACCCCAGAAGTTGTGTGCCCTTTTTAAAGGGCTCCACTTCCCCCCATGGATCTCTGGCATTCTACCAGGGATGGTGGATAGGAGTTGACTAAGTATGGAACAGGTGTTGAAGAACAGCCTGACCAAACAAGGCATCCCGGCGGGAGTCCTTGTCCAAGCAGTAATGGGCTGTGAAGGTATGAACCAAGGCCCAGGTAGCTGCTCGACAGATGTCGTCGATAGACACAGAGTGAAGATGAGCCATAGAGGCTGCCATGGCTCTCACATTGTGCGCTGTGACATGGCCTTCAAGAGGAAGGTTCTTACTCCGATAGACAAAAGAAATACACTGTGCAATCCAGTTGGACAGTGTCCTTGTGGAGACTGGAAGCCCTAAATGACTAGGATCAAAAGCAACAAAGAGTTGAGAGGACTTTCTATGTTGCTGCGTCCTTTGCAAGTAAAAAGCCAAAGTTCTTTTACAGTCCAAAGTATGAAGATTCCTTTCTGCAATAGAGGCATGAGGCCTTGGGAAAAAAACAGGAAGGTAAACTGCTTGGTTTAAATGAAAAGGTGAAACCACCTTTGGCATAAAGTGAGGATGAGTCTTAAGGACTACCTTATCATGATGGAACCTTGTATAAGGAGGATCAGCCACCAATGCTTGCAACTCACTGATGCGACGTGCTCATGTGACTGCAATAAGAAAAATAACCTTCCAGGAAAGAAATTTTAAAGAGGTTCAAAAGGCGGCTTCCTGAGCTGGCCAAGAACCAGATTTAAATCCCATGTCACCGGTGGTGGCTTAACGGGAGGCTTAGTTAAAAGAAGGCCTCTCATAAATCTCACTATGGTGGGATGAGAGGAAATAGGTTTCCCATTTAAAGGTTTGAAAGAAGCTGCAATAGCACTCAAATGAACTCTCACTGAATTGGTCTTAAGCCCTGCATTAGACAAATGAAGGAGATATTCCAGTAATGATTCCAGAGGTATTGCAAGAGGGTTAAGACCCTTCTGCGAAAACCATATGGTAAATCTTTTCCACTTGAAAGCATAAGAGCATCTTGTGGATGGTTTCCTGGAAGCATAAAGGATATCCTTTACTTACTGAGAAAGGTTAAGACCATGAAGTTCTAGGCTTTCAGCAACCAGGCCCTGAGATGTAGAGACTGGGGATTGGGGTGCCACAGCATCCCATCCTCCTGGGATAGGAGATCTGGAACAGATCCTAACTCCAGAGATAGAGCTTGAGAGAGATGTAAGAGCAAAGGGTACCACACTTGTCGTGACCAATGTGGGGCTATGAGAATCATATGGCCTCTGTCTCTCTGAAGCTTGAATAGAGTTCTGGGAATTAGGGGAATGGGTGGGAAGGCATACAGAAAATCCCGACCCCAATGGAGGAGGAAGGCATCCCTGGCCTGACAACCCTGAGCCGGAATTCTGGAACAGAACCAGGGAAGTTTGGCATTCAGCGGACTTGCAAAAAGTCTATGTCTGGGGTTCCCCAAAATTGGAAAATTTTGGCCACCTGGTCTGCATGGAGAGACCATTCGTGTGGAAGCAGAACTCGACTGAGTCTGTCTGCCCAAGAGTTTTGAATGCCTGGAAGATACACTGCAAGGAGATGAATCTGATGCTCTCTGGCGAGGGCCCAAAGTCGCAAAGCTTCATTGCAGAGCGACAGAGAGCCTGTTCCGCCCTGCTTGTTCACATCGAACATGGCTACCTGGTTGTCCGTTTGAATTAGGACAGTTTTGTAGCTGAGCTGGGTGTGAAAGACTCGAACAGCAAGGAAGATTGCTCTGAGTTCTAGAAGATTGATGTGTAAATCGGTCTCCTGTGGAGTCCAGGTACCTTGGGTAGAGAGGCCTTGGAAATGGGCTCCCCAACCCACCTGTGAGGCATCTTTTGTTAGAGTTACTTGGGTGGGGGTTGCTGAAAAGGGGACCCCACCAACAGATTCTGGGGTGACCGCCACCATTAGAGAGACAACATAAGACGATCTGAGGTTGCTAACTTGTCTGACAGGCAACCTGACGCCTGAGTTCACTGAGTGGATAGAGTCGGGCATAAGGGACCACATGCACGGTGGATGCCATGTGACCTAGCAATTGTAATATTTCCCGAGCAGTGAGGTGAGACTTTAGCATTGCTTGGGAAGCTAACTGCACAATGTGAAGGCAGCGGGACTGTGGAAGATAGGCCCTTGTCTGTCTGGTATCAAACAGGGCTCCTATGAACTCTAGAGACTGAGTGGGAGCTAGGTTGGATTTTGGGAAGTTTATGAGAAGTCCCAAATCTTGGAGGATACACATTGTGCGAGATAGGGAAATCCTGGCCTCTGGCTCTGATGGGGTTCGAATGAGCCAATCGTCCAAGCAAGGGAAGACGAATATTTTTAGGGTGCGGAGACATGCTGCCACCACAGCCATGCATTTTGTGAACACCCTTGGTGCCGAGGCCAGGCCAAAAGGAAGAACTCTGTATTGGTAGTGCTTCCCTTGAAATAGAAAGCGAAGAAACCTTCGGTGAGTTGGATGGATGAGAACATGGGTGTACGCATCCTTGAGATCTAGAGAACAAAGCCAGTCCTGACTCTGAAGGTATGGCAGTACAGTTCCTAGAGAAATCATTTTGAATTTCTCTTTGAACAGGAATTTGTTCAATTCTCTGAGGTCCAAAATGAGTCTGTGCCCTCCTGTTTTCTTTGGAATAAGGAAAAAGGGGGAATAGAACCCTGCACCCTGTTGATGAACAGATACTTCTTCTATTGCCCCTTGGGCAAGAAGCAGACTGATCTCGTGATCTAACTGGGAGTTGAGAGAGGTCTGAGAATTGAACTATCTAACCATTGTAGGAGGGGGCATGCTGAGGAAGTGAAGCTTGTATCCCTCTCTTACAATGGATAGAGTCCAACTTTCTGCTATTATCTGCCCCCATCTGGGGGCAAAATAACATAACCTTCCTGGAATGGTGGAAGGCTCTGGCCCATTCAGGGCCAGGAAGACAAAGTTCTCTAGATGAGAGTCAAAGCCCCTGTGGAGGCTGAGTCTGCTGAGCCGGTTGAGGCTTAGCAGCCTTTGTTTTTCTTTGTTTAGGTTGCTGACCCTTTTGGGCAGACTGACCTGAACAATGCCCTTGTTGGGTATAGGAGAGGTAGAACTTCTTTCTAGTGAAGAATGTTTTTTTATAGGACTTCTTCCTTGCAGGATCAGCTGTAGATTTTGATAATCTATCCAAGGTGAGATTATCAGCATCTAGCTCATTAGTTTTCTCTTGCCAATTTTTGCCAAAGAGATTCTCTCCAGTGCAAGGAATATTCCCCAATTTGTTCTGTACCCAAAGTTCTAAATCAGATGCCTGGAGCCAGGCAATCCTACGTGCGCCGATAGTAATAGCAGAAGTTCTGTTTAAGCACTCAAAACAATCAAAAGCTGCACGATTTACGAATTTGGAAACATCCTGAGCAAGTTTGATAAGTGCAAGATAATCTTGTCTCTTATCATCAGGAAGTAGAGGACTCATAAGCTCTAGATCTCCTGTAACTTCATAAGAACATAAGAACATAAGAACATAAGACATGCCATACTGGGTCAGACCGAGGTCCATCAAGCCCAGTATCCTGTTTCCAACAGTGGGCAATCTAGGTCATACGTACCTAGCAGTTTCCCCAAAAGACACAAGTTCCACAATGCTTGTACTGGGTCAAGCATTGATATCCTGGGTCCCTTTTTAATAGTGGTTTATGGACCTTTCCTCCAGGAACTTGTCCAAACCTTTTTTAAACCCAGCTATACTATCAGCCCTTACCACATCCTCCGGTAACAGATTCCAGAGTTTGATTACACGTTGAGTGAAAAATATTTTCTCTTATTTGTCTTAAATAGTTTACCCTGTAGCTTCATTACATGTCCCCTAGTCTTTCTATATTCTGATAGCGTAAACAATTGATCCACGTTTATCTGTTCCACTCCATTCATTAATTTATAGACCTCTATCATATCTCCCCTCAGCCGTCTCTTTTCCAGGCTAAAGAGCCCTAACCTTTTTAGCCTCTCTTCATAGGAGTAGCCTTCCATCCCCTTCACCAATTTGGTGGCTCTTCTCTGTACTTTTTCTAATAACGCTATGTCCTTTTTAAGATACGGTGACCAGAATTGCACACAATATTCAAGGTGCGGTCGTACCATGGAGCGATACAGAGGCATTATAATATCCTTTGTTTTATTCTCCATCCCTTTCCTTATGATACCTAGCATTCTGTTTGCTTTCTTGGCCGCCGCTGCACACTGGGTGGAGGGTTTTAACATGTTATCCACGATGACTCCTAAATCTTTTTCCTGGGTGGTGGCTTCTAATGTGGAGCCTTGCATCGAGTAACTATAGTGTGGGTTGTTCTTTCCTAGGTGCATGACTTTGCACTTGTCCACATTAAATTTCATTTGCCATTTGGATGCCCAGTCTTCCAATTTATCCAGGTCCTCCTGCAGTTTTCCACTTTCCTCTTGGGTTTTAACAGCTTTAAACAGTTTTGTGTCATCTGCAAATTTGATAACCTCACTCGTTATTCCCTTTTCCAGGTCATTTATGAATATGTCAAAAAGCAGCGGACTTCCTTAAAGAACATTCCCATATATAAAATGTAGGAACTAATCCTGGCAGAAAGCATAGAGGTCTGGAAGGTTCTACGCCCAAAGGCATCAAGAGTTCTACATTCACGACCTGGAGGATTAGATGCATGTCTTTTTGCACTCTTGATCCTTCTCATAGCTGATTCCACCACCATGGAATGGTGGGGCAGCTGAGTTTTTTGAAATCTAGGACAGGAAGGAACTCGATACATGGTATCGAGCCTACGAGAATGAGGAGAAGTGGTAAGAGGTGTTTCCCACATCCTTAGCATGAGATCATGAAAGATCTCATGAATAGGCAAAGTAGCTGCCTCTTTGGGAGCTTTAGGATACTGTAAAATCTCCAATTCCTTTGCCCTAGGCTCTGTTTCAAGAGCCACTGTGATGGAAAGACCTCGAGCCACATCTTGGATAAAAATCCTGGAAGGATATATCCTCTGGAGGAGACATCCTACATTTAGAAGAGGAAGAAGCCTCAGGAAGAAGTACTCTGGTCAGGGGCAGCCCAAGTGGGGTGCGGGGCCATGTGCGGAGACTCGGTGCGGGGCCTCATTTGCATAAGTGACCTTATTTGCATAAATATTTGCATAATGTTACCATACACTAACTTTTAGTAAACATGTCTCTTAATGAGTGTATGGATAAAGAAAGACTAAAAGATTTCTACATTATTATAATCCAGTGCCAACCGCCAGGCACATTAGGAACTACTACAAACGCTGCCCATTTAGAACCCATAGCAAACCCGCCGTATCCTAACAGCACTACCAGGACTCACAAAGCACCATACCCTACCTATCAAAAGGCAACACTGCAAATATTAAACAAATACATTTCAGAGAATACTGGGGAAAGAGAACAAGTGGCAATGTCAAATAGGAATTACATAAACAGAATACCTCAGCTCAGTTACACATGCAGAACATAGACCATCACCAAACAAGGAATCACAATTTAGAAACAGGAAATCAATAATTTTTGAGTGGAGGAGTGGCCTAGTGGTTGGGGCAAGGTACTTCAGGCCGGAAGGTCGGGGGTTCAAATCCCACTAGAGGACAGCAACTTTGGGCCGGAAGGACTGGGGTATCTAGTCCCACAGGTGATCCTTGTGGTCTTGGGCAAGCCACTTAACCCTCCATAGCCCATGTTCCCTGTAAAATAGTTATCTCCAAGTTATAATGCCCTGTTCAATGTAATTTCAGTTTGTTCAATGTAAACCGCACTGATGCAGAATAGCGCGGTATATAAGAGAATGTAAATAAATTAAACTGGGAACCCCAAAAGCCAAACTTGGAATGTATAACAACACTGTAGAAATAAAGCTATAAATTAATTTCCTCTTGTACCAAACAAAGCGCAGACGTTAATGATGCACATTTCCCAGAGCTTTCATATTCCAGTTAATAAATTCAAAATAAAGAGATATCTTTCTACCTTTTGTGCATTGATTTTCAGTTGCAATTGCTCCAGCCACTTTCTTCTGGTTTCTTCATGTTTTCTGCTAACTCTCTCCATCGTCTGCTGTCCATTTGTCCTTTCTTCTCTCTTCTAGTTTTTTTTTCCATTCTCTCTCTCTACATCTGCTAAAATTTAACATGCTAATCTTTCTCCTTTTGCTCTTTCCTCATTCCTATTTCATCCTCACAAATTTTAACCCTCCATCCTCAATCCCCACTTACTCTCCAAATACCCGGCCAATTGTAGATTTTTCATCCCTCCCACAAAAAATATTTTTCCCCTCTCCATTTTACTCTCCCAGCCCCATCCCATTCTAATCCTCCCCCAACATCAGCTCCCTTCTAGTTCCAGCCTCACCCAGCATCCATTCTCTTCTAGTCCCTGCATCAGCCCATTTCCAGTCCTAGCCCCCTATCAGCCCATTTCCAGTCCTAGCTCCCCCATCCATTTCCAGTCCGAGTCCCTTCATCAGCTCATTTCCAATCCTAGCCCCCCATCAGCCCATTTCTAGTCATTTCCTAGCCCCACCATCAGCCCATGTCAAATCCTAGCTCCTCTCCACTCAGTCCAATTCCAGTCCAAGCCCCCCCATGAGCCTACTTCCAGTTCTAGCCCCTCCATGAGTCCATTTCAATTCAAGCCCCCACCACAGCCCATTTCCAATCTTAGCTCCCCCTAATAACCCATTTCCAGTCCTATCCTAGCTGCTCCATCAGCCCATTTTCAGTCCTAGCTCCCTTACCTCTCAGTCCATTTCCATTCCAAGCCCCCTCCCCATCAGCTATTTGCAGTTCAAGCCTCCCCTTCCACTCAGCCCATTTCCAGTCCTAGCAACCCCCAACCCATTACCAGTCCTAGCCCCCATCACCCCATTTTCAGTTTAAGCCCCCCCCTTATAACCCATTACCAGTCCTAACCCCCCATCAGCCCACTTCCAGTCCTAACCCCATCAGCTCATTTCCAGTCAGTCCCCCATAGCCCATTGCCCATTACTAGTCTTAACCCCCCCCATAGCCCATTACCAGTCCTAACCCCCCCAACAGCCCACAGCCCATTACCAGTCCTAACCCCATCAGCCCACCTCAAGTCCTAACCCCTCCACATCAGCCCATTTCCTGTCCTAGCCCCCCTTAGCCCATTATCAGTCCTAACCCCCCATAGCCCATTACCAGTCCAAACCCCCCATAGCCCATTACCAGTCCTAACCCTCCCCCAGTGGCTCAGGGAAAATTTAAAAAAAAAAAAAGCTGGCTGCTGCCACCGCAGCAGCAGCAGAATGGAGCATCCCGCGGGGCCCCCTCTGCCTGGCTGAGCTCTCCCAGCCCAGCTGAGCCCCTCTGCGCTGACTTTCAGATACGCGAAGGGAGAGTGTCTCCCTCGCGTCTCTGTTAAGCCCGCAGGGGCAGATGGGAAATTTCCCATCAGCCCGTGCTTCCCATCTCACCCTGCGGGCTTAACAGAGATGCGAGGGAGACACTCTCCCTTCGCGTATCTGAAAGCCAGTGCAGAGGGGCTCAGCCAGGCTGGGAGAGCTCAGCCGGGCAGAGGGGGCCCTGCGGGACACTCCATTCTGCTGCTGCTGCGGCGGCAGCGGCAGCCGCCAGCTTTTTTTTTTTTAATTTAATTTTTAAAAAAACAGAATATTCTTTGCGCGGGGCCCCCTGAAATGCGGGGCCCTGTGCAAAAAACATTCTTGCTCAATGGACGGGCCGGCCCTGACTCTGGTATCGACAGAGCTGTCAGAGTCTTCAGACTCGTCGGAGGATTCAAAGTATCTCCTATCCAGGTAATCGTGCATCGCATGATACCGGTACCGATCGAAGTCGGTATCGACAGGTTCCGGTACCAACTTGTCAGTACCGGAGGGCATAGCCTGTGTTGGCACCGGTAATTCACCTACCGACGTCGATGCAGTTGGCCCCGGTACCGATGTCGGTACCGGTACCGGTTGAATTGTCTGAAGCGGTATCGGGGGCATCGATGCCGAGAGAAGAGCCGCCAGACTGCATTCAATAACCAAGAATCTCTGGTCTATCGACCCCGCCGATGCCTGGGTATCAGTACCGGATGAAGCGGCCGGTACCCCAGAGCATTGGACCAGTAGTTCTGCCGAGGTTGGGGCCTCGAGAACATCCTGGAGCCCCGATGATGCTTTGGAAGCCGAAGCCTCCCGCCAGGGCAATTTTGCCGGTCTGAGTCCCTCAAGGGCAACGCCAGAGGCATTTTGATACTTAGGAGATCTACGTTTTGAGGACTGGCTAGACTTATGTTTAGTTACCTGAGATCCATGGGAGGAAGACGAAGCCCTGGAAGATGTTGATGCCACAGAAGCTGCATCAGAAGGAAAAAGGGTGCTAAGTTTAGCAGCTCGGTTTTGCCGGCCCCTCTTCGACATCATCCCACAGGCAACACACTCAGAGATAGAGTGGTCAGGACCTAAACATTTGAGGCACCACTCATGGGTGTCAGTGACAGAGATGGTACCGCCACACTTGGAACACTTTTTAAAACCCGAGGTGGGTTTTTCCATTATAGAAGAAAGTTATGCTTAGTGCCAAAAATGGCGCATGGCACCAGAGGAGAAAAAAAAAACTGGAAGACTCCAAGAAAGATTTTTTTTTTTTAACAAGGAAAATAAAGAAAGAACCGGTGATACTGGTGTAGCATCGAAGGAAGGCAGATGCGACCACAAAAAAGAGAAATAAAAGGGATATTTACTGCGGTGACAGGAAGAACGACCTGCCGGCTCCGCGGAAAATGAAGAACTGGAGAGAGACAGTTGGGAAAGGCGGGAAGGCAGCACGCAGGTGCTGTGGGATGCTCCCAAAAGCTTTCTAATTGGACGCTGGGGAGCGTTCCCGCGCAGGCTCTGTCGGTACTGACGATACCCATATGTGAAGACTACATTCCTGCTTGTTCCTGGAAATTGATATATACTTGAAGGATATTAGCAAAAGAAGAAAGCGAGGGCATCCCGACAGAGAGGTTCCAATAAAAGTAAAAAATAACCCAGGTACCTTTAAGTAAAAAACAGAGTTGAAAAATTCTAAATTACCACTATGATCTGATAACCAGACTATTAATATGAACAAAAAACATTTTGATATGCCTGTATGTAAAATGTTAAAAGTCTAAATAATAAGATGGAAGAGCTAGAATATATAGCACTGAATGAAAGATTAAATATAATTGGCATCTCAGAGACCTGGTGGAAGGACGACAACCAATAGGACACCAATAGTAGGGTACAAATTATGTCACAATGATAGGGTTGATCAAATTGATGGAGGGGTAGCACTACATGTTACAGAGGGCATTGAGTCAAATAGGATATAGATTTTGCAGGAAACAAAGTACACTATAGAATCTCTATGGATAGAAATTCCATATAAAAAGAGGAAGGCAATGGCAATGGGGTGTACCACCATCTGCAAGAATGAACAGATGGATCATGAAATGCTAAAAGAAATCAGGGAAGCTAACAAAAGTTACAAAACAGTAATAATGTGCAATTCTGATTACCCCAGTATAGACTGGGTCAATGTCGCATCAGTACACGCTAGGGAGATAAAGTTTGATGAAATAAATGACTGCTTCATGGAGCAGCTGGTTCAGGAACCGATATGAGGGGAAGCTATTTTAGATCTAGTCCTTGGTGGAATGCAAGATCTGGTGCGAGAGGTACATAAGTTCATAAGATATGCCTTATTGGGTCAGATCAATGGTCCATTGAGCCCTCTATCCTGTTTCCAGCTGTGGCCAATCCAGGTCACAAGTACCTGTCAGATTCCCAAAAGGTATACTGATTCCATGCTGTTTGTCTCAGGGGTAAGCAATGGATTTGCCCACTTTAATAATGGTTTACAGACTTTTCCTCCAGGAACTTGTCCAAACCTCTTTTAAACTCAGCTATACCAACAGTTTTTACTACATCCTCCGGGCAACAAATTCCAGAGTTTGATTACGCTGTCAGTGAAAAAATATTTTCTCCGATTAGTTTTAAATGTGCTACACTGTAGTTTCATTGTGTGTCTCATAGTCTTTCTACTTTTGAAGGAGTAAGCAACTGATCTATCTTTACTCATTCCACTCCACTCATTATTTTATAGACTTCTATCATATCTCCCCCCTCAGCTATCTTTTTTCCAAGCTGAAGAGCCCTTTACCTTTTAAGCCTTTCCTCGTAGGGGTATCATTGCCACTTGGCAATAGTGATCATGACATGATCACATTTGATTTAATAAATGGAGGATAGGATGGAAATCAACTGAACTAGCATTCAACTTTCAAAAGGAAGACTATGATAAAATTAGGAAAATGGTTAAGAAAAACTAAAAAGAGCAACTACAAATGTTATGAGTTTACATCAGGCTTTAAGAAAAGTAGAAAGAAGGCCAAATGACTACCAGCATGGTATAAAGGTGAGGTAAGAGAGGCTGTTGTAGTCAAGAAAGCATCTTTCAGAATATGGAAAAAGGAGCCAAATGACAAAAACATGAAACAAGCACTGGAAATTAGATGCAAAGTACTGATAAGGCAGCAAAGAAATAATTTAAAAAGAAGCTTGCTATGGAGGCGAAAAGGCATTATAAAAACTTTCAAGTACATTTGTAACAAAAAAAACAGAGTGAGTTGGCCTGTTAGATGATTGAGTGGTGAAAGGAGCACTAAGGGAGGACAAGGCCATAATGGAGAGGCTGAATTAATTCCTTGCTTTCGTTTTTACTGAAGAAGATATAACGAAGTTACCCATACCAGAACTGGGTATTTAAAGGTGATGTATCGGAGGAATTGAAACAAAGCTCAATAAACTGTGAATATGTAATACAGCAATTTGATATACTAAAGAATAACAAAACCACTGGACTGGAAGGTATACATCCCAGGGTGCTGAAAGAACTCAAAAACGAAATGTCAGACCTACTAATGGAAATTTGTGATCTATCATTAAAATCATCTATAGTACCTGAAGAATGGAGAACGGCCAATATTTAAAAAGGCATTCAAGGGTGCTCTGGGAAACTACAGACTGGTGAGCCTGACGTAAGCGCTGGGAAAAATAGTAGAAACTATTTTAAAGAACAAAATTACTGAACATATCTAAAAAAGGATAAAGCAGAACTAGAAAAGGAAGAGAGAAAAGCAACCAAAATGATAAAGGGGATTGAAGGATATCCCTATGAGAAAAGGCTTAAAAGGTTATGACCCTTCAGCTAGAAAGAGAGACGGCTGAGGGGAGATATGATAGAGGTCTATAAAATAATGAGTGGACTGGAACAGGTAAACATAGATAGTCTGTTTACTCCTTCAAAAAGTAGAAAGACTTGGGGACATGCAACGAAGCTACAATATAACTTAAAAAGAGAACATTTTTTTTCACTCTACATGCAATCAAACTCTGGAATTCATTGCTGGAGGATCAGTGATGTAAATTCCGTCTAAGCAGCCCCCACAATGCAGCGGTGGGGAGGGGATCCAAGCAGAAAGAGGACCCACACAGCAGTGGTAAGGCAGTGCAGCAAATTTATCATGTTTGCCACACTGCCTCCTCTCTTTTAATTTTGCCATGGGCCCGGCGACTGTTCCTCACCGGGCTGTAGTGTCGTGATAACAGCCACACCGCGAGACTTTGGTCTAGCGGAAAACATATAAAAGTGGAGGCAGCACTGCAAACAGGAGTAAGTATGCTGCCACCGCTGCTGCCAAATAGGGGAATGGGGGGGTCGCATGGGATGGGGCCGTCACACGAAGGAGGGCTGCATGGAGGGGATCCCACTGTGACAATGAGGGGTCCTCAGCAAAGTTTTGCTTGGGGGGCCCTCGTTGTAACTTATGCCACTGTGGAGGATGTAGTAAAAGCTGCTAGTTTAGCTGGATTTTAAAGAAGTTTGGACAAGTTCCTGGAGGAAAAGACCATAAGCTATTATTAAAATGGACTGGGGAAATCCACTGCTTACCCTGGGATAAGCAATGCAGAATCTGTGCACCTTCTGGAAACCTGACAGGTACTTGTGACCTTGATTGGTCATTATTGGAAACAGGATATTGGGCTTGATGGACCTTTGGTCTCACCCGGTATGGCATTTTTTATGTTCTTATACCCTCAGATGACCCCAGTCTGTTATGCCACTCTAGTTGCCTTTGCCTGGTGTAGTCACCTGCCCAGATACTGTAAGAGCATAAGAATATAAGATATGCCATACTGGGTCAGACCAAGGCCCATCAAACCCAGTATCCTGTTTCCAACAGTGGCCAATCTAGGTCATATGTACCTAGCAGTTTCCCCAAAAGATACAGGTTCCACAATGCTTGTTTTGGGTCAAGCATCGATATCCTAGGTCCCTTTTTAATAATGGTTTATGGACCTTTCCTCCAGGAACTTGTCCAAACCTTTTTTAAACCGAGCTACACTAACAGCCTTTACTACATCCTCCGGTAACAAATTCCAGAGTTTGATTACATATTGAGTGACAAATATTTTCTCTTATTTGTCTTAAATAGTTGACCCTCTAGCTTCATTGCATGTCCCCTAGTCTTTCTATATTCTGATGACAAACAATCGATCTACGTTTACCCGTTCCACTCTGTTCATTAATTTATAGACCTCTATCATATCTCCCCTCAGCCGTCTCTTTTCCGGGTTAAAGAGCCCTAATCTTTTTAGCCTTTCTTCATAGGGGCATCCTTCCATCCCCTTTACCATTTTGGTGGCTCTTCTCTGAACCTTTTCTAATAACGCTATATCCTTTTTAAGAAGCGGCGACCAGAATGGCACAAAATATTCAAGGTGCGGTCGCAACATGGAACGATATAGAGGCATTATAATATCCTTTGTTTTATTTTCCATTCCTTTCATTATGATACCTAGTATTCTATTTGCTCTCTTGGGCGGAGGGTTTTAACATGTTATCTACAATGATGCCTAAGGGGCATATTTTCTAAAAATGCTATTTGTAATGTACCTTACCGTGCGATAACGGGACGCGGCGCAAATAGCGTTCTTTAGTAAACATGCCCCTAAATCTTTTTCCTGGGTGGTGGTTCCTAATGTGGAACCTTGCATCGTGTAACCACTGAGATGTTTCATTCAATATCGGAGAGGTGCTGTTGGGGTTATTATTAGAATTGTTTAATGTAATATTTAAAGTCTCATTTTGGGGGGTAAGGGCCGGAAAGTTATTTAAAGGGGCAACAGTTCTGAAAGTATAGCTAGGGTAGTCTTGTGATAACAGACTACTGGTCCTATTTAAATGAATAATGCAAAGAAATCTGAATCACTGTAAGGATTTTGTATACCCATGTAAGTACGAATTTGCATTAGCTAAGTATTCTCAAGACAGGCAGTTGTACATAACTTCCGATACCCAAAAAATGTAGACAGGAGTCTTCATTTACCTCTGCAATTTATTCAATGTACTTTGCCTCGCATTCCTGCTAATGTTGCAGAAGTTACAAAGTGATTTGAAAAAGACTTCATGGAAACAGCATTACAGACAATTGTCATAGCTTGCTTCGGCTTCTGCTTGGAGAAGAAGCTTTACTTTTTACACTGCCTCATGCTGACATTAGTGGGGAGGTTTCCTGGCATAAATCTTCTGCTGTACACGTCTCTTTTCTCTGCTATGTTCTTCCTAGCGTTGCTTATACATGACCAAAAATAGTATTGTCAGATCATCAAGAAAAGAGTAGCTGTCTATGTCTATGATTTAGATAAGTATATTTGCCCTGAAACAGAATTGTGAATAATGCTTGGGTAAGATTACAAGTGCATAACTGCATTTTGTTTTCTATGACTTAATTAAAGCTTTTTGATGGACTTTTCTGTTGAACTTGCTTCTATGGACTTTTTAATAAATTAAAATGGACTAGTTTTCTATAGGTCAGACTTCTTTTGTTTGATCACTATTGGTCCAACAAAACAATGTTCATTCAGGGGTTTTCTTTGATGTATTCATTTTATTTAGTTATTTAATTCGTTTATTTATTTTAAAACATTTATATCCCGCCAAAGTGCCTAAAGGCATTCAAGGTGGCACACAAAATAAAAACAATCAAGACCAAATTCATCAGGTCTGGTGCAAGTTTATTGGGTGCGTTGAAAGAACCTTCTACGTTACACCCACCCTTCATTTAACTTTCCAGCCCCACCTCCCCCCTATGCAAGATTTCGATAATTAAACCCAACAATCATGATAATTCTAGCACCACACCTCCCATAACAATTCTGCAATAATGCTTAATTGGACATATAGAGGATAATTCTATAAACTCCTGCGTAATTAACGTGCATCGTAATGCATGTATTTCCTGCCTGTTTTATAAAGTCAAGTACATGCATGCTTTACTTTATAAAATACTAGCATAAGTGGCCAAAATTGCGTGTTAATTTAGGATGCGATCCACTAGTCCTTGGGTTGTTGTAAATGCCTGTGCCTAAATTTCTAAGAAATGCATGTCAATTATTGTATTTTATCATTTATATGCATAACTTTGCACTTTGCCCATGATCCACTCAAACTATACCCCCGCGCATGCCCACAGTAACACATACGCACAATCCGATATGCACATGAACTTACAGAATCACGACTGCATCATTTACACATATAGGTGCCTATATGACTAAAATAATCAGTATTTTAAAAAGATGAAAGGAAGGTCAAACCATTGCCAGCATGAGGGGAGAGAGACTGTTATAGTCAAAAATACATTTTTGAAAAATGGAAAAAGGACCTCAATGCAGAAAACAGGAAACTGAACAAGCACTGGCAAGGCAGACAAAGAGGGAATTTGAAAAGAAGCTTGCTTTGGAAGCAAAAACTCGGAATAAAAGCTTTTTCAGGTACTTTCAAAGCAAAAGGTCTGCAAGGGAGTCAGTTGGACCTTTAGATGATAGAGGAATAAAAGGGGCACTAAGGGAGGAAAAGGCCATAGCAGAGAGACTAAATTAATTGCTTTGGTCTTTACTAAAGATGATGTACTACTAATACTTACCATTTGAATAGCACTGTAAGGCATATGCAGGGCTCTACATGTGATAGACAGTCCCAACTCAAGAGTTCATAATCTATCCAAGACAGAGACATACAACAAACAGGGTACAAGGGTAGAACAAAGGAGAAATGGCTATAGTACTTTTGTCCACTAAAGAAGAGCGGGACCTAGGCGTGGTTGTGTCTGATGATCTTAAAGTAGCTAAACAGGTAGAAAAGGCGACGGCAAAAGCTAGAAGGAAGCTTGGGTGCATACGGAGAAGAATGGCTAGCAGAAAAAAGGAGGTGATAATGCCCCTGTATAAGTCTTAGGTGCGACCTCATTTGGAGTATAGTGTGCAATTCTGGAGACCGCACCTTCAAAAGGATGTGAACAGGAGGGAGTCGGTGCAGAGGGTGGCTACTAAAATGATTAGTGGTCTTCATTATAAAGCATATGAGAACAGACATAAGGATCTTAATATATACACCTTAGAGGAAAGGCGGGATAGAGGTGATATGACTGAGATGTTTAAATACCTCCGTGGCATAAATGTTCAGGGAGAGAGCCTCTTTCGATTGAAAGCAAGTTCTGCTACGAGGGGACATGGGATGAGGGTGAAGGGAGATAGATTCAGGAGTGATATGCGGAAATATTTCTTTACGGAACGAGTAGTGGATCCATGGAATAGTCTCCCAGTGGAAGTGGTAGAGATGAGGACAGTAACTGAATTCAAAAAAGCATGGGACAAACACAGAGGATCTCTAAAGGTAAAAAGTGGACTGTTGTAGTTGTTGATATGGAAGGACAGACTAGATAGGCCATGTGGTCTTTTTCTGTCATCATGTTTCTATGTTTCTATAAGAGGGAATTGCCCGATGGAGTTCCTGAGGAGAGGTGTAGGGAGAGAAAAGAGAGGAGAGGTAATGAGGCTCCATAGAATGAATTCACTTGTACATCAGTAGGAAAGGTTTTAACTGGATGTTGAACAGACAGGAAGCCAGTGAAGTGACGAGAAGAAGGGGGTTACATGAGCACAGTGACACTGGTGGAAGATTAGCCATGAGGCTGCATTTTGAATGGATTGGAGAAGGATGATTCAGGGGGAGACCAGCAAGGAGCCGGCTGCAATAGTCTAAATGGGAGTTGACTAGAGAGTGCATAAAGATCATGGTAGTGTGTTCAGAAAGGAAGGGATGAATTTTGCTGATGTTATAGAGAAAAAAGGTGGCTGGGTTTGCTTGAAAAAGAGCCAGTGCCACGGCGGGCTTGAAACACAACGGTTTGTGTCGCTACCTAACCCAACCAAGGTCTGACTGACACGGGAGACGATTGGCAAGTTTGTCAGTGGAGTTCTTCTGGAAGATCGTTGCGGGATATGTCTGGAATTTGAAATAGCCCTCAAAGGTTTTTAATGGAGGTTCATTAATTTGAATCCTTTTCCAGGCGCGACTGAGTTGGAATATCTGGATTATACCAGCTCACTTCACTATTCAGCTAAGTGCCATTACTTCCGTTGTCTTACAGTCTACAGTTTACAGAACAGTTCTGTTAAAGAAAGTGCTGATGTATGTTAACATTTGGTTTATGCACGGGCTAGTCCTTTTTGGGCTTGTTGTAGCCTGGAGCATATTTAGGTTATACTGACCTTTTAAAATACAGTTGAATAAAAGGAGGGTCTGTCATTTGAGAGTGTTTGTACACCCTCGCGACAGGCGATCCGACAAAAAATTTGAGTTAGGAAATTTTCCTGTTCTACACAAAGATTGATGAATTATATGGGACAGTGAATGATCTTTAGGTTGTAGATATAGTTTGAGTTCATTTCACAGAGGTTTAATTTTTGATAGAGAAAAAAGTGACAGCTATGATGAAGATAAGATACCCATGCCAGAAATGATATTTAAAGGCAATGAAGAGGAAGAACTGAAACAGATCTCAGCAAATCTGGACGACATATTAGGCAATTTGACAAATTAAAGAATAGCAAATCACCTGAACTGGAAGTAATATATTGCAGGGTGCTGAATGAATTAAAAAGTGAAATTGCAGATCTACTATTAGTAATTTGTAAACTATCATTAGAATAGTCTATAGTACGTGAAGACTGGAGAGTGGCCAACGTAACAACAGTTTTTAAAAAGGATTCCAGGAGTGATCCATGAAGCTACAGACTGTTAAGCCGGTTGTTTATTCTCTCAAAAAGTATAAAGAATAGGGGATATGCAATGAAGCTACTAAAGTAGTACATTGAAGACTAATTGGAGAAAATATACCGTAAAATAGCGATAGCTGGGACTCTTAACTATTTACAAAATTGTTAAGAAGTGTGTAGGGGATACAGAAGAGTATTCTTGGCTGAGGAGCATAATATAAGGGAGGAGCTTGGTTTCATTGGCTGGAGCGGGGGTTAGTGGGAAGTTGATATGTTGGTGGGAGTGGAGGTATTATAGTATTCAGTGAAGAGTATCCTTTTTAATTCCTTGCGGAAAGTCTGAAGGTCCTTGATTGATCTCATATAATCAGGGAAGGAATTCCAAAGGGTGGGGGCTGTGTACCTCTATTGCTGTTAGTATGTTTGGTTTTGCGTATGGAGGGGAGTATTGATAGGACATTCTAGGTACTTTTTCTCCTGCTGATGCAGGCCTAAGCGTCAAAACTTGGCCAAGTTGGGTTAGTCTGTAAAACCCTTATGCTAAGATTCTTCTGGTGTGGCTGTGCGTTTGTTCCTCTGCTTTGTGTCTCTAAAAGTTAAGCCAGACCTGCAAGTGACCTGCCATTCTGATCCTATCAATCATGTCGTCAGTTTACATCCTCCTTGATCACTGTCTTTGTATGAAGTAACCAGTCTTTCTCCCATGCCTGTTTTGTGCCTTTCTTTTATTGCACTATTGCTGATATTTCATTAAGCTTTGTTTAGTATCTTGGGGTCTTCTTCCCTCCACAGTACAGACAGGAAATAATTGCTGTACCTGTTAATGCCCTTTGCTCCTTTTGATTCTGCATAATCTTCATGCCACTCTTGATGTCTTTGAGTATTGTTGCCGCTGTGGCAGATGCCTGCCCGTAGGTTTTAAGCAAGTTAATTAAAAATGCATGCAAAATACCACATTTAGAGTGAAAAATTGCTTGCCTTGTTAAATTTAAATGGATCTGAATGATCCGAATAATTCAGACCGAACAGATGGTTGAACCAACAATAAAACAAATGAAAAACCTCTGCAATGTATTTCTCTATAAAATATCCTTCCATCACTGTGTCCAATATGTGTAAATCACAATGAAAAATCTATTGTCACTGACAGAATCAATGGCTGTCAATTTACGTACATTGCAGTTTAGTCTAAAGCAGCGGTTCCCAAACTTGGGACCCTAAATGGGTTCACATCATTAGTGGATGGGGGTCACAGAAACATGGCCATTTCCCAATCTCTCTGGACTTTCACTGTGACCTATGCCAAGTCACCAGTCAGTATGTGGCCTGTGAGCCAGTGACTATTCATAGGCACCTTGTCCCTTCCTGGATAAGCTTCCTGTTAGGGTAGAAACTCATGCTGAGTACTGGGGTCTGTAGGCACACACTGCACACTGACACAAAGCACACTATGCTGACGGCTGCTGCTACCTTCCTGCTTTAGATGAGCAGAGGACAGGGAAGGAAGCTGGAGATCTGCCAGTTTGGTTTCATCATCACTGGGGTGACGTGAATTTTCAGTTGTTAAAAGGGGTCATACGGGATAAAAGTTTAAAAAGCATTTGTTTGAAGAGACTCTACTCAACTTCTTTACTTGACCTTATATTAACTACATACAAGCTTGCCAGCTTCCTGTTTTGGCTCAACTGGTCAAACAGTGAAAAGTTCTACATATGTGAACCTAAGTCTTTGTGAGGATAGCAAACCGCGGTTTGCCCTCAAAGGCAATTTTTCTATTTCTTATTTAATCATGTCTTTGATTGCTCACATCCTGTCATTGTTACCCTGTTCTAATTGCTTGAAGTCACTTTCTAATTTAGCCAGTCTCATCACTCAGTCTGTGCTATAAATAATAACAGTTTATCAGGAGGGGAGAAACATGCCAAAAGGAGCAGGAATATAAGTAAGCCCTCTTCGGGAGAATGGAATGGAATTTCCAGTGCCTTGATTGGTAGCTCTTTAAGAAATATGCAAGAAAGTATATTGTTTTTGAGTGATTTTATTTCTGTATTTTATTTAAGATAAAGTATCACAAAAAAGTGCAAAATTTTGAATTACTGTGTGCAGAATTGCAGCAGGAGTAAATAATGCATTACAAATCACTGGAGATGGGCAAGTCCAGTCCCAATTTTATACCTTCCATTCAAAAGCATTCCACAGACTAGATGGACCATACTGGTCTTTATCTGCCGTCATTTACTATGTTACTATGTTTTGAGAGTTTTGAGAATGGACTAGATCATTTCTAGTTAGCTAGATTCTATCTTGTTATTTAGACTTCAATTTGATTTCTTTTACTTCTAAAAATATATACAAACTCCAAAATATGGCATGAGTTTAAGAGATTCCAAAAATATGGTTATGTATGTGAAAAAACTTCCAAATCTGGAGTGAAAGAATTCTTTGACTTCTATAATTGAGCTATTTCTTGACCTCAGTATTGCCATCCAAGCTACATATCAAGTACCCATTCTACATGGCCATGTAATGCCCTCTGAATGTATTCAACTGGATAAAGATCTGACCGAAATGGGATGACAGTTAGAAAAACAAGATTAGACAACATCTCATGATGGAAGTCACCTGGGCTGTGTATGGAAGGCCAGGATGCATAGCCTCATCACTGCACTTGGACCTCCTTTAAGAAAGAGTCTATGGGCCTTAAATAATGCTGTGAAGGCAGAGAAAATGTGTGAAGATAAGGAGTAAAGAGGAGGCAAGCTAGTGGGAGTGGTGGTATGTTAAACCTGAATTCTTTGACCCAGGATGATAAAGGACTTTCCTGGATTCTAAGCAGTGAGCCCAGATGCCTAAGGAAGAAGAAGTGGGAACTCTTGGTAGAGGGGAGGGTTTGACCCCTAGCAGTAGTACTACAAGACTAATGTTAGGGGTCATGGGTGCATTTTGAACCCGGAACTCCAACAAGTACCATCCCAAGCAAGAGCAACTGGGGGTCATTCCTGCTCCCCATTAGAATAGACTCTAGGGGACCCCATTAAGAGCCAAGGGTAGCCCGCTTGTTTTCTTTTTCTCCGTCCCATCCCCGATAGAACAGGAGTTCACCGCCCAAATAAAAACACACCGGAAAAACGCGGTGAGGCCGCCAGCCGTCAGGTACCTGCTGCCATCTTGCTTCCCGACTTCCCTGCAGCTCCACCGCAAGTTTCCGTCATCGGCCAGAGAACACTGGAGCACTGCGGTTTCATGGCTGCTGGGTCATTAGCAGCGTCTTTGACAGCATGGCAGGAGGATTCCGTGCTGGGCGCATCAGGGGTGAGTCTATCCCCTGATCAGTGGGCGCCCCTGACACAACCCGGAAGTGCAGCATCTCGGGACGGTGCTTGTTTCTCTGTGTCGCCGGGCTTTCGGGAAAGCACACCATTGCCCTGCGATGAGAGACAAGTCCTGCAATGGTCAGCCCTGGACTCCGGTGGGGATAGTCTGCCAGAGAGACGGGACATGGATGCTCCATTTTCGCGCGTGGCGTTTCCACGGCAGGTGGAGCCTGGAGGTGGGCTGATGTCCGTTAGTCAGCTGGAAAAGCCTGCAGTCATTACATTAGAAGCGCTATGGGATGCCATATCTGCTCTAACAACTACCCTTTCTACTGTGGTGGGTTCTGTAAGTACTGAGATATCTGATATCAAGTTGGAGACTTCTAAAAATCTGGAGCTACGAGCTGGTTCTTTTGTACAAGTTAAAGAGGATATTGTCCATCTTAAAGAGGAGCATGTAGCTCTGATGAAAGAAAGGACTGTGCTGATAAGGAGAACTGAGCACCTTGAAAATCTAGCTCAACGGAACAATCTCCATCTATTAAATTTTCCAAGGTCCCCTCTCATGTCTCTGGTGGAAATGGTGCGGAAGTATCTAAGAGAGGTGCTTAAAATACCAACGGAGCATCTACCCCCACTTACTAGGGCACAATATCTGTCAGTTAACAGCAGTGAAAGAAGGAAGAGGAATGTGGAGGTTTCTGGGGGTGGTATCGGGGACCTGACAGGATTCCTTGAAAATTCTCTAGACATGGTTACAGAAAGAACTACTATGCTTGTGACTCTGGCTTTGGAAGCTGACAAAGCTTTAATTCTTAGATCTTTTTTTAGGAATATTAATGAGAAGTTCTTAGGTTCAAATGTCCGTATATTTCCTGATTTGTCATGAGTAACCCAATTAAGGAGGAAGGAATTCTTGGCCTTTCGAGCCAGGACCATCTCCTTGGGTGCGTCTTTTGTGTTAAAGTATCCGTCTAGGTGTTATATTTCCTATCAGGGGAAGAATTTCCTCTTTTTTTGATCCTAAGCAGCTCTCAGAATTTATATGTGCAAGGGAAGAGGTTGGGGTAGAGGTGGGGCCCATAACGGCTGACGCATAAGTCTTAACCTGCTGCTTTTTTTTTCTACATTGTTTCACTCTTGTAAGGAGTGTAAATGGTGGGATTGATTTATTTCCTGTTGCCTCCTAATTTATATTGTGGACTAATTTTTGGGATAATGTATTTTCTTTATGATGTAAGAGTTCTACTATATTTTGTTTTTGTTGTATTATGTGATCCCATAATTTCATATTCTCATTTATTTATATACCTGAGTGTTCTTATATATACCAATTAAGAGTTAAAATTAAAATAAAAAAAATAAAGAGCCAAGGGTAGGATCAGGAGGGAAGGGGGGATTAGTGCTGTAGGATGAGGTATGTCCTGGGGGGGGGGTGTTGGGAGGGATTGATGATAGCAGGGGTACAAGGGGGAGAAGGGAGTTTGTGACTGTCGGGGGAGGGGAATCAAAAGGGGTTGGTAAGGCCTGTCTTTTGCACCTGTCCTATGGAGCAGGCACTTATATGTGTTTCAGGGCAGGTATAAATGGCAGCATATAGAATTTCTGATATCCATGTGCATTTCCCTTGTAAAATAGGGAAAACACACTGA
Source organism: Ichthyophis bannanicus (assembly GCA_033557465.1). Lineage (NCBI taxonomy): Eukaryota > Metazoa > Chordata > Amphibia > Gymnophiona > Ichthyophiidae > Ichthyophis > Ichthyophis bannanicus. Next base: position 10,123,378 of record JAWIIG010000024.1, on the reverse strand, counting down.
TATTGTAGGTCTGCCCAAACCACCCCTTTCCATGCCCTAACCCTGCCTCCTTGCACATTCGGTATCGTGTGGATCACCTCATGTACAATCATGATTTCCACGTGTAGGCGATCTACACATGTTAAAGCCACTATTTCACATGGAGATAATTTTAAAATAAGGGCCAAAGTGTATAAGCACATTTATTCCTTCTTCTGAGCAAGTATAAATTTATGTGAGAACATTTGCCTATTCTGAAAGCTTATTTAATAAAGGGCCATCAGCGCGCATGTTGCCTCTATAAAACAAGTGCCTTTATGACATTCCACTTAAGCGTTCTATTATAAAATTAAGCCCATAAGGGCTAATTTTATGAGGATATCTAGGCTGGAAAGGTGCATAGCTGCATATTGTCACGGCAAATCATATCAGGTAGTTCTTCAAAGGCTCACTTACAGTGTTAACACTGAAGCTAGATCCAAATTCAGTCCCTTAGGATATAGAACTGCTCTAGTCTAAAAGCAGGGCTTGACAAATCACAGACACCAGATCAGCATGGCACAGAGAAATTACAATCTGGTGCCTGGGATTTTGAGCTTGTATCTGGTTATTGCTTTTTTTTTTTGGGGGGGGGGGGGTAGTTCCTTCTGCAGTCATTGCCGGAAAATATCTTTGTTAGCATATCATGACTCAGAAGAAGTTTGAGCCAGATAGTGCAGAACACTGGAGCTGCACTCCTATCTCAATTCTCATGAGATTTGAGAACGCGAGACCAGCTCAAGCATTCCCTGCGCCACTCAAACTTCGGCTGAGTCACATGATACTAGCAAAGATGTAGTTTGGCAGTGGTGGAGGCACAGCAATGGCAACAGTATTGGGAAACCAAGGGAGGACCATCAGAAGAGGAGATAAAACAAGAAAAAGGAAGGAAAGAGGAGGAAAAAAAGAGAGGGACAGAAAAAAAAGTAGTATTACAACAGAATGTATTTAGAAAAATAGAAACATAGAAAAATGATGACAGAAAAAGACCACATGGCCTATCTAGTCTGTCCTTCCATAACAACTACAACAGCCCCCTTTTTTCCTTTAGGGATCCTCTATGTCCCATGCTTTTTTGAATTCAGATACTGTCCTTATCTCTACCACCTCCACTGGGAGACTATTCCACGGATCCACCACTCTTTCCGTAAAGAAATATTTCCGCATATCACTCCTGAATGTATCCCCTTTCACCCTCATCCCATGTCCCCTCATAGCAGAACTTGCTTTCAATCGAAAGAGGCTCTCCCCCTGTGCATTTATGCCACGGAGGTATTTAAACGTCCCATTCATATCACCTCTATCCCGTCTTTCCTCTAACGTATACATAATTAAGATCCTTAAATCTGTCCTCATATGCTTTATAATGAAGACCACTAACCATTTTAGTAGCCACCCTCTGTACTAATTCCATCCTGTTTATGTCCTTTTGAAGGTGCAGTCTCCAGAAATGCACACTATATTCCAAATGAGGTCGCACCAAAGACTTATACAGTGGCATTATCACCTCCTTTTTTCTGCTAGCCATTCCTCTCCGTATGCACCCAAGCATCCTTCTAGCTTTTGCTGTCGCCTTTTCTACCTGTTTAGCCATTTTAAGATCATCAGACAAAGCCACGCCTAGGTCCCACTCTTCTTTAGTGGACAAAAGTACTTCACCCCCTATACTATATTTCTCCCTTGGATTGCTGCAGCCCAAATGCACGACCTTACATTTTTTAACATTAAATCCCAGCTGCCAAATTCTAGACCATTCTTCAAGCTTAGCTAGATCCCTCCTCATGTTATCTACACCTTCCTGGGTGTCTACTCTATTGCAGATTTTGGTATCATCCGCAAAGAGACAAACCGTACCCAACAGCCCTTCCGCTATACGAGTATCACTAACAAAGATGTTAAAAAGAATCGTACCAAGGACAGATCCCTGGGGCACACCACTGGTAACTTCCTTCTCCTCAGAGTGAGTTCCATTTACCTGTACTCTTTGTTGCCTCCCACTTAACCAATTTCTAACCCAAACAGTAACTTTAGGGTCCATTCCTAGGGTGCTCAGTTTGTTTATAAATCGTCTGTGAGGAACGGTATCAAAGACTTTACTGAAATCTAAATACACCACATCTAGGGCTCTCCCTCGATCCAACTCCCCTTGTCACCCAATCAGATTTGTCTGACAAGACCTGCCTCTGGTGAATCCATGCTGCCTCGGATCCTGTAATCTGCTGGACTCCAGAAACCTCACTATTTTCTCTTTCTGCAACGTTTCCAATAATTTACTCACCACCGAAGTTAAACTAATCGGCCTGTAGTTTTCAACCACATCCTTACTTCTGCTTTTGTGTAAAGGCACCAAGTTTGTATTCATAATTCATCTCTCTCTCTCTCCATAAATAGGGAGGTGAGGGAAGGGTTGCAGGGAGGTATGTAGCTGTGAAGCTTCCCAGACTCTACAATCAGACCATTCTGCATGGACAGACAGAAGTCAGGAATCGCAAGGGGAAAACATCACATGCCTGTCACTCTCAGAAGGGGAGGAGGAGGAGATGACCTCATAGCATCAGCCGAAGAGGTTCTATGGATTACAAAATAGTAAACATGAATCTTGGTCAGAATGAGGTGCCATCTTTGGTCTCAGAGGAACAGACCTGAAGCTGACTGAGTTGTTGTACAATAAACTGATGGACGAGATAGGAAGTTGAGTGAGAGAGCCAGAGTGGTGTGAGAGGGAAAGGGAAATAGAGGAAGAAAGAGGAGAAAGGAACAGAAAAGGGGAAGAATAGGAGGAAAAAGGGGAAAATTTGAAGCATAAAAAGAGGGAAACTGCCCAGAAGATAAGAAGATAAAATGCAAAAAAACCCAACAACAACAAAAGGCAGATTCAAGAAAACAGTAAGCCCTACTCCTCCCTAAATCTGCTCACAATGAGGGATGGAGGGAAATGAGGAAAGTTGAGACTATGAGATGAAAGAGGTACAGGTACATGAAATGGATTGAAATGGAGAATGGGCAGGAAGGGCGAGCGAATGAGGAAGAGGAGACTAAGGGAAGACAGGATGGGAGGGATAAAAAAGTAAAAGCAGAATGAGGAAGGACAAGGGGAGGGGGGAGAGTGGTGGAGACCTTTATCACAACTGGTAAGTGGACCAGAGAGGTAAAATCACTTCTGGTACAACACCTGGAAAGAGGGCTGCTGGCTTCTGCCACAATTTTCTGGGGGTTTTTCCTCATGGAAAAACAATGAGAAACAGTCTTAGGGGCTGATGCAGATAAGGGCGCTGTCATTAGTGCAGACATCAGTGCAGTCATTCAAATCCAATTCAGTTCTGAATCCTTCACTAAAGAGTTGCAGCCGATCTTTTTTCCAACACAGTCCTAGCAGCATCCACATACAAAAAGACAGCGGCAGTTTGCCTCTCAAGAAAAGTCCGGATACATTTAAACCATTCTTGCTCCGAAAAGATTGTTGCTGCTTTTTATAGCAAACTCCTAGTAGTTTCCAGATACTCTTTTAGCGGTCAGAATGCAATATTGTCCCACTATCCAAGCTAGCACCACAGATAAATTCTGGCTATCAACCACCCACAAGCAAAAGTCTGTTTCTTTGTTCAAGCTGGGTTGGAAGGTTTGCAGATTCATCACAATATGTTGCACCTATTTTATATAAAGGCAACAAACAACTGATCCAGAATTCAGAGAGAAGGATTACAATAAATCAATAACTCTTCCCGTCCACTATTGATTTTATAGGAAGAAATCTTAGTGGATTTTTCTACTAAAAGATAAGTGACTAAGATCTTTTCAGAAGAGAAAAGTGATTAAAATTTCATATATTTATAAGATTTTTAAAAATAATTTTAGAGATCAAGATTTTGCATTTTTATGAAATTTTGAATACAAAGGATCTAAATACAAACAATTTTAAGATTCAGATAAATGGACCAATGGCAAGATTCACAGTATAGCTACACTGACTGGAACCCTCATAAAAGTGTGCTCTCGTTTTGATGGCTGTTTAATATGTAAAATCAATAGTGGATGGGAAGGATTTATTATAAGTGCAACATATGTGCCTTTATAAGCTAGCATCTTGAAAAGCTCCTGCTAGAAGACTGGTGTAACTTTTCCACATAAGATTAGGTAGTTACATAGATATGAGTCAATATTTAAAAGCCATGAGCAGAGCGCCACTATTCTAAATAGCAAGCAGTGCTGAATATATGTACAGCTTAGTAAGCGCTATCCGTATAGATATCTGGGTAAATTTAGGACAGCCTTTCTGCTGGCCTGAAGTTATACTGATAGATATATGTATAGTGGGCTGATATCACCGCTATCCATATAATGAGGTGGAATGTCTGTGTTCCGCCGAGGCAGTATAAAGATTTTCAGCTGCACTATATGGACAGTACCACTGAAAACCTACGGGCAGATCACGCACTTGGATAGCAGTTGCTTCTATCCAGATATGTGCTTTTGAATATTGACCTAATATTTTATTAGATTACATTATTTAAGTGCTTCTTCTGTCCCTGAGCCATTCCCGAGAAAGCCTACGCATACACTGTGTAAAGAATGCATCAGCAGTGAATATTTTTATACCATAACCCCAGGCAGTTTTATAAGCAGCTATTTATATGAGTAAATTTTCTATTTTAGTAATATAAATTCCTTATAGAAATTACCCCAGCAGTTTCTCAGCACATGTACATTCTCCACAGTAAAAAGAGAGTTTACAAGGTGAATAACTTGCATGCATTAAAATTTTTGAAAACGTTTAAGTAGCAGAAATATTTTTAAAGGTGTCTAACACATGCATAACAAGCTGATATTCAAGCAGAAAGTATTTGCTGATCGGATGGATTTGGGTGGGCAAAAGAGCAGGAGTGTCAAGGGCCAGTTTTGCACGCTTCTGAAAGCACACGCTTTAATGACGGATGCTGGCTAAATATCATTTGTTAGTGATGATGTCTCCAATAGTAAAATAATAAGGTTGCACTGTCCCCAGTGACATTTGTCGAGAAATGGTGATGGCAGGGCAGGTATGTTCTGGGAATCACTTGTGGCCCCAGGTTGACCCAAGACCTTCAGTTTAGGATAAAACAGGATTTGGACATTAAGGGTGGGGTGCCAAGTGAGAAGTCCCAGGTTTGGACATTTTGGTGACATGAGGTTTCAGAAAGAGCTGAGGCTTAACGTTCATAATTGTATGGGGAAAGGAACAGGGGGTCGCTTACTTTATAAGGGTGCTTGCAGGAGAGGGCCTCGGCGTGCAGACAATGCTTATTGTCTCTCTAACCAGCATGTTAGTTGCCGCCACCACCACAGAGCATTTAGGGTTAATTTCATAAAGCATTTTCCATGTATAAAGCCTATTTTTATATGCAGAAAATGGCTCGTATAAAAGTGCACAGCTTAGGAAGTGTGTGCAAGTCTGCATGCCAAGATGATTGCACTTAGTTATACACGTTCTACATATGGGCATTCCTAGGGGCGCAATATAATGTGGTGGGGGTGGCATTCTAAGTGCATATTTTATAAAATACCTATGTACACACATGCATACCTTTGCTGGAGAAGGTATAAATTTGTGCTTGAGGATATATGGAGTACTTGGGCTCGCTCTGAGCCTCGTTTAAAAGGCACCTTTATGAGGCAGGCATAAACAGGTGCTATTTTGAACATCGCACATAGACACTCTGATAAAATGATTCCTTTAGCATGCGCTAAAAGCAGCATCTTAAAAAGGCCATATAGGTGCCACCTGCGTCGTCCAAGTCAAAACGTCTGAAATTCCGTGGGAGGAGCAGTAGAGAAGGTGGGCGCGTGTAAATGTGTTCTAAAATAGACCTATTTCCACCCCAAAAGATAAACATCTCCACCAACAAACAAAATAACGGGGATGTATAGCATCAAACCCAGATACGTGCAGGGAGACATCCTATTTTAGAAACTTGCACGTGCAAAACCAGCAACATCGATGTTTCCATGATGTTATCTCAGAATGCGCATGTGAATCTATCGTCACGTACACATCCTGTCCTGCCATTTTGCAAACAGAGATGCGCAGCAGCTCACTAAAAGGCCTCTGTATTTACCTGCATGCTTTTTTAAGAGGATGCAAATTATTGGAGGAGTCAGAGGACAACCTCCTCTTCTCCCTACTGTTGTTTGCTGGCTGTAACAAGCAATTTTCTAATGCCTCTTCATGTCTAGGAGCAGGTATAGACACGGATGTGTCTACCATGTTCATAAATACGTGGCACTGTTCTAAGATCAGACACGCATTCCGATCTTTTACAGACCACCCCGGATACACCTCCACCATGCCCCCGTGTGGCAGACGTTATTGCGCCAGACGTGTGTAAATTTGGGCCTTTCTAAAATGGCTCTTGGCTTCTAAAAAGATCCCCATAATGACAAAAATGGAAATGAAATGGGGAAAAAAATGACACAAACTCCAATCACTGGTCAAAACAATTTTTGCCACAGACCCACTCTGACCTATTTCATATGTAATTATTCCCATTGTTTACAAATATGGTATCAGAATTTTTCTGTCACCCATACTTCAGGAGATATCATCTAGTAAAGTGTGTACATTACTGTAAATTAGCCGTTACCGTTTTGTTTCAGTAAACAAAGGTTGAATACGAAAAATTCCATCATAATTATTATTGTATGTTGTCAGCCACAACCAAAAATGCTGAGTCATGTAGTTATAATATAATTAATTAACCATGAGGAAATCATCTCTAATACCTGAAGATTGGAGGATCGCCAATGTAACACCAATTTTTAAAAAGGGTTCCAAGGGTGATCCAGGAAACTACAGACCGGTGAGCCTGACGTCACTACCGGGAAAAATGGTAGAAACCATCATAAAGAATAAAATTACTCAGCATGTAGATAGTCATGGCCTAATAGGAGACAGCCAACATGGCTTTAGACAAGGAAGATCTCGTCTTACTAATCTGTTATGTTTTTTTGAAGGAGTGAATAAACAGGTGGACAAAGGTGAGTCGGTTGATATAGTGTATCTGGACTTTCAGAAAGCCTTTGACAAGGTCCCTCATCAGAGACTTTTGGCAAAACTAAAGAGTCATGGGATAGGAGGCAGTGTACTATTGTGGATCAGGAACTGGTTAAAAGATAGAAAGGAGAGGGTAGGGCTAAATGGCCAATTTTCCCAACGGAGAAAGATGAATAGTGGTGTACCCCAGGGATCTGTGCTGGGTCCGCTGCTTTTGGACATATTCATAAATGACCTGGAAAGTGGAATAACGAGTGAGCTTATCAAATTTTCAGATGACACAAAACTATTTAAAGTTGTTAAAACCCAAGAGGTTTGTGGAAAATTGCAAGAGGATCTTGATAAATTGGAAGACTGGGCATCAAAATGGCAGATGAAATTTAATGTGGACAAGTGCAAAGTTATGCACCTAGGGAAGAACAACCCAAACTATGGTTACACGATGCAAGGTTCCACATTAGGAACCACCACCCAGGAAAAAGATTTAGGCGTCATTGTGGATACCATGTTAAAACCCTCAGCCCAGTGTGCAGCGGCGGCCAAGAGAGCAAATAGAATGCTAGGTATTATAAGGAAAGGAATGGAAAATAAAACAAAAGATATTATAATGCCTCTATATCGTTCCATGGTGAGACCGCACCTTGAATATTGCGTGCAATTCTGGTCGCCGTATCTTAAAAAGGATATAGCGATTTTAGAAAAGGTTCAGAGAAGAGCCACCAAAATGGTAAAGGGGATGGAAGGATACTCCTATGAAGAAAGGCTAAAAAGGTTAGGGCTCTTTAACCTGGAAAGGAGACGTCTGAGGGGAGATATGATAGAAGTCTATAAATTAATGAACGGAGTGGAACGGGTAAACGTAGATCGATTGTTTACGTTATCAGAATATAAAAAGACTAGGGGACATGCAATGAAGCTACAGGGTAAACTATTTAAGACTAATAAAAGAAAATATTTTTTCACTCAACGTGTAATCAAACGCTGGAATTTGTTACCGGAGGATGTAGTAAAGGCTGTTAGTGTAGCTCGGTTTAAAAAAGGTTTGGACAAGTTCCTGGAGGAAAGGTCCATAAACCATTATTAAGAAGGGACCCAGGATATCAATGCTTGACCCAGTACAAGCATTGTGGAACCTGTGTCTTTTGGGGAAACTGCTAGGTACATATGACCTAGATTGGCCACTGTTGGAAACAGAATACTGGGCTTGATGGACCTTGGTCTGACCTAGTATGGCATATCTTATGTTCTTATGGGCCCCTTGCCCTACTGGTCCAGCTGATACAAGCAGAAAACGCTGAGTCATGTACTGGTATGCTTTCTGTCTCCGTCAGCAATTGTGGTTTGTATTGTTTGAAAAAAACAGAATCTGAATGATGTGAGTTTGCGTTAATCTAGTTCATAAACAGCAGTTGGTTAATAAATATTACGGTTATCGCTTGTAGTTGCCTTGAAAGTGTGTTAATCGTCCGGATTCATTTTGCTACATTTGCGGTGAGGTTACTTTTAAGAAGCAGAGAAGACATTTTACTCCGCTTCTTAAGACATGTTATAAGCTGTATTTTGGATGTCAAGTCGGTGACCTCACATCTGCTGTATTACCTGTGTCAGACTCCTGAGGGAGGAGTAGCCTAGTGGTTGGGGCAAGGTACTTCAGGCCGGAAGGTCGGGGGTTCAAATCCCACTAGAGGACAGCAACCTTGGGCCGGAAGGACTGGGGTTTCTAGTCCCACAGGTGCTCCTTGTGGTCTTGGGCAAGCCACTTAACCCTCCATAGCCCATGTTCCCTATAAGTATTAGTGTATGTGTCTCATATCCCCGCGTGTTAAATGTATCCCCCAATTGTGTTGTGACCGCTTTGATTGAAGGATAAGGCAGTATACAAAAACTGTCTAAATAAAATAAATAAATAAATAAATAACAGGTTGGGTAAAGGTTGTTCGACACATGAATTTTGCTGTTCCAATGATCTGGAGGGAACCAAGAGATCACTTGACAGATTGCCACTTTTGCCTTACAAACATTGCAGGCATTACTTCAAAATCAAAACACACTGTAAATTACCCAAATTTACCATCTGCTATGAGGCCTGAGCCTCACTGTCAAGAACTGCCGGTGCCAAAACCTCCCGAAAATTTTACAGTGAATGAGGATGAAGAAAAAGAAGAAGAACCAATGAATGCTGATTTTGACGATGTTGGCGATGCTGTAATGCAGGATCCAAGCTTTGAGGCCTCCAGTTCCTCTTCTGAACCACATTTACTGGACCAAAGCGATTTGAATGATCTCATCAGAGATTTGAATTTTTCAAAGCGACAAGCATTACTGTTAGGGTCACGATTGAAAGGCTGGAATTTTCTTCAGAAAGAAACCAGTGTGCACTTTTAGAAATAGGCATACCGAGTTTGTGGATTACTTTGCCTTTGAAGATAAAATTACTTTTTGTTGTGAAGTTAAATCCCTGATGGAAACACTTTGTCTGGATTATAGAACAGAGGATTGGCGACTATTTATTGATTCTTCTAAATATAGCCTAAAAGCTGTGCTTATCCACAATGGAAATATTTTACCATCAGTTCCAGTAGCTCATGCTGCCTATATGAAAGAAACTTACAGTAGTATGCATCTCCTGATAACAAATATCAAGTATGAAGAACACAAGTGGAATATTTGTGGCGATTTAAAAGTAATTGCCCTCTTGCTTGGACAACAGCTTGGTTGGACAAAGTATTGTTGCTTTCTGTGTGAGTGGGACAGCAGGGACAGGAAAAATCATTACATCCGGAAACAGTGGCCAAAGAGAACATCACTAGTCCCAGGCCAGAAAAATGTTGCACATGACCCACTTGTGGAGTCGAATAAAGTATATCCACCTCCACTTCATATAAAGTTGGGTCTTATGAAGAACTTTGTAAAAGCCATGGATAGAAGTGGACTTGGATTTGCATATCTAAGAAAGACATTTCCACAAATTAGTGAGGCGAAGATCAAAGAAGGGTTCTTTGTAGGACCTGATATTAGAAAACTGATAAAAGATGAAAACGTTGACGGTCAGTTGAATGAAACTGAAAGAGCTGCATGGGAATCCTTTAAGACTGTTTGCCGTGACTTCTTGAGAAATAACAAGGCAGACAACTACACAGAATCAGTGGATACTCTACTGAAATCTTACCAGAAACTGGGATGTAACATGTCTTTGAAAATGCACTTCTTGCATTCACACCTGGATTTTTTTCCTGCAAATCTAGGAGCAGTCAACGATGACCATGGGGAAAGGGTTCATCAGGACATTTTGGTAATGGAAAATAGGTACCAGGGCAAGTGAAGCTCCAGTATGCTTGCAGACTATTGTTGGACCCTTAAGAGGGATGTTGTTGAGGCACAATACAGCAGAAAATCATATACAGCTACCTTTTAGGAGACATTACATTACAAATGCAATGTGTGCCTTCGAGTCAGTCCTGACTCCTGGCGACCCAGAAGCTCCTGGGTTTTCTTGGCAGTGTCACCGGAGGTAGATTGCCAGGCCTTTCTTCCAAGGTAATGGAGGGTTAAGTGACTTGCCCAAGGCCACAAGGAGTGCTAGTGGGAATCGAACCCCGGTTGTTTGGTTACCAAGCCAGTGTTCTAACCACTAGACTACTCCTCCACTCCTATTACATTACAATATACATCTATATACATCTAATGTAAATATGAGCAACATAGTCTAAATTTAAACTACATGTCACTCAAAAACATTACGTGATGGAGAATGTCTAAGTACATAGCCGAGTTTGTAACCAAAAACAGTACTAGAATCAGACATTTTCATTTCTGTGACAGAAAATGTTTTGAATTTTGTTTACCAGTGTAATAGGTAACAAAAAAAGAAATGAAATGTTTTTTCCCATGTTTGTTCCTATAGAGTAGTGCAGATGCAAAGGCAAGGAGCCTAGATGAGGTAACCTTCCCAAAGTCACTCTCGCTGTGATAAGTACTAATAAATCCAGCTCCACTTCACTCACAGCTTCAAAGGGACACACTTTACCATACAGTAGGATACATCAAGATCCAGTGAGGAATATTTAGAAACATAGAAATATGACCACAGAAAAAGACCACATGGCCTATCTAGTCTGTCCTTTCATATCAACAACTACAACAGTCCCCTTTTTTCCTTTAGAGATCCTCTGTGTTTATCCCATGCTTTTTTGAATTCAGTCACTGTCCTCATCTCTACCACCTCCACTGGGAGACTATTCCACAGATCTACCACTTTTTCCGTAAAGAAATATTTCCGCAAATCACTCCTGAATCTATCCCCCTTCACCCTCATCCCATGTCCCCTCGTAGCAGAACTTGCTTTCAATTGAAAGAGACTCTCCCCCTGAACATTTATGCCACGGAGGTATTTAAACATCTCAATCATATCACCTCTATCCCACCTTTCCTCTAAGGTGTACATATTAAGATCCTTAAGTCTGTCCTCATATGCTTTATAATGAAGACCACTAACCATTTTAGTAGCCACCCTCTGCACCGACTCCATCCTGTTCACATCTTTTTGAAGGTGCGGTCTCCAGAATTGCACACTATACTCCAAATGAGGTCGCACCAAAGACTTATACAGAGGCACTATCACCTCCTTTTTTCTGCAAGCCATTCCTCTCCGTATGCACACAAGCATCCTTCTAGCTTTTGCCATTGCCTTTTCTACCTGTTTAGCTACTTTAAGATCATCAGACACAACCACGCCTAGGTCCCGCTCTTCTTTAGTGGACAAAAGTACTTCACTCCCTATACTATGTATATTGATCCCTTGGATTGCTGCAGTCCAAATGCATGACCTTACATTTTTTAACATTAAATCCCAGCTGCCAAATTCTAGACCATTCTTCAAGCTTAGCTAGATCCCTCCTCATGTTATCTACACCTTCCTGGGTGTCTACTCTATTGCAGATTTTGGTATCATCTGCAAAAAGGCAAACCTTACCCGACAGCCCTTCCGCTATATCACTAACAAAGATGACAAAAAGAATCGGACCAAGGACATCCCTGGGGCACACCACTGGTAACACCACTGGTAACTTCATTCTCCTCAGAGTGAGTTCCATTTACCTGTACTCTTTGTTGCCTCCCACCCAACCAATTTCTAACCCAAGCAGTAACTTTAGGGTCCATCCCTAGGGTGCTCAGTTTGTTTATAAGTCGCCTGTGAGGAACAATGTCAAAGGCTTTACTGAAATCTAAATTCACCACATCTAGGGCTCTCCCTCGGTCCTACTCCCTGGTCACCCAGTCAAAGAAATCAATTAGATTTGTCTGACAAGACCTGCCTCTGGTGAATCCATGCTGCCTCGGATCCTGTAATCTGCTGGACTCCAGAAACGTCAATATTTTCTCTTTCAGCAGCGTTTCCAATCATTTACTCACCACCGAAGTTAAACTAACCGGCCTGTAGTTTTCAACCACATCCTTACTTCTGCTTTTGTGTAAAGGCACCACATGAGCCTCTCTCCAGTCCTTTGGCACCACTCCCGACTTCAACGATGCATTGAAAAGGTCAGTCAGTGGAGCTGCTAGAACGTCCCCAAGTTCTCTCAGTATTCTACGGTGTATCCCAACCGGTCCCATCGCTTTGTCTTCTTTAAGTTGAACTAGTTTCTCACGAACACAGTCTTCTTAAAATTGTTCAAAATGTCCCTCGCTTCTGTTCTTATTTGTGGGTGTTTTCTTAGGTCCTGCTCCTGATTCTTCATCTGTGAACACAGAACAGGGAGATTCAATGATCTTGTTTCACATGACACTAAAACCACTGGGTATCCATATTAACTCCTTGAGCCATGGATTTAGCATTAATTTATAGATAATAACGATTCACAGGTAATATTGTACCTATTGTTTGTAGAAGATTTGAAGCTCTACACAGGGACCGAGGAATGCGTCTTGGATGGGGGGGGGGGGCAAGCTCCTCCTTGAGTCTGCCTATTAGCCCCCATGACCTTCCCCTCCTATTTAGCCCACGGGGATCCCATCTCCCACGAGCAGAAGAGAATAGAATAGCTGCGATCGTGGCAGACTCCCGTCTGCCCATGGGAGATCGTATCCCTGCTGTGATCATGGCAAAGACTCCTATCTGCCCACAGGGAAGGAGTCTGCCACGAATGCAGCTGCTCTCTATGGGCAAAAGTTTGGTGGGGCCAGGGCCCATGTGGCCGACCCTGTTCCAACACCCCTGGTTCTACAACTCCAGTGAGCATCACAACTATGAATACCAAAACATTTTTCATCAGGATATTTTTGATCTGAAGAAATGTGCTATGACAACAAACCACTCTCCGACTGAAGACTGTGACATAAAGGAACTTGAGCAGGAAGGAGTACATTATTATCTAGGAACAGAGGAAGGAGTAACAATCCAACATAAAACAAAGAGAAAAGATCAGCAAAAAATATTACAGAAGACTTAAAAAGATGCTGAAAAGTGCTTGAACAGCACAGATTAGGAAACAAGCCTTCAATCAACTGGCAATTCACATTCTCCAATGCAGCTTTGCAACTGCAGAATAGCCTCATGAAGATCTTGAAAAACTGGATATACGAACAAGAAAACATCCCCGTATCCATTAGGTAATCTCTAAGATCTGATGTATGCTGAAACTTATAGAGCCAAATGAGGAATGAGTCTTAGAAATATTTTACACACATGGATCTACCACCATATACAGGGTTGTCCCATCTACTAGGCAGACTAGGTAGTTGCCTAGGACAACAGATTCCGGTGGATGGCACGGCACAATGACCCTTCCATGATTTGTGAATGTGGTGGCTTTCTGCTGCTGCTTTGGCACCCTCAATGGGCCTTAAAACACCCATGCGTATGCGCACACTCATAGCTGATGCCACTCCTGCTCCTTCCAACCCAATGTCCTGTCAGAGGGGACAAGAGTGGCAGGCCATGAGTGCACGAATATGCACGGGCGCTTTAAGACCCATCACAGATGCTGAAGCGGCAGCAGAAAGCCGACACTTTGAAAAATCATGGAAGGGTCGTGGTACTGCCCACCTACCACCAAGGTGAGTTAATGGATGCCAGGGGGTGGAGAGGCAGTACGTCGAGGGGTGGAGAGGCAACATGGCAGGCTAGTCTGCCTAGGGCATCAGAAACCCTTGGGCCAGCCATGATCATATGCCTCTAGGCAAACTTAACAGCATCAGTAAATCCAAATATGCAATACGTGTTGCAGTATGAAAGTAAACTTCCTGAATCTGTTTCCATCCTTAAAACTTGGACAAACATCCCTCTAAACAGAAGAGATGAATGCTAATCCTTCAGTATATGCAGAGAAGGAAGCAACAGAATTTGTAAAACAAGAGAAAAAAAAATCTCTTTAAAGAATTTGATCAACAAACAAGGATAAACAAGTGGCAAATGCAGAAATACAATGAAAAATATAAAGTATTACTTCAGGAACCACTGACTTCAAAACTGGAATGGTTAAGAAGAAAGGCTCTTGAACCTACTGATCAGAGATTGATGGTTACACCACAGTATAGTAAATTATGGTCAAGATGGTTCTGAACAGTCCGAGGAATTGTTAAACAGGCAAAGCAGATTCTGTAAGACAGAAATGGAAATGGTTTCACATCTCATTGCTGCTGATGTCATAAAGCTAGTGTAGAGACAGGCACAATAAAGTAGCAGGGCTCATCCAATGGAAACTGAGAACACTGGCAGCTTCACTGTACCAGAACAATTTTGGGAGCACAGTCATAAGAACATAAGAAATGTCTTACTGGGTCAGACCAAGGTCCATCAAGCCCAGAATCCTGTTTCCAATGGTGGCTAATGCAGGTTCCCAAAGAGGCACTTAGGTTCCACAATGCTTGTCCTGGGGCAAGCAGTAGATTTCCCGGGTCCTCTTTAATAATGGTTTATGCACCTTTCCTACAGGAACTTGTCCAAACCTTTTTTAAACCCAGCTACACTGACAGCTTTTACTACATCCTCTGGTAACAAATTACAAAGTTTGATTACGCGTTGAGTAAAAAAATATTTTCTTTAAATGGGTTGCATTGTAGCTTCATTGCACGTCCTCTAGTTTTTGTACTTTTTGATGGTATAAACAAACAATCTCTGTTTACCCGTTCCACTCCATTCATTAATTTATAGACCTTTATAGATCATATCCTCCCTCAGCTGTCTCTTTCCCAAGTTGAAGAGCCCCATCTTTTTAAGCCTCATCTCATAGGAGTAATCTTTCTATTCCCTTTTCCATTTTTGTCGCTCTTCTTTTGTACCTTTTCTAAATCCATAAATCCTAAGAGATTTATGGAAAATGGAGTGGTGGTCTTTATCTGGGACATTCCAACTAATAAAATACTCAATGCAATGGACATAGAAGTGGAAAAAGAAACATACAAGAACAGCATTGCTAAAAGAATTGTGATTACCATTCATTTATTTTGTACAATGCATGGAGAAAGAAGATCCTGAAATATCAAAAAAATGTTATATAAAGATACAGAATATTCACAATTGTCTTGGGTACTAGCATACCTTGAGAAGTGGTTTATACCTGTCATATCCTACGAATTCTAGAAGCAAGCTTTTTGGCACAATGAAAGCATTAAGGCAAGTACTTGAGAAATTGAGATCATCTTCCACATTACTTTCAAGATATGCACAAAATTAACCATTTGGAGACATATGACTTATGCTATATAAGTTAAGGTTCAGTATATCAAATAAGCATTTTAACTGTATGTTTTATGATAGGTATTTCTCCTATTATAAAATACATGGCATGTGCTCTTATTCTGTATCTGTGCCAAAACACTTGAGCTCAAACGTTGATATACTGTATGAACGCACAACACATACACAAGTCTGATGAGTCTGGGGGGATGGGCAGGGAGTTGAAGACTATGGATTTGCTATGTGTTAATGTATTCCATGGATTATTGTACGAGTTGGGGAGTTTGTTTCTTGCTAATAAATTCTAAGCTAAAAAAAAAAAAAAGAAGTGAGACATTCAACGCCACATGTGTAATAAGGAGTGTTACTATTATGCCATCATTGTACCTGTAGGAATTAATATATTCAGGTCTTTTTTTATCTCTTTCATAGAACAAGTTTCAATTATCTGTCTTGTCGCTGCTTTTATCTGTAGTAAATTTGCATAAACTCTAACATTATCTCCTTTACCCAGTTAAAATGCAACTTATCCCCCATCCCTCTCCCTCTTCTGTGACAAACTCTGTGTAAAGAATGCAGAACATCGCATCAGTCTAAGCTTCTTGAAAAACTTGCTTGGTTGTGATGGATTTTTTAATTGGATTGTGACAAACATTTAATACCTAATAGAGCTCGTACCAGTTCAGTTAATTAAGGATATGACTAATCTATTCACTGTTGGGAGAAAAGAGAAGAATGGGAGGAGGAGGAGGAAGAGGGAGATGTGGAGATAAAAAGAAAGAAATGTGTAAATTCATAAAAATGCTGTTGTGTTTCATTGTAATGATTTATTTTGACTGTAGGAATGCTCTTTCTAGAAGAATCCATTCTCGTCTCTTGTGAGTACTCAGAAGCTACTTTCTCCTCTCAGTTTAGCCTGATGAATATACATGCTACGGCTCTGGTGTTGCATGCTTTATAAATTCTTTAAAAAGCACCAGTACTGGCTACAGTATAGCTGGCTTTCAAAAACCTCAACCACATAAGGTAAAACCCTGTTGAAGTCCAACAACTCATTCAGTTTTGCAGCCATGTTTGAAGGTAGGGTGATCAGTGACTCTAGATACACCAGGACATGTTTTGACAAATTTTCCAGGATTTGTAGCAAGTCTCTGTTGGTCATATGATCATAAAGAATATGCCTAAATCTTGGCAGTTTTGTCATTTATATGCTTAAGTAGCTACCTAGGTGTATAAATGACCACTTTCCCACTGGGCACTATTTTATAAGTATACACGTAGATCTGATAGCACGTGCGTTCAGTGTGGGCATACACATCAATAGAATTTGGATAGAGCATGGGCAAAGCGCACAAGTATGTGCAATGCATAGATTATCACATTTTATTTACGAGTGTTCTTTATTACGATAAGCATTTACACCAGTAGGCGCTTATTTTCTCTATAAAATAGGCTTAAAATAGGTGTGTTATGACTACCTTAAACTAGGGACCTGCTTATAAAATTACCCTGCAAAATGCAATGTGTGCCTTCGAGTCAGTCCTGACTCCTGGAGACCCAGAAGCTCCTGGGTTTTCTTGGCAGTGTTGCCGGACGTAGATTGCCAGGCCTTTCTTCCGAGGCAATGGAGGGTTAAGTGACTTGCCCAAGGCCACAAGGAGTGCTAGTGGGAATTGAACCCTGGTTGCTCGGTTACCAAGCCAGTGTTCTAACCACTAGGCTACTCCTCCACTCCAAAATTACCCTATTACTGTCAAAATTGTTTTTTTTGCTTTCTAATGGCTAGAGCAGGGCTCCCTAAACCTATCCACAACTCATTGAGTTTTCAGGATATTAACAATAAATATAAATGAGATATTTGCACTCAGTGGATCCAGCACATGTAAATTCATCTCAAGCAAAAACACATTCATTGCATGTTTCCTGAAAACCTGACTGGCTGTGGTCTCATTGGGACAAGCTTGGAAAGCCTGGGGCTAGAATTTGTAGTAATTTCATTTAAGAATTTCTATTCCACCCTTTTACCCTGCAGGACCTACAGAGCAGATTACAACAAGAATGAAAATAAAATATAGTATTTCAATTTCCAGCAAGAGCGCTGGTCCAAACCCATGCTGTTTTGCCGGTCCTTCTCAAAAGGCTCTCCTCCAAGTTAATGACAATAAGGAATAATTATGTGATGAATTCTATACAGAACAGTGGCGGTGTGGTAAAGAAATCAAAGCACAGACTGTGGAACCATGAGATTTTAGCTGGATTTCTCGTTTTGACACTCAGAATAATCTTGCCTAAGTCACTTAGGGGCAAGTTTACTAAAGGGTATTGGGGGGGTTATCCTACAGTTTTAGCACATCACTAAAAAGCATGAGGCCCTGTATCAAGAAAGGTAGCAGGTGTTAGGGCGGTGACTGGGCAGGACAGGGGTCTTCCCACTGTGGCACAGCTAGCACAAGCATTTGTAGCCCATGCTAACCATGCTTGGCGCAAGTAATGTGGGTGCAATTAACGTTACCCTCCTGAGCAAATGTTCCCACCCTCCTGCAGTTAGCTCAAAGTTATGCACTGGTAACAAGGTCCACACACGCATTACCACCATCGAGCTAAATAAACATGCTCCTTAGCCTCTCTGTGTTCAAACTTACCATCAGTGTTTTGAGGGGAGGAAGGGTGGAGGCCAGAAAGGAAGCACTGAAGAAGCAGACAGTGTGAAAGACTGGCTTGTCTACATGTAGACATAGAATATGATGGCAATAAGAACCATTAGACCTATCTAGTTTGCCCAATTACTTCACAGTACGATACTGTACTTCCCAGTTGACCTCTGGAATTTCAAGTCTTCATAAGAAAGGATTACATAGTATATGGCGGCAGATAAAAAACAGCATGATCCATCTAGTCTGACCAGCAAGGCGGCAAGAGTAGGTGCACATGTTGCTCCATGTAGATCACCCCTCCCCATGCCTTTGTTTAGGGGGGTATCCACCGCTCCGTGTTGGTCACCGTATTTGTTGAGATATAAGAGAGAGTTATGTTTATTTTGATTTTATCCTGTTGCTGTAAAGGGATCCACTGTGTCTGTCCCATGCCATTTTGAATTCTGTCACTGTATTTGCCCCTACCACTTCCATTGGGAGGGCATTCCAAGCATCCACCACCCTTTCAGTGAAAAAGTATTTTCTGACATTGCCTTTCAATTATCCCCCTTGTAACTTCATGTTATGCCCTCTAGTTTTACAGCTTCCCCATCTTTGGAAGAGGTTTGTTTCTTCATTGATACTTTTATATTTTTTTATTTAAAGGCTTCAACACAATTACAGAAAAAGAAAATCCACTTTCAAAATATTTGCACAATAATGAGGTATAGAATCATCAATTCAAACAATTGCCATAATACAGCCTTATATATTTTTTTTTTGTGTTAAAGAGAATCCCCTGACAACCCAAATTCCCTACTCATCTACTTCCCTCATCCCTTATTACTCTTTCTTCTCCCCCTCCCTCCTCTCCCTTCCCCTTCCCATCCCTGTCCCTTCCTCCCTCCTCCCTCCCCCTTGCTACAGAATCAGACAAGCAAGGGGCATTCCCTCCTCATGATATTACGAAGAAGGGAGAGTTAACAAATCTCTGTGTCTAGGAGCGTCTTTATATATCTCCAGTTAAATTAGTGATGATACCAGCAATGAGCCGTATGTTAACACAAAAGGTTCCCAAATCTGTTCAAATTGGGGCACGCGCATCCTGCCAACTGCCACCCCCCGTACCATTGCATATAGGCCCCACATACGTTCCAGCCAGCAAGACAATGCCAGAGGCGTTACCTGTTTCCAGGCAGTTGCTAATGTCAGCCTAGCTGCGTTCAGACCATGCTGAATCAACGCTAACTGGGGAGGGGAGGGGCGTCCTTCAGGGACCTTCTTCCCAAATAGAAAAATACCCGTGTCCCAAGAGATATATTCAAACTTATCATTTGTTTCAAATGATATTGTATTCCTCATCAAAAGTCCTGGATTCAGGGGCAGAGCCACCATACATGGGCCAGGGTGCCCTTCCCACCATGGCAGGGCTATGGGGAGTACCTGGAAAAGGTATAGGAATCGCGGCACTACCACCCTTTTCATGACAGCAATGCGTCACGAAACATCAAGCTCATCCAGGATTCCATGTCTCTTCTAACGTGTTGAAGCAGGGGTCCATAATTCACCCAATACAGTGCCACCCTGTCTACCGTAAGATTTACACCCAGATAGCGAAGGGCTTTGTCTACCCATCGAAAAGGAAGTTGAGTCTTCAACTGTTCACACACCGCCTCCTCAACACCCACATTTAAGATTTCCGACTTTGCGTAATTAATCTTTAATCCAGAAACTTGCGAAAAGGCCGCAAAGATTTGCATTGCACAGGGAAGGGAGGCTACAGGCCTAGTCAGAGACAATATGATATCGTCTGCAAAAAGTGCTATTTTGTAATCATGGGAGCCCACCCGTACTCTGGCTAGACCAGAATGCTCACGAAAGCTTTGCACCAATGGCTCCATTACTAATGCAAGCAAAAGTGGTGATGGCAGGCACCCCTGTCGAATACCCCTCTCCATTTCAAAGCTCTGCGATTGGCCCCCATTAACTTGAATGCTGGCTCGGGGCCCTCGATTGAGGCCATGTACTGTCATGCCCATAGCCCCTTACATGCAGTATGGAGGGGCGTGGTTGTCAGAGAGATTCACCTTTTGGTCTTTAACTGACTGGTTGCCTTGTAATGCCTTATAGGAAAGGTAGTTCAGTCAGAAAGTATTCAACCTCAGATAAAAAAAAAACACCTTTGTAGTTGCCTTGAGTGGTAAGGTAATGACAGTTTATTAACTGAAAAAAAAACACGCTAAAGTTCACACATTCCACCTTTGGATTATTTCTCCAGGAGTCTTGTAAATGAACATGAGGATATAAATGAATTCCAAACAAAACAGCTTGCAATGTTCTCCAGTATAAACATAAATACTTTAACAGCCCATGCTATCAGGCATAGCTTGCAGTGCTGATCAAACAAACAGAAAACAGCTTTTCCTAAAGCAGGTTTCTTTATCTCTCAGTCCAGAATACTGTTTGTCTTCTTAAACATAGAAAAACTTTCAACAAGGCAGTTAAACTCTTCACAGGCAAACACTTCTCCATGCAAGGTTTTCTTATAAACAGCCAAACAAAAGCTTTCCTTACTTTCACCGTTAGTACAGCTTCCGGCTGAGCACTGCTCTGGCTCACAACTGATTCACCAACTTAATTAGGCAGCTTTGGCTTGCACAGTAAAAAAGAGGTATTTTGCCTTTAACTCAGGACCTTCACAAGTTAACCTCAGGCTCTTAGGGCTACCGGACACTGGAGGTTTTCCTTACGGTTGACTCCCTTTCAACACCTCTGTATTGGAAGACTGGCATAAAGAGCAATCCATGTATGAGACTTCTTCTAAAGCTATGTCTGGTTCACCCAGTTGCATTGGCAGTTCCTCTGATTCTGGCTCAGAATTAGGCAAGCTTCTAATGCTCATACCTGAGTCAAAGCTTGTAGCAGCTTCTCCTCTCTCATGCTCTGGCCACCATTTACCAGTGCTTCCACGTCCTGTTCTCCAACTTGTATTCCTGGTTCCTGCTGTTCTTACTGATCCAGTTCCATTCCTCTTCCAGTAGGCACTCCTACTGCTCTCACGTTCTCTATCCTTTCCTCTTCTTCCTCCTCTCCTGCCTCTCCCTTCTGAATAAACTGACCTAGTCTTAAACCTCTCAGGTGCCTGCTCCACCCCCTCTCCTCTCAGGTGTTGGAGATCAAACTGCCTCGTGGCAGCTGAGTAATTGGGGAATTCAGTGACATAAGGGTTCCTTACCCTGAGCCTGTATTCCCTCTCTTTTTCTCCACTAGGGGCATTCTGCAACCTATTGTAGCTAGGATTTACCTGCTTTCTAGGTGAAAAGGGAGTTCTGTGTCTCTGACCTGGTAAAATGGGTCCTTTTATAAGGGTAAATTCCTTCTCTTTATCCCTGTCTCTTGGGTCCTGATAAGCTTCCTTATCACAGTACCCACTGCAAAAAGTGGGGCCCAAACCCCATTTTATCCAAAACGTGCCACAAGAAACCCCAACTGACCCTATCAAATGCTTTCTCAGCGTCAACGCCCACCAAAGGTGCAGGCTGGGGATCATGTCGCGCAGCATGTATCACTTGCAGCATCCACCGAACGTTGTCAGCATCCTGACGACCATCACAAAACCAACCTGGTCAGGGTGTACCGGGCCTGGAAGAGCCAAATTGAGCCAAGCGGCCAGCACGAAGGCCAATATTTTAACATCCCTATTTAGCAAGGAGATGGGGCGATATGATGCTGCCTCCTGAGGTGGTTTACCCGGTTTAGGTTTTACCGCAATAATTGCTTCAAGCTGTGTGGGGCAAATGACGACCCTTGCAACACCTCATTAAAAAGCACAGCCAAAGTGGGCACCAATTGAGCACTGTATTTTTATACTACTCCGAGGAAAACCCACCCCCACCAGGAGCCCTCCCAGCAGTCATTCGGCAGATAGCCCCATCCACCTTCTGCACCGTAATCTCTGCCTCTAGTTGCTCTCTATGCAGATCTGTGAGGCACAGCAAAGGGATATCTCGAAGATATCCATCCACCTGAGTGGGGTCGAAGGGCTCCGCTTTATACAGGTGTGCCAAGTATTCTGGAAACACTGTGCGTATGTCCCGAGACTCCACCCGTAAGGTCCCCGAGGAGTCCCTAAAATCACGCAATATTCTCGAGATTTGCTGTTTTTTAAGCCTAAAAGCAAGGCAGCGCCTAACCTTATTCCCCTGTTCATAAAATGTTTGACGGAGTTGGCATTGCATGGCATCCAAATTCTTTTGCACATAAGCATCTAACTGAGCTCAGGTCTCCTGCCACTGGCGCCAAACCCACTTAGAACCAGTCTGCGCATGTTCTAACTGGAGATGCCTGGCCTCCCTTTCCAGTCGTTGGGAGTCCATTGCCCAGGCCTTCCTAGCCCGGGCTGCCTCAGCAATAAGGCATCCTCGAGCTGTGGCCTTAAAAGCAGATCACCGGCAGGGCAACCTCCCCTGTGGCATAAACTCAAATTCCTGTATAAATTGGCCATGGTCTCGCACAGCAAGGGCTTGACAGAAAAATCTCCTGTCCAGCCGCCACGTCCTCCTCCCATCCTCCCCAGGATCACAGGGAAGAATAAGCCAGCAGTGGGCATGATCCGACCACATTAGGGTGCCATGCCCCGCCTCCACGCCTCCACTCACCAGTCGCTGGTCCAGCAAAAAATAGTCAATACGCGTATGAGTCTGATGGACCGGCAATTAGTAAGTGTAACTTTTCCCCCCCCCCCCCCAGTGGGAACCCTCCACACATCCCGCAAGCTTAAATCTGTCAAACATTCAAAATGCTCAACTAATTCCATTTCCCTCCCAGGTAGTCTTCCCTGTGGAATCCAGGTGTGGCATCAGATGAGCACTGCAGTCGTCCCCCCCCCCCCCCTAAGAGAACAGGCCCTTTCATGAACTCAGCTAACTCAGTTTTCAACCGTGCAAAGAAATGCACCTGACCCTCATTGGGGGCATATGTGTTGGCCAAAGTGAGACAACGCCCGCCCAGGTGGACATTCATAAAAAGCCAGTGCCCCAATTTGTCCTTCCTCACCTCTTCTACCCTTATGGGCAAGGCCTGATGAAACAATATGGCCACTCCACATTTCTTCTGCCCTCACTCAGCTGATGATAACCACACTTAGGATAGGGTCTACGCCTCAACCAACCCTGATTGGCGCTGTGAAGGTGCGTCTCTTGCAGGAACACAAGATCGCCCTGCAAGGCCCCCAACTCTTTAAATAATAGAGAGCATTTTTGAGGCGAGTTGAGACCTTTTACATTAAAGGAAATGATCTTCAGCATAGTATATCACTCTCCCTGCTTCTCTCCCCTCCAAAAGCCTCGTGTTTCATTTGCACTATGAAAGTGCCAGGCCCAACCACCATCATTATTAGTTCCCCCCATAACTGCCTCTCTCTCTTGGTTTCCCCTCACAGGAGCTATTTTGTCCTCTCTCCTCCCCACCCGTTCTCTCTTGGCCCCTTTGTCTGATTTCCCCTTTCTCCCCCCTCCCTACCCCAAACCCCTCTCTTCGTCCTTCCACCTGCACCCCCCTCCTCCCATCCACCCCATCTTTTCCATATAATCGCCCGCTGGGCAAGGTTCGGGGACAACCACCTCAAATCCAGGCTACCCAAACCCCATCCCACCCCTTCCACTCCAAAAATTATCCCCTTTGCCAGTGCAAACAACATCAACAGTTAGCATGGTATCATACAAAAAGAAGGATGCCAACTCTCAAAGAGAACAGAAAAGGAATAAGATAAAATAAAGTAAAAGAAGGTAGTAACACCAAGTTCAAGCATTCACCCAACTATAGCAGCTATCCACATAGAGGTCCTCTTCTTTGGTGGCCCCAGCCGCCGGCCCTCAATACAGTCATGATTTTTCTTATTGCAAGTTCCACCAATCTCCCAAGTGCCATGTAAGCAGGGAATTTCTCTCCCCTAAGCAATCCAGTACTTATAGAGCATTATTCCCACTCTTTTCCCATTTCAAATTCTGAGTCCTGGGGGTCGGGACCTCTGGCGCTATGTTACCTTCCATGAGGCCTGTTTGCCTGAGTGCTCCCCAAGCCTCCGTATGGTCTTTTGCAGAGATCTTTTTACTGCCCAACGAAAAGTTTATTCGGAAGGGAAAGGACCACAAATAGCGAATCACCTCTTTGTTCAGCATCCCTATAACTGGTCTCATCTCCCGTCGACCCACCAGCATGAACGTCGAAAGATCCTCATAAAGTGAGACAGCTGCTTCCTGATATGGTATAGTTTTCTTCTTCAGATCTCTCCTCAACAACAGTTCTGTATCGTTGTAGCGCAGAAAGTGGGCAATAACATCACGAGGCTGATTATTAAGGGGCTTACTGAACCCTTTCAATCTTCATACTAGCCCCGCGGGACTGAAATTACTCCAAAGTTAAGAGTTCCTTGGTTAAGGCTCGCACCATTTCAACCAGCTTCTCAGCCCGCTCCTCTCCCCCCCCCCCCCCCAAGCGCTTCTGGTATGCCTCTGAAACACACATTATTTCTACGAGCCTGATTTTCTATGTCGTCAATCTTATAGGTAAGTTCCTGCGTTTGAGAGTGCTGTCTGTCCGCTGTGCATTGCAATTCAGTCAAAGTCTCAGTGCAATCCTCCATTTTTGTTTCCACCTTCTCCACCTGGTGGCCCAGTTCCTTTATGTCTCCGCGGAGCTCCATGATCGTAGACATCACCTCCTCCCGCATTGATCTAAACTCTGCAGCAAGCTCTTCAAAGCCCCTCCGGAGCTCACGCTGTATAAGAGAATGTGTGGAGGTTGCCTCGCTGCCTGCTCTAATTCATTCAACGCATTGTCTCCCGACTCCTCAAACACCGGCCTCCGTGGGGACTTGCCATGCAGTCCTGTCTTATCCATCAGCCACTGCGAGGCTCGCAACTTATCCTTCGCTTCCAGCAATTTTGTTCTACTAGCCATTCGCTCCCGATTCCTCCTGACACCTATTTCAAATTTTGATGGTTCTCCAAGATATTTAAGCACTTTTTGGGGCCTTTTGTCTCCTTGGGGTGGCGGAGAAAGAAGTTCAAGCTGCCATTTGCTCTAGTGATGTCACTTCCTCCTCTTCATTAATACTTTTTAAGTATTTGGTCTGAATCAATCTCCCCTGTCCCTCCTTTCCTCCAGAGTGTACATATTTAGGTCTTCAATTCTTTTCTCATAAGTCTTCTGATGCAGGCTCCAAATCATTTTGGTCGCCTTCCTCTGAACTGTTTCCAGTCTCTTTACATCCTTTGCAAGATATGGTTTCCAAAACGGAACACAATAATCCAAGTGAGGCCTCACCAGCGACTTGTACAATGGCATTAATACCTCTTCCTTTCTGCTGGTAATTCCTCTCTGTATGCAACCCAGCATCCTTCTGGCTTTTGCCACCGCCTTGTCGCACTGTTTTGCCACCTTGAGATGCTCGGAAACAATCACTCCGAGGTCCTGCTCCTGGTCCATGCACACCAACCTCTTGCCCACTGTCGTGTACAATTACTTTGGATTTCTGCTTCCCAAATGCATGATACTGCACTTCTTCACTTTAAATCTTAACTTCCAAGCATTAGACCAGGGGTCTCAAACTCAAATTGCTTTGAGGGCCAAATGAGGACTTGTAAAGTAACCCGGGGGCCGCATAAGACGCGGGGCCTCATTTGCATAAGGGACCTCATTTGCATAAATATTTGCATAATGTTACCATACACTAACTTTTAGTAAACATGCCTCTTTAATGAGTATGGATAAAGAAAGACTAAAAGATTTAGAAACAAGAAGACAATAATTAAACTGGGAACCCCAAAAGCCAAACTTGGAATGTACAACAACACTGTAGAAATAAAACTATAAATTAATTTCCTCTTGTACTAAACAAAGTGCAAACATTAATGATGCACATTTCCCAGAGCTGACATATTCCAGTTAATAAATTCAAAATAAAGAGATATTTTTCTACCTTTTGTGCATTTTTTTCAGTTGCAATTGTTCCAGCCACTTTCTTCTGGTTTCTTCATGTCTTCTGCTAACTCTCCATCGTCTGCTTCCATTTGCCCTTTCTTCTCTCCTAGTTTTTTTTCCATTCTCTCTCTACATCTGCTTTAACATACTAATCTTTCTCCTTTTTCTCTTTCCTCATTCCTATTTCATCCACTCAAATTTTACCCCTCCATCCTCAATCCCCACTTACTCTCACAATACCTGGCCAATTGTAGATTTGTCTTCTCTCCCAGACAAAATATTTTTCCCCTCTCCATTTCACTTTCCCAGCTCCATCCCATTCTAATCCTCCCCTAACATCAGCTCCCTTCTAGTTCCAGCCCCACCCAGCATCCGCTCCCTTCTAGTCCCTGCATCAGTCCATTTCCAGTCCTATCCTAGCCTCACCATCAGCCCATTTCCAATCCTAGCCCCCCATCAGCCCATTTCCAATCCTAGCTCCCTCCCCTCACAGCCCATTTCCATTCCAAGCCCCCCTCCCCATCAGCCATTTGCAGTTCAAGCCCCCTTCCACTCAGCCCATTTCCAGTCCTAGCAACCCCCCCAGCACATTACCAGTCCTAGACCCCCCATAGCCCATTACCAGTCATAACCCCCCCTGCCAATAGCCCACTTCCAGCCCTAACCCCCATTACCCCATTTCAGTCAGCCCCTCCATAGCTCATTACCAGTCCTAACTCCCCCCATCAGCCCACCTCCAGTCCTTCCTAACCCCCACCTGCCCATTTCCAGTCCTAGCCCCCACCATAGCCCATTTCCAGTCATAACCCCCCCCCTGCCAATAGCCCATTTCCAGTCCTACACCCCCCCTGCCAATAGCCCATTTCCAGTCATAACCCCCCCCAATAGCCCATTTCCAGTCATACCCCCCCCTGCCAATAGCCCATTTCCAGTCATACCCCCCCTGCCAATAGCCCATTTCCAGTCATACCCCCCCTGCCAATAGCCCATTTCCAGTCATACCCCCCCCCCCCAGGTAAATAAAAAAAACAACCTGGCTTCTGCTGCTGGCTTCTGCTGCAGCAGAAAATCAGCTGTCCCGCGGCCCCTTTCCCTCTGCGCGAGAGCCCTGAGTGTGCTTCCTCTGCGGCCTGCGTTTTAAGCCGCGACGAGCGTATTTGCCTCTCCCGCGGCGTAAGCCTATTCACTTTTCAAGCCTCGCGAGAGGGAAATACTCCCTTCGCGGCTTGAAAAGCACGCCGCAGAGGAAGCACATTCAGGGCTCTCGCGCAGAGGGGAACGGGCCGCAGGACAGAGCAGCAGAAGCCAGTTTTTTATTTTTTTTAAAATTGACCGTCGATTCTGCCGTTGCCACGGCGGCAACAGCAGAAGCAGAAGCCGTCGCGGGCCGCACAACCTTCTCCCGCGGGCCGCATGCGGCCCGCGGGCCGCGTGTTTGAGACCCCTGCATTAGACCATTCTTCCAGCTTTTGTAGATCTTTCCTCATGTTCTCCACTCCCTCTGTTGCAAATTTTCGTGTTATCTGCCAAAAGACAGACTTTTCCATTCAGTCCTTCAGCAATATCACTCACAAATTTATTTTATTTATTTATTTAACAATCTTTTATATACCGCAACCTTCCAGTGATCAGGTGCGGTTTACATATAACAGTCAAGGAAACAGGTTAACATTTCTGTTTTTACATTAAACATTAAATGAATTATGTACATTTTAACTTTAACAATTAAACTTTGGAGAACTATGTACAGTCAACTATGTACAATCAGCGAAAGTGAGTTCAACGAGGGAGGTAGCAATTTATAAACATCGTAGGCAGTGTTAAAGGTCGAAGTGTCATGGGACAATGTGGTATTAGGCTCAATGTGTTATGTATTATCCCTTTTCGTTTTGGTGATGGGTATTCGCCAGTGGGCCGTAGTAGGAGGTAAAGAGGTGAGTTTTTAATGTTTTGCGTAGATCTTTAAGATCGGTTAAGGCTCTGATTTCATCAGGTAGTGAGTTCCAGAGTATAGGTGCTGCATGGGAAAACGCTTTTTTATTGGTTGTTTTTTTAGTCTTTGTGAACTCTTTTGGAATCCTTATTTTATTGGCGTTGCCTCTTCTCTGAGTTGATTGAGGTGTGTCTTATTTAGTGTAGCTGGGGCAGTGTTATTTAAAGCTTTAAAGGTGGTTATTATTAATTTATAGTTTATTCTGCATTGAATAGGGAGCCAGTGTAGTTTGACTAGATAGGGTGATATGTGCTCAAATGGGTGTACCTTCATTATGATTCTGGCTGCAGCGTTTTGGGCCAGTTGGAGCCTTTTGATGTTTTGGTTAGTTGTGCCAAGTAGAGAGAGGTTGGCAAAGTCAAAATGTGGTGTGATAATAGCTTGAATGATGCTCATGAAGTCTTGCAGGTGGACCAATGGGCATAATTGTTTTAGTACTTTGAGTTTAAAGTATATTTTCTTCGTGGTATTTCTTATGTGGGTGTTCATACTAAGGTGTGTATCTAGGATAACCCCTAGGTATTTTATCTCGTTTTTTATGTGAATGTCATGTTTCTGAAGTGTAATGTGGGTAGGGGGGGGGTGTAAGATTTGTTTTTTGTAACAATCAATATGTCTGTTTTGGAATGGTTAATAAAAAGGTTGTGAGCTTCTAGCCAGGTTGTTAGTTCATTGAAGCAATCTGTTAATAGTTGAAGTGGAAGCGTAGGGATTGTGAAAGGATGTACAACATGATGTCGTCCGCATATATGCGATATTGGATTTTGAATTTTTTAAAAATGTTGCAAATTGGTTGTATATAAATATTAAAAAGAAGTGCAGAGAGAGCAGAACCTTGGGGGAGGCCTATTTCCTGTTTGTATGTGTTAGAGGTTTGGGTGTTAATCCTGACAGTTTGAGTTCTGTTGGATAGGTACGATGTGAACCATTTATGTACTATTGAGTTAGCACCTATTTGTCTGAGCCTATTGAGCATTAGTTTTATGGTGAACACTGTCAAATGCTGCAGATATGTCCAGAAAAAGTAGTAAGAATGCATTTCTAGGGTTGTCTATTCCTCTTACTAGTGTGTCTAGGAGTACTGTTAAGAGTGTGTCTACGCCATGATCAGGGCGAAAGCCATATTGTTGGTCATCAAGGGGAGCTGATGTGTCAATGTACCACCGAATCTTGGGGGACACCGCTAATCAACTTCCTTTCAGCTGAGTGCGTTCCGTTTACTATCACCTTCTGTCGTCTGTCAATCAACCAATTTCTGATCCAGTTCATCACCTTGGGACCCATCCCCAAGCTGTTAAGTTTATTGATAAGCCTCCTATGAGGAACAGTATCAAAGGCTTTGCTGAAATCCAGGTAGATGACATCCACTGCATGCCCTTGATCTAATTCTCTGGTCACCCAGTCAAAGAACTCAATCAGATTTGTTTGGCAAAATCGTCCTTTAGTAAAACCATGTTGCTTCAGATCATGCAACCTGTTGGTTTTGAGAAAGTCCACTATTTGCTCTTTCAGGAGCGCCTCCATTATTTCATGGCCTTATCCACTTTCAGTTTTGCAGTTTTATTTTATTTATTTAACAAGGCTTATGTACTGCTTTTCTACCAGTCAAAGTGGTGTAAATTCAGGTACTGCATATTTATTTCCCTTGCCCCTGAAGGGCTCACAATCTATGTTTTTTGTACCTGAGGCAACGGAGGGTTAAGTGGCTTGCCCAAGGCAACAAGGAATACCCATGGGACTAGAAACCCCAGTCCTTCCAGCCCAAGGTTGATGTCCTCTAGCAGGATTTGAACCCCTGGCCCTCCAGCCCAAGGTAACTTGCCCTAACCACTAGGCCACTCCTCCCTCCTGTGAATTTTCAGTGAATAGTGTGGTATCTATTTCATTCCCATTTTTATATTTGGGAATCACAGATGGTCCTTCTCCAGGATTTTCTTTAGTAAAAACAGAGCAGAAGTATTTGTTTAGTATTTTAGCTTTTTCAATGTCACTTTCCACGAATCCGTTCCCAGCATTTTTAAGTTATGCAATTCCACCTCTGACTTTTCTCCTCTCCTGAATATACCTGAAGAAAGTTTTGTCGCCACACTTCACATCTTTAGCCATGTTTTCTTCTCCTTTGATTTTGTTAGCCTTATTTCTCTTTTTGTCTCTTTTAGTTTGATCCTGTATTCATTTCTGTGTTCCTATGTTTGTGAACTTCTGAATTTTGTGAAAGCCTTTATTAGAGCAGCCACATCTTTGAAGAACCAAATAATAACAACAAGAGGAAAAAGAAACCTTCCTTACATATGATCTGTTGCTCCTTTTACTGCCACCTTTAGTTTAGCCCATTGTAATTCCACTTCCCTTATCCCCTCCCACCCTGCCAACTCCTTCTTCAGGTACTTGGTCATTTTACTGAAGTCAGTGTTTTTGAAGTCTAGGACTTTGAGCTTGCTGTGATTGGACTGCACCTTGGCTTTTATCTCAAACCACACCGTGTGATGATCACTGCTGCTCACATGGGCACCCACCTGGACATTCAATATGCTATCTCCGTTGGTGAGCACTCTGCATTTATCCCAGATATTCTTAAATTCTTTTATTGTTTTACCTTCATCTCCCTAGCATACTATTCCATGCATTCACCACCTCTCTATAAGGAAAGACTTACAAATTTTACTCCTGGATTTACTCACGTTGAACCTAGTAGTCAGACTTCCGAAGATCCAATAAAGCAACTAATAATAAAGCCTTCTCTCATTACGCGCCCATAATCAGGAATGACAGTCCAACCGACTTAAGAGAAACCACTGACTTCACCTTCCGCAAAAAACTAAAACCCCATCTTTTCAGGCAACATTTTGGTAACCTGACACAAGGACCCCATCCAATTCACATTATGAAGGAACAAGATATCCATCTATTCCCTCCCCCTCCTCCTAACTATGACCTGTACAATTCTAATGCATCACCTGCTTTACATAATCTTATCACTTCTTTAGTGATAGAGTTACGTTAGTTGTTCTCTAATCATAGTTATTTGTTTTACTGTACATAGTTCTACTGTTTTATGTAAACCACATTTGATCTATTGGAAAAAGCGTCATAAAAATACAAATAAATAAATAAATAAAATATTATGACTTTGTTCCAGAACTTCTTTTCCACTGAAAAAATGACTGCTTGTGCACCTTTGAGATATTTGAATCTACCATGTTCCTCCTCTCCTCTAGGATATATAGAATTAGGCCCTTAAGTTCGATTTTACTGAGCTTTTAGTGCAGGGTCTGCACTGTTTTGGTAGCTGTTATTTGGACTGCTTCTCCCCTGACTTTTGAAGGTATGGCCTCCACAACAGGACTTTGGTATTTAGAAACATGATGGCAGAAAAGACCACATGGCCTGTCTAATCTGCCATTTCATATCAACTACAACAGTCCCCTTTTTTCCTTTAGAGATCCTCTGTGTTTGTCCCATGCTTTTTTGAATTCAGATACTGTCCTCATGTCTACCACCGCCATTGGGAGACTATTCCACACATCTAACATTCTTTCCATAAATAAATATTTCTGCATATTACTCCTGAGTCTATCCCCTTTCACCCTCATTCTATGTACCCTTTTAGCAGAGCTTGCTTCCAATCGAAAGAGGCTCTCCTCTAGTGCATTTATACCACGGAGGTATTTAAACCTCTCTCACATATTTTTATTTATTTTATTTATTTAACAATCACTTATATACCGCACCTTCCAAGGATCAAGTGCGGTTTACAAAGAACGAGTTAAAGAACAGAGCGGCAAGTCTGTTTTTACATGGAACATCAGTGAACTATGAACAATAGTATATTTTTACATGAAACATTAGAGAAATATATATATATATATATATATATATATATATATATATATATATACACACACACACACAACTATATATCCTGACTTTCCTCTAATGTATATATATTAAGATCTTTAAGTCTGTCCCCATATGCTTTATAACGAACACTACCAACCATTTTAGTAGCCACCCTCTGCACAGACTTCATCCTCTTTATCTTCTTTTAAAAGTGCGGTCTCCAGAATTGTATACAATACTCCAAATGAGGCTGCACCAGAGACTTATACAGAAGCACTATCGCATCCTTTTTTCTGCTGGCCATTCCTCTCCCTATGCAACCAAGCATCCTTCTAGCTTTCACCGATGCCTTTCTACCTGTTTAGCCACTTTAAGATCATCAGAAACAATCACGTCCAGGTCCCGCTCTTCCGTTGTGGTCAACAGTACTTCGCCCCCTACCCTGTACCACTCCCTTGGATCTTTGCAGGAGTGGCTCAGTGGTTGGGACAGGTTACCTCAGGCCGGAAGGCCGGGGGTTCAATTCCCACATGGGAACAAGCAACCTCAGGCCGGAGGGACTGGGGTCTCTAGTCCCATGGCCACTCCTTGTGGCCTTGGGCAAGTCACTTAACCCTCCATTGCCTTAGGTACACTTAGATTGTGAGCCCTTCGGGGACAAGGGAATAAAAAGTACCTGTTAGTATACATGTAAACCACACTGATTCTAAAAGAGTGTGGTATAAATAAATAAATGCATGACGCTCCATTTTTTAGCACTAAATTTCAGCTGCAAAATTTTTGACCATTCTGGCTCTGGCCACAGAATAGTACTTATATGAGCATAGCAACATGGCTTATCTTCCACCAGTATCTCAATGTTCACATAACCCCTCTTCTGAAGTAACTTCACTAGCTCCCTATCCATTTCCGCATCCAGTTAAAGCTTCTCTTACTGACTCATAAGTGCATTCATTGTGCGACGCCTCACTACCTTTCCTCTTTTATCTTACCCTACACCCCTGCTCAGAAACTCCACTCCTCTGGCAGATCTATTTTCCTGTGTCCTTCTCTGCCACTGCCAACTCCAGACTTTGCTCATTCCACCTTGCTGTTCCTTATAGCTTGAACAACTATTTGAGTCCATATGTTGGGCTCCTCTAGCCCTATTCAAATCCAGGCTAAAAACCCACCTCTTTGAGGCTGCTTTTGGATCCTGATGCCCCTCACTCTCTTCTTCGTCACTTATTCCCAAGTTTTGTAATATTGTTCATCTTGATTAGATTGTAAGCTCTGATGAGCAGGAACTGTCTATTACATCTATATGTACAGCACCACGTATGATTTGTAGCAGTATACAAATGATTAGTAGTAGTAGTACTACTACTTTCCCTGCAAACGAGCTACGTAAACCATCGTAGGTAATACCACAATAAATTAATAACTCTGAAAAAAGACTTAAAGATCAAGGTTCTTTCTACAACATTTGCGTGAGAACAATGTTTACTGCTGTATCCTTTATACACCAGGAGTCTGAGTACAGGCAATACTAAGCTCTAAACTACATACTCATTCTTCTAGCAAGACAACGTAAAACCATGGATAATGGTCATTCTTATCTTGGGGCCTTCCTCAGATGCTTGAGAAATGGCAATTATCTGGTGGCATCTGTGTCGGTGGCAGAGTAAGAAGTTGACCTTTCTTCAAGGACAAATTGCTGCTAAAGAGGTTGCCTCTTTATGAGTCCCTGTGTAACCAGCAAGAGAACGCTCTGTTATTGTTCAAATTTAATTGTGCTGTATTTTATGTTTGCTAATATTTATAATGTGATTGAATTGTAATTGCTGAGGTTTTTTTTACTGCTAGCCATTTTGAGGAATATTTTTACTGGAAAATCAGGACATAAGTCAAATAATATTCTTGGTTTTTTGTTAGCCACTCTTTTTCCGAGCATCCTAAATCCCAGTAAATATGACTATCCCTATTCATTGGTTCCAAGTCATCAGAACAGGAATAGTGCTCAGTGTGTCAACCTTTCATTCTGGCGACCTCCTGGAATGTGAGTGACGCTTATCCATTCAAATTGGATCCACCTGTACCAATTAAGCAGAAAACATGTCCATTTCTTTATTCTGATACTGATAATCATACTATTTAAAATTAAAAAGCAGAAATACAAAACTCAGATGGGAGATATTAGGAATTACTAGAAAAGGAATAGAGATTAAATGAATATCGTAACGTCTCTGTATTGCTCCATGGTGTGACTGCACTTTGAGTACTGTTTACATTTTGGTTTCTGCATCTCAAAAAGGATACAGCAGAATTGGAAACATCATAAAGGGTGATCAAAATAATAATGGGGTTGTAATGACTCCTCTACAAGGAAAGGCTAAAATAAGTTAGGGCTCTTCAACCTGGAGAAGAGATGGCTGAGGGGAGATTTGATAGAGGGCTAGAAAATCCTGAGTGCTGTGGAACTGGTAAACATGAAGAACTGCTTACTTTTTCAAAAAGTACAAAAACTATGCCAATGAAGTTACAGAGTAGTACATTTAAAATAAATAGGAGAAAATATATTTTTCTCTCAACACATAATTCAGGTCTGGGACTCATTGCCAGAGGATGTGGTAAATGTAATCAGTGTGGCAGGGTTTGAAAAGTTCCTAGAAAAAAAGTCCATAAACCGCTATTAAGGTGAACTTGGGCAAGCCATTGCTTATCCCTGGGGTGACATCCGTGTCGGTGGCAGAGTAAGAAGTTGACCTTTCTTCAAGGACAAATTGCTGCTAAAGAGGTTGCCTCTTTATGAGTCCCTGTGTAACCAGCAAGAGAACGCTCTGTTATTGTTCAAACTTAATTGCTGAGTTTTCTTTTTACTGCTAGCCATTTTGAGGAATATTTTTACTGGAAAATCAGGACATAAGTCAAATAATATTCTTGGTTTTTTGTTAGCCACTCTTTTTATGAGCATCCTAAATCCCAGCAAATATGACTATCCCTGGGGTGAGCAGCACTGAGTCCGCTACTTGTGATTTGGATTTGCCATTGTTGGAAATAGGATACTGGGCTTGATAGACTATCGGTCTGACTCAGTATGGCAATTCTTATGTTCTTATATATAAAGGAAGTTGTTTATATGATTTTCAATTGATTTTATTGACTGCAAACAGCCTTACCTCTAAACAGAAAGGCGGTATATAAAGTTCAAAATAAACATAAACATGATACATGTATGCCAAAACCAAATGTTCAAAATTTCTTCAGCTAGTTCCAAAGTCGGACCATTATGTATCGGTCCAAACTGAAGGATCCATTTCTATTTCGATTCTCATAGGCATAAGGACATTGGAAACTTTAGGCAGACTAGACTCCAAATCTTATAGCTTTACACCGAGAAGCCTCCTTCGCCCACAGACAGGTAGAGCTGGTAGTGACGAAAAGCACCTGAATTCAATTCACTCGCCATCCTCTGCAATTATGAATTAAACAAAGGAATTTATTTTGACCTATGAGACGGTTTTGAAATGCACAATGATGCTCTTTCCCCCTCATTCTGCAATTTCTTCCCAAATTCATAATTACTCCTTGGCAGGGAACAGGACTTGGACTGAGATAGATTCCCCTCTGTACAACCGAGCAGGTTACCCACACGAACAGGCTCCCCTGACACCGATATAACTGTATTGTAATAGTATTTGGAGAAAAGGTGACCAAAGTGTTAGCAGATACCAAAAAAAATGGAAGGTACTAAGGGAAAAAAAGTGAGCAAAGGCAAACAGGAGAAGAAAGAAAGAGAAAGGAGGGAAAGAGATACAGGAGAAGCAAACTAAACAAGGGGAACCAGAGATAAAGGATGAAGAGAGAGAAAAAAAACGAAAGGTGAACACTGAAAAACAAATGTAAATGTTAAACTTCAACAAAGAAAAGAGAGGAATAGTAGGAGACCTTGAAGGAAAAGTGTACAGTAATAAAACTGGATATACTTTATTTTAACATCTAAAATCATGGTGAGAATACTTTCCGTTTGCTAAGAACAAGTAAGTTTTCTTCTTCCAGCAATTAAAATCTTAATTGAATGGAAAAAAGTATTTTTAATGTCAAAGGAGGAGAGTCTATTATAAAAAGAACAGGGAAAAGGAGAGAACAGGTGATGGTAGTGATGACAAGGAAGGCAAATAATAATTGTGGCGATCAGCTGACAATGAGTGTGTAAGAAAGGGGGGAGGTGTCTTATGTGTGGGGATGGCACTGGAATACTGTTTGATGACTGCATTGTGCTTCTCTGGTTATGTACGAAAGCAGAAAGGAAGCGAGGCTTCTTCCTAGTAATGACATCCTAATATGTATCTAAGAAAGAGAAAACGCATGAGCTACGACTTTTTATTACATTTTCTATCTGTATTTTACATGAACAGCATGGTGTAAGTATAATTCGTCAGCTTGTCTGATCGGGCACGAGCTCATTGCTCTCTTTTGGCGATACAGGTCTCATGCTAACTTGGAGATATTCCTCAAGTGCCCTATACCACACACCTGCTCTTCTCCACTGGAATCGACATCCCAGTTCCCTGCTGTCGCAATCGTATTTTTGGAACTGCGGGATCATTTGTTTTCACGGAGTTTTAAAAAGGGAGAGAGAGAAGTATGGGAGACTGCCCATTACATACCGACTTTGGGATCAATTGATTTCTGCTATTTGGGCCTCTTGGGCAAATGGTGGGAGAAATGCTCTGCTCCAAAGCTTTCACCTGGAATCCAGTCTCAGATATTGGCTTTTGTTATGGACATAAGTGCCCGGATGACCCACTGCCATCGTAATACTATTGCTCTCTCTCATCCTTCTATCTTGCTGGATAACAGTAAATGTCCCTTTTGCTAAAGTGTAGTAAAAATTTGAAGTTACCATTGCAAACATTAATGCGAGGTAACTGCAAAGCCTCTGCCGTACTTGTGGATATGTCTAGCATCTTCCCACATAGTTAACAAAGAGAAAAAACGTTAAGTGCATAAAACCTTTATTTTGGGGTGACTAAATAATCTGCCTTATATACTGAGCAACTGTTAATGTGCAGTAAGTTATCATGCATTAACTTTAAGACACAGTCCACACCCATTTCCCACCCATAGAGGGGGGAATTAACACTAGAAGCCCCAAAGTGCGTCAATTGACACAAATGCATCTTCGAAGATTTATACCAGCACCACTGCTAGAACCATGTCAGTTATGTAATGATGTCACATACTGCACGTAGTAAACAAATAAGTAACTTCAAATTAATTCACATTTGCATTTTATGCTCAATGCAGTCGTCGTGATAATGCGTCAATTGACACACTTTGGGATTTCTAGGTAAAATGCCTTTTTGGGGCTTCTAAGGTCAGTATGTAGACAATTTTCACTGTACTTTACAAAAGGCTCTGCCAAATGTAGAGCCTCTTGTAAAATGTGTAGGGACTTGCAAGATCAGATATCAATGTCTCCCAATTTCCAGCAGGAGCAGCAATCTTAAAAGCTGGGCATAGAAGCAGCTTTTAAAAATGGCTGTTCCCGATATGTATGCATACTCTCATCCCCTCCCACCACCAACACAAGGTTCCCCACAGTCTAATACCTCCACCTGGTCCTTCTGTGGCATCAAAATCCTTCCCATCCCCCCTAAGAACCCTCCTGATAGCCCCTGGCAGACTCTCCCCACCTCCTATTACCATGGTCCCTGGTGTTTGGTGAGAGCAGGAGCAATCCCCAGTCACTCCTGCTTGGGTGTCCCTTGTTCCAAAATGGCACCCATGAGCCCTAGCAGTAATCTCACACTACTAGCGCTAGGCATCCAGCGGCCAAATAGGCATAAATGTTTACGCACCACTTGCATCTCTCAGATTCTCAGCTGTCGGATTCCAACTTTGTCTCTTTAACGCCCTCTCAGCAGACATATTCTTTACTTTCTCACAGACGTTCTCAGCAGTCATGAATGTTCCACTTCACCACCTCCATAGACTCACTCTCAGCAGATATGACTCCCTCTAGAAGTTACTCTCTTCTTAATAGACACTCTTGTCTTTCCTGATGGGAGAAAGCTATTTTTCCCTTTTCTTCCCTTGCTATTCCCTCCCTTCATCAATTTTTCTGTGTACACACTCCATGTTCCTCTGGAGCTGCCTTGCATTCTATCGCGTATTCCCCCCTCCTTTTTTTTTCTATTCTCCTTACCTCGTCTCATTCTGTTCATTCAATTCCCTTAGTCTCTTTTTTTCTCTCCTCCTCTTCCCACAACCACCAGGGCCAGTAAAGCTTTGCTCCCTGTTGGCCCTACTTGGACCAACAGAAACTGCAGTTCCTTCTCTCACAGACCTACATGGTTCCAGTGACTGCAGGAAACATTGAATCTCCCGTAGTAGAATCTTTTTACCCTAGACAGACAAAGGTCCTGACAGATAGAATGCCTGAGCAAACCTAGACTAACCAGAGATCTAATCTCCTAGCTCTGTGATAGGATATGCGGTTGGGTAGTTCATTAAGGTACGTTAAAAAAATATGTTTGCACAAAATTGATTTAATGAATGTTAACCTAAGAAGCAACATTTATACCCTCAATTTCAATGCATTAAAAAGTTCTAGCACAGGTTAAAACATTGTAATTGTGTGAAACAAGCCAAAGATACCAAAAATCAAGGGAAAAGACAAATTTTCAATTAAAATCCCTTTTTTGCTGTGTATTCTCTTAACATGTGGTCACCTGATCTCCTATTTATATCATTTTCATAGCTTGTCTGTTGAGGTAAACATGATGATTGCATTGCATTATCTGGCTATTAGCTCCTTCCAGATGGAGAGAGGATACACGGTATGTAACGCTCAGCCCTTTATCTCCAGATACCTCTACTCCTTTCTGGAGGCTATGCTTGCTGACTACTACTAGTGAGGCTGCTACAGTCCCTATGTGGTTTCTACAAGACTGTTTATTCCCCTAATATGAAAAGGGGGGAGGGAGGAGCATTGTGTAACCCTTACTACGATTCCTGGCATATTTATGCTGAGGTCCCTTTTAAGGGCCTGGCAGATCCCCTTTTGGGGAGACTTAGAGGAAAGTGCAAGGGGAATCCTTCTCAAAGCTAAATTAGCTTTGAAATATATAAATCCTGAAGGGATCTTAATTGTTTTATTTGCTTGAAATAAGGTCAGCTGCTTATCTTTTTGTACTATGATGGGACTGGTGAAGGGCACTGAGATAATTATCAATGACATGGCTAAATTGATTGTGCAGTTCATCATCTTGACCCAGTTAACCTCCAGTGGTAGTTTATACAATTTTGCTAATTCTTTAGTCTCTGTGGGCCCAATATTTAATAGCCCTTATCAAGAAAACCACAAATTATGCAAATAAGGGTACTGAGAGAGATTTTCAGCAGCACTATCTGCATAGTGCCACTGAATATCACCGCCGACTGCCTTGATACTATCTGGTTAGTACAGGAGCAGCCGTCATTTGGATAATAGCGATTTTCAGCTGCTATTCAGATAATTTATCCAAATAGTTTTGGTCAGCAGAAAAACAGGACTAAATTGCCATCAAGATAAATTATCCAGCTGGAGGCCAATTCTGGGCTGTATGTGCCTGGCCTGTCCGGGTGTTTAGAATCGGAAAGACCAGGAGTTGCACCCAATTTGGATCCTGTGGAGGCTAGATGTCCCCACGGGATCAGAATTGGGTGCAACAGGCCTGGATGTGCAGGCCAGGGCCTGATTCTGGGCTCCCAGACATCCGGCATACTACCCATCCAACTCAGCCAGGCTCCTGCATGGAGCTTCAGTGTCATGGCGTCATGTTGCCATGGCACCATGGCTCCATGCAGGAACCGCTATCCCCGGCCATCCTCCAGACCCTGCAGCCCGACTGAGCATGCCATGGCCAAGGTCAGGCTGCGGGGAACCCCCTGAACCCCTCACCTTGCTTCCGGGTCCCCCTGATGGCTGCCATAATCTTCAGGGGAACTTATTCCACCTCCGTGGTGGAGTAAGTTCCCCAACTATCCTTCATCACCTGAATGTACAGGGCCACTCTCAGTATAGGCCCTGTACGTCTGGGTGATGGGTCATGCCTATGGTCTGGCCTTGCTCCTCCCTCAGCCTGCCCTCTCCTGCCAACAAACAGAGCTCCCCGCACATTTAGCCTGTATGTGCGGGGAGCTCTGTGGCCTGAATTGGCATCCTGGCGTTTAGCGGGCCTGGACATCCAGAGCGGACGTCCAGACCCACTAAACGCAGTTAAGAATGACCCGCATAGTGTCTGAAAATCACCACTGTCTGGATCATCACCACCATCGTCTGGACAGTGGCTGCACAATCTGGAGATACAGTGGCAGCCACTATCGAGATACTGCCACTGATTATCCAGTGGATATTTAAACACCAGTGTTGACCGCCATGATGTTTAAATATCTGCCGCTTTTAATATTGGGCAGAGTGTGCATGAAGATATTTTCAAAGAAATGTATTAGTGTAATGGTCAGCTTTATTGATGTTAAAAGGCACATTTTAGAAAGGTCACCTATGCCGTTGTAGCAATGTCCAAGTGAAAATCTCTGCAAATCTATGTCAGTTTTAGAAGAGAGGGTGGACACATAAGTCTGATGTAAAATCATATCTCCGCTCCTCACCATGGACGTGCACGTCATATCAAAGAAGAAAGTGCAGGCATGCCCAGGGATGGGAATCTACGTGCGTGGGAGGAGCCATTTCCATAAAGATAGACGTGGGAAAATTCTCTAGACATGCAGATGCCACTAATTAACTACAGAGGCCTCTATCTTTCCCTTCTTGCAATTAAGAGATGGAAGTAATCACTTAGGACGAAGGGGGATATCCCCTCTTAATCCCTCATGTAAAGAGGAGGGGAAAAGGAGAACTTTTGGTTTTCCTATTCATGTCAGAGAGCAGGTGTTAATCCAGATTTTTAGTCTTACACATGCCTCACCTATATGAAATTGGGGATATAAGTGTAGATTGTGGTGACGCCCTGGTTACACCCCTGAGCAATACAGACAAAAAGTAGCATTTTAGAACGTTTGTCCAAGTCAAATTGGGGATGCCCAGGGAAGAAAGTGCCAAGAAATGCTAGGGACATCTATGTCTCCACTCGATTTTAGTAACATAGACGTCTCCGATGTGGACATCCTGGCCAACGGCCACATAAACATTCCTCTTAGGAAAGCATCAAACGCAAGCTAGCATAAAGGGATATGCAGCGGCTTAGCAAAACAAAAACATGAGCCTTCATTCCCCATCACTGTTCTTTATCAGCATGGAAAAAATAGGGAACAGTAGCATAGCTCCTTCTTCACACCCTCAAGATGTCAGTCTTACAAAAAGAACACTTTTCCGATGCCTATTCGTACCTGGAGCAGGTATCATCTTTACTGCGGTTCGGGACATTTCTGAAATCAGGCAAGGACGTCCATGTTCTGGAAATGCCCCAGATACGCCTACTCCACGTCCCTGCTCAGACTTGGGCATCCTCACCCTGGGGATATCCACGAGCTAGCATCTAAAATGGCTCTGGGGACGTCTCCATACTTTGGCTGTCTCTATGCCTGTCTTCAGACATACAAAGCATGAATAGGGCTTCTAAAATATACCCCATAATATGGACATTCATGTGTAAAACAGGCTCTTTCTTAAATGACCTTTTACATGTGGATGCAATGTACATTTTGGTCGTATTTACACGTGTAAGTCACAAGTATAACCCCCCTAAATGTTTTTAAATGCTATAGCTGCTGATTTAGCCAGTTGGGAGAATCCTTTGAGGAGACTTGAAGGTAGAATCCTTCTCAAAGCTAGATTAGCTTTGAAACATAAAAATTCTAAAGCGATATTGTTTTGTTTCCTTCCTAGTTCCAGCCGTGATGCTTATATACTAAGGGCCCGACAATGAGAGCGATTAACGCGGTTAGCAGACCTTGGCTGGGACGCGTTAATCACCTTGGCTGGGATGTTCAGCAGCACTAACATTATTAGTGGCACCGAATATCGGTAGGTGCTGCCACTGCAGGCCCCCAAGCTGCCTCCGCTCCGCCTACGGAACGCACCGATGCTAGCTGCTAAGCGATACCCGGGGATATTCAGCAACACTAAGCGCATTAGTGCCGCTGATTATCCCAGTCAACACGATTAACGTAATTAGCAGGCCGGCTAACTGCAATAATTGCTTTAAATTTCAGGCCTATAGCTTTTACTGCCCCACTTAGCTTCTGATCTTATAGGTGCTAACAGCCATCCACACTGACTTTTGTGCCATCCCCTTTCCTTCATCCCTCTTCTGTTACTGAGCAGCAGTACAGTCATCATCATTCCACAAAGTCCTTTGCCGCGTAGAGGTCTACTCTACTGAAAAGTCAGTTTCACTCCCTAGACCACACAGGATGCTTCTTGCCCCTGCTCCTACCAAACTGAACAAGGATTTTGTTATAGGTCCACCGCTTACATAGGTCACCACCTGTCCTGATTGGAAGATGTAGCTGTGGAGGCAGAAAGAGAAATGAGTTGAGAGTGAAGGCTCTGGATCAAGAGCAGCATCCCAAAGAGCTTGCATAGTGAGTTCTCTAATAGATATGAAAGCATGTAATGTATAAATGTAGCATTATGACTTAACAAACACAGAAGGTAGATGCTGACATTGTCTGTAGTGGGTTCTCTAATAGATATGAAAGCATGTAATGTATAAATGTAGCATTATGACTTAACAAACGCAGAAGGTAGATGCTGACATTGTCTGTAGTGGGTTCTCTAATAGATATGAAAGCATGTAATGTATAAATGCAGCATTATGACTTAACAAACGTAGAAGGTAGATGCTGACATTGTCTGTAATCCTAGCCTGATGTGATTGCGCTTTTTCCCCTTACTTTAGGCTTGTTTTGTTAAGGGTGACCCCACATTAGCATGAGTTAGAGACCGACTAGTATATTTGTTGAATCCCCTAGAGGCAGGGCACCAGGAGAGAGGGGAGATCCAGAGCCACTGTTGGCTATAGCAAGCTGGTAGGTATGAATAATTAACACAATATTAAAGGTCAGTCTGCAGGTTGCTAGAGAGAGAAATAGAATATGAATGAATGAACGAATGCATGATCTACTGCTGAAACTCGGTGGCTCGAGAGAACAGGAGATGGGAGCAGGACCAAAGATGTTAAACTGGCCTGGCCCATGGAAGGTCAAGGGATGCAGGAGAGCGACTATTGGGAGAGACACATGGTTCCTAATTATGCATCAGCAATGCATTTTATGGAAGGGCTGTGAATAAAGACTCCCTTGCCTAGAAACCAGAACAAGATCCCGTTGGAAGGAGCCAGGGACACAAATTCGTTAGTGCACATTCAGGGTCATACATACTAAAGGTTAGCACGTGCCATCTGCCACCGTGGGCGCTGCGGTAGGCAGAGCATGCTAATGTCTAGTAGATATGGCACTTTATCGGGGCCCATTAAAATGATTTAGGGCACAGTACAAATTACTGCATATTATCAATTAACGTTTGCTAAAATGCTTTAGCACACATTAACAGTTTCTATTAACATGAATGTGTGAAATGAATTATAAAAGAACTACCCGAATATCTGGAAAAATTCAGAAAAAAAATCAACACAAGCCACATTTTCTTTGCTGCCCACATTCGTAATGGGTAGCCCGCCATATTAACCATGGAGCAGATATCCGAAGGCATTTATACGGTTAATGTCACTGGATATCCACAGGTACCACCACTACACGCCCTGACGGTGTGCTGGAGCGTTCCAGGGCAGGGCGGAGGCAGCACCTATTGATATCTGGGCAGCGATGATATTGAGTGATGATTAGCGACAAGCAAGTCAAGTCAGGCACAGCAAAGGCTGGTCTAAATTTACTCACAGAAGCTAACTGGGCAGTGGCTCGACCTGGATAGTGAATGCTGGTGGCCGGATATGGCCCCAGCTTTGAATATCCAGGGTTAGGATTTGGCAGTGATGGCTAGGCACTTTACAAATTCTAGCTGCTGAACATTCCCTCCTCCCCCCCCCCCCCCGCCATTTTTCTTTTTTGTGAGGCTATATTATAAAG
The DNA here is from genome assembly GCA_033557465.1 of Ichthyophis bannanicus. NCBI lineage: Eukaryota > Metazoa > Chordata > Amphibia > Gymnophiona > Ichthyophiidae > Ichthyophis > Ichthyophis bannanicus. The sequence continues at coordinate 10,079,132 of JAWIIG010000024.1, read as the reverse complement.
TCATTCCCACGCATATGTGGCCACATGCATGAATAAACAATGCATTTTTGCAAGAAGGCACATACTTTGCCGGAAGGTGTAGCTGGGGACATGGTCTGGACGCAGCATGGGTGGAGTTTTCATGTACATGTGTAGACTATAAAATACATTCATGTGTAAAGTATGTGTAAACATTTACAGCTCCTCGTGAGCAGATGTTACGTAAGTCATCACATTCACATTCAAGACATATTCTCTGCTAAATATGCTAGTATTTTATGAAGAAAAGTAGGAGCCTATTTGTCTTTATAGAATAGTGCTTATGCAGGCACCCCGTTATAAAATTACCCTCCGCATGTTGAGCTGCCTTTCTTATTGTTGTTCTGTTATAACGATAAAAAACAGAACTTCACCCTCTGAAACTATGCTTTACTGAAATTCAGGGGTAGACCAACTCCAGCCTCCATGGGCACCGGACTACTTGGGGTTTTCTGGATATCCCTAACAAAGCCATATGAGATAGATCTCCATGCAGACTGCTTGAACTGAATGCAAATCTATATCACGCATAGTCATTACGAGTATCCTAAATACCGAGCGGATTGGTGTGCGTCGGCACTGAAGGCTTCCCATTTCTGCTAAAAGTTATTTTCAAGGGCCTGAGCTAAGGAGGTAGGTCATCACTGGAACAATGCATTTAGTTGAACAGCCTTCGCCGTGAACCAACCCCTATTTTATCACTGCTCACAAGCGGCATCTCTCTTTGCTTATTTATACTGATTGGGTGATACCCTCATAGGAAGAAGTCACTTCCCTAACCATTTGCCTCCATAAATTTCAATGGCATAAGCTTTTCTATATCAAAATGACTTTATAATGAACTGAGAAAGAGAAAGAGAGATAAGAAAGCTTAGGGTACTGACCTCTAAGGGAGAGAAAATAAAGTCTGCAAGGCCAGATAGAATGTCCACAGCAGTAATAGCTGCCTACAAAGTGCTTGGTTTTAGATTCCCTGGAAGCAGTGGTTCTGTATGACAGTTTTAATATGAACCTAAACAGGAAACTGTGGTGAGGCTTTTTAAAGCCATTTAGGTGGTTTGCAGACCTGAAAATAGCCCGAATGGAGCTCAATGGGATATTCAGTGCTGCTGAATATGCCCCGGGCGCCGCTAAATACCCCGATGCTAGCTGGCTAGTATTGGGGAATTCCATGGGTGAAATGGAGCTGGTACCCAGGAATAATTAAGCTAGCAGTGATAGTCAGCTGCTAGCCGGTTATCCCAAAGCGGTGAAAGGTTCACCTAACATTCGTCACTTTAGCTAACTGGCAGCGGCTGGATACCGTTAGTTGCGGAGCTATCCAGCCAACCCTGGTATTGAATATCCAGGTTCAGAGTTCAGCCACTTTACAAGCACTAGCCAGCACTGCTGAATATCCCCCCTGTGTTTACAAATCCAGAATTAGAGTGATGTGCAGCTCTGGATCTCCGAGTTTAGGTAGCCTAGCACTGCGTCTTATCTTCATTTTTATTCCAATGCAGTCCATGTTCTGCTGTCAAAATTCTTCCTCCCTTAAGGAATGTGAGTCTCACCTCAGCAATATTCTGGCTCTCGGCTAAATCTGATGTATGGGAACCCAAGGGAACCTTCCATCTCCCACACGACTCTGCATGCTGTTTCTAATTGATGAGCCATGGGGATGGCCTAGAAAATGCTCGTTGTTAATGATGCATGAACTCCGATAATCTGCCATATCTGCAAAACGCGAGAAAGACCTTTGGCTTTTTATGTCATTGGAGATTTTATACCTATTGTTTCTTTAGTACATTTTGTAACCAATTTTCTTCATACAAAGTACCTGAGAAATACTTCGATCCAGTGGAAACTATAATCTGAACCAGTTTTTGTTCTTCTATGTGCTGCAGAGAAACTTTAAGGCCAGCAGCTACTGTATTTGGTCATTAGAATTCACTTAGAAATGCCAGAGAGCAAGCTAGAAAATAAGCATCATGCCCTGGAGCAAAGAAGATTGGAAGTAACATCAACATGCAGGTCAAAATGCACAACCGTACAATAAAACATTAATTGCAGCCAAACTATAAGAAAATCCCAGCTAATTTCTCTCCATAATTAAATGAAAATGGCTAGGAAGTGGCCTATACACAGTTACAAAATGATGAAAAAAAACCTTATTTATTACAGCTTTGGAACTTTTAGAAAGTATAAGTTATGCAATACGACCGGTTTACTTGACTCCTGAGAAATAGCATTAAATATGGAAAACGTCAGTCCCTGACAACTTCACACACGTTGTCTCAAGCATTCTCAAGCTTCTCAGCAGCAAGTCTGGGTCATCAGAAATAGCATCTAACACAATAGCAATAAAAACCAAAAACTCCCCAGAAACATTACAATGGAAGCTTGAAAAGGAAATTCACCCATGCTAACTGGGTGTCTGAAAACATTCCTACTTCGATGCGGCTAAAAGGCCCCACATTGTTCCACACTGTGCACACCTGTGACTGCGTTTGGAGGTTGTTTTCTTGGGGGGGGGCATGGATAAATCAGAGGAGAAAAACTTTAAAAATGTAGATTGGTATTTTATAAAGAAAATAAGCACCTAAGCAGCCGTCTACTTTCATGCTTAAAGAGGATGCCTTCATAGAAAATTACCCTCTTACTGGTCACTGGTCAACTTATATCCATTTAGAAAATTGTCCTGATGGCTTTTTACACATACCTATCCAATGCTGGTTGATGAGGCTTATTTTTTTATAACCAGCTACTATATATTAAATCCATTTTTATGAATGTGGTTGTATGGAGAGTAATTTCATAAATATGTATGTGCTCGTGCCTAGTATGCGTGCATGTTTAAACTACTTACATCCTATTTTCTAAAGTATGCGGATGCTTCACTCTATGAAATATACCTCAAATGAATACGTGCTACATACACTTGCTTAACACACTGCCCAAACTTCAGCCCTGTGCACGCCCCACTGAAAATATGTGTGCTTACACAAAAGCAACCAACTAAAGAATGCACACAAGTGACCATTCATGCACACAAGTTGCTTATGTGTGTAAATACAAGGTCTTTGCACAGCTCCTTGCAAAATCAGACCTAAAATGTGTAGACTTATGACTGTATTCATGATTCTGATATTGTGTAATGTATTTATTTCAATACTTCTATAACTCTGATTCTAATGACCTCTACAGTTTACAATAAAATATAAGAAATAATAAGAAAATAAGAAATGCCTTACCGGATCAAACCAAGGTTCATCAAGCCCAGTATCCTGTTTCCAATAGTGGCCAATCCAAGCCACAAGTACTTGGCAGGTTCTCAAAGAGGCACACAAGTTCTACAATGCTTGTCCTTGGATTTCCCAAGTTCTCTTTAATAATGGTTTATGGCCCTTTCCTCCAGGAACTTGTCCAAAGCTTTTTTAAACCCAGCTACACTAACAGCTTTTACTACATCCTCCGGTAACAAATTCCAGAGTTTGATTAGGTGCTGAGTAAAAAAATGTGTTCTCTTATTAGTCTTAAATGGGTTGCTTTGTAGCTTCATTATGTGTCCTTTAATCTTTCAACTTTTTGATGGCATAAACAACTAAGAACATAAGAACATAAGAACATAAGATATGCCATACTGGGCCAGACCAAGGTCCATCAAGCCCAGTATTCTGTTTCCAACAGTGGCCAATCTAGGTCATACGTACCGTGATGGCGGGAGTGTAGCTGAGTCTATGGATTGGGAAGAAAAATAGTCATTTACCTTTAAGGAGAGAGACAGGCAAGAAAGCAGTAGCCCTCAAACTACAGGCAGAGAGAAAAAAACACACGTAGTTGCTGAGTAAAGACCACACCCAAGCTCTGCTAATCCAGAGGCAAGCTTGGGAGTTAATAAGAAACACCTGGGGGAAGGGCAGTGCACGGGAGTTCAGGCACACTCTTATAAACCCCAGGGAATAGAAGGAAAAGAGAGCACCAGGAAAACAGAAGGAAAGAGAAGCACCAGGGAGACGGAAGGAAAGAGAATCAGCAGAGACAGCACCAGAGAGGATTCCAGAGGGAAGCAGCACACAGGAAGGCAGCATACTGGGAAGGAAGCTGTGAGAGAGTCACACGAGAGGCCTAACCAGGGAGAACGCTGGAGAAAGCAGTGGGGTTCTCAGAGGTGAAAGCCACGACCCAGAAGGAAGCCAGTACTGCAGGGGAATTACATCTGGTTCTTGAGACAGGGAAGCTGTGCCTGGGAGGAGTGCTGACGAGGAGCAAGATACAGTAGCAGCAGTTTATGAACCTGCTGGGAAACTGCCAGCTCCAAAAAGGTGCGTGAATAAACCTGTAACAAAAAGTAACTTGAGCCAGTTAGAGGCATTGTGTCAGTTACTGAAGGGAAATAATTTTCACGTGCTTGGGGAAAAACCTGTGCATAAGGAAAAGTCTCACTGGAGGAAAGTGTTAAAGCTTTTAGAAGATATTAAGCCTGAGCTTTTGCAGGGTGACTTGAAATCAGAGTTACCAGACTCAAGTTATGAGGAGATGCAAATAGATCCTTATGAATCTGACAAGGAGTCAGATTATTCATTAATGGACTGTTCTCTATGTAAGAAGACGAAATAAGGAGTTCCTGGTTTGAAAGGAGAAAGTCCTAAAGCCTAAAAATGTTCTACAAAGCAGAGAGAGGAAACAGGGATAATATTGCTTGGCTAGTGTTTGCTAAGAATCCTGTTTTATCTGAAGAAAAGAACATTTTCTTTTGGGTTTTGTAAAAAGCATGAAAAGCTTTATTTTGAATGCTGAAAGTGTTGGGAGAAACAGCTACATGTGTTTGAAAGCTAATTGAAGCACTTACAGTGCCTTGTTTTGGATAAAAGGTCTTTGGAATCTTGTTTGGAGAAAAAATCCTATTTTTGTTATGCGTTGAGCCTTCAAATGCTCTTTAGGAAAAGGAAACAATAAATTCCTGTGTTTGCTTTGAAAACCCTCGGGTCTCAACATTATTGTCTTGAAACCACACAACTACAACTCCCAGAAGCCTCAGCGCTGGGAAGACTCCAACCATTCTTTATTTAAAAGGACAATACAAAGGCAGGTCCGTGCCTATAGGCGGTTGCCTGGGCACGAGTTGCGACAGGTGGCGTAGTTTTGAGGATTGCTTCCTTTTTCCACGCATGTGCCAAAAAGATTGTAACCACGCAAGAACTTCCACAGAAGACCTGTGATAAACGCCAAAGCCCTGCGGAGGATTTAAAAGCAGAGTTGCAGCGGAGGTCAGAGCTGGAGTCGGGAGGACAAGCGGTGTTCTTCATTGCTAATGAGCGTGACCCTACACCTGTATCAGGTAACCCGTGAATAAGGGGGCTGTAATAGGATACTGGTGCAGAGGTAGCAGTGGTTGGCAGAAGCCTGAGAAGGAGCTGTTGTTCTGTTAGTGCCGCACTTGGTGGTGTTTTCTCTTTTCTTCTTGTTGCAGCACAGACACCAACATGGAGTGTAAAGAGCTTCTTCAATGGATGGCCGGACAATTCGAGAAGCAACGCAAAATATCCATACAGGCTCAGGAGCAGACTGCTGCAGTGATGCAGGCGCAGCAGAAGCCCCTTCTGGACATGATGGGAGCTTGGCTGGGAGCACAGGAGAAAACAGCGGAGCCAGCATGGACAGTTCCAGGTCCCATGGGAACTTTGCATGGGCTAGGATCACGTTATAGTGAGACATTCTCATTTGGTCAGCTTACTCAGAATGATGACATTGACGACTTTATAGAGGCATTTGAGAGGGTAGCACACATAACCGGTTGGCCTAAGGACCAATGGGCAGTGCGCCTGGCCACATCCCTTACCGGAGAAGCGGCAGCGTACAGGGCCATGCCTGTAGCCTTGGCCAGCGATTATGAGGAGCTAAAAAAGGCTATAAGAGACCGCCTAGGTCTAACGCCCATGGTTTATCATCGTCTCTTGAGAAGCAGTAAGTTAAAGCCTGGTGAAACACCAAGGGCTCTCTGCCAGAGAATTAAGAGTTTGGCATTGAAATGGTTGACACCAGAGGCGAGAACTATAGAATCCATTATAGATTGCATTGTATTGGAACAGTTTATGGCCGCAGTCCCGAAGGACATACAAACCTTCCTAATCCTACAAAACTGCCGGAACACCAATGAAGCGACCTTGTTGGCTGAGCGCTTTATAGAAGCGGAATTGGCAGGCCAAGAGAAAGGGGGTGTTTCAAAAAGGGCAGAGTTGGTACTATCAGAAAGGAAGGTAAGGCCAAGGATGGAGGAAATGAAATTGTGTATGTCAATGGATAAAAACTGCTATACACAGAAAAAATGTTTTTCATGTGGTAGTGAGGGACATCTAAAAAGAGACTGTAGAACAAAGACAGCTTTGATAACAGCCCATTCCAAGAAGAGTAGGGAAGGTTTTCTTTTGGCTGTGGAGGTAGAAGGTATCACTACTGAAGCCTTGCTAGATTCAGGAGCAGATCAAAGCATGATCTCTCGCAAACTCTGGCAAGAGATCGAATCTCACTATAATCAGGTCTCAAAACAACCTGAGGGAAATGTGAAGATCAGGTGTATTCATGGCGCAGCATCATTTTACCCCATACACAAAGTGCTAGTAAAGGGTCTAGGGATAAAGAGAAAAATTCCTGTAGCCATAGTGCCCAGATTACCACACGCCCTGGTATTGGGGAGGGATTGGCCCCAATTCAGAAAAGGGCTGGAAGAGGGGTTGCATCAAAAGGTGGGTATGGTATCTACCCGAGTGCAGTCTAGGACCTTTGGGGAGGAAGAAGAACTCCCCGATGAGGGGCTAGAGGATCTGCCGTCTCATGAGGACTTGATAATTCCCTCTGTGGGTAAAAGGAAAAAGGGGAGAGGGGAAAAATACCGGGAGAGGCAGTGTAGGTCTCAGAATAGGGCCGAACTAGAAACTGGACAAGAAATACCTTGGGTCCCGGCCGAACTAGTAGAAAAATTTCCATCCTTTCCCAAGGAGCAGAAGGCTGATCCCGCTCTTTTACGGGCTTTTGAGCACGCCCGAGAGGGGTCAAAAACCCTACCAAGATTTTTTTTAGATAGTGACGTGTTATACCGGGAAAGTTTAGATCCCCGAACAGGGAATATCTGGAAGCAACTCGTAGTTCCTACCACGTTCAAGACACTGGTTTTAAGACTAGCGCATGACCATCCGGTAGGAGGTCATAAGGGAATGCACGGCACACTGGACCAGATTCTAGCTTGCTTTTACTGGCCCGGAGTTTTTAAAAAAACCTCCAGATTTTGCGAGTCGTGCCCTTCATGCCAATGGGTCACTGCGATCCGTCCACCAGAGGTACCTTTCTTACTCATGCCAGTGATATTGGAGCCCATACATAGACTGGCCATGGATATAGTGGGACCACTGATAAGGACACCTCGGGGGTTCCAGTATATGCTAGTCATAGTGGACCAAGCTACGAGATTTCCATGGGCCATTCCACTTCGTAATATATCGGCAAAAACCATAGCCTCTGAAGTGGTGAAGTTATTCTGCGAGGTGGGATTTCCACGGGAAGTCCTAACCGATAGAGGCAGTAACTTTATGTCGCGGTACCTTGCCCAAGTCTGGGATGCATTTGGAATCTGTCACGTTAGAACAGCTGCCTATCACCCGCAGTCAAATGGACTGGTGGAGAGGCAGAACCAGACGATGAAGAAAATGTTGAGGAGAGGTTTGGAGGGGAACATGGCGGACTGGGATATGATGCTCCCTTTTGTTCTGTATGCCTGTAGAGAGCGGAAACAGGCATCTTTGGGCACTTCTCCATATGAGTTAATGTATGTATGGGCCCCATGGGGAATCTTAGATATATTGCGGGAACAGTGGGTTGAGCCTGCCGTAGGAGAAATAGGGATACCCCAGTTCTTGAGGGATCTGAGAGGAAGGTTACACCAAACGTCCCAAGCGGCAGAGGAGAATTTAAAGGCCAGCCAGACACGCCAGAAGAACTATTATGACCGACACACAAAGCCTCACCAACTAGAGATAGGGAAAAAGGTAATAGTAATGGTGGCGTGGGCCAGTCCTAAATTTGAAAGTAAATGGAAGGGGCCCTATAGGGTAGCCGAACAGGAGGGTCCTGTATCTTACTCGGTAGTAAACAGGAGAGGGCGGCAACAGGTCTATCATATCAATGTGTTGAGACCTTGGCATGAGCGGATAGCATTGGCTCATTTGGCCGCGAAAGAACGTAAGGTGGATAGGTGGCAGACAGGCCTTCACACCCCAGCGAGAATTACGAGCTGTGCGGATTCTGTTACGCCAGCCCATAATATCTTAAGGGGGGGATGTGTGCTGGCGGGAGTGTAGCTGAGTCTATGGATTGGGAAGAAAACAGTCATTTACCTTTAAGGAGAGAGACAGGCAAGAAAGCAGTAGCCCTCAAACTGCAAGCAGAGAGAAAAAAAACACACATAGTTGCTGAGTGCAGACCACGCCCAAGCTCTGCTAATCCAGAGGCAAGCTTGGGAGTTAATAAGAAACACCTGGGGGAAGGGCAGTGCACGGGAGTTCAGGCACACTCTTATAAACCCCAGGGAATAGAAGGAAAAGAGAGCACCAGGAAAACAGAAGGAAAGAGAAGCACCAGGGAGACAGAAGGAAAGAGAATCACCAAAGACAGCACCAGAGAGGATTCCAGAGGGAAGCAGCACACAGGAAGGCAGCATACTGGGAAGGAAGCTGTGAGAGAGTGTCACACGAGAGGCCTAACCAGGGAGAACGCTGGAGAAAGCAGTGGGGTTCTCAGAGGTGAAAGCCACGACCCAGAAGGAAGCCAGTACTGCAGGGGAACTGCATCTGGTTCTGGAGACAGGGAAGCTGTGCCTGGGAGGAGTGCTGACGAGGAGCAAGATACAGTAGCAGCAGTTTATGAACCTGCTGGGAAACTGCCAGCTCCAAAAAGGTGCGTGAATAAACCTGTAACAAATAGTAACTTGAGCCAGTTAGAGGCATTGTGTCAGTTACTGAAGGGAAATAATTTTCACGTGCTTGGGGAAAAACCTGTGCATAAGGAAAAGTCTCACTGGAGGAAAGTGTTAAAGCTTTTAGAAGATATTAAGCCTGAGCTTTTGCAGGGTGACTTGAAATCAGAGTTACCAGACTCAAGTTATGAGGAGATGCAAATAGATCCTTATGAATCTGACAAGGAGTCAGATTATTCATTAATGGACTGTTCTCTATGTAAGAACACGAAATAAGGAGTTCCTGGTTTGAAAGGAGAAAGTCCTAAAGCCTAAAAATGTTCTACAAAGCAGAGAGAGGAAACAGGGATAATGTTGCTTGGCTAGTGTTTGCTAAGAATCCTCTTTTATCTGAAGAAAAGAACATTTTCTTTTGGGTTTTGTAAAAAGCATGAAAAGCTTTATTTTGAATGCTGAAAGTGTTGGGAGAAACAGCTACATGTGTTTGAAAGCTAATTGTAGCACTTAAAGTGCCTTGTTTTGGATAAAAGGTCTTTGGAATCTTGTTTGGAGAAAAAAATCCTATTTTTGTTATGCGTTGAGCCTTTAAATGCTCTTTAGGAAAAGGAAATAATAAATTCCTGTGTTTGCCTTGAAAACCCTCGGGTCTCAACATTATTGTCTAGAAACCACACAACTACAACTCCCAGAAGCCTTGGCCCTGGGAAGACTCCAACCATTCTTTATTTAAAAGGACAATACAAAGGCAGGTCCGTGCCTATAGGCGGTTGCCTGGGCACGGGTTGCGACAGTACCTAGCAGTTTCCCCAAAAGACACAGGTTCCACAATGCTTGTATTGGGTCAAGCACTGATATCCTGGGTCCCTTTTTAATAATGGCTTATGGATCTTTCCTCCAGAAACCTGTCCAAATCTTTTTTAAACTCAGCTACACTAACAGCCTTTACTACATCCTCCAGTAACAAATTCCAGAGTTTGATTACACATTGAGTGTAAAAATATTTTCTCTTATGTCTTAAATAGTTTACCCTGTAGATTCATTGCATGTCCCCTAGTCTTTTTATAGTCTGATAACGTAAACAATCGATCTACGTTACCTGTTCCACTCCGTTCATCAGTTTATAGACTTCTATCTTATCTCCCCTCAGCCGTCTCTTTTCCAGGTTTAAGAGCCCTAACCTTTTTAGCTTTTCTTCATAGGGGTATCCTTCCATCCCCTTTACCCTTTTGGTGGCTCTTCTCTGAACCTTTTCTAATATCGCTATATCCTTTTTAAGATACGGCAACCAGAATTGCACACAATATTCAAGGTGCGGTCGCACCATGGAGCGACACAGAGGCATCATAATATCCTTTATTTTATTTTCCATTCCTTTCCTTATGATACCTAGCATTCTATTTGCTCTCTTGGCCACCACTGCACACTGGGCCGAGGGTTTTAACATGTTATCCACAATGACGCCTAAATCTTTATCTCCAGGAACAAGCAGGAATGTAGTCTTCACATATGGGTATCGTCGGTACTGACGGAGCCCGCACAGGAACGCTCCCCAGTGTCCAATAGGAAAGATTTTGGGAGCATCCCACAGCACATGCGTGCTGCCTTCCCGCCTCTGTACCTCTCTCATTTCAGTTCTTCGTTTTCCGCGGAGCCGACAGTACACGATACCCTGTCACCCCAGAAAATCTACCTTTATTTCTTGTTTTTTTGTGGTCGTGTCTGCCTTCATTCGACGCCTACTGGTACCGCCGGTTCTCCTCTTCTTCTTTCTTAAAAAAAAAAACATATATATTTTTCTTCAGGGATCTTTCCCTGTTTCTGGTGCTAGGCGCCATTTTGGGCACTAGGCCCATTTTTCTTCATGCATAGAGAAACCAGCTAGGGGTTCCAAAAAATGCTTAAAATGTGGTGGTACCATCTCCGTCACTGACACCTATGATTGGTGTCTAAAATGTTTGGGTTCTGAACATTGTCCAACGGAGTGTCTCTCCTCCACGAGGATGACCAAGAGGGGCCGGCAGAATAGAGCTGCAAAACTCGCTATCCTTTTTGCCTCCAACACTATGTCAATTGCATCGACGTCTTACAGGGCTTCATCTTCCTCCCATGGATCTCAGGTAACCAAAAGCAAAACTAGCCGATCCTCGAAGGGAAAATCTCCTTCAAAGTATCGAGATGCCTCCGGTGTTTCCCTTGAGGATACTTCACCGACAAAACAGCCCTGGCGGGAGTCTTCGGGCTCCAAAGCATTAACGGGGCTCCAGGATGATCCAGAGGCCTCGACCTCTGCGGAACTACTGGTGCCATGCTCTGGGGTCGTGGCCACATCCACCGGTACCAGCACCCAGGCATCGGCAGGAGCGATGGATCACAGAATCCTCGCTATTTAACACGGTCTAGCAGCCCTCTTAGCAGCCTCGGTACCGCTAAGACCGCAACAGACGGTTCCACAAGTATCGGTACCGACATTGGTATGGGTACAGACAGTACCTGCTTCAACAGGTCTGCTTCCCCCCATGCCGATGTCCGGTATCGGGGATCAGGAACCAAGACATTTCGGTACCGACTTTGAGTGGTACCGATACCATGCGTCACAGGAACACCCGGTGCTTGAGTCTTCCGTTTCCGATGACTCTAATTATTCTACCGGTTCCAGAGTGAATTAGAAGATTCAACTCCCTCTCCTCAACGCAGAATGTCTCCTCCAGAGGATATGTCCTTCCAGGACTTCATACGTGGTTTAGCAAAGGGTCTTGCAATCACTGTGATTCCAGAAAAATAACCTAGGGCAGAGGAATTAAGAATTCTACAATACCCTATGACTCCCAAGGAAGCAGCTATGCTTCCCATTCACAAGATCTTACATGATTTGATGTTGAGAATGTGGGAAACTCCTTTAACAATATCTTCACATTCCCGACGCCTTGATACTATGTACTGAGTGCCAAGTTGTCCTGGTTTTCAAAAAACTCAGTTACCACACTATTCAATGGTAGTGGAATCAGCCATGCGAAGAATCAAGAGTGCAAAAACACACTCTTCTAATCCTCCAGGAAGTGAATCCAGGACACTCGATGCCTTTGACCGTCGATGTTTTCAATCCTCCATGCTAGGAGCCAGGATCACTTCCTACATTCTGTATATGGGAATGTTCCTGGAAGTCGTCACAAAAGACCTAGAGCTCATTAATTCTTCTGTCTCAGAGGATAAAAGAGCAGACTTCCTTACTCTGGTCAAACATGCTCAGAATGTTTCTAAATTCATGAACCGTGCTACCTTTGATTGTTTTGAATGTTTTAGCAGAACCTATTGCGTCGTATTGCTTGGCTTCAAGCATCAGACTTAGAACAGTGGGTGCAAGAAAAGTTGGGAAACATTCCTTGCACAGGAGAAAATCTCTTTGGCAAGGACTGGCAGGACAAGGCTAATCAGCTTGAATCTGACAATACTACTTTGAACAGATTGTCAAGGGCTACAGCTAACCCAGCAAAAAAGAAAACATTCAAAAAACCTTTTTTCAGTAAGAAAAATAAGTCTTACCAATCTTACACCCATCAAACTCACTGTCCACTTCATGTTTCCCAAAAGGGACAACAGAACAGACAGCAGAGAAAGCCACAAGCTCAAAAAGCTCAACCGGCTCAACAAACCCAGCCCCCTCAGGGTATTTGACTTCCACCTAGAGAACTTGGTCATTCTGCCCTTAGAAGGTCCAGAACCCTTGACCATTCCAGGCAGACTATGCCATTTTGCCAAAAGAAGGCAACAAATAACATCAGAAAATTGGACTCTGTCCATTGTAAGATTGGGGTACTAGCTTCATTTCCTCAGCTTGCCCCACCTACAATTCTGAAACAGTTCAATTCTCAGGGCCCTGCCACCGACCTATTGTGGCAGGAGGTCACGTCACTTCTAGCTCAAGGAGCAATCGAAGAAGTGCCCATACCCCAACAAGGGAGAGGGTTCTACTCCCCCTATTTTCTTATTCCAAAGACAGGGGGACACAGGCCTATACTAGACCTAAGAGAATTAAACAAGTATTTGCTCTGAGAAAAGTTCAAGATGATCTCCCTCGGAACACTTTTACCATACCTTCAAAGTCAGGATTGGATATGTTCTCTAGATCTAAGAGATGCGTACACGCATATTCTCATCCACTCAGATCACAGGACGTTCCTTCAATTCCTGATCCAAGGAAAACACTTCCAGTACAGAGTTCTTCCTTTCGGACTAGCCTCTGCTCCAAGAGTCTTCACAAAATGCATGGCAGTGGTAGCAGCATTTATGAGGACTCTGGGGATATTTGTCTTCCCTTACTTAGACGATTGGCTCATTCGAGCATCGACAGCTCTAGAGGTCAGCTTCGCTCTCTCTCGAGCAATGAGAATTCTTCAATACTTGGGACTAGTCATAAACCTCCCAAAATCTCATCTCACACCCTCTCAATCTCTAGAATTCATAGGAGCTCGTATAGAAACACGGCAGTCAAAGGCTTTCCTGCCCCAGCTGCGCTGTCTATGTATAATACAACTGGCATCTCAAGCATCTACGAAGGTATTCCTTACTGCTTGGGAGATGCTTCAACTGCTGGGACACATGGCATCCACTGTCCATGTGGCTCCCTATGCTCGCCTCCACATGCGAGCAGCCCAGTGGACTCTTTCCTCTCAGTGGTCACAGGCCACGGGTCGACTGACAGACAAAATCAGAGCTACCACACGTCTGATTTTGTCCCTGCAATGGTGGCAATCCCTGGAAAACCTCCTTGCAGGCGCTCCCTTCCAGCAGCCTCTATACCAAACTACCCTGACGACGGATGCGTCCAAGATGGGTTGGGGGGCCCACTTACACGATCTCTCCACTCAGGGTCTTTGAACCTCACAGGAGGTGTCCCTTCACATAAACCTCCTAGAGCTAAGAGCCATTTTCAAGGCTGTTCAAGTCTTTCAGGGCCATCTCAGCAACAAAACAGTTCTGGTCCAAACCGACAATCAGGTAGCTATGTTCTGTGTGAACAAGGAAGGCGGAACAGGCTCTCTGTCGCTATGCAATGAAGCTTTGTGACTATGGGCCCTCGCCAGAGAGTTACAAATTCACCTGTTTGCAGTATACCTTCCGGGCATTCAAAACTTGTGGGCAGACAAACTCAGTCGAATACTGCTGCCACACGAGTGGTCCCTCCACTCATACCAGCTTGCTCGAGTGTTTCGAATCTTGGGAACATCAGATATAGCCCTCTTTGCAAGTCCACAGAATGCCAAACTTCCCCGATTCTGTTCCAGAATTCCGGCTCAAAACTGTCAGGCAAGAGATGCTTTCCTACTCCACTGGGGACAGGACTTCCTCTATGCCTTCCCACCCATTCCCCTCATTCCCAAGACTTTATTCAAACTTCAGAGTGATAGAGGTCATATGATACTCATAGCTCCACGTTGGCCACAGCAAACATGGTATCTTCTTCTTCTGCGTCTCTCTCAAACCACTCCTCTGGAGTTAGGGAATGCTCCAGATATCCTGTCGCAGGAGGACGGATCTTTACTGCATCCCAATCCCCAGTCCCTACATCTCAGGGCCTGGTCACTGAAAGCCTAGAATTCCAGGATGTTAACCTTTCTCAACAAGTAAAGGATATCCTCCTGGCTTCCAGAAAACCTTCCCACGCTTTCAGGTGGAAAAGGTTCTCTATCTGGTGTTCACAAAAGGGACTTAGAGTTGCTACTAGAGTATCTTCTACAATTAGCAACTTCTGGTCTGAAGACCAATTCAGTTAGGGTCCATCTTAGTGCAATTTCTGCTTTTCATAAACTTTTTGATGGACAACCTGTTTCCTCTCATCCACTTATATCAAGATTTATGAGAGGCCTTCTTTTAACAAAACCTCCCATTAAACCACCACCGGTGGCATAGGATCTAAATCTTGTTCTCGGTCAGATTATGAAACCGCCCTTTGAACCTTTAGCCACTTCAGACCTATAGTTTCTTTCATGGAAAGTTATTTTCATAATTGCCATCACTTCTGCAAGACGCATTAGCTGCCCTCCTTATACAAGGTTTCACCATGATAATGTAGTCCTCAGGACTCATCCTCACTTTCTGCCAAAGGTGGTTTCGCCTTTTCATTTAAACCAGTCTGTTTATCTTCCTATATTCTTTCCGAGGCCTCATGCCTCCAGTGCAGAAAGGAATCTTCACACTTTGAATTCTAAAAGAGCCTTAGTTTTTTATCTCCAAAGAACTAAGCCACATAGAAAATCTTCTCAGCTTTTTGTGTCTTTTGACTCTAGTCATCTAGGACTTCCAGTTTCTAAAAGAACTCTGTCAAAATGGATTGCAGACTGCATATCCTATACATATCAGAGTAAGGGATTTTCTCTCGAAGGCCATGCCACGGCTCACAATGTGAGAGCAATGACAGCTTCAATGGCTAACCTTCATTCTGTCTCTATTGATGACTTCTGCAAAGCAGCCACTTGGGCTTCGGTACACACCTTCACAGCCCACTATTGCTTAGACAAGGACTCCTGTCGGGATGCCTCATTTGCCCAACATCTCTTCCATACTTAATTCAACTCCTACCCACCATCCAGTTTGGATGCCAAAGGTCCATGGGAGGAAGCATGACCCAACTCACCTGGGTTCGCAGCTTGCTGGGGTCACCCCTTGGCATCTTTCAGCTGGGGATTCCCCATATGTGAAGACTACATTCCTGCTTGTTCCTGGAGATAGCGTAGTTACTCACCTGTAACAGGTGATCTCCAGGAACAGCAGGAATTTTTCTTCACAACCCACCCACCTCCCCTAGGAGTTGTCTCTATCTCTCTCTTTCTCTTGTCACGCCCCAGCCCTCTGCCTAAGGCTTAGAGGGGTAGGGTTGCCATTAACCTCTCTTATAAAAGGTTGAATAAACTATTTTTCTCCAGTGAAGCATGCTGGGAGTTGTAGTTTTGGCCTTCTACGATGAAGTGTAGTCATGAAACCGAAAGTAAAGGCAAATGACAAAATTTATTCCCCAAACGCAAACAAAGTCCATGTAGACTGTAACAGGATACTTCTCCATTCATTCGGTCAAGGTTATTTACAACTTAGGCTGGATGAGCTTCACAGTCATTAATTATATGCAGCTGCTTATCAATATAACAGATAAAGAAAACACAGCTTCTTCATTCGACGAAGTACAAATATCTTCTTTTTACCTTTATCTTTATTAGGCATTCAAATGTACATGCAACAGGTATCTTCCCCTTAAAAGAGCAAGTTCCTACCTTCAGTCCAGGCTAGGTTTCAATACTCTATTTTTCAGGAGACTTTATCTTTTCAGCTATTCTTCAGCAAAGGGACTCAATGCTAACAGCTTGACATAGAGTACAGTCCATGAGTACTTCTGGAGGCAATAAATCCTGCTCAATAGGCTCAACCTGCATTTCCTCTGGCTCCGGTAATGCAGTGCCCTGCTCTGAGCTTTTAACGTATGTCTCAAGGTATCCTCTCTCTGAAGATCCCTGTGTCTCTCTTGAGCACAGCTCCACCCAGTAAGGATAAATTGTACCTGAAGCTGTGGACACTTCTCCCTGGCTGTGTTCACCAGTCTCCCTCCAGCTTCTGGGAAACAGTCCCTGGTTCACTTCCCTGAGTTCCTTCCTGGAGCTCTGCCATGGCTCCCTGTTCCAGGCTTGGCTCCTTTGACTCCTGTGCTGAGTCCTGGGCTCCCACCTCTGAACTCTCTGAACCTTCTGAACAGGAACTGGGGTTTGAAGCCTTCTCTGCTCTCTCCTTCCCTGCTCTCTCCCTCTGGGCTCTCTCCTCCCAGGCTCTCCCTCTCCAGGCTCTCCTCTCTGCTTTCTCTCTAGCCAAGGTTTATATCCCTGCTTCCCGGGCAGTGTCTCTCCCTCTCTGGACAGGTGCTTGCAATTATCTTCCAAGCCTGCAACTACGTCAGCAGAGCTTGGGTGTGGCAGCCTAGGTTCAGTTTCTCTCTGCTAGCTTTCTTTAGGCAAAAGCTGAAACCTGTGCACTGCAGGGATGTCACTTTTCTTAAAAGCAAAATCATTAGTTTCTCCTATTTCCATAGGCTCGCTACAAGCTTCCTTATCACACTCTACTTCTCTCCTTTGGTCTCAGCTATAAATTCAACTGAAGTGAGAGAGGTACAGAGGCGGGAAGGCAGCACACATGCGCTGTGGGATGTTCCCAAAAGCTTTCCTATTGGACGCTGGGGAGCGTTCCCACGCGGGCTCCGTCGGTACCGATGATACTCATATGTGAAGACTAAATTTCTGCTGTTCCCAGAGATCACCTGTTACAGGCGAGTAACTACGTTTTCCTGGGTGGTGATTCCTAATGTAGAACCTTGCATTGTGTAACCATAGTTTGAGTTGTTCTTCCCTAGGTGCATAACTTTGCACTTGTCCACATTAAATTTCATCTGCCATTTTGATGCCCAGTCTTCCAATTTATCAAGATCCTCTTGCATTTTTCCACAATCCTCATGGGTTTTACCAAATTTAAATAGTTTTGTGTCATCTGCAAATTTGATAACCTCACTGATTACCCATTCCATCCCATTCATTAATTTATAATCCCACCTCATCCATCTCTTTTCCCAGTTGAAGACCCCGACCTTTAAAGCCTCTTCTCATAGAAGTATCCTTCCATTCCCTTTACCACTTTTGTCACTCTTATTTGTACCTTTTCTAATTCAGCTATATCCTTTTTTTAAGATATGGCGACCAGAATTGCACACAATATTCAAGGTGCGGTCACAACATGGAATGATACAGAGACATTATAATATCCTTTGTTTTATTCTACATTCCTTTCCTTATGATTTCGAGCATTCTATTTCCTTTCTTGGCACCGCTGCACACTGGGCAGAGGGTTTCAATGTGTTATCCATGATGATGCATAAATCTTTTTCTGGGTGGTGGTTCCTAATGTGGAACCTTGCATCGTTTTATTTCCTAGGTGCATAACTTTGCACTTGTCCATATTAAATTTCATCTGTCATTTCAAGGTCCAGTCTTCAAATTTATCAAGGTCCTCTTGCAATTTTTCACAATCCTCTTAGGTTTTAATAACTTTTAATAATTTTGTGTCATTGCAATTTGTTTACCTCATTTGCTATTCCCATTTCCAGGTCATTTATGAATATATTAAAAAGCAGCGGACCCAGCACAGATCCCTGGGATACTCCACTATTCACATTTTTCCAATGAGAAAATTGGCCATTTAGCCCTACCCTCTGCTTTCTATCATTTAACCAGTTCCTGATCCACAACAGCACACTGCCTCCTATCCCATGACTTTAGTTTTGCCAATAATCTCTCATGAGGGACCTTGTCAAAGGCTTTCCTGAGGACTGGGTCGAGAATTCCTGGTCTAAAGCATCTATATGACCTTCTCTGTTTTATTCAACGTTTAAGAAAAGCAAGCAGGCTTCTAGGCTTCTGTGTCTCAGCATGTGGCACTTTGCCTTGGCTTTGAATTCTGCTACTGTCATTATTGTTTGATGCCCACAGCCTAGAAAACAACAGATGGCTTGATAAATATAAATAGAACTGGACACCTATGAACATCATTGTATCTGGACATTCAGAGGGCAACTCTACAAAGCATTTGCTTGTGTGAAACTGTTTACATGTAAAAATAGCCACATAAACTTATACAATTTCCTTGTTTATATACGCATAAAAATATTCGCTACAGATACATAGCACATAGATTTAGGAAATGTATCAGATGTTACCAGGAGCAGAGAAGGGGTAAAGACGGAAAAGGAGTAGCACTTATGCACGTGTTTTATAAAATACACAGGTGGAGGGTAATCTTAGAAAGTTGCGCTTTGTTGGGGGGTGTACTTGGATATCCTACAAGGATGGACGCATGAGGAGAGAGCTCAACCAATGCACTCATTTCAATGATTTATTTTCCACATTCTAGCTATCTGTCACACTGTTACAGCAGTTTGTGTGATGGCGAACCAATGTCGCAGAAAACTCAAGCTGCGCTTTTACTGGGGATGGATCATGGGAGTAAAGCTGAACTTCCATCTTCAGTGACGTCCTTAAAGAATTGCCCTCAGTATGAGGGGTCCATTATCAGTTTTACAGACGGTAAAAACAAGCAGAGTAGACAGTTGCTTCAAGATCTTGAAACTGAACCTCAAACGACAGAAAGTCTCCAAAAGCTGACAAGGAGTCAAACTGTTTCAAAAGCCGAAATGTCAGTATAATACCACCCTTAGTAAGGAGGCAAGGTAGGAATTGTTTCTGGTCTAAATATTATGTGGGTGCAAACTAGGCAGGTAGACGTTTGACTATCTGAAGGACAATCTGTGGAATTAAAGGATCTGTGCAATCCATAGAGTAGTAGTAGAGGTTCCTCTGTGGCTCTAGAGATCCAACTTTATACAAGATACAAAAGTAAGGTGTCATTAGAAAATATTCAGGGATCTCTTAGCAGTTTGCCCTGTCTTTTTGTTGATAAAGCAGTGTCCCCAGAAGTTGGGTAGGCCAATTGACTTAGAAGAGGTCTTAAGTGCAATTAACAGCTCTATAAGAACAAAGCCTCAGGAGGGGATATTTTTAGTGTGGAGTTTAATTGGGTATTTGCTGCACTGTTAGCTCCTCATCTGGAACTTTTACTAAAGCTTCAGTAATGGTGCTGGGAAAACCTGAAGGGACCTATTGCTTGTTCAGAATTACAGACCTAGATCCCTGTTGAATGCAGATTGTAAGATCTATGCAAAAATACTGGCTCTCAGGCTAGCACATGTTCTATCTGATATTCTACAACCCCATCAGACTGGCTTTGTGGGGAGCTGTTATCGGAGAGTGAGGGAGGAGTGTGTGTGCCTTGCTGAGGTCTGCTGGAGTGCCGGGACTTCCCTGCTGCTGCTGCCGGTCCATTGCAGGCACTCCTCGGTCAGCCTGCTGCTCGAGGGTCCTCCGGAGCCTTTTAAAATCCTCCTTGTTGCCATCTGGGAGTTGGAGCTGTTACCGGAGAGTGAGGGAGGAGTGTGTGTGCCTTGCTGAGGTCTGCTGGAGTGCCGGGACTTCCCTGCTGCTGCTGCCGGTCCATTGCAGGCACTCCTCGGTCAGCCTGCTGCTCGAGGGTCCTCCGGAGCCTTTTAAAATCCTCCTTGTTGCCATCTGGGAGTTGGAGCTGTTATCGGAGAGTGAGGGAGGAGTGTGTGTGTGCCTTGCTGAGGTCTGCTGGAGTGCCGGGACTTCCCTGCTGCTGCTGCCGGTCCATTGCAGGCACTCCTCGGTCAGCCTGCTGCTCGAGGGGTCCTTGCTATATAAGTGAACATCCCCTTTCTCCGCGACCGTGGAGCGCGGCCGTGGGGCGTGTTTTAAGGGGCGTGTCTAAAGGGGCAGGTCCTGCCCCTTAGACGCCCCTTCGACGCTGCAGCGACGCTGGACTGTCAGAGGACTTGTATTCCTTGTCGTATGTTGTGAGTTCTCTTTCGTATATGTTATCTCTTTAGTAGCGTTTGATATTATGGGGAAGAGGAAGGGAAAGTCACACGGGAAGGCCCAGGCGGCCGACGTTGGTGAGGGGAAACCAGTCGGCCCACTGGACAAACATTTTGCTCCAGTTCCTCTGGCACAGTCTTCGCCGGAGGGGGTGTCCTTGAGTCCAGGAGGGAGGTCCCCTCCCCCCTGCCCCGGGGATGTTAACTCGGGAGTCTTATCGCAGTTTAGCAGGGATATGGCTGCTATTAAATTACCTTGTCCTGTTCAGCTGTCAGCACTGGAGGGCTCCATGGAACTTCCAGTCCTGTCATCTGAAGCTGAGGTTACGTTAAAGGATTTATGGGGGGCTTTGCGGTGCATAGATGCCAAAGTGTCTTTAACCTTTAGTTCCTTGGCGTCCTTCTCACAAGATGCTGTAGTTGCTATGCAGCAACTTGATAAGAAGGTATCTTTGCTTGATAAGGCAGTGGATAAATTGGAATCTCAGGTCCTTCCACTACAGTCTATTAATGTGATGGGTATTAAAGATTCTATGATATTACATTCTAAGTTGGAGGCCCTAGAGAATTCCATGCGTGCTTGCAATTTGAGAATATTGAATTTTCCCTATACATCTTTGCTCTCACCAAAAATTTTGTTTGATAAATATGTGAAAGAGGTTCTTGCCCTGTCAGATATTATTGATGTTAAACAGTTATATTATATACCTTCTGGCACTAAAAAGCCATCTATTGTTGATGCAGAAGTTGATGAGATAGTTCCTAGCGTAGCCAATCTTACTGCTTTTCTGGAAGACTCTTCTGATAATATTCCTGTGCGGTCCACTTTGGTGGTTACTTTATTTTCTATTGTAATTAAACAACAAATTTTAAAGGCCTTTTTCAAAGTAAAGTCCACCTTATTTTGTGGGCAAAAAGTCAACATTTTCCCAGATGTGTCTCGTAGCACCCAGATGCGACGGAGGCAATTTCTAACTTTAAAGCCTCAGGTTTTAGCACTGGGTGCAACATTC
This sequence comes from Ichthyophis bannanicus, assembly GCA_033557465.1. Taxonomy (NCBI): domain Eukaryota; kingdom Metazoa; phylum Chordata; class Amphibia; order Gymnophiona; family Ichthyophiidae; genus Ichthyophis; species Ichthyophis bannanicus. Next base: position 10,057,681 of record JAWIIG010000024.1, on the reverse strand, counting down.
TTTCTCCGTTTTCCTTGTAAGTGCCTCATTAGTTATGAGGGTACATCCTTTATTTTTCAGGATGTTACACATCTGGAAAAATTTTTGATTGATCATCAAGGCTCAGCAGGGCTAGATAGCATTGATGTAGGTTCCTCCTGATATGTGGCCTTATGGCTTGTTTTCTTGTTATATGATATTTCTTTGTTTAATTAGTTGTAATTGGCTCCCTTGATGTGGACTACAATTACTGTTAATGTATGTGGATTGATATTTCTTGTACTTTTTATTTAGTAAGAAGTCTTCAATTTAATTTGGTTATTGTATATGACTGAAAAATCTCAATTAAAAAAAAAAAAAAAAAAAAGACTGGCTTTGTGAAGAGTAGACTGGCAGCTGAGAATTTCAGAATGTTCTGTTATTTTGGATGCAGAGACAGAGTAGCATGGGATATTACTGTATGTTCGAAACTCTTGCATGGACTGGCTTAAGAGATACAGTTGTGATCAATATTACTGGCACCCTTGCATTTTAGGTATGTTGTGTACAATATCTTGAGAAATATTCCAACGGTATGTCATCATAATATTTTAATAGTATGTACAAAGGTATACAAAAACAAAAAAAGATGTCTGCGTAACTTAGACATACTAATTTCTGAGAAAAAACAAAAACAAAATATGACCTGAACAGGATTAATGGCACCCTTCATTAATGTTTGGTTGCACAACCCTTGGCAGTGATGATGGCCTACAAACATTTCTTACATCAGTCTGCTGGTAGTTTCTCCCACTCATCAACTGTGATTTGTTCCAGCTCATGAATGTTTCCTGAATTCTTTTTACCAATGGCAGATTTCAGCTTTTTCTGAAGGTTCTCAATTGGATTGAGATCAGGATTCATTGCTGGCCAGTTTAAAACTGTCCATTTGTTCCTTTTTAACCATTCTTTTGTACTTTTGGATGTATGTTTTGGGTCATTGTCCTGCTGGCGGCAAAAAAAGACGACATGGCCTATCTAGTCTGCCCTTCCATATCAACTACAATAGTACTTTTTTACCTTTAGAGATCCTCTGTGTTTGTCCCATGCTTTTTAGAATTCACATACTGTCCTCGTCTCTACCGCCTCCACTGGGATACTATTCCACAAATCTACCACTCTTTCCATAAAGAAATATTTCTGCATTTTACTCCTGAGTCTATCCACTTTCATGCTCATCCTATGTCCCCACATAGCTGAACTGGCTTGCAATGGAAAGAGACTCTCTTCCTGTGCATTTATGCCACGGAGGTATTTAAACAATCTAGCATATTTCCTCTATCCCACCTATCCTCTAAAGTATACATATTAAGATATTTAAGTCCATGTCATATGCTTTACATTTAGGTAGCCACCCTCTGCACAGACTCCAACTTCTTTATATCCTTTTGAAAGTGAGGTCTCCAGAACTGCACACAATACTCCAAATGAGGTCGCACCAGAGACTTATACAGAGGCATTATCACCTCCTTTTTTTTGCTGACTAATCCTCTCCCTATGCACCCAAGCATTCTTCTGGCTTTTGCCATCACCTTTTCTACCTGTTTAGCTACTTTAAGATCATCAGACACAATCATGTTCCAGGCCTCCAGTTCCTGAGGAAGCAAAACAGCCACACAACATTATGGAATCTTCACCATATTTAACTGTAGGAAGGGTATTTCTTTCCTTATAAGCTTCATTTTTTCACCTGTAAATCTATCGCTGGTCTGCATTGCCAAAGAGCTCAAGTTTGATTTCATCTGTCCACAGAACATTTTCCCAAGATTGTGGTTTCTCAAGGTGGGTTTGGGCAAAGATCAGGCACACCTTTTTATGTCTGTCTTTGAGCAGTGGGGTCCTCCTTGGCCTTCACCCACAAAGTCCTTCTTTGATTAGTGAATGGCATATGGTGCGGGTGGAAACCCCCACTCCAGATTATCCTTAAGCTGTTTGGATGTTGTATGTGGTGTTTTTCATAGTTTGCACTAACCTTTTTCACAGTTCGCACTAACCTTTGAAGACTTCGTGGATTAATTTTCTTCTTTCCACCATATCCTGGGAGGTTCTTGACATTCCATGAGCAGAAAACTTCTTAATAACATTGCAAAGATCTTTGGAGATGGCCTTGTATCCCTTTGAAGTTTGATGTTTGGTGATAATTGCTTTTCTGATGGTCTCGGGCAGCTCTCTTGTCTACACCATTGTGAAAACGGAACAGGGAGTGAATGTGGCCATTTTAAACATTAGAGCCATCATTCATTGGCTGATTCTAGTCATATGAGTACTGACAATTGATCACAGCTGCATCTAATTTTACTGCAATGGGAATGTGTTTCTTCTGTTCAAACTGATTTGAATTGTTATAAGGGTGCCAATTGTCATGTCCTGGCAGAGAGGCAAAATCAGCATGAAAAGGTGATGAGCAGAATTGAAGGAATGTTAGGATGCATAAGGAAATGCTTAACTGGTAATAAAAGGAAGTGATAACTATTATTTATGTCATCGGTAAGACTTCCATTGGACTATAATAGACAGTTCTGGAGCCTGCATTTCCAAACCAATATAGATAAAGTAGGCAAGAACCAGAAAAGTAATAGATAAGAGAAGACTACTTAAAGTGGAAAGAAGTTCTCAAACAAAAGGTCAGGATAAAGAGCTCCAAGGAAGTAGATTCAGGACTAATATCAGTAAATATTTTTTCATGGAAAAGTTGTTAGATACATAGAACTGCTTCTAGGGAAGGTGGTGGAGGCAAAAACAGTAATAAAATTCAATAAGGCAAGAAGTAGTTTATTTTATTTAAATTTTATATACCAGTCAACAATAACAATTCTTCACATAGGACTGGAGAAAAGCGCATGTGGTCCCTTTACACAAAAGCGGAAGTAAGAACGAGGTTGAGAACTACAGACCAGTTAGTCTGACCACTAGAAATGCTGCTAAAACAGAGGATAGTGAGGTTTCTGAAATCCAATGGATTGTGGGATCCAAGGCAGCATGGGTTTACTACAGGCACGTCTTGTCAAACAAAGATTGATTTCTTTGACTGGGTGACCAGAGAGTTGAACAGAGGGACAGCCCTAGATGTGGTGTACTAAGATTTCAAAAAAGTCTTTGACGCCGTTCCACACAGGTGACTTATAAATAAATTGAGAACCCTAGGGATGGACCCTAAAGTGACTGACAAGGTTAGAAAATGGTTGAGTGGGAGGCGACAAAGGGTAGAGGTAAATGGAGCTCACTCTGAGGTGTGCTGCAAGAATCTGCCTTTAGTCCGATACTTTTTAACATTTTTGTTAGTGATATGGGGAAGGGCTGTTGGGTAAGGTTTGCCTCTTAGCAAACTATATCAAAATCTACAATACAGTAGACATCTAGGAAGCAGTAGATAACATGAGGAGGGATCTAGCTAAGCTTGAAGAATGGTCTAGAATTTGGCAGCTGAGATTTAATGCTAAAAAATGCAGGGTCGTGCATTTGGACTGCAAAACTCCAAGGAAGCAGTACTACATCATCACCAACAAGGCCAAAACATGAATATTACTCAAACCTCATAAAAAAATCAAGCAACAAACCAAGAGAGCTATTTGATATAGCTAACTCCCTCACAAAGAACCCCAACACAAAACCTATAAAGCACTCAGCCCACACCTACAAGCAAAGAACAAAACGCCGCAGACAGTGAAATAGACATCTGATATATGACACTCAGCCTGAAAGCATTAACCAATGGACCTCGTTCAATCCCATCAGTACCGACCAACTGGATCATATTATACCCACTCTGAATACCACCACCTTCCCTCTCGACCCTTGTCCATTGTCTTGGGTCAAAGTAGCAAGAAACCTCACCAATGTAATGCCAGTTTTCAAAAAGGGTTCCAGGGGTGATCCGGGAAACTACAGACCAGTGAGCCTGACCTCAGTACCGGGAAAAATGGTAGAAACCATCATAAAGAACAAAATTACTCAGCATGTAGATAGTCATGGCCTAATGGGAGACAGCCAACATGGCTTTAGACAAGGAAGATCTTGTCTTACTAATCTGTTATGTTTTTTTGAAGGTGTGAATAAACAGGTAGACAAAGGTGAGTCGGTTAATATAGTGTATCTGGACTTTCAGCAAGCCTTTGACAAGGTCCCTCATCAGAGACTTTTGGCAAAACTAAAGAGTCATGGGATAGGAGGCAATGTACTATTGTGAATCAGGAACTGGTTAAAAGAAAGAAAGCAGAGGGTAGGGCTGAATGGCCAATTTTCCCAATGGAAAAAGGTGAATAGTGGAGTACCGCAGGGATCTGTGCTGGGTCCGCTGCTTTTTGACATATTCATAAATGACCAGGAAAAGGGAATAATGAGCGAGGTTATCAAATATGCATATGACACAAAACTAACAAAAATTGTTATAACCCAAGAGGATTGTGGAAAATTGCAAGAGGATCTTGATAAATTGGAAGACTGGTCATCCAAATGGCAGATGAAATTTAATATGGACAAGTGCAAAGTTATGCACCTAGGAAAGAACAATCCAAACTATGGTTACATGATTCAAGGTTCCACATTGGGAACCACCACCCAGGAAAAAGATTTAGGTGTCATCGTGAATAACACGTTAAAACCCTCTGCCCAGTGTGCAGTGGCAGCCAAGAGAGCAAATAGAATGCTAGGTATCATAAGGAAAGGAATGAAAAATAAAACAAAGGATATTATATTGCCTCTGTATTGTTCCATGATGCGACTGCACCTCGAATATTGCATGCAATTCTGCTCGCCGTATCTTAAAAAGGATATAGTGTTTTTAGAAAAGGTACAGAGAAGAGCTACCAAAAAGGTAAAGGGGATGGAAGGCTATTCCTATGAAGAGAGGCTAAAAAGGTTAGAGCTCTTCAACCTGGAAGAGAGACGGCTGAGGGGAGATATGATAGAGGTCTATAAATTAACGAATGGAGTGGAATGGGTAAATGTAGATCGATTGTTTACATCATCAGAATATAAAAAGATTAGGGGACATGCAATGAAGCTACAGGGTAACCTATTTAAAACTAATAAGAGAAAATATTTTTTCACTCAACGTGTAATCAAACTCCGGAATTTATTACCGGAGGATGTAGTAAGAGCTGTTAGTGCAGCTGGGTTTAAAAAAAGGTTTGGACAAGTTCCTGGAGGAAAGGTCCATAAACCATTATTAAAAGGGAACCGGGATATCACTGCTTGACCCAATACAAGAACTGAGGAACTTGTGTCTTTTGGGGAAACTGCTAGGTACTTGTGACCTGGATTGGCCACTGCTGGAAACAGGATACTGGACTTGATGGACCTTGGTATGAACCCAGTATGGCATATATTATGTTCTTATACTCACTATGGTCAATGACTCCCTAAAGCATGGAAACCTACCACCTGACCTCAAACAATCCTCCATACGACCCATATTCAAGAAACCCACCCTCGATCCAACAAACCCAACATCTTACAGACCTATTTTCAGCATCCCATTCATAACCAAGATCATTGAAAAGTCAGTTCAATCACAGCTTCAGGAACATCTGGATGAATATGCACCACTAGACCCGCAGCAGCATGGGTTCAGACCTATCCATGGAATTGAAACCCTCTTCACCTACCTCATTAAAACCTTAATCATAGGCACAGAAAAGTTATCACAAGGATTCATACTACTATTCATAGATATCTCCATGGTGTTTGACTCAGTCTCTCACCAGCTACTGTCGTAGAGCAGGAGCTAATAAAAGACATAGGAAAAGAAGTTGTCTGTCCCAAAACAAATGAGGTGCAGAGAATGCAATTGTCTAGCAAAACAGCTAGAGGGAGCAGGCATGCACTTACAGAGGCTGAGTGGACACACCTAGCTAATCAGCAGCACCTGAGAACTAGCCCGGGAAGCTCAAAGCCAGAAGACCTTTATAAGCAAGAGGCTGGAGACAGAAAGCAGAGCAGCATCGGAAAGCAGAGCAGCATCGGAAAGCAGAGCAGCACCGGAGAGCAGAGCACTGCTGAGAAACGGAACAGTGGAACCAGGACTAGTGGCACGGCTGCAGGAACTGGAAGAGAACCAGAAGGTCCCAGGGAGAAAGACAGACAGAGGAGAGTCAGTCCTGGGGAAGTTGTGGTAGCCAGAAACTCCAGAGGTAAAGAGCTAAGAAGCAGGAAGCCAGGCTTAGAGAGAGGCCTACGCTTGCCAGAAAGCCCGGAGCCCAGATTGAAAGATACCAGAAGCTTTCAAGAGAAGGATTGTCAGAGAGACTGGGTCCTAAGGGAAATACCTAAGGAGGACACTTCCAGCTATGCCTATTACAGGAAACAAAGGTATGATGATTCTTTAATGTAATGTAAACCGCACTGATGCAGAATAGCGCGGTATATAAGAGAATGTAAATAAATAAAATAAATAAATAAACTTTATTCATGAAGAAAGGCTCAGATGCTAGAAGCCCTTATAAAACAAATGCCCAGTTTAAAGGAAGAGAAAGCAGGCCAAAGTTTTACCAGCCAAGATATAGAGGCAATAAAACAGGCCACGCTCATTTAAGAACCTTAGAACAACTGTATGGAAAACAAGGGAACAGAAATAGGGACTGGCCAGTGATAACAGCCAGAGAAAGCCCCAGCTCAGAAGAAGATAGTAATGATTTAGAACCGATGCAAGTGGAGCTTATAGACCCTATTTCCTCATCTCAGGAGGAATTGATGGATTGTTCCATGTGTGTTGTGGGTAGTTTGGAATCACTGCCAGAACTGTGAGCCATACAGATATTATCTTAAGAAGTTTTCATATTTGTGCTGAATGAAAGAAGAATGTTCAGACCTGTAATTTACTCCCATGTTGAAAGAATCCTTGGTTAAATTCCTTTCCCCAACTGTGAAGATTATAACAGTTTACTTTGTACCTTGAGTTTGGTTTATGCCTGAAAAGAAGGACTTTCTTTAATTTTTGTAGCCCAACGAATCTTTTTGTGAAAAGGGAAATAAAAGCCTTATTCTCCCTCCATTTGGCTTACATGACTTATTTGCACCAGGAGCAGGACTACATAGACCAGGCTGCACCTGGCCTTAAAAAACCCTCCTCTCCTAAAATTAACTATATGCCCAGCCTCCCCGTTCAGCCACCGGCCACCAGGAGGAGGTTGGCGACACTACTCTTAAACAGGTTACAATAAATCGGAATATAAGGTACCACCTTAAAATGGTTCCACTCCTACCTTACCAACCGCATACAACAAATAAAAATAGGATCAAGCACATACCTCCCTTTCCCCCTCACACCAGGTGTACCTCAGGGATCAGCACTTTCTTCTATCTTTTTTCAACATATACATACAACCAATATGTGATGTGATCAAGAACTTTGGAATACATTGCCTAATTTATGCAGATGACATCATGTTTTTTTACCCCATTCACCATGAATGCCCCTGGTTACACAAAACTCAACAACTGCTTCATAGCAATGTCTAAATGGCTCCAGGCACACAACCTTAACTTAAACCATAACAAAACTGAACTACTTCACATCACAAGAGACCAGAACTTCACACCACCACCAACAATCACATTGGACAACATCCAAATCAAAGTCAAAACTGAGATTAAATACTTCGGCATCACAATGAACAAACAGCTCACTCTCCTTCCACACATAAACCACACAACTGCAATATATTACAACCTATGATAATAAAGAACTTACCACACTACTCTCACCAACCGACTTCCAGTCTATATGTCAAGCTGTAGTAACACCAAAGCTTGGTTACAGCAACTCAGTATAACATGGCATTCCAAAGAGCTCACTATACCCACTGCAGCTAGCAAAGAATACCACTGCAAGGATTATCCTGGGACAAACTCGTCAATCCCATATCATGCTTCTCCTCAAATAAATTCACTGGCTGCCCATATCATAAAGAATCAAATATAAGGTCCTTATCAACACACAAAATCATTTACATCTCAGCTCTCAACCTGCATGCTTTAATCTCAACCCGTAGCTGCAATAGATCCACCAACAGAAAGACAAAATGTAGTCAGAAGACCAATAACAAGGTCTTTTTGCTAAATGTCCCTGCATTATAGAACTCACTTCCACCACAAATAAGGGACATTCAACTTCTGCAAGACTTCAGAAAATGCTTGAAACCCCTCTTATTCACAGAATATTATGGCCAAGCAACAAATGACAAATGACCCACACAACAACGCCAAGCACATAATACACACCTTTGGCATTAAGCAGTTTATATCACTGCAGCCTAATATGTACATAGTTCGTCGACGTTTTTGAGATTTGGTTAACAGCACCATTGTTTGATGTGTTTCCTGTTACTACACTGAGTGATTTGTAAACCTAACTAATTAATTAATTAATTAATTAATAAAAAAAAATTAAAAAAGGAGACAGCTATGTTTCTCAAAAGAAGTAGCTGAGAAAGTGAAGAAAAAGAGGGAGGCCTTCATGAAATACAAGAGATCACAGAGAGAGGAAGACAGGCATCTATATTTGGAGAAACTTAGAGAAGCTAGCAAAGTAGACAGGAAAGTAAAGGTACAAAAAGAAGAAGAAATAGCTAATGCAATAAAATGCGGGGATACGACATTTTTCAGATATGTTAGTGAAAGGAGGAAGGGCAAACGTTGTATTGTCAGACTCAAGGGTGCAGGGGAGGAATATGTAGAAGCTGATGAAAATAAAGCAGAATTGTTTAACAAATATTTCTGTTCTCTGTTCACAGATGAAGAACTAGGAGCAGGACCTCAGAAAACACCCAAAAACAGGAACAGAAGCAAGGGACATCTTGAACAATTTTGCACTCACTGATGAGGATAAAGCAGAACTGCTTAACAAATATTTCTGTTCTGTGTTCACAGATAAAGGGGCAAGAGCAGGACCTCATAAAACACCCACAAATAGGAACAGAAGCTACGGGGATCTCAAACGATTTTCAGAAGATTGGGTGCAAGAGGAACTAGCTAAACCAAAAGTAGACAAAGCCATTGGTCCAGATCGGATACATCCAAAAATACTGAGGGAACTTGGGGACTTTCTATTGGCTCCACTGTCTGACCTTTTCAATGCCTCTTTGGATTTGGGAATGGTGCCAGAGGACTGGAGAGAGGTACATGTGGTCCCTTTACACAAAAGTGGACATAAGAATGGCATTGAGAACTAAAGGCCAGTTAGTATAACCTCTGTGGTTAGTAAATTATTGGAAAGGCTATTAAAGGAGAGAATAGTGAGCTTTCTGGAGTCCAGTGGATTGCAGGATCCAAGGCAGCATGGATTCACCAGAGGCAGGTCTTGTCAGACAAATCTGATAGATTTCTTTGACTGGATGACCAGGGAATTGGAATGAGGGAGAGCCCTAGATGTGGTGTATTTAGATTTCAGTAAAGCCTTTGACACCGTTCCACACAAGCGACTTATAAACAAACTGAGCACCCTAGGGAAGGACCCTAAATTTTCTGATTGGGTTAGAAATTGGTTGAGTAGTAGGTGACAATGGGTACAGATAAATGGAGCTCACTCTGAGGAGGCGGCGGCTACAAGTGATGTGCTGCAGGGATCTGTCCTTGGTCCGATTCTGTTTAACATCTTTGTTAGTGATATTGCAGAAGGACCGTCTGGTAAGGTTTGCTTGTTTGCAGATGACACCAAAATCTGCAATAGAGTAGACACACAAGAAGGATATGAGGAGGGATCTAGCTAAACTTGAAGAATGGTCTAGAATATGGCAGCTGAAATTTAATGCTAAAAAATGTAGGGTCATGCATTTAGACTGCAAAAGTCCAAAGGAGCTGTACAGTGTAGGGGGTGAGGAACGTCTGTCTACAAAAGAAGAGTGGGACCTGGGCATAATTGTGTCTGACTATCTTAAAAGTACCTAAACAGGTAGAAAAGGCAACTGTGAAAGCCTGAAGGTTACTTGGATATATAGGAAGCGGAATGGCCAACAGAAAAAAAAGGAGGCGATATTGCCTCTGTATAAGTCTCTGGTGTGACCTCATTTGGAGTATTGTGTGCAAGTCTGGAGACCGCACCTTCAGAAGATATAAGTAAGTTGAAGTGCAGATGGTAGCTTCTAAAGTGGTTAGTAGTCTTCATTATGAAGCATATGAGGACATACTTAAAAGATCTTAATATGTATACTTTAGAGGAAAGTTGGGATAGGGGACATATGTTAGAGACATTTAAAAACCTCTGTGGCATAAATGCGCAGGAGGGCCTCTTTCAATTGAAGGCAAGCTCTGCTATGAGGGGACATAGGTTGAGAGTGAAAGGGGATAGACTCAGGAGTAGTATGCAGAAATATTTCTTTATAGAAAAATGTGGTAGATGCGTGGAATCGTTTTCCAGTGGAGGTAATGGACACGAGAACAATACCTGAATTCAATAAAGCATAGGACAAACACAGAGGATCTCTAAAGGTAAAAAGGGCATTTTCTATGTTTCTAAAACCATGTGGACTTTCTCCCATTAAAATATGGCTATCTACATGTTCAGTAATTTTATTCTTTATAATGTTTTTTTTACCATTTTGCCTGGTACTGACATCAGACTCACAGGTCTGTAGTTTCCCTGGAACGCATTTTAAAAACTGGCGTTTCATTGGTCATTCCCCAATCTTCAGATACTACAGATGATTTTAATAATAATTCACAGATTACTAATAGTAGGACTGCAATCTCATAGTTCAGTTCTTTCAGTACCCTTGGATATATACCATCCAGTCCAGGTGATTTGCTACTCTTTAGTTTATCAAACAGTTGTAATATGTCTTTCCAGTTTATCAAAATTTGTTTCAATTCTTTGGATACATCAATTTTAAATACCATTTCAGGCATAGGTAACTTCTCTACAGGAAAAAACAAAGCCAAGAGATCATTCAGACTCTCCGCTATGGCCTTGTCCTTGTTGTTTACTTACTTAAATTTTCTAGCGATACTTGTACAAGTACAACTATACCTAAGAGGTTTAAGGGATTTTGTTCACCTCAAGATCAATTAATTTCAGGGCCTTAATTAATCTATTCCTGATGAGGATAACCAGCTGAACCTAAAAGTGAATTTTACCACCTCTTTCCCTTTGATAGGTTTAAGGTTCTATAAATCTAAGATTATGCCTGGGGTGGGTAGGGAGTTGGGCATGAAGGAAAGGAACACTTAGTAAAAGCTGGCTTACTACACAGTACCCTGAGCTGTGCTTCTAAGGTAATGTTTTAAAAATTTCCTGGGTGATCCACACAGCCCTTGGTTGGATAGAGGAAGCCTTTAAAATTGCCCCTTTGATCTGTCACTTGGCTTTATTATCTATTTAAATCAATTTCACTGGTCTCTTGCCTCCTAACTGGAAGGCCTCTTTGTAAAGGTCTCGAGAAACAATTTATTTATTTCTACTCAAAGAATATTTACTCTATTCTACCTTCTATGCTAAGCTATACTCTGCTTTTGATTTAAATTTAAAAAAGCTCTCTAGTTGTACTAAGCCCTGACTGACTTTAAATTTAAATGATGTATTCATTTCAATATACAATTTAGGATAGCTATCCAGAGGGTCGCCATGAGTCGACTCCGATTCGACGGCACTTAACAACAACATTCACTTCCAATGGATTTTGCTTTTCTTGGGATAATCAAGCAAACCATCATTATAACAGAGGGGGGGTTCCTATGAAGGATCCTCTGGATAGGCAAATAAAATTCATCTTGCAAAGGGATTATGAGGTTAAGGGTTGCATTATGCAGTCATCCGTCTATATGGCATACATTTCCAGGGCTATGATCAGATGGTTGAAGGAGATGTAAATTAAAAAAAAAACAAGGAGGAATGAGCGAGAAGTTCAGATGATGAAGACTTTCAAAGTACTTGGATAGGTGCATTCACCATCTGGTCAGTTTTCAGAATACACGGGAGAGGGGGAGTAATTTTCTAACAGGACGCCTATGTAAGAAGTAAAAAATGACACCTGTTTTAATCTACTCTACAAAGATGGCATATGTCTCTATATGCCTTTATAAAATAAGCTCCCAGAATCAGTCCCAATAGCGGAGAAATGCCCATGCATAAATTTATACCTGCTCTGAAAAAGGTATAAACGTGTGCATGTACTCTATGCATATACCCTCATATTTTATAAAATACACACATACATCAACAACTCTATCTCCACACTGCCCCAAGTTTGCCCTTGGGAGTGCCTATGCATAGATCATATAAAAGTAGGCACACTCTTTTGATCTGCCTAATTTTTATGCACCTCTGCAATGTGTGCCATCGAGTCCATGCAGACTTCTAGCGACCTAGCCCCTGTGTTTTCTTGGTAAGGTGTGACCAGAAATAGATTGCCAGGCCTTTTTTCGGCACAGTGCATTGCTTGCAATCCAGGGTGGTCACCCATCCAAGTACTAGCCAGGCACAAGCCTGCTTAGCTTCAGGGATTAGCTGAGAGCAGGTACATGTGCAATTTTACATGCAGAAAAATGCTTTGATAAAATTGCACAGCTTTTTTTGCATGTAAGAAATACTTTACAAGCTGAAAAAGCTTTATAAAATTACCCTCATGGTGGGACAATTCAAAGCGATTGGTACAGCAGAAATTTGCTCAAACAAGATGAATAGGGAATGGAGACAGGTGTGTTTGAAGAGATTTGTTTCCACTGAGGAGAGGACCAACAAAAGCTCCCCGAGTACTTCATTCAGCACAAAAATGGCATAGCCATTGTAGTGGGTGCAGAAGTTTAATGATGACAGAATCTCTTCTGTAACATCTTAACTAATGGATGATGCTAAAGTTGATACTCTCCGAGAACAGAGCAACCAGAGCTCATATGATCACCCTGTCGCACCTTCCAGGAGACAATGGTTTCCACCCAATGGGAGTTGATGGGCCTGGTCCTTGCTGCTTTTGACTTAGGTCCCCCAGACAAATCATACCATTGCAGAATTGGACTATATAGCTGGTAGGGATTTCCAGGCCCTGCCAGATGAAGAACGTGGGGCTCAGAGCTGCATTTGTAGTACCACCAATTCGAGCAGGTGCAGCAGCAGAAGCTTGCCACTCACCATGGGCATCTTTAGTACTTGCAAGAGCAGTTTTGCAAGATCAGCATTAGATCCTCCTAGCCTGCCAATACTGAATGTTCTCACAATGCCAGCATACCTGTAGCAGAAAATACAGAGCACTGGAGAACCAAGGGGCAAACTCTTGCTCTTCCTCTTGCCAGTGACAGTAGAGCTGTCACAGCTACAACTCTGGCTCGCAATCTCTTCAACTGGCAGACCTAGGGATCCCCCTCAGCAGTGGTATAATTTTTGAAAAGGTAGAGGAGGAAGACCCAGAGGGGATGACGACTGGGGGGATGTAGAAAAACAGTGGGCAAAACTGAAAGGGGGTATTTTAAGGGCAACCAACATTTTTGTTAAAATGGTAAATATTTTATTTTATTTATTTATTTATTTATTTAACATTTCTTCTATACCGCGCTATTAAAATCAGTGCGGTGTACAATGAACAAAACATACTGCAATGCATACAAGCAACATTGAGTTTACAAAGAACAGGGAAAGATAATACATGGGATAACCGGGAAAACTATGTACAGTTAACTTTATACTATATATATACTTTAACTATATACAATATTCTAAACTTGATTGGATATTGTGCGTGAATTCATGTGGGTGGAGCAGGTAAATGGTTATCTTGTGGGCTATCGTGTAGTCTAACCATTTTCTGGTTGTATTAGAGTGCTAAGGCATCTGGGGTATGTGGGAAGCTTGGCAGATGTGTGAGTGTCCAGGATAACTTCTGGGTAACATTTTGTGAACAAATGGTGTTTCACGGCTTTTCGGAATTGTATTAGGCTTTTGATGCCACGGATTTCATGGGGAAGTGTATTCCAGTTTAGAGGGGCGAATATTGAGAAAGCTCTGTTTAGTACATGATGTCATCATCTTAGGAACTATTAAGGTGTTCGTAGCAGTAGTCCTCCTGTTTCTATTTTCGAGGGTGCTGTGAATTAGGTTGCTGATTGGTATGGGTGGGTAATTATTCATGGCTTTGAAGGTCAGGATTAGTGACTTATAGTGGAGTCTGGCTTGTAGAGGTAGCCAGTGTAGGTCTTTCATGATAGGCGTTATGTGAGCAGATCTTGGTGACCCAGAGAGGACTCTTGCAGCTGCATTCATAGCCAGGCGAAGCGGATTTAAAGTTGATTGAGAGATCCCGTGGAGGATGATGTTAGCAAAATCTAGATGTGGGAGGACTAATGCCTGGAAGGTTGATCGGTAGTCAGTGTAATCAATTAGGGGGCGGAGGTGGCGTAGTGTTCTGATCTTATGATATATAGTCTTTGTCACATTCTTCACATGCGTTGTCATATCCAGGTGTTGATCCAAAGTGATGCTGAGATATCAGATTGTGGGTTTGGATGTCAATTCTATGTTGTTGACCAGTATCGATGGAGGAGGTACGAACTTACGGTTCCTTGTCACAAAAAGAACATCAGTTTTGCTATGATTGATTTGTAAGTTTTGTGACAGCAGCCATTCAGCTACTGCTCCAAAACAATTGATTATTGGGGAAAACACTGGTTGGTCAATTTTGAACGTCATGTATATGAGGATGTCATCTGTGTATGCCAGGCATTGTACGTTGAAGGATCGGATCAATTCACATATCGGCTGCATATATATATTGAACATTAGTGCCGATAAGGAAGATCCTTGCGGTACACCTTGAGATTGTAGGAATGGTTCAGAGGATTCCTGGCCTGTTTTGACTTGTTGCCACCTATTGGAAAGGTAGGATTTACACCATTCCAGTGCTGTGCTTCAAATCCCCTTTTCTATCAGGCGTTGCAGAAGTATATCGTGATTCACAGAGTCGAAGGCGGCGGAGATGTCTAGAAAGATGAGGACAAATCCTTGTTGGATGCTGTTTATTCCTGTGACCAGATCATTGAATAGGGTTGTAAGGATTGTGTCGACTCCATGTGCTTCTCTGAATCCATGTTGTGATTGGTCTAGTGGTGCTTCCGTGTCAATGTGATGCTGGATCTGTTGTTGAGCAGCTTTCTCGATGATTTTTGCAAGTTGGGGGATGCTCGAGATTGGCCTAAATGATTCAACTTTGGATGGATCAAGTTTACTGTTTTTCAGTAGGGGCCTGATAGAGGTGTGTTTCAGACACTGGGGAATGAGCCAGTTAGAAAGGACTGGTTCGGCATCTTGCACAAGATTTGGCTTAGATCGTGTCGCAGATCTTTGATCCAGCTGGCTGGGCATGGGCCATTAGGTGCCGTGCTAGGATTGATGGAGGCGATAATGTTCTCAATCTCACTAGTTGATACCGTGTTGAAATTACAAAATGGTGTTATTGGGGATGCCTTGAGTGCTACGGAGGGGTTGTTGATATTTATGTTCGTGCTGGCCTTAATCATTTTTGATTGCAGGTAGTTTGCGTAGTCCTGTGGCTGAGGCATTGCAGGTTGGGCTGAAACTGGCTCTCCTGTTATGGATTTTACTAACCTGAATAGTGCATGTGGTTTATTGATGGAGCGTTTCAATAAGTTTGTGTGGTAGAGTTTCCTACTCAGTGTTATCTTTCCACGGTGGGTAGCTAAGTGTGAATTATATGCTGCAAGGGCCTCTGGTGAGTGGGTTCTTCGCCACTGTCTCTCAAGTTTGCGTAGGTGGTTGAGAGATGCACGAAGGTCAGTAGAGAACCATGGCGCGTGTTCTCGTTTTCTTGTTTTCTTGTCATTGTGCAATGGACATGAGGCGGCTCTGAGGTTCTCGTCCCATTTGGCTATAAGGTCATCTAAGTTGAGGGTGGTGTTGATCATAAGTGGTTGAAGGCTTTCTAGGACAGTGTCACGGTTGAGAGGTTGAAAGCGAGCTGTGTGGATTCCAGGTGTGTTAGATGGTATTTGGCTCTTGCGAGAAGTAAAGGTGGGTATATTGAATCGGATATGGTTGTGATCTGACCATGGCACTGGTAGAACCGACAGTGCAAGGGCTTGGTGTGTTGAGGTATTGAAATGAGGTGCGAAAATGAGGTCTAATTTACCTCCCTTAGTGTGAGTGGGTGAGTCGACGTATTGTTTGTAGCCTAGATCCTCTAGTGCATCTAGAAATGCTGCTGAGTGGCTGTCATGGAGAGATGGGAGGTTGAAATCACCAACTAACCAATTTGGAGAGCGTGAGGTGGATGTTGTGCATGCGAGCTCAATTATTGTTGGAAGGTCATCCGGTAATGGGGAGGGTGCTCGATAAAGAAGGTTGATTGAGCAGAGTTCATTAGATATGGTGAGGGAGTCAAGGTGGGCTGAGCTGGAGGAGTTGCATAGCTTGAAGTTTAGATCTGCTTTGGCGAGGATGAGCGTCCCACCTCCTTTCTGAGTGGACCTGTGGCATGTGTAAAGATCGAATCCTGGTGGCAGCATCTGATTCAGGAGAACGTTGTCACAATCAGATAGCCATGTTTCTGTGACCATCAGGATGTCAAGATTGTATAGTGGAATCAGGTCCATGGCTGCAGGCCATTTTGATCGTACTGATCTGGCATTTATCAACACACATTTCAGTAGTCGTTGGCGATGGTGTTTCTCAGCTTGTGTCTTGTTGATGACTTGTAGAGGAATGTTAAGTAGATGTGAGTAGGATGTGTGGTTGTTTTTTGCCATTGTGTGGTGGGGGAATTCATACCATCTCCTTCCAATTGTATGTAGTATTGGTATGTAGCTGGTATCCTGGTTAAGGGCATTTGTGACGCAGGGGAGACCAAGGGTGAGGAGGGTAATGAGTGATAATGGGACTTTGTACATTCTAGATTACTAGTAGTACGGTACAGACAATAATATAGTAGGGTATGAGGGATGAGTATGGGAATTAATAAATAGCCGTCTGTCACAGTTTCCAATGGACTGGGTGGCTACTGGCAACAGTATAATGACTACTAGGTTACAAACAACAGTATCACAGTGTATGAAAATACTGGCAACAGTATGAAATTACTGGTCTGGGTGGCTACTGGCCACAGTATAATGACTACTGGGTTACAACAACAGTATCACAGTATATGAGGTTACTGGTAACAGTACAATGACTAATTATTACTGGCAACAGTATAAAGGGATACAGATAACGTTAGTACAATGTATGAAAGATGGGTATGAGGACTAATTACTGGCAGCAGTATAATGACTAATTACACAGGTACACTAAAAAAATTTTTTTTTAAACTGCCTCTAATGTTTCGATTGATTTTTACGTTTTTTGGTGTGCTGAATCCAAATCTGGTAACCAATTTGCTCCATCACGAACAGATTTTTTGCTACATTGGGTTAGCAGTTTGAGGTGAACGTTTCAGATTGAGTGCGATCGAGATAAAAGTTTCTTGGATGAATTCTTTATACTAATTGTTTAGTAGTTATTCAAATAAGAATAAAGAAAATTGTAACAAGGCAGCACATAAGAATAGAGTAATGTCAACAAAACACACTGTGATGGTAGCAAAATTGTCTGCACTTAAAACAGCCACATACATGTGCACAAACATTGAGCATATAAGAGCGAGGTTAGACACAAAGCAAAGCAAAGAAATGTGCAAAAAATGTTGTACAGGTATGTATGTAAGAATAGAAAACGCAAACCGCACCATTGCAATACATGAAGACAAACACCCAATGGTGTGAAAATAAAATTCTAATAAATGAGATCCGACACTGTGGTAATAACTAGCAAATTTTTATTTCAAAGTTTAGTAAAAACACGATATTTGTCAACACAGTTTAGATTTTAAAGTCATTCTTGTGTCAATCAATCTCCTGGTGGGCCCGTTTCTTCTTCCCCCGAATGCTTCTCTTGGTGCGCTGCTTGGCGTATTTTTCATCTGGGGTTTCCCGCAGCAGCAACCAGCAGAAATCAGCCATCATAGTGGTGTTCCATCTTCCTTGGTACCTTCTCTCTGCGTCCTTGATGTCCTGGTGAAACCTTTCACCTTGTTCTTCACTGTACGCCCCCAAGTTTTCGGGAAAGTAGTTCACATGGGAGTGCAAGAAATGGACTTTCAGGCTCATGTTACAGCCTTGTTCTTTGAAGGCATTGAGCATCCTGGCAACAATATCCTTATAGTTCTCATCCCGCCTGTTCCCCAAGAATTTGAGAACAACATCCTTGAAGGAATCCCAGGCTTCTTTTTCCTTCTCAGACATCGTTTCAGCGAATGCTCCATCTGAAATGAGTTTCCTTATATCAGGGCCAACAAACACTCCTTCCTTTAGCTTTGCTTCAGAAAGTCGGGGGAACTTTGAGCAAAGGTACCGAAAGCACTCACCATCTTTTGGAAGGGACTTGATGAATTGCTTAATGAGACCCAACTTAATGTGGAGAGGTGGTAATAGAATTTTATCACGAGGTACCAAGCTCTCATGAAGAACATTTTTCTCACCGGGTCTCAAATACTCCCGAATTGGCCAGTCTTTTTTCCCCCAGTGTAGGTCGCGGGCCCGGCTATCCCACAAGCAAAGGAAGCAGGGATATTTGGTGAAACCGGATTGCTGCCCTAATAGCATGTATAGAATTTTAAAGTCTCCACAAATCATCCACTTATGCTCATCATAACGAATCTTCTGAAGAATCAGGGCCAAATTCTCGTATTTTTCTTGGAGAATAACAGAGTGAGCAATAGGAACTGAAGCGAATGTGTTGCCATTATGAAGAAGAACACCTTTTATGCTGTCTTTTGACGAATCAATGAACAGCCGCCATTCAGCAGGATCATACTTGAGTCTAAACTTTTCCATCACTCCGTATATATCGTTGCAAAATACCAAATCTTCCTCTTTGCTGAAATACTTCAAAAATTGTGTCTCGCGGTTGCGGGTACCAATAAAAAGTTGTTCCTGGTGACAATAGATTTTTCTGTTTAAGCCGAGAACCTAGCAGTTGGGCAGCATCTTTTGGGAGTCCTAAATCCCGGACTAAATCATTCAATTCAGCTTGAGAGAAAAGTTCAGGTTTCGGATCTGGTTCAGTTTCAAACTCGGAAGTACTGGACTCATCGGGAAAAGCCATCTGATGAGTCTCATCATGATCAGAACCGTCCACACAAATATGATCCAAAGATTTTGGTGGTTCAGGCACAGGTACTTCGTTGCTATGAGGCATAGGCCTAATTGCTGAGGGAAGGTTGGGGTAACTTATTAAGTTCTTATTTTTTAAGTTGTATCCCTTCACAATGCAAGAGCAAAAATAGCAGTCACTGCTGTGGTCTCTTTGTTCACGCCACATTATAGGTATTCTGAAATGAAATGCTTGTTTTTTACCTTTCATCCATAAGCGTAGATCTTCCTCACATGTCTTGCACACTTTGTGAGGAGCCCACGGTTTGTCTTGATCGCCTAACTTCAAACCGAAATAGGCGAAATATACTTTTTTAATAAATGCAGAAATGTTCCTCTGCCGCTTTTTCACGGTATATTCCCCACAAATAAAACAAAAACTGTCCGGAGAGTTGACGCAACCTCTGGCTCTGTGAGCCATCACAAATACACAGCACTGCAAACTACAACTGTAGTGAACCACTTCGGAATAAAGCTGGATTACGACTGAGCAAACAAAAGGTAATAATGAACTTGCAAGAAACTGAAATTTGACAGGAACGTTCATGTCGCAACCACCGTGTTTGAGCGAGCGAACGAGGCGAGGCGAACAGGAAAGAACATGCGCCAGCGCGAGTACTGGATTTAGCCCCCCGCCTCCCAATTGTCCTGTTAATGTATAAAATGAATACAAAACACTCTAAAATATCATGAGGGAGTGTTTCTAGTTAGTTAACCATTACAACCTCTATTTTGGGCCAAGAAAATAAACTGCAGTCGGCTAAAAAGAAATTATGTGAACATTCCTTATATGGGTAAGAAATCTAATTTTGCAAGAAAACGTGACGTGATGGAACATTTTGGCTATTTTTCCTGGATTCAGCACCCCAAAATCTATAGGAATCAGTTGCAAAACTGGAGGCAGTTTTTTGGTAGTGTACCTGTGTTATTACTGGCAACAGTATAAAGGCTAATTAGTACTGGCAGCAGTATAATGACTATTGATTTGTAAACAACAGTATAACAGTATGAGAGGGATGGGGACTAAATTAATACTGACAACAGTATTTGTAGCAGGTTGGCAATAATTCCTAAAGAAATGTATGACTACTAGTGGCAGTATACTACTACAGTATAATGGCTATTGGCAATAGTGCATAAGGGAGCAGGTTACTGGTGACAATTTTGACAAAAATATAGTTGAATGAGGGTTGCTAGCATGAAGAGGCTAGTTGCTCCTTCTGAGCTGGCTGAGGTACATTTAAAGCTAGTTATTGTCAACAGAACAGTTATACTTGCTGTGCTCTGAGACTTTGGTCGTGTTGCTGAAGGGGGTGATCTCAGTTCTCAAAGAGCTCAGGCTGCTATGTGCTTGAGTATCGCTGTCACTGTTTCGATGTGTGTGTTGGGCGCGAGCTCAACCCAAGGGGAGCTCAAGCTGCTTATTACTTGAGAGATGGATCCGTCGGAGGTCGATCAGGCGTTTTGTTGTAGGCCTCTGCCTAAGGGCCGTGCCAAAGGGCCCTCTGACGAGGCCCTCAGGCGCGGGCCCGCCTTGGCGTGCAGCTGCTTTTAAAGATGGCTTCGAGCCCCGATTGGGCTGGGGGAGGTGCAGGAGGAGCAAAGGTGCTCTACCCTCTGTGCCGCTGATCCGATGGTGTCTGGAGGTGCAGAGGGACTCCCGGCAGCGTGCAGCTGCTTTTAAAGATGGCTTCGAGCCCCGATTGGGCTGGGGGAGGTGCAGGAGGAGCAAAGGTGCTCTACCCTCTGTGCCGCTGATCCGATGGTGTCTGGAGGTGCAGAGGGACTCCCGGCAGCGTGCAGCTGCTTTTAAAGATGACTTCGAGCCCCGATTGGGCTGGGGGAGGTGCAGGAGGAGCAAAGGTGCTCTACCCTCTGTGCCGCTGATCCGATGGTGTCTGGAGGTGCAGAGGGACTCCCGGCAGTGTGCAGCTGCTTTTAAAGATGGCTTCGAGCCCCGATTGGGCTGGGGGAGGTGCAGGAGGAGCAAAGGTGCTCTACCCTCTGTGCCGCTGATCCGATGGTGTCTGGAGGTGCAGAGGGACTCCCGGCAGCGTGCAGCTGCTTTTAAAGATGGCTTCGAGCCCCGACTGGGCTGGGGGAGGTGCAGGAGGAGCAAAGGTGCTCTACCCTCTGTGCCGCTGATCTGATGGTGTCTGGAGGTGCAGAGGGACTCCCGGCAGCGTGCAGCTGCTTTTAAAGATGGCTTCGAGCCCCGATTCGGCTGGGGGAGGTGCAGGAGGAGCAAAGGTGCTCTACCCTCTGTGCCGCTGATCCGATGGTGTCTGGAGGTGCAGAGGGACTCCCGGCAGCGTGCAGCTGCTTTTAAAGATGGCTTCGAGCCCCGATTGGGCTGGGGGAGGTGCAGGAGGAGCAAACGTGCTCTAACCTCTGTGCCGCTGATCCGATGGTGTCCGGAGGTGCAGAGGGACTCCCGGCAGCGTGCAGCTGCTTTTAAAGATGGCTTCGAGCCCCGATTGGGCTGGGGGAGGTGCAGGAGGAGCAAACGAGCTCTACCCTCTGTGCCGCTGATCCGATGGTGTCCGGAGGTGCAGAGGGACTCCCGGCAGCGTGCAGCTGCTTTTAAAGATGGCTTCGAGCCCCGATTGGGCTGGGGGAGGTGCAGGAGGAGCAAAGGTGCTCTACCCTCTGTGCCGCTGATCCGATGGTGTCCGGAGGTGCAGAGGGACTCCCGGCAGCGTGCAGCTGCTTTTAAAGATGGCTTCGAGCCCCGATTGGGCTGGGGGAGGTGCAGGAGGAGCAAAGGTGCTCTACCCTCTGTGCCGCTGATCCGATGGTGTCTGGAGGTGCAGAGGGACTCCCGGCAGCATGCAGCTGCTTTTAAAGATGGCTTCGAGCCCCAATTGGGCTGGGGGAGGTGCAGGAGGAGCAAAGGTGCTCTACCCTCTGTGCCGCTGATCCGATGGTGTCCGGAGGTGCAGAGGGACTCCCGGCAGCGTGCAGCTGCTTTTAAAGATGGCTTCGAGCCCCGATTGGGCTGGGGGAGGTGCAGGAGGAGCAAACGTGCTCTACCCTCTGTGCCGCTGATCCGATGGTGTCCGGAGGTGCAGAGGGACTCCCGGCAGCGTGCAGCTGCTTTTAAAGATGGCTTCGAGCTCCGATTGGGCTGGGGGAGATGCAGGAGGAGCAAACGTGCTCTACCCTCTGTGCCGCTGATCCGATGGTGTCCGGAGGTGCAGAGGAAAAGGAGACCGCTATGGTTTTTGAAGGAAGTAGCTGAAAAAGAGGGAGGCCTTCATGAAACACAAGAGATCACAGAGAGAGGAAGACAGGCATCTGTATTTGGAAAATAAAGGCAAAAGGAAAAGGAGACCGCTATGGTTTTTGAAGGAAGTAGCTGAAAAAGAGGGAGGCCTTCATGAAATACAAGAGATCACAGAGAGAGGAAGACAGGCATCTGTATTTGGAAAAACTTAGAGAAGCTAGCAAAGTAGTTAAGAAGGCAAAGATTCAAAAGGAGAAGGAAATAGCCAATGCAATAAAATGGGGGGATAAGACATTTTTCAGATATATTAGTGAGAAGAGGAAGGGCAAAAGTGGTATTGTCAGACTCAAGGGTGCAGGGGGGGAATATGTAGAAGCTGATAAGGATAAAGCGGAATTGCTTAACAAATATTTTTGTTCTGTGTTCACAGATGAAGATCCAGGAGCAGGACCTCAGAAAACACCCACAAATAGGAACAGAAGCGAGGGACATCTTGAACAATTTTCAGAAGACTGTGTTCGTGAGAAACTAACTCAACTTAAAGTAGACAAAGCGATGGGACCGGATGGGATACACCCTAGAATACTGAGGGAACTTGGGGACGTTCTAGCAACTCCACTGACTGACCTTTTCAATGCCTCGTTGGAGTCGGGAGTGGTGCCAAAGGACTGGAGAGAGGCTCATGTGGTGCCTTTACACAAAAGCGGAAGTAAGGATGTGGTTGAAAACTACAGGCCGGTTAGTTTAAATTCGGTCGTGAGTAAATTATTGGAAACGCTGCTGAAAGAGAAAATAGTGAGGTTTCTGGAGTCCAGCGGATTACAGGATCCGAGGCAGCATGGATTCACCAGAGGCAAGTCTTGTCAGACAAATCTGATTGATTTCTTTGACTGGGTGACCAGGGAGTTGGATCGAGGGAGAGCTCTAGATGTGGTGTATTTAGATTTCAGTAAAGCCTTTGACACTGTTCCTCACAGGCGACTTATAAACAAACTGAGCACCCTAGGGATGGACCCTAAAGTTACTGCTTGGGTTAGAAATTGGTTGGGTGGGAGGCGACAAAGAGTACAAGTAAATGGAGCTCACTCTGAGGAGAAGAATGTTACCAGTGGTGTGCCCCAGGGATCTGTCCTTGGTCCGATTCTTTTTAACATCTTTGTTAGTGATATAGCGGAAGGGCTGTCGGGTAAGGTTTGCCTCTTTGCAAATGATACCAAAATCTGCAATAGAGTAGACACCCAGGAAGGTGTAGATAACATGAGGAGGGATCTAGCTAAGCTTGAAGAATGGTCTAGAATTTGGCAGCTAGGATTTAATGTTAAAAAATGTAAGGTCATGCATTTGGACTGCAGCAATCCAAGGGAGCAATACAGTATAGGAGGTGAAGTACTTTTGTCCACTAAAGAAGAGCGGGACCTAGGCGTGGTTGTGTCTGATGATCTTAAAGTAGCTAAACAGGTAGAAAAGGTGACGGCAAAAGCTAGAAGGATGCTTGGGTGCATACGGAGAGGAATGGCTAGCAGAAAAAAGGAGGTGATAATGCCTCTGTATAAGTCTTTGGTGCGACCTCATTTGGAGTATAGTGTGCAATTCTGGAGACCGCACCTTCAAAAGATGTGAACAGGATGGAGTCGGTGCAGAGGGTGGCTACTAAAATGATTAGTGGGCTTCATTATAAAGCACATGAGGACAGACTTAAGGATCTTAATATGTACACCTTAGAGGAAAGGCAGAATAGAGGTGATATGATTGAGATGTTTAAATACCTCCGTGGCATAAATGTTCAGGGAGAGAGCCTCTTTCAATTGAAAGAAAGTTCTGCTACGAGGGGACATGGGATGAGGGTGAAGGGAGATAGATTCAGGAGTGATATGCGGAAATATTTCTTTACGGAAAGAGTAGTGGATCCATGGAATAGTCTCCCAGTGTAGGTGGTAGAGATGAGGATAGTAACTGAATTCAAAAAAGCATGGGACCAACACAGAGGATCTCTAAAGGTAAAAAGTGGACTGTTGTAGTTGTTGATATGGAAGGACAGACTAGATAGGCTATGTGGTCTTTTTCTGTCATCATGTTTCTATGTTTCTATGTTTCTAAAGGCAGGAGGGAGGGTGCTGAGGAAGGGAGGAAAAGAGGGTTGGGAATACAGATACTGGGGAAATAGTGTTGAGGGTAAGGAGAGGGACTCAGTTAAGTGGAGTTTCAGGGATTTGGTAGGAAAACAGAAGAGAGCAGACTCAAATTGGATGGAGATTAGGATGAAAGTTGGGTCTTAGGGCTTGAATGGCATTTGGTTAGTGTGGTAAACTAGAGACATCTGGTTGAGGGAAAGGCTACTGACTGTTTGATTGGGAACTAGGCAATTGGGTAATGAGCAGAAGTGTTGAATGGACTGTGGGCAGATCAACCACTAGGTAAACTAGGCAGCCACCTAGGACAACAGCTTCTAGGGGACAGCAAAGAGCAGCTACTGTCAAAGCAAAGCAATGGATCTTCAATTTGCAAATAATCCATTTACCAATGTAAGTGTTTTTTGGAAATTCTCCCTCATTATGTATATGTAAAGATCCCTCCAGGACCCTTATCAGTCCCACATTCTTTCCATGCGGGACCTTTCCATTTCTAGCCTTAGCGGTAGGTGCATACCATTATCTGTCACACATCCCTCTTGGGATGGCCACTTTCAGTTCTGCCCACCCTCTATATAACATCATTATACAGAATATAAGGTGTGGTTTCTGTTTTCTGTGATATCTGTATGGTTGTGAGTTTGTCTGTCGTCTGTAGAAGCTAATCTCAGGGCCTGTCTTATTAGTTGCCTGTGTGGAATCGTCCCTTAATACTAAGTTGTGTCTGCATGTGAAGAGAGTCCGTCAGAGGTTTTACCCACCCCTGTATCAGAGTGTGGAGAGAGATGGAAGGAGATGGCTTGCACAAAGCCTTACATATAAGGAGTCGGCTTGCTACCTGCGCCTAGTACAGTACAGGAAATTGTTGTACTGGAGAAGATTTGCCTACTTAAAGAGATGCAGTAGTTTTGTCTGTGAATATAGTACAGGAGGAATTAAAGGATCACTGTCTTCCCCCACCAACCTGTCCCAGATTCCAAGGAATCTTATCGCTAGGGGTCACCACCATGCGACCAGTGCCATTTTGACACCCAATTGAGATGGGGCCAGAGTGGAAGGGGACTGCTGCTGCCTCACTACCACTGGACCACCAGGGACGCCTTTGTAAGGGTGGGGGAGCAGGGGGTGGGGGGCTGCCCTACTATACATTCTTATCTAGGGCAGGTTGGGGGGGGAAGACAGCCATCCACATAATGTGGATGCTGTCCAGGGAAGGTGGGCCTGAAGTTGTTTTTGAGGGGGACCTTTAGAGTTATTGCTAATCTTATAATCCACAGCACCGGGCTCATTATACACATGGAGGGGCCTGAGGGGTAACAGGGGGGCCTGATGTCGCAGCTGCAATTGGTAAAAGCTTAGCTGCACTTATCTTTATCTTTATTTCTTTTTTTATATACCGCCCAAACCATGGGTACCAGAGCGGTTTACAATAGGCAAAAAACCAGGGTCAGAACTAAATCGCTGCAGGAGGAAGAGGGATAGAGGAAACGGAACTCCATTAATGTGATAGGAAAGGGACAGAGGTAGAGAGAGAGAGAGAAAGAGAGTGTACGAGTGGGTCGAGGTCAGACAGACAGACAAACTGAGGTAGACGAGACAGGCCTAAGGAGGGGCTGTGGGGATGGAAGAGGGGGATGGGAGATCGTAGGCCAAACAGAAAAGGTAGGTCTTTAATCCGGTTTTGAATTTGCTAAAGGATAGTTCAAGATGGAGGGCAGGGGGAAGCGAGTTCCAGGAAGGAAAAGGCAGAGGAGCAGGTGGATTCAAGGTGGGCAGAGGCTGGAGAGGGAAGAAACATATGGTTGGCATGGATAGAACGAAGGGAATGTTGGGGGACATGAAGACGAATCAGGTCTGAGAGATAGTGAGGGACACCAGTGTGTATTGCCTTATGGACGAACATGAGGACTTTAAACTGAACCCGGTAAGAGATAGGAAGCCAGTGAAGACCAATAAGAAGGGGAGTGATGTGGTCATAGCGGGAAGCATGAGTGAGAAGCCAAGCTGCGGTGTTTTGAATAAGCTGCAGCCTTCGGACTTGATATTGGGGGAGGCCAGCGAAGCAGATGTTGCAGTAGTCTAAGCGAGAAAGAGTAAGGGAAAGGAGTAGTGTGGTCAATGAGGAGATGGAGAGAAAGGGACGAAGGGCACGCAGTTGTCTAAGGGAGAAGAAAGAATGTTGGACTACAGAAGAAATATGTTCATGGAAGGACAGAGCTGAATCCAGGACAACCCCAAGGTAATGCAAAGAGGGGAAAATGGGGATGGGGGAGGAAGAGAGCAGGGGGGAAATAGATGGTATAGGTCCACCGAGGGTGAACCAGATGGCCTGAGTCTTAGAGGGGTTGAGATGAAGAAAGTTGGTGGACATCCAGGAGACAATGGAGGAGAGACAGGAGTTGAGAGGAGAGAGATTAGGTGAGAGCGGGCTGGTGTGATAGAGGAGGAGAATATCATCCGCGTAGTAATAAGCAGAAACACCAAACTGCTGCACCAAAAGAGTGAGGGGGGCAAGGAAGACGTTAAACAAAAGAGGGGCCAAAACAGAACCCTGAGGAACTCCACAAGTAAGTGGGTGAGTGGGAGAGGAAGAGGAACCAGAGATGACAGAGAAAGATCTATTAGTCAGAAAGAACGGAACCAATGGAGAACAGAGCCAGAGATCCCAGTGTTGTGGAGACGAGAAACCAAAGTGCGATGGTCGACAAGATCGAAAGCAGAGGAGAGTTCGAGGGAAA
Organism: Ichthyophis bannanicus; assembly: GCA_033557465.1. Lineage (NCBI taxonomy): Eukaryota > Metazoa > Chordata > Amphibia > Gymnophiona > Ichthyophiidae > Ichthyophis > Ichthyophis bannanicus. The sequence goes on along the minus strand of JAWIIG010000024.1, from coordinate 10,030,448 downwards.
CAGCAATAGAAACAGAACCACGATCGTGTGCAGAGTGAAGTTCATTCATAACAGAAAGAAGAATCGATTCTGTGCTGTGCCCAGGGCGGAAGCCAGACTGACAGGGGTGAAGGGAAAGGGTAGCATCAAAGGTGAGAGGAAAGATGAACAAAGACCAATTTTTCCAAAAGTTTGGAGAGAAAAGGAAGGTTGGAGATCGGATGCCAGTTAGTAGGGACGGAGGGATCCAAGGTGGGTTTTTTGAGAATAGGCCTGATCAAAGCATGCTTCCAGAGAGAAGGGAAAGAGCCAGTGAGGAGACTAGAGTTAAACATGGAAAGGATGAGGGGAACAAGGGCCAAAGAAGATTCGGGGAGCCAGGTGGAAGGGATGGGATCGGAGGGGCAAGTTGTCTTATGGGTGGAAGCAAGAGTCTTGGTCAGCTCTAGGATGGTGATGGGACAGAAAGAGGACCAACAATGAGAAAAACTTTGGCAGGCATGATCAGGGGAGGGGGAGGCTGGTGGGGAGATGGAAGAGGAAGGGGAGAGAGGAGGGGGCAAGAGGAGGAGGAGGAATGCAGGGTAAGGACCTTATCAGTGAAATGTGAAGCAAGAGGGGCGGGGTCTGGAGTAGGCTGGGGAATAGCTGCGGAAGTAGAGGACTGGGGGTTAGAAAGGGAACATACAATAGAGTAGAGCTGGCGAGAAGAGCTAGAGGCAGAGGAAATGCGATTGGAAAAGTAGGCACGTTTACTGGAATGCAAGAGAGCGGTAATGGCGATGGCATGCGTGATAATGGGCGAGAGCAGTAGGAGGAGGGTGCTTACGCCAGAAGCGTTCAGCCCGACGGCGGTGAGAGCGGTGAAGACAGAGACCAGGGTCATACCAAGGGTGAGAACGGGGAAGGTGTTTGCTGGAGAGGGGCTGAAGAGGAGCAAGATTATTCAGGGTGGTTAAAAGAGTGGAATTCCAGAGCTGGGCTTGGGAGTCGGGGGAGAGAAGATGAAAGTCAGTAGGGAAAAGACTGTCAGAGGGAGGGAAACGTGAGAGAGTTGAGGCTATGACACGGCGGACCTGGGGTGGAGGAGATCCAGAGGCGAGGGAATGGGAAGGAGAAGGGGAGGGGGGTTGGAAGGAAAAGAAGAGACAGTGATGGTCGGACCAGGGGACTGGAAGAGAGCGAAAAGCACGAGGGGCAAAAGGGGAGGTCGGGGGAGATAAAACCAAGTCAAGGGTATGACCGGCCAAATGAGTGGGAAGAAAGACATGTTGCTGAAGGGTCAGCAATATGCGTGAGAAAAGAGATGTCTCGGGATCTAGTAGGGCAGTCGGGATGGACGTTGAAGTCACCTAAAACCAAAATGTGAGGGAAATGGAGGGAGGCCTCAGTGAGAGTAAGAAGAAGCGAGTCCCAAAGGTGGGGCTGAAGGGAAGGAGGAGCATAGATCAAAAGGAAATTGAGCACAGGAGAAGTGTTGAGGCGAAGGAGAAGAGACTCCTGGTAGTGGAGGAAAGGAGGGGAAAGTTCTTGGACGGGGAGGCAAGAGCGGCAAAGGACGGCAACCCCTCCGCCAGCTCTGCCACGACGGGAGGTAGAAAAGGCCGAGTAGCCCGGAGGAAGGCAACGATTAAGAAGAGGCTCTTCCCCATCCCTGATCCATGTTTCTGTAAGAAACAGAATATCAAGTGAATGAAGGAGTAAATCATGGATAGGAATAGTTTTGGAGCGTAGGGAGCGGCAGTTGTGAAGCACACAAGAAAGAGCTGCAATCGGGGATGGAGGAGGAATGGTGAGAGGATGACTGGACAATGGCAAGCAAGGAATGAGGTTGAGAGCATTTCTAGGCGATGTTAGAACGTTAGTATTGTGTAATGAAAATTTAAATCTCGGTAGGGGGCGATAGCCCCAATGAACGGGGATGGAGCACATGCACATGCACAAGTAGCACAAAGTAGTGAACAGGACCAGAGTATACAACCAAAGGGACTTACCTTGTGAAGGGATTCCGCGTGAGGAGTATAACAGGGGTATGCAGGGGTGGGGGGGTCAATGAGCCCTGGCACTCGCCCCACTTAGTATGACTGCAGATAATGCTACATCTTGAGGTGGTGATATCGGCAATTGCTCACACACTGGCTGCCACCTGTCACCATGCCTTATCCCCACCCCGATCCCACCCTCCTCACATTTACTATGGGGAATGCAGATAGCGTGGAAAATCGCTGCACATAGCTGTCAACGCAGCCCAATAGCATGCGCTTTCTGCCACAGTTTAGTAAACATGCACCATATATTTCTAAAGGACACGACCTGTGTCACCAAAGACTGTGTAAATGCTGCATATAACATTCACTGAATATTTCTGTTTGAATTGGACATTTTGATTACAGTAAAGGAACTGGAGCCTTTTTAATTCATGCATCAAAGGCCTTGAAGGCATTTCCCTTCCCCTGCAGAGAAACTGCTTCCCGATGATATGATTGTGTGTTAGCCAAGGGAGAGATCTTGGGATAAAAAAAACTGCTCTGTAACCTGCCACCCTAGGGCAGGGGAGGGGGGGGGGTTACTGCGTTCACCATGTTGTTCCATGAAACTGCTTTTACTACCCAAAAAAGAGGTGTATAAAAAGTGTTAAATAAACATAAAAATAAAATAAATATTGTCAAAACTAAGTTTAATATTTAAAAGTATAATACCCAAATATGAGTTTGTATAGGATGGGAAGGATAGTGTTGAGATGCTTACGGGTTTTTTTTAAATAATTTTATATTTATTATTTTCAACAATACAAAGGAAAAGTACATTAATATCATCTTAGTCCACATTAAGGAGAACATTATATTAACACTAAAAGCACCAAAGTACGTCAATTGACGCAAATGCATCTTCGAAGTTGTATACCAGCGCCACTGCTAGAACCATGTCAGTTATGTTCCATGACTTTGTTAGCGAGGTCAAGATCTTCAAATATGTGCATTGAAAATTAATAATTATTAATAAGTAATACTTAATAAAATTTCACGGAGGAAGCGATATGCTAAAAGTTCTGGAGTGTCGGCCTGTTCTAGGGCGTGTTAGAAAGTCACGACATTGTGCTGTACATACCTGTGTAAGAGAGTAAATTTCGGTTTTACATCAATCACTGTTTACAGTTTTACTGTGAAATTACAAAAAAATAAATACATGACGTCGTCATGTAATGACGTCACATACTGCACATATTTAACAAATAAGTGTGACAAGGAAACCTGTTTTGAGCCTATGAGTATAGAAAAGACCAATGACTAACTTAGAGAAAGGAGAAATCTCTGCAGGGCATGGCTTTCAGGCCCCTCATAGAGAAAGAAACCTGAGGGAGAGAAAGTTCAGGCAGCCACACCTTAACTCCTATGACGTAACTGCAGGCTTGAGAGGTGATTACAATCACCTGGGAGAAGTGGAGGAAGGGCTGGAGCCCTGGAAAGGGAAATAGAAACACCTGCTAAAGCAGAGGAAAGGAGACACTCAGAGGAAAGGAGAAGCTCAGAGGAAAGGAGAAGCTCAGAGGAAAGAGGAAGTTCAAAGGAAAGAAGAGGCTCTGGGGAGACAGAGGTCTCAGGAGGTTCGGAAGACTCAGAGGATTCAGGGGAATCAGGAGTGGAACCAGGAGCACCTGCAGATCTCCAGGAGAGAACCCAGAGAGGAATACAGAGAGCTGTTCCAGAGAGGCTGGAAGGAGACAAGGAACCATAGCGAGCACAACCAGGGAGAACTACCCAGTGCTTCAGGTACTGACTGTCTTTATCGGGGAGAGTTAAGCTCAGGAGAGACATTAGAACCCCCAGGGAGGCTGTATTCTGAGCACTGTGTCCAGAGCTCAGAACAGGACACTGCCCTAACAACACCAGAGGATATGCAGATTGAGTTGGCAGGGGAGGAATTGCAAGATCTAGATATTCCCATGGACTGTACCCTGTGTCAAGCTACAAGCACGGAATCATTATGCTAAAGGCTAACATTGAATGAGAAAGTCTCCTAGAAGCAGGTAACTGGAATTGAGCCAGGAATGGGGTTTGAAGAAAACTCCACGTGTTTGCATTTCTCAGGAAAGTGCTGAGTCACGCTGAAGAGAAAGCTTGTGAATGTTTGTTACTTGCTTTCTTATTTTGAGTTTAAAACCTATCCTGAAAGGAAGGAGGGAAAGAAGAGGTTGTTCCAGAGGAACTGAGTTATTCTTTTTGCTATTAAATGCTTCACAAACACAAGGTTAAAAAGAAGTACTTTTACCTTGCTGAGCAGAGGTGTTTCTCTAAGGCTGAGCAACGTTGTTAACCAGCTGCATGTGTTTAAAAGACTGTGAAGCAGTTATACTGATCTAAATGCTCTGTTGCAAACAATCCTGAATGGACAAAATTCCTGTGTACAGTTTACTTGAACCTTTACTTTAAAATAAATTCTGTCATTTGCCTTAACATCGGACCATGACTACACTTCTTCTTAAGAGCCAAACTACATGTCCCAGAATCCACCTGAGGAACAGCTAGTTTATTTGAGCTCACCAAGAGAAGTTCTCCGTTACCTCGCCCCTCTAAGCCAGAGGCCAGGGGCAAGGGCGTGACATAAGTAACTTCAAATAAATTCACATCTGTATTTCATGCTAAACGCAGTCATCGTGATAATGCGTCAATTGACGCACTTTGGGATTTCTAGGTAAAATGTCTTTTGGTGCTTCTAGTGTTAAACATAGAAGAGAGGTCCCTGTAGAACAATAAACCCGAATATACTAGGGAAAAGTGAAGAAAAAGAAAAACAAAACAATCATTCATTCCCACTTAGTAAACTCATGTTGATCTACTTCAAAGAATACATATCTCCTGTCGCAACAAGATAACAAACATTTATAAGGAAACTTAAGCGTAAAGGATGCACCAAGAGGTCTATGTTCCAAGGGTGCCTTTCTACGCTTTAGTGTACTTCGCGAAACATCAGAAAATGCTTGGAGAGGCTGACCACAATTTCTCATGCTTTTTAGCAAAATATGAATACAAAATACAACTTTATCAATTTCAGCAGCAAAAGAAACTAACAAACTAACCCTTGAAGGAATCTCACCTATTGAAGACTCTAAAAAACATATATCATTGAACACAAAAGCTGCATTAGACGCTGGGCCGTGGATAGTCCTCTGGTTGAACATTGGTTGACTAAGAATCACTCTATACTTAATTTTAAGTTCCTGGTCATTAAGGTGGTTAGGGAGCACTGGAGAGGTGGGGACATGGATCGTCTTTTATTGAGACTTGAACAAAGATATATTTTTGAATTTAAGACCTTGAAACCCCATGATTTGAACCAGGACAGTGATCTTTCAATAACTTTGTAACTGTTTTTATGGTTTGGTTTTACATTTGTGGGATGTATTTATGCATTTTATTTATTAATTAATTACCTTTTTTTGTTCCTTTCTCTCTTTCTCTCCCCCCGCTCTCCCTTCTCTTCCCCCTCCCTTTCCTCCCTCCCTCCCCTCTTTTCCTCCTCCACCTCCTCCCCCCTCCTTCCCTTCCCTTCCCCTCCCTTTCTCTCTCTCCCCTCCTTCTTCCTTCCCCCCCAATTGAGGCAATTTAGTTTGGTTTATTTTAGTTCTGTTCGTCATGTCCTAGACAAATTGAAGGTTTTGGGATAAGTCAGTTTAATTTTTATGATTATTTAAGCATTCATTTATTTATTTATTTTTGGGTCTTAAAAATAGATTTTCCTGTGTCTTATCTTGGTTTTATGAGGCTTTGTCATTTGTATGGTTCAGATGACAGCATTTTTTACTGTTTGTTCTTATGCTTATGAACACAGCATACAATGATTTCACAGACTCTCACTTTACATATTTTCTTGCAATGTTGGTTATTTTTCCATCCGTTTATACTTTTTCTATATGTTTGGTTACTTGTATACCACTTTCTGGTATACTTATACCTAGTCCCCATGGGTTTATAAAGAACACATTGAGCACTTTATAATTAATCATTCCCATTGGTTCCTTTGCTGGTTCAGAAGGTTACATGCTGTAGTGCAAGTCCTCCTGTTCATGAGTACCCTATCCGACACCAGAGATTTACACGTAACAATTTCGATTTGCTCTGTTGTCGTTATTTTTTGCATTATTTTGATACTCTTCACTTTCACATTTCTAGCAATTTTCTTGTATATTGCCATTCTTTCCACACCTCGTTTTGTTTTTTATGGGATCATAAATACACCCTTAGAGTCCCACAATGATCCTTTGATTTTATCATACTGTTTTGGTTGAACATCCTTGATTCCCCTGGGTCTGCTTCTACATGACATTCATGCATCTCACTCTAAGAACTTGTTATGACACCATGGTCTTTCACCTTCGTGGGGATTGTGTATATATTTTTATGAGACAAGGTGTCTAAGGTTGACTTCATATATTAGTTAAGATTGGTGGGTCTTAGGACCGCGAAGATCTTCGAACTAGTTTTGGCACGATTCTCGTGGCTTTTTATATATAAGACCACAGAGCGCTATCATTCAAGTTTGCTAAAAAAGGTAGAAGCGGTGCTTTGCTTCTTCATTTCAGGTTGGTATATAGGTTATTACTTAAATTTTTTTCTACTTTAATAGAATATTTATCAAATACAGATACGCCGTAGTTTCTTTTGATCACCAGCACCGACATCTTGCCCCTTTAAACGCAGATTTCCATTTACTCCCATAGTTTATTATTACACATTGATTCAGCAGAATTCCACTTGACCACTGGGTCTTCCAAAATGTTTTCCTGATGATGGGATTCACTTTAACTCCCAAAAGGCTCCTTACCCTCTATTGACGTTTTGCACCATTAATATGGTATACATAGTGGTGCTCTTAAATCGTAAAGGAATGTTCTTAGAGTGAGATGCAAGTTCTTAGAGTGAGATGCATGAATGTCATGTAGAAGCAGACCCAGGGGAATCAAGGATGTTCAACCAAAACAGTACGATAAAATCAAAGGATCATTGTGGGACTCTAAGGGTGTATTTATGATCCCATAAAAAACAAAACGAGGTGTGGAAAGAATGGCAACATCTTCTACCTGTAGCCTAATCAATACTATTCCTACCTGATATTATATACAGCTCACAGAAACACCCAACACCTCCTCAACAAAACCAAAATGTATCCTCACCTCATCACTCTTCTTTGTGTTTACCTTCTCACAGACTGGATCGAGACCTCCTCTGCCTACTCTTCTTCCACCATTCATATCCCTATCCTCAAAAACCACGGAAAAAATGGTCCAGTAACTCTTACCATTATCCAGCTAAGGAAGCTCGCATACGGCACTCCCACTTGATTCACATCGCATTACTCCAAAACAGTAACCCCAAGCAACAAGACTCCCCACCTTCCCAAAGCCTAAAATGTGCCCTTATAAATGCTCGCTCGATTAGAAAAAAATGGCCTGTAATCCAAGATATAGTTACCCATCACAATCTTGACGCACTCTTGATCACTGAAACCTGGCTATCAAAAGAAGATAATGTCCTCATTAACCAACTCATTCCACCAAATTTCTCCATACACACAACTCACAGAGAAAACAAGAAGGGAGGAGGAGCACTCATTCTCACCAAGTCTGAACTCCTTTTCAATACAGTTAACTCCTACAGCTCAGACAATCTGGAAATTATCACCATAGTGAACAAGCAATGCTCCATCAACTTGATTTATAGAACCCCGTCAAGCTCCCAGGACGACCTTCCCACCATATTGGACATTGCTGCCAATACCAGCAACTTCAACACTCCAAACTGGATAATGGGAGATCTCAATCTCCCATCACTACAGCAACATCAGTCCTCTTCATTCCTCCATGCCATCGAAAGTCTTGGATATCAGCAACTAATCATGGAGCCCACACACATCAAAGGAAACATTCTTGACATGGTCTTCGCCCCACAATCTGCTTCTACACAAAACAGCAACGTGATAAAATCTATCACTAATGTACCATGGTCAGACCACAAACTCATAATCCTACAAATTCCCTTGGACAACACTCATTCCCTAAACAACAGAAACCTTGACAACACACCAAGAGCCCCATCAAGAGGCTTTTGGCCCTTCAATAAGGATTTTATAATGACAAATACCCAACCACTCCTCAACAATACAACACTCAACCTGGAAGAAGCAATTGAAGCCTGGAATAACAGCCTCAATGCCATTGCTATTCAACCACACAAAAACAACACTTCAAGGAAAAGAACCTCCGCTCCATGGTTCTCTCCCGATCTGCGAGATTCTCTTACGCACCTTAGAAGACTCGAAAAACGCTGGCGCCGATCACTTGCCACTGATGATCATACAGCTTACAATCTCTATTTAGCAACTCACCATGAAGCAATCACAACCAAGAGGAAGCAGTATCACACTGAGATGCTCAAAAGATCATTAAACAAACCCCGTGATCTTTTCAGCCTAGTAAAATCACTATCAAATGAACCATCATCAGAACAAAAATATGATATTCACCCACAAGAATTTGCTGATTATTTGCAATCTAAACTTCTACAGACGGATGAGCTACAGAAAGTAGATATCCAAGAATCAACCTGCCAAAACACCTTAACATCACTTTCCGCACCTTCAGCTAAACAAATTGAAGACACAATCTCCTCACTCAATACCTCCACCGCTCAAACCGATCCTTGCCCAGCCTTCTGGATCAAGGACCTTAGAAGTGCTTTTAGTCCGTTCATTGCAAGAATCATGAACCTCTCATTTACAACTGGATCCTTCCCATCTGCTCTAAAGCTCACATCCATCAGACCACTTTTAAAAAACCCCAAACTAGACCCAAAAAGAGCTGACTCATACAGGCCTATTGCTAGCATTCCCCTCCTAGCAAAAATCTTTGAAAAAGAGGTGCAACGTCAAATTCAAGACCACATAGATTCCACAGCCCCTCTCGACTACTTTCAACATGGATTCAGGGAACATCATGGAGTTGAAACACTCCTCACCACTCTCTTCAACAACTTACTCACCAGCATAGACAACATCCGCCAAGGTGTTGTGCTAATCTTCTTAGATATAGCAGCAGCGTTTGACTCGGTAAATCACGAGATACTCATTACACGTTTGAAGGAAAAAGGCATCGGTAGTTCAGCTCTGGAATGGTGTAAATCTTACCTGGACACCAGAATGCACTATGTAAAATCTGCAACGGGAGAATCAAATCTCTTCCATCAAAAACAAGGTGTGCCACAAGGGTCATCTCTCTCATCTCTCATGTTTAACATCTATATGCAGCCTATCTGCAATATCATCAGATCATTCAACGTGAAATGTATGATATATGCAGATGATATCCTACTTTATATGCCATTTTCTACAATACAATTAGACCTACTGCCCATAATAAATTGCTTTAATGCAGTATCAGAATGGCTTCTCTCACAGAACCTCCGCATCCAACACAAGAAAACTGAGGTTCTCTTTGTTACGAGAGACCCTAACTTCATTCCACCATCACATATAAGTGTGAAAGGAGCTGATCTAGCCACAAAAGAAACAATAAGATACCTTGGAGTCACGCTGGACCACCATCTCAATTTGAAAACACATGTAAACAATATTACAAAAGCTGTGTACTTCAAAATACGCACACTCAGGCATCTACGCTCATTACTGGACCCAGACGATTTTAGAACCATCTTCCAAGCACTCATCTTGCCGCATTGCGATTTCGCCAACTCAATTCTACAAGGTCTCCCACAATCCACCCTAAGTTCTCTTCAACTTGCCATGAATACTGCTGCAAGGATTCTACAAGGAGCGTCCAGGAGCGATCATATGACGCCAATCCTCAAACAGCTTCACTGGCTCCCGATACAAGGCAGGCTCGAATTCAAAACCCTAATCCTCACATACAAGGCCATCCATGGTTTATCTGCAAACTCACTAATTGATCTCACACAAACATTACCACCAACGAGATCCAGAAGACAAATAGCGATAAACACCCTAATAATGCCGAAGGCCATAACAACTTGTAGCCGATCAACAGCGAACAGAGCCTTCATGTTCTGTGCCCCAAAACACTGGAACTCCCTACCACCCGAAATTCGTGCCATAACTAACATAGGCCAATTCAGAAAGGCCCTCAAGCATAACCTATTCATCAAATACTACCCTACATAAAGCTTCCCTTCTCAAGCATAACCTATTCATCAAATACTACCCTACATAAAATGCAAAATATTCACTACAAACTTAACCACATTGCCTCCTTTCCCAAGCACCACTGTCAATCTCACGTAAATACCTCTCTCATGTGATCAAATTAACAGACCAACATTCTATGTATATAGTTTTACCCCCATATTATCCAAGTTTATCGTATCCAAGTTTATCTTCCTGTTTTATGTAAAACCGAGCAGCCTGTTGTTCTGGTCTTTGGTTCTCTGTAAACCGCGCTGATTGTAAATAGCGCGGTATATAAACAATTGTAATAAATAAATTGTAATAAATTGATCTATCCAGGTTTTGATATAGTTTCACACAATCATTCAGAGGTGGTATGCACTTAATTATAGTTTGCTAGTAGATCTTTTATTCATTGATATACACTACCCTAATGCTGCAGACTCTGCCCACTCACGGCATTATGATAATAGGTATTTCCTCTGACTCTTTTTATCATCTAGTGCTTTGGAGAATCCCCGTGCTGTATAATCTCTTTCACTGTTCTTTACAGATTGTTATATTACACCAGCTGATTTTTCTGACAGTACTGCAACCTACAAGTAGCTTAATCAAATTCGTATTGCTTCCATTTAGCAGGTTTTCTTACTTTATAATGACACCAAAGTAATTGAATGTTCTTTAACCTGTTTGTCAAACATATTTATGCTTATACCAGAAAAAGGCATAATATTTTGTCCATTAGATGGCTCACATCTTCTCTATTGTGTCGGCCTTACGTTCTTGGTTTAGTAAACATTTTATACATTAGAATACATTTTTTATATATTATTTTGATGTTACTGTCATAGAGGTATTCTAAACGTATTTTTATGCACATATGTTTTTTATGGCTATTTATTAATTTTTACTTTTTATCTGTATTGACCATTTATTTATTTATATTTCAGTGATCTATTTAGTTATTTATTGACCAATATAACATTCTGTTGGTGTTGTTAAGTGCCATCGAGTCGGTGTTGACTCATGGCGACCCTCTGGATAGTTGTCCTAAATTGTGTTCGGTCTTCTGTCAGGCGGCTCATTGTTGACAGACTGGTACCCGTAGCTGCTGTTATATATATTTAATTTACATCATTCAGTAACACTGTGTTTTTATTGTCCTTTTGAGGCACTAGTTCCCCCTGAAGAAGGCCTGTGCAGCCGAAACATGTAGGGATGTTTTGGTTGGTTATTAATAAAGGAATTGGTTACTGTCTATGCACCTGCTTCCAGGTCTGCCTCAGTACCAGATTCACCATCTACAGTTATTACAGAATACGGCTGCCCAACGCACCGATCATGTGTCCCCCTTCTTTATCTGCCTGCACTGACTTCCCCTCCAGATCCGGTTTCAATAGAAGATTCTTATAACTGTACATCGGGTAGATGATACCGGTATACTTCAATATCTAGCTGATCTATTACACATGCATACCCCTCCCCATGCCCTCCGTTCAATTCATAATGATTGTCTGTCTCTTCCATCCCCTGTCCGTGCACGTCTAGAACTCACATGTCACTCTGCTTTCTTTTTTCTTGGCCCAGCACTTTGGAACTCGCTCCCAGCTTTACTTCGTGCTGAGCGGTCCTTCTCAAGGTTCAAGGTGATGTTGAAGACTCATTTCTTCAGCATCGCCTTCAATCTCTTTCCAACCCAGGACCAGATCACATGTTCCTCCTGACTTGTCCAACTGTTTCTATATGAATGCTTTTCTACCCTATGTGCTCTGTCTTCTTTACTTTAAATCAAATGCTTGAATAAAGATAAAGGGTTTCTGCCACTCTAGGCAGAAACCCCAGCCTCGCCGCCCACTCCCCCCAACTGCCACTAAATGTGTCTCAGGAGGGGGAGGCAGGCAGGTAGTGGTAGCAGCAGTATTTCCAAAAACGGATGCTTTTTGCCACCACTATCTTGTTCATGGCAGGCCATGCCTTTCAGCACACATGGCCTGCCACTTCTGATCCCCTTACAATGCAAGTTGTTGTCAGAGGGGGGGTGGTCGGAAGTGGCAGGCCATGTGTGCTGAAGGACATGACCTGCAGTGGCAAAATGTAGCCGTTTTGGAAATACTGTTGCAGCTGTTGCCCACCCGCCGACCCCCCTCCAGCTGAATTGGTGGCAGCTGAGGGGGGGGGGCAGTTGGTCATGTGTACCATCCTAGGCAGCCGCCTAATGGATGGGCCGGCCCTGCCTGCGCAGTAGCGACCAAAGATTCAGACTTCTGCACAGATTTATCTAATCCCATTACTTTAAGGTTGCGCTTTGCAAGCTTCCCAACAACCTCCCCCGAAAACACTGAAATTTTAGCTAAAGAAGATTGCAAAGTCATGTCTACTCACGTAATCACCTCCCAAATATTTTTCAAAGAATTATCTTTAGGTGGCATAGGTTTATCGGACAGCTCAGTAGAAAAGTCAATTGGAGAGGGCAATGGGCATGGCAATCTATGAGGTAAGAAGATCTCCAAAACCAGGTGCTTATGATTAAGCTTAACCGAGGATAGCGTACGCGATGGGCCCCCTCCGCTCACTCCCCCACCCCCCCTTTTTCCTCCACCCCCACACTATTTCTACCCCACATTAATAACCACAATACAACAATATTGGAATTCAACTGGTCACAGCTTTATTATCAACACAACTCGAATCAACAATAATTAACATCCCGCATCATAGCCCTCCCATCCGCGGACGCAGGGATCACCAGCTGTATGACTAGCAAGGCGACTTCCTTTTGCTTCCTCCGCAGATAGGCCCCCGGCTATCTGCAATACCCACCCCTTCTTCTGGCTTCGACATGCTACTAGCAAAAGCCCCCAAGGGTTCTCCGGGTCGGGGGTACCCCACCCCCACCCTAGGTATTGCCCCTGGCTCCGGACCCTGAAAACCTCCGGGATCCCGCCAACCTCTAGCCCCCCTCCCCCCCACCAGCTGCGACACCCCAAACTCTCCCCACCATGGGCGGGCGGGTGGGTGGGACACCATCCCGATCCTCCCGCAGCCACGCTGGACAGTGATTCTCACTGTCCCTCGTGCGCTAGCAGCCCTCGCTCTCCTCCACCCTCATTGGCTCCCACGTGCATCCATCCTCCGCGGGAGCCAATTATCCTGTTGACGCCACCTTCCTGGTCCCCTCCCCGTAAACGCTCCCGCACATCTACGGGCAGCACTAAGGATCCCCACCCCGCTCCCCCGATTATCCTGGCCTTGCAGGTACATGGCCCCACGGCCATTCTTATTCTGGAGTGTGAAGGGGTGCTACAGATTTAAAAGCTGAAGGTTTGCCTAGGGCATTTAATAACTTTGCCCTGGCCCTTGACTGTGGGGTGTACAGTGGGGTGAAGAAAGGAGGGGAGATGAAGTGAAGGATGTGGAGGGGCTGAGATGCAATAGAAAGCAACAAGTTATGGAGTAAGCAAAAGACAAACAGAGGAAAGGGACGAGCCTTTGAAGGCATGAAAGAGGGTAGAAATGGAGCAAGTGAAAGAAGAAAGGGAGGCTGGGTAGGAGGTAAGAGATGAAATGGGATGGGTACAAGGGAGGAGATGAGTAACAGGAAGGGACTTGGGGCTGGTGAAGAGACGAAACACAAAGGAAAGTAGATAAGAGCTGTGTAAAAAATGAATGAAGTGGGGAATGTAGGAGTGGGAGAAAGAAGTGTAATTGTTGCTGCAGATGGAAGAGGTTTTCAAGGGGAACTTAGCATAGAGAGAGGTAGAGACAAGGCATCCACATGATTGGTCAGTCCTGGTTCAGATGTCCACAAATAATAGTTGTGTAGCAATTGTAAAGTACCACAGAAAAAATAAACAAACTTCTAAGTTGTCTGCTGCTTATCCTTCTCCTTCTTTGCTTTATATGTTTATTTCTCTTTCGTTTCATGCTTTCAAACTCCTCTGTCTCATTTATTTCCTGTCACTTGCCCGCCCCCTCTCCTTCCTGAAACCAAATCTCCTCAGTTTTTCTCAACGTTCTTGTTTCATCTTCCATAATCCCTCAATTATTTTCCACCCCACAGCAATATTTCCCTCCCCTAGCACCCCATCCACCCATATGCAAACCTCTTCTCTCCCTCTCCATCTGCAAAGCATGTCTCCCTCCATACCACCCATCTACAATTTCTCTCCCCACATCACTTATCCACATAAAACTTCCCTCCCTCTGCAGGCACCATTGCACAGCAAGGGCCTACAGAAAAAAAAAAATCACCTGTCAATTTTCATCCGACTAATTCTGGAGAACAATTGGAACAAATCTCGTTCTGCCTTTGCAATGGTGTTACGTGCTTTTGAAGCAATGGTTCAGACTTTCAGCCTTCAGCTTTTTCTGTTCTTCTGCTTCTGATGGCTGTCTTTGAAATTATTCTATCTGCCAGCTGCAGCGGCTGATCTTTCAGGAGAAAAATGTTTGACAAATGTTTTTGGGTTTTTTTTGCTCTTTATCTTTCCATTAGTTTCCTTCTGTTCTTGTTTATCTATGTTTATATATGAGCCTGAGGAAGTTCTTAAACTGGTGGGAAGGAACGGAGCTGCTGGCTGTGAGAAAAGGAGGAATTGCGTTCCATTCTCTACTGGAGTCTAGTGAGGACTGGGAGAACCAACTGCCTAGCTCTGAACTGCCTAGTACAATATCTGCTCAGAAGTACTGACAGACACTATGGTGATAATTTTAAAAAACGTTTTTCATGCTCATTTGCCTATATACCTACATAAGAGGCCGCTTATAAAATTACCCCAGAAGTACAAGTATTTGCAATGACAAGAACGCAGGCACTTGCATGGGACTGGACTAGGCATGTTCAGGGGTTTACGTGTGTTCTTTAGAAAGTATGTGATCAGGTGTATTTTACATGCATGCATTTAAATTAGCTCCTGAGCTGGTGTAAATATACATGGTTTCATTATAGCTGTGATTTCAACAATTTTTTGGAACAATGTTATAAAGACACTTAGGCACCTATGTAACTTTATAAAATAGACCCAAAATAAGCACCCACTTGGCCTCATCGCCTAGCAATCTGTTATAAAATTGTTCCCCACAAGTGCAGTTCCCACAGCTATTGGCTCCTTCCCTCACCGCCATTCATAATTTTTGTAGATCTGTAAGAGGGTGGACACCCCAGAGGGAAATGACAACAAGCAAAAATTAGAAGAATGGTCTAATGTTTGGCAGTTAAGGTTTAAAGCGCAGAAGAGCAAAGCGATGCCCTTGGGGTGCAAAAATACGCAAGAGCAGTATGTGATAAGGAATGAGAGGATGATGTGCACAGTATAAAACACAGGACAAAATAGAGAGATTGATTTGTGTTATACTTTATTATATTAGGGCTACTATGGTAACAGCGGCTATATTGAAACATGGAGACATTTTAATATCACACTCTTGTTTTTCAAAATGGCCAATAGCCTATAGGAGGGGGAAAATATTGGAAATTGTTTTTTAATCTATTGCATTGGCAAGATCAAATATCAACAGAGGAAGAAATGAAAGGTCACTTTGCGTGTGGGAGCTGTGAGTCGTGTGAAACAACAATAGAGGGAGCCCTTTGGGAATGTCCAATACAATGTCCCTGTTTAATGTACATTACCAAGTTTAAGTTACGATGTAAAAGACCTGTTAAATAAATAAATTAAATAAATAAGGAAGATGATTCAGGCAAATCAAAGAACACTTGGTTTGACAACTTATGTAGTCTATATTATAATCTGTAAGTGTAGAAAAATATATGTAGGCAGAAAGAAAAGATCGATTAAAATTCGATCATAGGAAAACCATTTGAAATTACAAACTTATTCAGTGACAGCTCCAATTGTGGAACATTGTTTACAGTGGAATCATGCATTTTGGGAATTACAGTGGAGAGTAATTGACCGTAAGAACATAAGATAAGAACATAAGATATGCCATACTGGGTCAGACCAAGGTCCATCAAGCCCAGTATTCTGTTTCCAACAGTGGCCAATCTAGGTCATATGTACCTAGCAGTTTCCCCAAGGGACACAGGTTCCACAATGCTCATTTTGATATAATTTGTACCCAGGTATCACAGTGTCCCACTGGTTGTCCTCCTTCCACCATGTCTCTGATATTCCAATCATAGAAACATAGAAACATGATGACAGAAAAAGACCACATGGCCTATCTAGTCTGTCCTTCCATAACAACAACTACAACAGTCCACTTTTTACCTTTAGAGATCCTCTGTGTTGGTCCCATGCTTTTTTGAATTCAGTTACTGTCCTCATCTCTACCACCTCCACAGGGAGACTATTCCATGGATCCACTACTCTTTCCGTAAAGAAATATTTCCGCATATCACTCCTGAATCTATATTCCTTCACCCTCATCCCATGTCCCCTCGTAGCAGAACTTGCTTTCAATTGAAAGAGGCTCTCTCCCTGAACATTTATGCCACGGAGGTATTTAAACATCTCAATCATATCACCTCTATCCCGCCTTTCCTCTAAGGTGTACATGTTAAGATCCTTAAATCTGTCCTCATATGCTTTATAATGAAGCCCATTAATCATTTTAGTAGCAACCCTCTGCACCGACTCCATCCTGTTCACATCCTTTTGAAGGTGCGGTCTCCAGAATTGCACACCATACTCCAAATGAGGTTGCACCAAAGACTTATACAGAGGCATTATCACCTCCTTTTTTCTGCTAGCCATTCCTCTCCGTATGCACCCAAGCATCTTTGTAGCTTTTGCCGTCGCCTTTTCTACCTGTTTAGCTACTTTAAGATCATCAGACACAACCACGCCTAAGTCCCGCTCTTCTTTAGTGGACAAAAGTACTTCACCTCCTATACTGTATTGCTCCCTTGGATTGCTGCAGCCCAAATGCATGACCTTACATTTTTTAACATTAAATCCCAGCTGCCAAATTCTAGACCATTCTTCAAGCTTAGCTAGATCCCTCCTCATGTTATCTACACCTTCCTGGGTGTCTACTCTATTGCAGATTTTGGTATCATCCGCAAAGAGGCAAACCTTACCAGACAGCCCTTCCGCTATATCACTAACAAAGATGTTAAAAAGATATCTAACCTTTCATTTAGTGCTATATATTCTAACTCTCCCATCTTATTTTTTAGACTTCTAGCATTTGCATACAAGCATTTTAGAGAATGTATTTTATTCATATTAATTTGGCTATTGTTCCAGTGTTCCAGTGAAGAGCAAAGGAGGAGATCGTGAAGCAAAGAACGTTCTTGGGTTTTCTCTTTGAAAACTGTGACACCCAAAGGGTTAAATGCTGCATGGGAATGGTATTTACTGATTTGATAGAGCATCCATGGAGGAGGGACCTTATTATGTAAGGGTGAAGAAACACTGTGGCCATTTTGAAGGCGGCAAACTAAAAAAAGGATCTATGGAAGCTGTGTGAGAGATCATAGGAGTTTGAGTGATAAGAAGAAACTTGGAAAAGAATGAGGAAGCAATGGAAATTTTAACAGATAAGTGAAACTCTTTCTTTCCCCTGAAGCAGAACTGATAAATTGTAAGCTAGTTCAAAGTGCAACATTTTGTCGGGGATTACATATATATTAATGAAAACCAGTTTTATGAAGTTTGGAATTATGGATAAATAATAGAGAGTAAAATGGACTAATAGTTATCTAGCTAAAAGTGAACTAGTACTGGCAAGCACAGTCCGACAAAAAATGTTTTTTTTTCAGTAGGCGAGTGTATATCTTTGAATATGATGTATGAATAGGAGGAATATTCCTACTACGGTTGTAACGAGTAAACAATATGACAAGGCAGTGGCTAAAGCCAGCAGGATGCTAGTCTGCATAGTGAGGGGCATAACCAGCATAAAGACAGAAGTGATAATGCCCCTGTACAGATCATTGGTGAGGTCTCACCTGGAATACTATATTCTGTTTGGATATAAAAAGACTTCTAGTGGTTCAGATGACAGTCCCGATAATGCTATGGGTTTGCACTAGAAGTCATATGAGAAGAGATTCAAAGACCTGAGCATGTACACCTTAGAGGAAAGGAGGGGCATGGGAGATATGATACAGACATTTAAATATTTGAATAGTATTAATGAGAAAACAAACTTTTCCCAAGAGGGGAAGCTATAAAACTGGAGGACATGAAATGAAGCTGAAAGGATGAAAATTTAAAAGCAAAGTCAAGAAACACTTTTTCACAAGAAGGATGGTAGATGCCTAGAATGCACTCCTACTGGAGGTAGTAGGAACAAAAACAGTGACAGAATTCAAAATGGCATCGGATAAACATAGACTCTCTCTATATAGGAAGGGGAGCATTCCTGCTCAAAGTAGAACGTAAATGACTTTAACACATCAAAGCATTGCAGGGGTAGATGCACGAGGCCGCGGGCCGGGTCCCGCGGCCGTCGGTAACCTGGGCCCGGGCCCGGCCTCGGCCTCGGCCTCCTGCATGTGATGGGGGACTGAGGGGGGGGGGGGAGGAGGCGTGGAGCGGCAGCTAGGAAATCGCTCCACGGCTTTGTGTGGAGCGATTTCATTGGCTCCTGCGCTGGTGGGCGGGGGCTGATGTGGTCGAGGAGCCGCGTGGCCAGTCTTTTCGCCGCGGCTCCTCGGCTTGGTCGGCCACGTTCCTACCTGCCCTCCCTCGGTGGTGGGGTTAGGGTTTGTTGCAGCTGGGTGGGGAGGCGGGGTAGAGAGCCATCGCTCGCCAAGGCGGCGGGGCTTTAACTGATTTAGGAGCAGTGGGGGAGCGAAGGGCTCCCCGGGGTGGGGCGAGACATCCCGGTTGGGGGTCTCGGCCCGGTATAGGGGTGTGGGGGCTGGCCTTTGCTACTAGCATGGCGAGGCAGGCGGCGGGGTTCGGGGGAGGAGAATGCTCCGCCTTGCTACTAAGATGGTGGGGGGGGGGCATTGTCCGGTGTTGGGGGTGGGGCGGGGGTTATGTTGGGGATGTTGAATATGTTGGCCCATGTTGGGCTGGTTATTCTTGTGTTAAATAAAGCTGCGACCAAAGTTGTACCATGATACGGTCTCCAGGGTGTTTTGTGTGCTGAAAAGGGCATGTAAGGGTCAGGTGGAAAGGTTTGCTAAAGGGGGCGAGGTGGGCCTCCGAGTTACCATGGTTATTGTCACAGAGCAGCAGTTACAATCTAAGGTAAAAATCTGAGTGGGGGTAACCTGTACAGAGCAGCAATTACAGCTCTAAACACCTTGCTGGGCAGACAAGATTGGCCATGCTGGTCTTTATCTGCCATCATTTACTATGCTTTTAGCATGCAGACCTACAGGTGTTTGGACCACTATACATGCAATTCAGTGCCTCTTTGGAGTCGGGAGTTGAGCCAGAGGACTGGAGAGAGGCACATGTGGTTCCTTTACACAAAAGCAGAAGTAAGAATGTGATTGAAACCTACAGGACGGTTAGTCTAACCTCTGTGGTGAGTAAATTATTGGAAATGCTGCTCAAAGAGAAAATAGTGAGGTTTATGGAGTCAAATGGATTACAGGATTTGAGGCAGCATGGATTCACCAGAGGCAGGTCTTGTCAGACAGATTGATTTCTTTGACTGGGTGACCAGGGAGTTGGATCAAGGGAGAACTCTAGATGTGGTGTATTTGGATTTCAGTATAGTCTTTGCCACAGTTCCACACAGGCAACTTACCAACAAACTGAGCAGCCTAGGGATGACCCTAAAGTTACTGATTGAGTTAGAAATTGGTTGAGGGGGAGGCGACAAAGGGTACAGGTAAATGGAGCTCACTCTGAGGAGAGGGAGGTTATCAGTGGTGTGCCGCAGGGATCTGTCCTTGGTTCAATTCTTTTTAACATCTTTGTTAGTGATATTGTGGAAGGGCTGTCGGGTAAGATTTGCCTCTTTGCGGATGATACCAAAATCTGCAATAGAGTAGACACCCAGGAAGGTGTAGATAACATGAGGAGGTATCTAGCTAAGCTTGAATAATGGTCTAGAATATGGTAGCTGACATTTAATGCTAAAAAATTCAGGGTCATGCATTTGGACTGCGAAAATCCAAAGGAGCGGTACAGTGTGTGTGTGTGGGGGGGGGGGGGGGGGGGGAAAGAGTACGTCTGTCCACAAAAGGGCGGGCCTGGGCATGATTGTGTCTGACGATCTTAAAATAGCTAAACAGATAGAAAAGGCGATGGCGAAAGCTAGAAGGATGCTTGGGTGCATAGGGAGAGGAATGGCCAGCAGAAAAAAATGGAGGTAATAGTGCCTCTGTGTAGGTCTTTGGTATAGCCAATATGCTTGATCTTTCAGACGCAGGAATGAGTTGGAATTATCTAAGCCTACCATGAACAAGTTTGCCCCTACAAGGGTTAGAAATAACATTAGAAAAAAACAAAACATCATCCCATGGTATACTAAGCAGTAGCTCAGAAAGAAATAGATTGTCAATTGCAGAGATGATGGAGAGTCACAAAAAATTTAGATGATAGATTAAAATGGAAAACGGCAATAAATATTATAAAATGGAACCGGTAAATACGCAAAATGTCTATTATTCATGAACAATGGAGGAAGTACAGGGCAATCCAAGGGTGGTATTCAAAATAGCCAATATGTCATCTCCTCCATCTCAGAAATCAGTGTGGCTTCAGAAAATCTAATGACGATTTTAAAGATAAGGTAAAAGGTTTGAGAAATAAGATGATGGTCGGCTCTGACATTCCAGTGTTCGAGAGTTCTGTTGCATTATACTGGAAAGAAAGCCAGTCCAGGACATCAAAGGCGATTGCTTATGGGAAGATTTTTCCCCACTATCAGCAAAAAATTTAAATCTCTGATTTAAAAAAAAAGTATATATAAAATTTTCTGGCATTCTGAATACCAGCTTGTAAGATATATTGTAAATAGGCCCACAATAACCACTGCTATTGTCATGTATATAGTTTTACCCTAGTTTTCAGTCCCAAGTTACCTATCCTGTTACAATGTAAGCATAAGATCACTTGTTCTGATGCAAAAGTTTTTGTTATTTGTAAACCGCACTGATACTGAAGAGCGCGGTATATAAGAGCCTGTAAATAAGTAAGTAAGTAAATAAATAAATAAATAAATAAACTCATTTGGAGTACTGTGTGCAGTTCTGGAGACACCTTCAAAAGGATATATACAGGTTGGAGTCGGTGTAAAGTGAGGCTATTAAAATGGTTAGTGGTCTTCATTATAAAGCATATGAGGACAGACTTAAGGATCTTAATATATATACTTTAGAGGAAAGGCGTGATAGAGGATATATGATAGAGATATTTAAATATATCCATGGCATAAATGCATGGGAGGAGAGCTACGAGGAGACATAGGATGAGGGTGAAAGAGGATAGACTCACGGGTAATATATGGAAATATTTCTTTACGGATAGAGTGCTAGATGTGTGGAATAGTCTCCTAGTAGAGGTGGTAGAGATGAGGACAGTATCAGAATTCAAAAAAGCATGGGACAAACACAGAGGATCTCTAAGGGAAAAGAGGGGACTATTGTAGCAGTCAATGTGGAGGGGCAGACTAGATCTTTATCTTTATTCATTTCTTTATATACCACCCACACCGAGGCATCAGGGCAGCTTACAATATGAATTGACTGTAGGAAAAGGAAACAGAACTCCACTGATGTGACAGGAGAGGGATAGAATCAAAGGTAGAGAAAAGGCGAGAGAAAGCTTGAAATTCAAAGAATGGACAAACAGGGGAAGACAAATCACTCAGGAGACTAAGGGGGGAGGAGGGAGGGGGCAGGTCGAAGGCGGCACAGAAGAGATGAGTCTTCTGGCCAGCTTCAAAATTTGGCCATGTGGTCTTTTTCTGCCATTATGTTTCTATGTTTCTATGAAGACTTACTCTCCTTTAATATACAGACTTTAGAGGATCAAACCATTATAATAGGGACTTTAATGTACATTTCACCAGGGCCGGATTTACTGCTGGGTACCTACGGGCAATGGAGAGGAGGCTCTCTGTTCCTCCTCTCCCCTGAGCCTGCCGCCTTGCCCTCTGCCAATTAGGGGGGGGGGGAAGAAAGATGCTCCAATCTCTTTTCCTAGTTCCTGCTCATTCAACGGCACTTGGTCTCAAAGCAGCAGCAGCAAATCCATTTTAAAGATTCAGCTTGGGATGGGGCATGCAAGCCCTCATGCTCTGGACAGGTCCACCCCCTCCTCTCGCACATATGGGAAAAAAGGGTGGGTGAAGTAGGGCCTATGCAGAGCATGAGGGCTTGCATGCCATGGCCTGTGCTGAACCTTTAAAACATAATTTGCAGTTGCTGCTCCGACACTGGCCCAGATTAAACCATGGCAGTAACAGCAATCCTCTGGCACCTATCTGAAGTTGGCACCAAAGGTAGTTGCTTATGCCTAAATCCAGGCTGCATATTAAGGATAACGAATGCTAAAGTATCAGACTTTTTGTCTACTACGAGAAGTTTAAATATATTTTGAATGAACTAGTAACTGCACAAGATAAGGGCCATCAGCTTGATTTAATTATGTCAATTTCGAATGCTGATGGAGTTCCTAATGTGTCAGGTTGTAGGGAAGAACTCATAATATGTTCAAATCATCTGCTTTCTTTTACCTTAAAGCTCAGAGTACATGATTATAGTAATGGCAATAGTAAAAGTAAAACCTTTAGTGGTCTCTGCTATGGTCAGAGATTGTTCCAAGCTTAAATGCTCCAGGATGGCTTGATCTTTCAGATGCAGGAATGAGTTGGAATTATCTAAGCCTACCATGAACAAGTTTGCCCCTACAAGGGTTAGAAATAACATTAGAAAAAAAAAAACCATCATCCCATGGTATACTAAGCAGTAGCTCAGAAAGAAATAGATTGTCAATTGCAGAAATGATGGAGAGTCACAAAAAATTTAGATGATAGATTAAAATGGAAAACGGCAATAAATATTATAAAATGGAACCGGTAAATACACCAAAAGTCTATTATTCATGAACAATGGAGGAAGGACAGGGCAATCCAAGGGTGGTATTCAAAATAGCCAATATGTCAGCTCCTCCATCTCAGAAATCAGTGTGGCTTCAGAAAATCTAATGATGATTTTAAAGATAAGGTAAAGGTTTTGAAAAATAAGATGATGGTCGGCTCTGACATTCCAGTGTTCGAGAGTTTTGTTGAATTATACTGGAAAGAAAGCCCAGTCCAGGACATCAAAGGCGATTGCTTATGGGAAGATTTTTCCCCACTATCAGCAAAACATTTAAATCTCTGGTTTAAAAAAAAAGTATATATATTTTTTTCTAAAAATGATTGTTTTCTTGGTCCACTAACAAGTGGAGGAGTAGCCTAGTGGTTAGGGCAGCAGCTTAGAGCCAGAAAGACCAGGATTCAAATACTACTCCTTATGGCCTTGAGCAAGCCACTCAACCCTCCACTGCTTCAAGTGCAAACTTAGATTGTGAGCATTTTGGGGACAGGTAAATACAGCACCCGAATGTAACTTGCCCTGATTTTCTCCTGGAAAGACGTGAG
Source organism: Ichthyophis bannanicus (assembly GCA_033557465.1). NCBI lineage: Eukaryota > Metazoa > Chordata > Amphibia > Gymnophiona > Ichthyophiidae > Ichthyophis > Ichthyophis bannanicus. Next base: position 10,006,754 of record JAWIIG010000024.1, on the reverse strand, counting down.
CTAAATACTAACAACAAACTAAATGCATAAATCTCACTAGATATCTTTTAATGGATAATATCATTTGTGTCTGAATCTTTGTATGGGGAAAATTTGAGATAAAAATGGCTATACAGCTACCACCAATGAGGGCAATTTCCTTCTCATGCTTATGTTCCAGTATTTCTCCTCCATTTTGGTATCTGGGCAATAGCTGCTCCAAAGTCATCTCTGTGCAAACTCTTTCCAGGGAAGCCCAGAACCACCTCCTCCATTCTCTTAAGTACCATTTTAGCATACAAAATATCTTCTCACTCTACTGTACCTGCCCAATATATGAATATCTCTAAGACCTCCCAGACATTTCTTCAGATTCCTCTTTACCTTCAGAATCAGAGGGGTAGATTAAAATCCTCAAATACTAAAGAATATAAAACATATAAACATAAGATATACCATACTGGGTCAGATCAAGGTCCATCATACCCAGTATCCCGTTTCCAACAGTGGCCAATCCAGGTCACAAGTACCTGGTAGCTTCCCAAAAAGACGCACGGGTTCCACAGTGCTTGTATTGGGGCAAGCAGTGGATTTCCAGAATCTTCTTTAATAATGGTTTATGGACCTTTCCTCCAAGGACTTGTCCAAACCTTTTTAAAACCCAGCTACACTACCAGGGTAATGCATTCCAGAATTTGATTACACGTTGAGTGAAAAAATATTTTCTCTTTTTCATCTTAAACAGATTACACTGCAGCCCATTGCATGCCCCCTAGCCTTTCTACTTTTTGATGGTGTAAACAATCGATCTATGTTTACCCATTTCACTCCATTAACTTATAGACCTCATATCTCCCCTTGGCCGTCTCTTTTCCAGTTTGAAGAGCCCTAACCTTTTAGACCTCTCCTCATAAGGGTATCTTTCCATCCCCTTTAACATTTTGATGGCTCTTCTCTACCTTTTCTAAATCCGCTATATCCTTACACAATATTCAAGGTGTGGTTGCACCATAGAACGATACAGAGGCATAATATCATCTATTGTCTTATTCTCCATTCCTTTCCTTATGATTCCTAGCATTCTATTTGCCTTCTTGGACGCTGCTGCACACTTGGCAGAGGGTTTCAACGTGTTATACACGATGACGCCAAAATCTTTTCCCTGGGTGATGGTTCCTAATGTGGAACCTTGCATCATGTAATCATAGTTTGGGTTGTTCTTTCCTAGGTGCATAATTTTGCACTTGTCCACATTAAATTTCTTCTGCCATTTGAACATCCAGTCTTCCAATTTATCAATATCCTCTTGCAGGTTTTTACAATCCTCCTGGGTTTTAACAACTTTGAATAATTTTGTGTCATCTGTAAATTTGATTATCTCACTCGTTATTCCCATTTTCAGGTCATTTATGAATATGTTAAAAAGCAGCAGACCCAGGACAGATCCCTGGTGTACTCCAGTATTCACCTTTCTCCATTGGGAAAATTGGCCATTTAGCCCTACCTCTACTTTCTATTTTTAAACCAGTTCCTGATCCACAATAGTACACTGCCTCCTATCCCATGCCTTTTTAATTTTGCCAAAAGCGCCTCATGAGGGACCTTGTCAAAGGCTTTCTGAAAATCCAGATATTCTACATCGACCAGCTTACCTTTGTCTACCTGTTTATTCACACATTCAAAAAAACATACAGATTAGTAAGACAAGACCTGCCTTAGCTAAAGCCATGTTAGCTTTCTCCCATTAAGCCATGATTATCTATATATTCAGTAATTTTGTTCTTTATAATGGCTTCAATGTTTTTGTCTTGCACTGATGTCAGGCTCAACTGTCTGTAGTTTCCCAGATCACTCATATTTCAGTTCTCTCAAAACTTTCCGGTGTATACCATCCTGTCCAGGTGATTTGCTAATCTTTAGTTTATCAAATAGTTGTAATACATCCTCCCAGTTTATTGATATTTTTTTCAATTCTTCTGATGCATCAGCTTTAAATACCATTTCAGCCATGGGTAACTTTCCTACACCTTCTTCAGTAAAGACAGGAGCAAAGAATTCATTCAGTCTCTCCACTATGGCCTTGTCTCCTCTTAGTGCCCCTTTTACCCCTCTTTCATCTAATGGTCCAACTGACCCTCCCACAGGATTTTTGCTGTGAATGTACTTAAAAAATGGTTTTATCATATGTTTTTGCTTCCACAGCAAGCTTTTTTCAAATCCTCTCTTTGCCTGCCTTATGAATGCCTTGCATCTAACTTGCCAGTGTTTATGTTGTTTCCAGTTTTTGTCATTTGCCTCCTTTTTCTATTTCCTGAAATCCTTTTTTTTGCTACAACAGCCTCTCTGACCTCACCTTTATACCATGCTGACAGTTTTTTGGACTTCCTTCCACTTTTCTTAAAGCATAAAATACAGCTGGTCTGGGCTTCCAAGATAGTATTTTTAAACAACTCCCATGCTTGATGTAAATCTTTAACCTTTGCAGCCGCTCCTTTTATTTTTTTCTTAACTATTTTCCTCATTTTATCAGTCTCCCTTTTGAAAGTTAAAAGGTCATACTGTGGATTTCCTTACCATCCCTCCTCCATTAATTAAATCAAAAGTGATTATGTTATGATCACTATTGCCAAGTGGCCCAACACCCTTATGTCTTGCACCGGATCCTGTGTACCACTAAGGACTAGGTCCAAAATGGCCTCCCCTCTTGTCGGTTTCATGAACCAGCTGCTCCAAGAAGCAGTCATTTATTTTATCTAGAAACTTTATTTCCCTAGCATGTCCTGCTGTGACATTGACCCAGTCAATACCGGGGTGAAAACAGCTAAAAAGAAAGCAGCATAAGAGAAAACCAGATATTCTCAATTATTTGATATTTTCCCTCTTCCATTGAAATTCCAACTTAGGCTTTAATGAATTTAACCTCCAATGAAATAAAGCATTCTGTAGACACAAGACTTTACTTCTTTCACTCACCGAGAAGTTAGAATTTATTAAAGTTGAGGTTTATCAGAATAATGAAATCTATTCAAATTATACTGGGGAAATAAGGAAGAACTAAGCATAATGGTTACTTCTAATCTAGGTGCATGCATTATAGAAAAAGGGAACAACCATTGCAAAACTCCTCATGGGGTAACTATAGCATAATGGCATACTCTTACTTTGTATGCCCCTGCTGCTATAGTTGCAAATCCTAAGAGATTATTAAAAGCTATGAAATTACCAGGGGGCTTTTCATGAGTTTTAGAGAATGAGAATAGTATTGAAAGAAGAACATGACAGCTATGAAAAACCTTTCACCCCATATTCAAAGGGATGAATATGATTAGCAGCTGCCACCACACATGTAAGTCCCCTATCTGTTGATTTTCAGGGACACTATTGGGGTCATTCAGCGAATAGTGGGGTTTGATGTCCAAGCCACGCTCATCGCTGGGATGCAATTCCGGTCCCAGCACTCCCCGCACTTACAGAGAGGTTGTGCGAAGAGCACTAGAAGGTGTGGGAGGGAGTAGGCCAGAGGTGGCACGGAGGCAGAGCGGGACAAGGCAGCAGGTCGTAGAGGGTGGAACGAGTACAAGCTGCATCTCCAATGGTGGCCTGAAGCCCCCTGCTCACCATGGCACCCACTCCAGATGGCGCCTCCTGGCACGGCATACCCTCGTGGGCCTTTGCTGATGGGCAGAGTCCTGCTGATGGCTTGTGCCGGCCACTCTATTCCCGTCAGGCAGCTGGATGTCTCAGTGCCATGGCAACAGGATGCCACTGCACCGACACTCCAGCCACAGCAGGCTGCACAAGGGACAGGTAGTATTTTGGACATCTTGCACCACAGAATACGGTGCACGCCAGCCTGTCTATTTGCCCAATTCTGCAATCGCGGGTACACCTTGGACCTGTCCAGATTTTGGATGTTCAGACGGCCCAGGTTTGCACTGTTCTGAATTAGCCTCCACATGGATAGTGCTGCTAAAAATCCCTCCAAATGCCCCAGCACTATTAAGATAGGGTGAGGCTGAGTTAGAGTAGAACAAGTGCATTTCACCCAATCATACATATAGCAATGACATAGACGAGCAGTTTAATTTAGGACGGCAAAAAATCTGTTCTAAATTAAGCCAGTTAGCTATACATATAACAGCTGAGTATTTTCATTGTACATATAGGGGGAGAAATTAAGAAGGGTTTAGCCAGTTAACAAGTGTTGCTAACTGGCTAAATCATGGGATGTCAAAATTCAGCATAGAGGGAGTCTGTGGGCGGAGCAGGGGTAGTCCTAGCAGCTATCCAGTTAATGGCAGTATTCAGCCACTAGCCAGATAGCTAAACACAAAGTTAGAAGAGGTCAATGGCTGTCCTAACTTCATGCAGTTTTTTCCATCCAGTTAATGGTTGAATATCAGCACTAACAAGAAAGCAGTTGCTTGGCCCGGCAAAACCAGACATTAAGTACCGGATACCAGATAAGCTCTGGTGCTGAATATCCAGTTTTAATTAAAGAGGCGATGGCCAGGTGCTTCAAAAGCGCTGGTTTCCGTCACAGAATATCAGCCCCATAGCGATGGGCAGCAAGCGCTTTCTACAGATATTTGATTCTGCCTACCCTATATTCATATAGTAGCGCTGAATATAAGTATTTTTTTAAACACCACAGCCAACATTTAGCTCACTGCAGGATCTGAATATGGGCTCATATTTATATCTTATTTTGTGCTGCTTGGAAGACATTCATTTCTGGTAGCAAAGTATGAATAAGAAGCACTCTCCTTGTGGAAATGGATAATCAATTGTCTTGATGCAAACTCCTGTGGGCCGCTTCAATCAATTGCCCTTGGATTTGTTCCTATGCTGTCCTCCAGCAGGCATCAATAACTCTCCCTATCATCACTGTTATCTTTGGCCTGGCTGTGTTCATTACTCCTCAGCAATATTTATGCCCAGTGAAACAGCAAAGTCCACAGATTTGCCAACCGAGATTTCCTAGGCCTGGCAGGTATACCCTGTAATTGTCTTAAGGGTCAGTTGCAAAAGATTTTGGCGCCTAACTTTGGGAATTAGGTATCTAAATCGGCACCTTTGAAAACAATTTTAGAATCTTAAAATTGGGCAGGGCTGGATTGGTGTTAGATGACGGGAAGAAAATTGAGCACCTACTGCTAATTTTCAGGCCACTAAATTTAGGTTCTTAAATGCAGGCAAATGAACAACAAGTCTAAGTTCAGTTCAGCTGAAAATGTGTCTAACTTTAAGAAGGTAATTTTATTACCTCCCATGTAGTTAATGCACATGTTTCTGTGCATCGCAAGCACCTATTTTATAAAGTCAAGTACTTGAGTATTTTATAAAATAGGGGCACATGGTTAAAATTTGCATAAACTGTAGGCACAAGCACTTATATCAGCTGTATGGGAGATGTAAATGCCTATGCTTCGATTTTTCAGCCATGCACAAATTATAGTATCGGCTTGGTTTGCATAATTTTATAATTTACAGTACGCATGTAAATTTGTACTGTGCCCATCCTCCACCCCTGTGTGTGTGTGATTAGCCCTAAAGTACCCCCTAAGTACCCATTCAAATAGTAGGTCGCTGGAAACACTTGATTTACAGATGTAAATGATGTGCAACTTTTCACAGCTTCTTATAAAATTACCCCCCCTAAGTGACTAAAACTTAGTAGCCTAGATCAGGCCTTTTTTGAACATTAGCCCCTTAAGAGATAATGTTGTGTTGTGGAGGAGGGTTTGAGCATGTAAAGCAGCTTTTTACATGCTGAAATAGGTTCTTATAAAATTGTTCATGGTAAGTGCACATAAAAAGCAGGCACCCAGAAAATATAGCATTTTATACAATTTTGGGGTATTAAGGCAGGAAGGTGCCAACTTTTACCTTATTTTTCTAATGACACCTAAGCGCCTGTGTGTCTTTGTAAAATATTAGCAACAATCCTACAGGAATGGCATCTAGATTGAAGGCATTGACATTACACCTGCTTAGCGTGTAAATTGCTGCTCCACCCAAACTACTCCCTTGCTCATGCCAATTCTACAAGTACACGCTAGCTTGCAGCAGCATGATCTAATTGCATGACCTAACTTTATAAAAGCATTTTTACGCACCTATAATTGCATTTTACGAACAAAAATGATTTGTAATATTCTCAACTTGTCTAGTGGCAGTCTCCTTCATTGGGGTGAGAGCTGTCCCGGAGGACTTACGAACACATTTGTTAAATGGGTGTCTGTTTTAAACAGGGAAATCGACATCAATCTCTGCCGAACCAAAAAACTCAAAATAAAGGGTTCTTCTGAATAGGGGGAGACAGATTAAGGCCTAAATTGACTCAAATATAAAGACAAAGGGGCTGTTTACTAAAGTTCACTAACAGCAGTTAGCATAGGGTTTGAAGCAGGCTAAAAGCACTGTGCTAAAAATCCCCTGCTAACCGGTTAATATGCAAGTGGACTGGGTGGGGCAAGTTCAGGTGAGAACATGGATAGTGACGGTGCATTGCTGTTAGCACGAGCATTTTGACAGGCGTTAACTGCAAATGTTGCTACGAGCACAGATGCATGTCATGCTATCTCAGTGGGTGATATTAAGTGCACCTGCATGCCGGTTAGTGTGGTGCTGCCCCATGGTATCATGCTATTGGCAAGCGGACGGATGCACAGTCCCCAAAAATTAGGATGGGTCTCTCCACAATATGGCAACACAAACACGTGCTACCGGCATGCCCCTTAGTAAACAAACAAAAAAAAGGATGCAAAAGATT